>JARJCX010000035.1:0-1343171 GCA_029282285.1 Mycena rebaudengoi
ATTCGAACATCCTTCCAGCGGCCGAGCCGTTCCCCGCCGGTGGGTTGTAATAATGATCTTGTGAAATGAATGACGTACTGGAAACCTTTTTTTATGTGGGGAAAGAAGCGCTGTCAGCGCGTGGGCCCATCGAGCATTACCGTAACTCAAGCACAACTCAAGCACTGCGCGCGCGGCGGTGGTCAGAATCCTGGTGAGTGTTTCGGCTAAGAGTACATGTACCTACCCTTGGCTCATCCCCGTATTATTGTGTTTACTAGGTTCACTGGTATGTGCAAGAGAGCTAGGCGCCGCGAGGCGATCCGGGCGCCAGAAGCTGCAGAATCTGACACGCGACAGCATGGACGGAAGACCGTCATCGGGTGTGATTAGTGCGCCGTAACGTGGGCTTCCACCAAGCTTCCACCCACCTAAGTACCCCTCGCAGTCCATCCTCCCCTCATGGCGACGCCGGCTCAGAGTCCACGATCAGCAATGGCGGAAGTACTGGATGAGTGTCCACGGTGAGTCCCTTCGTGTCTCAATTGCTGAATGCTCATTGTCGATAGATTTCGTGTATTAGTAGTCGGCAAGGTCAGTGAGCCCAGCGTTCTGGAGATTGTGTTGCTGACAAGGGCACCGTACAGTCTGGAGCGGGCAAATCCTCGCTCATCAACTATGCATTTGGTGTCGATCGGAATGCACGTTTTTTCTTCCGGCGTTAGTTACTGGGGATCGCTGAAGCATCACCGCGCTCAGTCCGTATCGCATCAAAAGCCTGGAGAGTGCGATATCAACTTCGAAATCGAATCCACGCAGAATACTCGCTTTGTGGCGCACGATTCCATGGGCTTCGAGCACGGTGACAGGAAGAATTTCGAGGACGCAAAAACTTTTCTCGAGTCACGTAGCGGTGTGGGGGTAGCGCTTGGGGATCGAGTGCACATCATCTGGTGCTTTGCTTCAATACTAATTTTGCATTGGTTAATGGACCGCATTAGGCTCTGTGTACAAGTTCCTCACGCCGGTGCCCGCCTGTTTGAAACGGGGGATGAAGATTTCCTCAAAGTGGCATCCAGCGTCAAAGGTAGTGGAGCCTTCAAGTTGATTCAGATATTGAACGGCTGGCAGTGCCCGTCCTCGTAGTGTTCACGCAATTCGACAAACTGGTCAACAGCATGTATTGGGGTTTGACTGCCGAAGAGAAACAGAAGCCCACGGAGCAGACAGATGTTCTCTGCGCAGGAAAAGCCCTTCGCGAATTTGAGAAACTGTGCATCGATCCTCTCAAAGGGATCGATCCGAAGGTCCGTTCTGTACGAGTATCCGGTTTGATCGTTCTTTTCCCAGCGTAAGCGTTGGCTAACGTTTATATCTTCCGACAGGGCTAGCAGGCAAGCCACACTCAAAACCAGACAGACAAGCTTTGGCCATCCTCATCGACAGGACACAGCGCCTTGTCGAGGATCTTACAAATGTGGACTCCAAAGCAGTTGTCCCGATTGTTTCCGCAAATGCACAGCGGGCGAACGCCGAAGTGAAGATCAACAACTCCATTGAGTAAGCTCTCGCCATTGTTCAGGCTTTTTTGTCGCTGATGCGGTGAGTGTTAGACTTGGCATGAAGCGTAATTTTATTACTCTTCAGACGGGCGGTCTTTCTCATATTCTAACCCCAGGATACTGGAAGGGTCTCGCGTCGAGCACAAAGTTCCTAGACTGGAAGTTCGAGACCTGTCTCACGGCGTTACACGAAGAAATAACAGACAGTTGGAACTTTAATGATCCGGCGAATGTGCGCCTTCCATCCTTGACGCTTTACAGTTTCCGTTCTAATGTCTGGATCCTTTAGTTGCTGAACGGCCCTAAGTTTGTGCAGAACATCAAAATCCTCGCCCAGCTGGTGACACCAGATGATACTGAAGCAAAATCATTGTTGTGCGTACGCACACCAAGACTATTTGTGCCGCACAGACCATTCTTCTTCCAGCGGAAACCTGGAAGGCTACCAGGCCCTCGTTGGCCTTGGGACAGCCATAGTCGGCGCCGCCGCCGGTCCCGCGGTTGCAGCCATCGGGCTGTCGGTTTTCTTCACCCAGTGGATTGCCAAGGCGTACGACACCACGTGCTTATCCAATTTCATTCTACTTCACTTCACTAACGCTTCCACAGGCCAGCAGCGCTCCGTTGCTTCATGGGGTGCATCATCGACCTAACCCTCGTCCTGGACCAACTCTTCCTTGTCGGACTCTCCACGAATGTCCCCCGGCCGCTGACCCCAGAAGACATCACCGAGGCGGTTGAAAATCACAAGCGCTTGCATTTGGCCGACGTCCACCGCGAGATTCGACAGTACGTGCACAGTGCACCCTTTAAGGATATTATGCGGTCGAACAAGGCGGAGTTGAAGGTGAAGGAGCTGCTCAAGAGATATTGCGCAAAGGGAACCGGAGTTTCTGGGACCGACGTCACCAGCTTGTAGTTGGTCTCTGTTGGGATAAGTTGGAAGAGATTTGCCCGTTTGTTAAGCTTTTTTCGTTTGTAGTGAGAGTTAACCGATTGACTCGGCAAATTGACTTGCCCACCAAGCGGAGTTTGAATTTTGGTGTATTGACCTGCGTTGACTTGTGCGAGGGCTGACTTGTGCATGGCTTCGCTTACACTCAATTCTCCCACCAATGTGAGTGTCCTTAATCTGCCCTCCAGTATAATACCCTTGTCCCTGCATCATACATGAACCTCCCCAATGGTAAGGTAGCGGCCATACAAGTGCGGTTGCCCCACGTGATGACCCAAATTGAGCGAATCTCAGCTTGTAGAATGAGCATCGAAAATCCGGCTCAACAGTTTTGTGTGAATGTATCATCAGACAGTTCCTCAATATTTTGAGAAATTTCAGTGGAGAAATGGAGGACGAGTTCCCAAAATGATGGGAACTTACATTTGCCATCAATCCCGCTAGATTCTGGAACTAGTCATTCATTTCATAACCTAAAAGCCCCAAAATATTTAGAAGCATTCTTAGATAACATTCAAAGAGAACTGTTGGGCTGGATTTTCTAATTTCTACAGAGGTTGGGAGGATTCACGGAAACATTCTGAACTTCGCCCAATAAGGTGATGTCACGTGGGGTAACTGTATTTGTATGTCCCCTACCTTACGTCCACGGTTGTCGATGCTTTTGATGCCATCAATGTGCTCTGCTCATCGTCTTTCCCGGTGTTGAGAACTTCCAGCCTTTTCAAGTGCCCGTTCCACCCACACGTCGCAAACTTTCACATTACGGCGCTGGGGATATCGGCACATATCTGATGCTAGGACTGTCCTACTGCGACCGAAAGCTTCTACGTTGCGCCGTTGCGCCGGACGGTTTTTTGGCACCCTTTTCCCTTCTCCTAGTCGTTCCTTGATTACTGGATTTGACGCCTGGTTTCTCCATGTCCGACGACATTTTTGCTCGCTCCGTTCCCTTCTGTGCCGACTTGTCGACATTTTTGCGCTTTCGGTCGTCAAGGGGAATAGCTTCGCTCGGTTCGCTTCCGGAGGCCCGGATGCGCTCGAATGTGGGTGGGTACGGTTTGCCGGAGAGTTAACTTTTTGGCGTGCAAAAACGGCGTGGCCCAGCGCCAATTGGCGTGGGCGTGGGCGTTCTGTGGGACAAGCCGATCTGCTCACACCCATCAAGCCCACGCCATTGTGTCGGCTTGACCAGCCAACACCATTTTTTTAATTATCCAAAGTCAAATGCTCCAATTCCCTCAAATCATCTCTGTGCACTCCTTGTGTACACCTCCAGTCAATCCCTTGTTGCGCGGCCTTGTTGCGCGGCCAAATAAATCAGTGGCAACCGGACAAAATGTGCAGTTGCCGTGCCCACACTACCAAAGTGAGTGCGGATTCTCAATACCATTATTTGCGCGCACCCATCAAAGCCCACGCATGTATTGGCTTGACCTGTCCGCACCACATTTGAACATTAAACCGCTATCGAAAGCTCCCATGTCCCTTATGCAGATCTGAATTCCCTTTATGAGGATGACGACTGTTATCACTATTTAACTGATCATGAAATACTTTGATTGCGCAAAGCTGCAGGTTGGTGAATGCGACTCAATGGTGTGTTCTACTAAGAACCGATGTCTGTGAGTCCTTCTCTATATCCCATGTTTAGCGAGTAACAGATGCCTTACCAAATATACTCAACTAAGTGAGAATTGATTCTCACCGAGTTCCGTGTAGTAAGAATATTTGCCTCGCGGAAGCATACTTCAACACGTGAAACCCGTTTTGAGTGGCCACAATTCCCAACCTGGGCTATTCATTTAATAGCCACGACTTTGCCAGTTTCAAACTGGGTAAGTCTTTTTCTCCTAGAGTCCATGCCCACATATCACATATGCCTTGTTCAGGTTGCATGGCCAGGTTTCTGCCTCTGGCATTTACTTGCTATGAGAGCGTCGTTGTTCGGCCAGACTGCCTTGTTAATAATTTTTGTTTCGGTCTCCATGAAATCAGAAGAACGCTCACTCTTCTAAAATGGCCTGAGACACCCGGAAAGTCATTAGCTTCCAGCCAACGAATTGGCTTGTGATTGGCTTGTATGCTATCAATTCTTAATTAATTTGAAATCACAATTGGCTTGCAGCTAGATAATAGGCACCCCAAATACTTAGACAAACTGGCTTGAGAGTTGATCGCACTGGCTTGCAGCTTGGGCTTGCTAAATTGGCTGGCTGTGGGATTTTCAATAGGCGCTCCGTATATTTACAGGCAAACGTTATGAGCACTCTGATAAAAATACGGCCTCTAGTTGAACTCACTGGCATGTGGTAAGAAAATTGGCGTGTGTTGAATGAGACATGCATGATTATGTATACTTTTTGGCTTATCCTACACTTCTATACTCGCCCTGTAGAGAACAAATTGGTGGACGAACACTCCCAGGCCACTTGGCTTATAGAGTTTATTTTGGCGTGCCATGCAGGCGTCTTTCATGAGAATACTAGTGACTTTATTGCGGCACCCATCTATCTGATGCTTTGTTTGGCGTGGCGCAAACAGATAGACAATGCCTGCATCTTTTTCTGCTCTGCAGGCTGCGGCTACAGGATTTAAATAATGTCAATGCCTTTTACGCTTCGAAGCAACTTCAAAGTGCACCATTCCTAAACATGGTTGGCAACATGAAACCTCATTCAATTCCGACTTGCTGATTGCTGGTTAGGTCTCCCAGTAATTCTTCCGCCATGCACGAAAACCGTGACGCAAAGTTTTCTGTATTCAGCCTCACACCATGTGTCCTCATTGTGAACATTGAACGGGTGGTTTGATGTAAAGTATCGGGGCATGTTTCAGACAGAGTTGTCCTGAAATAACTGGATTGTCAATGATCAGCAAATCAGCTTTGTCGCAAAAGGGCCTGGTCGCCTATAAGGGGTTAGGAAGGGTTACAGGCTTATAAGCGAGTTACAGCGACTTATACTAGGCTTACAACTAGGGTATAAGTAGTTATAATTCAATATATCCTTGAGTGATATTGTGGGGCATTGAGGGCTGAGAGGCATCTATATATTGTCCCAATATCCTAATCTGCCGAGTCGGCCTCAGTCATCAAAAAAAACGCCGTTTTGGGGTTGAATTTATAGGCATTCCGGTCAGTTGTGGAGCGGGTGGAGCTGGGTGGAGTGGGGCTCTAACCCGAGCGCTGAGCACGGTGCAAAACTGTGTTGGTGAGATCTGAGCTTTTCCCTACACTGATAACAGATACTCTGAATTTAATTTGAGTCCTCAACACTTTATAATATAATTACCGAAGACTGACCCTGACCTACCTTGTTAACTGATACTTAATAACAATGATTCTAACTAGTAAAGTAACTACTCTCCTTTCTGTTGGTACTACAAAGTACCAGTGGAAGGGAGCAAGATCTTTTCGAAATTTTACCTCGGCCAGTTATAAGCCGCTATAACCTCCTATAACCCTGTATAACCCTATAACCTCCGTAAGTCCTTATAACCCAGGATAGCGCAATTTTGAAGGTTATAGACCCCCCAATGATCTTACAGACTTATACCACCTTATATTAACCTATATTGGCTTATCTCCGACAAAGGCTTTTTGCGACATTGAGGTTCAAACATATGGTGTGGGCCTAGGACCTTATTTAGTCAACTTGAGAAGGCAAAAACACTTTCAGTCGCATAAGAAGACTCGGCGGACCACTGCAGTCCGCAGGATATTGTACTTTAAGTCGTTGATCTCTGCACACACAGTGAAGGCAAAGCCATTGATGTCAGACGGTCTAAACGTGGTGGTGTGACCTAGGTGGAGTAACGGCATTCAGGCAGCACAAGAGCAGAGATCGCAATCTCAATTTCAGTTGAGCAGCCAAGTAAACCCACTGATGCCATCATATGCAGTGGCCTTGGCCTTTAGATTCCAAGTTGGTGGCGGTAGACACACCGGGATTGATATCAGCCTCATAAAAGATGTATGTACTACAGTGTAGGGGTTGGCTGTACTTGAGCACAACCCAAGCCTGCCGAACAGGCCAATTTGCCCACTCCAAACAAGCCATCAGAGCCTAATTCAAACTCCGATATGGGGGCAAGCCGATCTGCCAAGCCAATCGCAAAAGTCTCCGGTTTGCCGGAGAGACTTGGATGAAATCACAATATTAATGTGATGTTCCCCCATTGGGGAATTTAAATTTAGATCTTATAGATGTACGCCATGCACAAGTAACTACAGGTTCTGCCTAACACTTTTTTGGGACGGTTTGGGGTGCGGTCTCCAGCAAGTCCCCAAGCCTTAATTTGACACAAGCTTCGGGAAGTGCATGTGACGCGGACTTATAGTAAGAGGCGCGTCTTGAGAAATTGGCATGACGCGCTCTCACCAGGGTGCCTTTCATAAAACCAATCTCAAATTTCGTGATTCGTGTACTTATTGCACATGGTACACAAGTTTCTGGGTCAGAATGCATGCCCCGAGACATTGGGCATTCAGGGCTCCATGCAGCCTCCAGGTGCATTTGAGAAATAATCGATGGCTTCAGGATCCACTTCCTGGAAATCGATTCTGAAACTTTCATAGATCCACAATCTTATTTATCGGCAGAACAAGTGTCCAGTTATACTTTATTTCTGATTGATAAATTTTGCACGGTAAGTTACAAGAAAATTTCACAAAAAGAACAGCTAGTATTTGATGTATCGAGTCATCCTCGTCGTCGTCATTTCCGACATCAAGCTCAAGATTTTTGCAGAAGGCATTGCAATCATGTTGCTGCCGTTACTTCTCCATGCCTTTGACTCCATAGTCCCCGAAAATTAGGTACCACCCACAATGAGTACTTGAATGAGGAGTTTGAGATGTGTTTTATTAACGGCTTGCGGGTGAGTGCGTTGCGACACTTGCGCCTGCCGACATTGAAGACACATGATTGCCTCTCCGGCACTTCCCGAAGCTCGTGTCGAATCAAGGCTCCGGAATTTGCCGGAGATTGCGCCGGCAACTGTCTTCCTAAAGAGTCTTAGGCAGAACCTGTACGTCGTTCATTGTTCATGCATATAATGGACCCTTTCAAAGAAATAGTGAGATCGCGGTGTGATATCTCATGGGGACAATAGCTATGAGAGACAAGATAGAATAAGATAAGCATAATTCGGCTCGCCAGTTTCAATTGCAAGTCTAATTCTATGGCGGCCAAACTATTACCAACCCTTCGCGCTTTTATAAAATAAACTACCGCTCGTACAATGCATCGAGATTTTCGCAGACCTCTCTACTGCGGGTACTGGCCCCGTCCTTCCACGAAGGAAGAACAAGTAGAAGTCTCCGGGTAGATGATATGGAGCCCAGAGCTGAAGCGGGAAAAACACAATATTTCATACACCAAATCATTTCGCACCACGTCTCCAAACACTATTGCCAATAATTCCGGACAACTTCCGTACCGATGCAATGCAATCTTGTCCACAACTGCGAGAAGATGCGGATCTGTCCTTCGACCATCCTAGTATTATCGGCCGGATTCTGAATGACCACATTGGGATATTTGGTTCATATGAACCCTGTCACCCAATGTCCCTCAAAAAATCGGGGTGTGTGGGGGGGGCCACACAAGAACCCTATATGCCTATTTGAGTTTTTTCCATCCCCTACCCCTTCCCTGAGCTATGGGTAAAAAACCCTGGCCCTCAAAACGGAGGTTTCGGTCATTTGGGGTGCAAACCAGCCAGACCGTGAACGAAAAGACAACACCTGTCCGTCCACCTAGCTTATATCTGAGTAGACAGATCTATCCATATACCTCGTACCTCGCTCTCCCCATCAAGACTTATGAAGCGCACAAGTATCCGTGGAGATACGATTGTTTTACTCTACAAGTCTGAAAAGTCGAAAAATCTGCAAAGATCCTCCGCACCTCGATACCTAGAATTGGGGTGTAAACATACCATGGATACTGTCTAAAAGCGCTCATTTCGGGCTAAATGATGATACCAAAATCATATTTTCACCTCCCTAACTGAGCTGACCGCAAGCCCCAAGATACCGGATGTGGCTAGAGATTCTGCGCTTGGACCGGTCATTTGCTAAAAATAGGTCTAAAAACCTCTTGGCAGCGACGTCATTGGGTTTTAATGCTTCAATACCATTCGACACGCCTCATTTTGCTCACCTCGCACATCTGGGCATCTCGGCCACCGCCGTTCGAAAACCCCGCAGCCCACTGAAAACCCCATCACCACCCACCCCGAAAACCCCCGGTTTTGCCGCACCCCGCCGCCGCCGCCACCCGCCACCCGCCACACCCGGCCAATACCGCAACCCACCCACAAAACCCGCCATGAAACTTGCCACCACCCCGTTCCACCCCCGCCGGGTTTGCACGGCAAATGCCGAGATACCTAGGAGGTTTCTCAAATCCCCATTCTCGACCACCCCGCCTGCCCTACACCCGCCACGCCCGTCGTCCGCACCCACTGCCCCACTTGCCCCCGCGTTCCCACTCTCGCACTCCCGCCCACGCGCACCGGCTAACAAATACGCGCAAAGCCGCACCGCCGCAAGCACGCGCCGCACTATCAATCTACGCTCCCCTAGCCTACCGACTACACCACTTACTGCACGCCGCATTTCCTCGATATCATGAAGCTCCCATTTAGGACCCACAATTACCAAACACTGTACTATTACAATTAAATCGACTGTCACGCGCCACGCGGGTACCTGTCGATGGTGAACTTTAGTGGTTTGTCGCTCGTCACGCAGGCAGTTGTCGAATCTGGTAGGCGGTTCCCCACACAAAAAATCTTCATCCCCTTACAAAAAAGCTCGATTTCGGCCAATTTTTTGTCGAATTTGTCGAGGTGTCGCGCAAAAAAATTCAGTCGAATTGAAAATTCGGGTCACGCGTCACACCCCCTGTCGATTTGATTGTAATACAGTTACGAGTCCTATTTATAGGAACTCGTTTCTTTCACTGCGAAAAAATCGTCACCGGTACAAGTTTGATCTGAAACGTGATGTGAAATCTCGCCTTCTCACGTGGGCGTTTTTCAGAGGGCCTCTTGTCCAGTTTTTCTCTGAAACGTGATGTGAATTTTCTTGAGCCGGTCTCGGCTGCTCGGTAATCTCGCCATTTTTTTGGGGATTCTCTTTTGAAGCACTGTGTAAAAATATCCGATAAGTAAGAGAATCCAGTATTACTGTGTAGAATTCTGTCTGTGTTTTGTGCTTTCAAATTGCAATGCACACCGTTTACAGACCACTGTGCCTCGGGAGTTGGCCGCCTTTTTCCTGCTTCCGGGCCGCTATACATCATCTGATTCATCTTGGCATCTCTTTCCCACGTCACGGAGATCAAAGCGCCAACTGCTCGCTTGCTCGCTCGTAGCTCGCTCTCTTCGAGTCTATCGTCTCTCCTCGGACCTCCACTAACTTGCCGACTCAAAACAACCCCAGGTACATATGCCATTCCTTCTTTCGCAGAGTCTGGCCCTTACTTGTCCTCAGATATGCGTGTTACCATATACACTGAAGTGGAGCCTCCTGGTACTTTCGCCGCTTTTCCATCTTTCTTGCATCCAATCCGACTCTCCACAGAACAGCGTCCCTGTCCTCCTTTACCTCTTGAAGGTCCCATCCTCCTGAAGATGGTCCCTGATGTGTTCCACAAGCAGGATCAATCCTCTGCTGTACCGACTTCGTTTGACTTGGGCAACACTGCCTTTTCTGCCGACCCACTTGAAGCCGACTCAAAAGCGACGGAACCTACTACTAGTACTAGGCTGGTCCAGTCTCATTTCCTCCTTGGGTTTTCACTTCTGCCGGTGCTGCCTTTCATTCGCCCTGACCGCTTCAAGTGGCTCTTTTTCAACTTTCTTGTGGTGTTCTTGGCCTTGGTCTCGGTGTCGTACTTGCTCAGTGCATCCTCTGAATTATAGCCCTCTAATCAACCTCAGTGTCCTGAAGGAACTCCGACGCCGCTCTCGCTTCGCATTTTGGCTAGCCGAGGTGAGTGCAGGTTTTTTATTTCATGAACCATGCTGATGTGCTAGATGCTGGATATTTTCCGGCATGGCGTGGTTCGGCTGCTTTGCTGTCTGGACCATGCCCACGATGGGAATCAGGCACATTGTTGCCTGATTCTCGTCAGTACATGGGGTTGGTGCGCACCTACGCAATAAATGCAAAGCGCATCTATCTTTTATGCCTGACTGCTGCCCGAGAGGGTTTGATCATTCAATGGGGGTTGACCCGCACCTCCTTAGCACTTGATGCAAAGCATGTCTACGATTTATTGGCCCTTGGGGCATACACATTATATTTTTATGTGTCACGAACACTTGAAAACTTTGTTATAAATATCATACTCGCCGTTCGGTGTTTACCCCGCGATAGAGACCCCGATCGTTCATCTTCCATCTGCCAAGCTCGTTTTTCACCTCTTGGGGGAGGTCTCCACCGCGGAAAGTTTCCTTCCATAGATGTCCTCCCATTTATGGTCTACTCCAACGGCAATGTAGATATGCAGAACTGCACTTTCTCGTTTGAAGTTCAGTGCACCGAAACATCTATGAGCGATCGTTTGAAGACAAACTCTCGTTTTGTTGCAGTATCTGTCCCCTTAACTTCTTTAATACCGTCCTTGACTCATGCTGAGATTATGCACACAGCTAAATTACACAAGTTTCACATTTACTCTCGGTTCAAGGTGAAGGAGGCCAGAGACCTACTAGCTACTCATGACTGCACATTCTGCCCTTCTTTTGTCTCCATCATGTCACTGCATGCCGCGCCGCTGCCAAGAAAAAAAAAGAAACCCATGGCCGCTTTGCCTAAATGTGACAAGTCGAGTGCGCTGTTAGAATCGGAGATAAGTGCTAACCGTGTAAAGGCAAAAAAATATAGATTCATGAGAAAACAATCAACAGGCACCTTGGGTTCCACCCAATTTCCGCCCGAACCATTGAGTGTTGCTGATGAGCATCGCATCCTGACCGGGTCTTCGCGAGCTGCTCAACCCGATCGTTTTGAGGAGGCTGGCTGTGCCGTGTGCGGCAGACTAACTCTGAAGACTGAGTTGACCGGTCTAAATCATCTCAACTATGATATGTCTTGTCTTCAGGTACCTGGCGTGACAAGGAAAGAGCGATTTCATTTTTCGGATCCAATAGAAGAGCTGGAAGGTCCGATTTTAGCGACAGGCTGTACAGACATATGTGTTGAATGCGAAACTTCTTTGCGCAAGGGTAATTTACCACTTCACGCTCTCGCTAGGCATGGCTGGGTTGGAGAAGTACCTCCTGAATTACAAGGGCTGTCGTCGCCGAAGGCCTTCTTATTGCAAGGGTGCGCCATAATAGATGTGTTATTCGCGTTAATTCTGGTCGCATGAGAATGAACGCGAATGCAATTATGTTCGCTCAGCCTGTATTGAAGGTTTATATGAAGCTACCTCCTAGTCGAGAGGAGATGGAAGAGGTTCTTGCAATAGTATTCACAGGTTCCGGTAATCCGACCCCAGAAGATTTTGAACGTACACCGCTGCTGGTCCGAAGGGATAAAGTTGCTGCTGCGCTTGAATGGTTGAAATTAAATCATGAATATTATGCCGACCTGGAAATTTCGCAAGAAAATCTACATACTTATGCCCACCGCGATATTATTGTCAAGGTTGATTATCAAAAAACAAATGGAGAAGTAGAGCATTCGGTTCCTACTGCAGCGCGTAGTGTATTTGAAGACAACGAAGAGCATGGGACAACTAGCGGTCAATGCACATTTTCTGTTCATGGACTTACTGGGGCTGAATATTCCACTGCTAAAATGTCAGATATAATCGCGGTCGCACTTCAGCATCTAACGCATAAAGGCAAGTCCCTTGGAATCGGTAAAGCAGAGCTTCCAGAATCAATGTATAGGAATGTGAGCGCTTATCCCGGGATGTTTCCCTGGTTGTTCCCTTATGGGAAAGGAGGAATCGGTCATGAGAACCACCGAAATATTATTGCAGACAAGACCAGGAAGCGGTCGTTGCTATTGTATTATGATAAGCACTTTCAGACTGATATGTACTTCCCTATGATTGCATTCAACCACGAGCAATTAAAATCTTCTTCACAAGGTAGCAGGCTCATTGTCAAAAGATCCAAATTCGCAGATATATCTAGAAGACTGCTCAGCATGGACCCAGATATAGCGGGGAACATAGCAGACCGTCTCGTGGCCGGAGAAAATGTCAAACCGTCGACAGATGGAGAACGGCAGTGCTTTGAGCTATTGAGGGATCTAGACGGCATCGGTGCACATGTTCCTGCGTCCGCAACATCGAAAAAACACATGAGGAATGAGATCTGGTCAATGACTTCATTTATGGGAGCACCTACCTGGTTCATTACACTTGCTTGGTCCGACATTACTCACCCGATTGCTTTGTATTATGCCCAGAGTGGGACTGTATTTAAACCTGAGCTGCGCACATCAGATGAGCGGAATTTAATGATGTCCCAGAATCCTGTTGCCGCTGCAAGATTCTTCCACTTTATGGTGGAAATATTTCTCAAAGAAGTAGTGTGTTGGGAAAATGAAAAAGGCGGCTTGTTTGGACACACAAATGCTTATTATGCCACGGTTGAGCAACAAGGAAGGCTCACATTACATCTTCACTCCTTGTTTGTTGTGGGTACTCAACAGCTTGTCACCTCAAATTATACGCGACAAAATCATGAGCGATGACTCACAATTTCGAAAGAAATTAATAGATTACCTTGAGTCCGCGCATCAGGGAGAATTCATACATGGATCTGAAGAAGTATGTGACTGGGTCAATGCCGCCGTGCAAGACGAAACTGTACCTTACCGTAACCCCACTCAGACCTTGCCTGATGTTCCGCCTCCTATGTGCCAACAGGATGCGTGTTGCAAAGATTGTGTCCAATTTGCATCCTGGTTGACCACGTACGAGCATGAGGTTGACGATATTCTTATCCGTTCGAATATGCATGACTGCCGGGAATCAGTTCAGGATAAACAAGACGAAGACCGTAAAAAGAGCTGGCGGAAGGATTCAACGAAACGTAAAAGGAAAGATCAAAAACCGTTATATGAAAGACGTGGCTGTCTAGTAAACGGGGTATGTAAAGCTCGGTTTCCTCGAGAAGTATTTGAGACCACAACCGTTGATGAGAACGGCCACATGAATATTAAGAAATTGCAGGCCAACATGAATAATGTGTCTCGTGTATTGAGCTATTTCTCCCGGGCTAATACCGACGTTACTAGCCTGCTCTCTGGAACAGCTGTGAAGGCCGTCGTCTCATACGTATCAGATTATGTGTCCAAGTTGGGGTTAAAAACTTACCAGGCATTCGCCTCGGTATTCGACGTGTTTGATCGCAACGAGGAAAATGTCGCAAAAGCATCAGATGGTGTAGAGACTGCAAGAAATCTGATGAGGCAAATGATAAATTCAATGTCGACGAAAATGGAGACGGGAAGCCCGATGGCTAGCATGTATCTGCTTGGGAATCCAGACCATTATAAAAGCCATGATTTCGTTAATTTTGCGTGGAGATCATACGTAGCTTTTGTAAGGCGACACTGGGTTGTGGATGATGATGAAGTCGACAGTGAGAGAGTCAAGGAGGATACTGTCATGATCCTCAAAGAAGACGACAGATTTGTTGCATCCTCCGTCGTCAACGACTACATCTATCGGCCAAAAGTCTATGAGCAGATCTCTCTGTATGAATGGATTCAGTGTTCTGAAATAAAACGGCGTACACCAAAAGAAATTGTCCAATTCACCGAGGAAGTAGAGCTCCACAATACTTTCCAGTCTGAAATGCAGGTCGACGATATTGAGGCAGATGAAGATTCCGATGCAATGAGCGACTTTCTTGAGAAGGATGACGGTGACTATGCCAGTGATTCTACTGATCCAAGAGAGCTGACAGACTCCGACAGCGATTGGTCCTCTGGCGACGACGACGACATTGTTGTCAAGAAGCAGGAAAACAAGAGCAATGGCCGGAAACACGGTCACGCGTTCCTTTCCGATCACGATCTATTTAAAACCCATTCAGTCCACTGCGATTTTTCCAAGTTGTCTCGCGTCATTCCCAATTTTATCGGTGGAGCAATACCACGAGCTGATAAAGGTGACCGCGACTATTATTGCGCCACGATTATGACTTTGTTCAAGGCTTGGCGAACTCCCACGGATCTGAAAGACGATGAATCCAGCTGGGATCAAGTATTCACCGAACACACTTTCACTCCACGTGAACTTGAAATTATCGGGCACTTCAATCTGCGCTACGAATGCAATGATGCACGAGATGATCATTATGCGACGATGAGATCAAAAATGGCGGAGGCTAGAAAGCAATTCGGATTTAGTTCTCATTTTTCCTTTCTAGGTGATAAGGACGAATTCGCGAATGATCCAGATGCCGTTTATACCGGAATGGACACCGCTGACGATGGAGACGACGACGATCGCAATATCGGCAGAAAGACACAACATCTGATTGATGAGAGAGCTGAAATACGAGAGGTGCTCCGTACCTCCAAATGGCTTAATCGGACCACAGATGCCTCGCTGGATATTGATACAGTCAGGCTATCTACTCCCTATAAGAATCGAAATACTTGGGCTAATATTTTGAAGGAGGAGCGAAAGAAATTCACTGCCAATAAGCTAGAAAATATACCACTACCTCCGACTTCCGACGCACCGAATTTAAAGCCATCTTCAGATAAGGTTGAGGTTCTTGACCATGATTATTTTCTTCCGAAGTCTACAATTGACAAGGAAACAAATGACGACATAATTTCATCCATATGTGAGGAATTCACACTTAATATGGAGCAGGAGAGAGCTTTCAGAATAATTGCTGAGCATGCATCTTCGCCTCAAACTTCCCCTCTTAAAATGTGCCTGGGAGGCATGGGAGGTTCCGGCAAATCTCAGGTCTTCAAAGCCATAATAAAATTCTTTGTCATGCGCAAAGAAGAGTACAGATTCATGGTACTTGGGCCGACAGGAAGTTCTGCAGCTTTATTGAATGGGTCAACATATCACTCAGTGTTCAAAATTCCTCGTGAGTCCAAGACCAAGAGTAAAAATCAAGACGACACCGATGGTATCCGTAACGAGGCCAACACTATTGCCGCAATTAACGAGCGGCTCCAAGGAGTCGAATATATTTTGCTTGATGAAGTCTCAATGGTTTCGTGCAATGATCTTCAATTACTGGCTAGTCAAGCTGCCAAAGCCCGGAACATCCACGATCAAGAATTTGGTGGCTTGAATGTTATTCTTGCGGGTGATTTCGCTCAACTGCCGCCTACTTCTGGGCCCTCTTTGTACGGAGATGTTGCTGTTCGGACCACCACAGGCATGAGCCTGAAAAAACAGAATGCTGTACTGGGTAAAATCCTTTGGCACCAATTTAACACAGTGGTATTGCTCCGACAGAATATGCGGCAGAAGACTCAGACAGTTGAGGATGGAAAATTGCGAACAGCTTTGGAAAATATGAGATATGGTGCTTGCACCCCCGACGACGTAGATTTCTTGAGATCACGAGTCGCTGGTAACAGACAAGGCCAACCACATTTGGACAGTAAAGAATTCCGGAATGTTGCCATAATAACTGCGTGGAATATTCACAAGGACACGATGAATGAACTAGGAGCAGAGCAATTTGCACGAGATACAGGCCAAGAGCTTGTCGAGTTCTATTCTGTCGATAAGTTGAGCTCCACGGGCATAGACCGCAACAAGTGGAAAGGCTGTGAACAAGCTCACTTTAAATCTATGAGTAAAAAATTGCAACATACTCTATGGAAAGCAACTCCCTCAGCCACAAGCGAACATATCCCAGGAATTTTGAGGCTCTGCATTGGCATGCCGGTCATGATTCGCGTGAATGAGGCAACCGACTTATGCATGACCAAAGGGCAAGATGGTGAAGTTGTCGGTTGGGATGAATCAATCGGCCCGGCAGGGCAGCGAATCCTGGATACATTGTTCATTAGACTGAAAAACTTGAAGGACGGGCAGACCGTTCAAATTCCAGGATTACCGCTGAATGTGGTCCCGTTGTGCCGAACATCCACCCATGTGACCTGCCTTCTTCCCAACGACACCCTATATATTTTAGGCATGGAATGGCCCCCCCCGTTCCATTCAAGTTGGGGCCACTCCCTGAAATTTTAGGCGGATTCCATAGCCCCCATTCCAAGCACCTTTCTGGCAGGCGCCATCCTCATCGATGCCCAACTCCTGTCGCCATCGCTGTTTTGATCGATTTTTTGCCCAATACGGTGTCTGGCGCATTTTTGAGAGGGGGCTGTCATTAATCCTCGGGGGCTCAGCTGCCCACCATGATACCACACATCTTCATCCCCCCACTCATGTTGATTAGACTATGTCTCTCGATGTTGGAGTCCATTGATGCCATTTTGGGTTATGTCAGCATTTTCATTTAGCTGAGCCTGCTGGTCCTGAGGTAAATCACGCAGACAGATTTTTTTGTTGCCCAAGTCACCCTCATTGACAACTTTCTTTTCTCAATTTTTTTCTTTCTTTTCTTTTTTTGTCACTTGGCTCCACATCGGCTATTTTATAGTGCTGACTTGCCAAATTGCAGAATATCTTCTACAACGACAGCTCCCATCAAAATTGCAGAATATCTTCTACAATTCCAGCGCCAATCAAAATTGCAGAATATCTTCTACAATTCCAGCGCCAATCAAAATTGCAGAATATCTTCTACAATTCCAGCGCCAATCAAAATTGCAGAATATCTTCTACAATTCCAGCGCCAATCAAAATTGCAGAATATCTGCTACAATTCCAGCGCCAATCAAAATTGCGGAATATCTGCTACAATTCCAGCGCCAATCAAAATTGCGGAATATCTTCTACAATTCCAGCGCCAATCAAAATTGCGGAATATCTTCTACAATTCCAGCGCCAATCAAAATTGCGGAATATCTTCTACAATTCCAGCTCCCATCAAAATTGCAGAATATCTTCTACAATGACAGCTCCCATCAAAATTGCAGAATATCTGCTACAATTCCAGTGCCAATCAATTGCGGACAATCCCGGTGCCATCAATCTGTGGAATATCTGCTACAATCTCAACGCCAATCAAATTGCAGAATATCTGCTACACTCCCAGTACCAATCAATTTGTAGGATATCTTTTATAATGATAGCTCCCACCAAACTACAGCATTCCTTAAACGGCACTGCCACCGGAATCATTTGATCAATGACATCACTTTCGGTAGCATTGGTGGCATCCCCACCACTGTGAGCCAGTGGATGAGTCAGCAAGTATAAAAGGGGTCTATCGAGAGTTGAATGAAATATTGCCCATGGCTGCCCCCTCATCATGTGCATTGCTGGGTCACACTGATTTGCTTTGCAGCGACTCAGAGGATGAATGCGAATCAGTCAGCCTCAGTTTGGTTGTCGCTCCTACTAGCGGTTGGGCATCTCCTACTACGTATACCAATCCCACAAACATTCTCATCCCTACATCAACCCCTGGATCTCCCTTTAAGAAAATATGCCCACTTATGTTACAATGTTGCGCACCCATTCAGTGTTATTGCTCACCACTAATGTGTCTTCAGTTGAATCCGCGTGTCACCATGCAGTCGCCGAGATCACTCGACTGCAGACAGAGTGGGAGGCGGTCTATGAAGCAGCCCAAGTTTGAAGTCTTCTGCCCATTGCACACCGCAGCTGATGAATTTAATTTCACAGGCACAGATAATGGTTTTTGAAGGCGAAATCCAGGTACTGCATAGAAGGCTGGCTGAGGTTGAAGAGCAGAACTCAAAGTTGCAGGTGCGGATCAAGGGGCTTGTTGCTTCGAGAAAGAGGACTCAGCAGCAGATAGACAGCACACCGAATGTGATGCTGGACGAATGCTTGAAATGCCCGCGTTCATCCTCTGCTGTACATCAATAAACCCTTAAAATATATCTTGTGGCATGCATATAAATAAGAGGATATGTAGAGAATGCAGCCCCATGTCTCCCCACACCTCCCACACCAAGTGCACCGATGCGTATGCTTGCACTTATCATATTTGCCCAACTGACAGCAATACAGCATGTTGGCGTGGTTTGCACTTGAGAGTTCTGTAACCCGTCTGTGAGTTTCTTTGAGGTTTTCTCTCATTCCTCAACCCATATTCAGGACCTCCAATTGGACCCAAGACATTGAGCGAGTCTGTCAAGGAGGATTTCCGCAAGGCAAAGACTACTAGTGAGTGTCTACAGCGACCCCTCGCCTTCTCGGCTCACTCCATATGCAGTGGAGTGTGCCTTTGTCGAGGCCCTCTGCTGCCTCAGAAGCCTCGAAGACTCTCAGCGAGAGAAATTGTCTTCAGCTTTCCATCGTGAGGCAGAGCTTGACTCTGAGTTTGAGGACCTGGTTGTCGACCGGCAGGGCCTGATTGAATTGTGTGGGGAGGAACACGGAAAGGTTGTCCTGCTTGAGAGGGAAAATCAGAGGCTGGAGGAGATCAATCACGCCTTGGCCTTGCAGCTTGAGGAGCAACGAAAATACCATACAAGCTTTGTTCGGCAGACGAGGAGCAAACGGAGCCATGCAAGGTTCACCTCCCCATAAATTAAATAATTAGCTGGTATTCTATATAAACAGAGCTTGTTGAGCTCTTAATTCCTTCCCCATGCATGTGCTGGAGTTCCCCCCCGAAATTACGACCGAGATATTTGAGCTTTGTCTCGACCCTCGGTCGAAAATGTCCCTGCTATACGCGCCTTTGGTCTTCTGTCATATTTGCATCGCCTGGCGTACCCTCGCAATCGGAACACCAAGCCTTTGGTGTGCGCTGGAATTCCCCGCATGCGTGGAGGAGCTTCTGCAGTGGGTGAAACGGTCTCGGAGCCGCCCTCTGATGCACCGATTCCGGTCGTTGAACCTCACGGATGCAAGGGACTTGGTCCTGTCCTTCTCGCAATTCTCAGCTCGATGGAGAGAGGTTGAGCTGAGCCTCCTGGAAGCCGGTTTCCAGCTCATGCAGGCCACCTCACAGACAAGTTTCCCACTTTTGCGGAAAATCAGCTTGCGAAGGGTGATGGGCCCCAGGCGGTACATTGGAGGATCTCCACCCCCGATCTACGACATCAACGATGTCCCACAGCTCACAGAGGCGTATCTGGAGCTTCGCCCAAGCATGTCCGTGCGCCTTCCATAGGAACAGCTGATATCTCTTGAGATTCACTGTCCTGTGCAGGACATGCAGGACATTCTCCTCACTTCCATGCGCCTCCGGAACTTGACGCACCATGACAGGCCTTCTCGTCTCCTGAGCCCCCCACCCCCTCACATTCTTGCGGTCCCGAGCCTCGAATCACTGGTCCTTCCCCACAGCCCACTCGTGCTGCTCCGCCTTTCGCTCCCCGCCCTCACGCACCTCTCGATGCCCCTCGCACTGGAACGAAAATATCCCGGAAGCCTTGAATCACTCTTTCAGCGTTCCCACTGCAGCGTGGTGCACCTCTGCATCAGAGTTCAGGAGGAGTCGGAAACAGCTCTCCATGCTGTCCTAAGTGCTGCGCATGGTGTAACGGAGCTGGAGCTCCAGTTTTACCGCGGTGCGCGAACCCTTGCTCAAATGCACCTCCTGCAGGCACCCAATATTTTGCCGGAATTGCGCGTACTCACGGTCAAGGACCGCAGTGACAGCTGCCATGCATTCTACCCAATCGTTCACTTTGAATTTGGGGAGGGGTGGCGGCGAGTAGAGTTTGGAGAACATAAATCCATTGAACTCGAGCTTTGTGCGGCTGTTCGTGCCAGGGCATCTCAGCTCACGCTGTTCTCACTGGTTGTGCGGCCCGAAAACAGTGCGATAATGGAAGACGATGTGCTGGAAGCACTGCACAAGCTCGCTTCGGATCCGCTAAAAATAAAGGTGGAGATGTTCGGGGGAGGGCCGAGACACAGCGCGCCATGTGTCTTGATTGATATGTAAAAATAGTTACTGTGGTTCATATAAATACGATCATGAAAAAGCGGTCAACTAAAAACATGTCTGCTCTCATGAATTCCCTCCCTCGTCGTGCGAGTGTCCCCCCGCCCCACTACAAGTCTCTCAGTGTACGCGGCAGCAGCGAGCCTTCCAGTCCCATTCCCGTCAAGTTTGTCCGTGCGAGGCTCACCCCCAGTAAGCCAACCTACTCCCACCCCGTCTCATGTTGAGCGTGCCCGCAGCGCCAAAGCCCAGGGACCCAGAAACACGCATAGGGCGAATGGAAGGAGAGCTCAAGCGCATGGAGCAGAGGCTCGAGCGTGCTCTTGACACCATGGCAGTCACCGGCTTTGAAGCAGACAATGAGCTTGCACTGCGCCATGCTGCCGCCAATGGTGTCGAAGCCGACACTGGGATGGTTTCCATCAAACGGGAACTCCTTGTTTCTCAGCAGCGTACGGAGACCCTCGAGCAGCGCGTTGACATTCTACGGGGGCAGAGTGAACGCCTTTTCAGTCACCTTGGCCGCATGGAGGAGAGACGGATGTTGGATGCGACCAAAATAAAGGACCTTGAGGTGAAATGCACAGGTCACGAGACTGAAATCATGGAGCTCGAGGCGGACCACGAGCGCCATACAGATCAGATCATAGAGCTCAAGGAAAGTCTCGTTGAGCTCCAGGAGAAAATCTATGATGGCGCTGTCAACCTCGAGGACAGCGAGAATCGAATCCACGTGCTCGAGGCCGACGTAGCTCATCTCCGATGCACCGCAGAGGAGGACGAGCGAACCATCAGCCAACTCGAGGAAGAGGATCACAAGACATCCAACGCCCTGATGGAACAGCAGGCCCGTGTCACCATTCTAGAGCGTAAATTGGCGGTTTGTGAGGCTCAAATCGCCTCTTTACGTGTGGATAACATTAAACTGCGCTGTGATCTTGGAAAGGCGGAAGCGGAGGAGGGAGATGAAAAGCCATCAAAGCGTGCCCGGGTGGATTAGTGTAGTGGATATTTTTATACCGCATTGAAATCCTATAAAGCCTGCACCTCAATCAGCATGAGCAACCATGCCCCCAATGATGATTCAGCAGGTCTGTTGCTTGTTCTCGTGCGCCGTTTGCTCTATATATCTTGGGCTCGGTTCTGTGGGGAGATCGGTGGCTGTACATGCCACCCGGCTTTCCCCAGAGTGTACAGCCACCGATCTGCCCACAGAACCGAGCCTAAAATATATAGGTGGAATGATCTGAGGAACAGATTAACCCCCAACTATAATAATAGTTGTGTTTCTATACGCACCTCGGATATGATTCGTCGTCGCCGGGACATCAGTACCGGAATTGGCGGGAAAGTGGGCTGGGAAACTTCCACGCAAGGAAAAGCAGTTGACTGAGCAGCTGGGAGGTGACTTTGGGTGACATGCATAACCGGCGGCGACACAAAATGTGAGCTGGGATACTGATTCGGAGCGTAATTGTGTGTCGACTGCTGAGTTTGGGCTCTTATGAACGGTATATACTGACGGGGATCATTGGCAGGCCCTGGTTGGGGTCCTAAAAATCAAAATAGATGATTTCAGCTGCAAATCCCGATTCCGTGGCCCCATACGAACTGGGAACACCAGGGTAATAATATATGGGAATTTTGGAGGAAGAATGAGACTGAACTGCAGGTTTCTTCGTTCAAGGTTAAGTAAGTACTTGGTTCAACAGAATGTAGACCTTGTTGAAACCACTCATTTAAATTCACAGGTCATTTCCTGAGGTACGTACACATTTAAACAGTTTTTTAAACTGTTTCAGTACTGTCCGTTTAAACCCGTCTTTAAATACGACTCTGTTTGACTAGCCTAATGGATTCTTTAAATATTTGAATAGCTGATTAAAGACATTGCCCGTCTCGACGTGTATTATTTAAAGAATTCTTATCCTGCGAAGGGATACCCTGCTTTAGGGGTCGGATTATTGGGAACAAGAACCCAATGTGTCCGGAGGTGGGGATAGCCTTCTAAGGCTCGATAAGAGTCAGGGTATAAGGGAAAGGATAACCACACGGAGTGCTGGCGGAGTGCGAAGGGAATAAGGCTTGTGGGGACCGAATAGGGAAGGCCAGTAGAAGGGATGGTGTGCGGGGAATACCCCGGAGAGGGCCGAGATAGTCCAAAAAAGGAAACCATAGTTCGAGTCCGTGGGAATCATGTAGTCTTGTTGCCATCACGGGTGTTCGATCGGAGTGCGCCGCTATGACATAATCATCGGAGTTTGAAACTGCGTCGCGAAATAGAGGTATTCCCAAACGCGTTTTGTCCCTTCAAACCGATGCATTGTCGTTTATACATCTATTACAGACAAACTGTCTCTTTAGAAGTAGAGTAAACTACCTGTATTTGACCGAAAATAGACCTCAGAATACAGAGGTGACCAAGTGACTGATGGTGACTGAGCTGTCACTCGTCTAAAAGCGAAAGGCTCAGGATTCGGTGGGAGGACGAGAAAAAATCTGAAGCATTGAGTGAGGCGTAATAAAACTTGTTATATGAAAGACCCCACCTCTATATGGCTTCAGGATGTCGGAATCCTTCGTATGCCGCAGTAGGATCGACTTTTAAACTCCGAAGATTATGTAACAAGGCCGCACTCATCGGACACCCGCGATCACTAACAGACTTTAACAAGCGAGGTACGAGCTTCCTCCGTTAAAGCGTCTGTCTAGGAGAGACTAGGAATCATGACATTTTGCTCAAAATGACCAACCTGAGAGCCCGATTGTGAGCTCAAAACACAAGCAACTAGGATCGAATAAATATGGATGGGGTCGCATTTGCAAGTACTTTCATGCCATATAAACGGTTTTTGGTTTCGAGGAGGTCTCAAAAAAAGTATGCAAAATTTAATAATTAAAAAATTTGTCTCCATTGAGTTGCCATGTCTGGTAACTGGGTAAGTGTCTCAAAATTCTCCAAATCACTCAAAGTTCATGTCCTCTCTTGGTCCGACACGATTGGACCAGGTATAAGCTCAGAACACCATGTTACAGTATTTTTCGCCACCACTGTATGTCATTTTTACTACAAACAAGATGTGTACGCCACTACCTCCACAGAATCAACATGATTTTCCCAGCCCGGATACATTGCTTTCGCGTACACCTCTACTATATCACCGGCACGGAACGTACCCATCCAATCCGACATCACGGTGTGCCACGAGGCGTTGTCGCTTGCCCACACATTCCGGTGCACTCGTGCTGTAGACGAGCCGTGTAGATTACACTGAATCGGTTGACGCCCGAGTTTCAGCATCGAGCCATTTCCGGCCTCGAACCAAGAGCACGATTCGCGGTATGTTCCAATGTGGGTGGGGTGACTAGACCATCCTGAATTTACACATTCAATCATTTCCGCGAGCCCACAAACCTTTAGTGGCGTACCTTGGTCCCGCGATTTTGTGATGAATATTAAACGGCGCAAGGGCGCCTTACTTCTTCCGCCTATTTGAAGAGTGACATATGGTTCATCAGGGGAGTCCTGGTTATAAATAGCACCCTCCGGAGTACTTTTCCTGGAAGAACTGACAGCCCAATACTCAGCAAGATCCAAAATGACGGGGACAAGCTTTAATTCTGCATGGAGCATTTGCGCAAGACAAAGTCCAGCCTGGATGACCGCCTTTTCATCGACGCTATCGGGCGTCACAGCAAAGAGATCAAGCTCCTTCGATGCGCCGTGATCCTCGAGATACTGCACAATCTCCGGGTTTGTTTCCATTTGAACGGCAATCATGTACGCTGTCCGCCCGCAGTAATCGCGGGCGTGCACATTTCCCTCGAATGAGGGATCCTCGAGCACCATCTGTGCTGCCTCCAGGCGGCCGCTCATAGCGGCTGAGTGCAGCATGGTCCATCCGTCGGTCAGCACATGACTCGTATTTGCACCGCGTTCGATAAGCGAGCGAACCGCGGGAAGATTACCAGCGTCCAACGCATAGACGAGAGGATTGCGCGGGGCGGGCGAGTGCCCATTGTTTGACTCATACAGACATTGGTGCTCGCCGTGGACATCCGCGATTCCGAGGTCGAGTAAATTTTCCATCAGTTGTATGTGTTCGTTCCGTATCGACGCAATTAGGCAGCATTGAATCAGGTCACCAGAGATTTCGAGGGAGGGGAAATGCTGTATGACGGAAGGGTTGATGCCATTTTCGCACAAAAGGCGGACGGGATGGTTGAGGAAATCGTATTTCCGGAATTCACCGCTCATATAGGTCGCGAATACCTGGTGTCCCAACATGTGGCAGCCATTGGTGGTTTGAATGAAGCGAAGCAGTGCTTTCAGCGTTGCGGGCCGAGAGATGTCGATCCAATGGGTGTAGTCCATCCAATAGACAGCCGCGTAATTGTAAAAAGGGTGCTGTTCATTGATAAACTGGTCCAGCTCATCTTCGGTCTCGAATTGTGGGCGATCGAAGTCGTCAATGAGCATGTAGTCGAATAGAAGTGAGGCCATTTCGTTGGCAAGGACGGGAAGGGAAGGAAAATAGTAATGGTTGAATGGGGCCTGGAGCAAGTGCGAAGACATCAGGTATTCCTGCCAGTAATTGGTTAGGAGGTGCAGCGAGATGAAAACCCGACATACCAGGACCGACATATGGGACAAAGAAACAGAATCATCGGAGAAATCGTGTTTCACGAGACTTGAAAGAACCTCAAGGATCACGGCGTCGCTTGAAACTGAGTACTCCGTGCTGAGTTCTGTGGCGGACGATTCAATCATGACGGCCTCCGCGAGCTCTTCCAGCCGTATTGGCCGCCTAACGTCTGCAAGCCAACGCAAGGCCCGGCGAGCAATTTCCACAGTATCCTCGTGGATACGTGTCAAGATGCGGTCATAAACGTCGAACAGTTTGTCAGGGAGATTTTGGAGAGCGCGCCTCACACTTGTCGGGGTGGGTTTCTGAGCCAGAACGTCCAGCTGGCACTCCACAAGGCGAAACCTATTGGTGCAAGGAGTTAAGCCGCAGGCTAGATCAATCGCGAATGACTCACATCCCCGAAGCCTTGCTCTCTAGCGTTACTTGTATTTCGTCCTTTAATTCTTTAGGGAGACGTGCAAGTTGACGGCGATGCTCGAGCTCGTGATTTATATGGAGTTTAATGTCGCCGTCGACGTCATCCGTTTGCGTTTCCAGCGAAATTATGTCCGCATTGGGAAAAGCTTCTCTAATCTCTACCTCCTGCCGGCTTGCAACGAAGATGTGGAGGCCATCGTCTGATGCCAGGGTAGGCAAGAGTTCCAGTAACTCTGAGCGACTTTCGCACTCATCCAAGCCGTCGAGAACGAGGTATACTCGCGTAAATCGTAGGACAGCCCTGCGTATGAGGTCGAGCAGTCGGGCTACGGTTTGTGGTGGGGTTTGTTTTTTCCGCTCTTCTCGCACGAGGTCGTCGAAGTCGGGTGTGATCCTCCCAGGATAGGCGCGCAGGAGTTCTGAAAACAATGTGCAGAGAATCGCTCCAGGGTTGATGCTCTGCTGGTTCCTGAACTCGCAGAAAGTATATATCACGGCGTCGTCAGGAGTGCATGTTTGCAGGAGATGGTCAATGACAACGGATCTAGAATCCAGCGGACGATCATCACAGTGTCCATCCGGAAACAGCAAAAATTTGGACGCACGATATCACGGTCTTGCCGCTGCCAGCTACGTCGGGACATTATATCAAGGATGACAAAGGGGGCAGAACGGTGTCAAACTCACCAATACCGTTCAGCCAAAGCAACGACCCCGCGGCCCTGGACTTCCATTCCTGGAACAATGGGATTTCGAGGACCCATTTGCATGTGTCTGGTTGACGAAGCTCTAAAATGGCGCGGAGCCTGGCATCCATGGGAAGTGGCTTCAACCAGTCAAGGAGATTTCGTAGCTGTTCAGCTGCGCAGGAGTTAGTGACACAAGTCCATATCGCCTGCTCTCAGAAGGCAGACCATTTTTGTCGTCCGCAGCCTTCTGACGATCCGTCTCTGCGCCAACCAACAAATCTGATATTCCCAATCGCACACTATCCACCTGCCCACTATAAATGGCTGTAAACGATAGGGAAATGCATATCATCAATGTCTAGGTGGACTTACGATATGTCGACCTCCAATGCCAAACTGAACATGGTCTTGTAGCGGTCCAACCTCACGATGAAATCGGTGACTCGACGCTCATCGGTGTACGCCCAAGCCAATCGTCGGCGTCTCGACGTCAGTGTTGTTGGGAGGAGACATTCAGCACGTATTTTTTCCAGCGTCGCGTGACACTGGTCGACGGGGTCCTTTAGGAGGATAATGGCAGGGATATGCACTCCTGGTTTTGCGATGTGAACCTGCAGCATCGCCAGCGTACTCGACACGGCTACCAATTCGGATGCCAAGCGTTCGTAGCTTTCACGGGCACCGCGGTAGGAGCGCGCAACTTCTAGGAGAGGGGAGCCGAGCTGGTCTACAAGAGAAACAAGACCGGCTATACCGGTCGCAAGGGAGAATGGATCCATAGTCTGTGTAGGTTGCGGCGAGGGCACCAGGGCGCCCTTAAGAAGTCGCAAACACTGCACTTACAGCCCCAGCGTGGCATGGCTGAGAATAACTTTCAGTGGCGCAACTTTGGTTTTCGAAGCCAGCCATGGCAGTGACACAGCCCAGAGACATAAGATGATCTTATGATGGGCCTGCGAATAGCTTTGAGTGGCGCAACTTTGGTTTTCGATGCCAGCCATGGCAGTGACACAGCCCAGAGACATATGATGATCTTGTGATGGGCTTGCGCATAATTATAGTTTGTGTTATTGCGGGCCTGTCTGCTTGGGCAGCAGACAAGAGTTTATTATTATTGGAGACCAGTCGCTATGAATAAATTCACGGGGCCGTGTTGCGTGATCTGTGGAGTGTTAACGTTGGCCTTTGGCTCCCCACAGACCCCGCCGATTCCCCTTCGCGTCATTGTTCTTTGTTGCAAGCTTACACTGTTGTAAGTCTCCAACCATTTCCGTTTATAAACGTTTACAAATGGTAAAAACCATTTTTATTTTCGTTTAGTTTACCACGGTAGGAAAACGGTAAACAAACCGTTTATAAGTGGTTTAAACGGTTGGAAATTTTTATTAGCTCACAGGGGAGGAGGGAACAATTCAAGAACCCGCTGGTATTTACGGTAAAACGTTCCACCAAACGTCGGCGGACCACTGCAGTCAAT
This sequence comes from Mycena rebaudengoi, assembly GCA_029282285.1. Lineage (NCBI taxonomy): Eukaryota > Fungi > Basidiomycota > Agaricomycetes > Agaricales > Mycenaceae > Mycena > Mycena rebaudengoi. Next base: position 27,753 of record JARJCX010000035.1, read on the forward strand.
TTTGCAATTGTTCTGGATTGTTCTGAGAATAACAGAACCAGGCCGGTCAAAATCATTCAGAGCATACGGTTACAGGCCACTGATGACCTCCCTTTCTAGGAGAAGATTGACAATCTCCCGCAGGGAGATCGTCAATTAGAAGCCTGTTGTTGAAGTAGTACGCAATGCACGTGTGATCTTCTTTCTGATAGAATGGGGAATTATATACCAAAGAAGTGCACTGGTTCGAAACCCCCCCCCCCACCCCCCCCCTTGAGAAAATACCGTTTATGAACTGTTTCCGTTTAGTTTACAGGTTTTCATAAACGAAAACTGATATGTTGGAGCCTTAAACTGTTGTTTGTCCCCACTTGCCCGTTGCAAGTTGCTTGTTCCCCTTGTGCATTTCTTGTTCCTTTCTTCGAGCTCACTCTTTGCTCCTCACGTTTTTTCCCCGTTTGCTGGTTCGTTGCACGTTCTCGACTTGCACCTTTTCCTGTCTCGTGTCTCGGCATCAGATGCCGCACTTGCTCCATCTTCCCCGGCCGTGCAGATGACCATGGTCGTGGGTAAATGGAACATCAAAAGAAAAGAATGTTCTGTAGCCCTCGCATTTTATTATATAATAAGTGAGATATCGTGGAAAGGCGAAAGCTCCCTAATTCAAGACACGGACCTTGCGAGGCGAACATAGGTGAGATAACCCTGATCTCTTGTTGCCTCGGGTAGGCTGTGCATCATTGGATCGGCTAATTGACCGTTGGGCGGAGTTAACAGAGAAGGCTCACACTGCATTCCTTGGTGATCGGCGGATGGCAAGACTGAGAACGCTGTGTCGAGCCGCCGAAGCAGGGTCTGCCGCCCTCCATTGCCATAGGCTAATCCAAGGCCAATCCAGCGCGGCAGGGTCTGCGTACAGCGCAAGGGAATGCAGCGAATCTATTTATTTGCCCAGCCGTTTCCTACCATGAAACATTGGCTGGGTCACAACCCCAGCCACCGGTGGCTGAGTCCATAACCGCTGTCTTAATGATTCGACTTTCATCTCGTCCAATTGACATTCGCCACAACAAGGCATTAACCCCTCCGGACTCTCGTGGGTTTGGCAGTCGTAAGTCTGCGTTATGTGCTATCAGTCGCTTGGAAGGGACTTGATCTCCCAATGCGGGCTATTTCCGCTTATCGAATCACAGACTGCGTCGAGCGTGTGGGTCGCTGCACTGATGTCGGAAGAAATGTCACTGCCGGATTTCAATCATATCCTGACATGATCCGATGAAAGAGACTTTATCCTGATTCTGATCTCTTTTTTGCGCTGATAAGGCGTTATACTAGTCTTGAGGGGGTAGTTGGCCACTCGGGGTAGTTGGCCACTTGAGCTATACTCCTCAACCGCTATGTTTCCTGGCCAGAAGTGAGTTGTAGGCTAGAAAGGATGTTGGGGCGCTGTTCTGGACGAATTTTGATGGAGTTTGGTCAAGTTGGTGCTGTGATGTGGCCAAATTTAGAAGGGGCCGATGACCGAACACGTGTTTTTCTTAATCTCCGCCCGGCACCCGCAGCAATAAATCGCCTCCTGCTTCATCAACTCTTGCTCGATCCGCTACCTCTGGGGCTCGTTCTACTCTGACAACCTCTGGCTTCAATCTAGGGTGTCTATTGAGGCGTCGTAGCCGTTTTCTATCCTGCAATTGACCGCCCGAGGTTCTCACATACGCCGCAATTCAGGTAGAAAGCTGTCAGATGCCCGACTCGAGTACTCTGTATTGAGCTAACGCGAGGCGCTGCAGGCCCGAAACTTTCCACACATGTTTAATACTTCTAAAGGCTCACCCTACCGGACGCAAAATCTTTTTATCGATTTTACTGTCTCCTCAACGTGGTCTGTTATGTCGCAAATTTTAATTCCGGCTTATAAGCGGATCACGTTATAAGATCATGATAAGATCAAGATAAGATCACGATAAGAGCTACAGCTAGCAATAAGCTCACGATAAGAGCTACGGCTCCCAATAAGATCATCATAAGACTCCTGAACCATCCATAAGAGAGGTTAAGAACACGTTCAGTTCTGCTGAGCTCTTATAGGGCTTCATATTTAAATACTCGGTGATCCGTGAAACCTGTCCAATTTCGGGGATAATAAACTATTGCGTTCGAAACTGTTCAACTACGGCACGGATACATGGATTTGAGCCTAAGGAACATGTCTTCATCCACAACATCCACCACCAGATACTCCCCGTGCCTGTCACCTGCAGGAACTAAGAGGGCCCCCCGAACAATTGAATGGACAGAAATAAATTCCGAGTTTTGTCGAGGCTTAGCTCGCACTCGGTAGAAGCCCAAAGCTTTGTCTTTAGATGTTAGCTGACCAGTGCCAGCATCCATTGGCTGGACTAGAGCAAATGCGTGTACCTAGGAATATCGGCGACCGAAATTTGGAACTTGAGGCAAACAATGTTTGCACATGCTATAGCAGGTGGAAAAATCTGATTCTCGTACCTACATGTTGCCCCAGCTGTTGGGCCAAACTACAGTATATATTGGTAATATTTGAGTACCCCCCTTCATTCAAATGGGCATGAATGAACATACTTGATTGAAGTTGATTTACTTCATCGGTGAGTAAGTTCAGACTGGCATTCCTTGAAGAGAGTCTAATATTCCGTACACAATTGGGGCACTCAGCTTCGAATTAAGGAACATACCTTGAGAGTGGCTTTTAGTACCATGTTTGTATAATTGCAGTGAATGTCTAGCGAAATATATTGTGGTCAATGAATGTGAACTTGGCACGAGTGTGAATGAATCACATTGGAAATTCCTCTAACAGAAATTAATTCTCCACTGAAACATGTACAGGCCCAGAAATGATCATGAAACCAACTGGTACTATCGGAAGGCCAAATTGGTCTCATGGTCCCAATTCTGAGTCAGGAATACATGCTTCCACCCGTTATCTGTCCTTTTGGGACTGCCGCTGAAAATGAATGCTTGAGTCTCACACAAATAGGCCAAAGATGGTCCATAAATCTATAACGAGCGGATCACATCTTATCGTCGACTCAGAACACACACCCGACGTACCGTGCAGTCGGAATTATTTGGTACACAGCGGGTGAGAATTACCATTGGGGCACTCGGCTTCGAATTAGAATAGAGTCTGTCATATCTGGAACTTCGAACGGGAATGGAAAATCAATTGCGGTGAATTCGAATGTAGCTCATGTACTACTAGCCTACTAGTACATGGTTCACGTAGGAGTGTGAATCAATCCTATTGAAAATTCTCTGGTGCAACAATTGCCTCCTGGAACAGGGAACGAAACCCGCTCGTACTATCGGAATGCCCGAAAATTTGTCTCATCGTGAACTTGTGTCGGTTATCAGTACAGAAATACGGTGTGCTGTGCTTCCTGATACCACACCTACACTTTGGAATAAGGCTGGATATAAACTCATGGTGCCAGCACAAAAGGGTCGAATATTATTCAGAGATGATGAACTTGAACAAGCTTCTTTGTCGACATCCCATCTTCGGGTGTCTGAAACATGGCAACATTTAAGTTGTGTGCTGCATTCCTAGCTATATGTGTAGTTCATTTGGGTGCCCCAATGTATAATCCATATATGTAGAGCTTCGTGTCTGGAGATATTGAAGATTGACCTGCAACTTGAGCAGGTAAGACCGATCTCGCAGATTGGCACTGCATTTAACACTTGGCTTAGATTGGGAGAATTCGGTGCCCAGCACACTTCGCGCCCCCACTAGAAGACCACCCACTCATAGGTATATTCGATGCGGCTCTTGATCCACTCGCAAAACTCCTTGTTTCATTCCCAAAGGAGTATCTTGTTGTCAGCTCTTACAACTCGTTCTTCACCGACGTGGCGAGCGCCGCGGATGGAACGCTTCTTGACCGTGTGGATGAATGGCCTCCCGAGCCTTTAACGGACCCGACTAAAGCGCTTTCTGCGCTGATGGAGCGGCCACTGAAGAAACTGCTGGACTTCAAAGTGGTTGCTGTCCCCGGTGCCGAGCATCGCCGTCGGGCAGTCGCAGTCGGAAGGGTGATGTTGCAGCTCTTGGCCATTCAGTTCGTTGACCTAGGAGAACCTCTCAATTTGAACGGCGATATGTTCGAATAAATCACTGAGGGAGACATCCAATTTATCCATTGCGATACCCACGACGCCCTTCGAGTAATTATCACGGCCACGAAGCCAAGGGTATTGAGTAACAAGAAGTACTCGGACGGGGCTGCGTTTTTGCAGCTTGCGACGACGTGGTCCAGGGCCACACATTCGTGGACGCCGAGGACGACAAGAAGGCTTACCGGCGCGTCAGGCCATCCGAACCCCAACGGCCTCCAATTGGAATCGTGCTTGACCTCACCAAAAGCGACGACTCAGATGATGATCCAACTACAGTGCTCAAATTACGCCGGAAAAGGGAGGGCAGTGTGTCTGATAACGAAGACGTTCCTGCCCCCAAGCGCCAGGCGACGACTCGCATCCTCCGACCGCGCGGAAGACAAGGGCCAGTGAAACAAGAGATGATAGCTGTTCCGGTGGGTAAGGTCGTTGCGTCGGGTAAATGGTGGACGGAGGTTGAGGTGGACGATACTGAGAGCGATGAGTAGTTGATATCTGCTGAATCTGGTGACATATATTTAACTCCTTATTTTAATGTGCGCTGGATATGAAATCTTTCTTCCCTTTGTATCGATGAAATGAGTGGATCAATGTGCGGCCCACTCCGATTAGCCTGAAGTTCTGTGGCCGTTCAGCTGAGGGTCAGAGTTTGAACCGTGAGAACATGTTCCCGCGATACCCTCCTAGTCGACCAGCGGCACTCTCAGTGAAAGCCAATGCCACTGGTAAGATCTGAATTGACTAGAAAATTTACTAGCGAGTAGTATAATGCATTTGATGGAATGCAGACCGGGCCTCGAAGTAGATATCGACGAATATTCTGACAGCTGTCGACTGTGTCCAGGAAAATATAAAGTAAATAAGAGATTATGGGCCAGAGGGAATAAATGAGATTATGAGGAAATTTTGTAATGAAAAACGTAAATGTGGACTTGTATACTAGAGCTGCTGCGGTAGATAACGTTCTAACACAGTGGGAGTGTGATCTGGACCTAATTTGATAGTTCTAGATACTTTACCTTTCCTTTCCGCACGATGTCGGGAAAGTCAAGGACGTAGGTGTGAACCGGGGCTTGAGTTGAGTAGGAATTGCGAGCTGACGACTGTGAAGTGGCCTTTTGGCTCTTTCTATTGACTTGCTGAACATCTGGTCAACTCGTATTGGAGCAGTATTTGAGTGCCTCATTGTAGGACTAAAAGTAATTAAGGGGCAATGGCTGGCTGAGGCCGCGGCGGGAATTGCAGATATCCTCACGCGAACAAATCACGCGGAAGCTGGTAGACAGCGGCGATGACGCGGTGGCTGGAATCGAAGACGCGGTGGTAAGAGAGCGGAGGCGGCGATCGTGTTGACGGGCGCGGCGGAGCTGTCATCTGATGCGACGGTGCCAACAGTTCACGCGGCGCTGCCGCGGCGCCGATCGGCGCACGCGGCGAAATATCCTAGCTCACTTCATCGAGTGGTAGGCAAGGGAGCGCGGGGGTGACATTGGTTTCATGGGCAGATCCATCGGGGAGCTGGAGCCATAGAAACTGCGCGGCGTTGGTAGGGGCGCCCCGTCGGAGACGGACTCGCTCATACGGGTGCTCGTGGGGAGGGCGTGCTGCGCCGCGGTCCGGCTTGGCGTTGCGCGGTTGTTCAGGAGGACTAAGAGTATGTTGGCGTATCTGCACGCGCGGAATGTCTGCGAGTGTGAGATCCAAGGGAGAGGGACATACAGCTCGGGCAGGATGATTATTGTCCTGCGGGGGAAAGAATGAGTGGTGAGCTGCGAAACCAGGAGGAGGCGGAACAACGCACCGGCAGAGCCGTACAAGTTTTTCTCGTCCTGGGTGGTATGCGAGTTATGGGAGCTCAGTAGACGCAAGGTACGAGACGTACAGAGACTGCGAATAGGACGGTGCCGATGATCGCTACGGACGCTGGATATATTAAGTGTGTCAGTTGGGAAAGCTAGACGGGCAGTAAAGGAAATATCACCAGTCAGGGTGTCTGAATGATGCGCGGTGGGATAAATAAACCAACGGTGGGCACACCACCAACAAAATGAAAAGGACTGAATCCGAAAAAGGATAGCCAGTACAAACCCACCTACGTATCGCTAAATGAGCTCCCACAAGTACCCTGGTGCACGGTGGTAGTCATATACATATCACTTCATCGGAGAGGCGATCAGAAAAGGCACGGCGCAGTAGAGATTAGAGCGCTGTTCGTGTCGGGTGAAAAGATGTGGCCAGTTCGGAGTTCACGAGAGAGTACCAGTTGGACGAAAGACGACGCATATTTATGGGTTCATCCAGTCATCTATAATTCACAGCGGATCAGGAAAATATCTGCGGCCTACCACAGGCTTGTGGGTGCGCACCGCGGGAGCATTCGAGCAACGATATGCCCAAGAGATTCAGTGTTATGCAGCACAATCGAGCGGTTTAAAACACCCGTCTATCCACAGGATCGCAAATAATAGTGCAAATAAGTACCAAGTACTGGCCGTCGAAAACACCGAGCTCCAAGCTCCAAGCCTCCAAGCAAAGGCGTGCGCACTGCGCGCCAATCGGAGAAATTGGCGGGAGCGGCCAGTGTTCGAGACGACTTCGAGTGCAGCAGCAAGCAGAGATTTAGTATTAGTACCCATAGAAACCCCAGCATTGCGGCGTCAAGTCGTTGTCGTTGAAGTCGTCGCGAAAAAAATCGTGGTCGTGGGAGTTGCGAAGAGAGCGTTGATCGGATGTGTTATTGTTTGCCCATCATCAGTGGCAGTGCCGACCGGCTTCTTTTCAACGTCCACCATTCCCTCTTGCTCCTGCGACGCCGCACCTCGGCGGACGGAACCTCGCAGCTAGTTTCAATTCCTTCTTTGCCTCTCGAATGCTGCCGGATCTACATCATCTATAACCATGCGATACGGCGCGTGCTCATCCGCTACTGGTCAATTCAATTTCCAGCGCACGCCACCACTCCGACTTTCGTGCCACCGCTCTCGACGATACCCTTTGCGATGGCGCTATTTCAAGCTTAAGTGCCGCATCATCCCAACTCACTGCCAACTCTCACACCTTCCAAATTACCGACGTGCTTGCTTCAGTAGACGGCTCCGATCTTGTGCGTACCTTCGTCAATCAGTTTCGTCTCTACTTCTTTCCTCCAACATTTATCTTTAATTCATATACCATTGGCTCCCATTTCTGTCCATAGCGTTACGCCGCCACGGCGTTCTCAACCCTTCTTCCCGCCCACATATACAAAAGTTCTTTTTCGTTCTCTCTTTTCACTCCATCCACCGCCCTTCCAAACCTATGTTCTTTCCAGGAATCTCTCTTCGAAAGGGATTGCCTCCCGCTTGCTGCCGCGCTGCTCATCGCACGCCCGGACGCATGCTTGACTTACGCTTTTGTCGTGGTTCTTCTTTACCTTATTCGCTCCCTCCTTCCGATTTTAACGAAACCCACTAATCTCCCCCTTTGTGTTCCTACCTCTCCCCTCTGCCCCACCCCTTCACCCGTTCCTCCCTTCATCTCGTGTCATCACCGACATCTCTCCATACTTCGCTGATGTTTCCTCCTAGTTCCCATATCTCTCGGGGGGGGGGGGGGGGGGTTCTTACCCTCCTGAAATGTTTGGAACCGACTTTTGCGATGCGCATAGTGCGACTGTACGCTTCCCAACCTGCCTCCGCTCACCGTTCTTTCCCCCAGCGTCTCTTTCTCCCTCACCTCTTCTTCCGCGTTGTGCCTCGCCCGTTCCTCTCGCGGGACGTACACACCACCCCTGCTCAAGTTGGCCTCGTCGTCAGCCAGACTCGTCTGGGCAAGCGAGTGCACCAGTGAGTTTCACACATTGTATTCCTTTCCTCTACGTCGGGACCTCTCACCACTCACGCATCGTGCCCCACTACTTCCCTTCTCTCCTCCTTTTACCAGGGCCGCAATTATTTATTTATTATTCGACGGCCCGCTTTGCCAGCCACATCCGATCCAGGCGCGAACTCAGATCCTGAAACCCCCTCCTCTATTTCATGCAATGGCCCTTCGGACCCGCGCAGGAAGACCAGCCCCAATTGCTTCCGGGGCGTATCTCATATCGCCGTCAGAGCATAACCACCCCGCATTTAATCCTAGTGACGTCGCTGTCTCACTATCTTGCGGTACGTACGCAGAGTACCCTTATTCAATCATTCCGTGCTTTCTCAACAGGTGTTGAAATCCCATGACATCCAGCCCTCCATCGTTATTCCACATTTGGTGGCAGATAAACTCAACTCCCGTGCCTGCTCATCCTGCTTTTTCGGTACGGCGTGTTTCTTCGCCTCGATGGACTGACCACTGCTCATCCCTCGCAGTCATAATGCAGTGGATATATCCTCCAGCTTATAAGCAATACATGTAGCGTCGACATGTTATATATTAAACTGTGCGTGCACGTATATGCAACGCTTATCGTTTGAGCGCCGATTACATGTATGCTGTGGTCCTCCGGAACTCCCCACGGGGCCCATGCAACTTTAGGTTCGTAGCGCTCGGCTATACAGACATGCTTGCTTATTATTTTCGCCCAGTCGATAAAGCGGGATTCAACACCGAAGACACCCCGTATCCACTCCTACTTTCTTCGCATTACCCAAGCCCAGTACATACTCCACGGCGATCTATGCGTTGTTCTCCGCACAATCTCTCGGCTGATCCATATGCCCTTCTCTCCGTCCATCGCTGCATTAAATTCCAGTTTATAATCTCCGCAACCCCTACGTTCTTGCCGTTTCTTCACTCATGCTACATAATTGGCTTGCACCCTCGTCCCAGATCCACTGCTCATCTGTGGCGAACTCTCGTTTGTTTTGGTGGGTGCTTTATAACTTAGATGCTCTGTGTACTCATTGTCTCAACATAGTCTTCACCAGGCCCACGCTTCACAAACCCATGGACGCCGGTGGTGTGCACCCTTTCTTCTTCTTGTGGGGTGGATATATCGTGATCAGACTCCACTTTCCAGCTTGACACCGTCTTCACTCACATTCGTCGCCCGTCTTTCTTGCTGCTTATGCGCCAACATATCTCTCATCATCAGTCGCTTTGAGCCCTTGAATTTGGACCCAAATCTGCAATTACTTCTAGCGGTGCTCCGTGGGAGTCGACGAGTCAATCCCAACTCGCCGCGCATATGTTGTTAATGCCACATGCTCAGATTCACATGCGCGAGATGTGGACCGTTGACACCGCCTGAACGAGAGCAATAACTGGCTGGACTGCGCATAGAGAGTGTTGACATCCATGTAAGTATTGAGATAGCGAGCAAAAATAAAAATAGGAGGTTCAAGTCGCATTCGGACGCGGGGGTCGAACCCCGAAATGCCGCAGTATGAATATCTAACGCCTCATGGAATGCGACGGTGCACCGTGCCCCACATCCGAGTTAACGCAGGTACCGCGAGTGAGAAATGACCTACGCGAGTCGCGAGGAATTTGAGCTGATGTCAACTGGAGAATTCAATATCTCACCGGTTTTATTTCATGTTCTGAAACACTATATACATCGCGTGAGCCTACCTGAGGAAGTGGTAAAGCAGACAGACACAGAGGACAAAACAAATAGATTTGGTTCGAATTTCATGGACTCAGGAAACTCCGTTCATGTCTCCCGAGTTACTCCATCCCGATCCCAGAGTTTGGGAATCCTCGCGCAGGTTCAAGTGGCTGTAGAGGCAGTGGGATGGGCCCTCTTAATCCCAACCAAAGTTTACAACACTAGAGCTAGTCTCCATTACGTCTTCGGCCGGACTCGAACCGCCGACTCTCCCAGAAACATTGCCAATTCTGGGGTGAACAGACCGGGAATGAGCGCCATGATCTACGAAGACGCGGTGAGATATCTGAAGAATGGCATATACCAGTGTTCACACTCAGCCTAGAAACGATGAGTAGCCAGGGAAGAATATCCCGAGTTGTCTAGAATTGTCGCGAGGTATCGCTCTATCTCTCGTCCAATCGTCGTCGTTTTTATTTGTCCGCAGTCAACTCGACCTGCAGAAGGGGAGAATCAAAATATGCGTCATGGATTAAATGTTCGTACCCGCCATGCCCCAATGGGACAGAGTGGATTTCCGTTGGCGGCATCAAATTAGTAAGGAATGGAGAAGCGGGCAAGCTCACGAACGAGAAAAAAATGGACGGGGAGCTAACAGTCGAAGTGAACCGCCATAAAAATCTGTTAGTGTGACAGGTTGGTTGGTGTGCCGAATTCTTGCAAGGAACAGACAAAAAAAGGAGGAAATGAATCAATTTTCGTATTTGTTGACATCGTATGCGGCTCATAATGCCCCACGAAAAAGTAAGTGGTGAGCTAGCCTCGTGGGTATCTATGAAAGAAATGAACGGGCAGCAGAGAGGGATGACGCGGCGCTGTGGACGTAACCTCAGAACATGACATTACGCGGATATTCCAGCGCGGCTAGAATCTCCGCCGCCGGTCGTGTCATCCAGTTCGTGCGAGATCACCCGCAGCGTTGGTGGAGAACAGCAATCGGTCGGCGCAGAGATGGAACCAGATTATCCTGCGAGCACGGCGGGAATTTTCGATGGGCGGGCAGCGGAATAAGAAGGGAGAGAGTTGCGTATGTGGGTGGAAAGACTGCAGATGTGTTTCCCTCTCACATACGCAGGATTAGCGTATGACTCTCCAGAATATTACTCGCCATCCAGAGAGAGTGAAATAGCAGCGCCTTCGCGCTGCCAATATCGTGCTTTGCGGAGAGAAAAGCGGTATGGCGCTTGGTAAGAGGAGGGGTGTCGGAGATATCAAGGTCCAGCCAGTCCAATGGCAAGGATTAACGACAAGAGGAGTAGCTTCCTCGACGTCTGAATCGCCGCTCGAGTTACATCGATGCGCACTGGGAGTATTCTCGAGGCGTAGTACGCAGCCAGACGCCAGGAATTCCGGACAGGATGGAAGAAGTGCGACCTTGAAGTAGCTGTGTGTGTAGCCGTACCGCAGTTGTCGAAGATGAAGCTGGAAAGGTTGACGGCCCAGGCTGAGTCCCGACTCGGAGGATGGGGACGACGAGGAGTCCGCGCCATCTTCGTCACTTAGTTACTTCGCTTAGCATTGTGAAACTTCGTGACTTTGATGGGAATTCGTGAAAGTTCGTGATTTTGAACGCTTTCTATGAAAGTTCATGAGTTAGTATTCCGGGCTTGTCAAGCGGCCACTCCTCGGCACATCACGGAGTGATGGGTATCAACAGCTTGCCGAGATTGGCCGGTTGGTTCGGGTTAGCTGGTTAGCGGTTAGAGGTTAGCGGTTAGTGGTTCGGGTTAGCCGGTCAGGGTTAGAGGTTAGTGGTTAGTGGTTTGTGGTTAGCGGGTAGGGTTAGTGGTTAGTGTTAGGGTAGGGGGATCTATATGAAAAAACACACCTGGCTTTGCTGAAAGAACAATGATGGCCGATGTTCCGGGTTTCTGGACGTGCCGAGTTAAACTGACGAACTTTCACAGAAACCAGGCAATATGACGAACTTTCACACATTCCCATCAAAGTGACGAACTTTCACGTTCCTAACCGAAGTAACTAAGTGACGAAGGTGGGTACGACCCGACGACGAGTGCTGATCAAGAGGAAGCAATTGCAATTCCCGCAGCATAGGGAGCTCAATTACCAAGAGGCCGAATCCCAGAGTCCTTCAGCAGTTGATTCTACTATTAGCCGAGCGTGGTGGAGGAGAGAAAGAAGGGGCTGCTTTGGCTGCGCATGTTTGCGAAATGATTGACGTGGGAGTACGCTCCGTTTTCTTCCCTCCACACCGACATTTGCTCGGCGCCGTCCAGCGGCAAGCAGGAGGCCCATAAGTTCTCTGCGCTCGCAATCGCGCTGGCTCTACCCTCTTCGTTTCTCAACGCCTGGCAGTCTCTCCGGATCCTAGTCTTTCAGCGCCAAGTGGCTGCGTCGCAGTCAAGGGCGGCGCAGTCTGCTCGGACGTTGCCAAAGAGTTATTCCAGTGAGCTATTGGCCTTTTCTTCTTTCTTTTTCCACGTCTGACAGCTCCTGCTCTTGCTCGATCTCGTACTACCACCACTGGATCTTTTCCCCTTCATCCCCTTTACCTTCTAGCCCCCTTCATTTTCGATCTACCGCACGCCATTCAAGCTCTTTCCTTCAAACCGTCTAACCGGCTTTTTGCACAAATATTGGCTTGTTATCCCTGCGTCATCTCTCTCCTCGAACGCTGGCCTTTAAAGCTCCATTGGCGCCAGCGCGGCACGGCGGCGTCATATCACGCGAAATAATATTCGAGAACCCCGTAGCGTATGTTTTGGTTAAGTTTCCACCGCCGGTGTGCGGTAGGTCCGACTCCCTCCGTCCTTACCCCTCAAGTTTCTTTATCCCAGCGTTTGTTGTTTTTTCTACCGAACCCGCTCCCACACCTGCGCCATCATTCCTACTGTTGCCTACGCAGGCAGCGGCTCAACCGCACCTGTTCCGTACCAATTCCAAATGACACGGAACCGGATTTAAGCTATAGAGCGCTTCGGCATATGGATTATTCGGTGAGTGCTCATGTTTGACTCATAACCGCTGATCCGTTCCATGTTCTTCTATCGCTGCGGCAGTACAATATTTGTTGCCTCTAAATTCTCCCTGTTCACTCATTCCCACGACCGCAAACACTTTCGCATCCCTGGATCTTGCGGTTAACCTCGCTGATCCAAACACTGTCCCCCTTTACTCTAGACTCCTGCTAGTTTTGTTCTTCAAGTCTATGTACCTTGCGCAATGCGCCGTCGAGTTCAGCTTCCTCCCGGAGCGCTCTGGAGCTCCTATTGAGTTGAACTTCTTCACTTCGGCTTCCCGTCCTATGTGTCCAACTCTTTTCACTCAACGCTGATCTTCCCTCCGCTCACGTATTGACTGGTATAGAAGATTTCCCACATGCCTTAAAGTGGGCTTTCTCGATGCCCAACTTATAAATCCATGATCTCCTGTTTCACGCTGCTTCAACCCTTCTCTGCTCCACCGGCAACTGATTCGCCATTTACACTGAGGCATTTACAGGATAAATTCATCGTATATAAACATACAAATATTCCATCGAGAACAGGACACAATTCTAGAATCTCTCAGCATCCACCCATCGGCACTTAACGACTACTTCAAATTTTCCCGGGATTTCAAAAAGGCATCTCCGATTGCCTCGTAGTCATCGAGGATCCGTGCGTATTGCTCAGTCTGCAAAAACCCAGGCGGTTGCGTCTTACGCCACTTGTCGTACTCGGAGCATGCTTTACTATCCTCGTCTATGATTTTTATTGTCAATGCAGGCAAATACTTTATTAACTTTTCTTAAGTTTCACCGCTTTATACCGATTTTCGGACTCAAGATCCGTTAAAACTTAAGTTCTAGCAATTATCTCTAGACATACGGTAGCTTATGTGTATACCATCCATATGAAGAATCTATATGAAGTTTGATTAAGCACTTGATGTCTCAACGAATAATCCGGATTGATGGCTGATTTGCTAAACAACCCGCAACGGCCTTATACTAGGCAGAATGCTGTTTAAACAGCTGTTAATCTAATCAGGTTAAACGGAACGAGGGTGGTTTAAACAGTGTTTAAAGGGGCCAAAAAGGACTTTTACATTGGGGTTCGAACCCAGAGCTCAAGGAACCAATTACATAAACAACCCAGCGGACCAGCAAGAATCTGACTGAGCCAACACAAAGTGATGGTTGGAGACTATAATGGTCTTTAATTAGGGCTGTGGGGCCGGTACAAAGTGTTGAACTTTCTGTTCTGAGTTCAACTGGGCTCAAGCTGGGATTAAACACGCTTACAACAACTGTTTAAACACAATTAAGACTGCCGGAAGTACGGGGGCAATGCTGTAACAGTATTATTACAGCCGTTTGCAGAACTTAGGGCGCGGCCTTTTTTTCTTTTTTTTGTCAGTTTTCTTTCACCCAGCAATACCGAGCTCAATTCTTTTCCATTTGGCTTAAAAATAGGCCCATTGTCTCGGGAGTGAAAATGCTCCCAATAGATGCGAAAAAAAACACTACCTAACACCAAGTGCAAAAAAATACCTTGCTGCTTAGTAACATACTCTCCTAAACCAGGAAAGGTCCAAGCGACACATTTCTGCTATGAGGTGGTTTGGGGTGGGCCCCAGCTTATCTATGAGGTGTTATCAGTGTGTTCCACGTCAACATAGAGCTGTAGAAGAATACCCTGAGTCTCTGACTGAGACTTGGGGGTACCCAAATGTTGCAAGGCAAGAATATCAAATGGAGTGAACAAGGATAACTGATGAATGGCTTTTTCAATTAATCCAGTTAATGACTCTATAGGACTTCAGTCTGGCCGAAACAATTAGAAAAGGCCTTAATAAAAGACCATTATAATACTCAAACATCATTTCATATTGGCTCAGTCAGATTCTTGATGGTCTGCTGGGTTGTTTATGTAATCAGTTCATTGAGCTTTGGGTTCGAACCCCGGTGTAAAAGTCCTTTTTGGCCCGTTTGAACACTGTCAAACCGCCCGGGACCGCCGTCGTTCCGTTTAACCTGATTAGATTACACAGCTGTTTAAACGGCATTCTGCCCAGCAAAAGGCCCTTGCAGATTGTTCAGGAAATCAGCCATCAATCCGGATTATTCGTTGAGACGCCAGTTGCTTAATCAAACTTCATATGGTTACTGCCATATGAGAGGTCATCCGGGGCTTAAGTCTCAGAACTCAAGATCTTCGTCATAGGACTTCAGTTGTGGTAATTAAACTTAAGACATACCGTAGTTGTGCGAGAACTCAAGTTCTGCGCATGACTTGAGTTCTGTTAAAATTAAATTAAATTATTAGGACAGATGATGCGGAAAGGAGGGAAAGAGCGCGGTGGAAGGGGCTGTGGCCGTAGCAACAGCGGGAGAAAGAGGGGGAGGAAGAAAATGACCAGTGCGAGAAGAACGACCACAAGCAGACGATTCATCTATGACCCTGCCACCACCTGTGCAATAAATGCGGCCTGTACTAGTCCAGGTAGACACAGTTCGGTAGGATAGGCAGTTGTAGATGGAAGGATAGTAAGTCAAAACAAAGGCTGCGAATGAGTGGCACGAACTTGAGTCGGCCGGGGGCCGGGGCGAGTGGACTCCGGTGACTGGAGGATTTGTGACTGCCCTAGATATGTCCATGGTCTTGGTTTTTGAGCTGGAGTATATAGTAGACAGCAAGAAGTTGACCTTGGTGCCATGCTGATAGTACGCTTGTGGGAGTAGAGAACAAAGGAGAGTGGCAGTGCCTGAGTCGGTTTGGACACATTGACATAGTGATGCCATCAAAGTCCTTTGTTCGTGGCAAACAACGACTTACAACTGCGCTCTCTCTCTTCCTCCCATCTAACAACGGCCTGCTGGACCATCTTCCGCTTGAAATCCCTGGAACTACGACGAGCGGTGATGAGCTCTGTGCTCTGGACACCAATCTCACCGGCCCAACACCCCAGCTGTACGCCGGGGTTGAGTGGCACTCAAGAATGGAGTGCTCCCAAGGGGCCACATCTTACGCGCGGATGCTACCCGCGATGCGAAAGCGGCTGGAGCCTAACAGCAAGCTGATCTTCAAGAGTGCTGAGTCCGGGTCCACGGACCACCATGATTGATCAGTTGAACGGGCTTCGACGAACTGGTTAGCTGACTATTTAATCAGGGTATCCACCGTGCGTGGAAAGATTTCTACTCACTACGTTAAGTTCTATTGTAGACGAAGCTCAAGTCATTCGCGGGACCTAACTGCTGTGCTGCGTGGGTCGCAAGTCCTCGGTTTCACTTAAGTTTTTCATTTGCACAAGTTCTTGACATACAAACAGATCTTAAGTTCATTGATCTTAAGTCATGCTAAAGGAACTTAAGTTCTCTTTTTCTGGGATGGGGTGCGTGGACGGGGAGGATATGGGACTTAAGATCTGCCGCTGTAGGTCTTAAGTTATGAATCATCTTAAGTTCGAAAAACGGTCTGTAGCAAAGGATCTTAAGAAAAAGTGGTCTGATTTCATATGCAGGATGTGTGGCAATACCAGCTCTCCGCACCTTCCGTGAATTGAATCGGAGCGACACCAATGCCCCAAGGATAATGGCTTGCCATGAAAAACATGATCGCATAGCAGCTGTCCATATATCCCTTCTGTAAAAGCTCGTCCCTATCGCTCCTTTGGGGACCGTCGGAAGCAAGCGGTGTTGTGTCCCCGTGAAGCTTAGTGAGCCTCCTCTATTTCAGTATCCTCCTCTAAACGGGGGGGCTGCTTTAGCCGCCCCCGGAGGCGTCCAGAGGGACCCCTGCAGAAAAATCCGCAAAAATCGGGGGAGCGACTTTGATTGTCGCCCGACACTGTTTGCTCTTGTTTTGATCGAGCTACGGGAAAAACCGTTCAAAAGCCCTGTAAAGGCCGGAGGGGGTGTCTTATATGGCCGAGGGTCCCGGAGGGACCCCCGCAGGAAAATCCGTGGGGTCGTTATCCTTCTTTGATATTCACTTGGGGTAAAGGGCCGTGGCTGCACCCGGCATGACCTCGTACTTACTGTAGAGTTTCGTTCAATTCGGATGTCACGCGTCACAGGCCTCAAAATATTCGAATATTTTCGTGCATGTCACGGGTCAGCGAGGGGATTTTCGAATGTGCAAAAGAAGTCACAAAATCGGCGAAAAAGGCCCCAAAAATCCAAATTTTCGCCCCATGCGTGCAATTTATTTTCGAAAGTGTGCGCTCTGCTGGAATGATGAATTTGAAGCCGAGCGCGTAAAGTTTACTAAATCCAGGTCGAATTTGTGAGAAGACTCGGTGTAATTTGCAGATTTCTCTGAAAAAATGCCGGAACAGGGCTGAGACACTCCGAATCCCAGGTTTCGAACACAACCAACTGAGTACAAGGGCCGCCAATGGATTGAGGATTTACGAACTTTTTTTGCTGTCACGGTTGGATCGACCCATATTCGAAAGGTCAAGTTCGAAAATACGAGTCACGTGTCACAGCTGCGGAGAATTGAACGAAACTCTACAGTACTTTTTGTTTTTTGTTCTAGATATAATCCCTTCACCGGTCCCCCCCCCCCCCCCCCCCCCAGTGATGCGACCTCGCGGGAAGCGGAGGCACCCCCGGGGATGGGTCCGGAAAATTCGGGGAATCACTTTTGATTGATGGCTTGTGACTTTTGGCTTCGTTTTGGGCGAGCTACGGCCGAAACGGTCGCCAAACCCACGTTTCCCCGGAGGCACCCTACATATTTGTCTCAGCGATGTCTACTATTGTGTTTCATCCTCTGTTCCAACACCTTTACACGTACACCTGTGCCTCCCGGTATCTGTACCACGCAGTCAACCGGATGGATTCCGTGATGTTTCGGCGGCAACGGCGCGTCGAAGTCACGGGCTTCTATTTTGAAGCCACAGTGCGCCGCTGACTTGAAATGTCTCTGCTCGGGCATCCGCACGGCAATAGGGACAGTCAGAGTAGGGGTTTCAGAAGGGTTTCACAAAAGCGCTTCAGAAGGGTTTCTCGACGAATTTTTTGTGAAGCGTTTCCCAAATCATTTCTGAAGCGCCTCTGGAGGCGCTTCGACGTTTCAGATGTGTTTCAGATTTATGTGCTTCTCCCACGCTTCAGAAATAAATTATTTGTCGAGAAACCCTTCTGAAGCGCTTACGTGAAACCCTTCTGAAACCCTTACTCTGACTGTCCCTAATCCCATCGCGAATCTTGCACCATTTCTTGTCCTTTGTTCTCGTTTTAGGCCTAGGGTTCTTCACTCATCCGTAGGTATTTGTAGATTTCAACCTTGACGAAAATCAACGCTCATACACTCTTGGCCATTTTCTGCGTCGCGTGATACATCCTTCAAACTCTCCTGCACGTTGTTCTACTCCTCGGATTTCAAAGCCTAAATCTTATTTCTTGTTCCACTTCCTCCTTGTCTTGAAGAATTCTCCGAGCCAGCGGAGTTTGAATTTCATGTCGCAGATGTGCATCATGCCAGCGATGGCGGGACATTCAGGAAGCTTTCTGGTCTCTACTCGTAGCATGTCATTCCCGGTGTGTCTCTGTGCAGGATGCAGCGAACGAAAGAATTCCACTGACTACTTTGCGGAACACAAACCTCATTTGATCTGATCTCACCACCAATTCTTTCACCATGATGCGTGCACGTCCTGTCACTGGCATCCCTGCCGCCTGCGTCGTACCATGCTTCCTGCTGCGCCCCATAACCATAGGCTGTCAGCAACTGACGAAACAACTATTAAAAACGCAGTAAAATAATTCTGAATGAAGCAGTCAGTAAACAACGCAGTAAACAGTGAAAAAATTGTACCTTGAGCTAGACGCACGTGTTGAAGTGGTGAACTCAGAGTTTCGGCATGAAGATATTGATGAACAACTACCAGATGAGCTTCGTTAAATACCCCAGGTCTCGAACCATCAACCAGTTCATTCGGTCAAACCTAGTTTAACCGCACATATACGTGTTCTAAATAGCATTCCAGTCACCAATGTTGTGTGGAGCTGTTTCCGAAAACCTTGAGACTGATCAGAATTTTTTGCACACATCAAATTTTGATCTAATGCTAAGGATTACTCTATTTGGACTCGCCAAGCCCAACCGCCGGCACTCAACTTTTTGAACAGAAATTCATGGAGGCACCAAATCGCAGTTTTGAATCAGACACCTTGAAGCTGGAGCATTTACAAACAAGGGCTGTGACTCCCATGCCTATTTATTGCTCTATTCGGTGAAACAAAAATTATTGAGGGAAAGCCATGCCCGAAGATGGCGGTTGATCCGAGTCCAAAGAGGATAACCTTAGCACTGGATCAAATTTCCGTGCGGGCAAAAAAAAAATGATCAGTCTCAAGGTTTTCGGAAACAGCTGTAAAGTGCGTTACAGCTGTTTCCAAACCTATCCTTATAATACCTGGAATCCGCCCCCGGATTCCACATCAAAATTCCGGGAGGACAAAGTGAGGAGGCCAATCGAGGAAGAAAAATGAGAAAAAAATCGTAGCGGTTTTCTTTTGGGAGTATCTGCTCCCGTTAGCGAGCTATTGCCCATTTGGGTTATAGAGCCTGTCTGAAACAGACCGACACTTCACTTGCGGTGATTGCCGATGTTGGGGCATCAATGGGGGCGGAAGAAATGCACAAAAATTATGCAACAAAAATTAGGTCGCTATCTGGAGCAGATCGGCCAATGTGCCCGATTCGGTTTTCACCTATTTCCTTTTTGGGACAGTTCCATGTCCGCACCGCTGTTTAGGGGCCGGGAGGAGTGCTGATGCATTGTTCCATCATGTTTGAGCCTAAATAGGTCAGAATCAGCGGCCAACCTAACCTCTCCGCCTTTTATTAGTGTTTATGTAGCCGGCCTTCCCCGAAATCGGGCCTAGTAAAATTCTCCCCATTGGCCCGGGCCACTTACAGAGTCCTGAAGGCACCCGGAGGCACCATACAGAAAGATCCCCCAAAATCCCCCGATCTCGGATAGATTTTTCGTTGGTCCATCAGAGGTCCACGACTTCCCTGTCCTTTTGGCGCTCCGTTCTGGGATACAAAATGGGTGGTTATGGCCCAAACAGTCACAGGTTATGCAGTGTGGTGAATTAATAAGGGACATGCCAGGAACATGGTGTGTAAGCTGGTACAAGTTGGCTGGTTTCGCATGTGGGAGTCAGTCAACATCAAGTCAGCGTGAAATTTGTGCCCGTTTTTTGTCATCCTGAATCGTAAGGGGCAGCCTGGGGTAAAACTTTGAGAGAGAGAAATGTGCATTTTAGGGTGTGCAACCCGCATTACTAATGTAAGGAGAGGCGTTTCCGACATTATAACCTAGTCAGCGTGTCTGTGCAACGAAGGGTTGTTTAAAAAACTGGAATAGTGATAGGCAGTGTCAGTGTTGTCATTGACCGGGCCTGACCGGGCTTGACCAAATGTCTTGACCTTTGACCATTGTCAGACCGCTTTTTTGACCCTTTTGACCCTTTTTGACCGTTTGTGAAAAATATTTATAAACCACACAAAAATGTAGAAAAAACTGATTAGTGTATCTAATATGAGTAAATGAGTCATATCCTTCATCAGTAGGTCTTCCAGTGAACTCCAGTTCTGCTTTTCCAAATGATTTTTATTTATTTAAACCAATCCCAATTCTCAATATTTTCTGGGGGTATTCACTACGTTCCGCGGGCCCCTAGGCAGACACCTACGCAGACCTACGCAGACCTACGCTCAGCTTGTCTAACTGAGCGTAGGTCTGCGTAGGTCTGCGTAGCCCCCTAGGCACAGCCCTAGGCACAGCCAGGCACAGCTAGGCAGATCTGCCTAGCCGTCTAGGCAGACCTACCCAGACCTACGCTAACATAGGCACAGCTATGCCTAGGAGGCTGCGGAACGTAGTGATTCAAATAATTCTTGGAGTATCATGGATGGACGGGAGAGCCTTGTCATAATCATTTTTATTGAAAAGGCTATTCTGAACAAGTTAAGTGATGGTGGTGGCGGAGGCAGAAACAAGGTCAAATGGGTTGGCATCTTATAATTAGTGGCCAATTGTTCCACTCCCTGTGGCCCCATATATATTAAGAGTCTTCTTCTGTTAGTACTGTGATGTGTCGAGTAATATGGCCCACACATCATTTCCCAAGATGAGCCCCATCAGGCCCGTATTTTCTGTTCACTGGGCAAAAATAAGCCTTGACCATGACAGGCTTTGCAACATAAGATACAAATAATGTAGACGAGGAAATATATGACACCGCAATAGTAAAGCAGCAGGATTTGATGCAGGAAGGCTCAAAATCGGGTTTGTGGGTCCACGGTAAATAAAAGGGTCAAAGACAGTCAGACCGCAGTCAAGCGGTCAAAGTGGTCAATTGTGTCAGACCCTTTTGACCTTTGACTGGTCACTGACAACACTGGGCAGTGTGCATGCTAGACCCCAACTACGACACGGGGGAGTGTCGTATCAAATATATTACTAGGCGAAAATGGGCCGAAGTGGGCTCAAATCGTTCGCAGGATGTGCGCTAGTCATTTGAAGCTCTCAGGGTCAGGCAAAAGCCCAGGAAAAATCTGCTAAGAGGCCAAAACCTCTGAGGTGGCCAGGTCTAGACTGGTAACCAGACTGTGTATGAAGAGGCGAATCATTCATCCACAGACTGGTTGATCTGAGTTTGAATTTGCATAACGTGCGATCACATCACGTTTTCGTCACACTGAGAACATGAGAACATCGAAATGAGGAGAACTTGTCTACTGGCCAAAATAAAAATGATACAAGTTCAAACTAGTATGCATACAGAAGTCCCAATAACCGCTTTCCAGCGTATCTGGGAGCTCCCGCGATCCACATTGCCGATATTCATACCGAGTGGTAAAAACATTTCTTTCCGTGATGTAAACACGGTTAAAAAGCTCAAAAATATATTCCAAGCAATATAAGTGCTTTTTAAAACTGACTACGTCTTCGAATTTTGGGTGAGTGCCTTCTGTGACTCAAAATGAATTTATTCGAGTGGGATTGTGCAGCTCACGTGGCAGAAACGTGATCTGATCGCGCGTCATGGCAATTCAAACTCAGATCGACCGGTCTCTCTATGAACGATTCACCTCTTCATAGAGATGACGGTAACCGGTCTAGGCCAGGCCCAGTCCAAAATAGTAAATACACTGCGGCGGCGTCAGAAACGGCAGCTGGTAAACATCAAAATTTATGTTAAAAACCAGCGGCGCCACGTACGGTGCCTGGATATAACAACAGCTCCATCATTAATGTGATCATGCAGCGCTGATTTTGACGCCCGGTAGATTCCAATATAATTGGGTAAGTGAAAAGGAGTGCCTCAGAGTGCCTCCATGTCGCAAATTTTAGTTTGACGCCGTAAGCGGCGCTAAGGCCTGTGACCCTTACCAGAGTTTATCTAAGTAAAGATCCCCGATAAGCTGAAGTTTTTTTTTGCGAAGGAGAGCAAATGTAACAGTTGTTACTGTCACAGTGAGCTCTACCTCCTACACCATATTTCTTTCTTCCTTCCCTACCTACTCCCCACACTCCTTTACTTATTTCCCCTCCTCTCGTCGATAATGTCGCTCCGCATCAGGCGAGCCATCTATCTTTAGTGATCTTATCTTATCACACAGCCACACTCGTTTACCTATATAAACTCCTGTACCGTAGTTACGGATTCTTCGGTCAATCTACCTCTTACAACAGTTACGATTTGGCCACCCCCGTGTGCCGGAACTCGATATACTCACTTCCGTCACATATTTTTAACTAAACAAGTCTCTGTCGCTGCCCTGCTTTGGTTCACCTTGGTCTGATCAACCGACGCTACCAGCTCCGCTACCGACAGCCCCCAGAACCGAAAAATCCTATGTCTTCACCTCGAGAACCCTCTTCGCCTCCCAGCCCGATCGACTCTCGAGCTACTTCCCCTGCGGGATCCCAGGATGGACCCGCAAAAGCACACCCAGTCACCCCCACACTGTTGTACAGTCGGGCGGTGACTGCCTCACCAACTCCAGAGATGGAGTTCGGTGCCCAGACCCCCTCGGTGACCCCGGGGGCAAGTCGCGAGCCTTACAAGCTCAGTTCCGATGTTGATTTCGAGGATCCTCCCGCTGACGAGCGTGAGGACGGTACCCCTTGGACAAAAGTCAGTCGGACCACTTCTCGCACTCACCGCGAGCGGTCCTCGTCTCCCACGAGTAATGTATCGCACCATTATAGTAATGTGGTGTCTAATACATCTTCTACGGTTTCGCGCGTTGCTCAGGATATGAGTACAGATGAGTTAATTAAGCTTCATCGCCGCTACGAGGCGTTGGCTAGTGAGGTCCTTGTTACCGTGAAACAGCGGGCAATTAGTTCCACTCCTGTCAATGCGACAAGGACCCCCAAAATAGTGGCGCCCTTGGTCAGCAGTGATTCCCATCTTTCGAAAAAGATGAACAATTCACATCAAAATGATGTGAAAGGTCGCACTCCCAGAGTCAGCTTCCCGCCTGTCAGTCCCATTGTACCTTCGAGTGCAGGACCGTCCTGCAACAAGGGAAAAGGTGCTGATCCTGGCAATTGGGGAGCACTCTATTTATCTGATGAAGGAGAAGTGGATCTTGAAGCTCAGCGAGAAGCATTTGCGAATTATAGTGAAATCAATCGCGTGATTAAGAAGGAACAGGTCACACCGGATCTGTCATTTTCACCTCCGTTGATTGATCTAGTATCGCCGGGACCTAGCTCCCCATCAGTTGTCGTCAACACCCTGCCTCAAACAAAGCGCGGTGAAATGTCTGGCCAGACCAAAGAAGAGGAGATTGCGAGTCTTTTAGAGAGAGTTAGCATCCTCAGACAATCTGAAGAAGTAATCAAGCCTGTAATTAAAGCTCCGTCAAGCAAAGCGGCTCAAGCTTTTAAAGACAGCATTGTGAATAGAATTCACCCCGAAGCACCTGCGAAACTTTTTACTAGTACTCCCAGATTTGCCTCGAGATCAGCGGCTGCCCAGCTGGCAGCTGGTAATTTCATTGGAAAAGCGATCCGCAACTCGATGGTTGAGAAAACTGATCCGCCTCCTTCCGATCCTTCCGATAGTTCTTCTAGTTCAGGCTCCTCCGATGAGCTGAACGAGAATGACGCGGGAGGCGACGGGCCAGAGACGGAGATACCCGCACCGAGTCGTGAACGACGTGGATCCAAACGGGCTGAGAAGAGCCAGAAATCTGATCAGAAAATGATCTTGAAACCCATTCCTCCGCGAATTTACAACGGGGACCCTGATTCAAGAGCATATCACCGATTTATCCGAGAAGGATTGGCTTATGTTCAAGCTGGGCGTGTCCCTGAGAATCAGAAGATTTTCTTCTTATCTTATTTCCTGACTGGGAAAGCTGAGATATTTTATACGCGAAAGGTCGTCAAGAACGAGGAAGAATGGACTTTGCAGGACTTCTTTCTGGGTCTTTTTACCTTTTGTTTCCCCGCGGACTACCGTGGAAAGATGCGAGACAAATTGAATCGGTGTTATCAAAATAGCAGCACCGTGTTGGAGCATATTTCGAAGTTAGAAGAGCTTTACAGCATGATCGGACTCGTGGATGACCAGGAAAAGGTTGTCAAACTTTGGCGCAGCCTGCGCGGAGATATCCAGAGAGAAATGTACCGGGATAAGCTCGATCCTGAGACAGCCACTTGGGATGAGATTTCGGACTCCGCAGAGCACGCCGAAATACTTTTAGCGGCGGAGTTGAACTCGCGAAGTAAATCGGCGCACGGCGCAGATAAAAATTCGGAGAGCTTCAACTCTACGAGTCAAAAGACTGCTTCTAAGGGCGCGTTCCGTGGCCGCGGCAGCGGACGCGGAGGGCGCTTTATTCCAAAAGAACGCACGGAGGTGCTGAGAACTTCGGCCGCGGAGGTGCCGAATAAGTCGGGGGCCGCGAAAAAACCCCCGAAGGAAGCTAAGGCTCAGAAACCTTGGGTAGAACGAAAGCTCTCGCCTCAGAAGAAGAACGAGCTCATGGCGGCGGGACTTTGCTTAAATTGCGAATTGGAAGGCCATTTCGCGCGCAATTGCCCGACTCGAACCAATGTTCCCTCACACCAGAAGGGAAAACCTCCCGGTTTTGGAGTTCATGGCGTGAACATCCGTGTGGCTCCGAGTTCCACTCGAGACGAGGCGCTTTTCGAGTCTACTGAGGTTCTTCAGACCCTTCACGTTGGGGCGGCTTTTATGTATACGGAAGCCGAGGAGGACGGGGATACCAGCGAAATTGAATTCGACTTCCTGTCTTCGGAAACTGAAACTAGACAGCCAATTGGAGACTTACCGGCGAAGTATGCTGAAGTTATCTTACAAATGGCGCAGCCTTACCCCGGAGATAAGAGCAGTCAGATTGAGAAGAGGTTCTTAATCTACCGTACATCTGACACGGAGCACGTTATAATGGATAACAGCACAGGTGAAGATGTCCTCATACCTTCTGGATTCCTAGAGAACCCCTCGTTCACGCTCGGCGGATGGTACGCTGAGAAACGACACTTAGCGTTAGGCCGCAAGCTTGAGGATTTTAGTCCTCAAGAACGGTACTCGGATGAATTATGCGACGCCTATATGGGCGGGGCGACTCTGATTCTTGAGAATGCTGAATCTAACGGCGATGAAACGGCCATGAACTTCAGCAGGTTCCACATTCGAGACAAGAATGACCTCTATTATGCAGTAAAGGACTTGCGTCTTGGGAGCGAGGTGGATCTTCGGAAGGCAGAGCTTCGAGATGCTGAGTTCGACTTGATCTCGTGGCATAAAAATAGTGTCTGGCGACTCAACTCGTGTGATACGGAAGACTATGACTTCTTATCTGTCTCAGACGAGATTAACGAGGCTGAGTTCGACGACTCAGACATGCCTGAACTGCAAAGTGTCAGCGACTCTGAGGATGAAGACGCCCCGGTGCTGAGACCCCTACCAGGAGATGAGAACGAAACGTTGGACGACCGGCTCTGTGGACTTCGTGAGAGGCTGTCAGAGTTGGAGTTAGACGGCTCGCCGCGCCCCTTTCGTGATCATGCGCTCGGAGACTTGCTAGCTCAAGGAGCTACTGCGCTTCTTGAGTTTTTGCAGCCCTACCCGGGCGACGAGCGTGTACGAAAGGCCTTCCGCGACGCGGATGAACCGCAGTTCTCAGTGGTACCTATCTCAGAAACGGAATATTCGATCTACGACGGGTTCTATGACGAACTCGTGAATCTGCCCACCTATCTGCTTCGAAACCCATCTTTCCGACTTGCGGATTGGTTTGCCAAGAAACGTGCAGCGGACTTGGGCTTGCCTCGACAGCCTCGTCCGTTACACCGCGTTCCAGTTGGAGACTTACTTGCCAACGGAGTCTCCCAGTACTTCGACGAAATTCGTCGTGAACTGCCAGAGCTATCAGACTATCAAGTCAGCCAGCGACATGACAGGGCATGGGGAGGCTACCTCCCTGACTGCGTCATGATTTCCTGGCGAGATGAAGCCGGAGTTCGGTTTGAATCGCTTCCTGTGGAATGGTTGAGGAATTATGGGTTCAACCTTGTGGGCTGGTTAGAGCGGATGAGAAGTCAAAGACGAATTCTTCATCCATAACCGCACTTACGGATTTGACGAGGCGTGCGAGTACAACTACTTCTTTGCGCTCTACAACTCTGAACGAACGAGTTTCGAACTCGAGGCTCTAAGCATCATGCAGGAAAACGCTTACGTTCGGGACTTGCAGCGCGAGCTTACCACTGGTCCGAAGAGTCGGTCGCAGTCACAGAAGCTGCTGCCCCGGTACCGATCTATTTCGGAATCAGTATTCACCCTTGACTGCCATGGAGTGCAAGTACCTTCGGCGGGATATAACGGACTTTCCCGGTCCGCGTCATCCCCTCGGGCGGCCAACAATATGGTTGCCAAGCCCTTGGTTGTAGTGGTTATGGTTAATAACCATCCGGTTCGTGCGTTACTGGACTCGGGATCCTTGGGAAACCTAGTATCCACCACAATTGCGGATCAGTTGTCACTTCCCCTTCATGAACTTGACGAACCAATACTGCTGCAGCTGGCCGTTCAGGGTTCACGGTCGAAAATCAATCACTCCACCACAGTGGACTTCGCTTACCAGGATATTCATTGCAAACACACGTTCTACATCTCCAATCTCAGCGGCTACGACATGATCTTGGGAACGTCTTGGATGTTTCAACACAAGGTGAATATGGGCTTCAACCCTGCTCGAGTTTGCATCGGGAGCGCTGAATTGTTACCTCTTCAAGGCGTCGCTACGGCGCGAATATATTCGCATTCAATGGACGTAGCCAGAGATGCGATGGAGTTAGCATGGGAGGAATTGATGGCGTACGCGCAACCTATTTGTATGAAGGCGTCCGAAACGGCATTACCGCCGTTACGAGCTATTAATCATTCAATTCCCTTGATTGACGAGAAGTTAATCTTACCCTGGAGACCATCTCGATGCCCCGAAGCTTTGCGGCCGCAATGGGATCAGAAGCGTCGCGATTATTTGAATACGGGGAGATGGAAAATTACCAACTCCGGGAACACGGTTCCTATGCACGGTTCCTATGCTTCTCATTCCGAAGGCTAAATCGAATCCACCTAAGTTGCGCACAGCAGTGGACTTGAGAGCGAGGAATAAAAATACTCACAAGCTTTCATTACCACTTCCTGACATGGAGGGAATTCTTCGGCGCGTTGCGCGCTGTCCGTTTCGGAGTTTGATTGACGGACAAGATGCCTATGAACAGATTAGAATCATTCCTGAGCATGTCGATCGCTCGACAGTTACCACTCCTGACGGGAATATGGTCAGTCTGGTGATTCAGATTGGGGATTGCAACGCTCCAGCAATGTACCAGTCGTTGATGAACTACCTATTTTCTGACTTCACCGGCCGCTTCATGGACGTGTACCTCGATGATATTATCATCTATTCCAACTCCCTTGAGGATCATGTCAAGCACGTCAAATTAATTATTGATATATTGAAGCGGGAGACACTTTACCTCAGCTCGAACAAGCTGCAGTTTCTTCAGAAGGAGCTGAAAGTCCTGGGACGTGTCGTTGATGAGAACGGCATCCGGATGGACCCGGACAAGGTCGACGCCGTTGTCAACTGGAAAACACCAACGAATCGTGACTTACTGCGTGGTTTTCTTGGGTCCGTTGGCTACTTAGCAGATGACCTTGCCCGTGTTCGTTTACCCATGGGGATACTTCACGGAGTGACCGGTGATACTGTGCCCTTTCGTTGGGGTTTCACTCATCAGCGCGCTTTCGAGGACGTAAAGAGAATTACCAATGAGGGATGCAACCATCATCGGACTCCGTTGGATTATTCCGTGACCGTCGACGAGGTGTACTTGGTAACGGACGGCTGCAGCTCCGGGGTTGCTGGCGTCGTTAGCCAAGGCAATGATTGGAAAAATGCCAAGGTAGCCGCATTTTTCTCTGCGAAACTCAATTCAGCGCAACAAAACTATCCCGTACATGAGATAGAAATGCTTGCCGGTGTTGAAGCGATGCTCAGACATCGTGATATTCTGCAGGGATTCCGTTTTAAATGGATAACTGATCATAAGGGACTGATTCACCTCATGAACCAGAAAAACCTCTCGGGGCGGCAGGCCCGATGGGTCGAAAAAATCTCTGAGTTCGACTTTGAGATAGTATATATTCCAGGCACGGAAAACGTGCTGGCAGACGCGCTGTCTCGGATTTACTCCAATGAAGCACCCGGAACAGTACGAGCAAGGAGCGAGTACACGTATCACGACGTCGTGAACAACGACGTGCTTGAGATCGGGTCCATTTCTATGCCAGTTTTTGCTGGTCGGGAGGCGCTGGCCTTGTCCACGGATAGAGTGACGCGATCTGCGGCGCGCGCGGCGCAAGCGGCGCGTCAAGCCCAAAGTGCCCCAGAAACGCTTGTTGATGATGCTCCCATGGCCCAGCCCAGAGAGACGGTTAAGAAGCGAGGTGTTGTCCTCCAGCAGACTAGAGAGACAATGGAGGGCGAGGGTACACACCAAAAAAGCCGGTCTACAGCCCTCTTCGGCCTTAGACTCAAACAATGACAAATTTCCCGCGCAGTCCAGACCTGATTCAACGCCGACCGTGTTAACACCCTCAGAACTTGAGGCACATGTCAATGGAATGGACGAGTCACTACTGCAAGTGGTGACAGGCGGATGGGATGGACTTGAAATCATCAAGTTGATCCACCATAAATACAGCGAAGATGCTTTCTTCAAAGATATTCTGGACAACCCCAAGGCGTATCGAAACTTTGAGGTTGAAGATGGGCTAATTTACCTTGCGGAACGTGAACGGAGGGCGCTTTGCATTCCAAAGTTGACTTACCGAGGACGTAATATTCGGGAGATTGTTATCTCCGAAGCGCACTCAGTTCTGGCTCACCTCGGGACAAAGAAAACCCTGGACTACCTGAGGGACCATGTATGGTGGAAGGACATGGTGGATGACATGCGCAGTTATTGTGAGACGTGCATTACGTGCAAACACAGCAAACCAAGCAATCAAAAACCGTACGGACTGCTAAAGTCATTGTCACCTCCTGCTCAGCCTTGGGAGTCCATTGGGATCGATTTTGTTGGTCCTTTACCTGAGTCTAAGAACCGGGATGCAAGTTTCAACTCCATTACGGTCGTAATCGATCTTCTTACTGGCATGGTCATTTGATCCCTGGGCGGATCAATTACACAGCGAAGCAAGTCGCGGAACTTATGTTCGAAGAAATATACAAACTTCACGGGCTACCAAAGTCTATAGTTAGCGACCGGGATGTTCTGTTCACCAGTATATTCTGGAGACGCTTGCATGAGCTAGTCGGGACGAAACTCCACATGTCCAGTGCCTATCACCCCGAATCTGATGGCGGAACGGAGCGCGCAAATCGAACCGTTACACAGATGCTTCGTCAGTGTATTGGAGCTAAACAGAAAGACTGGGTGTCCAAGCTGCCTGCAGTCGAATTTGCGATGAATTCAGCGCGGTCCGAGTCCACTGGATATGCTCCCTTCTTCCTGAACAATGGTCGGATGCCGCGATCACTGATCTGGGATTCTGACAGATCACGTCAATATCCCGGGCTAGCCAACTTCGCACTGCAACGCCGTCTTGCTATTATTGCGGCGCATGACAGCATGATAGCTGCTCGAGTGAAGCAGACTCGCAACGCTAATAGAAAGCGTCAGCAAGAACCTTTTAAAGAGAAAGATTTGGTTTACTTGGCCACTAAAAATATTAAATTTGAGAAGGGCCTCGCACGGAAACTCATTCCTAAATTCATTGGACCCTACCTCATTACCAAGGACTTTGGAACTCTTCTTCCCAGATTGAGCTGCCCTCTAACATGAGGCAGCGTGGAGTACATGATGTATTTCATGCTTCGTTGCTTCGAATACATTTGCCTAATGATGATCGGCGTTTCCCTGGACGATTGGAATCTCAGCTGGGCATTTCGACTGATGCAACTCATGAATGGGCTGTGGAGCGAATCCTAAGCCATTCGGGAAGTCGTTCTAACGCTATATTTGAGATACTTTGGAAGTCAGGAGATTCCACATGGATGCCTTTTTATCAGGCCAGCCATCTCGCTGCTCTTCCTGTGTACCTGGAATTATTGGGTGTATCAGACATAAGCCAGCTAGCTCCAGAAACTGGAGCGCCACCAATTGATGATCCGCAATTATTTGTTGGTTGCCTGCTGATGGATTTAACCTTTCTTGATGTAAATCTGGATAAAGCGTCGTCGGAATTAAGAATCGATAGCTCTTACGAACTTTTCCCACTGCCTACAATCTGCGAAACCCTCCCCACCTTTGACATTCTCTGCGAGATGCCCAACGACGGAACTATCATACCTCTCAATCAGATTGACGTCCAATATGTGGATTTTAACGCCAGACATCAAGTCCTTCGTCGTCA
This sequence comes from Mycena rebaudengoi, assembly GCA_029282285.1. Classification (NCBI taxonomy): domain Eukaryota; kingdom Fungi; phylum Basidiomycota; class Agaricomycetes; order Agaricales; family Mycenaceae; genus Mycena; species Mycena rebaudengoi. The sequence continues at coordinate 58,418 of JARJCX010000035.1, forward strand.
GGACCGGGAAACCTTCGTCTTCATCGATCCTACTACCCATCTAGAGACGGTGATTACTGCTAAGCAGATCCAGCTGTTCATCAACCACAATTACCGCATGAACGACCCCTCCCTCGATGTTACACAGAATCCCATTGGCTATACCAAGTTCGCCGATGACATGAATGATTGTGATGGGCATGAGGCCAAATGGGCTTGCTGGCGTGAGGCCGTGGGGGCCGAACCCAGCTGGATGGAATGGCGTCCGGACGGAGCTCTGCCGTCGCTCGTTGACTTCATAGTGCGGGATTCGGATATGGAACGGCCGGTGCCGGACCATATGATCTTGGTGGAGAGGGAGCGCTACGAGCGCGCCACGGAGAGTATGTGGAGACAAGTGCAGGGCCGCGAGCGATCCATCGCTACCAGCAGGGTTCAGAGGGCCAACCGCGAAACTCGGACTTCCGCGACATCCGAGAAGTCACGCGCAATTATTGCGGCGAGGACTGCCGCTACTCAGGCCGCTTACGAGGACCGCGCCAAGGCCGCCCACAAGGCAGCTGAGGCTTCGAAAGCTGCTGCTGCTGTGACGGGAAATTCTGGAGGACCTGCCCCGATGGACCAGGACCAGGCGCAGTAGATCGTCGGAGACGTCGATCTGGAGGGCGTATGTAACAGTTGTTACTGTCACAGTGAGCTCTACCTCCTACACTATATTTCTTTCTTCCTTCCCTACCTACTCCCCACACTCCTTTACTTATTTCCCCTCCTCTCGTCGATAATGTCGCTCCGCATCAGGCGAGCCATCTATCTTTAGTGATCTTATCTTATCACACAGCCACACTCGTTTACCTATATAAACTCCTGTACCGTAGTTACGGATTCTTCGGTCAATCTACCACTTACAACAGTTACGATTTGGCCACCCCCGTGTGCCGGAACTCGATATACTCACTTCCGTCACAGCAAAATTGGGAAGTCTATGTGCCTAGAGATAATATGAACACAGCAAACTGTGGGTCTGTTGCTTCTACCGTTTGAGAACGGTAAAACAAAATGCGGGCACTCACATTATAACCGTTTATTAATATCCACGGTCTATTATAGGCTGTTGCTAAGCTCGGCTTAAGAAAAGCTTCTTATGACCGGAGAGATAAATTTGCGACACCGGATCTCAGTTGGACCCCTTTGCAATTTAATTGCTGCCATACATACACTGCTGCGGCGTCAGAAACGACAGCCGGTAAACATCGAAATTTATGTTAAAAATCAGCGGCGCCACGTACAGTGCCTGGGTATCAACGACAGTCTAAGTATAAAAGGGCCAGCCAAGTCTGCGAATCTCCCCATCCTTACAATGTTCAATAAGTTGCTCTTCACCGCCCTCCTTTCCATCCTCGTCCTAGGACAGGGGGCCGTATCCGTCCCTCAGGAAGTGCCCCGGACCTGTACGTCTTCCTCGACTTTGACGCATTAGAGTTCGCTGAAGCCTGAACCCCGTATGTAGGCGGAGGACCATATGTGCGTATTATTTGCCGTCAGATTTTGGCTTAAACTTGACAATCGTCCTATCATAGGACGTGCCCTGTATGAAGCGCTCCGTTTCGTGCTACATCTGATCACTGATTAAATAATTCTCTCCAGGCCCCAAAGGCACGTTCTGCTGTGTCCCTGGTCCAGTCCCCGTTTTCGGAACCCCCCCAAAACCGTGAGTCGTCCTTTCCTCTTGAAAAATTGGATAATGCTTGATCTTCGTCGCAGCGGACACTGCATTGGCACGGGTAGTGCGTGTCCCCTATGAATTAAGAGGGGAGAGATGGTTCGGTTGGGTTTTTGCTCCGATTGCGTCCCTAGTTATTTGGGCTGGCAGTTTGCCGCTGCATCTTGAACTTGTTTTACGCATCTTTCCGTCGGAGCTCATCGTGGGCGTCATCGTGCCGTACTCGACGGTGAACGCATCAAGAGAAACTTAAATCCGCTTGAGGCTTTCGAATCTGGAGAGCAAGGAGCGAAATGAGAAGGAACACCGAAAAGGGGCAAATTAGTTATATGCATGCATTCCGCTTGCTCTCCTGCGTGAACATATCCATGATGTTCTTGTTCATGCGCTGGTCCCCACAAGCCGCCATCAGCGCCTCCAGGTCCTCAGGGCCACCTTCTTGCTATACAGACCAGACACGATGCTCGTCAGCTGCACCGGATCCGGAATGATGATGCCTACAAGGAGCGACAGCACTCGAATAAACCGACCTTTGTAATACGCGGTGAAGATGTTGACCCCACGCACACACCATCCGCCTCTCGGATTCGGGACATCTTCGGAGGTGTATCTCATAGACAAGGCGGAGTCGTCCGCAATGTTGATCAAGAGTATGGATGCTTTTAGGTGTCCTTTAATACCACTTTTCCCCCTTGCTTGGATCACGGTTATTGGTTATTTGTGTCGAGCGAACATCTGGGCCAATTTTGCCGTATGGGTGTGCAAGAGTGCGAACGGAACACTACCTACGGCTGCTCACGTTGGCATGACAGTAGGAGCATCGAGCAACTGCGGGAGAAAGAAGAGAGTGTGGATTTCGGAGTTCGCGAATTTGATAGATTCCCGCCAATGGCTGATTTGGATACCGAGGACGTTATTATTTGGTTATCGAAGTTGCGAAAGTTTTGCTCCCACTCCGTCCACGGCTTCATAAACTCCACAATCCCGGGAGTGACGTTGGGCCCTGCCGCGAGACGAGGAACCTGAGCACAGGCGGTGTTTACCCAAAGACTGCAATGCGCGGACTGCCGCACGAAGTCTGCGCGATGACGCGCGGAAATAAAGGCTTTTTTGAAAGAAATATTTTGGCAAAGCAGAGGGAATTCGATAAAAATCGCACGGAACGGTGTGGCGCGTAAGGACAGCGGTAAGCGGATCTACTGGACGAACAGTCCACGACAATGAAACAGGAGGGAGATAAACGGTAAGGATACGCATGATATCCGAGCTCCAGTGGACTGTGGCGTTGATGTCGATGAGCGGAAGGAATGGGAAGAAGAAACGGCACGCACCTGCTGCAGCGTCTGATGGAATCCGCCGGATCATCATCCGTCCTTCTCGCGGCCGTTCGCAGCTTGAGTGGAAATTTCAGGACTGCGACACTAGCAATATTGGGAGGATATACAAGATGCAACGCACACATTTATCTGATGTGCGGCACATTTCCTCAGTTGCGCCACATTCCCGGCTACTTATGTGCCGTACTTGGCATTACGTTTCTCCCCAATGCGGATGGATTACGTGTAGCAGTAAATTTTCTTCGTGCTCTCTCCTTACCACCTCCACCTTGACCACCACAGCTACCTGTGATGTTGCAGGCCCTCCAAATGTCCCTCTACATCAGGCCATCGACACGCAGCGATGAAGACCAGGACTTCATACAAATCTATCGGGTCGCGTTCTGATGGGATTTCGAAACTTTGTACGTCGCCTCGCGTCTTTTTTGACTGACAGAAAATGCTCATGGGTTCGTGAATACCGCGGGTGTACAGCGAAGCCTTCGTTCGCTCGCATGGCGGGCTCTTTTTGGACAATCGGTGGATTGACATCAACATACTTCGATGGATTTTTCAACTTTGCCGGACCTCAAGTTCCTCCCATCGTGTGCTCCTCCCTAAGTGAATATGTTGCCTGATTTCATCGGCCAAGGCGCTAACGAGTATTTTTCGGGGCTGAATACCGTATCAGATACCGGCCCAGGTCTCTCGGCGATAACCTCCCTGACTTCCCTTGCATAGGCGCTCCCGATTCCCCCCTGCATCCCTCACCTTTGCCCCCCCGTCCTATTTCCCCTGCTATGCGGCCTAGTCCCACCCCGAAGGCGCAGTGCGCACGGAAAGCGGTGGACGAATCCAACATCATTACCTCACCACGCGCACGCGTCCAGACCAAGCGCGCGAGGGGATTTCGGATGTGAGACTTACTGGGAAAAGACCCAAAAACAAGATGGTACGTGTTTTCTTGAACCTTGGTGCATCGTCTGACATTTCGCAGTAATATTCGTCATGAAGTCTCTTATTTTGGCAGTTCTGCGAACGCTGGAAGCTAAAATAGTCTTACCTACATATTGATATCGTAAATCACAGCTCGAATTACATACCTTGAAAAGCCTTAGCCAACTACACTGAAGCGCGATGCAGTAGCATGTTTGGTTGGTCCTATTAAGTTGGCCGCAGTACAGGCGATTAACACCCTAACGGGACAAAATATGCCGCATCTCACTGAATGTGCCGCATCTTAGCTGAATGTGCCACATGTAAATTGGATGTGCCGCACATCACATAAATGTGTGCGATACATCTCGTCAATCCCGCAATATTGGCGACCCAAATTTGGATCTTGTGGAAAATAATGTTTGCATATGCTATACCCAGTGGAAAATCTGATCCTCATACCCACATGTTGCCCAATTTTGGGTACCCAAATGAACTACGCATATAGCTAAGATTACTGTCTCAAGGCCCTTGATTAAGCAAACCTCCTAGGGTTATTGATGAAAAAATGTCAAGTCCAAGATGGATGCAAATCAATGTATTACTGTGGTCCCTATGGCTAACGCGAATCTCTGTCGTTTGCAAGAATCACCCCTATTCCATCACATACTCTGTGACGCAGTTGACTTCCTCCGCAGGCCATTGATAAAGGACGCAGGCAAGATCCCGTTCCGCGGTACGTCGCCTTGATTCAATGCCTTCACCTCTGCTGGTCCCAGTTCCCGAATGTCGGCGTACCACTTCCGCCGCTGCACGCACCACACCTTCAGGACGCCGTTTGTATCTGGCGCCGTTGCGCAATATTCGATCAAGCTGTGGAGCACTCGGGCACCCCAGTCGATCTTCGGTTGGGCAGATTCCGGATTATCCCCGACGGCGAGGGTGTCAACTTTCCGGACGATGGCAGCTGTGTCTGGAAATCCAACGAATATTTTTGAGCCACCGATGAGTAGGGTCTGCATCTCCCATTTTGCCCAATCTATGTTGCGGTAACTATAAGTACGTGTGGGGACAAATCAGGACTGAGGATAAGAAAGGTAGCAGCTGTATCTCACACATGCGCGGTCTTTGTTTTAAGCTCCACGTAATGTTCGGGCCTAGGGTGTTTGATGTATTCAGCTTCGGGATTTTCGGGTCAGTCCCGCTCGTAAAGAAGGCATAGGGACAAAACTTACGTTCAACACAATCGACTTCGCCCACGAGCAGGATGTTGAGCGAGCCAAGCTTTCGAATGACAGCCGCATTCCATTGTGTCTGTAAATCGACTGCTCCCCCGGGAGCCCCCTGTGGATACGCAGAAGAGCACCAAGTTTCGAACTTATATCTACACGGGAAATTCCATGTCTGTTAATACAGAACATAGAGGGCTTGTGATGAAATTTACCCCGAGTAGGAGTTGGGACTGGGTCAATCAAGTTGTAGTAAGTACGAGTAAACCAAGTCTGGGGGAAGTAACTTGCTCGCAATACATCTTACGCGGGCCTTGCTCCTCCACGTAGAGAACCCCATTATGATACGAGACATTCAAGTCGACTTTGTCCCCCAGCATTATTCTGACGAGGTGTCATTCTCAGCACGACTAGGACAAATGGTGCCTCACTTCTTTAGGATACCGCGCCAGGTAATCACTTCCGCTTTCAACAGTTGCTTGCTGTTCTTTGACTGCAAACACATTGCAAGGATGTGGTCAAGCCGCCTCACACGTTTGAAACGACGCTGCTTGTGACTGAGGCGATCATATCCGGCTTTGAGATTGACGTTCTTGGGAGGATGGACAAAGTATCTGAGTGCGGCGATACTGTCGACTCGGAGCTGTTCGTTGCATAAGGAAAACAAGCGACTTGTTTCGGTGGTCCAAGTAACGCGGGAAGCGCACACTGAGGCAGATCGGAGGAATCTAGAAGACGTTCGGTCGAGTTCTGGTTGGTGGACATGGGGGATCGGAGGAAGAAGCGACGAATGCTCAGGCTGTTTATATGATGGCAGCCTCGTGTTGTTCTCATTGTTTGGTATAAGCGCCGTGGGCTTTGATCGGCCAGATCTCCGCAAAAATAGATACATGACAAAATTAGATTCACTGCGAGGGTCCACACATCTTTGTGGCCCAAAAACGAGGTTCAAAGACATCTACCTATTTCATTAAATTTAGGGCTTGTGACAAAGATAAGATTAAAAATGTAAGATCATCTTCTCCCTTTTGCCAGTGTCTCTTTCGATGGTCGAAATCTGGCCAAAGGGTGATTGAAATGCTATTCGTTTCTTCGTGTGGCAAAAATATCATTATTGGAGCATGAAAGACTGGACGGACAATGGGGCCCATTGTTCAATCAGTCTTTGGATGAGTCAGTCAAACATCTGTCCAACAGACTGGGACTTGCGATGTCAGATCAGGTCTACTTGAACCGGTGTTGATGGGCTACGTTTCGGCGGCGGTATCATAAGTAGTTGCCGCGGGGTCGTGGAGAGTGATGCCCATGGCCCGGCCCGGCCTGAAAGCCGGGGCTTGGGCGGCTTCAAGCCCCAGGCCTTGGGCTCAGGCCCTGGCCTGGGGTATTTTTAATCGACAATTCAAGCAGGCCTAGTTTGAAGCAAGGGGGCACCGGCATTTAAACCGACAACTAAAGGCTGGTTAGTTAGTTCGGCCGCGAGGCCGGAAAAAAAAAGTGAAACCACAATTTTTTGGCCGCGAAATCGGTGGTACAGAAGTTCTAGAACTTCTTTTTCCTAGCAATTCAACACTGGTAGGCTGTAGGAAAAAATAGTTCTAGAACTTCTGTACCGCCAATCTTGCGGCCAAAAAATTGTGGTTTCAGATGTTTGACTGACTCATCGTCGATTTCCCATCGTCAATAATCACTGCGTTCAACCCCGGATTAGCCCCAACACCCGCCTCCCGGATGTAGCCGACGACATATGGTGAAAGATGAACCATTGGTGAACCAACAAATGAGTTGCGTTGATGTTTCGCAGGTATGGTGCCACTTGATCCAGTGAGAGCCAGCAACTTGAGTTCCAGACTTATGGAATGACTCACTGTGTTCAGCGGGTTGCTAGCCGTGGGCCGGCACGGGGCTGGCGGTCATTCGAGCTGTTATTCTCACAATCTTGGACCACTTGCATATTTTCAAAGCTGAAGGTAAGATCTGAAATAAATTAACATTGGAGGGTAGCAATCTAACTATTTCTATATTCTTCCTTTTTGAGCATAAATCGGGAAACACACGGAAGCGACGAGAGCGGCCGGGACGACCAGCCTGATTGCAGTCCTTCAGGCTTCGGAAAACACTCCCCATCTAAGTGTCGGAATTCTGTAGAATGGCCTTCGCATCGTTGACTCGCGGGAATTCGCTCTTTGGGACGTCGTTCCCCAGGAACGCACACAATCGGTCCCACCCTTCTCCCACCTCGTACTCCAACAATCTACTTAGTACAGTGGGCCCAGTCCGGAGGGGTTGCCATTTATTTGAGAACAGTCTTAACCTTTGTTCTTACATGTGTCCGCCTCATGGCCAATCATCAAATACATAATACAGTAAAAATTCAGCCGCTGGGCGACCGTCCAGCAACCGTCACCGTGGCGGTCAACATTTGACCGTCACGTTATTTGCCCGCAGCGTCAGTTGTGTGCCAAAATAAGTCTGGAATCGCGCGCCTGACAAGTTGATCCCACTCCTCCTTTCCGTACGGCTTGCCCTTCCCGAAGAATTTCGCGTTGATGGCCTCGGTCCACATATACTACCTCGGGTGGGTTGGCGAGGACGGTCTGCATGTGGTGGGTATCTTTGTCGAGACCGTTAGCAAGTGAGGCACTACTCACACGCGGTTCCGGTACGGAAGTAGCCAAGGACTAGAACTTTCATTTGGATGGTGCGCGATGCGCCACGGCGGTCTACCCGAGGAGTCGGAACAGCCATTGTACAGGCGGTTGGCAGAGGTGAGGGACGGCAAGGGAGAGTAAGGAAGAGTGTTTATAGCCGTCAAGACTCAACAGCATGTTTTGATATATTGCTCGGGCAGGTGGAGATCGTCATATTTTGTGTTCACTTTGAATGCTTGTGATCACATCGTGAATCAAAGGAGATAGCAGAAACGGAAGATCACAACGCCCAATGAAACACTGGATTTTCTTGGTTCTACTTGTTCACATGCCGCCTATGCATGTATTCTGATAACAACAACATTATTCCTAAGTGGGACCCTGCCGTAATATGCCCTCTACCACCTCCCTTCCTCGGCGAAGGTGTGCGGTTTCTTTACAAAATTCTTGGAAAGAGTGTGGACTCGACCCCTTAGACATAACTTTGCACGAAATGTTGAATGACTAATGCGAACTAATAACACTGAGGTACACCGTACAATATAAGTGATTAACGGTTTAACCTTAACAAGCGAGGTACGAGCTTCATTTTGTTAAAGTGTCTGTCTACGAGAGACCAGGTTTAACCGTGGATGAGACATTTCGATGAGACATTTCCATTGTTCTAAATGTCAAAGGTGTGAGCTAGGCGAGTCGCCCCAAAGCTTGTTCACCTGTCCACCGTTGTGGAACGAGCTCAACGGCCAGCCCCGCGTTCGCCCGCATTGGATCACGTACTCGAACCGCTCGCTGTAATCTCGCCGGATATTTCATTGGGGAAATGGTGTACGGGGAATTTTGAGCAGGAGTGAGTCATGCTGGAGTCTCTGCAAATCGGATTGTCGTAGGGTAACCTCCGCAGAGTTCTAGGTGTTTCACTCGAAGGTTCTGATAGGCTAGAAGCTGAAGCAGGTATCGATCTTCGGCGGCCATAATAATCTCGATTATTTCCTCAGGTCCAGCACTCCATCGTGTTACCTTCCCCCAGTTAGCGTAGTGTGGACGGGTGTGGGCGGTCGAACAGGTTACCAATTCGGTGGTTGATTCGTGAATCAGGGATTGACTAGCCGCCTTAGGTGACGAAAGGACTGTTCCTCATGAACGAGTACTACAAACTCAAGGTCGTACATACGTCGCCCGTTTTGTAAAACCATACAACGCTCTGAGCTCTACAGGTTGGAATCCCAGCTTTAGCAATGTCCCGCTCTGCATGTTCTCTTCTCACGTCTTGCACCTTCACGGACATTAGAAGCTCACCTCCGGTTCCTTCACCAGAAGTGGTACATTCTCGTGTAAATTGCAAGCCACAAAAAGCTCAAGAGGGCGGCGGGAGCAGCCAGCCGGGTGGCTTCCCTCCAGAAAATATGTCCCACAAAATCATCAACGCTTTGCAGAAGGGCGTTGGTGTCCTTGAGGCGCGGAAAGTTGACGTCTGGAACGTCTTTTCCCAAGAATGCGCCAAGCCTGGCCCACCCTTCCCCTACTTCATATTCCAACAGCCGCTCCTTTGGAACCAACCTCCGGATATTCTCATAATGGGCGACGAACCGTGTCTCCTCCTCCTCCTCCTCGGCGCCCGTCGCTGATCCTAGCATCATCGATAGAGTCAGATCTGTGAACTTCAGCACCTTGCCCAAATGGCGCGGGTTGAGCCATCCCGCAAACATGGCTCTTTTCGAGCGAAGTATGACTTGAAGGGTGTCGCTGTATGATTTCTACCACTTTTCTGGATCGCGGTTGGTAAGAATGACTTTGGCATCTGGGTATGCGGCGATGAGTTCCTCGGAGAAAAAGATTGAGGGTGCATCCGCATCCGTGACAGCCTATCCGAAGGTCTGTCAGCCGCGCACAACGCAAAGAGCCTGAAACCATCTACCTGACAGTGGCCGAGGAGCTGGTCCCATTCTTCCCGCCCGTATGGCTGGCCTTTCCCAAAGAATTTTGCATCAATGGCCTCCATCCACATATCTGCCTCCAGTGCATTGGAGACCACGGCCGCCCCGTGGTGGGTTTCTTTGTATCCCAGCATCTCCAGCGCTGCCTGCATCGCTGGCGATTGCCTCGAATAAGCCAGGGTCACTTCGCCCAGGGACGAAAGGGCTCACATGAAGTTCCCGTGCGGAAGAAGCCAAGGACGAGGACCTTCATCGGAACTGTGCGCGAAGCGCCGCGGCGGTCGCCCTGGGATGCGTTCCATGCCATTGTAGCAGCCCTCGAGTCGGAGTGGTGCGGAAAGAGAGGGAGTATCATCCCCGCACAACCCCCATGTTTGTACTGCCACCAGATATGCTTACATCCGGGGTATTTGTAGGTGCAATCCTGGAGCTTACGAAACGCTTCCCATGACCCGATTGAACCCCTCGAACTCGATTACACTTATATGCCTAAAACAATATTAATGTTTGCATCTACCTTGACTGACCTGATCTTCCCCACATCCATTATTATGTCTAAATATTGAGAAACCACTTGACCCCGAATATCACAAACCAGCTTCGACGGGCAGCCCGTGAGCGGTGCACATGCTCAACTCATAAGCGGCTTAACAGCGACAGTTGGACAACCTAAACCCCGCTCAAAAGACTTTTGTCGCTTATTTTTTACTGGGCTTCACCCAAAAGATCGAAAGTAGCTATGCCGCGATAGAGCATGTCGTGCTGGTATAACTTCCGCTCCCCGCGAACGAACTTGATTATAAAATGTTGAAGGCGCGCTATGTGGTTGTGTTATGGTTGGAAATTTGTTACGCGTATGTCACGTGTCAAATCAACTTGTGCAGTAGGCCATTGCTTCGCATGGCAAATACGAGTCCGTCTAGGGAGTCCTCGATATACGGCTTGATAAATGGAAGAATATGAAACTAATGGATACCAACACTGGCACAGCCTAGACCCTAGGCGCTTGATTTCACATGTGCAGCCTTTTGAATATGCTGGAGTATTCTCAAGCCACAGCAGCTTCGGTATTATCAATGCACAATGTAAGATTACACAGTAGAGGGGTATCCAACAAAGAACACGGAGGCTTGTTGAACTTCCAGTGAACTTTCGAAATTACTTTAAATCACGGGCAGAAGAAACTGACCTCTATAGGGGACAGGTGGTTCCCGCCCACCCTTCCCTCGGTTGCCGCTTCGCGTCGACCAGCTCAGATTGGGCGGAAAAGCATGGCCTTTGGTCATGCCTAGCAATATTTTTTCTGTGGCTCCAGGCCAAGCAAATATGGTGCAGAGCTGTAAACATGGGATCGACGGATATTGGGATACTTCCTGGCTGCGACACGGAGTAATTCCATTTGGAATCCCAATAATGCGCTCATCAATTCTTCGCCCGTGGGCTCGTCCCGTGGGTTTATTTTCTCAAAACAAATAGAAATGTGCCTTCATTCCGTGGATTCTATTTGTCTCGAACAAATAAACCCACGGGATAAGAATTGAGCGCTCCTAGTTTCACTCCAAATGGTATTTCCATCACTAATGCTGGAGAGTCCTTTCGCAAAACCGCATTTTCGACATAATTTGGGAGTTCAATGAGAGATTAGCTTATTTTGTGACCATCTATAAACTTTGGTGGTTTTTTTTCTGGTAGGAAATAGACAGCAGGGAGCTGATCAATGCAATTTGAATGCCAAAATTGAAAATTTGTGTCTGGAGCAAATATAATGTCAGGGATATTCGTTATAATAGGGGAGTTCACAGTAGGGCATATTTTCCCGTTTGTGAATATATATATTCATGTGATGGGACCATTATTTTTACAAACTAAAGATATTCCACAAACGAGTTTCAAACTGGTTTGTGGAATAAACACTCGTTGGTAAAATATATTCCTCTGCTTGAGTAAGCAAGCTGCCCGTGACTGCCATGCCCCCACCCATCATGCCGCCTCTCCCACCCATCATCCCGCCCCTCCCGCCCATCTTCCCACCTCTCCTACTCATCATCCCGCCTCATCCCACCCATCATCCCGCCTCATCCCACCCATCATCCCGCCTTCCCTGCCCATTGTCTCACCTCATCCCACCCATCATCCCGCCCCTCTCCTGCCTGTTGTCCCACCTCTCCTGCTCATTGTCTGCAACAGTCCTGTCCTCCAATCAAAAAAATAGAGAAAAATACTCCCTGATCTAAATTGTTTAGCTGATATAGGGGTCTGTCAGATGACTAGATGGCACACATAAGGTGGTTTGTGAGGTGCATGTGCCTGGCAGGTGGAATTGATGCTACAGAAATATAATAATATCCTGGGACTCAAATGGGGTGATCACGCATTTATTCCACAAATGACAATTTTATTTGTCTCATCAAATGAATATATTTATTCACAAACAGCAAATTCGGCCCTACCGTGAACTCCCCTAATGGCAGGCAACACTCATTAGACTCTCCTGTGTGCAGCGGAATAGCCTGAGAATATTTTAATACATTGGGCGAGCGTAGTAAACATGCCGAGGCATGTTGAACTTGTTTTGATCCCATCAACTATTGTTTTCATACGCACGCTGCCATAACAGGCATCCAATATTCAGCAGCAGGCTGAAACATTCCAAGCAGATTTATATACGCATTATATTTTTCGGCCTGGCAGATGGAATACAAAGAGGCCCCTTTTAATTATAAAGTACGGCGGTGTTGCCCAATTTGGAGGGCTTTCTCGGAAACCGCGTTTCCACATAGACTCCCCCGGCAGGCCACAGCAGGAATGTGCCTTGTGATGCTAGATACCTAGTGATTCAGCCTGAGGATTAGTGAGCAAAACCTGCTTATGCATCACCTTAATCAGCGGCGAATAATGGTGAGTAATACTTGAATCCATAAATTAGTAATCACATGCCTCATTGCTTGTGTGTCGTCACTGTGCGGACCGGCTACCAGCTTAAGATTAGCTGAAGTTCAAGTTGCGGCCTCAATGAAGAGAGTATGGACCCACTCAAGAATGACAGGCATAGTGTGGTGCTTATCTTGTGGAGTAGCCTTCTTTTTCTAGAGCTCTTAAAAGCAGGTTGGAGCAGAAAGGCAAAACGTAGTCAAAACGTGGTACTGTGAAATCCTTGGCATCAACACAATCAAATTCCCATCCCACGCAAAGTCAAAGTCATCAGCTACTGAGTTTTTTTCGAAAAGTGGCCTAGGAAAATGACTAAAAACGATTACCTAAACAAGTTTAGGACTCGTAACTCGAGGGTTCACTTTTGTGGGTGCCAAGTCGACTTGCGCCTGCGCAGATTGACTTGTCTTGACTTGTGCGTGGATTTTGGTGCGCAAGTCAGTTTGTTGCTGTTGGCTTGGCACGCACATATGTCGAGTGTGAGCTTAGGCATATTCTATGGATCTCCTTGCTGAGGTAACTGCTAGTAGGTTGCCGTCGGAGCCTGATATTCATGTTCCGTGGCTAATCCAGCCGCCGGTGGCTGTGGGTGGCTGTGCTCAACAGCCACGGAACGTGAATATCAGGCTCCGACGGCAACCTACTAAGAAAAGAAGATGGCGTACCTACCCCGTCTATCCATCTATTTCCTCCTTAGCTTCTATGCTGCTTCGACCATCGCGCAAACGGAATGTTCCGTCCCTGAATTCGGACAGTGCGTGGCGCTGCCTCTGCTTCTCTCCTTTTCTGAAAGCATGTAATCGGCAGGTGCGGCGGCCTGACATACAAAGGCTGTTTGAACTGCGTCGAAGGGATGTATTGCATAGAACAAGACCTGTGTACGAGGTTTCTCATTCCATTTGTGTGGCGTGAACGGCTATTAATGAAAGAACTCTACAGTCTTGTGGCAGTGTCTGGGTCCAGGCAATTGAAGGTTTTCTCGTGGCGCGCGTATGGAGCGAATACGAGAGGTGATGTGAGCAACGAGAATCTCAAGATATTGTACAATTTTCAATTGATTGGTGCTGCTGTCTCGCAAGCGAACAATAGATTCATCATCGGCATGTTCAATTTTAAATGGTGGGTGACCGTGCTAACGACGCCAAGACCCTTTGACCTCATCGATATCATGCCTGGATTTGATTGCGACGGCCATGTCACCCAGACTCAACAACTCCATCTGTCACACCGCAAATCCTATCCGAACACCTCATACCGTGCTCGTCACAGCGAATGCTGTTTCTCACTTGGTTCATCAATACTTAAGAACTGGGCCATGTGCTTTACGTTTTCGATTTTTCGCAAGTTGTGGGGCCTTGGGTGGGGCTGGCCAAAAACAGCGAATTTGGCTGGCACGGCACAGCTTTGCATGTCATCTCCGTTATATATTACTGCTCTCCGTGTGTAGACTCTCCTCCATCCACCATGGCTCGTGGAAACCGTCGGCACATTCCAGCAGAGCAGAAGCGAAATTCTCGCCTAGCTGCGCGCCCTCGCTATATACCAACAGCGCTCCACCGATGTCGGCATAATGAAGCAGCGTCATGGCAGTGGTTTGGAGGTGAAGACGGTGACGTCTTTTTGCCATTCTTGCCAAAGGCTGCTGATTGGTGCCATAAGGCCCTACAACTCGCGAAAAATCAAAAACGTCTATGTTTGTTGAATTAGCTGTAATTCAACCCTCTACCTTGATACAGTCAAGTCCGAACCACCATCTGGTCAAGATCCACCGGCGCATCCTGTTTATATGGTGGCACCTTCAACAACTTGGGGTAAAGGGCCGTGGCTTCGCCCGGCATGCAACTCGTACTTATTTTTTATATATTTCCTTTCCCCCCCCCCCCATTTATTGAAATACTCGGAAACTGCATTATCCGAGAAACGAAAATGGCACTCGAATTAAAAACAGAGTGCAAAAACTCAGGTGGCATGTGCATACAGTATAGCTGCAGCTCTACTACATCTCTCTGGGTGTTGCAGGTGTTCAAAAATTGTTCGGGAAACCCACTGTGGAGCACACCATCTTGCTTACTAGTAGTACAAGTTGTGCCTGTCAAAATACTGAAGTCATGATACCACACCGCTCCGTTGGCTTGACTCAACTAGACGACTCCGCTAATAGTGTATCGATGAGTTATTCCGGCAATCGGATGTTCAGCGCCGTGTCGTAAATCACAAAAAATATAGCAAAAAGCGGTACCTATAAAGTGTAGTATCTTGCTGCACAGGCAAAGATCATTCAGTACATTCAGTGCACTTATAATTCACATTCAAGAACATTCTTTCCAAGAGCCACCCAGACAAGTAATAGGGGGCGGGGAAAGGACGGAAAAAAGGAGTATCAATGTCGGAGCCTTATAAAAGGAGCACAACAGGACTCAGGAGCACAGACATAAAGGGGTGAGACAGTAGGCTGCAGAGTTACACACAAGCGGCCATGAAGAGCTGAGAGCGGAGACTTTCATGGTGATAACAGCAGTGCAACCTTGAAAGGAGGTCGCAAGAGCAGGTGATTTCGGAGGGATGAATTCGCGCCTTGATCGCAACTTTAATTGAGATAAGATTAGATGATGAACATTAATCACATGCGTAGTGCAAACAAGGCACCATCGACGTCCACTAGTAGCTGTCCAGCCCCATACCCGACATTTCCCAGTATGCACAAACTTGCGCAGTGCATTTGAATATGCGCCTCGAAGACCGGTAGCAGAGGACGTGGAGGCGAGTTAGCCAGAATGGAGGTGGAGTTGAGCCATAAAAGCTCGATTGTCCAATGATTTTTAAGCTTTTGTTCTTCCCCCAAACGTGGGACCGTTTGAATACAATCGGAAAGTACCGGACAAAAAGTTTGTTCAGATTTCACCGAGTAACAGGAGAAAAAAAATAACCCCTGTACCGCTAAATTCATTAGAGCTGAATCTAATGGGCAGCTAAAAGTACTAGACACAGCCACTAAAAAAACCCTCAACGAAAACGGTTTCAAGGCTATTTAAAATCCCACTTTTTTTGATCCTCCGATGTTTGAACTTGGGGTAAAGGGCCGTGGCTACGCCCGGCAGGAACTCGTACTTATGAGTGTAAATGTGAAAGCCATAAATATGATCAATTAAAACAAAGGAACCGAAGTAAGCTGATGGTGAATAATATAAAGTCGTGCTTTCAAGAGAGGTGTGGTAGCTAATCACAATACGGCACGACATGCGTCATTCCTTCGGACATGATCTCTATAGAGTCATCAACTAATAAATAAATAAAAATGATTATTAGTATAAGTTCAGATCGTCGGCGCAGTACTCACAGTCAAAGCCGAAATACATTACGTGATCCATGACTCGCTCCCATTTGCTGAAGGAACAGGCGGCCAGTTTAAAGCTGTCGAGCCACCCCATATTGTCGAGCAGCTCCCTCCACAGGTAGCTGTAATGGCTGTCATCGAGAATGAGCAAGAGGGGGTATTTATGAAGCAGATCAATGTAAGTGCGAGGGTAGACGATGGTATCAGACACTGGGACCAGATGTTAGATACGTAGAGCGGCACGGGATCAAGCCGCAGAGAGACGCGAAGGCGGTGGTGAAGCTAGTGATGAAATCGCTCATTTTCCTGGACGGCACTCAAACGAGGGTAAGTTCCCCATTTTATCACTTTGTTTTATGCTTTATTATTAACCATATACCAGGATGCTCGTGTCCGCCAACGCATAGCTGAAGTAAAGGCCGAGAGGTACCTGATGGACGAGGTAGCAATCACGGCGAAGAAGGCCAAGAGGCGCTTGGGGATTGATGACGGTAATACAGGCGATGAGGAAAATAGGCGACCAGGACCGATCATTTTTGGGCAAACAGGTGATGAGTTCGACAGCGAGTTGGACGTGTAGACACGAGGCCCACACTTTGTCGTAGAGTATTAATTTGGATCATACAATTTATTATAAATTTAGTCCGACACGTTCTATGCCCTAACGCCAGCCAAGCACTCTAGAAACCGAAGGGCGACCAGTATAAGGAAAATATCGAGCTGGCAAAGTACCAATAGTGGCAGGAACACACAAATGCAATCTTTGACAAATTTGGTGTCAACAAGTGATACCTGGAGCGATTGATCTCTTCAGCTTGTGCACGAACATGTTTTTACACTGAGCTTCCTTCCTAATTTATGGGAGGCAGAATGTATCAAGGGGTTAATCCAACTCCTGGGTGTTTACCTGTCAGAGTACTATATTTATCTGTTATTTTTCGGACATAAACCTAGTTACAGTGCATTCCAGGTGTCGTGGATCCTAGTCGGAGATTAAAATCTGAGAGCAGTGCGCTCATTCCATTGGGACGATTGACGAACAGCCTTGAATATTGATGACTGCGGGCTTCGCCGCGTAGCGGGCTACAAGATTAATATGAGTGTAAGCATAGGAATGTAGAAGATTAGCTCCCGATCGCGGGAGCAGGCGAAGAGCTGGTTGGCGTCGGTGATCCCTGACGGAATAAGGTTGGGGACCCCTTTTTCTACTCGGTGGAGACACAATGTATGGCCCTGTTAGCAACAGAGGGCAATACAGGGTGAGCAACTACACGTGATCTCTGTGCGGTCGGATTCTCCCTGACGGTCCGACAGAACGAACTGACATGTTAATTGTTATGGCCATTTAAATGATGGGTGAGCATTTCTAACTACACAAGCAGTATATACTGAAGCGGTCGGAACTTAGGAAAGATATATATAGGCAGGCATATGAACGTGGATGAGCAGTTTACCCGATCGCAGGAGCAGGTGAAGCGTTCATGAAGTGTCGGTGATCGCCGATGGAACAATCCGAAGTGGCTAAAAAAAAATTTTGTCTTGTTTACACAAGTTATGATTTTTCACCGAGTAGGGGGTTTTTTTCCCCGAGTAACCATAACAAGGACAACGCCCAGCCACTATTTTCAATAGAAAAAATTGAAGCATGTTTAGGCACGGCCACTAAATATATTAAGCACTGCCACTAATAACTCCCTCAACGAAATCGGTCTCTAATGAAAATTTGATCAAATTTGGGTGCCCTCAAGTTTTGAAAGGGACGATCCCTATTACATAAGTACTCGTAAAGGGACGATAACATGTGTAAACACAAGTACTCGTAACTCCCCACGCATCCAGACCGAAAATTCCCGGCAGGTCGTCCCACAGACGCTGAGCGCGGCACGTGAACGCATCCCGCGCTTCCACCAAACACGATGCACAGAGTTCTCTCCCAATATTCTTCAATGCAGGGGGTGGCCACGAGAGCGTAAACACCGGACCCGGCGGCCGCCACATGTGCGCGGCGAGATGGAGCTTGCTCATGCAGCGCACCGCCGGGGTCGTGCACCGTGAACGGTGGACCAGCTACGCTGGTCCTCGGGTTCGGACGGTATCGGAGGTACGCTGTATGGTGATGTTAGGATAGGATGTCATAGGGTATGTCAGCACTCTTGGCCACGACTTCCACGTAGCCGCGCCTCCCTGGGCCTGAGCACGCCCTAGGGACCACTCCCCCTGCTCCAACGGCTAGCATTATACTTTATACTTGATACAACACCCCCCCCCCGTGTCGTATATAGCTTATAACTCCGTCAATACCTATCAGATCCACTAGGTCTTTTCAGTTTCAGACTATTTTGTTTCCGTGGACTGGGTTGGATATCTCAACTCGCTTTTTGGCTACTAGTACTATCTGTGGCTATCGACACCCGATCCGCATAAGCAACGATCCGTATGCACCAGGACCACTGAATGGCCTCAAACGGCAGCTTCGACAGTTACAATGGAGGGGAGGAACCGAGCCGCGGGCTAGATACAGTTTCGACATAGAACCACTATCAATACATTTATTTCTGGTCTCCAACACATTTTATGAGCGACTTTAAGGAGTTCTGAGCATCTTAACCAGTGTCTTGAATACGTGAACATGCATATTTAACATCTTACCCAAGATGCCCATCTTGGGGGGAAAAGCATCTTAGATGTCTTATAGGTCTCACCCAAGACGTCTAAGATGTCTAAGACGAAGGTGTAGCTTTACTTATGAGCGCGATCCAGTTTTTTTTTCGGGGGTCCTACGTGACGCGAAGGGAGTGGCCGGCGGCTGCGGAAGGGGCGCGGGAATCGTCTGAAATCCTTACGCAAACACAACATGCGGTGAATGGTAATTGTCATTCCGGGACGGGCAGCGATGCAATGCTTATAGCTGAGGGGGTCAAAATGCGTCTCGGAAAAGGGGCTAGAATATTGGCTTTTCGCATTATGTGAAAGAGTTCGATATAAGTGCTGTTACGCAAGCATGAGGCGAAGCCTAATTTTGGCACACAAATGACCTAGTATTTTGTTTCTGGAGACTCCAGGACCGCTGCAGGTGAGCAGTATTTTTCAGAGGGGTCTACTACGTTCTATCTAACGATCCCTGTCTCAGATTTGCTGTGCGACAACGGGGAACGGTGGTAGGTCCTTTTGATCCGGGCTATGTATCGAAACCTTAATGAAAACAAGATATGCCTTCGCTTCGCTCCGGCGCCGTGAGTTCTGCATTCCACTAGCTCAAATCCGATGACATGTCGGTATCGTGTAGAATGTAATTTTAGAACAGTGCGTTAGGGCGAAGAATGCCAAACACAAAGATTCTGTTTTGTATAAAATTAATTGATTGGTCATATGAAGTACAACATGAGTAAGGACACCAAACAAATGGGAGGATTATGTACCAAATACTCAAAAGTGGACGGAAAAGGCTGCGAGAACAAATTCGGAGCGCCACGCGATATTACGGAATGCAGTGAGCGATTTCCAGAGTTTCGGCGGCGAGAGTGTGAACGAGCGGGGACTTAACTCTTGCGGTATCAATTGGGTGCCTGGACAGACGACACCTGGAATAAAGGGTGAATCAAACCACACGAAAGTCAGCGCTGATGCCAGAATCCGCTGATGAAGTTCAAAGCAGTCATTTTGAAGAAGAGAGCAGGGAGAATGTGTGTCAGGCACGACACAAATTCGCTGGACGAAGGGCCCAGGAGACGTCGCTGCAGGTTGAAATGGCATGCTTCTGATGAACACTGACTGTGCATAGAAGGTATAGGATTAAGAGCCAGGATTAAGAGCCCGAATTCAAAGCCAACGAAACCGGCATAATTTGAGGTCTTGAAGCAGACGCAGGTGAGGACAGTAAAGAAAGCTTGCAGTGTTTACATAGACCTGAAGACGCAGACCTAAGCGATTGGGGAAAATTTGCGTATCGCAGCCACCAAAAGGATACGAAAGACATGGAAGCGGGGAAAGGGAGGTCACGGAAACTGAGCCTGATGCAAATCTTTTATAGGCTGAAATGCGATTCCCGCATACGTGGCCGCAGGAGCCTCCTCTGCGGCGTAGCACCACGGTTACGTGTCTGCACGGCACATCGAAAATGGAAGGTCTGGCTGCGGCAAAGTCCTGGTTTCAGGTCATGTGGGTTGTCAAACTATAAATGCTCATCCAAACGGGGTTCCACCATTGTAAATGGGGAAAATTTGAGGACACTGTGAGAGGTTCGCTGAGCTAAAAGAGCGTTGAACGAAGGGCTAGATAGAAGGAACAGTAATGGGGATAACACGGAAGGGGATGTGCGCAAAGAGGTATAAACGAATTCGAGAGATTTCGTTAAGAGAACGGATAATCGCATGTAAAGGCCTGGCCATTTTCAAGGGAATGGGGGTACATAAATATTATGTATATATGCCCAAAATTGGCACGGGCGTGGGGCAACATGTGGGTATGAGGATGAGAATTTTGCAGCATGTATAACATGTGTGAACATCATTTTACACAAGACCCAAAAATCGACCGCCGATATTCCTAGCTGCGGGTTCCGTACACAACGTCCTCGTCACCGGACCCTTCGAAGGCCGCGAAGACTGGCTCGTCGAGAAAGTCATAGTGGCCACCGATGAGGTTTCCGTCCTCGCTGCCCCGACTACTTGGATTAACTCGAAAGCACCATACCTCCCCATCGCAAACCCCAGCACGCGGCCTTGGTACGTCAGGAAAGGAGACGTAGTCGGTCGACTCTTAGATCCTGAAGAGTACGCCGATAAACCCAAGAATCAGGAGGAATGGGATCGTTACGCTGCCTCCGCCGAAGCACTCCATCGAGTTGTTCAAGGGACCCGCCGGGCACAAGATCTAGCCAATGCAACGTCACCCACGGATGGCTCCCTCACGGACTCCAACGAGGATAAATTGGAGGAAGATGACAATTGGGGTCCTAAGACCACGGCGGTCCCCAGTGACCCTACGGAGGAAGCTGAAGTGTCCACACTGGTGAACTTGGGGCCAGACATCCCGGAGGACATTTTACCGCGGCTGGAGGAAGTGTTAAGAAAGAATTCCGCCGCGTTCGGGGTGGGAGGTAGACTAGGACATTTCGAAGGCAAGGCGAGGATTAACCTCAAGGACGACGTGCAACCGATTTCAATGCCGATGTACGGAGCATCCCCAGCCAAGCGTGAAGTGATCGACAAACAATTCGACACCTGGATAGAGCGTGAAGTGATTGAACCTTCCGTAAGCCCTTGGGGCTTTCCTTGCATAGTGGTCTACAGGAATGGCAAGCCCAGACTCGCGGTCGATTACCGTAAACTCAACGATAAAACCATCCCCGACGAGTTTCCGATACCGCGCCAGTCCGAAATCATTCAGGCTCTATCTGGTGCACAAGTTCTTTCCTCACGCAGGTGGAGATGGCAGAAGAAGACAAGGAGAAAACAGCTTTCCGGTCCCACCGGGGACTCTGGCAATTCAGACGGATGCCATTCGGCTTGCGCAACGGGCCATCCATTTTCCAAAGAATCATGCAGGGGATCCTAGCACCCTATCTGTGGCTATTTGCACTGGTGTACATAGACGACATTGTCGTATTATCCAAGTCTTGGGAGGAACACCTGCAGCATCTTGACCTAGTGTTGGGATCCATCGCCGCCACGGGAATTACTTTGGAACCAAAGAAATGCTTCGTTGGTTACGCGTCTATTCTGCTCCTTGGGCAGAAGGTCTCCCGTTTGGGGCTATCGACGCACGAGGAGAAAGTCGCCGCCATAAGGGAGCTCGCTCGACCTTCCAACGTCAACGAGCTGCAGAAATTCCTCGGTATGGTGGTGTATTTTGCGGGGTATATACCGTACTACGCATTCATCGCGAAACCCCTCTTTGGGCTATTACAGAAGGGCACAAAGTGGGAATGGAGGGCGGAACATGACATCGCCTTCCAACAAGCCAAGGACGTGTTAGCGTGCGCCCCCGTACTAGGGCATCCCAACCGCGGGGATCCTTACCGACTCTACACCAATGCCTCCGACTACGCGTTGGGAGCTAGCCTTCAGCAAGTTCAAGCGATTCTAGTGAAGGATCTCGAAGGAACCGCAGTATACAAAAGGTTGCGATCCGCCTGGGACGCGGGTTTACCGGTACCTCACCTATTCACCACTCTTACCAAGGAGGTGGAAGAGTGCCCCGGGGGTCACGACGAATGGGGAGCGAACTTCGACGAGACCACCGTGCACGTAGAACGCGTGATCGGGTATTGGAGTCGTACATTGAGGTCCGCAGAGCGTAACTACAGCGCCACGGAGAGGGAAGCTCTAGGCACTAAGGAAGCGCTCGTCAAGTTCCAACCTTTTATTGAAGGCGAGACCGTCATTCTCGTTACGGACCACGCAGCCCTGCAGTGGGCGCGGGTTTACGAGAACGCGAACCGGAGACTCGCGGCGTGGGGGGCGGTGTTCGCAGCTTATCCGGGGCTGCGGATTATTCATCGACCAGGTCGCATCCATTCGAACGTGGACCCATTATCAAGACTACCCCGAGTCCCGCCGCATGATTCTCCAGTTCGCGATATTATCCCCCCAATCGTTCAGGATGCCAATAAGCAACATTTCGCGCAGAATTGGGAGGATAAGAACGACAACTCACCAGCCAAGAAGGCGGCATTTGCGATATGGTGGTGGGAGGACGTGGTTGACAAGTACGCCTATCCAATTCAAACGAGGAGTCAACGGAGAGCGGAGCGACTGGGTATTGATGATGATCAGGTACCGGAGCAACACGAGTTTGAGGAGAGAGATTCTACGTCGGGAATTCCATCCTCTTCGAGCGCCGTAGGCGCGGAGGAGTTGACCTCGAGCGCTCCCAGCGCGGAGGAACCAGTTAATGAGTCTACATCGGGAATCCCATCCTCTTCGGGCGCCTTAGGCGCGGAGGAGATAACCTCGAGCGCTCCAAGCGCGGAGGATTCGGTTAATCAACGAAAAGGAAGCGACGCGTCAGCACTACCCTTTCCCGAAGGAGATCACTGGACGTACCCAGCAGGAGTGAAAGCGCTGCCTGAGGATTTAATTGAGAACCAGACTCATCTGCTAGTAGGAATCAACGAAGATACGGTTAAAGAATTTGTCAAAGGCTACCGCGCCGATTCCTATTTCCGTCGACATTACGCTGAGGAGATCCCTCACCCTGACAAGATCCTCACCCCTTCTCGGTTTCAACGAGCGCGGAACGGTCTGCTCTATTTCATCGATGCCGACTGGAGGGCTCGCCTTTGTATCCCCAAAGCCAAAGTGGCCTTCATCCTGAAGTGGATTCATGAAGCTCCTAACGAAAGCGCCCATGCGGGACCGACTAGGTTTATCGCCAGATTGAAGGAGCTATTTTTCTGGCCCTCCCTAATCAAAGACGCGGACAAGTTCGCGACAACATGCGACGTCTGTCAAAAGATCAAGACGGACCACCGCCGCAAGATGGGAGGGTTAAGACCTGCACATGTTCCTGCTAGACCGTTTGCCACCGTTTCTATGGATCTCATCACTGGATTACCACCTTCGGGAGTGGAGAAATTCACAGCCATTTTGGTGATAGTGGATAAGCTCAGTAAATTCGCGATCATGGTCCCAACTTTCACGAAATTATCAGCTGAAGGGTTTGCGAAGATCTTTGTGGACCGCGTCGTCAACGTGTATGGATTTCCGGAGCGAATCATTTGCGACAGAGACAAGAGATGGGCCACTGCGTTCTGGCGTTCGGTCATGATCGAATTTGGAGGTGCACTTGCACTTTCTTCCGCTCACCACCCTCAGACAGACGGACAGACAGAGATCCTCAACGCTAAGATCGAACAAATGCTTAGAGCCTACGTAGCGAAGGACCGAACTTCTTGGGCCGCGTGGCTGGGCAAGATCGCCTTCGCTTATAACTCGTCGGTACATTCTTCCACTGGCCGGGCTCCCAATTTCCTGCTATTCGGGTACGAACCTAAGGGTGCGGCTGGCTTGATGGTGCCGCGTCCCGACCCGGTAGCCCGACCTTTTCTGCCTAGTCACAAAGGCGAAACTTTCATTGAGTCTATGAAACTTCATCGTCAACACGCGAGAGACTGCGTTATACTAGCCCAAGAACGCCAGGCGAGATCCTATAACAAAGGAAGGCGACCAGTGGAGAGCATTGAAGCCAGAGACCTAGTGACTGTCAACCCGCATACCCTCGAGTTAGTGGACGTCGAAGGCACCGGCAGAAAATTGGTACAACGCACCACATCAGGAAAATGTTTTCTGTCTGGTGCGTCTGGCACCAGACGTGTCAAGGCCGCCATAACGCCAGAATCTCTACTGGCGACATAAAAAGATGTTTGGCGCCAGAACGTGTTCTAACGCCAGAATCGCGCCAGAATACATTTTCTGGCGCTGCACGATATTTTCGGTGGCTCATCCGTTGCAGTGTAGATGGTTCAATAAAATGTATTAAAGTAACAAGAACATTTTATACATGTGTAAGTACGTTAATATGATCATGCGTAGCGTGCGCATCCGGCTCGAGGGAAAAATGGTGCTGGAAGGGGAGTGTGGAACGGGTGCCTACTGAATGTCTGTCAGTGAACATTCCCGGCGAGGCAAGAAACACCTACCATAGTGTCTCGCCCTCTGCTGCCCAATCCTATCAACCACAATCCAAGAACCAGGCCTGAGCGTTCCGCAGAGGAGAGAAAACGGGAGCTGGAGGATTCTTGAAGGCTTGGCAATCTTGAAGGGCTTGAAGATTCTTGAGCACTTGAAGGGTCTTGAGGAGTCTTGTCTTGACTCTTGAGGAATCTTGAAGAAAGCTATCGTCTTGAGGAGTCAAGTCCGGTACGGGCAAGGGAGAGGAGCCGCTTGAGCGGAGGAGCTTGACGTCACAGAGACATAACATGGATTTTGAGCTTGTAGGTGTGCTTGGGGTCGAGGAGGGACAGAGGGTGAAGCGGGGGTTGCGAGCGAGGTGAGCGTAGGAAGAGAGATGTGTCGACGTGGCAGTCACTGATCAACATCGATCACGCCATTGATTGATTGATCTGGCGGAGTTTTAATCTGACTTCGAGAAATTTCTCGAATGAGTTCTCATGGTCCGCTATTTCAGTATTACACTCAGTTGCAATGTAGCACATGTGTAGCTAGCATGAATTCAGAATCTCAGATTGATGTACAAGATATTTATTTTTTCTTCAAATTCTGGCGGATCTGGCATGTGTGGCGGAGATTTGCGCCAGATCACCAGATCGGCCAGATGCCGCCACAGCCGCCAGACGGAAAACATTTTCCTGATGCATCGGCCCTTTCGAGGTTCTCGAGAAGATTAATCCTCTCGTTTACCGGCTCAGACTCCCCGACATCTACCCAATGCACCCGGTATTCAACCTCGAACATCTGAGAAAGTACACACCATCAGATGAACTGCCTCGCTTTCTGCCCTGGGAGAGCGAATGACTGGGAGCTATTCCCCCAGGACCCTACTCTGCTGAGATTCGACGGGCATGGGGGGCGATTCGATCCCTTCGACTGGCCGCAGGAGTACCAGTCCGAGCGTCCTTGGTGGGTCTTCTTGCGCAGAGCCGAAGCCGTACCGCTCTCGGAGCAACGTTCCCTCGGATTCCGCCCCGCTCATCGAGCCTGGAGTAAAGATCGGACGGACGGCAATCGGCTGGACAAAGGATTCTGTACGAGTCTCCTCCAATGGTTCCGTACTCTCGAGGAACAGGTGAAGGGGATAATCACCCGCAAACTGCGGAGACGCACGACCTCGAACACTGACCCGCCTTACCCGCTGAAGAGGAGTTCCGGGAGCTCGTTACCTGTAGGGAATACGAAAAGGCGGTCGACCACGTCTATCACATCAAATGCGAGTTACGGGAGGTCGAAGCATGGATAGAGTATGTCCAACGGAAACTGGACACTCCTCCCTCGACGTCCATCCCCGATGACTACGACTACCCCCTCGCCCACGACAAATTCTTAGGCGCTTGGATCAACGACGCCAAAACCGATGTCGTCAAGTGGTTATTGAAAGTCGGAGTCCCGGTGTTCGTCGCGCACACTTACGGTGTCCTCGAGCGTCGACAAAGCAAGGACCATCGAGGAGAAGAGGGGTTCTCCATGCTCTCCGGATATACCGCTGGAACGGATGTCGAAGCGCGCTTCTCCGCCGAAGCGGACAGGTTCATGCACATCGCCAACAAGAACGAGTCGGCGATAACCCCGATTCAGATTGTAGACGGGAGGGGTCTAGACTAACACTCAACGAGAAACTATCGTCATCACTATTCGTCGAGGCCCGCGCTCAAGCTCACGCGGAAGGCAAGCCGTTGCCTTCAATGCCCCACGCGAAGAATCGAGCCAAAACGTTCGAACCCAAGCCCTTGGACGAAGTTCTAATTCAAGAGGAACACGTCAAGTGGATCCGTCCCCCGCCAGTCGCAGGACCTTGGACGAAGAAGTGGGAGAAGTTCGAGATGCGGGAGGAGGACGAGGAGACGACAATGGTTCGCCGTGGAAAGAAGTACCAACCGGACGGAGAAGAATATTGTGTCTGGTACGACCGAGATTTGGGACGCGAACTGTACCTATTCGACCATCGTTGGTTACCCGGTGTAGTCATCACCACTGGGGATTTCGGGGAACCCGCTCCTCGGATGCGATACCTGTGTGGCCTGGACGAGAATCGGTTGAGACCCCTCCCTCCTTCTCACTGGATGTACCTGTCGCAGTGCCCGGCTCCTGGAGAAGTAGGCCGGGTCCAAGAAACTCCTCCTGCGATATTTTTACCTTTGGTTACCGAAGTCGAGATCACTCAACCTTTCCGTCCCGGCTCCCTTTCCGACGACGAGGACGCCCTCTCGCAACGACGCTTAGTCCAGTCATCCACGGCAGCGGCTGGCGCGCGTACTATGCTTCTGCGACAAGCCCAAGCGGTGATCGTCAAACATCGTGCTTAAGCAACCGTGATCGCTGATACAGCGCGGGTTGCTGGCGCTGGAGCTCGATCAGTCGAGATTCCTGCGCCCAATAGAGACGAGGAAGAAATCCCCCCCTCCGCCTTGGAGTCCTCGCCCCTTCCTTCTTCAACTACCGAAGGGAAGTTAGACGCTGTCGCGCCGATGGAAGAAGGGAAGGGGGAAGCGCCGGGAGACGAGGCTCCGCAGGCTAAGGGTAAAGGGAAAGCTGCTGCGCAGGACGACGACGAGGTTTCTATGGGTTCGGGATCCGCTCCCGTCTCCCCGCGATCCGTCCCTCTTGAAGACATCGTGATGATCGGACCGACACGCACTCTGCGCCTGCGACACGTCAAGGACGGGCTGGGAGCTATGGACTTCGTCGCGTACCTGCGCAACCCGCTGCGAGTTTCCGCGCGGGCGGAGTTAGCTTCAGTAGTGAACGCTCAGCACGCCTTGTGGGTGACGTTCTCTACCATCGATGAGAGTGTGCGAGCAAAGGCCTTCCTCAGCCGAGTAGTGACCTTGGGCGTCGGAGTGGAAGCCACCTACGAGGCGGAAGCCTCGCTACACGAGGCGCAAATGTACTCCACTGAGCTCTGGCACCTCGGCTTGGACCACGACATCTCTACCACGAGCACCACCGATCCATCGCCGACACCTCACGCTGGATCGACAACGGGGCCTCGGCGTAAGAGTTCGAACATTGGACGCCTTACGCCCCGTTAGCGACCGAAGTCGTGAAGAACATCAGGAAAAACCTCCTTTCCTAATTTAGGGGAAATTTGGTTCCCGCCTGCTGGATTAGCAGAATAAGGCCAAATTGCCCCAATCCGAGGTAAGTTTGGAAAATTACCTGTGTTACCACGATTTCCGGTATTTCCTATGTTCTCAAAGTTCACAAGTTTATTACTGATGAAAGCAGAACACAATAATTGTATTAGAAAAGGGTAGCGTAGACATGCCGGTCCGTCATGGAATTAACAAAGAAATGTGGGCACTCATCCAGGACGTTACTGGACTTCCATTCCGGTGGAGCAACAGGTCCGAATTTTGGTAAAAGGTGAACACTGCGTCGGATATTGGCCAGAGGGATGATGCTAGTGATACGATCACCGTCTTTCAAGGACCGATTCACCTTGTACATTAAGTGGTTTGGTTCCGGCTGCGTGAATTGGGAAAACCATTCGACATATGCCAAGTGTTGTGGTGGGGAGAGACCAGGAGAAAATAGGTTGGGGATGTGTCGAGCATAATGTTGCCGCGACTCGAAAAGTCGAGTCGCGACTTCGAAAGTCGACTTGAATGCAGATTTGACTCGACTTGACTTGACTTGATATGTCCAAGTCAACTCAAGTCGACTCAAGTCGACTCCAGAGCACATTTTGTATAGCAAGGTATTTTTGGGGTTCTAGCTTCATTTGCGGCGGTTTCGCGAAAAATCACGGAAACGTGACATCTGTCACCCGGGTGTCACACGCTCAGGTCACGGTCCATCAAAATTCAAGAAATTGCTTTTTTTGTACTGTAAACGACTCAGAACACCTTTTGGGGAATTCGGGGTGTCAAGTCGACTTGAAGTCACTCAAGTTGACTTGGAAGTCAATCCGAGTCGCAGCACTGACTCGGCTCGACTCGACTTAAGTCGGCTGCGACTTAGACTTCAGATGACTTAGAGTCGAAGTCGCGGCAACATTAGTCGAGCAGGAATAGAAAACACAACGCGTACTTGAGCAACTCGATAGCCTACGGATTGGTGTTCAGTAAAAAAGCAGTAGTGGATAGAATTTATACTCACCATCGACACCAATCAGCCCACCGGTGGAGTCATTAACAAGGGCTGTATCAAAACGAGCTGGGACGGCTTCACCATTCTTGAGCAACTTGCGAGGTTGAACATGAATGGAATCAACAACGGAGTCCGAGGGTGCATGGGCAGTGTAAAGGTCCTGTGTGGTGAATTTTATACGATGGAATACGGGCAGGGAGTGGAAGGTGAAGGTAATATGTGCAGATTCTGATTCGATTTGGCGTGAGGTGAAGAGCGGGTTGTTGACCTTGGTGATGAAGCGTGCCAATGCATCACGAAAGATTTGAGCGCCATAGTCAGTAACGAGGCGGCCCAAGCGCACGGCTTTGTGGGTGGGGTGCTTCGTCATCTTCAGTTGCCGCTCATAGACAATGCCAGGTGGGAGCTCGTCCATAATAGGAGGGGACGGGCATTCATTGAGACGCCACTGAATATACTTTTCATGCCGGTAAATCTTCTCCTTGCGCTCCAGCCACAGGGTCATTTGCGGAAACTCGTCCTTAAAATTGGTAGAGCGATAGGCGTCTTTGGCCAAGTCAATGTGGAGGCGCTCCGTGTACTCCGTGTTATAATTGTCGGTGGTACCGAATCCCTTGATGTAGAGGATATAGTGGCGGCAAGAATGAAGTTTGGGAAGGTTAAAGTCGTCGCGCACGCCAAGTTCAACAAAGATGCTCTTGTTATCGTGAAAGCGCTGAAGAGAATCAGATAGAAGGGAAAGGGTCTCGCTTGTATGCATAGGGTATTGCGCGAGGTTAACAAAGTCAAGTACCCCGCGAACAGCGGCCAGCAGTCTGCCCGGAGCAAGATTGTTGGGCAGGCGCACATCGATGATAAGACCCATCAGGAAGCGCGAGATTTGGTCGTGCTCTTTGCCGGTGACACGGGACAGGTTGGATATCCCGCTCATGAATAGGCGGATATTATGATTGGGAGGTAAGCGACGGCAACGAGCATCGATTTCAGCCTCGCCACAGCATTCTTTCAACCATGCGATGAGGTGCTTGACGATCCCTTGATAGAGCTGATGGAGTATGTCGGGGCTTATGGACTGAAAGATGTTGGTGTGAGGAAGGCCTTCCCAGAAGGGGTGGAACACGGGTTTTATTCCTGCGTCGGCACATGCCTTGGTATAAATTGTAGGCCCGTCATCAAGCGTATCAAGGGCAGCAAGGACGGCCTCCAAATCGCGCAGTGGGAACCTGGTGTTGTCGCCGAGTCGATCGCGAGGTACATCACATGTAGGACACTCCCCCGTCTTGACAGCTGTGACGAGGCATTGTTCGGGATAGTCACCAACGAACGTTGCATAAATTGGGTGGCCGCGACGTGTTATTCCATCCCCACTCGTCATCGGGATCCCGACCTCTCCCGCAGTCTTGAGTGGAGCCAAAATGTGGCTCATACACGCGTGGAAAACATTGGCCAAAATACGCCGGCGCGCGGCCTTATTTTTCACGTCCTTCATGCGCGAGGTGGGCAAATAACCAAGCAGGACATATCCACGTCGGGACGGCTTGCGGCGGATTTCCTTCGGGATATTGCCGATAGTCATGTATACGGGATATGCGGTCTTGTTCCCAAAGACGGTGAGCTGGGTTTTGTCGGAGGAAATGATGATGGGAACTATTGTTGCGCCAGGATGTTTCTTTTCGACCTCCTCCTAGAAATAGATGAATATTTGAACCTCTACATCGGAGAAGAGCATCTCTTACTTGGGTACTCCACCACCATTTGCCGGTATGCATATTGTGGTACATGCGGATCGTTTTATCCTTGTCAATGTAGTGTCGCTCCGGGGCAACGAAAAGATAGGGGGCAAAATCACTGTCCCCCCAGAGCGCACGAACACACTCAATGATGTCGCGTGAATACAGATGGAAGACTTCGCCGTTGACAACGACCTCCGACCGGGTGAACTTAGGGCGGCCAGGCAGTTTTTCATCAATGATTTTATTAAGCTGGACGGAAGTTCCGTATGAAAGATCAAGTTTTTCGCGAACCTGGAATGCGGTCGGTTAATTGCGAAAAACTCGAATTTAAATTATGAATTGACGCACGCCTTCAATATGGAGGAGGTCTGTGAATGCGGTAGACCCAGATCCACGGAGCTTGGCCCAACGCGCCATCTCCCAATCCATTTTGGACTTGAATGGAGCATACGGATTATTTGCCGATGAATTATCAAGGACAGACTCGTATCTTTGCTCCGAATTCTGTGTTTTCCGGGAAGGTATAGGACGCCTGGCCAGGCCTCCCGGATATTTGTCGATAATGGGCTTGTGGTGGAATTTATCTTCGGCAATTTTTCGTGCTTCACGGGGCTGAGCGGCGACACTTGGAGGGGCATCATCGGGGGCGGCCATTGGGTCATCCTGGTCGGCCGGCCGAGGCACCTCAAATCCGCCTTCAAGATCAGCACGGCATGCGGCATCATGGTCGTCCCCGACAGACTCCTCGTCACCGCTATCCGGGTTGTCATCCGAATCTTGCGGAAAGTCTCCGGCCGTGTAATCATCCCCAAAAAAGTCTCCCGCAAACACAGTCTCTCCACTGGGGAGGCCGTGATCGAGAGTCTGTTCTGTCTCGAGATCCGGTGCGACGTTCAGGGCTGCTAGTGTTGGTGGAGCGTTGCCGACATGATTGTCAGCGGCTCGGAAAATCGCGGCGCAAGTCTCATTCGTGGTGAGCTTGAGATGAAGGGTGAGCCCCTTTTGACCCTGACATTCTGTATTGCAGCCTGGGCAGCGCGGCATAGATGTGGAAGAAAGAGGCCGATTTCAAGGGCAAAGCTGCCGTCGGGCAGGAATAGTGTCCGAAACGTGAATGAGCAAGAGCTAATTGCTTATAACGACACAGGACTCCGCGTGTACGCAACCAAACGACATCTAGGATGGAGTTGGCGACATCTAGGATGGAGTCAGTACTCGCATCAAGTACGATCAAAGCCAAACACAAACCTCAATTATTTTCACCGGCTATCTCTCTCTCCTTCACCACCACCACGGCCACCACACTCTTTCCCCCTCTCTAACTTGTTAACCACAGCTCGTTCTTCCCTAACTCAAAGCAAAATGTCGACTCCATCCACCAAACCTCTTACTGCAGCTGAGAAACGCAAAATAACAATTTCTGCCAAGGCCGACCAAGAGAGGCGGGACATCGCAGCCTTCGACGCCGAATCAAGTAAGCCTCTTGTTTTCTGCTCAGGGGACAACCTGCTGATGTACTTTGTGAATGCCCAGAAGCCAAGGGCGGCCGCGACGCCAAGGTCAAGGCTAAAGCCAATGCCAGTAAGTCGTCCAGGCTTTATCCAGTTCCAGAATCGCATTCATAATGCCCTCGATTCTTCTTCATCTTAGTTTGGAATGGCGACCTGCCGGGAGAATCCCGCAAAAGGACGTTGTCGGAGTCGGCAGCAACAGCACAGTCAGAGACCATCAAGAAGGCTCGAGGCGACAAGGGCAGCAATGGTATATTCTTCTCTCTTGCTCTTGCAGTTCCACTTGCTGATTTATTTCTTTGCAGTTGAACAGCCCGCATCGGTGCTAAAGGTCAAAGCGTCAGGAAGAAGTAAGTTGTCACTCGATGACTCAATTGATGTGACGGTCGTGACTCTCCATTGCAGACTTCGCTCCTGCCAACATCGACGACTCTGAGGACTCTTCGCCTGAGGCCAAGAAGCCTGGTACATCCTTCTTCCATATTCTTCTGCTCCCAATTCACTCATGTAGTTCATATCGATTTTACTAAACTCGTTCCGACCAAAGCTAAAGCCAAATCGAGCAGCAAGGTCAAGGCGGTGGTCAACAAGGGTCTCAAGGCCCTTGCTCGCGGTAAGCTGATCCTCACTTATTCCATAGTTGTCTTACTCATTGTGGTTTAGTGAGCTCTCGATCCACCAAGGCCAACAAAGCTGCCGCTGCAAAACCAAAGCCGCGCATTGTTGCGGAATCGGCTTCAGAGGAAGAGGCTGTCTCCTCCGAGGAGCATGAGAGTGACGCCAAGAGTGAAGGGTCCGACAGTGAAAATATCGCAGATGTTTCGCCGAATGAGGCCGAGTTCCATGCCGAGGTACGTGGAGATTTATTCATTCTCTTCCTTTACTCACTCGATGATACAGGTGCCTCATGTCGTCTCAAAGGTCACCCAAGATGACTCGAAGGATATCTCTGACGGGGATTCTGAGGTGCTCCATCTTTTGGTCATGAGGATCCTCGCTTATGCTTCCTGCAGATGAATGACAAGAATGCTTCGGCCAACGAACTCTTTGATTCTGACATGTCCATCGAAGTACGTATTCTCATTGTGTACTTCATCGGCCCTAAGCTCACCGTGGATGACTGCTAGCACAGCATCAAATCCAAGAGTAAAGGTCGCCGTCAAGAGAACTACGAGCCCGACACGGATGACACATTCTCCGATGCCCCGTGCCGCGTTGTGTATATTGACAGCGACGAAGAGATGCCTGCACCTGCCGCCAAGGTGCCCACCAGCCTTCGCAGCCGCCGTTCTTCGGCTGCGTCCTGGTCATCGGGCCAGGACGTGCGTGTTCCTGATAGCGACGCGGATGATGATTTCGAAGTGAGTATCCCGCTTCCCCCCAAAAAGGTACGCTCCTCATTACCCTTGAACAAACCTCTAACGTCTTATGCAGAAGGACAAGTCCACCAGCCGTAAGAACCAAGCCTACGGCGGCGACGACATGCAACTTCACGAGGCCATTGCCAAGGGCCTTACCTCGATCCCTGTGACTGCTGCCAGCCGTCGTGGATCGACTGTGTCCCGCACATCTCACGCGTCCCGCCAGCCCATCGGCGACAGCGACGCCGAAGATTCTGTCGAAGACGCCGAACCTGCACCGAAGAAGGTAATGAATCATAGCATTTCCCGTTAACATTCTTCAACAATCATTATAGACCCGGAAGTCGGCCGGCAGTAAGAATCAAGTCCACGACGCCGACGACATGCGACTTCACGAGGCTATTGCCAAAGGCCTCACCACCATTCCTTTGGATGCATCTGAGCACGTCAGCACGGCGGCCGATTCTGGCGAGGAAGGCAAGCCTGTGCCGAAAAAGGTATGCGAGTTAATATTGCATCAAGCCTGGGTTGCTTAATCATCTATTGAAGTCACGGAAGCTCTCGGCGGCCCGTCAGAGGCAAGCAGAGATGGAGGTACGATAATATTTTCCGTAGAATGACTCAATACTCACCTCATGATAGAGACCCGAGGTGCGCCCGGCTCCGGTGGCGGCGGGCAAGCTGTCTAGAGGTCTCATGACCCAGCTTGATCGCATTGCGGCAGCGGCGGTCGATGCTGCATCGCGCCCCGAGTCGGCATGGCCTATTTCCGCCCGCATTATGTTCCCCGCACCGGGTAAGGATATTGGGCTAACCAGTCAGACCGAGGAGCTCAAGGCGGTGCTCCGTGGGTGCATCGAGTTCATCAAGCTCTCTCTATTTTTCGAGGATGCATACCCCGCAATCGTGTCCCGTGCCGGCTTTGCCCGTTCCTACCTTCTTTCAGCGGCCCAATCTCCTGCCGCAACCCACATCAAATATCGCCTCCAGAACGATCTTAGCTTTGCCGCACGCCTCGCCGACATCGTACGTTAACCACCATTTCGATCATGCCCTCCTAATAAATTTTGAGTAGCCCTTGGATCGTATCAACATTACTCGGGGAGACCTGAAGCGTGCTGCGGCACAGGAAGCGCCCGGACTGTACCGGTTTGCTCATTTACCACCCGCCGAGGTTAGAACCATCGTCACGGAACGTCTTCAAGACCATCGCTACATCTTCCCTGTTGATTCGGCTACGGTGAGTTCATCTGTGTTTCCTCCTTCTAATGCTGACGTTTCCAAGAATCGTCTCAAGGTCGAATTGCCTTTCCACCATGAAGCCATCGTCAATGTCCTCAAAAAAACGGTCTTCACTGGTCAATTCAGGACCAAGAACCTCCACCTCTTCGCATCCACCAGCAGAAATCATCCTAATCGCCTGGAACTCCCGGACGCAATGGTCTGCCTTGCAGCAACTGCGGTTAGTTTCCCGCTCATCTTCGGGTTTGGCTTTATTAACTTTGACTCAGGTTTATGGTGGACTTGTTGAATATCGTGCAACGGGAAGCCACCAAAACATCCCCTTCACCGAGGGCGCATACGAGGATACTTATCGCAACCACATGAGGACCTTGGCCGACACTCGGGCGTCGGCGCCGACGTCCCTTCATCGTGTCCTTCACAAGCTTTACAACCTCGTAACGTACTATCTATTTCCTCTGGTAGATGATATGAAATTCACACGCCCATCTAGCGAGACCACGGCCGCCACCGCCACTGCTACAGGCAGCTCCTCCGCCCTCATTAACCTCGTCGAGGTGCCCGAGTCTGATTAAAATGTCACATCCATGTCACTCCAGCAGTTCCGCTCCAACTTACATCTCATCCAGCGGGTGTGGTGCCCGCTGCTAATATATTCTGCTTATACCTATTCCCTATTTCACAGCAGTCGTTAATTTGGTTACTGTTCGTAGTACATACCATCTTCACTAGTCTACCGTAGCCTCTCGTTGAATTGAAAGTTGCCGCATGGCACATTTTTGCCTGTAAATCCCGATCCGCTTGAGAAGCAACTCAAATAATCAAGTCCAAGTAGCCCGAAAGTTACCACCAATGTGCTGTGAATGCATGGCAAGTTGGCGGGAATGCATGGTAAGTTAGGGGAAATTACCCCCAAATTATTTCCAACGTCACTAGAAAGCTAATGGAGGTAAGAGGGATAATTTGGCCGAATTACCCCCAGGTTTGGGGCAATAGGACCGAATTAGGAAAGGAGGTCTTTCCTGATGAACGCTTCGAAGAGGAAGGCATCCAGGTCTCCCCGTCGCTATCGACCACGATCTCGATCCCCGCGACGCGTGCAAGATCGGCGATCCCCGTGAGGGCGTTATTCGCGCAGCCCTAGCCCGCGAAGCACGTGGACGAGACGCAGTTCGCCCCGTCCTTATCGACGATCGAGGAGCCCCAGACGCTATCGCCGATCGCGATCGCGTTCGGTTTCGCGAGATCGGCAACGACCGTTTGAGCGGCCACCTTTTTCGTGGGGCTCTGGACCTTGGAGCCCTCGTCGCCGTAACAGCTCCTCGCGCGCGCCATCTCCCTCCCCTTCGCCCCCGCCATCCAGCCGATCTCGACTGCCTTCCACCGTGATGTCGACGGAGAATTCCTCTCGCCGTCCTTCGCGGCCGCGAACGCCGCCTACCGAGGAACCCGCCGCGATAAGACAGGTGGCGGGACCGAGTCACTCTAAGATTCCGCTTGCGGATCGTCTCGCGGATGGGCCAACGAGCAGTGGACTTGCCGAAACCTCTTCGCTGGGGGGCGAACAGAAACTGGCAGCGACGACCCCATTGGCGGATCGCTTACGTGAACCGACGGTGGAGGAACTGGAAGCGCGGTCTAAGCGCGACTCGCGCATTGGAGGAGAGAGTACTAGCGCTCGAAGCTTTAGTGAAAGGCGGGACCGCCAAGACTCTGCCTCTCACCGAACGGCTGAGTGACCCTCTTGAGTTGGTGAATAGGGTAGAGCCACGGACGCTTGTGGATAGGATGAACTCTTCTTCCCCTACGACGAGTCGCCCATCTCCCTCCTCTCGCCTGACTCCATCTCTGCTCATGAGCCGAATTTCCGGACCGAGTAGCGTACCGCTCCTTCAGCGAGTCGTGCATACTGCGCACGACGCCGTGGTAGGTCTGCTGCCTGATTATGAGGAGTTCCTAGACCCTGAACACCGTGACGCGGTCGACAGCGATGATTTCGAAATGGAGGATGATACATAATTCAGCCCTTTGGCCTGAGGGGGCACTGTGACGGGTGACGGACTAATGACGGACTAACAGCCCAAAGGCCTGATATATTTTATACACTTGTAGTTTACTTACGCATTACATAGCTATTTGTACTTACAGAGAGCGGTCTGTAGTCACGTGTTCCTATTTGTCTTACCTAGCGTAGCCAAATACGAACATACTTAACTTGCACTATAACCCTCATGATCACTTACTGGTGACCTGGGTACTGTGCGTTGTATCACCCTCCGGCCCCCACCAATCGCCTGAGCACGCGTCCAACTGCTCCCCTAGCTCCTCAAGTGTGCTCGCCGTAGGGTTACAACGACAACAGCGCCGTGGACCTCACGAGCGCTTCCGAGCGCGGTGACGTCCCCGAGCCGCTTCTCGACTAGCACCTCCTACTCAGAGGTGCTTCCTCATGGGACATTTGGGCTTAACAATTGCCTACCTCACTCATCCTTCGTAGCGTTAAGGAGACGTTACCTGGGCAGATAGGCCGCATCACACTAAGAAACCCCAACCCGTGAGGTTTTGGGCCGGTGTGCATCAGCCAAGTCGTGTCGCGCCAAAGCGATATATTAGCCCGAGTCCTTTCCATAAGCGCAAGAGAAGCGAATCTATTGCAACAAGCAGCGTGAGTCACATCTTTTATTGCCTTATCTTCGTTGTGGTAAGGCTTTCTCTTACTGAGACTCGTTCGCCCAGGATTCGGATTCGGATGTCGAAGTTGTTAAAAAGAAGCCCAAAATGATGACGCACCTGGAGAAGTTCTTCTCATCTTATCCCAAGTTCGAGTACGATCCATCCGGGCCGGCATCTCAGCAGTACCAGGCGCTCAAGTCTATTGTTCCCAAGAACGTCCGCCAAAAGGCCTCCAAAGGCTACAGCGAGGCACTGGTGGCGACGTTCAAGGAAAAATACGGCCACGACGTGAATAGCCTCGAGAGTTGGCAGAAACTATGTCGTGCTGTGGAGTTTTCCCCCATTCCTACTTGTATCAAAGAATGTCAACGGGTAAGGCCCTCTCATACTGGTTGCAAAATTCAACGTGCTGACATTTGTCCAGCTCATCGAGGACGCCCATGTTAATATCATTGACTTGCTTGATATCCACACTACAGGGGAGCCAGTGCACCGATTCGCAACGGAGAAGCGGCTCAGTTGTTACACCTAAGAAACGGGAAAAATGTTCCCAGCTACGGAGGCAATGGGAAGCCTGCTTAAGTATCTTCTTCGATACATTATCTGCCCTCTGCCGGAACATCTCATGCGGCGCGATGGGCAACTGATGGAACGAAACTCTTGAATCTTCGACTCAAACTTATCCTATCTCAACACATAATCTCATATTTCACAGTAATATAACAATTCGCTTCTTCTATTCCCTTGCATGACTCAGACAGCCTGAGTGCTGCACTAGCATGAATCTAATTAATCGTCAAAAGTTGAATCGATCTGGGCCATCTATGTGAGGCATGTCAGCACTCGGTTTTCCCGAAAATAAAATAAAAATAACAAACCTGTTCACCGGACAAAATCTCTTTGCAGTTCCACTGCAAAAAGATCGAGGCGAGTGGCTATCCTGCACAATCGACATCTCGGCACCGTGAGCCAAAATTGTGTGGATGGCTGGGGTAGCCTCATATTCTGAATCATCATAGAGGTCTAGGTTGATCTGAAGCGACCGCAGGGGCGCCGCCACATTGCGTCGCGAGGACAAGAAATGAGTAAGGGAACTGTAGTTGAAGGATCTCCAACGAGTTGTTCTTGTCGGGTCGCAGAGGGAGGGTAGTACCACAGGAGATGCCGTTGCCGCTAAACTCGAATCCCCTCCTCCAACAACCAACGTCTCGAGGCATGGCTGGAGCGCGAAGCATTTCTCTTGTTCGTCCCCAACCCAGCGCTCCTCGAGCTCAAGATGTCGCAGAGAACATGAAGACTTTGTGATGAATCGAATGAGCGTTTTGGGCTGTGTCCATTGGGGGCCCATGGAAATGACGTGTCAAAATCATATAATGTCCCTATGCAAGTCCTCTGTGATTAATATAAAATGTGTTACATAGCCTAAGCACTGTGGTTCTCTATTTTACATTGCTTATGTTAAGCTTCAAGAGGTTTGGACAAGAAACGAGGAGGATACAGGGACATTAGTGAAGATAGAAAAAATGCTCCGCACCTTATGTTCCGCAAATGGCTGTAACTCGAGTTGCGCATTTGAAGATTTCATAAATCCATTCCCAAACATTTAGCTGTTACCAGAGATCTGGATGCAATTGCAATTCAAATTCGGATGTGATTGCTTCAACAGCGCCAGTCTTAGGGCTGCCACCCGTGGCCGTGACGGCAACGGCCGTCGAATCAACGGCGACTTGACGGCAACGGGCCGTCTAACAACGGCCCGTTGGGTGGGCTAGAGAGGTCCTCACGGGACGGGACGGTCAACGGGACGGCCGTGACGGGTATTTGACGGGCCCACGGTTGGAAAATATAGTGGTTGAGCTGTTTTACGCCGAGAAGTGGGCTTACAATTACTTCCTAGAATTTCTTTGTCACATTTGAATACTAGCGAACCCATATACAGACCGTGGTAAGTCCCGAGAAAGCTTCCAGCTGAATCAGTCACCTCATCATTACAGCCAAATTGCCCACAGAGTTCAAAGAAATTTCTAACGAATAGCCATTTGTCTGACAGGGAGGAAATTGCCGCAGACCAGATAGTTGAACTTAAGTTGGACATCCCCATCACAGTTCCGGCAATTGCCGTGCTGGAAGCTTTGTATTGTGAGGGCTGGAACGAAGAGAATATATAACAAATAAGAGAGAAACATACTAGAGCACCTATATGGCCTTCCTGACCCACCGCCGCCCCTGGAAAACTGTTTCTGCGTGCAATAAAAATTGAGCCGTTGAATTGCCGTTGAACGGCCGTGACGGCCGTTTTTCAACGGGCCGTAGCACTGCAAACCCGTACCGCGACCGTCGATTTGAAGACTTACACGAATCGCTGACGGGACGGGCACGGCACCCGTTCAACGGGTGCCGTCGAGCCGTGGCAACGGCAACGGGCGGCAGCCCTAGCCAGTCTCGTAATCGGCTCCCAACAACAAACTCTCATGAGATCCCAGTGAACCCTGTTATGCTATTCAACGGGGCTCTCTCGTCCATCTGGGAAACCACCAATTTGTAAAGGGATACGGTTCTATCGCTCATACGACTACTGTATTAATTAACTGCCTGGGGTGCGTAATCCTTGAATTAATCGCGATGGCGAGGAATGACGACTTTGCGACCCGTGATCTGTACAGCCCGGAGCTCATCGAGGACCTTGTTGATGTTCTCGAGTGGTTCAGAATGAACATGCGCACGAACGATTCCCTGGTAGACCGGTAAGGAATGTGAAAACCTCAATCGTAAGCTGTACCTTGGCAAATAAATCCAGCACAGCTATAAGCGCACTCCGAGGTCCGTATTGGCTTGAAATAACTACGCGGGAATAAATCAGATTTGAGCAGAATCGAGGTAAACTATCACCGGACTTGAAATTCCAGTGGTTATGATGTCGAGTGTGGCGAACCCGAGAGTCTCTGCGCTGGCTCCCACCTGTTGCGGGCCCGTTCAGATTTGGCTCAATTGAAATTGCTAGTTGACGCACCAGGACTAATTTAGTGCTGACCGGGAAGTTGACACTGTTGCCTCTGAGAGCGGCCAGGGCCAAGGCGAAAGCTGAGTCGGAACCGGTTAGCTAGGAATAATGATTGATTTATGGTACCCACTCTGATTATTAGCAACAAAGTCGATGGTAGTATCGACTGTGAATCCCGCAGCGGTCTTATTCGTGAGCTCAATCAAGTCAAAGACCTCTGTAGCGCCGAGTTCAAGGGCTAATTCTCTGGCAACAGGCTTAAAGTCACAGGCGTACACTATGGATCGATTAGTCCATTTACTGATGGAAAAAATGGAGTGATGAACGGTCGCACCCGTTGCACCAAAGTGTTTAGCGTATTGAACTGCGAGATGGCCGAGCCCACCAATTCCGAAGATGAGGACTTTCTCCCCGTGCTTGACCTGAAAATAAAGGTTATCTTTATATGCTTTGTTATTGGTTGAACGGAGCGCGCCTTGGCTGTGTGCTGGACAGCATGGTATGCTGTGATTCCCGCGTCGCTCGCTATAGCAGCGACCTCTGGACGAACTCCATCCGGCTATAGTCACCACAGTTCAGATCTGTGCAACTAGCCATGGCTGATGAGTGGACATACAACAGGAACTAGGGCATCGGCGGTTGTAATGACATATTCTGCATAGACTCCATCGGCCCCCGCACCCAGACCACTGAACAGAGCCGGGGCCCCATTCATTCCGTGGACGCAACTGGTTATCAAGAGGATGGAATAAAGTTTTCCTAATTGAATCTTGTGGCTGTCGACGTCTGCTCCGAGCCTGTGAAAAAGTTCAATGAACTACACGAGAGAAAACAGATACAGGCGGCACTAACTTGACTGGCAGCCCGCAACCTTCATGTCCCACAACATACTTTCTCGTATCCACGTTGGAACCATTTAATATTAGTACGTCGGAATGGCAGACTGCGGTTAAATTAATAATAGGAGAAAAGCAAAGGAAATATGCGCACCTCCCGCAGCAGAAACTTTGAGCAAGATCTCGTCGTCCTTCAACGCCCGGATAGGGTAGTGCCTGTCAAGAACAAGCTTGTTATTACCGGGCTGGTAAACGGCGGCAACCATGGTGGTCGGCGTCATAATGATATTAAGAAGAGGTTGTAGATGTCGTTAGTGTGGTGGTGTAAATCCGAAGCTGCAAGACTCTAAGCTTTATACTATGCGGGGTACTCCAGCCGGCGCTCATTCAAATAACCGGCGGGGCGGAACTGTTTATAAATGCAGCGAATCTTCGCTACGTTTCATAAAAATACACGGCGTCCACAGCATAGTGATTCATATCGTTCGAGTTTTGGGCATCCACATTCCGGCATCTCCGATAAACCATTGTTTCACACGCACTTGCATTGATAGAGACTGTAGGAGTAAAAGCGTCCAGGACGAAGCTATGCTCCCTAAAGAGTGGACGTGAACGCGGGAGGTCGGGGTTTTGGTGGGTATCGGTTGAGCTAATGAAGAAGGTTGTTCCGGCGGCAGAGCCGCCGGAACGCTGGAGTTGGTTTCGGATCGTAGGCCCACACAACATGTCGTTGGGCATAAGTGCGACTGCGCATTTCCTCGAGAGACTGTGATTTTTTTTTGTGCTGACCGGGTTCCAAGTCCGAGACCTCAAAAACAACGGGTGGAAGGGACTGACCTATGTCGGCCCGAGATTATGGGATCAGAAGTGGCCGCCTGGTGGAAACTGGACGAGCACTATCGGGAGGCGGAATTCAAATGCTTCCTTCATGCACTAATCATGCACCGCTAATTCAAACGCTCCTAAAAAAAAAAAGCGTACAGGTTGATGCGGGCCGACAGTCAGTAACCATAGCACGATTGTTTAAACAATTTGCGTCTAGACGCAAATTGCCGTTTAAACGCGTGTTTAATCTAAACATGTTTAACGCAAGCGGCGCACGGGACCGTGTTTAAACGGGACGGTTTAAACACTGTTTAAACCGACAAAAAAGCCAATTATACACCGTGGTTCGAACTTGCGACCTCATGTAAGAGGGGTACTGCAAGCAGTGGACAGCATAACCAACTGGCCCAAAAGGTCCTTTGGATATTCTAATTTCGGATGCTCTTTCCATTGGCCGCGAAGCGATGAGATATGGGCCCCAAGGGCAATAAATAGTACAAGGTGTTAAATATCAGCCTCCCCAATGATATTCAGGCAAGGATGCTCGACTCTTGGATTAAGCAGCAGGCGAAAACCGTGCTCAGAAATATTGATGAGACCTTCCTCATCAAGCCACGGACATTGTGTCATGATTGTCATTAACAAGCTTAGAGAATCCTATGTATCTGGCACAATTGATCCAAATGATTGGAGACCTTTGAGACCTGCCTGAAAAGACAGGGCTGGGATATCAAGGCCAAGGTACGGGCAATTTCATTTCATTTATTTTCAGTGTAATACTATATATATCTTATGCCCTGACCGCAGGCCTGTGAAATGCTAGTAATCAAAACACCCGTTAGGTTGCTTCCAGAAGGAACAGTGTGCATTATTTCGGGAAACCCTGGGCCATGGCTCAGGGGGATATAATCGACTCGAGATTTGCAGGATTCAGGGACTCTGTGTCATACAGGACATCTACGAAAAGATAAGCCAAGAAGAGTAACAGAATTTTGGAAATAATCATGTCACAGGGGTGGGCTATAGCACACCAACTGTCCCACTGAATATAATCATGCCTTGAATCAGTGTCGACTACACAGCGTAAAGATCACGAATGCACACACAGTTCTCTCTGCTTAAACGGAGTCACGGTCATTAATCACAAAATCGAAGGTCCCTTGTGATGTATGAGCACAAAATATAGACAGGCAATTTCGATATATTTGTATAGCCTGAAAATTGC
Organism: Mycena rebaudengoi; assembly: GCA_029282285.1. Taxonomy (NCBI): domain Eukaryota; kingdom Fungi; phylum Basidiomycota; class Agaricomycetes; order Agaricales; family Mycenaceae; genus Mycena; species Mycena rebaudengoi. The sequence continues at coordinate 101,619 of JARJCX010000035.1, forward strand.
CAGAGGATACAGCCTTCGTTCTGATACAAGTATCCATTGAGGAGCTCCACTTACAAACCTAATAGCTGTAGTAGACCTGCACTGGCAGGTTTTGAGAGTTCAATAACCAGAGAATAAGAAGTTCAATGCAATCCAAGCTGAAATCTCTGCCGTTGAGCTTCAAGCTTGGTTCCCACTGCGAGCAAATGACGTGACAGTCAAATGTTGACCGCCACGGTGCCGGTTGCTGGACGGTCTCCCAACGGCTAAATTTTTACTGTATTATGTATTTGATGATGGGCCACAAGGCGGACGCATGTAAGAACAAAGGTGAAGACTGTTCTTAAATAAACGGCAACCCCTCCAGACTGGGCCCACTGTACTAAGTAGAATTGGGTAAAAGGCTGGTTGTCTTTTTGGGTGGCATGGGCAGGGAAATCAGCACTCAAAATGAACAAGAAGAGCTGTGAAGGATATTTTGCGTATTGCCTTGCACTTCATGTAAAAAAGAGAACAAGTTATGAAATCAAACATGCATTAACCTCATGGTGCATCACAGATGACACAAGGTACCAAGGTTTTGACCGTGAACCAACTGTCACCGTGGCGGTCAAAATCTGACCGTCATGGTGCTTGCCCACAGTGTCCGACATTTCACTGCAAAGGGCCGGTGATTATCCCTTTTAAGGCCGGGTACAATTTTCAAGCATTTGAACATTTTGTCCGTGTCCAGACCTAAATTTTTATCCTGCAAGGTCAAATGAGTAGGAAAGAAATTATTATATTACTCTATGTCCTCCGCACCCTCGTCAAGTTCTCCAATGTTGATATTGGACTTCCCTCGAACTTGGGCTGGCAACGGCGGTTTCCAGACCTTTTTATTCCGTTGAGCAGATCATCAATAACTTCTGAGTGCACACCCCAATCTTCATATGGTCCTGAAAGAACAGTCAAGATGGAGTTGGAAGGTAAGTGTGCAAAGTAGAATGTCGTTGTTTCGAATGGGTTCCATAAAGCTAATCACAGATAGAGGAGTTCAGTGTTGTGATAACCGGGACCAAATAAGAATTTCCACGCTGCAAGGAATCCAGCATATTGGACTGAATTACATTGTTCAAGTTCATACAAGTTAGGCAATTATTGTGTCCATCAGTGGTCGAAGTCATCTGAGATCTCTTTGTCCGGACTTTTAATCTGTGGTGGCCACATTGTCCTCAGTTTTGTCCAGACTTTGCGCTCACCTTGGTGGCCGACATTTCAAATTTTGGCCAGACCCTGTATCCACTCTTGAAAGGGATAATCACTAGTCCTCACTGTAACTGTTAGTGAAGGGTTTTAACATAAATTACATGGCAAATCAATTTACTGAGTGCTGGGGAAGATGGCAGAACAAGATGAATAATTGACACCTGCTGAGCACCACCCTCAGTTGAACCAAACCCGCTTTCGACGAAGGTACTTGAACACTGTTTTAGTTTACACCACTTTCAGCTTCAACCAAAATATTGCCGAGGCCGTGATTTTAGAAGCCACAAGCTTCCCAAAAAAGCGGCTATTCAAACTGTTCACTGCTGTTTGAAAATGAAGATTCAGATTCGTGTGGACTCAAGGACAGGAAAACCGTTGTTCAGTACAGTGATCCCACCTTGCAATTGACTGATTGTGAGTATGTCTCTGGGCTTTAATGGTAGATGTTCAAACTCAGAACATGTTTCAATCAATATCCTGAATTTATGTTGCACCCTTGGAGCGGTTATTGCTGTTTGACGAGAAGGATGTAGGATAATGGGGTCAATTAGTTCAACTAAAATTCAACCACCTGGGCGGTTGGACCTGCATTAATTCCCCCTTAATTTAGCTTTAATGTTTTCTAACTTACACTGGTTGAAAAATTCAAGTTTTTCAGTCAAAGTATCAGTGAAAAACTTCCTTTATTTTTCACACATTTTTCACTGAAAATGTGTCTGAAAGATTTATAACTTTTTCAGTAATTTTATGAAAAATTCAAAAGTTTTTCGGCAAAGTCATGAAAGTTCTGAAAAAGTTATAAATTTTTCAGATACATTTCAAGTGAAAAAGGTGTGAAACATGAAGGAAGTTTTTCATTGAAAAACTCAATGAAAATTTTGAATTGCTCAACCAGTGTTACCTACAAACATGTTAAACCATCAAACTGAGTATCTTAATATGCTGTAATACAACTGTCCGGCTCCTGTTATGTGGCTCTATAGAGGAAGGAAAGAAGAATGGAAGGAAGGAAGAGGTATAACCACAGTGGTCCCATAGAGCAACATATGGGTACTGAGCAAGTCCAACCTCAACTTCATTAGAAGTTGAGCCCTCCCAAATTTCGGCGAACTACCTTGACCCGCCAACCTCTAATGCCCAGGTCTTCATGCTGGGAACACAGAGTTCTCATACACGCTCTGAACAACTGGACTGTGTCGTTGCCTTTATATTGCATTATGTGTGGTTGAGCTACATTGAAGTTGAATTGTGTCTAATGTAACTCAAGTTGCAGTCCCTCAAAAGCTGAATGAAGCGACTCAGTTCTACAATGCCTTTGGGAAATATTGTCTATGACTACACTGAGTCATTGGTTTCTGGCAAGTCCACTTGCACCTGCTTCCAAATTGCTCAAGCCTGCAAAACAATGACCTGCTTACTAATTGTGACTCCAATTCATTTTGTGAGCACTGGTTATATTTAACTGGCATGGCATCACAGATACAGATATTTATCCAACAGCAGGGCTAGAGTCTCCTTTTTATATAAGAACTTGTATTTTGGGGGAATAAACACATCAAGAGCAAACTGAGCATCTATTTAATCCAAGAGTCGAGCATCCGTGCCTGAATATATTATCAGGGGAAGCCGATATTTAATGCTCTGTACTCCATCATTAATATTTTTTTTGCCATTTGGCCCATATCTAATCGCTCCGTGCCAATAGAAAGGGCATCCGAAATTAGAGTATCCAAAGGACCTTTTGGGCCAGTTGGTTATGCTGTCCACTGCTTGCAGTACCCCTCTTACATGAGGTCGCAAGTTCGAACCACGGTGTGTAATTGGCTTTTTTGTCGGATTAAACAGTGTTTAAACCGTCCCGTTTAAACACGGTCCGTGCGCCGCTTGCGTTAAACATGTTTAGATTAAACACGCGTTTAAACGGCAATTTGCGTCTAGACGCAAATTGTTTAAACAATCGTCCTATAGATTCTTCGACAGTAGCCGGATCACAATGCAAATGAGTGCACAGCCTCTCTCAATTCCTCCCTTAAGCTGTTCTTGCTCGCCGCCAACTTCTCGCCATTCATTATAGGCAGGATCTCGCCCGAGGCTGCCGATCCTCAAACACTCAGCAGTCACCAGTGGAGGTCCATATTCAAATTCATTGTAGGTTCGTAGCTGGCGTCAGCACCGGCGGGCGCCGCACCGGCGCTCATGCCGAATCAATACGCATACGCCATGGTGTGAATTTTTAAGTTATTCAATGTTATAGATCTTCGCTGTAGGCCTTTAGGAGTGCTCAATTCTTAGGTCGTTCAGGTCAGGTCACTTTTTAAATAAATAAATAAATAAAATTTCAAGCTCCGCCGCCCAGCCGGCCTCATTCTGCCTTGCGTTACTGTGTTCCTCACTGTGACAAAAGTATCTCATACTGTCAGAACACACACATTGCGTTGAATTTCGTCACAAATGATGTCCCTGTTCCCTGTCCAAACCATTGTCAAACGTGGTCCAAACCCCGAATCTGGTATCCAAAATCAATCCAAAATGCCAATTCTCTAAGAAATTGAGCTCCAGTAAATGGGCTCTCCACCTAGTCTAATGTCTGCCTGACCCTTTTCTATTCTTACAAGTCTCTAGTCAGCGAGCATTCCTGTGGGTTTGAGCGGAGTTTGAAAATTTATTTATTTAAAAAGTAACCTGACCTGAACGACCTAAGAATTGAGCACCCCTTTTATGATAAGCCGAGAAATAAATGTGTCCCAGAGAACCTCCAATGTTGCCCTTCTGTGAATATCCTCTCGTTCTGCTTGCGCTTGCCTCAATATCTGCGGCGGCCACCCAGGAATTTGGTCAAATTTCCGTCCTTGACATCGAGGAAAATCCCATAGTCCAAGGAAACGATGGGGGACAGGTTCCATTTGCTCAGCCTGCGTATGCTGAGGATATTTTGTTATTTTCTTGTTCCCTTCATGTTAATGCCACTCTAGCGGTCGGTTCCAACTCCCAAAAGCCCCGAAACCTTGACATGGATTTCAGAACGCCACCACATTTTGGTAAACACAACCAAGCAGTGACCGGCAGTCGGCAGTTTGTCAACAGTTTGTTTGGTGTAACAATTCAGAGCAATTGTTGCTCATTGAAATCCGGGGAGAAATAGCGGCTGTTTCCTAGAACTCTAAGCAAAACCAGTCGTCGGGTCCTCTTGCTGCGAGCCACGAATCTTCCCGGAAAGAATCCCCAGGCGTCTGCAAGGATCATCCAAGCGCCCTGAATCATATGTCGCGGTTATTTAACGGAAGGAAATTAACGTGGATGGGATGGACGAAGAGTTCTCCAGCTGTCTGGTTCTAGACGCGCCAGTACCTTTATAATAATTTTCTGAATCCTAGCATGGATGTGGGAATTGCTTGGGAAGAAGTACTGTGCCGGTGTTTCAAGTTGGTCGTGTCTCCCCCCGGCTAACATCGGCCCGACTCAGCTTGCGCTTACTAACCACAACTTATGCGAGACAAATTTGCTACTTATAAGGTGCGCAGTCGCTAAAGCCCTGAAAGCGATTTCATCGATTTTGGCTGCATTTACCTGACTTCCTTATGATGATTTTTAGATCTTCAGCGTGACTGGTGGCCAACTGGTGGCAGATTTCTTATATGAAGATTTGAAGATGATTCCGGACCGCATTTTACCCTGCGAGCTGGATCTCTGATATTTTTTCTTCCAAAAACATTCCACCGATGTTGTTCGATGCTCGGATCGCGTGGGGACTTTATTACTACCCAACTGGTCCCCACGTGTAGCCTTCTTTCTGACAGCTTCGTCGCACATCCATTCCAGACGAAATGCTCCAGTGGGTCCTTCTGTCAACTTGGATGTTGTCTGTTCTTCAGTGTGACAACTTATTCTCCCTCCAGTTCTGGATTTTCTGTGTTTTCTACAGCTGTGCAGCAGATTTATAGTATCTTTCCGCCAACTTTCCGCAACTGGAAGCTTGCCCATTTCTATTAATTCCTTCATCCTCGGAGGCTCAATGTCTAACCACTACATTGAGCCTCCGAGGATGAAGGAATTAATAGAAATGGGCAAGCTTCCAGTTGCGGAAAGTTGGCGGAAAGATACTATAAATCTGCTGCACAGCTGTAGAAAACACAGAAAATCCAGAACTGGAGGGAGAATCAGTTTCACACTGAAGAACAGACAACATCATTGAGCCTCCGAGGATGAAGGAATTAATAGAAATGGGCAAGCTTCCAGTTGCGGAAAGTTGGCGGAAAGATACTATAAATCAGCTGCACAGCTGTAGAAAACACAGAAAATCCAGAACTGGAGGGGGAATCAGTTGTCACACTGAAGAACAGACAACATCCAAGTTGACAGAAGGACCCACTGGAGCATTTCGTCTGGAATGGATGTGCGACGAAGCTGTCAGAAAGAAGGCTACACGTGGGGACCAGTTGGGTGGTAATAAAGTCCCCACGCGATCCGAGCATCGAACAACATCGGCGGAATGTTTTTGGAAGAAAAAATATCAGAGATCCAGCTCGCAGGGTAAAATGCGGTCCGGAATCATCTTCAAATCTTCATATAAGAAATCTGCCACCAGTTGGCCACCAGTCACGCTGAAGATCTAAAAATCATCATAAGGAAGTCAGGTAAATGCAGCCAAAATCGATGAAATCGCTTTCAGGACTTTAGCGACTGCGCACCTTATAAGTAGCAAATTTGTCTCGCAGAAGTTGTGGTTAGTAAGCGCCCGGGGGGAAACACGACCAAATTGAAACACCGGCACAGTACTTCTTCCCAAACAATTCCCACATCCATGCTAGGATTCAGAAAATTATTATAAAGGTACTGGCGTGTCTAGAACCAGACCTCTCGTAGCCCGCTTCTTATAGCAGTTCGGTTTCATTCCCCCCAATCTCCAGAGGCATTGTGAATAGGTGATTCTCCAATCTCGGTCCGAGTCGGTCTGACTGGGCTCCGAGTTTTTGCAAAGTTCATCCAAGGCTTCCAATTTACCGATGGTTTTGGCTGGATTTCCCTTGTAGAGCCACTATCAATCCCATCTGACGGCTTTCTTTTCGCTCACGACTCTCTTTCCATGGCAAATTCATTCGTCTTCGTTGTTGAATAGTTGGTCGATCTCGTGTTCTGGCTGCCTTCACTTGAACGCTCTCTGAGTCCCCGGCCTTTCGATGTCGCCGACGCATCACGGCCATCATCTGCTGCAGCCACTACTACGCACAGGACCCTTGCCCTCAAACCCGGGATATTTTTGGCTCACGCGCGCTCCCGCGGTTTCTGTGATCGGCGAATGAAAGTTTTATTTTTAGTATGCCTTATATCGACCCACACGGCCTTTGTGTACCTGCAGCCATTTCCTCCAATACACCGTCATCTCTCCAACCTTCAAAGTCTAAAATGAATCCCGAAAATACTATGGCCGTCGCAAACGGATGGATTGCGGCCCTGAACTCTGTCACAGACGCCACTGCGTTCGCTGCATGTTTTCTTCCTGCGGGGTGGCTACGAGGCCGATCCTGCTATGAAGATATTTTCACAATCTTCGTTGACGTTTTTTAGACCTTCTTTGCTTCTCCTGGGAGTTCCGCACACTCGCTGGCCCTGCTAAGATAGCGGAATTTCTGGCTGCCAAATCCGCCGATGGTAAAACTAGGTTTGAAACCGCCAGATTGAGCCACTTTCAAATCGAACCGACGTCCACCATCGGTCCGCCTGCTAATTTTTCAGTTCCCGGGAACCCCAATGCACAGGGTGTAGCCGCTGCATTCACGTTCTCTCCTCTTGCGTTTAGCGCTTTTCGCGGCACCATCGGAATCAGAATCTGAGTTCTAAGCCCAATAATCAGAAGTCCATTTTATGACCACGAACAAGAGAGAAAGAAAATGAAAGAACTCACGCTACTCATCGTCGACTGGCCCCTCTTGCGTTTAATATCCCTCCTGCCGGAAGAATCTAGGGGTCACGATAAATTCTTCACGGAGTATTTATTTTTATAATTTCAAGCCCAATATTACTCACTGGTACGGCGAACTACGAGATGCTTGATGATTATTATCGATATCAGCGTATAAAACACGTACCTGGATACTGGCGACGACGAGCCGGAATCGCACGTCAATGGTATAGCCGGCTGGATGCCAGTCTCGAACTCTGTTTTGACAATGAGAGCGGGAGGAGAGGCTCGACCGGCAATGGACTTGGTTAGAGTATATTTTGAGGTTGGAATAACCTCGAGTTCGACGGGCTCCGTCTTGACTCTCACGCAAGAGCTGACGCGAGACGCAGGGCTACTAGAGTTCCAATCCTTGTGAGTCGTCATCACGTGTAAAGGCCAATTAAATACCTGTCCTGTGAGCGTAAAATTGACGCGACGGAGCTGGAGGGCAACGCCCCGAAGCTGAAGTACAATGTCAGATCGCGTAGTCACTGGCTAGCGAGCACTTACCTGCAAGGAAACGCTTCTTCTGCCTTTTCCAGATCGTTCATGAACTCTTGCGAGAACCCATCCATGCCGAAATCGTCCTCCGAGTCCGACATAGCGGGGACTTTGGTTGGATAGGGTGATGCTGGGTAAGCCAATTCACGTTCTGAAGGGACAAGACGCGGCGAGAAGGTGAATACTCACTTCGGTTTCCTGAATCCCAGAGATTTTCTGGATATGTGCAGAGGACGGAGAACAGACGCGATGAGGTGGTGGCGTCCAGAAAGAGCGACACTTGTTTGGTTGGATTGTGCCCACACAAAGCTGTCAAAACGGCTCTTGTGCCGAATATTTGAGTTCTTTGTAATATCTTCGCTGTACCATTTCTTGTTCATCCACACAAACTTTCGGCGAAAGACGACTCGGAGACAAGGCTGGAAAAACCAAAAAGATATTCAAAACTTCGGCTTTGAGGGACAACTCCTCCGTCTTTCTCCCGTCACTGGCATTGCATTCCACGACCTGCTACCCCCCCTTATTCACAGACGCGACTCTGCCTCAAAACACGGATGACCCTGCTTACTCCCTTGTTATGAGACGCGCCTGATGTAATTGGATCAAAGTTGAACCATAAAGTCCCCAGGTCTCAGAGTCGAATCAGTCGATAGTAAAACTTGCACTGGCTCATGGACGAATGAGGATCGACGGACCCACTGTACGGAACACATTACCTGTCCCCGCGCCACGCAAGATAGGTAGGTACCTAATGTTCTCATTCCACTCGACATCAAGTCAATTGCTAACCTCACTTCATGCAGTTCATTGAAAGTCCACGGGGGAAGAATGCATATCCCGAGCGCGCTGCGTTCTCGGGACGACAATGGGAGTAGCCCAGTGTCAGTCTGTGCGTTCAACATGATTCCAAACCGTTTTGAGTGCTAAAGTCTTGCTGAAGTCAGACGCCGTCTAGAACCGTTTATTCTGGCTTGCAGGAGAAGACAGAGAAAAGTGGGTCAATGACGACGGAATTTCAGTGCATATGTGCTACGCTCATACTTAGTCATATCCCCAGCTGATATCTTCATTCAGGCAAGTGATTGAGCGGTGGATGAAGGAGAAGGTGCAGAGTCGGTGAGTCGAGAGTACGGAAGAGGAAGTCGGGGGAGTCCTACGGTATGCTCCTCTTGTCTTATGTGTCTGATTCTGCGGTTGAAATACCTGCACAGGTAGTACAGTGATCAGAGCATCCCAGCGCAGTTGAGGATGTATCACGTCGAAAGAAAAGCGCGTCCTCTTTTCCAGACATAGACGGCAAAGCTGACAGTGGCACTCCAGCAGTCTTGATCAGCATCGTTCGGTAGCATGCACGGTCGCTCTGGATATCCTGCGTACTGATGTGGCCGTCTGTCCCTCGCCTTTGCGGTGGCATGGCCGTAGAAGACGAACGGTAGGTGGTCCACATACATAGCAGAGTCCGCACACTGATTCCCATAGCGGCGAGCAGTCATACGACCCACTCGCCCCTGGAGTCTGAATGGAGGACGAAGGTGAGGGTGTCGTGCGCCAGCAGCCGCCCATTGCCAGCAATGACGTCGATTACAGTGTCCTACAGCTAGCGTGGCGCCGGGAGGGAAGGGGAGAAGGGAAACGGCTTCACTGGAATGTTTCTCATTGACGTGCAAGGTAAAGTATGCATACAATCGTACGTCCTCATCCTACCGAGTGAACTCAAGGCTAATGCCGCCAGACTCCGCAGGTGTCGATATATCGTCAGTCCGAGGAGTAATTCGTGGGGGAGCAATCCAAGTGTGTCTAGCTCCCTTCTGAAGTCCAAAGCAGGCTAAGCCCTACTCAGCCCATATCCAAGTCGACCATTGGCTACAATATCAGAGGCGGGAGAAGGACGCCAGAGCCAGCAGGAAGAGCCCGTCGCCCAAACCCGAGCCGACGAACATGGAGGTCATGGAGGACAGGAGAGACAGCTTGCTGACACGTCGATCCGCCGTTCCCACGCCCGCCGCCCGAGTTTACCCGACAATGCGGCGGCCGCGTGCGCTCAGCAGTGAGCGCGAAATCAGGAAGGAAAATGCGCGCTCCCAAATTTTCTGCAGAAGAAAGGCTAATGTTCATAGTTACATATCTTTCTCACACCTCCGCCGATACCTGTTCGCCCCGTTCAGGGTTCGTAACCTTGTTGGCCAATGTATTCCTCCTATAATTATATCTACAACCGTATCGTGCAGCCGACTTACTCACAATCGGCCTTTCTCTCCCAGTATTTGCTCCATACAACGCCATCCCCATATTTATATAGTTTGGTACAGGGGATATTCGAGAATCACCCCGTGATTCCAGCCAAAGTAAGTCAGACTATGCTATAAACAAGCGTGAAGATAGGTAATCCGGTATATGCAGTGTAGTACAAGTGTAATTCAATCCAAGCAGATCCATTCGGAAGATATAAAAGAGTCCATGATATAAACGAACGAAAAACCGAGCACTTCACTTCTTCATCTCAAACCATCACAGTATTCGCCACAGCGTCGACCCCCGTCAAGTTCGCGTCGTGCTTCTTCTTTTTCCTTTGCTTCTCCTTCACCGGCGTCGGCATCTGCGCTGGCTCATTCACCTCCTTTATCTCCTGACGCTTCTTCTTCGGCGGCGTCGCAGGTGCGGGCGCTGTTTCTGCAGTCACATCCACTGTCCGCGGTTGAACATGTGTAAGGGCATCAGCATCAACGCGAGCCTGCTTTCGTCGCTTGCGCGCAGAGCGTCTGGCGTCGGCCTCATACTGCCTAGTATCGGGATCAGGACCGTCATCGCGTTTGCGCTTAGACTTCGCCGGGGTGAACGACGCCTCGGACGCGTCCGCGTCAATCTCGCTCAGAGTGCGGGGCTCCGTAGGATAGATGACGGCAGGTCGCGTGCCGAGTGGCGCGGGCGGCGTACGATACCCCGCAGATGGAGCAGGATGTCCCGTCCACAGAGCAGAAGACGCAGCGAAATGAAGCGTGGGAGCATCATCCTCCTCGTCGTATTCCAGCGCGCGCATCCGCGCCTCAAACGACCCCTGCTCGAACTCCCGCGCCTCGCGCAGAGCGACGTCTACGGTGCGCAGGTCCCGCACACGCGCATAGACCTGCGCAGCGCGCCCCGCGCTCACGCCGTGCGTCTCGGAGAGCAGGTGCAGCGCGTGCGAGCGCCCGAGGTACGCGAACGTCGCTTCGTCCTGCGCGGAAGGAACTGGGAGTGCGGCTTGCAGGGCGGGGAGGGCGCACGCGACGACGGGGGGCGGGGGGAGCGCGTACGGGAATGCGTGACTGGCGTAGTTGAATGGCGCGCGCGGGCGGAAGAGGAAGGCGGGGACGTCCATTGCGCCTGGGGGAGGGTGAACACTACATGCTGCGTGATCAAGCAGGGAAGGCGCAAGGGGTGTGCGGGGCTTACTATGTATGTGGGTGGGTATATGCGGCGGGTTGAGATTCCGATGCGCGGGGTTGGGTGGGCAGTGGTGTGAGTTGACTTACGATCACCCCGTCGCGCTTGGTCGTGTCCGCAGGCGGAGCCTCTGTGCGGTTGAATATGAGGGGAGTTGAGAACAGCCGGTTTGGGTTTTCAGGAGATGTGGCCCACATGGCTGCGAGCTGCACCAGAAGAAAAAAATCAGACTTGAATGCAAAGTTGATGTAGGCGAATGACGGACCCCAGCGACGACGTGCGACTCCCTCCCCGGATTATCGCGTTTCCATTGCGCAGAGTACTTGCTACAAAAAATATTCCACGCATTTGGAGCACGGACTGTGTGTGGCATGCATGAGCAGATGCATGTCGACCTGTTTGAACGCTACCTTTGGTGGGGGACGGCGTGCCAGAATCGTCTATTGCGGATGGTATGCGTTAGACTGGGAACTCGGGCGCGCAGGAGGACTTGCCTGAAGTTTTCTTGGCCATTCGAGTGTGACTACGGATGGAGGGAGGAAGCAAGAATAAGCGTCTGCAGCACAAAACATGCGCAAACTCAACATGGATCGATTCAAGGTGACTGTTGTTTTATTTTTCGCCTCAAGCTCAATGACGTAGAAAGTTCTAGATGTGAATTATACAGCCGCATTCTTTAAAAAGGCACTTGAAGGAGGATGAAAACGTAATATCATGTTCAACATCGTCGTTTGTTGTCCAACTTCAACTTCAACTTCCATAGAAATAATCCTATAGCCGATAGCCTATGGAACAAAGACCTCTTACCACGTCAGCGGACTGCACAGTCCAGACTCACGGACGATTGGACGATATCGCCCACTGGAAACCCGGGAACCACAAGACCTGACCTAAAATAAAACACGAAATTCAGGATGCAAACAAGAGTCTAAATGATCTACGGACTCGGAGCGCTGAAGTTAAACAATCCAACATCAGGTAAGTAAATCCACCAGTCAATCCACCCATGTATATATGTCTTGAGATTTCCACGCATGGTTGAAGTTTTCATTAGTCTCTTTGCGCCGGCAGGCATTTTGAGAATCAAGATTCAAGCTTTATTTAAAATTCCAAGGCCGGACGGGCGTCAATAGGTATTGTGCTTGACCTTTTTTTACTTCTGCTCCAGGCGAACATAACAAATGTGAGTCTCACACTGTTGAGTGCGTACGAGTAGTGGGTGGAATTATTTTTAGTTTACTCTCGGAGTTTCCAATCCTAGGACTAATAGGCTTTCAGCAGTAGTGATTTTTCAGGTCAGCGGTAAAATATACGAAGACAAGAATGATACTATAAGCCTATATATGAGAAGAAAAACATGGGATCTGAAGACAAATCGTTAAAGCTGGAGAGATGGGGCGATTCAATTTCCAGACGAAATGAAATGGACGGAAAAGCAAGTTGTTGAATGATATTGACAGTAGAAACGAGACGGAGGTTGACGGTATTGGCCTTCTCTTCGATAATATCAACGCCTCGGTCAGGTCGTCCAGATGCTCGTTGACACAGCCGTTGTAGTTCATGGCCTACGACAGCTCGGGATGGGGTAAATATAGACGATGAGGGTTGTGAAACTTAAAGCAGTAAGGGCATATTTCTCGATTCGTCCACCGAAGCAGAGGACTGTGGCGTGCCACCAAAAACTCGAGTCGTGCGCCGGAGCCGGCCATGCCAACAAGGACCTCAACTGATAGAAGGAGCCCGCAGACTTGGAGACCTCGTGAAAGTACCTCGAGATAAGGCTGAATGAGCGCCTAGTTTAACCCGAGCCTAGCAAAGGCTGTGAGCGCAGATTTCGATAAATTAAAAGCCTACATCCAGGATACTTTGTAGTATGTAGTTGGCTGGACACGGACTCTCATAGATTAGGCGTAGATTAGTCATCATCGGATATATTCATCTTGTTCCCACGTCGCCGGAGACTCTCAGATACGCCGGACAGGCCCCGGGAAGCTCCACCCAAGGGTTGTCCGGATTTTGAGGTTTTTGAGGGCGAAAAATCGCGATTTCCTTGTCCGAAACGTGAGGTTTTTGAGGCCAAAATTTCCCAACCTTTGTCCGGAGTTGAGGTTTTTGAGGAACTTCAAGCGGAATGCCAAAGGCTGACATGACTCCCAGCATAAGAAGTCAATTTTTTTTCTGAATGTGAGCGCATGTGAGCTCTGACTGACATCTCCGTTGAAGCTAGAAACCCAGCAGATTTTACCCGCCTTCGCAAGCCGGAAAAAAAAAAATTGAAAAACGGGGCTTTCAGAACCATTTTCCCACGCCAAGACAATGAGAAAGCCCTGTCCGACTCGAGGTTTTTGAGCTCCAGATCCTCAGGTTTTTGAGGCCAAAATCTGGGATTTTTCCGGACAACCCTTAGGTGGAGCTTCCCGGGGCCTCGCCGGACATAGCCACGGAGGGTCCCATCTCCGTCCGACGTCCTGCTTGTCCAACTCGGAGACGATGTTCGAGACATGAGTCTTATTTGTTGGGGTTGTGCTTTGATTGTCTCTTCAACCACCGTGTTCTCTTCGGCCCCGCCGCGCCTCTTGCCTGTTCCACCACCACCACCCCTCAAAAAACATTTTCAAGTCCTACATACCCTCCAGGACGGGTATTGCCCACTATACACGATGAATGCGACGGATCTCCTCACAAACACCCTCTCTGCAGGTGCGTGCGCGGTATCACCCATTCGCGCGCGTTCTTCTCGTCTTTCGCTGATCATGGTTTTTTTTTGCGGCGCGGCAGATGGGAACACGCGTGAGGATATGACGACCAAGTTGGAGAGTGCGGGATAACGACATGCGTCGGCGTCCTGCTGAGTTGTAAAATTAACTGCTGACTCAACGACGCACGCAGCCCGAATACATGCTGATGCTCTCGAGCGTGGTTGTCGACGAGGCCCGGCAGCTGTACATCAGAAACGCAGCCGGCCTCGCCCTCAAGAACGCTCTCAGTGCCCGCGTCCGTTCTTTTCCGATCTTTCTTTTACATTCGCTCACTCTTGCAATGTTCCCAGGACGCCGCCCGCCTGACAGACTACTTGGACTGCTGGATGGGCCGCGGCGCGGACGCCAAGGCCAAGATCAAGTAGGACACCCTCACGACGCTCGGCTCTGCGTCCCAAGAGGCCGGCACGTTCGCCTCCCAGGCCGTCGCCGCCATCGCCGCCTTCGAGCTGCCCCTCGGCCAGTGGGGCGAGCTCATCGAGATGCTCCTGGGCTTCGCCAACACCCAGGCGAATGTGAATCTGAGGATCACAACCCTGCAGACCATTGGCTTCATTTGCGAGTCGATAGTACATCCCGCAATTTTTTCCGACCCCAACGATCAAGGTTCTCATATTTTTGCGACAGAAACCGGAGATCCTGACACTGCGCTCGAACGAGATCCTGACTGCGGTCATCCACGGCGCACGGAAGGAGGAGCTGTCGCCCGAGGTGCAGCTAGCAGCGATCCATGCGCTGTTCAATTCGCTCGAGTTTGTGAGGGACAACTTTGAGCGCGAGGTGCGCTTTACTCGTTTTTTCTCCTCCTCCTAGGCGCTGATGTTGTTGTCAAGGGCGAGCGGAACTATATCATGCAAGTCGTGTGCGAGGCGACGCAAAATGCATCGGTCAACATCCAGGTGGGGGCGTTTGTGACGGAAGTGTGGTTACACAAGTTCTGCCACACGGGAATGGGACAAAGTGACTGTTTTAAGTAGAAGATTGACCGAAGAAGCGTATCTACGGTACAAAGGTTTATATACTGAACGGAGGTGGCGGTGCTGATGAAGATCGCATCATTGATTGCAGCGCCACGGACGGAACGGAGATAAATGAGTGTTGGTCGACGATCCACAGGATACACATCGAATGAGAACCTAGAGATGAATGAGATGTTAATAATGAGTGTGGAGAACGAACGACAGAAAAGAAAAGAAATGATGGGGACGTCACGAAGTGATGGTCACTTTCGTTACAGCGTTCGAGTGCCTGGTATCACGGAGATGTATTACGATAAAATGGGATTTTACATGGAGCAGGCGCTGTTTGGGGTGTGTCGTTTGTTCGTTCATTTACCACTACAATACACTGATGGGGGACGACAGCTGACAGTGGTGGGCATGAAGCACACGGACGAGCTCGTTGCGCTGCGGGCCGTCGAGCTTTGGTCGACGGTTTGCGAGGAGATGGAATTGGCGATAAAGGCGCAGGAGGTTTGTTATCGCTCTGTTATCGTTCCCTGCATAATCCTAACCATTTCTTTCTTTCACACAGGTGCAGGAATACGGCGAGGCGCCCGAGAGAGAGTCCAAATGCTTCGCCAAGATCACCCTACCCGAGATCGTGTCCGTCCTGCTGCTGCTGCTCACCAAGCAGGGGGAGGACGCCAACGACGACGAGGAGTTGAACGTCTCTATGCTGCTCGCCTGTGCGGTCCAGGACGCCGTTGTTCCCGCCGTCATCCCGTTCATCGAGGCGCACATCAAGGCGACGGACTGGCACCAGCGCGAGGCGGCCGTCCTGACCTTTGGCTCGATTCTCGAGGGCCCGGACCCCATCGTTCTCACGCCCCTCGTCACGCAGGCGCTGCCACTCCTCATCGACATGATGACGGACGTCAACGCGCACGTCAGGGATACGACCGCCTGGACGCTTGGCCGCATATGCGACCTGCTGATCCAAACGATCAAGCCGGACGTTCATCTCCACCCGCTGGCGAGCGCGCTGGTGGGCGGGCTGGGCGATTGTTTCGAACTGCTGTTGGGCGCTGATGAACTTGGCGAAGCAGCTGGGGGCGTTTGACAGTGAGCAGGCGGAGCCGGTGCAGTCGGGCCCGCTGTCGCCGTATTACGAGGGGGTCGTTGCAACGCTGTTGCGGGTTACGGAGAGGTGGATTACTTCGTTTTGAGGAGGGTTCAAAGCTAACTTTTGGACAGCGCGGGCAACGGAGCGAACTTTAGGACGGCGGCGTACGAGGCGATCGCGGCGTACCTTGGCGGTGCGACGCTCGATGCCATCACCGTCGTGCAAAACGCGGTCCTCACTATTCTGCAGCGGATGGAGCAGTTGCTGGCTATGCAGGTTCGTTTGCTGTCATGTATGCTGTGGCCTTTCTAAATATTTACCAGAACCAAATCGTCGGCGTCGACGACCGCAACAACTGGAACGAGCTGCAGGGCAACTTCTGCAACCTCGTCATTGTATGTTCTTCACCTGAATATTCCGACTCGATGCTCACGAATACTTGTAGTGGGCCATCCAGAAACTTTTGTGCAGCTGCGTTGCCGGCGAAGGAGACTACCTGGCGGGTTTCTCACCGGAAAGATAAATGAATGAGAATGCAGATGGCAGGCCCGATCCTCTAAGCTATGCATTTGGATATGGGAGAAAGTGCCTAACTGCACTCCTTGCTTTTGATTATCCCGAACTCATTGCGTATTTTAGAGCTTGCCCTGGACAGGATCTGGCCCAGAACTCCGTGTTCATTTTTGTGGCCTCGATTCTGGCTGCATTTAGGATCACGAAGCCAGTTGATTCGAGGACACCGACCTTCAGTGCTGGGCTTATCAGGTGAATAAGAAAACTATCCAGTTTACCTACCACTTTACTGAGCTCAATTTTAGCCATCCGGATCCATTCAAATGCAGCATCGTTGTTAGAACACCTGAGACGACGAAGCTGATTGCGAACCAACTGATGGCTTTTTCGACGGATTAGAAATTCTACCAAGTCCTGAAGGAATCTTGGCGATGGGGGAAGGTGAAAATAATGGGCGACCTGATGTGTGGCGATATGCGGGGCTTGTGCTTCCAACTTCCTAGAATATTATCCCACGCACCACTGCACACGAAGGATATTACAATGCACCAGAATGGGTTGTTCACAACGGTAGCGATGTAGGACATCTGTAGCATACACTGTCGTCTCATGTACGGCTACCTACTGTTTTAATTTGGGCTGCGCAGGCAATCCTCCTCCTTTTCAAATCAGGAGTCACGAGGGGGGGTCCAGGACGTCCTAGACCAAGAAGGCAGATTCATAGACTCGTAAGTCTGTAACCAATTCCCGAAAAATGTGGCAAGCACTTTCGGTGGTTACAGACTGGTACAACTCGGGACGTTGCATTGGGCTGACAGCAGAGTTTAAAATTTGGCTGAGGCCCGTGTTCTCTCTTGCACTTTGAAATTGAAGGAAATTCAAATTGTCATAAACCTTCATATGCTAGAAATAAGTGTCAAACGCCGAAGCACTCGCCGCATTTTTTCGGCATTCGTTTTACAGACTGGTTACGAGTCTAGCAGATTCACAGTCAAAATAAATAAAGCCGGCTGCCTTTTAACAAGCGAGGTACGAGCGTTACAGCGTCTGTCTAGGAGAGACTAGCTGCCCTTCATGAAGCTACTGTTTCGTTCCTTGTGATTAGACTAATATAAACTGACTGATATTTTGTTAGAGCGGCTTCTCTATCGTGGCAAAGGACTGTAAAAACGAGATCTGTTTTGCAATTCTCTTTGATCAAGTCCCAAAAATACCGAAGAAAGAATATATATGTGCGAACCAGGCTTCTTTTTCGAAGATAAAAAGATATTGGAAAAGAACACATCTTTGGGTAATCTCTCAGTGGAAAAAACGGTGGATCTTTGCGTTCCAAAAATCAAATGAAAAATTATACCTATTCCCACTTATTTCTCAATACACAACAGCGCGCTCGTCGTGTCCCTCAATATTCAATCAGTGACACTTTGGCTCAACAAACGAGGTCCGAGTTTAAATGTTGAAGTGTCTGTCTAGGAGAGACTAACACCGCCCTTCGGCCACAAATTCATTACAAGATGCGATTTCGGAGGCAATGATGCAAAAAGTTAATGGCTGAGTACCGCGGAAGTCTTTTTCTTCTGTAGGACATCAGAAGTTGGAGGTGGGGGATTAGCAGTGTTCACGGGAAGTTACCGAACAAAATGATGCAACCAGCATCACACATCGACACTGCCACCGTAACCATCGATTCCGTCATCAACCTCCACTTTCCTGAGTCGCTTAAGCTCAGCCGGTTCGCTTTCCGCGCCGTACCAGTAGAAAGGTGGTTCAGAATCAAGACAGAGTCATCGATAGTAATGGAGCCAAAGCTATCCGTGAACCAAAAGCGCGGTCTTCACGGAATTCTCCAAAAGCTAATCGACGAAGAGATGTACGACCGAGCCTTCGCCCTTAGACACCACAGTACACTGACTATCCTAGATCTTGGCTTTTCCTAGAGCCTGTGGATCCCGTTCTCCTCGGAATCCCCCAGTACTATGAAATCATTCCCCGCAAAGATGCTCGGGATTTGAGAACGATACATGGAGCGCTCAACAACGACGAGTACGACTCAATCGATGCATTCACGGCCGATCTCGAGCTCATGGTGCAAAACACCATCAAGTTCAATGGTGCCGAGTCGGATGTTGGGTTAATCGCGCTGCAGATGCGGGACAGAATACACGAGATAATGTGGTGGTATCAATTTAAATAATAGTCCAGCATCTTGCCCAGAACTCCCTGTTCATTTGTGTGGCCTCGATTCTGACTGCATTTAGCATCACGGAACAAGTTGATTCGAGCACACCGACATTCACTGCTGGGCTTAAGTTGAAGAAAAAACTAGCGAGCCTCTCTCTCTATGTCGCCTGCCACATTACTGAGCTCAAGTCTAGCTATCCGGATGCATTTAAACACAGAATCGTTGTCGGAACACCTGAGGCGAAAGCTGATCGCGAACCAACTGATGGCTCTTTCGACGGACTAGAAGGCGCATGTAATTCTACAATGTCGTGGAGGAAGCTTGAAGACGGGGGAACGTGAAAATAATAGGCGACTTAATGCGTCGTCGTTCGCGAACTATTCGCAATGTGGGATTGGAGTAAGAAATGAAGTTAACAAAAACCACGACGCCTCTCAAACCACCCATCGCCGAACAGCCCTGCCTCCTCTCCCTCCGCTCCTCCATCATCTCCCTCCAAATCCTGCGGCATAGACCCCTCCTCTAATTCCCTTCCATTGCTCACATCGCGCTGCACGAGACACGCCATGTCCGCCGCGTTCAGCACGAACATCGAGCCGTAACACTAAACATTAGACTGTTGGCACACGGCTGTAGCCATGTGAATTGCACCGTAAATCCACGACTCCAGCCATCCGTCGGCTAGGACAACTCCGCTTGGCCTGGCACTTATGATGTTGATGGAAGCAAATAGATGGATCATTGGTTGTTGATGCGGCCCAATTTAGCGAATACCCGAGCCACGGCTGGATGCCCGCCATCATGTTCCGTTCTGTGCGCTTCCCGGCTTGCCGGTTTCCAGCGCTGATTTATTTGCGTATCTTCCCATCATTACCGATCCGCGTTCCGCCCACACCCCTCGGCTACCTGCGCCCGCCCCCCATTTACACGCCCTGCCCCCTGCTCCTGCGGTACTGGCATAACGGCACACGCCACTTCCCGTCCCGCCCGTGCCGCGCTACCAGCCTTTTCCGTCGCTCCCCGCATGTCACGGGCGCAGTTTTGCGTACGCTGCAGTGCCTCCCACCCTGTTCGCGTTGCCCTTGCACACTCACCACACCGCCACATATATCACTGCAGCTGTGCTTTTCTGTTGTACACACATAATGTGCCCCCCCTTTACTTTTGTGCACCCAAATGTATTATTGTAGTTCTTAAAATCAACGCTTTTGATTCGTCTTTTGATTTGTATTTTGGCCTACAGATGAAATAAGGAGCCAATATATTGTAGAAGAAGGTAAATGCTGTGCCATCGGGTCGGTTATGGTTTTTCGGGACATGGCATACTGGCGAACTGACTTGTCGCGAACTGACGTTCGGACTTGCGGGCCGGTCGGCGCTGCACGGGCGCTTAAAATACAATCGAGCAATAGCGCAAGGGCTAGGGCTAGGAAAAATCCAGGAATATCCCGGAGAGCTTCCATAGGATGTTTCTTCTTGAATTAAAAACAATAACACCGGCAACTTAAGTCATTTACAATATATAGCCATTGGTCAAACTTGTGTGACATGTTCATTACGGTTAACAATACTCAACTACCCCACTTTTCGAGCTCATTGTGTCAACGCTCAGCCTAGAAGGTTAAATACCCCAGATTTTTCGATAATAGAAGGTCCATATGACCTTATTGTTCACTCTAGGCACTACTAGTACGATGTCTGAGCCTTCCATGCACCGAAAACCATCAAAAGAGGTGTTCCTGAGTGAAAAATAAACCTTTTCTGATCATCCCAAAATTTATATGGGTGTGTAGGCATGATTATGGCGTTTATAAATCCGAATTTACAAGCCATGAATGCATCCTATTGCAACGAAATAAGCCTGGTTATCAGACCCCAGAGAGGCCTGAATCATCGTACAGGACTTTGCTCAACCCCCAATTCATTTTTTTTAGTGTTCCTGTGAGGAAAATACATTCTTACTCGAAGAAGACGTAATGAAATATTGCTACGACGGAAAGGTAATCATTATTTCTGCTACAGGTAGCAATTGAGCAAAATCTCGACCAGAAACACTGCGTTCAGGCTCCAGGTAGCCGAAGCCATTTTTAGGCGCTGCTAGGCGAGGCGAGGCGCCAAGATTCGTCGTCTAGCTTCGGCTAGGCTCGGCTAGTTGCCGGTCACGGTCACCTCGCCACGCCTAGCAGCGGCTAGAAATAGCTCGGCTAGGCTCGGCTACCCTTGCGGCTAGCTGGACTCTGAACGCAGTGAAAAAATGGCCACGTTCTAATTTCTCTTCCTAAAAATACTTGTGTAGACAAGTCTTGCTATCTGAAAGATTTATGCAGAGATTGCTTCCCCACGCGTCCGCAATTCGCGAAATCGTCAGGTTTTCAGGGGGATCATTCCAAATTGGGTACGTCGATCACGTCAATCAGTGGCTGTACTGTTCATCGGACATCCCACCCCTCACCATCAGCCTAGTCCTCAGACATAGCACACCACTCACACTGCAATATACCCTTACCTCTCCCATTCCTACTGCATAGTGCAGAAGTCCTGAGCTCGAGTTGCAACCGAGCCGAAATGGATGCAGCCAACAATTGAATGAAAAGGGTGTGTTATGTCTCTGTTTGACTGTATTTCGCTTCATTACCCAGTAAACTGTATCATACATATGCACTGCGTATCCTACAATATTTTTGCGATTTTTAAAGCGAATTTCGGCATTGTGGCCGTCATTGTCGCCAACGACGTCGGGGACATCTGATCGTCATTGATCGCGGCGTCAAGATGTTTGGATCGCTAACCGTCGCAGCCATCAAATGGACCCACGGCATGATACGCCTGCTCCCCAAAAGGGGAAGAGGAGAAGGCTATTCGCAACGGCCGCTGGTGGACACGGCTTAAATTCCAAATGGGGACGGACAGGAGTATATCGGCCACGATGCTAGCCGTTCGATGGCTAGTGTCGTGGCTTTATTCCGTTGGCTAGGGTCGTGGCATGAGACTACTGCCTACTGACACGGGTGGAACATCTGCGGTCCACCGGAGTTCGGCATCACGGGCGGAGAGATGGGATACTCTACGGGCGATGAGCTGGGATTCCCGATGGGCAGAGCCGATGCATCGTGCGTTGGAATAAGCTATAAGTAGGTAATATAATAGTTGTGAATACCAGTCGAATTCGAATAAACAATAAGACACGAACCGGATCTGTATCCCCCCAATCAATCTCCCATGGCGCGAATTCGAACTCTCCTGGAAGAGAAAATTCGCGCTCGTCGAACACCTGCTCATGTACGTTTATTTTTGGGGTATCCTCATAGACATTTGTATTCGTTGGCACGACCTGGAAATTTAACAGGTCTCTCAGAGCATAAAATTGAGGACAGGAATACGGACCATCGGCGCTCCACCGCCATCATTTTCATCAATCTTGTTCAATCTGTCTGGAAGCTCCTGCAGTTCCCACACGAATTCCTGAAAATTCAGCCCGCGTCAAGACACACGAAATGGAATGAAAAGAAGTATATATATACCTTTGACATCTGCACTGTGCCACCGTCATCGACATCGTAAAAAGCAGATGGCGGTCCCTGCAACGCCTCTCGCGACGCCATCTTCATCTGCTTCGGCCACTGCTCGAACACGTACTGGAATACGTCTGTGTTGCACGCTCCCGGTAGGGCTTCGGGGATTGAGGTTGGTGCGTGGAGTGAGTTGTGACTCTGTGCCGCATATGATAGATCGGGATCGACTTTAATAGGAGGATCCACGGACGTAGTTTGCTGGGTTTGTATTGAAGGCTGGGTTTCGCGCAACGACAATGGCTCGGAGGGCTTCGCTTGAGGGTCTTGCCCGGGGCGGGGCATAGCTACATTAATACCGGCGTGTTCTCGTTCTGGCACTCCTGCAATGTCGTCGAATTGGGGATGATTTGCTGTGTTCTGGAGGAGCAATTTATATATAGGCGTACATCGAGTTTGATATTAGACAATAGTAAAATGAAACCCGCGCATACAAAATTGGTATGTCCCATTCAATACACACAATAAACTTGAACACGCACATGCATGGTTTTATCCTCACGAGTTTGGAGCACCGTTTTGGGAATTCTGTGATTCTAACGATTGTTGGATTGAGCATGAATTTGGAACAGAAAGAGGAGAAGAAGCATAAAATCACCTCGCACATGCCGGACCACACCCCCAGCAGGGCGCCTAATAGAGAAGGAGGTGGGCTTCGTTTCAGAGCAAATGGTTCTGCGAGCGGTTGTCCCGCGAATGGCAGGGTAACGGCTGGGGCGAAATTCGTCCGTGGAACAAGGTGCAGGGACTTGTTTCCTGTTTCTGGCAGAGGAATCGTACGGTGTCGTCCGCGCGATTTTTTTGTAGCCCAGATCTTGCGCGGTAAGCTGGACGACGGACCGCGGAGAATGAATTGAGTCAGGGGGATGTCTGGAGATGTTCTGACCGGATATGCTTGAATAATCAACATTCAGTGGCGAGTGTAAGACCCTACCGCTGAGGTTTGTCGCATAAGGCTTGGTCTACCAGAACCTGATGGCGGAGATGTGGTATGTAGAACTTGGAAGAACGGCGGGTGGGAAGCCCCAAGTATTCTCGGTTATGTGGGAGGTCATGGTGAGTTTGTGGGTTGGCTGGTGAGGACACTAAATCACTGAGAGGGGAATTAAATAGCAACAGCGGAGGGTGTGGCCCTTGGCCACAGTCGGTCTTGAACACCGCGTTTCGAAAAGGAATGGAGAGACGGAGAAGTCTGAGCCTGGGTTTCATACTTGACGGCCTCGATTAGTCTTCCTCATTTCGGTTGAAGTTTGAAGCCCAAGGTTGGCAAGAATTCGAGTTTCCACGGTCCGAGTCGGACAGAAACTAGAAAGGGCCAGACTAGAAAGAGGGTTTCAAGCATGTCTCAACGATTCATAGATGCAGGCCCAAGTTTCGAGATTGATTAAGAGATCCGACAACAAACAGGGACAGAAGAGTACACAGTGACACAGGCGAGCTTTTGCTGTGGAGGTGTGGTGATCGGAAAGACAATCGGAAGAAGCCGGAACCTGGCCACTCGGCACCGAAGTGATTCGGTGATCCGCAACATCGGCTTCCTTAATATGACTCTGAGCCCGGTCAATCTCTTTTACACGCTGCTGCCCGATTGCAGCTCGAGTCCCTTCTTTCATCTGCCGCTGAATCCTATCTTCGCGTCACACCGTCCTACGACGCCGTTTTCGACGGTCTCTCTCCAACCAACCTCTATAAATATCTCAGTTCTTCAATCTTGCGCCAACTCATCGCAGACGGCCGCACCCTCTCCGAGCTCAACTCAAACACTTTACCCACAGTCATCGTCGTATCCGCACAGAGCACGACCCCTCAGGAGGATTGGGACAGCCACAAAATTGATGGCCAAGCAGACCTCTCCTACTTCATAAATATGTACGGCAGGCCCTTCTGCGCGCTATGTGCGAGGAGCGTTTGGCCCAAGATCCTCGCACGGCCGGCTGGTTCCACGCCAATCCTCATGACTACGATGTAACAAGCATTATATGGCAAATAAAGACCGTCAGAGCAGATCTGACGGTAGCAAGCTATGGTTGTAGGGCCTACGCAGTTATGAACATAAATGACATGGATGCATTTGTGAGTATTTGTCCGCATAACGTTTCGGAGTGTTCATTCTTTCGCATCAGTTTTCAGATGAGGCCACCAAGACTAGTGGCGTTTTCCGTGGATTACAATCGTGTGATTAGCAGAAAAAAGTATGTCCTATGCAGTATTATTGGAAGAAACAAGTTCGAATTTAATCCAGTCTCCTTTCCATCCACTTCACCGTGATCAAGCCCGCTGCTCTCTCAGCAAATATGTATACGTACGTATACAACTGCCATCCACTGCAGAGACGTGGTTCCAAAGAAAACTGTCTGACGAATGGTCAAACTGCAAAGGCTTGCCAACCTTCCGTCAAACTCCGTTCAACGCCGTCAAAGACGACACTGTGGAGGATTTGTTCGCATCTGTGGCAGAAAACGGTCGCATCCGTCCACACTGAGTCAGAGTGATGTAAGGGTCAGGAAATCTTTTGAACATTCCCCTTATGGGCTAACTCTCCGCAACTTTAAAGACACTATTCCTCCTTTCGCGCTGCGTCTGAGGTACGGGCTATGATTTTTCATGGACCGACTCTCCGCTCAAGACACTATTTCTCTCGGAAGAATTATAGAGCATTTATCAACACCTGTTTCTCTGATTATGAGACATATTTCTTTATTTGCGGAGCGCTCTAGACGGGCGGCCAACTTTTCTTCCCCCATTCGGAGTCCTTTGCCCATTCAGCCGGTTATTTCCGTCCTCCGGGTTAAGTATCTCCTCATTTTCAGACTCTTACGGCGCACGTCGAAAATTCTGAGAGGAAGTAGGAATGGCGTCTATTGAAAATAGCTTCCTCGCCTATTGCGGTTCTTTCATGACTGGATGACAACACGACCAACTTACCTCCTTCCATGAGGACGAGCTTGCGTAGATATTTCGCTTGAGGCCCGAGCTCACCACTCTATTCTCAATTGTATTCAAACGCTTGGCAGTTACCAATGGAGGTCATAGCTAGGTCAGCACCGGCCTAATTCGGGTCGTGCTGAATCACGTTGTGATGTGATTTTGTAAGTTATTCAATCGTACAGATCATTGTCGCAGTGCTGACTAACGCTGACGCCTTCATAATAAGCCGAGAGATGAATACCAAAACCTACAATGCTGCCCTTCTGTAACCATCCGCTCGTTCTGCTTGCGCTTGCCTCAATATCTGCGGCGGCCCAGTCCCCCATCGTTTCGTTAGACTACGGGACTTTCCTCGGTGCCAAGGACGGAAATTTGACCAAATTCCTGGGGGTTCCGTTTGCTCAGGCGTACGCTGATGATATTTTATTCGTTCTCTCATTCGCCTCATGTTACTGTAGCGGTCGGTTCGAACTTCCAAAAGCCCCGAAACCTTTACATGGACTTCAGAACGCCACCACATTTGGCCCAGCGTGTACCCAGCAGAAGATTTCACCCCTCCCGTTCGACGTATTCCCCCATTACAGTCTAATCTCTGAATCATGTTCGATACGCTCATCATTCCATTTTGTGCCGGGTCTGATCGCTTTGAGCAGGCCTCACGCTTGACGTGTTCACACCTTCAACGTCCAAGCCGGGCTCCAACTTGCCTGTATTGGTGGTAAGCCTCGCTGCATTCATTCAGCCATCATGATTGATCGATACGTGCCAGTGGTTGTATGGAGGTCAGTTTTTGCACTGGACGCCGTAAAGAAAGGGCGATATTTAATATTCTCAAGGGGGCTGGGAAATTGGCAATTCTGGTGATACGGACTTTCGCCCTTCAATCGAACACTCCATCTCCATGGGCGAGCCTGTCATCATTGTGGCTCCCAACTACCGCCTCAGCGGTGCGCCTTTGCCGTTGAGCTCACCGCAGTTTAATAAACCGTATACGCCTTAGCTTTTGGATTCTTGGCTGGGAAAGAGGTGAGCGCCGCAGGCGTCACAAATCTCGGGATGAGAGACCGTACGTCGGCTTTTCTGCAATGGAAGATAGCTCAGCTGACGGGAATGGTTGGTCTCAGAAATATTCGCTCTCGAATGGGTGCAGAAACACATCTCCGCATTTGGCGGGGACCCTAAACGCGTCGTACTGTTAGTGACAAATTATATTCACTCTCCCTTCTGTTGGTCAGTATATATATTGATGCGCTCACAGCGGCGGCGTTAGCGCCGGGGCGATATCAACTGGGGTTCTGCTCGTCGACAACAAACGCAAAACGTCCGATTTATTCCGCGGCGCGTTCATGGCATGCAGTTTTTTATATATCCACATCCACTCTCGTCAACTAACGGTCGAACAGCTATCTGGCTCGCTGATCCCCACCCACACCCAAGCAGATGGACAGAAATACTATGACCAGCTCGTGGCCACGACCAACTGCACCGCCGCACGGAACACGCTTGACTGTCTTCGTGGTGTTCCCTACGAAGCCCTGCTCGCGAGTGTAAACCAGACACCCGACCTGTTTTCGTACCTGGGGATGTCGCTGCTCTGGAGCCCGAGCATCGACGGGGACATCGTCGTGCGCAATCCTATCGAGTCCGTGTCGCGCGGTGCCTATGCCAAGGTTTGTACCAACCTTTAGGTTGCAGTGGCTGGCTTCACGCGTCGGCAGATTCCTCTCTTGGCGGGGGACGATGACGACGAGGGAACGTGAGTGCAGACTGCATGCGCGGCAGGCACTCTCAGGTTGATATAATTATTTTATTCACGCAGCTTCTTCGCCTTCGGAAGCACAAACGTTACGTGCGTGCTTTGGCTGTCCTTCTTTCCATTCTATTACGCGTGCTGACCGTATTGATACCGTAAAGAACGGACGATGATTTCGCGAATTACCTGCGTGCGGTGTACGTCACCTGTGTACATCCCTCATTTCTTCGAACGTTAAGGGGGGATTTTCTTCAGCTCGTTGCCTAGAGCGAGCACGACCCAGATCTCCCACCTTGCGACTCTATATCCCCAAGATCCAGCCCAGGTCAGTCATCATTTCCCTTGACATCAAGTTGCTCCTTTCAAACAATCAAACTGTTTCTTTTTACTCAGGGCTCGCCCTTCGGGACGGGGAGTGACAATGCGATCACGTACGTGTTGCTCGTCTCCTACCCTTGTCGTAGACTCGTAACCAGTCTGTAAACAATTGCCGAAAAAATGCGGCAAGCGCTTCGGTGTTTACAGACTGGTACAACTCGTTGATCGTAACAAGACATGCCTTCGCTTCGCTCCGGCACATGTGTTGCATACCTCTAAAAATAAGTAAATGTCATGTAAAATAATGGTTGAACCGAAATCGTGTACTTCTGGCTCCTGGTTTGGAAAGGTAACTTGAAGTCCTTGGCAGCTTCCAATAAGAGCACGTCCTCAAGCCGAGGTCCGCGGTGCTACTATATATTTTTGCGCAGATATTTGCAATAAATGAGATACAGGTTATTTGTTGCTATGGCATTGGTCTACGGACAGCCTACTACCGGTTGACACTATTCTAGCTCTCCTTTCATTTTCACCTGCAATAAATCAGACACCATTCGGGTATAGTGTAGTAAACTTACCCGAAGATGTGGCCTGGGTGATTCATGGACTCAAATGGTTAGGTCAGCGTTTACGTGCAAGCCAAAAAATGAGTACATCCCAGCACTGCAGATACTTTCAAGTTGGTGTCACTGCAGAAAATCTTGATAGAAACTCCGAAAGGGATATTAGCGGAGCGTACCTGCATACAATGTAGGAAGAGCATAGGAAAACCGGTTCCTGCCGTCTTTTGAAACGGTACAAAGGTAATGAAAGTAATTGGTCTGCCTGCGGCACGTCGAGTAATGGGGACTTCGCTTCGCTCCGGCGGCGTAGGCAGATGGTATTTTGTGGTGCACAGACATCCATTGTAACTACTGGTGTACAAACCATCCCTCGTGCAGCGGTTGTGGCGTGTCACGTACGATTTTTGAAACTCGTCATCCTACTGAAATAATATTAGCAAAGGACGTGCACATCATGGAGAGGGGTCATACCGGGCGGTCCACCGCCAGCAGAAGGTCCAGGTATCATATTTAGACTCGGATACCGGGATGTGCCTAAGTAGTGTAAGTATTTGGAAGAATAAAGATAAGAGCACGCGCCGGCGGCTGTGGCATGTCACATACGATTTTTTGAAACTCGTCATCCTACTGAAATAATATTAGCAAAAGACATGCACAGCATGGGGAAGAGACGTACCGGGCGGTCGATCGCCAGCAGAAGGTCCAGATATCATGTTTGACTCGGATGCCAGCTGGGTGCGGTGTGTTGCGATGTACCTAAGCAGTGTAAGTAATTGGAAGAGTAAAGATGATAGTACGCGCCGGCGCGGCTGTGGGACCGTGAATAAAAACATTTAGGTGGCAGTGGGGATGGCACGGTTGAGGACGGGGACTTATATCGCGTGAGGAATGAGATATAGGTCCTGGATAAGGCACGTACCGAGTTTCGAATCACCGAACGGAAAAATCTGGGAGTGGAAAAGTCGCAAATGCAGGTTGAGGTCTTGCAGTGTCCCGATCTTGATTTCTCCGAAGCCCTAGAAGCCCTCAGACGTATTAATATTCCAGGCGTTTATTGCCGTGACTAGTAAAGGGGCGGCTTGCGGCCGAGTTGCGGCCGGGCATTGCGTGGTGGTGGTCTTCACGCTCACGGTATCTGGACCGCAGATGGCTTGAATCTTGAAAGCACAGGTGTTAACCATCAGATTGAGGAAGAGCGGCCGGCTGGTGCAACGATAATGGAGGAAGAAGGGCCATAGCAAGCTTCCAACAGAATTGCGGGTAAAGCTTCGATTGAGCATTGCGTAGCTCTCCAAGTTTTGCAGCATTGCAGAGGGCTTGACTGTTTGAGGACACCCGTTCAGCACCACGTTGAGGGATCAGGACCATGCAATGTCTTCAAGACGTCTTGATGCTTTTCGCATCTTGTGGAGGGTTCGATTCAACGAAGGACGGTCGTTAAGCACCGGTGGATTGCGAGGTGATGGAGGGAAGAAGTAAAACGCACCAGCGTCAGACAGCCTGCTTTTTGAACGGGCCTTGAGCGCTTGATAATGGGCCGTGTGACCACTCTAAATGAAGCTTGGTCGGAGTACATATGCCAAAGCTAAATGGTGATCAGGCTCCACAATTGGCACTATTTTAGAATACCGGTGGGAATGAGACACGCCCAATTGAGAGAGCTTGGGTCTTGAGCGAACCTTGGTGCGAAAAAGATCCCAGATAAAGTAAGAACAAACATGCACATAGGGATCTGCTTAAGATACGAGTAATACGTGGCGCAGTTGGTCCGCAGGTGCAGCGTCTTTGGCGCAGCAAGCCTGCAGGGGCTTGATTTTTATACATCATGTGGAATGTCCAAATGGGAAAGACTTTGCACTGCGGCAAAGTAGCCCTTGGTAGCCCTGCGTCACGAGGCTTGGTCCGGTGCTGTTCTAGGTGGAATAAATGGAGTTATGGGTTATAGATGGGGAATAGCTGTAGGTCTACTGCGAACTCATGGGAGTTGATGATGTCGCAAACGAAGGACCAGGGAGGAGGAGTCGGAATGGGGCTACACAAATGGGGATGTTGCCCAAACATGCACAATCTGATTCGATGGATTTCGTTAAGAGAACGGATAATCGGGCTGTCCGCGGAGTTTGAAAATTTGGCGAGGGCTCTGTTCTGGGATGCAGTTTGGGTATGAATATACTTGAAGTACCTAGGAGTAATATGACCCTAAAACTGCTTAAATCTGTCTCCTCATTTAATTTTTTTTATGGCTTGGAAGAGTGGAAAGGGCTATTAGCTTTCGACCAGAAATGATCGGGTTTGATGGCTCCTCAGCCGGCCAATCGCGGCACCCGCTAAAATTTCAAACTCCGGGGACAGCCCAATGCACGTCAACGAGATGTACCAGTCTGTAACCACCAAAAGTGCTTGCCACATTTTTTGGATACTGGTTACAGACTGGTAACGAGTCTACCCTTGTCGCATTATTTTCTAACCTGCAATGAATAGTCCCGAATTCAAGCGCATTGCGGCCTTCCAAGGCCACTTCGTGTTCCAGGCGCCACGGCGATTCTTCCTTCAACACGTTTCTAAAACGCAAAACACCTGGAGCTGGCGTAATAATCCATCCTTCCATCTGTGTCGGTGTTTATCATATTAATAAAATTATTAACGCAGTGAACAAGCGCGGCAAGGCCTCGCCTATCGTCGGAGCGTTCCATACCGCGGTCCTGCCCTCGTTCTTCGGCACGGCGCCCTCTGATAACGTCGCTCTCAATGCCCTCAGTAAGCTTCGGGAAGTTCATCATTTCAACTCTTCGACTCTGAACTGCCTTTTTCCCAGTCAATTTCATCAACACGCTCGACCCAAACCGTTCTGCTTCCCCTCTTCAATCGACGTCCGGCGTTGTCTGGCCCAATTACCAGACGCCCTCGGCGGACGGCCCTACCTCACTGCTTACGTTCAGCGACCCGCTGCTCGTGAATATCACCGCCGACACGTTCCGCGCAGACGCCATAAAGTATATTAGCAACTTGCAGTTGACGGGGGCGGGCTTGTAGCCATATAAATTTAAATAATTACGACTTGGCTCCACAACCATACGCTCACTTTTGAATAGAACCCTGGTTGACTGAAAATAAACATGAACCTATTTTTCTTCAGCACTGGTGGCACCAAAAAAAAACAGACGTTGGTCTCTGACTATGTTATCCGTTCTCTTAACGAAATCTCTCGAATGTCATTGTACATGTTTGTGCAACATCCCCATTTATATATCCCCATTCCTGTTCCTCCTCTCAAGTCCTTCATTTACAGCTTTTTCGACTCCCACAAGCGCGCAGTATGTCAACAGCTATGTTCCATTTCCAGCCACGGAGCTCCGCTAACACACCATGGGATGGTACCTCCTGACTTTGACCTGCACCAAAAGCGACTCAACTTGGTCATTCCGCAGAATATGTGCAACGTTGCAACCCTCATGACTTGAACACATGAGCAGAAGCAACTGTGCCGCAGTTGAACAATAGAAATAGATTTCGGCAATGCCGCAGCCAGGCAGAAATGCTGCGGCCACGTAGCCTTGGCAGGCATGCCGCAACGCAGTATAAGAGAGCCAACTTTCTGGACCTCGTCACCTCATCTCCACACCCAGGCTCTCGCTTGAATCTTCCCTGTCACTCGCGCTGTTTTTTTCTGCTGATATTCTTCCAGCACTGAAGGCCTCAACCCTCTTCAACAGCTTGATCTTCAAATGTACAAGCATGGATACACGTTCAAAATATCCGACCCAACCCCCTCATTAAGACTCACTCCAATGGCAATAATGTTCCTTCTCACCTCGCGTTGCTGTGCTCTATCTCGTCGACTGGCATATACTCCTTCATGAAACACCGTTGTCTCAAAAGCAAGATATCTTTCATCTCTAGATTTGTGTTCAAACTGTTCCCAACATCGCATCCGTTCGCAGGATCGATACGCAGTCGTGATCGCTAGCAGTTACAGTGAGCTCTACAATTTTTTCTCGCGAACTTTTGGCTTAATATTCTCTATATCTGCATGCAGTGACTCTCGCGTCCGTGTTCGAAGTTATACTCAATTTCCGGATAAAATGCACTGTCATTCTCGTGAGTACTGCAGCACAAAACTTCCTGCCGACATTAATGAAGCGCGTGCAGCCCTGCACTTCTCACCCGAACGCGGAGTCGTTGCGTTTTGCACACCAGCACGCAGCATGCCGTAATTTCTCACCTGGTCGCGTAACTGCGGCCACGTATGATTTGGAAACCCATAAAAGACTTGCATCCTAGTTTTGCATTACTTGCTTTATTCGCTCACTTATGCCTACACTCTTCTCACTCAGGTAGCATAAGTATGCTCAAATTCATAAGATTTAGTTGACTCTGGGATCGCTTCCGCACCGTGTCTAGATTATCTACGGGTTGAATAAGATTGCTCCTCCGTTTCTATCTGCGCCACTGCTTCAAGGACGCTTTTGAGTCCTCGGGCATTTTTTCATTTGAATAAGTTCTTGAATGCAGTATTCTAGGATGAAGCTTTGGTTTCGACATTACCCGTATATTTTAACTTCCACACAATAAATATGTATTATGATCGCCTCTGCCGGAGCGTAGCGAAGGCATATCTTGTAGTATAATAAACTCTCCTTGCGGAGAATAGCTGCCTAGCAAAATCAAGGAACGTTTCTGAAGCCGGCCGCCGATCAGTTGGGCTTGTTTACCTCACTCTTTCTTCCTGCCACCTCATCTCTTCACATCTCTATCCTGGTTCCGATGGCTGAGATGTCGGAGAGCTGTGGAATCTCTACAGGTCCCACACAAGCTGACTCATTAGCTCACTAGATCCGCCGTGCCGATCTAGCAACCAGGATATCGCTTAATTCCTCACAGATAAATCTTTTGGAGAAGCGTCAACGCGCGCTGGAGACGCGACAGCATGAATTGACTACCCAGCTTTCTGCGCTCATCAACGCGGGGCGTCAATTGGACACCGAACACCACCATTTGACGCGTCAACGACGCGACTTGGAAGATGCGCTCAATCGTGTCACTGGCTTTCCTTGCACAATTCTGTCCGAAATCACGTCCCTGATATTCCTGTACTGCGTTGGACACTTCTCTGGTCCGTTCCTACCGTCCAACGCGACGCTCTTCTTCGCACATGTGTGCCGTAAGTGGAGGGGGATAGCGTTTGCGACGTGTCGGCTGTGGACCTCTTTACGCATGGATTTCGATGGCGCGCGCAGGGATATATCGGATGACGATGCGTATGCTTTCCTGCATAGCTGGATTGGTCGCGCAAAAGGACAGCCGCTGTCCTTGTCCTTTTCTTCCTCCACTGCTATTCCACCGGCCATCTTCCCCCTCACCGCAATCCATTCTCAGCAGCTTCGGGCCCTGAATGTCTCCCTCGTTTCCGCGGATGTTCATGTCTTCAATCATATCCTCGGCCCTTTCCCCTTGCTTACCCATCTCACGATTTCCCGACGCCTCACGAACCCAGTCGTCATTTTCAATGACGCTCCCGAACTGCGATGTTCAATCACAGCGTATTCCCCTCGCTAACTCAGCTGAATCTCCTGACGATCTCCGTTTCCCAATTCTACGAGGTGTTACTCTCTTGCCCGCAGCTAAAGCATCTCTCGACGTCTCTCGAGGCGGAATGCCCGATTCACCCCGCCCCGTGCATATAACGTCTCCGCACCTTGAAGATCTATTACTCAACGCGAACACCGGCGAATATGGGAGAATATTCGACTCTCTTACCTTTCCACAACTTCACACTCTTCAGCCAGTCGATAACGTCCCCTGCGACGTCTTCTAAAACTTCATACTTCGATTTGCCTGTGACTTGAATCTCCTTCATCTCGTGATCGATGATGATTGGACGCCAGCGCAGCTCCGACGATTCCTGAACTCTATCCACTCTCTCAGCAGTTTGAAAATCAATCTTCGTTCCGATAACACCATCCTCGAATGTCTTACATCTCCGACACTTCTCCCGCACTTGGAGGACCTATGTATTTGTTCATTACTTGGCTCTGGCGTTGCTTATCTTATCTGCAGGAGAAAAAATAAATGATGACGAGGAGTGCCAAGAGTTCAAGGATCTGCAACCGAAACCGGGAGTAATTGACGTGGTTGATCGGCTGATGCGAGTCTATCTCACCTTTCCACCGCCACCATCCACCGCCCAGTCCCATTCAGTTTGGAACGGTGAAGGATTGTCTTCGACTCAACGAGGACTGCCAGTACTGACCTGAAACAAGTGTATATCACAACCAGTACCAGTAGGCAACCCACAATCCATTCTCCTTCTCCACATGCCATCCTGATGCTCCACTGCTCATTCGCTTCCGTGTTTGATTTCAGCAATGACGTTTGCTTTTTCGGGGAGGTATTTATAGCTTCTCTTTTTATCTCGTTTTCTCATTCCCCCGGCTCAAGGTCCCGCTTCGACTTCCTTCCTCACGCTCAAGATCATATCATGTTCACGAAATTCTGGTCAGTCTTTCCTTCTTGAACCACGACGGCCAGCCAATGTCCTCACAGCACACTGGCTCTCGCCGTCTCCTCTGCTCTCGCAATTACGATCACGACGCCAACGTCGGTAACGTCGGGCAACACAACAACTATCGAATAGATTGGTGACTCGTCCGACCCGTGCGTGCCCTAGTTTGCTTGACAATTACTTACTAATTTTACTTTTATATAAAAACAGGATATTCTCCATCGAGCTGATGCACCCCTCTTTTGTGCGTGTCCACTTTTCACTTCTACCTGCAGCTACCGACCATGATGTTTGTGTAGAATGACGCGCTTGCGATCGCCAACAATATCAATTCATCCGACAACAGCATCAGCCTGGTGATTCCCTCGGTTCCCACAGGGTGTGTTTTTCGATCCGTCCTGCAGTGGCCCTACCCATATTAACATACCCCTCCTCATTGCAGGGATGGATACACGCTGCAGTTTGTGAACGTTACCGATATCTCGAAGATTTACGCAACGAGCTCCTCGTTCTCAATCGGCGCCGCGGCCGAAGATATTACCAGCGCCAGCGGGGGCCCTTCAACTACGTCCAGGGGTGCCGGGGGATCAAAATCTACCTCTTTAGGCGCATCCTCCACCGGCAGCAGAACTTCCTCCGCAAGGCGAGCATTGCCGTCACCACTCTCCTGCTAATTTTAATGTTTATTGTCTGTTCTTCAGTGTCACTGGATCAAATGCCTCGGGCTCCGCGTCTCTCACTGGTTCGGGATCCTCAGGTAGTCCAACTGGCGCTGCTCCTCGCGCACTCTCGGGCTCCGTTACCACGGGTGTTCTGGTCGCATTAGGCATCGTTGCTCTCGCGCTCTAGTCATCACATTCCCACTGAGCGTTGCGTACATTCTGCGCTGCATGACGGGCACTTTTCATTCAAGGATGTGCGCCCCCTCTATACTCCTTACAAACCTGGGCAACCCTCGGGCACGGACCTTTCTACGACCTTGTATTTTGGCCTGGACTTAGCATGGACTATTACTACGTTACGCACCCTGTTCTTCGGACATATAGATGCCGCCTAGATTAGACTACACTACCCTCGCAAATGCGTTACTAGTTACCATCCTCCGCTTCGTGATCCGTCGTTAGAATGAATGAAAGGGAATTGTATGATTGGCGAATTCGCTTGAGACGGATTATATTATTTAGCAGACACGACACTCACATCTCCATTCCCAACGTCCTTCGCACCCACCTCGCACGTACGCCTCGCGATCTTCATCCTGGAGGCGTGAGCGTGGCGAAGTTGAATTCTCAATTGGCTCAAATCTCCTCTTGGCCACCAAACTCAACCGCCTAATATAAAATTATTGCTTCATGATTATGATCCTTCACTGAATAATACTATCATACAAAAGCATAGGTGGTAGGTAGGTATGTACTACACAGCATGATCCCGTTTAGGAACGCCGGCTATATATGTCAGACCCGTTAACAGGCTGCCTCTAGAACTCCTTAATCTGCTCCTGAATATAGGTAATTACCTGTGCCTCGAGCTTCGTGTCTGACGCGCTTTGGACGCTTTCCCGACCTTCGCCCACGGTATTAGGTACTGGAGTAAATTTAAAAAATTCAGTATTAGAGAGGGATGTGATGAGTAGTTGCAAGACGCGTTGTGTACCTGGCCAGTGATCTGCGCCGGCGTCGCGACAGTGCCGGCCCAGAGCTGTGTGTATGCACCCATCCTAACAAGAAGGCACACTCAATGGTTACTTTTCTGCGGATGAATAGTGTGAACAGGGACTTACGATGCGGGGTACATGAAAGGGTATGAGATCCGCTGGAACCAGCCCGCCTGATGTCTGCGCGTTATTCATAAAGAGCTCAGACATACAGACCAGGTGGGAGTAAATTTATACGCACCTGCCCAGCTTGCTGCGTATACCCCCGGGGTGCACTGTCGTCGAGACAAGCACTTCAGAGTGCACGCGCGCAAAGTAATTGGATACGAGGATATTACCTAGCTTGCTTTCGCCGTATAGTCGCCTAAAATCGCAAAGCTCGGCGTTCAACAGGAGAGTGCAAGAGGAGTAAACCGAAAGGAAGCTCACCAAGGGGCCATAAAGCTACCATTCTTCTTCAGCCACGCGTCGCGCGAGGGCCCGCCCATTAGACTCTCCAGCTCAACGCCCGCATTTGGCGCCATCTGGTGACCGATGGAAGACGTGTTTATGACACGTGGGTCTCGTTGTAGGATGCAGGGATCTGCGTACGAGATCTTTTAGTTTCTGCGAACTAACTATGGAGAATGCACGTACCAAAAGCTCAGTCAGGAAGTAGTGGCCGATGACGTTGGTGCCGAACTCTGCACAGGTATCAAAAGGCAGTTGGTTGAGATGCGTAACAGAAACATACGCAGGTCGTGGTTTTGTAGCGTGAGCATATCTGGAGGACAGCTCATGACACCTCTAAGAACAACGTCGGTATTTCGTGATTTCGAACATTGAGAATCATACCCATTGTTGAAAAGAATATCCAGCCGCCTCTCTTGCGCGAGGAAAGTCTCTGCAGCTCGACGCACGCTATGTATGTCCGCAAGATCAAGGGGAATGAAAATGGCCCTCTTCTTTTTATCTCCTCCTCTAGGCTATCGATTGCGTTGGCGGCTTTCTCCGCTGAGCGTGCAGCCAGATAGACTTTGGCATTCTTGGCAAGCAACTGCTTTACCGTTTCGTATCCTATCCCAGAGTTTCCGCCAGTAACGAGGATAATATTCCAGCCCATTTAAACGCCTGGTAAAATATGAAACAGATGAGACGATTGGCATACCTTTCCTGAGAGATCTGGTATATCGCATCCAGAAATGAAGTGCGACGGAAAGAGAGTTGGCAGAAGGTTTCCCATTGTTGTTTGAGTCGCAGGGAAGGTGGATTGATGACGGATTCAGGCGATGTGGATTTTTTATATTCACAAACCAAAACTTGTTTTGAAAGCTTTGTGTCTTACCGTGCTCAGCCTTGTCCAAAAAGACGTTATGTAAGCTGCACGTGGACTTCCTTCGGCTACGCTCGGGCTACGCTCGGTAACCGGTTCCGGTCTTCCCATTCTACTTTCGTAAATTAAAATTAAAATGGCAGTGAGCGAGGGCCCGTGCGACGCGCGGCCCGAGTGAGCTGCGTGTATTGTTGAAAATAATTTTGGTTTGTGCCTCGCCGCTTGCGGCCATCCCACCAGTCATTCAAAACCATTGTGCAAAATCAGATTCTGTGCCGATAACGATCATACCTTCCTCAGCGTGATGTCATCGACATGCCGCTATTGCGTGGCTCGGCAACGCTCAGCCGAGTCTCCGACACTTGTCATTGGTCAAGAGTCAGCAGAGTGCTAGAGTCTCTTATACCGTAAAATGTATGACATGGGATTAGGCCTCTGCGAGGCGGGAGCTGAACCTTTAGGAATGGGCATCAATAAAGCTTGAGCAACTCAATTGCAACCTGTGCTTGATGACTTCAAACAACATGATTAGATAATTTCCAGCTGAATACTGGAACCTGGTAACTTGTGGAGAAATGAAGGATATATTAACTGGGTCCTACAGTACAGTATTTTTGCTCCCTAGGAGAACAATGAATAATTGGTACAATGGAACCAGATAATACAGAGTTCAAATTCCCTGACTCAATGAGTGGTGCGCGAAACACGTAGTGGTTTATCTGGCAGCTGGCCACCACCTGCGATGTTCATAATTGATCTCGGATACTTAGGAACAAATAAAAAATGTAAATGGATACAGCGCAAGATACCACACCATTGGGCAGAGGATTAAGTCAGACATCACTCTGTTCCACCGTCGTATACTTTGCACAGTGCAAAGTTAATCTAATGCACGGACGACGGCCCCTTTGCGGGCAGACAATATTACTATCAATCTTGTTTCTGAATTGATACCAAGAGCCGTGTCGGTCCTCTGAGTCAATCTTTGGTGTATGTGTGATGTATATTCCCGAGCTTATTGGTATATCTCTGGGCTTATTTTGATGTGTATTCTAACCATAATTGAGTGCAGTTCAATTTGTTCTCTGTAGAAACAGGACTGCGATGAAGGAAAGAAATGTCTTTCAAACTCCGCTTTAGAGCCGTTAGGGCATCAAACCGTCCATATTACGGCGTGATTTTCTTATGCACCGGGTGGACCTGGCAGAACTTGAAGGCTGAATGGCACCGGTACCGTTTACGCCGCTTTTACGGGTTGGGTCAAGCCTTTGATCAAAGTGTATACTGTCATGCACGCGATGAGCGTGAGAATTATTTTTTTAGAACTCTTAGCGGCCCGACCCAGTAGCTACATTCTCCACTATTCGCCGTGGCTAAGCCGCGACCCAGAGGTTCACCAATGTGCCTGTTGGCACGTCGGCACTCGCGCAGCACGCCTCGGCAGCTGCTATTTGCCGACCCGTAACTTACGCCGTCAGCGGGCGGTTACAGGGCCCAATAATGAGACCAAAAGCTCGACGGTACGACCATGTTTACGGCCCGTAATTCCGTAACATTACGGGACCCTGAGAGCCAAGACGTAAACAGACAGACGTTATGTGGCTTTCTCCGAGTCCGATCAGCGGACCCGCACATGAAACGGAAATGACAAATGGCCAATGAAGCTGGAGTAAGAAATGGCACTCACAGTAATTTCAGGCCACAAAGAAGTCTCGCTATGGTAAGTGTGGCAACTGACTCTTTGAATGAGCGGCCACAGAGAGCTTTCCTCAGTTTTCTGCTGCATCTTTTATGATGACCAATTCTGCATGACAAACAGATCAAAAATGATGCACAAAATCGATGTTCCCCTGGGTAGCCAAACCTAAAGGTTCAGCAATGAAACTAGCATTGCCCTCCGGGCATACCTGGTTCCTCCGGGGAAGAGAATTTACTGGCGCAAATCTGCAGTCATGCCGGTTCCCTCTGGGAGATGTTAGTGAGTTCTCGCAAATTGGTTAGTGATTCCCGTAAATTGCTTTCAAATGTTGGCTGCTGGCACGGCCACGAGCGCAAGGAGAAGGAGTAAAATGCACACCGCAGTTGAACTCCCTTCAAGAGATTGGGAATTTCAATAATATATTATCCTAGTCCAAAGACCAACAACAATAGGGGTGCTCAATTCTTAGCGTCCCGTGGCTTTATTTGTCCGAAACAAATAGAATTCAAACTCCGCCAGAGCTGAACACCCATTTCTCGTTCTGTACAGAACTATTCCGGTCCAAAAATCATGATCACCGTTCAAGTGACTCTATAGTGATCTGTGAGTAAGTATAGGCGATAAGAGAAAAAAAAAAAGGTCTTAATAACAACGGTTTTACTCCAAATCACACAAGTGCTAAATCCGCATATAGCTTCTCATAACAATTGAACCGAATGTATACACAACATGATGACAATTTATGAGATAGAATGCGACCCATTCCGAGCGCAATATGGGGCAAAATGAGCGGAAATATTTGCGTTCACCTGGCAGAGTTTGAATTCTATTTGTTTCGGACAAATAAAGCCACGGGACGAGCCCACAGGCCAAGAATTGAGCACCCCTAATTGTTTTGTACAGTTTTTGGCAAAGGGTATAGCCGCGTGCATGAGAGCTGAACACGGGTTGAGGCCAAAAAAAATCCTTGGGAGTGTTGAAGATTTGTGAAAATATTCATTGCCAATCTGCCAGTGGATGACCAATACAAGCCTTGTCAGTTCATTTATGTACAGTACGGTATGTGAGGGCGCAGCCTGGATCGCAGTGGAGAGACCGTTGCAGAAGGCTTAAGGTGTTTTTTTCTTTAACTTGACTTCCCTCCGACTTGCTGAGATGCCAGCCAGAATATTTCTTGCAAATCCTTTAAGTAGGTTGATTATTTTATGGTTATTATCACGGACACTATCTGTCTAGGTTTGCCCTGAGCGTAAATACTAACAAGATCACCAAGAAGTGCACAGGCGGCGGGTGGAAAGAAAGCGGAAGTACCATCGAATGTGTGGGAAAACAGCGTGGAAACATCACTTCGATGAAATGATGAGCCAATGAAATCGCGGAAATGGGCCCTCGACAGCCAATCAAAGGCCAGGATCGGCCGATGATTGAAGGCGACAGACTTTTTACAGGTTGGAGACCTGGTTACCTACGGAACCAGGAACCTTGGGGCTGCCAGAATGCCCCCATCACTTTAAATCAGAACAATCAGCCCGGAAACAGCTTGGAAAAGTGAAGCTCCTTTTAGGGACCACCGCAGTAATACATCCTCCTCCTCCTCCTCCTCCTCCTCCTCCTCCTTTTAGCCCCTTTCAGCACAGTACGGTATCAATTCGTGTCTCGGCTTCCTAGTTATCGGCTTACAACTTAGTTACGAACATTTGGCTAAATGCGGTGTACGTTGAAATTTAAACTCTGCGACGCTTTTTCTCTTGTTCGGAACGGGTTCCGTCATATTACGGGAGCAAGAGGAACCGTCGGAGATGCCGAGACGCGCAGTTAATGTATAGGTCGGAGCGTCTTTAATCGACTTTTTTGGACTCCAATGCAGAACTCCTTAGAAATCGGTTTGGGAAGGTTTAAGAAACTGAGGTCTACCTCAAAACTATGTCGCCGAAAATTGGTCTCTATTGGTCTCCGATAAGGCCGCATCTCAAGAAACTGTCTAAACCAAGCCTGTGATAGGGGGGAATCTCGCTCGCTTAATAATATAGAAGCCGCGGATTCGACTTTTTCCGACCTACGTGTTGTTGACTTCTTTCGTGGCCGTCCCCCTACCTATACGAGAGATTCTGCGCATGCCAAATAGTCGATGAATAACAGACCTTCGTGCAAGATTCTGATGGGCCGCCTGCAAGCCTTCGTCTCGGGGGGAGAAGATGTAGTTGCATATTTAACGGAAACACCGGAGTCGCATTCGGACCGGTTTAATTTATCTCAATAAAGCATCGTGACGGATGCAGATGCTTAAATTAAATTCAGCATCACTGTGGGAACCTTCCAAAAAGGAAGAACCGTCATTTGGATAAGCAGGAATCTTCTGCTCCGCAATCGCTGTTAATTTTTTTCTGCATAGAATTGTAAGTCATGGTTGAATTTAACTATCAAAGCTAAAGATAAAATTAGTAAACCGGGGAATAAACGCCACAGACAGCGTGATCTATGTCGCAAGTCCATCTGCACGATCTGTCAATGTCGTGCAACGCTGTATGTGCGGCTAGTAAGCTTGTGAAAAGATGGCTAATGTTCTTGAGTTCTCCCTGCTTTTTTTCCATCCGATTCTGAGAAATGTTGGTCACTCAAGTATGTATGTGTCAATGTAAACCAGAAATATTCCGACAAAAACATCATGTCAAGCGTTTCCTTATCAGTCCTTCATATAGAGTGACCGATATACTTGGAGCTTTAGCTGGACACTCCAGTATCCGGATAAAATCCCGCTTGTCGGCGGAAAAACTGACTATAGCGGTCCGGCACTGCATCCGGAGAATGTTCTACCGCTTACACCTGTAACTTATGATGTGGCGGCGGCGTACTGATGCCAATGACAGATATGTACAGATAGCCCGAGTCAAGGGAAGTGGTATTGACTAGCAACTTGGCACTATATTCTCCCGCGTGGTTTCAATTATTCTTCAAGTGAGCGGCGGGTCTGCGGGTCTTGTTCAACGTATACAATAGGGAAGTATGTCTCCAGTGTCTGCGCTGATGCATAGTGGATATGACTATCGAAATAGGTCGCTACTTGTAGCCTCAAATCGAAAACTGTTCAAAATACGGCGATCCTCAGGCATCAGGGGTGTGTATCGGGGCGTAATTGATTCCACAGAGCCCGGAGACCGCAAGGATGGGTGTATGAGTGATGAAATGGGTGGCAATATTAAAGGCAAACAGGCTGCACGGGCTGTCGAGACGAGGGGAGGTAATTTGACTTGAGTCCCTGTTGCATGGCACCCAGAGGCTTCACCTAGTTGCGGGTTAATTAATTAGGATAGCCAATTTGTGCC
Source organism: Mycena rebaudengoi (assembly GCA_029282285.1). NCBI lineage: Eukaryota > Fungi > Basidiomycota > Agaricomycetes > Agaricales > Mycenaceae > Mycena > Mycena rebaudengoi. Next base: position 143,853 of record JARJCX010000035.1, read on the forward strand.
TGAGAGAACGTACGCAAAGAGGGCCGATTAGCTTTCATGTAAGTTTTTTGGTCGATGTCGTGACTGTGGTGCGGACTTTGGATGCTCTGGAGGCTGCAAGACAGCTTGTGGGTCGTTAGAAAGACGCCGGGTGGGACTTGTATATATTTCAGGTACTCGTAGTTCTCTATCACCGGCAGTCGGTCCTTGTCGCAATCCTATGATTATGGATTCAGAAAAGTTATCGAGTCCCGGCGCGGATGTAAACCGACAGAGAAGTATGCGACGAGGTGCCATTTTCGTGCAACCGAGCTTCCAGGCATGCAGAGCACGGTCGAGTAAGTTTTCTTCGTGAGCTCATGGACGTGTTCCTTGCATTTATTAGAAGTACAGATACTTGAAGATCGGATAAGGCACCTGCGGCGAGTCGTTAGTCAGTATGTCACTTCCTGTAGCATGTGTATGGCAACAGGAATGGACCAGCTTCGGTTTTCAAGGTAAATCCCGTGATGGCCATGATGCCGGGCGTCTTGGCGGACCAGGACCCCAAACACACCTGCTCTCATCATCCATCAAGAAATGCGATCATGTGCTGATGTGTGGTCTGCGATCCAGCGAAATGATTCAAAATCCGTCATTCCAAGATTCAACCCCACCTATAACTTCACTAAACTATATTAACTCTTCCTCCTCCTTATCCCCCGTGGTTCTACCGCGTGATACCTCTTCTGCTTCGTCGTCCCAGCCTCTATCTACAACCCACTTGATAAATACCAGGAGTTGGAATATAGATGGTTCTTTTATGTTGCTAATGAGCTGCCCTGAACACCGCAATGTAATCCTCAAATATGATTTCAATTTTTACCAAGAAGCACACCTTAGGCCACAGCAGCATGACACAGTGAGGTTGTCCGAAGGGTACTCGATTTTGTCGCGAACACGGCGACCAAAACCCGACTTCAGCAAGTCATGGTGTCAGGTCTAAATTCTGCATGACTTCCCGCCAAGCCGCGAGAGGATCTCTCCGGACCAGGCTTCATGGCAATTCAGTTCACAGACATTGTGATATATAATGTTTATAAACTACCAGAAAGCAGCGACTGGACGGGCGAGCTAGAACGCAATCCCTGCCGCGCACTCAGATCGTCTCTAGCGGTAGCCCGTTCGGGTGGCTTTCAGATACATCTGTTGGGCGATTTAAGCGCGAGGACTGGCTCCCAAACTCCATCAATCAACGACCATCCACGGAACTCGAACGATAATGATGAAACTTCAGCTCGCAGAAGATTTCTGTTCCGTCTCTGCAACGACTTTGATCTCGAGTTCGTAAGCGGTGCAGAATGTTTTGGACCAGTAAGCGGAGAATACACGTCCTTCCAAGACTCCAGAACTACACTGATTGATTATGCCATCTGCTCTCGCAGTCTTTTCCCCAAAGTTCGCTCTTTTGCGGTAGAACCCGAGTTCCCAAATATGATCACGCCGCACTCACTTTGCAACTTGAAGTGGATGCTGCAATTCTAGGTACATCTGCCTTCCCCATTAAAAAACGGAAACGCGCGGAGGTTGTACTCCTAATAGACACAGAACTGGACCGCGTACTAATCAGCGCGATGGAAGCAGGAAAAGACCAATCCAGAAGTCAACGCAACTGTTCGGCCGTGTACTTCAACACAAATCCCGTGATGGTTACTATCGCTGGCCTTTATAAGGATTTGGGCAAGAACACCGCATGTCCAGGAGCGTCCGCTTTCTTTGGACCAAACTCTGGACTCAACGTCAATTCCGGACTCTGGAAATGACGCAGGTGGCTGGAGATGCCCGATTAGCGACATACTAAAGATGATCGTTGCGTGGATCAAATGCCGCTCTGCTCCCATTCACTTTACTCATATCGAAAAAGGTGTGCTCAACGCTCCACTTAAAGATGTCATGGAAATGGCCGAACAGGGCGCCGCACTACCTCTACTCAACACTCCTCATGGTGCCGACTACTCAGATCCGATCTGCAGCCCCATCCAGCTGCTCACAGCGGACCGTCTCTTTCAAATGCGTGAAAACAACGCCATCAAACTCGTCCTGGAAATGGTACCGACGTCGCAGATCCAGCACCCACTCCAATCTCGGTTACTGCAGAAGCCTCAAAATCGTTTTTGAGAAGCGCCTTAACCTCTCAACGACACTCCCTGAATCATTCGACAAGACTCAGCATAAACTCAACCGAATGCTTGCAAATCTGATTCCCGATCCCACAACAGACAGCGCAGAGGACAAATTCTTCCCTGCAGAATGGACAGAGGAACACATAGCCTCCGTGAAGGATCGATCACATACGCACGCATGGAATGGACAGTGCCACAGGCGAGGACACCATTATATAAACGGAAATTCTTGAAATTCCAAATGATGTCCTCGCACACTTGTGCAACGAGTGCATACGAAGAAAGGACAGACCGACGACGTGGTTCAGACCAGTAATAATTGGCCTTTTGAAGAAAGGGAAGCTCAAGACAGATCCAGAGAGTTACAGAATTATCGCATTAGAAAGCTGCGTACTCAAAATTCTGACTCTCCTCATCCACAAACGTATCACGGAGTGGGCCAACTCTCGCAAACTAATTCTAGACTTCCAGAATGGATTCAGGGAAGGATATCGAACCAACAATAGTCCTTTCATCCTGCACTGTGTCAAAGAATTGGCTCGCACGAAGAAGCGCGCAGTATATGTTACAATGGTGGATGCAACGAATACTTGAGATAAACATGCCGATCGTTGATTGTCCATTGCCAGTATGAAATCAGACAAGCTGATCTCAAGTTTTGACCGATTTTACCGGGGGTGGAACTTAAGTTCGGGTCGAACTTAAGCTGGAGTCCACCAAGGTGCCGCAGCTTCTTGGCCCCCGCTCTCCTACCCATTAAAACTTAAGTTGCAGCGCGACTCAAGTCTGAATCAAAACTGAAATTCTATTGATTAATGGGCGGTAGGTAAATGAAATGATCTTGGCTGAAAAACTTAAGTCCTCTCCATGCAGCTTCAGTTCTGCGGAACAGGACAAACAACTCAAGTTCTGTAAGAACTTGAGTTGAACGACACATTACTGGGTCTGTATAATTGGGATGGTAGAGGGGAACGAGACACAGGGGGGGGCGAAGAATGCGAAAAGAAAGTGCAGAAGGGACAGTGTGGAAAGATAATGATGGACACACACCGCGCATGCATCGCTCAACATGTGGCAGCCCAGGGGAGCAAAGGACCAAGTTAGCTAAGAAACTGAGAGGTCAAGCTATGCATCGCGCACATGCTTAGTTTTCTAGCTGCCCGTCTCTCTCTCTCTCTCCGAATGTATGCTACTGAGCGGGTGGCACTGGTGGCACCTGGGTGGCACAAGTTTCGTGGCGAATGCCGTGCCCGGGAGGAACCTGAAGTTAGGCTTTAGAGCTCAATAGCTAGTCTGGTTCGTAGATGTCCCGCGCGCTCGTGGTTACTGGATGGTGGTGGGCGGTGGTTGTGGTGGCGAGAAGAGAGACAAAGAGACAGCGTGACATTTGATGTTACCAATGCCGATTCTGATCTGCAACTAAACGGACCACAGCACATCACTTCGCCTTGTCTCGAACTTCCACTCCTCTCTTCGCCACTTCAAGCACACATGTCCCTCGCAAGGTAAGCTCAACTCAATTGTACTGCTGTTTGCCAGATGCTTACTCCTACTCACCAGGTTCTGCCTCCCGAAGCCCATCTTGATTTTTGTATGCCACCCGCGCTGTGTTCCAAATGAGGCAGTAACTATGCGACCCAAGAGGCCTATGGTTCCGCCTCTCCATGCCAAAGGTGATTCCCAGCCTTGGATTCTTTATTTCGGCATATTAATTATTTACCATTCAGGGACTCATGCCACTTCCGGAACTGAAGTCAAGAACGACGGTGAACTGAAGTTCAATCCAAAACTTGAGTTACCTATTGACTTTATTTCATACGAACTAATCTCATTCATATCTGCCGCCAGAACTTGAGTCTTGCTTGAACTTGAGTTCAGGTTGGGTCTTTCCCGGACCTGAGTTCCGGTTGGACTGGAGTTGGGGCTGACCCCGTTATATAGAATTCAAATACCTTATTTATTATAATACAGAACTTAAGAAATATAGCAACTCAAGTTCCACCCCCGGTAAAATCACCCGGAACTTAAGAGGACCTAATAAATTATTTGTGCCAGTCCCCACTTTAAGATTCACCAGTAAATGTCCCCGTAATTTTAGTCGAGCTACTATTGCATACTTTCTATTGCATACTTTCCCTCCTTTGAGTTTGCTGCTTAATATGAACGTTAAATCCTTGGGAATGGATTGCTGTTATTTTTACCTCTCGCGGCAACAACTTAATGAGTGCTCTCACAACGGACTGTTCCTCTTGGTGCACTGCCTACCTAGCCAGTGATCCCGAGGTTTCGAAATCTCTGGCACTCTTCTTATCGAGAAGCTATTAAAATGAAGAGACTTTTCTTTCCTCTGTTCCTTGTACTTTATGTAACTTTATGAACCTAAATAAGTTAGACGAAAACAATTTGATCTCTCCATGGCTCGGTCCGAATTCAAAGAGACGGTTATGTGTGAATCAGTTATAACCTGGACATAGGAAGCAGTTTCGGGCAATTCATTAGAGAGCCCTATTTTCCGTTGACCACGGTAGTGGCAGCCTTAGGCGTGAGATCTTGGCACCTGCGAATGTTTAGCATTTGAGACTGCTCCAGCCCGTCCGCTATCGAGTCATATTCCGCTTCCGATCAAGCTGAATTAGACCAACTAGATTGCACCGTTTGAGCATGGTTGGACACTCAGCCCATGCTTTACCCAAAGTGCGAGAAGTTCGAGCTTCAAAACAAATCGGTTTTGGATGGCCATGGGTTTGACAAGGGTTCGGATCCCGAAGATGCATTTATTATTGCATGGTCCCTTGCTGTAGCACAACATACATCCTACCCTCCTCCTCTTCCTCCAGCTCCCAATGAATCTGTTGCAAAGTGGTTCAAGTGGTTGTTTTTGAAATGTTAACGTTTTTCCATGTTGTCTGGTTGAACTTCGGCCGTGTTCTTTTTTTTCTATTGCACCCCAGTATTTACCACCCCTTGGCCTTTTCTTTAAAAGAAATGGTGATGGACTATGGTGTCTATCGTTTCTTCGCTTGCGCACCGCGATAGGGCTAGTTTTTTTAATGATAGTATAGCAGCGTCTCAATCTCAAACAGATTTGAGGAGAAAGCTTCTCGGAAGTGCAGGCAAATGTGAATTTATTTGGGGCACTGTTCGTGTTAGTCCCTCCTAGCCAGACACTTCAACCCTTCCAACTCGTACTTCGTTTGTTGGCCGGGGTCATATTACTAGACATAGTCACTGCGTTCAGGCTCCAGGTAGCCGAAGCCATTTTTAGGCGCTGCTAGGCGAAGCGAGGCGAGGCGCCGAAATTCGTCGTCTAGCTTCGGCTAGGCTCGGCTAGTTGCCGGTCACGGTCACCTCGCCACGCCTAGCAGCGGCTAGAAATAGCTCGGCTAGGCTCGGCTACCCTTGCGGCTAGCTGGACTCGAGTGGAGTCTTTCAATGGTCCATCCTTAAAGGCATGTCTTTGCGCATCTGTGTCTCATGCACCTCAGCTTGAAGTTTGGGAAGAGTACTCATTTTACATTAGCACTCGGAAACTAAGTGGGGAATCAACAGAAAAAATCCGGTACTTGAACACATTTCTTATGTGTTCGTATCACCTGCCTGGATGCCTCAGTCCTCTGGCTAGGAAGGACTCTCAATACAAAATAAATAAGCAGTGAGACAAAACATATCCCAAACATGCCGGCCAGATTTGCATGCACCCAATCTCGAACATATTATTTGAAACACACAATCCGTTACATATGTATTCGCATCCCCAAGGGCTTGAACATGTATATCTGTGTGGTTGAAGAAGAATCAATTCGACGCCAACACGCCTATTCGAAACCGGATTTTAACTGACATTCATTCCATTTCCTCACGGAACGATTGTCAATGTTATGGATATCATGAATGTGCAAAGATGGGTGAACAGCCAAATGAATAACATATTCATCACTCTTGTGGCTTTTCATCTATATATTAGAATGGGTTGAGTAGCAGTCACTTGATCTTAGAAGTTGAACTGGCCAGTTGGTAAACAGAATTGTGCATCCTGATCGGGGGCTGATTTCCCAACCGCTCATGAAATCAATTGAAACTCGGATTATGTGGAACCACAATTCCGCGCGCATGAATCGTACGGCGCCGCAATTACTCCTAGTCAAATTCATTTTAATCTATTTTAATTCATCTATGTGAGATTTTAAATTTTTTCCATTTACTGTGCAGAATACTGTCCTGCAATACCAGAAATAATGATCTGGCTTCGGACATGCTTATGTGTGCAAAGTCCCGAAACCATCCATCTCGGGTTATTCCACTACCACTAGGGAAAATTAATATACAGTGTGCAGTAATCTTTGGGTGTTGTTCATCTTAGGTTGATATTAGCCGCATATTCTCCCACGTAGCGTTAGACTCTGCCAGGGACAAATTTTCACTCTACTCTGCGTGCCGCCATCAGTAGTGGTCAGTACTATTGGCTGTTCTTGCCCTCATCGGATGGGTGGTGCTGCCTCCGTCATTGTCGCCGCCGTAATATCGCCATGGATACTATTCACCCATGACTTGACGGAACTACATTAGTCAACAACTTGAACAAGAAACAAGAATGTTGGCGGCGCAATCAGATAGAATAAACTTTGATGCAACTGGAATTGATTGCATCAGGAAACAAATGACTGGTCTCCGGGGTCCTAGATAGTGCCGACGTCTGGCATGACATCACTCCACATGGCCTCCATCACTTTTAGCACAAAAGTGAAGCTGGTCCGTTCCTGTTGCCATACATGTGAAGTCTAACCGTTGGGATTTTGTTTTGCCTACAAAACCCAATTTCTCCTTGTAGATAAAGCAATCGCGACGGAACCGACTCTGTGACCTATGATTCGTAGTATGAGAAGCCACATTCAGGCGCAACAACCCTCGGGGAGATTCAAGACCATCACTCACCATTTTCTTCCTTCCGTCCAGCGCACCAAGCCGCCCTCGGGACAATCCCTCGACGATTCCTCCCATACGAAAACATTTCCGCTCTTTAATTGTGCGCGCTCCTGCGCGCACAATCGGTGTCTGATGAGCGGCAATACGTTCGATCGCGCAGCTTCCAGGACTTTGAGGGCGTCATCAATGTTGCGGATATCTGCTTATATATGGAGTTCTGACACTTTAGAAAACGAAAAGACGCACATAGGCAGGGATGAGTGGTATTTTGCCCGACTTTTGAATGGCTCTTAGTCATATGTGTGGTTCCAGGAGGGAACTGCGTGGGTAGGCGACCTCGCCACTCAGCGGTCCAGTTTTATGTGCCTTGATCTTTAAATAGTCTAAAGCGCATTAAGGAACTGAACAGAAATAACATAGCAACACGGATTTGGTGAGAAGCGACCTAATATGGACACCGTCCCCAACCAATCCCCATTCTTGTCAGAAGTGTATCCGGGGTTTAAAACAAGCGCACCTGTCAAAGCGGCCGCCGTTTCCTGTGGCGCTGAGCAATTGAATTTTTAGCTTCTTTGGGTTTGAAGTGCCACAACCATAGCTTCCGATGCAAAATCACGTCAATTGTCTCAAGCGGAAAGGTCAGGTGACCGTGCTGAGTGGCGGTGATCAACGCAGTGAGAGCGTGACCAAGAGGTCCCGGATAATCCTCGGGACCTCTTGAGCGTGACAAATCTCTGCATCCACCTCACGCCAATGCGATAGCCATGGACCCGGAATTCGCCCTACGAGGGCTTTCTAAGGCGATTGCGAACTCCCGTGCGCGTGTTGTAACTCTTGAACTGACCCTGGACTCTTTGGTGCGCACAGCCGACCTGGGGCTTCTTCTTGAGCCTTGAGGTACGAACTGGCATAATCTAGCGGCAAAGCTCGAAGGCGGCCCATTCCGAGGCTAGGGGTAGCGCGGAGTCGATCCGCGCTGACCTTGGCTCCCAGATTCTTATTTTACACCAACGGATCGACGCCCTTCAGAAGGCGGCGAAAGAGAGGCAGGAGACGCAAGCGGTGCTAAGTTTCGCATTAAATCGCGCCAGCATTCACTTAATCTCTTTAGGGACATGGAGGCCAAGTTCTGGGTCCATCAGAAGTGCCTCCTGCGAACCGGAAGGCCAGTCTCAGCGAAGCGCTGACCATGTATACCAAAGTGCAACGCCCCAGCGACGCTTTGAACGCCGTGAGCAGTGGTTGCGTTAAATCTACTCCCCCTCCCATTTTATTCACTTCATCCATATCAGCGATGTTCTGCGTTTGAGCGCAGCGAGAAAGAACTCGTGGAGGAAAACCGTCGTCTTGAAGTCAAGGCTCGGGCCATGACGGAGGAAGTTGTCACCGCCATGGAACTTGTAAGTGATTCTTGATTGCCATATAACTTTGGCTATTAATTTCCGCTCAGAAATCTGAGGCTGAAAAGGTTAATGTTCTCACGATGCCATTCTCCTCGTATCCTCATTCTAGCCTTTCGAGTCGGAGGCAGAGTTGCAAGACGACTATGACGCCCTACCCACCGCCAACCGTGAACTGAAGCGCGTGAGTTCTAGGACATTCACATAATGTGCCGACGTGACTGAGAAATGCTGCGTAGGCCGTTTCAGAGCTGAGTGCGGCACAAGCTGAGTCTGCTGCGTATTCCAGAGCCTGCGAAGAGATTGCTCTACAGACTGCGAACGCAGTGAGTACGGTTTCGAAGATATGCCTTTCTCTCGCTAAATTTGATCCATTTCAGAAATCTAAATTAGATAAAGTAAGCGATCCTCTGCTTTTCACTCGAAGACTATAACATTCAGTTTCTGAAGGAATTCGCCGAACTTCAATTTGAATATTGTACTTTGAAGGCGAAGAAGGGCGGAAAGACTGATGCCGTTCGTTCTGCCCTCCGTCCAAATTATTCGTTCATATTGGCACTAGAAATCTGCGGCGTTCTCAACACAAGTCGAATCACTGACGACCACCATGAATGCCCTGAAACAAGACCTGGCCAAAACTACGAAATCCGTGAGCATACTTCTACTGTCTGAAACAATCTTATTGACGGCAAAATAGCAAGAGAAAGGTGCCCAAGTACTCCAATCGACGATGAGGTAGAGACTTCATTCTGATAAATTTATTCAGGCGCTCGAAAAACTCGATAAAAAATATCGCGAGCAAAAGGATCTCAACGTTCAGCTTCAAAAGGCCAATCAAGACATCTGTGGCGTAGTGCAGACTCGATTTGCTTACCGTCGTTTCAGAGCTATGACGACCTGTCAAACAACAATAAAGATCTCACCCAGCGATTCATTATGCTCCAGCAGAACTCTCTCAGAGAGGTTAGTCTATAAATTTCGCACTAATCAAGTTCGGTTTAAATGGATTTATGAAGCCCCCACCTCGCGGAGACCGCGCGGTAATTCTACTTCACGCGTGTTTCAGCGCTCAGACTACGTGATCCGTTAACAGTCTACTTCAAAATTAACGGAGGAATACAAGAGCCTGAAGGGTCGTCACCAGGCATTACAGTCTACTCTAGAGGAGATGCAGGAGGTTTGTGTATTCTTTATGTGTTATCAGCGCTGACTCGACTCGCGCAGTCATACAACGAGTTACAGGAAGGGCACGAGCAAGTACAGCAGGTCCGTCCATCGTTTCTTTCTGAATGACCGATCCGATATTCGATAAGACTTGCGACGACCTAGAGACGAACGCCGAGCTCATGCAGGTTTGTCGTTGAATATAGAAATTGCTTTGCGACAATGACGATCTATTTGGGCAAGGCGTTTTGTCGCGGAGGCAAGAAACACGAAGGCCCAAAGGTAAATATCCTATAAGTTCATGACAAAAAGTGCTGAAAAAAAAATCTACCAGGAGTTCGACTGAGGTACAGTTGCACTCCCTTAGTTAACGCACTATTCAATCAGCCCGGCCAAATGGCACTCCAGGACAAGGTACGCTTCGCTCCGTGAGCTACATTTGTCTTGGCTCATGCTCTTACTGCCTCAGGACCGACGCGAGCTGGAAGACCGCGTTCGGCAGTTAACCCAGACCAGCGAAACTATCCAGGCCCAGATGCAGGTACGGTTTGAAATATCAAGTTCGCGGCTTTGTGTGACTGTTTGCGGTCGTAGAATCCACGAATTCAGGTACTCTTTATCCTGAACATTATATATTTCCGCTCTTAAACCACTCTAGACCGCCGTCGTGCGCGCCTTGTACGAGGGTTTCATGGAGCGCTTCCCCTCGTTAATCCCGGGTCGCCGTGATTTTCATTTCCTCAAGCCGATCTGCACAACGGACGTCAAGTTGCATGCACATGTGGCTTTCGTACGTTACCCTGCCCTCATTTTCTAACTGCAATACTCACTGGGCTCACCAGGACTCAGAACTAAAGGCGTGCGCATAGTAGCTCGTGAATGAAGTCCCACTAACGCTGTTGCAGATATGTAAATCACACCCTATATTTACCGAAGGGCGTGGTGTGGTCATCCCCGCAGTGTGTGTGCATGCGCTAGCCTTCGGGCCCACGCATCATTACAGCTATTCAGCTAGTCTGTGGATCGCAGGGTCAGATGTCTCTGGTCTTGGCGGCATCACCCGCGACCTCTTCATGGCCGACGAGGACTTCTATTACGTTGGCACGTACAAGTGCCACAATCTTGAGCATCTATACCCAGGCGGCACTGCGGCCCCGGAAGTCGTCGTATGTCGGTTCTCCTGCATCTAGAAAATTGTCTCACTGCGCTCCCTTCTTCCGAACAAGTCCCCTCTGGAAGTGATATACGCCGCGCACCTTGGCGCGATGACACCAGTCGACACTGCCGTGGTGATCAAGTGTTTCTATCCGGGCGGCAGCATCCTCGTCGGATGCGTGGGACTGCAGTGCATAGAGTTTGACCGTTCGCTTTACGACACACTGCGGCGTCGGCTGAATAGTGGCGGGACTAAATGCAAAGCGGATTCGGATGGACCGTAGGCTACATCATCTGAGGAGGTGGCATAAATTTCTTAATCTACTGTATATAATGGCGCTGCAACAGTGTTTCATGGTTCATTTAGACGGCTCAATCCTGGACGAGCCGCAATGGTTGGAATCGCCTTCTAGAATGAAAGTTTGAGCTATAATATTTCATTCGCATGGATGTTGGCACGGCACAACTTCAACCGGAATATATGTCCGTCTCATAACACCGAGGATCATAGTGAACGTTGTGGCGGTGCCCACTCTCTGAGTGCCGATATAGGCCGAAGAGCAGGTGACAAGCACTGCGTTGAGGCCATATGTAGTCACAGAGTAGGCAGCCTAGGCTACGTTGGTCTACATTGGTCTACCCCCGGTAGACGCACGGTCTACATTGGTCTACCATTGGTCTACCAGGGGTAGACCAATGTAGACCAACGTCGCCTCCCCTGTGACTACATAGGGCCTCAACGCAGTGAATGTGACATCATTGTGACATCCTCTTTTCTGGACGACCAGTGGTGCGCCACCGTCTCAAGGGTCGGGACACGTTCGCCAGAGATGGACACCATCCTTGAAAATCCACAGCTCGCTCTCAACTCACTCTCCGATTCTTTCAAAGAATCGCGCGCACGGATCGCGGAGCTCGAACAAGAAGTGGATCGGCTGGTAAAATGAATGTTCTGTTTTCAGTGAACTGCAGTTGAATCTTGAAATCTTAGTCTCGAGATGAGAAGGATTTGATCGGTAGTGTTGAGCTCGCCAATAGCACCATCAAGACTCTGGAGCAAGACAACGGGCTTCTCCGCGAACTGGTCGCACATCAAGACACCTCTCAGGGAAGATGAAGAAGGAGGAGGAGCCGGAAGTGGTAGACAAATCTTTCAGCAGCGCTTCATCTTCATCTTACTTGGTCACTTTTCAGAGGCTGCAGGATACTGCCGCTCCGAGCGGTCCGGACCCATCCCTCAATGTCAAACAGGTACGCGCCAGATCTCCCTTATACCTCGTGCGATAATTTATTTCGTAGGAATGCCAACGTCTGGAAGCGAGGGTAAAAGACCTCGAGCAGGAGAACGGCGAGTTGGGAGCAGTACGTCCCGTCCATTTCCGTGATTACTTTGCCCTGACCGCCAGAGATCGAAGAGCCACCAGAAGGAGGCGACTGAGCTTGCGGTGGTACGTATAGGCTTTCTGCTCAACTTTTGTGTTTGTGTATTGAGCTGTGCCAGGCCCGCGAGGCACTCGAACTGGCTCAGGCAGAGGCTTTAAAATCTGATTCTGTGAGAACACCCTGTGTCGTCTCACCTCTCATCCTCACCAACTCCCAAGGCCGTGGCCAAACTGCGCCAAAAATACGAGAATGCGAAGACGGGAAAGCAGGAACTTCAAATGGTAGGCCCTCGTCAATGAACGTCATTTGAATTAATTTGCGATATGGTTAGACATACGACCAGCTAACCCTCGACGTTACTTCGCTCAGAGAGGAGGTAGAGAGCCTGAATGCAGACGTGTCGGCTGCCACGAGCGCGGTGAGCGATTCCCGGATATTTTTCGTGATCTGACCTGGCGTTTCACGTCTTAGAGTGCAAAAGCTACCGCTGTGCGTTGGATCGATCTTGAATATAGTTAGTAACCGCTGAATTGCACAGACACTCACGAAAACGAAGGAGCGGCTGCTCAAGCACAAGACCGCGCGGGCCGATTTACAGAGTGTTCGTTATTTTATTGCAAATACTTTCGACGGCATTCATCTCAGCTCCTTTTCAGGAATACGACGGACTCTCGGCTCAAAAAGATGATCTTGAACAGCGGCTGGCTGACTCCGAGCTTCATGTCAACGAGGCGACGAATGCCGCTGCCGCAGTAAGTTTCTAAATACCTTGATAGCGATATACTGACGATATCCTCAAGCACACCGAAGCCGTGGGTGATTTGTGATTCATCTCCACGTCCCCCCGCTAAACATTTTGGGTAAGATTATGGAACTGCGTACAAAGTACAAGCAGGTGAAGAAGGAGAAGGCAGCGCTGCAGGAGGTGGAGTATTCTGATATCTACGAGTGCTTTGACACCGATATCTTATTTTCTAGACTTGCGCGCAGCTAACGGAGTCGGTGGAAGAGTTAGAAACGGCCGCCGCTTCAGCCGGTTCTGTCGAAGTACGTGGTCTGCATTCAAAGCACACTGATTTATTATTCCCAATTCCTTCTGTAGGACGAGCCGACCGAGGTGAGCTCACTTTGATTCTCTTTGTAGGCCTGCGATCTCATCATACTTCAGGCGCTTGGTAAATTGAGAACCAAGTACGAGAAGATCAAGACAGAAAGGAAGCAGCTGCGCGAGGTGAGTTTGCTCACCCCGTCGTCAATTTTATTCATTCACACCGTCGCAGAAATGCTCGGCGATCGAGGCCCAGATAGACGAGCTACAGCGGGAAAATGCGACCCTGAAGGCGAGCTCTGGGAAATCCCCGGAGATTTGGTTTCAGCCGCCGCTCTCAAATGAAGATAAACAGAAGGTACGATCGTAATCGGGCCGGTGCGACATTAATTTTCAAAATAAACAGACCGAGGCAGCGCACAAGTTGTACCGAGAATATCTGCGTAAACTGCCAGTGTCATCCGCACGCCCACATGTCAGCGAATTGGATCCCGTGTGTTACAAATCGAACAACATATATTCTTATCTTGCCGAAGTACGTCGTTGCTCGACGGCTGTCCGAACTGAACGCTCATCTAATGGTCCCAGGATCCAAACTCTAAAGCGTTGGTGTTGCAATCCGTCAGTATAAAAGTACTCAGCTTGATACGGTCCTGGCAGCTTCTTCAATCATGTGCTCTACCTGCCAAAGCGCTCTGCCTGGCTTGACCCAAACGGCGGCGAAGACGGCAGCCCTCACGCTCTGGCGTTTGGGCCAAGTAATCGATATGATCAATTACAGAGCGCCTGGATAGAGGGTTCGGACCTCGACAGTCTCCATGGCGGTACTCGCGAATTATTTATGATTCGCAAGGATTGGATATTGTACGTCGGGACTTACAAATGCCATGACCTCCGTGGCCTTGCTCCAAAGGGGACGCCGAAACCCTCACATATTGTAGGTCGTGGTCTCTTTTTCGATTCCTACAGTCTCATCCGCCCGTTAGTCCACCAAAGAAATACTAGACGCAACCGTCGGAATTCCCACTCCGCCAGAAGTACAGCCAATAATCAAGTACATGTTCCCAGACGGAATAATCAAGGTGGTCGCCACTGGATTACAATGTGTGGGGTTCAATCAGCAACTATATGATTCTTTACGTCGGAGGTTCGCAGAGAAGTGTGCGGCGGAGGGGCGTCCCAAGGAGGATGCTAAACGGAAGGAGGACGGTTCAGGTGACGTGCCGCCACGCAAGAAACAAAGAATCTCCGTATAAATATCGGTCAGCGTGCCTTTCGACGCGTCCTATATTTTCATACTACATTAAAATACAGTAAATACCTTCATCGATCGCGAACTATAATTTGTAGCCCACGCACGGCAGCATTAAATTTATTCTTCTTATGTTACATTTGCAGCGAGTAATAACCTTTCAAAAGGAATTGTGTTAAGTAGATAACTATTAACGAGTGTGTATGAACCTTGGGGAAACCGGTGGCTGGCTTCTACCTGGCGGGCGCTGCTATAACCCTTTCGGTCCATACTAGTGGGTTAAAGGATGATGACATGTGGGTGGGCTACTGGAGGTGGGCGAGCGGGTGTCGTGATTTTACATTTGGTTTCAACGTCCTCGTCTGTGCGTGCTCCTCACCGCGTCGGCGACAGCACCAGGCCGTCTTCTCGATGTGGATATCCTCAATGAAGAGCGAGCAGAAGAGGGTGAGCCCCGCGACGGGGGATGCCGAGCATGCGCAGCGACTCAGCGACGCACCTCGATCAACTCGGGCGGCATTGGCGGACTGGCTCGGCCCGCTCGGACCACACGGAGTAGCCTGTGATGTGGATCAGCCATTGGGCTGACGTTGACCAACGCCATCCAGTTAAATATAAAAGCCCGAGCTGCAACCGAGCTGAGCGTTCTGGTGCACACCGAAAAGAAAAAATAAATAAATTTGGTGACCACACGCATATCTGGAAGAAGAGCTCGGTAGTGCTCAGTACTGGGAGTCCCTAGTCTAGTTTTACATGACATAAGTTAGCCGGAGGTCTCGCTTCAGAAACACGTGACCCCGTTGATCTGAGAAATTCGACGTGTTGGTGAGGTACCAAGCAAAAGTGACCAATCTCAGATGAACATCTGAACTTCGCTGTCCTCACCAGTAATTAAAATCTCATTGCAGTTCGCGGTTGGCCCAAATTCACTCCCCGTAACCGTGTGAATTGTAAGCACTGCCACTCTGCCGGGGCAATTGGTAGTATATAAGGGAGCACGAGAAGTGCGGAAATTTGACAAAGAATTCAAGGAACTATATAATGCTTCTCCCGCCATACCAAGAATTAAGAGCGCGAGTGTGGCCTATACGAGTTGACTCGAAGGAATGGGATGGGCGTGGGAAGCATCAATCGCCTTTTTGGGAAGAGCCTAATCCGGAAGGTCGACCTAGGCTTTTCCAGCGCGAGTAAAAGCAGACCATATAACAAGGTTTTTTTTGTTTTGTTTTGTTTTCAGAAAAATAATCCTTGTCTATGGTCTGACTAGCGAGTAGGGAGTCCCAGCTTACCGATGTTCAACCCCTCCGCCAAAACTTCAGACTCCGGCGTGCTGACGCCAATACACTTCTCTGAGTTGTACATACCGAATGTTTTCGGTATTTTTTGTACAGACTTCTGACCTGGCCGATTGTTATGTGAATAAATTGACGGAACACATCAACTATGTGTCATTTATAACTTCTTTGGTTTCTGTGTTGATAATAACGACCTGTTGGCACAGTTGGTAATGCGCCCGCTGGAATTTTCCCAGGGCAAGATGAGCTTCTGCGGGAGTCCCCAGTTCAGTTGGGACAGGTCGCTTCCATTTTCTGGACTTTGTTCTTTTTTTCAGTATAAACATTCAGGAAAAAAACACCTTCCCAAATTGGTGGATACAATAACTATACGTGCTAATCCTATATAATGATCAATCCTGGGGGATCGGATTTCGTTCAATTTCAGATGTCAACCTTTCTCTCTCTCATTCGCTCCTCCATCCATCGGCCTAGCTTTGACAAGGAAAGTAGCTCAGGAGGAAGTGCGGTGTAAATCATTCATTACTCAGAACTATATTATGAGATTATGGTTCGCTACAAATAGACACGCCGTGAAGAGGTTGAATACGATACCGCAAAATCTGTATTGAACTCCTATTTGTTTTTTGGCCAGCCCTAATTCACGCCACGGAATCATGGTCGGATCGCTGATTAGGACTGTGTTCGAAGTGGATTCATGTCTTTACCATCTGTTGAACTCAAGGTCAGGTGAATATTTTCAATCTCAAGTAATGGGAAGATGCCTCTTGGGCTGTTATTACAATGATCCTCGGCTTCATCCTCCTCTATACCATGCTTGCGGAGTGTATGCCGTATACGTGCCAATGAACGCTCCACGTTACCCATGGCACTGGTAATGCATGTTACTGTAGCCTGAGCCTGTCCTCTAGGTCCATCAAGCGGCTTCGCGGGAGCAGGTTAACCGGTTTGTTTACTGTCACATTATCTACAACGCTGTAATAGTCCCGGGCTGAGCCGACGTCTAGCTTACAAGACGGGGTGATGGAAAGTTGGCTCTGGACGACGCGGTAGTTAGAGAGTGGAAATTAATTGGGCAGGACAAAATACGACGTAACATCCATCAGAAAATGGATTGTCGAAGTAGGAGAAGCACGACACCGGCAGCAAATGGTTGTTCCTGTTGAAGGCCTCAGTAATGGTGAACACGATCTCAGAATTATTGAGCCGAAAAGAATCGCCGACAGTCAAAACTTGTGGCGTGAAGTTGTCTAATGGATGTCAGGGATTAGATTGCTGAAGGGGAGCGGAGCAAGCGTGTCGTTGGGCCAGTACGTGAACTATTGTACAACATTATATGCCGAAAGTGGAACTGTTAATTGAGAATCAATATTTAGCGAGTATGTGGCCCATGATAGCATGCATACTTACTGTTGGCTATTGCGAGTAACGCGGTCAGTAGGAAGAATACCAAGAACACGATGGGGGTTGTCCATCGCCAAGGATATGCTGACTGAATATTATTTGAGGAATGCAGAACATCAGGCCAAAGAGCTTACGAGTTTCTACGGAGTATCCTAGTCGATGCCCCAGGAGCGCTTGAGGAAGACGGAGAAGGGACATAGGAGGGAGGCAGGTAAGAAAGACGACACTGCAGTGCTATTCGTGTTTCATATTAAAGGTATGGTGTTTGTTGTTTGGGGTTGAGTGACATGAAGATCAAGAGGTAGGCGGGAATACAATCGCCGACACTACCCTCCGACAATCGCTGATAGCTGTCAGAGGGGGGGGCGGGGTCTTGGATCAGGAGCAAGCCAATTCTTTGGGTGCGAGAGCGGCAAGACTCCCAAAATGACGCCTTTAGGCGATGATGTGGTTAACATTTAAAGCCAGGAACTTTCGGCAAGAGGTAACCGAAAATTCTTGTAAATTCAAGAGCGGAGGCTCTTCCCCAAAATAATAATAATGTAACTACATAGATCGATGAATTACGCGCCAAAATGAGGGGTAGCCAAAATTTTAGAACTCTTTTTACTAAATATTTGAGTTGTATTCAGCAATCAAAAAATCAGGCCTTAGAGAGCTGATTGCTGGCTTGGCTATCCCGATTTGGGGGGGCTGCCAAAGTGTGTTTGATCGAGAACGCCTACCTCTTGATGAAGATGCGGGAGAAGCGGATTGAGCTCATCCAACAGATGGTGGCCGTGTATTTTTACTAGTTACTGGTACAGCTACTTTGCCCTCCGAGTCCATGCACCATGAAACGCAGAGGACTCCAATTTTTGCGACGAGTCTGGGAATATCATAGACAAGTACTAGAGCAGTGAGTCTCGGATGTTGACCTTCATGACCTTGACCGCAGGATATTTCGGGACGACTTGCAAGGGCCAACATTATTCCGGACCACCTGGAATAGTTATATTCACGATACACTCCGAGCTCTCCGCATTTTTGGCACGACGTTCCTTACGATTAGAATCATATCTATCCAGATTTATCCTGGCTCATATCATCAGCTTACTGACTCTTAGTCCTGTACTTACACAGCTCTTGGCTCATTGTTGTTGTCTTCGTCAATTCAACGTCAGTTAAACGGTTTCGGGATTCTTCTCCTTGGGACTCCTCTTAGGTTCTCTCTCTCTTTAAGTAGCATAAGTCGGTAGCAGGTCGCTCCCCAGTCGCGGTTATGAGGTTCGCCAATGCATAGAGCGACGAGTTGCCGATGGGCGCCATTGTGTTTGAGCTGATGCGAAGATTCGGACTGTTGGGATGAGTCACCGATGTTGGCAGGTGCACGTCGTAAACAAGCCACTTTGTCAGAAGTGTATCTGGGATCTCCTGTCAAAGCGGCCGCCGTTTCCTGTGGCGCTGAGCAGTTGAACTTTTAGCTTCTTTGGGTTTGAAGTGCCACAACCATAGCTTCCGATGTAGGATCAACTGATTCCAGTTCAGTCCATTATGTGGCCGACCCCAGTTCGACTCTGGGACAGGTCATCCACTGTTTGCTGACATTTCTTTTTGATTTTCAAATTTCTCAGTCATATAATATTGATATTAATACACTTTTGAACCCAATACACTACAAGACCCTTTAGCGCAGATAGAAGCGCGCTCGTAACATTTAATATATGTGTGCCAGAATTGTGCGGGAGGCCCGGGCTCGACTCTGGGACAGGGCGGGTTTCACATTTTCGTTCTGGCTCGTTTCATTTCATTTTGTTTAAGACCTTCCGCCTAATATTAGAGTTGAATTAGCATGTCAGATAGACCTTTTAGCGCAGTGGGGAGCGTGCCTGTGTAATGTATACACTTTGTCATCATCTTCCGGTTCGAGCCCGGGATAGGTCGTAGTAATGGTGTCTTCTACATTTTTTTTTGTCTTTTTTGTCTTTTTTGTCTCCTTGTCCGGCATTGGTTTCAGTTATATTCCGAGTCCCTTCCAATGCGGGCTGCAGCGGCACGACTAGCCAACATTGACTTTGAGCATGCCTTGCCAATAGTTCGCGATACTGATGGCCAACATATGCACATCCAACCAGCATCGCGAAATATTATTCCGAGCATAAATGGCAACGCCGACGGCACCGCTTATATTCTGCTTCAGTTAACACGCCAGAATGACCTGTTGGTGTGCGCAGTGGTTAGCGTACCCGCAAAGACTAACACCTCCCTGGATTGAGCATGTGGGTGAGTTCGACTCTAGGACGGATCATCAACTTGGACTTTTATTGCTCCCAGGCTTCCTCCACCCACATCTACATACGACTTCCAACTAAAACGACAGGAGAAGAGAACCAGTTAGCGTAGTTGGAAGCGCGCCTGTATAGTGTTCACACTGTGTTCGTAGACTTGTGCGGGAGGCTTCGGTTCGAATCCGGGACAGGTCGTGGTATAATGTTTTTTAGTTTTTTCTTTGTGTCGATTCCTTTCTTATTCTACTTCGATTTGTTCCACCACGGGCTGCGATGACACACGATTTACCAGCGCTGGATTTTGTTGCCAACTCGCCATGCACCCACACCATTCCATCAGCAGTTATGTACAGTATGTACATACACTATTAAGCACCGCGTCCCGGCAACATTAATGACAAACCCGTATTAGAGTACCCACACCGATATCCCGAACGAAACCACGGCTGTAGACGTATAAGTGTACCCATAGTCGTAATATACTCCCTCCCCCCATACTCCCCTCTACGTAAAGCCCGCGGCTGTTCGTGCGGCCATCCAAGCACGTCGTGATCGACAATGCGGCGAGCGCACCCGATAGGAGTGCATAGAATCTAATGAGGGAATACCCTCACTTCATCTTGAGCCCCCTTAGCCGGTTGACGACCTCGTCCATGCCCAAGCCCTGCGCCGCGCCACCCCACTCGCCACTCCACCCCTGGCGCGACTCGGGCCGGTACGTCATGCTCGTCCCTAGGCCCACGTCGCCGCGCCCCCCACTTCGGTTCCAGCTTAAGCCGCCGTCCGCGGGCTCAGCAAACTCGGACGTGCGGGAGAGAAATCGCTCGGAGCGCGTGCTGCGCATGGTGGTGGACGGGTGCGCGGTAAAGAGGGCACGCGGATCCATTCATCTTTGTGCTAGTCGTACGTCACGCGCGTGGGGAAGCGGTATTCGTTCTGGTCGTGTGGGAACGCGGGGGACGGCGTGCGCGAGCCCACGCGCTCGGCGCTGCTGGAGAATGCGGTGGCGTAGTGGGCGGAGAAGGGCGCCGCTGCTGCTGTAGGCGGACGGCGCGGGGGATGGGGGGCGCGTGGCGTAGAAGGCGGGCGAGCGCGGGGGGGGGGAGCGATGTGGAAAAGCCCTGTGTGTGCAGCATAGAGGAGCCGCGCGCGAAGCGCGTGGTGTGCGGCTCTTGCGGCGGCGGTCGGCAGAGGGCTCGCGCAGGGGTGTTGGCGAAAGCGGGGAAGAGGGGCAAGGGAGGGCACTGATGGGCACCGAGCACTATAACTATGCGCAGCGACTCGATGTAGACGCACGGCCTGGATCACCTCTTCGGTAGCGCCGGGTAAACAGTTGTGGGCGACTTTCGCGCACGAGGAGCACCGCGCGTCGGGAGCGTACTTGAGGAGGTACTTGCCGTCCTCCGTCGCGAGGGTGGGCTGTGCGACGCTGAGGTCGATAGTGTAGCCGAAGAAATGAGCGAACGTGGTCATGTTGGTGGTATGCGCGATAAGCTTCGGCGCGTCTTTGAGCTGACATGCGTGGAGTCGAGATGAGTGCTGAGCGTCATACCGAAGCAGGGCGGTGGCTGGTCGGTCGAAAATGCCAAGGAAACCAGAAAGTGTCCGTTCCACGCACAAAGAACTGTTTGGTCCAACGCGGTGAGTAGCAGCGAAGAAGACTTTCTATCCGTCTGAAGAGAGATGTGTACACGAAAACGGATACCGCAGGTCCCAGGGCTTGCTTTTCCTATGGATCGTGGGCAAACGTGTCGGCGCTGTCGGCTACGATGTTGACTCCAGTGAACCAGGGGGAAGAGAGTCCACGCTTTGCGCGGCTTGGATGAAGCGACTGTGACACTGAGGTAAAGTTGACGCGTGAAGGTGGATCATGCGCTTCCGCTAGAGGTGATTTTTTTAACCCGATGCGGTAGTCTCGAGCTTTACCGCCGCTGCTGGTGGTTCGTTCCAACTTCCGAGCGATGAGGGGAGAGGAGAAAATGGCTTCATTATGGCATTGGCGGAGTCTCGGACCGCGCGGAGTTTGGATCGTCCATCATTTTTTCGGGCCGACGCTGGTAGTTCAACCATAAAACTATTTGCAGGGAGCTTTTTCGGTTCCACACTGCTAACAATGACCTGTTGGCACAGTTGGTATTGCGCCCACTGACATATGCCCAGGCTAAAATGAGTCTTAGCGAGAGTCCCCAGTTCAATTCTAGGACAGGTCGTATCCCTTTTCTGTGTATTTTTTTTTTTTCCCCGGTAAATAAACGGCCAGAAAAAAAGACCTTCATTCGGAAATGGCAGAGTAAGCTTTTGAACAGCCGGTCACACACAATAATTGTACATGATCCTTGATCTGGCTCAATCCTTTTGTTTGTTCAAGTTTGGGGGGGGGGGGGGGGGGGGGGTCGGATTGGGTTTAATTTCAGATGTCAGCTTTTACTCTGTCATTCATTCGTTCGTTCCACCATCCATAAGCGCTCTTGGAAACTCCGCACCTAAGCACCCATTACGTCAGACAGAATTTCCTGAGACGTAGTCGGGATTTGTCCCACAAACATTTTTGTTGTCCTCGCCATTCAATCATTCAATTTCATTGATAAGTTCCCTACATATTGCAGACCAGAAAGACCTTTAGCGCACTCCGCAGCGCCCACGATAAATTGATCTTGTCCAAGGGAGTTATGTGGGAGGATCCGGTTCGACTCTGGAATAGGTCATTCAGGAATCGCATCATGTTCCCCCCCCTTGGTTCATTTAATCACAAATTTATTACTTACAAATTTATTGTGGTTCAATCGATATAATAGAAGAGCTGTTGGTGCACTCGGCAGTGCACCGCCTACAGTAATTGAGCGTCGTTGAACAAGATATATGGGAGGTCCAGTTTGAATCAGGGACAGGTCATTCCGGTCATTATTGGTTATTCTGCGATTTTGTTCGGAGTCTTTACCTTTTGTACAAAGCCCAGCCTAGCAGCGCGCCCGCTTTCTCTCAAGGCCCTCCACCCCATGACCACTACTGTAAGTATATGTTATGGTTCACTTAATAATATGAGAAAAGACCTGTTGGCACAGAAGGTAGCGCATCCACAATAACTAGAACTTCACTCAAACGTCATGTGGAAGACTCCAGTTCGGCTCTGGGATAGGTCATCACCTTTTTTTTTTGGCTCGTTCATTTCATTTTACTCAAGCCGTCCGCTCCATGCCGTAGCTCAATTAGGATACCAGAACGGCCTGCTAGCGTACTCGGCGGCGCACCCACTGGTAATAACTGAATGACCTCCAAGAGTCGTGTGGGAGGCCCCAGGTCGACTCTGGGATGTCGGGGATGGTCGTGTTTCAAAGGTTCGCCAGCGTTTTTGTTCCGGGATGTATCATTTTGAATTCAGAAGCTTCTGCTACTGCATATATATTGTGTTCAATTTCTATGAGGGAAAGACCTGTTAGCGCGCTCGGTAGCGGACCCACAATAATTCTGCCTCAATTGAAGGCCCCAGTTCGATTCTGGGACGGGTCATGCTCGAGGGCCAGCGCACAGAGATAAGCACCTGCAGCGGCTTCGTGGCTTCGTCGATACTAAATACAATATATTAAGAAAACCTGGAATTTACAAAGACATCGTTTCTCAAATCTGGAACAGACCGTTCCTCTCACATATATCGGAAAACGAGTACTGAGCAGGCAAGAGAGATGGAATCGAACTTCAACATTTAAAAATGTGGTTGAAGAACCACTTTATATGCTAGTTTAGACTTCGTTCTTCCGGAACGTGTTCAGTACGAAGTCTTCGAGATCCCATCCTTGACTGTCACCCACGACTCCCGCGCTTGGAGGTCATTGAACCACCTGTGAATCGGGTAATCAGCCCGCGGATGCGTGTAGAAACAAAAACGGCCTACCTGGTGACGTTGGGGCCCTTGGTGGTCATAAGGTCACTGCCGGCCTTCTCCAACAGGGCGCCGTACGGAAGGTGGAACAAGTCGACAAGCGTCACTTCCTATGGATATTCAAATGGATTATAAACAACGGGCTGGGATGGATCAGCGAATATACGCACGTTTCCGGCAAGGTACTTTTGCTTCCCGAGAATGGCCTCGTACACATCGAGCTTCGCAGAAAGTGTCTTGAGGTTCTCCTCAAGATTGGCCTTGTTGGTCTCCATACCCATCATGCTGTAATTGAGTCAGACCAGAGACTCGGAATTAGCGACAGCCTTACGGTTTGAAAACGGCCTCGCTAACCGCCCTCGAACTGAAGGGGTCAAAATTCGAGTATTCAGTGGATGCGGCCTGCTCAAAGAGGGCTTTTCCCTTGAGGTCTGTGGGGACGAGCTTCGGGCCTTGGTTGGCGTACTTGTCCGCGATGTAGCGACAGATGGCGCGACTTTCGTACAGAATGAAGCCGTCGTCATCCTACTCAGCACCATGAGAAAGTGGTCGGAATTAAATGGGTAAAAAGCCGGCTCACGATGTATGGGACCTGCCCGAAGGGCTGGTGTGCTCTGAACTCCTCGGACTTGTGTTCGCCAGCCATAATATTTATACTTTGGAAAGTAAAAGCGACCTTCTTTTCGTTGAGGACAGTCGCAACACGCTTGGTGCAGGTGGAGTACGGGGAGCCAAATAGTTTGAGAGTCATGGTTGTCAGGAAGAAGGAGCGATGATGTAGATGAGGCGGATCCAACGCTCCTTATATAAAAATTCTCGCAAGTTGACTTTGATGTAAAGCGGGTTCAGCGTCCTCATTTGATCGAAGATCCATTTAATTACTCATAGCTCAAGACCGCCATTGGCAAGCACTGTCAGCTATAGCTTGCGCATTGTAACCGACTTACTCACAAGTCGTTACCAAGCCTGTTATTCATTTAATAGGAAGCGGTGCCGTATCCATATATACTTGGTTCCCGACCAAGATGGCTATGACGAAATATCATTGAACCATGGTAACCAGCGGCCCCAAGCATGTAATCATACGGGATGTGGAATCTGTCTGTGAGCGTCAACTCTTGCAGAGACGAATTTACTTGAACTGGGTGATAGCCATGATGATCCTTGTTTCACCATGCCATTGGGACGGCTGCGATTGCTTTAAGTTCCGTTTAACCGTTTAATCAGAAAATCAGAAAATTGGCCTAATAGCCGCTACGGATGCCTGTGAACTGAAGAACTCTCGTGAAGCTAGACTTGATAACTGTTCGGTTAAACGGTTTAACGGCCAAGTCGGACTTGAACAAATGGTTCATATTTTTGTAACTACAGCAATGCAGAATTAAGTGTAAATCGCGGACACCGGCGTCGCTGCATTGACCTTCACATCGCAGTTATCTGCACGGCCAGAGTATGTACCTATGCCTAAGATATAACATTAGTTTTCTCAGGTTGAATTGGGTTCAACCCCGCGAACCGGTATGTAATGCTTTGTCTTCAATTAGAACACTGCGACCCGGCGAGGATTACTGCACAAGCGGGTGCCATAGACGGAACATTTTTCGGACGCGTGGGGAAAAGAATGTCCCATCGGACCTAAATTAACCGGTGGGTGTGTAATACAATGTGAGGAATTCGCTTGTAAGGAAATGATCAAGAACATCGAGGAGCCTCGAGGTTTACCCATCGATGAGCTGGGCATTTATCTGCCATGTGGCTGTACAGTTATCTGCCTTGTTCTCAATCCCTGAAGCACCTCAAATCAGACGAATATTCTTGACGATCTATAAAAGAATTTAGAATATAGTATCTCTTCAGAATGAAGGGTAAAGGCCACTAGTGAGCAAAAACGATGAATGGCAGCTAACTACGTGACATGGCAGATAACTTTGTCACAAATCACGTGGCGTTACTGATGTCCTCCGCCTTCCGCGTTTACCCGCGCCAACTGTGCGCAGACGCGTTTTTAAAACATTTCGCAGTCTAAAGACCGAGAGGAGCACCCATAGCATTGACACATATGTTTTTGGAACCAAAAGCTTGTGTTGAATGGCAGTTCTTTTCACTTAATTTCATTGCATGGGTTTTTGGCTGGAGTGTATCATGATCCTGAGCACAGTGCGCGCTTTCTCAGATTTAAGTGACTTGAGGGAGTGCATATCATCCAAAAAATAAGTTTTTTAGTATCTTTTCAACAGCCAATACACACAAACAGCATATTTTTTACACATCAAAATTGCGAGTTTTTTGTTCAGCCTGAACAGCAAAAAGTCGGAGTGGCCCTAAATACAAGTAGGAATGAGTCTGAAATACATACCTTACCGATTTCACGGTATTCCTGCCGCTTCTAATATACGAATGGGTAGAAAACTGCGGGGGTACCATCACTTATTCCGCCAACACTGCCAAAACAACGCAAATACCTTATTTTAGTTCATGGAAAAAATGATATTGCCCACAAGCCATATAGGACATGAATATGATCCAACCGTCTCCTATTCTGCCGCTCCAGATGACTTCTGAAGCTCTTGGAAAGCTCAGGAAAGTGTGTGAAAGTTTTCCCCATTTGATTTATTTTTTCGAGTTTTTTCCGATTTTTTACCCGGTGGAATGATCGGAAAACCAACCTCGAGGCAGGAATAAGTGCGGAAGAGAAGTCAGCGACTATTGGGCACTGGGTTCACTGTAAATTGCATTCGCTGTCTTCGGCACAAAAATATTTCTTGGTTAGGCAGAGTTGAACCATGTTCTGCCGAACATTGATTAATATTGATTTGGCTTGCATACGAGGTTGCTCTGCTCAAGTTCAGAGCCTTCCGCGTATATGGCATAGTAATCAGCCTGTAGGCACATTTGGTAGCGTACGTACAAGCTGACCCACCCACATCCCTAGTACATCCCCTCCTGCGAGTTGGTGGCCCCAGTTCGATCTGCTTCCTAGGATTTGTTCTAGTCGATTCATTTTAATTTCAGAGCCTTCTGCTACTGTATGTATGTAGTTGATACTCCGGCTTTTCCGTGGGATCGTCCCCAGAACACTCCGATCACAAGCGTTCACGGCGGTACATTCATTGCTGGAAATGTGAATACTATCCAACGGCATGGAGAAGCAGGTGAGTCTTTGATAATGTCCTCATTTCTGCTCTCAAACCCAGTCCCAAAGGCCTGCATATTCTTCATTGTGCTATAGCAGGTGACGCCCTCCACGACTCTGCGGAACGGTACCCGCAGCCCCGCTGTCATCCCGAGACACGGAAGAGATTGTTGAATATTCTACGCAAATTGGCGCGCGGAAACGAACCACCTGAAAATTTGACATCTGATGATCTGTCCAAGGATGAAGACAAACTACAAACACTGCATCCACGACCATCTGCCTCTTATTTAATTCTGAGCAACCAGTCAACTGTACTCACTCATCTTGAACTCGGATATCACCCGCATAAACTCGTGGTAGGAAAGAGGATGCAGAGACCCGGTGGTGTATGCTGCACGCCCACGAAAAATAAAAGGGGGTCAACACTGTGGGAGGTCTCCGTTCGATTCGGGGCTGGGTCATATATAGTTTCATCCCCATTTTTTTTGTTCTACTAGATGCCGCCTCGCGCTATTATATACACGCTGAACAAGGTACGTACTATTATCATTATTCTTGAACCTCCTACTTATCAGAGCATGCAAATAATTCTTCTGCTCAAGACTTCAAATTACTCAAACGCGCGCGCATAAAATCCTGGTATAAATACAGCTCAAAGACCCGGTAGTGTACGCGGCACTCCTACGAGACATAGTCCCGCAACAACTGGCTCTGTGGGAGGTCCCCGTTCGAGTCGGGGTCGGGTCATCATTCGACCGACGCGAGCTTTTCCTTTTATCGTCGTTTTTTGTTCGACCTGCAGGTTTTCGCCAATGGCATTGAGAAAAACGCACATACATCAGCAGCGCGGGCTTGAGCTTTCGTACAGACGGCGCGCTTCATCCACTCCGAATCTAAATTGAATCCTGGCAGCTTGGATCGTCCTTGTAGAATTTAAATTTAGCCTTTGTAGGAAAGCCGGGGTACCAACCTGGTGGTGCATGAGGCAGGTCTACACATAATTTTTTAACGCGAGTAGGTAGGTCATAGCAGCTAAAATCTTTCATTTTTTTTTCTTTGGCTGGAACTGATTTAAACATTCGAAGCGGGATGAATCGATGAAGAGCGGTTTCTGCGAGACCAGACAGCAGGGAGTAGTGTAAGCGTTCAACGTTCAATCATTGAACTTGTGTCAAGACGGGACTCTAATATGCAAATTTAAAGTGAGCATACACATGTAAATTTAAATTGTGTGCTTTGCGAAAGCATACTCAATCGCGTTTCGTTTGCGATTGTTGAAGCTTTTAAACGGTTGGAACTGCGTCGGGAAGTATGAACTATTAATTGATGAAGCGCAGTTGAATATGCAATTGTCTATGAAATCATGCATTGTCAGCTTTAGACTCAGACTTCGTTCTTGATGATGAATGGGAAATTTTTCCTTTATTGCATGTCCAGATACGCTAATCGTAAACTTTAAAATTGCGTTTTGCGCCAATTTTGCGCTGTTAGCCTATGAGCCGGCCCGAAAAAGCCGCGACGCACAACAAGGACAAACTCAGTGAACGTTGTCACCACGTGACGCACGCGGCCAGCACTTGAGAAATTTTTGAGGCGACAAGACAAGATATCCAAAATACGGTCTTAAGCTCATCCTACGGTCAATTGGCCGTAAATGACATGGATGAGGCCCTCAACGCACATCCTGATGTGACCCAAATTTGCTCAAGCTCTTCTCAGACACTGCGGGCAAAAGCCAACGCATGCACAAAACACATGCGTTCGACGCATGTGTTTCGCATGTGCAGGTCTTTCAAACAATGCCATGCAAAGGTCCCTTTGATGAACAAAGGGTAGACAAAGCAAAGACCAAGGGCAGGCAGAATTTCCCAGCACCAGGGAAAATTTGCCCGCCCTTTGTCAGTCCTTTGTGTGGCCTTTGTTCATCAAAGAGCTGTTTAATTTGTTTTGTTTGGCACAGGTGCACATGCGAACCACATGCATCGAACGCATGTGGTTTCCGCATGCGCTGGCCTTTGCCCGCGGTGAGATGCCCTCACCAAGTCGCAGGGAAAGGTCAAGGAATTGGAGCTTAGCTTATCATAAAAGGTGTGTCTCAGTCGAGCCCCCGTGAAATACTGAGGCGGACGGCAATTCCAGAACGCTCTCCTTACCGAGATCTCTACAAAGGCCGGAAATGTGGACTGGCCTTCTTTGAGTGTTTAGTAAGGCTCCAATCATTTCCGTTTGCAAACAGTTGGAAACTGTTTTAAACCGTTTTCCTAATCGTTTTATTTGCGGTGTCTGGGAAACAGTCACTGCGTTCCCTGGGCGCCGAGGCACAGGCTCTGCCGAGGTGTGCCGAGATCTGCATATTTATCTCCCTTTTCCAAGCTCTGTTTGACCCCGTTCATGGCCAGGGAAGGTCCGTGCGGCACTGTAATCCATGCTAGTGAAAAAAAAGCGCATTTTGAGTGAGGCGTTGTGGCCGTTTGGCAATAACTTTGGGCTGAATCAGCTGATGGCGGCAGGGCCGCAGCACAGGGACGCACAGGCTGTGCCGAGATCTGCCGAGATCTGCCGCCGTCATCGCCACGTGGCCTGCCTCGGGCTCTCGGCACACCTCAGCACAGGGCCGCAGACCTTTGCCTCGGTGCCCAGGGAACGCAGTGAGTTTGAGAAACGATTTGGAAACTGTTTCTGGCCTATATATATATTAGTGAAGCATCGCTGGAATTATACATACGCAATGATTCAGCGCGCTCCGGAAGGTAATTTCACATTCCATATTTATTGTTCTGTGTTCTGCCATGCTGACCGACGAGTTAGGCTATAGATAAATGGGTCTTCGAGAGAGAGGACCTCCGCTTCTTGCTGCTTATGAACGACGAATGGAAACTTCTGGAGTCTCTCGGCGATATTTTGGAGGTACGCATTCAATTTCTTTCGTTCTTTTTGTCATTCAAGAATTCACATCTCACGAACGGCCAGATCTTCACTCAAGTTACGTTGCGATGACATTGAGCTGACAGCCACGCGCCTTGTTGTAATAAACTTCCCGCTTCTCGAGCAAGTTTTCGTCATCGCGGCAGGACTTCAGATGTTTGAGCATATGCTCGTACATGGGAAGAACCCAGGGCAACATGGGAGTGCTGGATTTCGACATTTGCAGCGCGTATGTCTGTCAGCCTCTATTCAACGCGAGTTCTTATCTATTTTTAGTATTACACCCCTCCTTCGGTCGCTCATGGTTCAAAAAAATGGGCGTGGATCGTGCCGACAGCGCAACAGTATTATTTGAGCACGTGTATCACTCGTACCAGGAGATGCATGATGCCGAGAAAGCTGTGGCACCTCAGGCCCCTGCGCAACGTCGATCCGGGACCCATGTATCTTTCCTCGCTGATGTGTGCATGGTGGACGCCGAAGAGGTAAACCTGGTAATAATTGGTGAGCTCAAGCGATTCTACGATGCTAGGAAGACGTACGGTGCGGGGATCCCAATGATCCTTTGGCCCGGTGGAAGGTGAGTTAGCACTCAACATTATTATTCCCGCTGATCCACCTTTGCAGGCCAACGAGCGAAATTTTCCTGTGATCGCGAAGATGGTGTGCGACTTTCTTGCTATTCCAGAGACCAGCGTATCGGTTGGGCACCTCTTCTCAAAATCACGGCACCTTTGTCATGAAGCGCGGGGATCCATGAAAGCCGCGACGATAATGGAGGCGATGCTAGTGAAGATGTGGATCAAGGCAGGCTTGTTCAGAAAGGCCTCCTTGAGGTGTGGCTCCGTGCTCACGTAAATGAATGTAAAGCTCCTCTAATATACTCATAATTTCTACCTTTTTTTTGGTGCGCAAAAATACCCTTCGAAAACGTATTCAAACGTTTGCAAACGGTTTCCTACTGTTTCCGTTTCTTTTGCCCGAATCCACAAACGGAAAGCAAACGGTTGGAGCCTTAGTGTTTAGCGAGCGCACTGACCATTCAAAGGCTGAATCTGAGCTTATCGCGAAGGCTCAGGCGCTAGCTGAGCTTCAGGTCTTGTACGCAGCTGAAAAAGAAAGCGGCCTCGAGCTGCTCTCGGTGAGTATATGTGTTTCATCCGCGCATCCGTCTCATCTCTGTAGGCACTTGAGGAGCGTGTCCTTGATCTAAATAGTAAGGAAGCGGACGTAAAGGAACAGCTTCATCTCGTTGCCCAGGAGCGTGAGAGCTTCGCACGGCAGAAAGAGGCAGGCATCTCTGCAGCTTCTGTCGGGGGATTGCTGACGTTCGGCTAGACCTTGTCGTCGGAAGGCGTTGCAAAAGAGAGGGCCGTTCAACTTCTGCACGAGAAGTACGACGCAGCAATAGGAGAGAACATTGCATTACAAAAGGTTTGGCTTTTGAGCACTTCTGTGATTGTCTGCCGTTCAAGCATCCAGCTGTTTACTAGTCTCTTGAAACCACCGCGTCGGATCTGGCCGCTCAAGAAGCTGCTCTCAGCCAGGTCTTGAACTAGAAAATTCTCTTCGCGCAGGTATACATTTATTTTATGCGTTCTGTTTCTTCATTGATATCCCCCAGAAACTCCTGAAAGCTCAGGCGGACGCGCAAACTACCGAGTCTCTGCGTTCAGAAGCCGCACAAGAACTAGAACATCAACGCGCGCTGAAGCAAGAATTAGAAATTGCATGTATTATTTATTGATGTGCATTCCGTTGCTTACCTCCAGCAGGTGTTGAAAGCGAGGAACGGCGAACTTGTGGAGCTCCGCGAACAAATGAAGTCCAATGCCGTGGATCTGAAAACGGCGAGTAAACCAGATACGAGCATTTGGTTGCTTACTTTCCAACAAGCTTTAAAAGCGAGGGATGTAGAGCTCATGGGGCTCCAGAACGAGACTGAGCAACTCAAGTCCGCCGCCGTGCATTTGGAAGAAGTGCTCCCCTTTTTTTTGTCATATTGCATCTCATATATCGGTCTAGAAGTTACTCTCCGCAGGCGAATCGCACAAGGCTCAAATAGGGAAATTGAAAGATGTAAGCGAACCAGAATCTTCTATTCCGCTGCTTACTTCGGGCAGATACTGAGAGAGACGGACGTGGAGCTCATGGATCTCCAAAACAAGAACAAGCACATCAAGTCCACTGTTAAGAGTTTGCAAAGATGCCTATTTTCGTTATATCTCTAGATCTAACTTGACGTATCCCTAGAAACTACTTGCCGCGGAGACCTCCAGGCATAAGCAGGCCGAAGCTGCGACCCGATCAGCAGAGCTGACTCGGCAATTGAAAGAAGTAAGCTGTCTCCTACATCTTCATTCGGCCCACATTTCGACTGGCTCCATCCCTAGGACCTACAACGAGAGAAATCTGCCCGCGTTGTTCTCCTGGACAGCTGGATATCGAGCGCGAAGAATATCGTCGACTATCACAGGTGGCTTGAATTACCTCGCCCCTGTTCCCTGGTTTGACTGGTTGCACCAGGACTATGATATACTTGACGTTCAAGCTCAGGAACACGAAACGACGAACGAAAACCTGCGGCGGATGAACCACACTCTGAAAGAGAGCGCTCTTCAAGCGGAGATTCAAGGTGAAGAACGCGAGGCGACGATCGAAAATCTCCAGAGGACCAACATGAATATGATGGGTGCGTTCTCCAAGCGGGGACTCAAGTCAAAGACGTGCGTTATTTGTAGTTACATCCCCTCCCTAGGTTTATCAATTCCCTTTCAGGAACTGAAACAAGCCGCGGACGAGGAGCGGCGAGCGTCAGAGGAAAAGTTGACCTCCGCTTTGCGCGCCAATGCGATGCTCCAGACGATATGTGCACTTTGTGTATCAGTTGTGTCCTCTTAACGTTTTCCAGCCCTATTCAAGCCTTCACAATGCCCACTATCAGCTTGTGAAGGAGCGAGGCGCCGGCGCCCTTGAGCCTTCCGTGAATCAAACAGGCATTCCGGCTCCAGCTTTCCCTCAAGCGCAGTCGGCCGCTGGCCAGTTTGAGAGTCATCCCGATCGACATGTATTGTGATTTCCTTCCTACTCAATGTTGTTCTGCCCCTAACATTCTACGCAGTACGAGCACCGTGTAGGGGCTTATCCTTCACAACCTTCCGTCCAGTCACAGAGTGGGGCGAACGATCGACTGGTGCGCACAGAGGAGCCATTTCACTTCTTTGCTTTAATATGCATGGGTTGTACAGTCATCAGACGCGGATCAAGCGCCTGGACTTTCCGACAGAGTTCTTTGCTGCAAATTCATGAATCGTCTGCCTTCGCCAAATCGTTCCATAAGATATGATGCCCTTAAACCGATCCAGGCCATATCCCGCGGCAAGTCACTCGATGTATTCTCTCATGTATGGTGGTCTTCTTTCCTATCTGCTTCCGCTAACGATCTCTATTTTACAGGGTCTCAAAACAGAACGGTGCGTAGCTGCGTGTGTCTTTCAAGTGATGTGGACTGATCGATCGATCGATGCATTATTCAGGCAACCGGTACATTTCCCGATGCGGTCCTTCTTCACGAATGCTCCCTGCACTCACGCCCTGGTATTCGCCCCAACACACGAGTATTGGCCCCCGGCCGACAAATGGGACACGTTCTCCCACACGGGCAAATTCTGCGGCCTGACCTTTGATTTATTCGTGAACCGGGGCGCCTCTGTGTACTATGCTGGTATCTATACGATGCTCAGTCTCACAGGCGAGGCTCCCGGTTTCGATATTCCTGCGGATGTGGTGAGTATATCCATTTTTCACGCGGGATGCAACTAATGTATATCATGGTTCATGCTTGCAGTCTCCGGCCGCGATTCACCACGCGGCGCGACTGGGCAACAGGAAAATGCCGGATTGTTTCCCGGGCGGCAAGATGAAGGTCAAATGGTATGGTCTACAATTTTTGGGCTTTGATTTGCGCCTATACGAACAGCTGCGGCGGCGCTATCTCGCGGCCACGGTAGATAATCACGGAATGAAGATGAAGGCGAGCACTGCGTATCTCAGCGCCGGCGGTGGTTCGGCGAAAATGCAGAAGACGCAGTAGTGGTGTCGCAACGGCGACATATTTTTTGATCAATATTTGTGAATCTTGCTCCGAACATATGTGCGTCATCTATTCACAATTGACGAGAGAAGAAAAAAAGGGAAGACGGTAGTTGGAAGAACTCCGGCCAATGATTAAAATGAGCGGGTAGCATGAATATTAAAATTTTAGACGCCCTCATCTCTGTAAACACGGGCGCCACAACTTGTCTGCATCGTAGCCAATGCTCAATGGTACTCACTCATCTTGAGCTGAGATATCACCCACATGAAATGCTGGTAGGAAAGAGGTGTAACGACCCGGTAGTGTACGTCGCACGCCTACGAGATATCAGCCACCACAGACGCCGGTTTCTTTGTGGGAGGTCCCCGTTCGAGTCGGGGTTTGGGTCATCTCAGAGTTTGTAGATGCAGCCTTTTTCCTTTCTCGTTCTTTTTTGTTCTATCTGCAGATGCCGCCAGCAGTATGATATTAAATCAACTGCTTTCCCTTTTGTACAACAGCACTTGCTTGTCTGAGCCTTGATTGAATCTTGACAACCTGGATCGTGCGTGCTGACTTTGAACTGCATATAAAGCACGCATACGAAATATCAGGTACAGACCCAGTGGTGCATGTACGCCGCACACCGGCGACAAATATATAACCAGTTGGGAACTCTAGCAGGGATTCGCCGATGGCATTAAATAAACGCATCATCCACCCCGAATCTGACTTGAATCTTCATAACTTGGATTGCCCTTGCTAAATTTAAATTTAACCTTCGTATAAAATACTGATAAGATTCACAAGAAAGACGGCATAAAGACCTTGTGGTGTATGCTCCCCACCTACGAGAAATGCACTCGAATTTCAAACTCTGTGGGAGGTCCTCGTTCGAGTCGGGGTTGGGTCATTACTCGCCTTATCTTCGTTTTTTTCTTCTCAACCTTCACCTTCCGCCAATGACCTTGAATAAATGCGAATTTATTTGGAGGGCTTTCGTACAAAGGGCGCGAGCTGCATCCACCGGAATCTGAATTGAATCTTGATAGCTTGGATTGCCCTTGATGAATTTACATAAATTGACCCGTAGAAAAATTCTGATAGGAAAGACGGGATAAAGATCCAGTGGTGTTGTCGGAAAAACCAAATTTGAATGGTAAGGTCTGATCAGGCTCTATACAATGGAAAGGGAGGTGTTCCCATTCGATTCGGGATTGGATCATAGTCCGTGAAAATGATGTTTTCTTTTCTTAACGTTTTTTTCTGGTTCTACCTGCAGATGCCGATTATTACATCAGAGTTGGACGAGGTTACATGATGTGGAACCTCCTATTTAGCAGAAACCGATTCAGACCTAGCGCTGGAAGTAACGTGTACTTGGTTGAATTGTACCTACTTACTGACTTTTACCCCAGACATCACTTGCATATATCAACCACACAAGAGAGCTCTGAGACCCGGTGGTGTACGTCGCACACATACAACAAATATTATGTCTCAGTGTTTCCTTATAGGAGCCCCTCGTTCGAGTCGGGGTCGGGTCATTATGGGCGAAGATGTCGTTTGTTCTCTTTTTTTTTCAGAATCATTGGCAAATGGAATGATATTGAATAAACATAAACACGCATTCATCCAGTGCGCTTCATCGAGATTTCCACCGCCGACGATGTGAATCATAAAGAAACCTTGACAACTCGGATTGTCCTTGCTGAATTTCAATTTAAACCTCAGCATTGCCGGTATAAGATCTTGATAGAAAATATGGGGCACGGTGAAAATGCCTATGTTGCCGCATGCTGCCGCAGCACTGCCGCAGGTTGCCGCAGCCTCTGCGGCAGATATGTCACACTGCCGCAGAACTTACGCAGGTTGCCGCAGGACACTACATACGCCTGTATTAGGTTCATCTAAGCCTCTAATCGATCGCAGTCTATGTCACGAACAATATTTACTTCCCAACACCGATGTTTGTAATGTGGCAATTTCAATGCCACAAGTACATTTTCTGGCACCTCGGGAAAGCGGCCGGACCGTGTGCAATCCGTAAGTGCTGTACTGCATACTGAGCAACAAATCCAAACAACATTCGTGAAGTTCCAGTCCTCAATGGTATCCCAAGACGGTGTATTGTCCGAAAATTAATAATTTGATCATAACTCGAAGAAAAAATGATTCTGAGGGTTTTTATTCGGCCAACCTCGATTCATAACCTGGATACATCATTCTGAATGATTATCTCAAAACTTAATTATTCAGTCAAAGTCGATGTTGAGGGAAAACTGCCGCAGGGTGGCTGTGTATAGTACCGCAGCCACGGTCGCCGCATTGAGTCCCATAATTGAAATTCACTTCCGTTTTGAGGCCAGAAGAGTCTGATAGATATTCTAAACCCTATGTGTACCAAAATCCGGAAATTTATGGATGAATTTAGCGCATTCGGGCACTGCAGAAGAAATTTGCCGCAGGGTGGCTGTGTAAGTGCCGCAACCACCTGCCGCAGGTGGTTTTACAATCCATGCGGCACTTGTTTATGCCATTATGCGGGTGGTACTATTGTAGGATTCACATTGGACACCATTATTCACATACGAATGTAAGTAAACGGGCTGTTTAAATCACGGCCTACAGCCTGAGCGTGTCAATGGGGATTTTAGAACAGACTGTTCACTGTTGTGCGCACCAGATATATAAATAAGGTCTAATGTTGAGTGAAATTGATGAGCTGTAGTGCTATGAACCATATAGCACGACTGTGACTGGAATCAATCACTGAAATCTTTACATCTGGCGAGTGGTGACAGCGATGACCGTGCAGTCCAAGTTGAATTCAGTTGACGGTGGGGGTCCGGCTTATGCTGATGAGTGATAATGTACAAGTGAGTTCTGCGGAGACCCCAATACTGACGGTACAAGCACTAGATGCTTCGACGTGAGCAGGAATTACCACTGGGCATGATTGCCGCGGCATGTTGAATGTTGGCAAATTGTTGTTGAAGTGCCGCAGACTGCCACTGACAAGTCACGCTGCCGCGGTGTTACGCCGCAGGACTGCCGCAGACTGATGCAGAATGGCTGCGGCAAAATACGAGACTGCCGCAGCTGTGCATAAGTTTGCCGCAGCCATGCATGTGTTTGCCGCATGTATTGCCGCAAAGTGCCGCAGCCACTCACGTTGCATTTGTTTGGTTGCCGCAGAGTGCCGCAGGTTGCCGTAGCCAAGTCGCTTCTTAAGGCCCCAAGACATTGAAACTTATGGGGGCCATATACAAGAGTATGTAGCGACCAATTTTATCATGAATTGGAATCTCTGATGTCCTTGTGGCCATCGATACATGCAGTTTTATTTTTATTTCTGCGGCAGTGCAACACAATTGCCGCAGAGTGCCGCAGCGGCAAATGCTGCGGCACTTTATCTTTGCCCGAAAATATGGGGAAGAACCCTGTGGTTTACATTGCGTGCACGCACACGAGAAATGAACTCTTGCTAATGGAAGTTCTGTGGGAGGTCCCCGTTCGATCCGGGGCTCGGTCACAATTGCTGCGAATTCTTTTCAGTTTTTTTTTGTTCGGGCCTGCCTTGATTTCCAACATTCAATGGCAGGATGGCTGGGAGTTCAAAGTACGCGTGGTTGCCGCGAGATCGGACGGGCGCGTGTGAGTTCAGCATTGAATCCGATCGCGGAGCTTTATTCTTGAAGCTACAGGCAAGGCGGGACCGTCAGCAACGCGAGTTTTTTGGATGGGTACGTACGTTTCAGCGCAGCATGTTAGAAGGCTTTATTCAGCCTAGGTTTCGTTTGCCTTTTGGCTTTTGAAGGTTGAGTTCAATCGGGCCGAAAAGAGCCGGAGAGCAACACAACCAAATGACTTGGGGTAAAGGGCCGTGGCTTTACCCGGCATGAAACTCGTACTTAATTTATTCAAAGGCAACCTAAAACATAATATAAATACAATTGATCTCACTGTCAATATTGCAAGTATTCAGACATCCCTGTGGAAGCCCATGTGTAACACCATCTTGCTCGCAGTTGGGACCTGTCAAATCGCAGTGTCAGAATCCCATCATAAAACTAGACCACCCCGTTTGTTTTTATAAATCTAGCAGTGAAGTGGTTATGACCGTGGTAGACAACTCCACGGATAGCATTTCGATGGTGTGTATCCCGAATATCAATGTTCAACACAGAGTCATAGGAAATATTCGGATCTGATGAAGAGGCTAGGGTAGGTAGGTAGGTAGGTATATTCCGACGCAGTCCCATCAGGAAACAGCCGGTGTTAGTACTACATACATTGCGTCAGAATATGTGCTACGGGTACCCTCAATCTTCCGCTGATTGATCTACCCTCCATTTCGGAATTCCTATTCTGTTGTCAGTATTCTAGTATGAAACAAGTACTCTGGGTTTTAAAACATCGCGCGTGGCATAAATTTTTATAAACCTCGAAAGTATACTTGGCCAGACGTTTAGTAACATTTGAGTAATGTCGATGTTTTGGTACAGCGCTCATTTGTGGAGGAAATCCGCTGAGATTCCCGTGCGAGGGATATATGGGGAGATTCAGCATAAATTCAGGTGACACACATCCCACAAAAACAATAAGGCGCGGGGTTAAGTAAACTCTGAGTTTCCTCGACAGCCAATAAAGACATAGTTCTCGCCTTCCACGGCCGTATTGCAGAATTGATCGAAGAATTTCAATGTGATGAGCATGTGGCACTGGCGAGATGGGTAAATCAGATATACCTCAACACTAGAACTGGAAGCCAGTATTTGGCTGGAAGACACTTGTCTCGGTGAATAAATTTATAGGATAGAGTGGTTGTGGATCCCGAGACGGTGTCTGATGAATTCGTGTTGAACATCTGCCAATGTTTTAAGATTGCCGCGCGGGTGTCCAAGCAGACTATAAATCCGAATGTGCGGTGCGGTTAACCTGCACCATGTGTAAACAAATTCCCTTGGGAGGTGGTATGCAGTTAATATTAATAGTCAGCTGCGAAGGTTCCATTCACCACGTTCCTAGTTTTGGACGCTTTTTTGAGAAAATATTGAGAAAGAACATCAAGTTCCAATGAGGTGAAGATAGCCCAACAAGAAAAATGTAGCATCAACAGCCTTAGGCTTCTCCGATGCAAATGGCAGACAGTTGTGCCTCGACAGAAATTTTGTCGCAGTGGGGCCCAAAAGTGTCTGTGAAGTGCGGGAAAAGTTATTTCGTGCAGGGTTGGTGAAGCCAACTCATCTGTTAGCACGCCAATTAAGGTCTTGAAACCGTCGGCGAGATTATCATCTTGGTTTACGACATACAACGTTCGAGTATACACCATTATGAGCCAATAATAAAAAGCGGCTCATGAGTTTCATCCAGCGGGAGAAAAATCCTCGTGTATGAACAAGCTAACATAGGTATATGTGAGCTATTGAGTTCTTGGAGTCGTCAAATCATGGGCCATAGCCAAAAACCAACTTGACTTCATTAGACTCCAAATCAACTGATTTTCCTCACTCAAGATGAGGATAGGGGCGTGAGACACATCGGACCGCGATTCCGCGTGTCTCGGAAAGTCCCGGAGCCCTTGCTCGCTTGCCGATACCGCCCGCGTGCAAACGATGCGCAGATAGCGAAAACGTCCATAGTGGCCTATCTCAGTCTCTAACATTAGACCAAGGTCTATACTGGACATTTTGATGGCTGCCCTCGGAATTGCGACAGCAGATCCCCCAGTGTCCACCATTTCAGCCTCTTGCATTAGCCATTCTAACCATGCTGGGATTCCCAGTCATGGCAGTTTTTATAGGAGGTGAGCGGGTCTCATTTGTCGTCCATTTTGTCGGATAGGAGACAAGAGCAAAATAACAAATTGAAAGATCAAAGGAGCCCAGGGCAAGAGAGAAAGCAGACGGTGTCACGGCATAAGAGCGCAGGCACAGAGAGCGATGCACTGATGTGGAGAAGCATGCAGAATAGATTATGTGTGTCAGTGGGATATCTATGGACCAAAATAGTGCAGTCCTGCTTTGCCGGGCGGCAGGCGCTAGGGGTCCGCCCTGGCCCCCAAATTTCCTTTGATTTACCTTCGGTTGAGTCCTTGCAGGCAGCGTGGTCCAACACTTCATGTTCCAGTCTTTTCTACCTATGTACATTGCACTGGACCAGCTACACTGGTCGCGCCGAGCGGATGGCCGAGTGGATGGCATGTTTGGTCATGTTAATATTACAATACGATAGAGGGTGCATGCTTAATCAGCAAATAGATTCGCCATACCACCACCTTCTATCACCTTCTAGACATCTTGACCAGATGGCATGGCACCAGCACTCGGTGGATGGTGTCCTTTTATTGCGGTTAGTTTTGCGCATCCACCATTGCCGCAGACAGCAGTCGATCTAGGCTTCTCGGTCATTGCGCTACCAAGGCTGTAGTTAATTGTGAATAGAATAATCTTGACGGACCCCACACCTGATTGAATGTATTATTTAAGGATTGTTTACATGCGATATAAGGACGCAATAGTTCCGCAGGATATTGCCGAAGCGAGGTTAGTCAGCAGAAGATGGAGATGTAAAGACTCCCAGCATGGCGAGATAGTTGACAAACCTAAGAAATATGGTGCCCGCAGAAATGAAACCCATCGGATCATTCCGAAGGCGATGTCAAAATTTTTTTTTACAATGTTTGCGGATGTTGTTATTTTTCACCGAGTAGGGGGTATTTTTCCCCGAGTACGTACACAAGTACAATGCTCAGCCACTAAAAACATTAGTTTTTGTCTAATGGAGTGATTTTTTCAACTACACACAGCCACTAAAAAGTGCCTCACAGTTTTTTGTCACTGACCTGAATTAAGGTCCCCCGAGATATAAAAGAGACGATCCTTATTACATAAGTACTCGTAATTGCACCGCCTCCTTGCTTCGTTTTCCACCGCGATCCCCTCCTCCCCGCCTACTTTTCCGGTCCGGCGATGCTACCGTCGAAGCCGCGGCTACCCCCAGGTAGTTCAACGAAAGACCGAGCCTCTGATCGTGCGTGCCCAGGATAACGTGCGCGTCGTTTTTCTGGCCATTTCCCGCATGCACTGATACCTACACCACCGATAGTTTAGGCGTCCACTTTGACACTCTGGGTCCGCCTGTTCGCTAGTACCCTTTCTTAATCATACTTCTCTAGGCCATTCTGGCAGTTCGGTCTTAGAAATGCGACCGCGAGGTCGGTGGGTTCTTCGTCTTACTCATACAGTCTGC
Source organism: Mycena rebaudengoi (assembly GCA_029282285.1). Classification (NCBI taxonomy): domain Eukaryota; kingdom Fungi; phylum Basidiomycota; class Agaricomycetes; order Agaricales; family Mycenaceae; genus Mycena; species Mycena rebaudengoi. The sequence continues at coordinate 184,552 of JARJCX010000035.1, forward strand.
CAAGACTGACATCCCGCCCACGCAGACACACTATGAAGCTCTACTGCAAGATTTTTGCACCCCAGCGACGACCACCTGTGCGCCCAGCCTTCTCAGCCGGCCCCGCCGCACCAGGCCCCTCCCCGCGCGCAATCGCAATCCGTGCCCCGAGGTGGCTAGCAATCCGCGTGGCGCAGCATTCAATCCCGCCATCTCCATGCGGCAGACACACTACGACGACCACTTCTCGACGCGCGCGGGCTTTGGTGCGTTCGCCTGTACCCCGATAGTCGCCGGCGCCAATTACACGGGTCCCACCCTACGACGCGCAGAACGTGTACGAGGGGCTATTCTGGGCGGCGCGCACTTCCCAATCCCGCCATCTCCTTCCGGCCGACACACCAGGCCAACCGCTTCTCGACGCGCGCGGACTCGGCGCGTTCGCCTGCCCCCCGATAGCAGCGGGCCCGCCGTACGCTTCCGCCGGCGCGCAGTACCTAAACTCTATTCTGGGTGGCACCCACTGCCCCGTCGTATTTCCACGTCGCAACTGCAGCCTGTCCCGGAAGGCAGGCGCGTATTCACGTGCCCGGAATGCTCATATTCGCGCGCCTGCCTCAGATGTTTTCTGCGCGGCCGCCGAGCCACCGCCGCGTCGTCGCGTGGTGCGCTGGGGCGGAGCATGCATGCGGCGGATGCGAATGGTAGGGAGGAGGGTGGATGCTGCAGACCGCATTTCGGTCGCACCGACCCGAATCTCCTACTCCAACGGCAGCCACGGTGCGTTCTCTGTGTGCGGCCGAGGACGTTCTCTGTGCGGCACAGCCGCGTCTTCGTGTGGGGAACTGGGACGGATAGATGTGGGGGTATGGAGGTGAAGGCGGCGGGGCATGAAGGCTGCGAGTGGTGAGGAAGGAGGGCAAAGGGGCGGTGCGGGCGGAGGTGAAGGATGAGAAGGATGAGAAGACGGGGGAGAGTCTGGGGAAGCGAAGGGGGAGCCGAAGGGCTTTAGGTGAAGGCGCCAGCGCGGTGGTAATCGTGACCGGGGGCGGCAAGGCGTCGGCAGGCAGCACGAAGTCTAGCCAACCGCCGTTGGAGTTTTATTAGAGCTGCCAGCCCTGCGCGCGTGATCGTGCGCTCCATATCCTGCTCGCGTTCCGTTCTGTCTTCGTGTACGCCATTCGCGCACGCCATGTCTCCCGTCTCCAAACCACCGTTTTCTTCTCGTATACGATTTAATGGGGTGGGTTTTCTTCTTTTATAATACGATCTACATACCAATACTGAGATAGTACATTCTCTCCACACGCACGCTTGTCTTCTTAATGCATCCCGCCGCTAGCAAGTCGCGATCTCCACGCCGCCTTCGTCTCCCTCCCCACGCAGGCCTTCCCCCGTATCGCCCCAACGATCACCCCACGTTTGGCGCGCGCTCGGGACTTCTCCGACCCGCAGCTCTTTGGCCCAAAGAATCTATATACGCCACGCGCTATGCATCCCACCGAGACAGTCACTGTGCTCTCCCGTTTCAGCAACGCCAGCGGAGGATGTGGACCGCGTTTCCTTTGCGCGGCATACCCCTATTTGTATTCACTGGCGTGCATCATGGGCTGCCGCGCGACCGCGGTTACGGATACTTAGCCCCGCGTACGATGTGTGTAGGTGCGCAGCGGGACAAACGGGGTGGGGAGGGCGGGACAAGGTGACGAAGGAGGGGAGGGAAGGCGCGGAAAAGGAGGAGGAGGAGGGGCAGAGGGAGCGTGCGCCGAAGAAGCCTTGGGGGGAGCGCGTCGGCTGCGCTGGTGCGAGGGTTGTCTAAGGGGTAAGGCGGGGGAGTGCGGATTCGAGCCATCGGTTCTTCTGACGGGCGCGGAGAGTGATGCGACTAAAAGGTGGGGGATCGGGTGCGTGCGCTGATGTGGAGGAGGATAGGCATGAACATGAACGAGAGAAACTTGGGATGGGATGGGATGGTAAGCCTATTGATAATTTATATTTTCCGATGGCTTACTCCTTTTCTTTTCAGGCATTTTAAATCTCCTCGAAGTTCGACCAGCAGCCTGGGTAACTCGTCATACCACCTCATTCTTACCATACCGATTACTTTCTGCCACTCCATACTCTTTTTTCTTTTTTCTTTTGGTGGAGCGTTGAGGTCTTCGGACAGTCAACAAAAACTAGTCTTCCTTTGAACCTCGCCAAGCGCATGTATGCGGGAGCGACACCCCGGAACAATAAATCCATGCGCAAAGTCAAGGGCCAGAAAATCGAAGAATTGCCATTAAAGTTTGGTTAAAGTCTGTATACGCTAGCAGAGTGGATACCAAAAGAGGCACTGAGAGCCGAAGTGACAGTGGCATTCCAGCTGCAGTTCTAGATCTAGACAAAAGGGAGAAAAAAGTAAAAGCCAAGCTTAGTCGGGCCTGGGGCGCAGTACATGGCGTCTAACACTGCGGCAGGACGACATCGCATGGGTTAGGACTAGGGCGATCATCCAGCAGAAACGTCGCGCTACGGGTGCAGGTCGGTACTATCCGTGAGGGAGGGATGGGTAGCGTACCACGAATACAGATTACATGGGACAGCCTGTCCAGAAACGCGGATGACTGGCAGGAAATGGCGGCGCAGAAACGGCGAAAAGGGCGTCGCGTAAAAGAGCGTCGTGCTATTTGACACGGCTAGCAGCGCCCAAGGTGAGTTCGGAACCAGAGCCTTCGTTGAGGGAAAAGTAGCGTGAAGGTGGTATGAAGGCGGAGGAAAGGAGTTTGGCTGTATTAGGTTCGCAGGCGATCGACGCGATCAACCTCTCTCACGCTCTCTTAACTGCAACTCGCCTTCTCGAGCATTTTTTCCTATCGAATCTGCAAGGTCTTTGGTACTCCCGGACCTTGGTACTCGTCACTTGGCACATTATATAGCATGTCCTCGCCGAGGGTCCCAGCGCCGCAGTGACCAATTGCTAAATATAACTGGCCAATGGGCGCGATTGAGGCAGTGCTGATAACGTGTCCGCAGCCCTCATGTCGACCGCAAGCCCCAACCCCTCTGGAGGACCACCAGGCCCGTCTGCTGCAAGCAATAGGAAGGACTGGCTTGCAAACTGCATTCTAGCAGCCAAGACAATCACTGCCGCAGTTGAAGCCGTACCGGTTCCCTACGTAAAAGCGGCTTTTGGGCCTGTTGTCCCAATCTTGGAGGCAGTGCAGGTGCGTGATGTCTCTGCAGTACAGAAGGTATTTAAATTTCTGATTCACCACCCATCCCCGCAGCAAGTAGGAAAAAACCAAGAAGATTTCAAGGATTTATGTGGTAGCATCATAGAGATCATGAAGATGCTGGAGGATGAGATTGTGCAGCATGGAGCTGGTGTGGCAGGCAGGTTCAAATTGCTTTGTGAGAAGCTTGAAAGGTATGTATCACTAACATCAATGATGCTGATGCATTTGATTATATGTACCATTCAGCTTGTTACTTGAAATACAGCAGGAGCTTGGTGAATTACACAAGAAGAGCACAGGTCTTCGGGTCCACCTCAAAAATTCACTAGGTCCACCAGCATCAAAGACAACTTGGCTGGATACAAAGCCCGTCTTGACAATCTGCGCACAAACTTCATAGTGAGTTACTTCCGGCTTCCTATTTACATCACTTATGGGTCAATTTAGCTCATTGCAGCTATGAATGCTGATCATAATATCACTGAGCTGACCTCTAAACTGACCATTGGTGGTATGCTCTCAATATCAATATTTGTCTCCTTGAAAACAAATCCTCTGCCAGGCATTGGATCTCCCACACCACCTAAACCTCCTCTAGCAACAACCCTTTGTCCTCCTCCTTCTCAGATTTTCCAGGGCCGCAGAGATATCCTTGATAAGATGCATCAATACTTCTCAAAGGATATAGGAAAGCGTCACATTTGTCTTCTGTATGGCCTCGGGGGTTCTGGAAAAACCCAGATTGCCCTCAAATTCCTGGACGAGTCCCCTGATGCTCGGTGAAGTCTCTCCTTGTTTCATGTTTGTTGCTGCTAATAAAGACTAGTTTCACTGAAGTTTTCTTCATTGATGCCAGTAGTCTGGAGACACTCAAGGCTGACTTTCAAAACATTGCCCTCACCAGAGCCATTGGGTCAGACCACACTGAAGCACTTCAATGGCTGGCTGCTCACAAGGAAGAATGGATTCTGGTGCTTGACAATGCTGATGACCTCAACATTGATCTGCGCCCATTCTTCCCACCAAGTACTTGTGGCAACATTCTCATCACATCACGGAACCCCCAACTTTGTATCCATGCCCCAGGTGCTCATCACCATGTGTCAGACATGGAAGAAGAGGATGCCACACAGCTCCTTCTGAGAAGTTCAGCTCATGATCTCACAGATGAGAACCACATTTTTGCAACTGATATTGTCAAGGTAATATTGGGTTTATCTACTCAAACCCTTTTAACAAGTCTTTTACAAGGCCCTACATTATCATACACTTGCAGTAGTCCAGGCAGGGGCATTCATCTCCAAGACAGGATCCCTCCGGAAATATCTCAGCATATATGAGTCAAACCGGACTCGTCTTCTCACTGAGCGCTCCACCCAGTCCCATGATGAATATGCTTGGTCTGTATACACAACATGGAACATCAGCTTCCAGCGCTTGAGCCCTATATCTGCTCAGTTCCTGCAGTTGTGCTCTTCTCTTCACCATGATGGAATATCCGAGGCCATTTTTTCAAATGCGGCCTTCTTTGAGCCAGATGATTTGGGCCCATCAGAGGAAGAGATAAAGGAACCTAAAGCATTTCTTGCCAATTTCCTGATGGATTCTGGCAAATGGGACTCTCTTCACTTCACAGAAATGGCTTCTGAAATACGGGGATATTCATTGATAAATCAAGATCCACATACAGGTCTCTTCTCTATCCACCCTCTTGTTCATGAATGGAGCCAAAACACTGTTTCCAATTCAACTCGAGACTGCATTGCAGCCATAGTTGCCATGTCTGTGTTTGTGGGTGATGAGGTATTCAGAATTAGACTTCTGCCCCACCTCAGTGGTATCCTAAAGGGAGACAGCCAAGTTGGTGACAAATTTTCTGATGAATATGGGCAAATCTACCATGACTCAGGCCAATTCAGGAAAGCAGAGAAGCTTCAAGTGATTGTGCTGGAAAAGCACAAGCAGATCCTGGGCACAGAGCATCCTGACACACTGATGGCCATGGCAAATCTGGCTGAGTCATACCGGAATCTTGGGAAAATGACAGAGGCAGAGGAGCTTCAAGTGATTGTGCTGGAAAAGTGCAAGCAGATCCTGGGCACAGAGCATCCCAGCACACTGATGGCCATGGCAAATCTGGCTGCCACATACCAGAATCTTGGGAAAATGACAGAGGCAGAGGAGCTTGAGGTGACTGTCCTGGAAAAGCGCAAGCAGATCCTGGGCACAGAGCATCCTGACACACTGAGGGCCATGGCAAATCTGGCTGAGTCATACCGGAATCTTGGGAAAATGACAGAGGCAGAGGAGCTTCAAGTGATTGTGCTGGAAAAGTGCAAGCAGATCCTGGGCACAGAGCATCCCAGCACACTGATGGCCATGGCAAATCTGGCTGCCACATACCAGAATCTTGGGAAAATGACAGAGGCAGAGGAGCTTGAGGTGACTGTCCTGGAAAAGCGCAAGCAGATCCTGGGCACAGAGCATCCTGACACACTGAGGGCCATGGCAAATCTGGCTGAGTCATACCGGAATCTTGGGAAAATGACAGAGGCAGAGGAGCTTCAAGTGATTGTGCTGGAAAAGCGCAAGCAGATCCTGGGCACAGAGCATCCCAGCACACTGATGGCCATGGCAAATCTGGCTGAGTCATACCGGAATCTTGGGAAAATGACAGAGGCAGAGGAGCTTCAAGTGATTGTGCTGGAAAAGCGCAAGCAGATCCTGGGCACAGAGCATCCCAGCACACTGATGGCCATGGCAAATCTGGCTGAGTCATACCGGAATCTTGGGAAAATGACAGAGGCAGAGGAGCTTCAAGTGATTGTGCTGGAAAAGTGCAAGCAGATCCTGGGCACAGAGCATCCTGACACACTGATGGCCATGGCAAATCAGGCTGAGACATACCGGAATCTTGGGAAAATCACAGAGGCAGAGGAGCTTGGGGTGATTGTGCTGGAAAAGCGCAAGCAGATCCTGGGCACAGAGCATCCTGACACACTGATGGCCATGGCAAATCTGGCTGCCACATACTGGAATCTTGGGAAAATGACAGAGGCAGAGGAGCTTGAGGTGACTGTCCTGGAAAAGTGCAAGCAGATCCTGGGCACAGAGCATCCCAGCACACTGATGGCCATGGCAAATCTGGCTGCCACATACCAGAATCTTGGGAAAATGACAGAGGCAGAGGAGCTTGAGGTGACTGTCCTGGAAAAGCGCAAGCAGATCCTGGGCACAGAGCATCCTGACACACTGAGGGCCATGGCAAATCTGGCTGAGTCATACCGGAATCTTGGGAAAATGACAGAGGCAGAGGAGCTTGGGGTGATTGTGCTGGAAAAGCGCAAGCAGATCCTGGGCACAGAGCATCCTGACACACTGCTGGCCATGGCAAATCTGGCTGTCACATACTGGAATCTTGGGAAAATGACAGAGACAGAGGAGCTTAAGGTGATTGTGCTGGAAAAGCGCAAGCAGATCCTGGGCACAGAGCATCCCGACACACTGGCAGCCATGGCAAATCTGGCTGTCACCTACTGGAATCTTGGGAAAATGACAGAGGCAGAGGAGCTTGAGGTGATTGTGCTGGAAAAGCGCAAGCAGATCCTGGGCACAGAGCATCCTGACACACTGAGTGCCATGGCAAATCTGGCTGTCACATACCAGAATCTTGGGAAAATGACAGAGGCAGAGGAGCTTGAGGTGACTGTCCTGGAAAAGCGCAAGCAGATCCTGGGCACAGAGCATCCTGACACACTGAGGGCCATGGCAAATCTGGCTGAGTCATACCGGAATCTTGGGAAAATGACAGAGGCAGAGGAGCTTGGGGTGATTGTGCTGGAAAAGCGCAAGCAGATCCTGGGCACAGAGCATCCTGACACACTGCTGGCCATGGCAAATCTGGCTGTCACATACTGGAATCTTGGGAAAATGACAGAGACAGAGGAGCTTAAGGTGATTGTGCTGGAAAAGCGCAAGCAGATCCTGGGCACAGAGCATCCCGACACACTGGCAGCCATGGCAAATCTGGCTGTCACCTACTGGAATCTTGGGAAAATGACAGAGGCAGAGGAGCTTGAGGTGATTGTGCTGGAAAAGCGCAAGCAGATCCTGGGCACAGAGCATCCTGACACACTGAGTGCCATGGCAAATCTGGCTGTCACATACCAGAATCTTGGGAAAATGACAGAGGCAGAGGAGCTTGGAGTAGTTGTGCTGGAACAGAGGATTCAACTTTTTGGTGTAGACCATCCAGATACAGTTTCGGCCCGAGAGGATCTGCAAACCATATGGAACAAGATGCAGAATTCCAGCCACAATGTTTGAAACAGTGCAAATTTGGTAAATTGGATCTCAGACTCCAGGAATTTCAGCATTGAATTTGATTTTCTGCCACAGATGAACACAAGTTCTTTGTACCCACCCAGTCCATATTTCTGTCAATCTAATACCCAACACATCAATCATAGGACATGTACCATTACATCCTCCATTTGTGTTTGAACCCAATCTGAATTTTTCAATTTCATGTGCTGGAGTTAGGTTTAAAATTCCCAGAAACAAAGCTTCCAACTCAAAGTATCTTTTCGACTTACCAACATATTTGCTCCGGATTGAAACAGGACTCAACTATGCTAAGGATAGAGTTGATCTGATCTTGTCAAATCAGCTAAGTGAAGCTCTTTGATTCAATATTTTTTTCCCTCACATGTAGGATGAAACCAATTAAATTTTGAACTGACATATGGTCAGGACTAAAAGTATGGCCACAAGTAGAGTTGCACAACACTGAATATTCACAAAGTCACATTGGCTCCCCTTGACAAAGTAGGATCTACCAGAAATTGTGGATTTTTTGATTGATGTGTGAATGAGGAATGTGCTCATATTACTCAAACAGTTCATTATGTCAATATACAATTGATATGAAGCAACCTCCCTGGGAAGCAGCAGTGATGGAAGGTGTTTAATGAGGGTGACACAACCTGAGTCCAGCACACAATTACAGGTCACATACAGTTCAGCTTCATAACTGGGATTGAGCCTGAAACCAGTTTTGTTCTCATACATCTGAAAAAATCCTCAGCCGATCTAGGCATTCCCTCAGCCCCCAATGGAAGTGATCTCTCAATTTGAATCCCAGTTGGCCCCGGAATATATTTCCGTTGACCACGTTCAGGACCCAGGAGAAGAGGTGGATCAAATGGCATGAAGGGCATAAAAGATATGTAACACTGTATGAAAAGGGGGACGATCCGTTTCCCCCATACATCGATAGCACCTGGAAACCTGAATGATCAGAAGAGCACACCCTCACCCCCGCATCCACCAGTACCATCTTGACATTGTCGTTGATTTTTGAACCGAGCCTAAATCACGCATATAAATGAGGGGGTAACAACCTGGTGGTGTACGTCACACACCTACAACAAATAAATAAAAAATGTCTCAGTGTCTTCTTTGTAGGAGACTTTCGTTCAAGTCAGGGTCAGGTAGTCGTCGGTCAAAGATGCCATTTTCTTTCTCTTGTTCTTCTTGGAATTGAGCATGATATTGAATAAACCTAAATGTACATTCATCCGGCACGCGCTTCATCCAGATTCCACCACCACCAATGGTGTGAATCAGAATGGAACGTTGACAACTTGGATCATGCATGCCGATTTTGAACTGAACATAAATTATGCATACAAAATATCGGTTACAGACCCAGTGGTGTATGTTGCACGCCCACGACAAATACAAAGAAAAGAATAAAATTTCGTGGGAGGTCCCCGTTCGATTTGGGGTTGGGTCGTCATTCAAGGGATGCGAGCTTTTACTTTTATCGTTTTTCTTCTTCTTCTTTCAACCTGCAGGTGCCGCAGGCCATGATATTGAATGAAGGGGTATTTATCAGGAGAGTGTGTCTTCGTGTTCGTACAGACGGCGTGCTTCTTCCATCCGACTCTGAATCGGGGCGTGAATCTGGACAACTCGGATCGTCTTTACTGCATTTAAATGAAACCTTCGTATAAAATCCCGATACAAAAGATGGGGTAGAGACCACGCACGCCTACTAGAAATAACAGTGAAATTTCGAGCTCTGTGGGAGGACCCCGTTCGACTCGGGGTTGGGTCATAATCGGTCCTGCTATAACCTTTTATTTCCTTGTTCTATTGTTTTTTGCTCAACCTGTCAGCGTGCATTCTTCCGGAGAGCGCTCTTTCGTTTTCGTAGAAATCGCGCGGGCTGCATCCACCTTGTATACTTATCTAAATTTGAATTGAATCTTGACGGCTTGGATTGTCCTTGCTGACTTTAAATTTAATCTTTCGTATAAATCTTGATAGGAAAGACGGGGTAACAACCTGGTGGTTATGCTACACACCTACGAGAAATACACTGTATCCGTTGTGAGGCTCTGGGAGGTCCCCGTTCGATCTGGGGTTAGGTTATCTTATAATTGTCATAATTCCTTTTCTTTTCTTTTTTTTTTTGGCTCAGGTGTGCCTGGATTTTAAACATTGAGATGATTGGAAGTACTTACGTCTGGTTGGCGGGAGACCGGCTGACAAAACTTGAGTTCAATGTTGAACTTGTTTCAATTTTCAGGAGGCAAGGTGGGGTCAACAAATTAAAACTTGACGTCCATTTGAGCATATTTGTAAGTCGCTTGCGATCGCTGCAGCTTTTGAACCTGAAGGCTGAGTCGGGCCGAAAAGAACCGGAGACTAGCACGACCAAATGTTTGCACCGCCCCCTTGCTTCATTTTGCACCGCGATCGATCGACGCACGGAGCCATACAAACGCGAATGCGCCCTCGGGCCTACAATCTCACTGGAAGCGACCGGTACCACAACTCAGACAACGCACTTGCTGCACCGACTCAAAACGGTGACCATGCTAACGCTCGAGGTGAGCGCGTTCGCAGTACCCTTCCCCTCCTTTCTTAATCGCGAGTCTCTAGGCCAAAACATTTCATCGGCGGTTCAGTCAAGGTCTGTGCGAGCGCAACAAGCTCCCCGAGTTCGGTGGGTTTCGACCCGCATACTTATGTTCTTCTAATACTGAGATATCGCATCTGCACGCAGACACACCCGCATCGCAGGATCTCTGCATCCCACCAACGATGCGTCGGCGCCTACCTGTGCGCCCACCTGCATGGCACGGATACCCGCCGCGCTCTTTCCTGCCGGCCCCGCGGGCCGATGCGCAGCTCCTCGCCGCGCGCCATCCGTGCGCCACGCTGTAGTGCGCGAGGACGGCGGCAGCACGTCGGCGTGGTCCCTTCTGGCGCCGTCATCTTCAAGCTCACACACAGCATTTAATACGGTCATCACCTCGACGACCGGTTCTTGATTTAGCCCCGACTCGGTGCGCGTTCGCGTGCTCCCGGATGATAGCAGCAGGTCCAACCCGTGCGCCGCGCTGCAGCGCGCAGGAACAGCCCCAGCACGTCAGCGCGGTCCATTCCGGCGCCCCGTCTTCGCGCGCCGCAGCGCCCCGTCATCTTCACGCGCAGCACCCTTCAATCTCTCCCCCACCTGGCAGAAACCGCTTCTCGACGCGCTCGCAGACGCGGCGCGTTGCCCGTCCGCCTCGCGATAGCAGGTGGTCCTGTTGCCCCATAGGAGGAGCCCCCGAGCGCCGTGCTATCGAGCAATCCGCGCGCCGAACTGGCAAAGCACTTCGGGCGTCGCGCTGCAGCACCCCCGTCGCATCGGCAGCACGCCCGTCGTATTGATATTCCAGTGCCCCATCATCATCGCAGCGGCTTTCAATCCCCACACCACCTTTCTTCCCCACCCCACAACGACCACCTCTCGCAGCGCTCTACCTGTGGCCGGACCTGGCACGTTCGCCCGCCCCGCAGCGTCCTTCTCGGCTGGCCTCGCCGCAGCACGCTCCTAGCCGCGCTGTAGCGCGCGAGACCAGCGGCATCACGTTCGTCTCGCCAGCGTCCCGTCATCTTCACCGTGGCCCGCGGCATTCATTCAATCTGACGTCTCCATCCGCCCTCCCCATGCCACGATGACGCACGGCCTCTTAGCGTTCGTCTGCCGCCTGATAGCAGCGGGTCCCGCCGCCGCCGATAACAGCCAGCCTCGCCTTACCGCGGGCAGCACTACGCGAGCGGCTTCGACGGTGGGGGCCTCTTCTGTGCGGCGCGCACTCCCCCCGCGAGGCGCGCGTCGCATTCCAGGACTGCAGATCGCGCTTCGGTCGTGCGGCAGACTCGTATTCGCGGTGCGGTGCGGCCGAGGGCGGTCTCCGCGTGTTGCCAGGACGTTCTCTACGCAGCCGCGTCTTCGTGTGGTGCGCTAGGCGGAGCGCCGGACGGGTGTGAAGGGGCGTGGATGCTGCAGAGTGCACTTCGGTTGGCGTGTTCGCGTACCGGCGCGGTGCGGTGCTACCTCAGATGTTCTCTGCGCAGCCGCGTCGGGTATGGTGCTGGTGGGGCATGGCGTGGATGGGTGTGGATGCTGCGCGTGGCGGGGGAGGAGGGCGGCAGGCTTGTATTCTCGTGCCGGCGGGGGTGCGATGCAGGCGGCTGTGGTTTCTGGTGCGATGGGATGTGGGGTACGGAGGTGGGAGGCGGAGGGTGGATTGTGCAGAGTGCGCTTCGGTCGGCACGCGTATTCGCGCCGCGATGCCGCCGAGAACGGTCTCTGCACGGCCGCGTCTTCGAATGTGCGCTGGCGCGGATGGGGATGTGGGAAGCGGAGGTGGGAGGCGGAGGGTGGATGCTGTAGGCTACGTGTCCCTCGCCCGGCAGGCTCGTATTCGCGGTGCAGTTCGGTGCTGCCTCAGACGTTCTCAGCGTCGCTGTATGGTGCACTAGTGTGGAGGATGACATGGATGCGAATGGTGGGGGAGGAGGGGCGTGGATACCGCCAGCGGCGGGGGAGAAAGGCGTCAGGCGCGTATTCGTGAGCCGGCGCGGCGCGGTGTTGCCGACGTTCTCTTGTTGTACTCATGCATCCGAGTCGTGAAACATGGATTAACTCAAAGTCTTTCGGAACATGGCCTTGACCTTCTCGCATCTGAGTACTCTGCTCCCGTGTGTCTTGTTTTCCCAGACATTCTCTGCCGTTACTTCGCAATTCGGCAATTCTACGGTGATGTCTGTAAAATCTACTGGGCTGTTACCGATTGTTCATAGATATTCACCGCTTCACGTTCTCCCCAGTCCAGCATTACCCGAAATTCCCCGCCGCACAGACAGTTCTCAAATCGCGCTCTTCAACAGAGTGCACCATTTATTCCACATCCATGAACATGACGAACCGGACAAAAATCGCGGTGCCGAAATTGAAATGACCCATCCCAGATTCGAACTGGGGCCTCCCACATAACTGTCGGTGATCAGTTCTCAGTTATTGTGTGTGGGTGCGCTGCCGAGTACACCAACAGGTCTTCCTGGTATCCTAGTTGTAGCACATTAAATAGCGGAAGTGGAGGCTTTGAAATTAAAATGAAATGAACGAGCTGGACAAAAAATGTCTTGACAAGAAGGCTCCATGACCTGTCCCAGAGTCGAAGTGGATCCGCCCACGTAAGTGCCCTGGGTGTATTCGATATCAATTATTGTGGGTGCGCTGCCGAGTGCGCCAACGGGTCCTCCTGGCAACCTAATCGGACTATGATAGGCTTTGAATTTAAAATGAAACGACCCGAAACAACAAATGGGATTGTACAAGATCACGACCTGGCCCAGAATCGAACTGGGTCCTCCCATATAACTGTCGAGGATCAGTACTCAGTTATTGTGTGTGGGTGCGCTGCTGAGTGCGCCAACGGGTCTTTTCCTCAAACTAATCAACCTGGGTATGTACGGTAGTGGTTCTGGTAGTGGACGGCCTTCAGAAAAAACTTGAACGAGCTGGACAAAAAACTGTACGGAGAAGTTCAAATGTCCCATCCCAGAGTCGAACTGGGACCACTCATATAGCTGTCGAGGATATATCAAGTTATGCGCTGCCGAGTGCGCCAACAGGTCGTTATATCTTGTTAGCTGAACCAGAATATATGGCTCTGAATTTAAAGAGAAACGACCAGAAACAAAAAATAGGATTGTAAACGATCACGACCTGTCCCAGAGTCGAATAGGTCCTCCCACATAATGTCAAGTAGAATACGCAGTTATTGCAGGTGCGCTGCCGAATGCGCCAACGGGTCTTCATGGTATCCTAATTGAACCAGAATATATACGATGGTGGTCCTGGTAGTGGACGGCCTTGAGAAAAATGAAATAAACGAGCCGGACCAAAAAATGGTTGGTGGTATGGTCGAATGACCCATCCCAGATTCGAACTGCATAACTCTCTTCATCAACATCAGCATTGGTAAATTAGCCTGGCAATTTGGCGACTCAAAATCCAGTCAAGGAGCCCGGGCCCGCCGCTTTTAAATTGTGGGCCCACAGTGGAATGAAACGAAATCAGAATGAAAAGGAATCGACACAAAGAGAAGAACCAAAGAAAAAAATCAACACTCAGAGGAAGCAAAAATCCGGTTCACACTCTATAATGACCTGTCCTAGGTTCAAACCGGCATACTCTCAGATATATACCTTCAATATGGCATGAGCGCGCTTTCGACTGCGCTAACAGGTCTTCTTCTCCCGTTATGTTAGTTAGCTGCAATATTATCGGCACAGCCTGCGAGTCGACACGAAGAAAAAGAAATCGAGACAACAAGAGAAAAGAGAATCGTATTCAAGTCTAACGACCTGTCCCAGCTTCAAACCGGGGCCTCCCACACACTGAACACACACCTGGTATTAGTGTTGGCCGGGTCGGGTCGGGCTTCAAAGCCCGGGCTTGGGTCGGGTCTTGGCGGGCTTGGGCTTCAAAATATCCTGAGCCCGACCCTACCCAACGGGTTGGGCCCAGGTCGGTCGGGCTTTGACTCGGGCCCGGGCTTGCCGTATTAAATATATCAAGTTCGCTAATCAGAAATATATATTTATATCCTCGTCATCCTCTCCTACATCCTCCTCGTCCGCTAAACATGCATCCCAGATGCCCAATCCATCATTTTCTGCCTCTTCTGCCTCCTCTTCGACCTCGTAATCGATCAGCGCTGGTTCATTAGCCGAGCACGGCATTTCCGGAAAAAGAATTTCGCTGCGGAGCGACGACTTCAAGAATTGAAGTGCCTCAATAATATCACCTTTAAGCCTATTACGTCGCTTTGAAATGGTAATGCCGCCGGATGAGAATGAGCGTTCAGCAGAAACAGAGGCAGCTTGGATGGCCAAATAATCCAGTGCTAGTGATTTCCACGCAGGGTGAAAACGGCGATGATTCATCTAGAATAAATCAGAGAGGTAGCGAAGCATGGACAAAATGTAAACGCACGCTCCACCAGGTCACAAGCGATCATCAGGCTGGTATATGGCAATGGTGCGCTTCCGACTGCGCTAACAAGCCCTGCTGCGTGTTGTTCTAGTTCAGTTCCAATGTAATACGTGGTTGCTGGCGGAAAAGAAAAAATTCAATCCTACTAGTGACCTGTCCCAGAGTAGAACTGGGGTCTCCCACATAATCACACTATGGAAGATATCAATTATTGTCAGCACGCTAACCACTGCGCCAACAGGTCAATATGTTGTACTAATCGGACCAGAATATATATGGCTCTAGGTCTGAATCTAACATTACAGTAAATGAACAAGTCGGATAAAAATAAAAATTTGGGCGCAGAAATGGCAGGATGTCCTGTCCCAGATTCGAACTGGGGCCTGACACACAATACACGAGTATCGTGGGTATGCGACCTTCTGCGCCAACGGGTCATTCTGCTGTATTTACGAGTACTTATGTAATAAGGATCGTCTCTTTCATATCTCGGGGGACCTTAATTAGGGTTAGTGACAAAAAACTGTGAGGTACTTTTTAGTGGCTGTGTGAAGTCGTTTTTATTGCTTTATTAGAAAAAAACCTAGTGTATTTAGTGGCTGAGCATTGTACATGTTTACGTACTCGGGGAAAAATACCCCCTACTCGGTGAAAAATAACAACATGCGCAAACACTGTAATTTTTTTTTTGGCCATCGCATTCGGAATGATCCGACGGGGTTTTTTTCACTTGTTCCATCTGCGATCGCCAACCCGACGGCTTCATGAGCACTTCACCTGCTCCTGCAGGCTGCGATCGGGTAAACTGCTCTTCCACGTTCGTATGCCTATATATATATATTTCCTAAATTACCGCTTCTGCTTGTGTAATTAGAAATGCCCACCCTTCAATTTAAATGACCGTAACAATTAACACTTCGGTTCATTCCGTCGGACTATCTTACGAGAGTTCGGTGATCCTGATCCGCAGAGATCACGTGTAGTTGCTCACCCTGTATTGCCCTCCATTGCTAACAGGGCCATACAGCATGTCTCCACCGAGTAAAAAAAGGGGTCCCCTGCCGAAATTCCGACCTCAAGACGATGCTCTAGCTCGTAAACCACAGACAATTTGTGATAGAGATTGGGCACCCTTTGGTTAAATGCATCTTTGTTTGGCAGTAGGGCATAAAACGGGTTTAAATAAATTTATACCAAATTGTATGATCCAAACGAATAATTGAGTATATGGTGTTTGCTTCCTTGACTGCTTTGGTGAAACAACCCTGTATCTGATTGCTGTGCCAATATATATCTCAGTTGAGTTCTTGTCCCCTAGTCCAGCTTTATTAGGTGAAAAACTTCATACTGATTCTTCTGCGAGAAGACATTATGCCTCGCGTTGCAGATCAATGATTAATGTAAGTACTTGGTTCTCAGCTGTGTTGCTGGGAACTTGATTCGCACCATAAAATTGCCCAGGATTTAATGGAACTGAATCCAATTCCATCAGAAGTCTGATATAGAGGTGGTTCAGATTACTCTCCCGCCTCGGAGCACGGAGCACGTACCAGGAATCTTCTGACTTGCCATTTCAGGCATGGTCTAGTTTTTGTCCAGTATGCACACCCCTAGTGGGTGAAGGCATGAAAAAAAAAAAACATGGAACCCGATAAAATATCTATTCAATTTCTCTTGAGGCATTTTGGGAATTATTTTTGCACCCCAGGCGACATCCCCACCTCCTGTGCCATCAAACCATCTCAGGGTTCTCAGATAGCAGCAGCTCGGGTAATTTTGTTAACACCCCGGCAATATGGGGTTTAGAATTATCCCTATTGTGCGGCTGTGGCATTCAGCAAAGGCCCACTTTGAGGACAAAAAATCAGTCATTGCATCGCAGTGTCAACCCTTTATTTCAAGAATGGGGCTGGGTGTCGGATCCGCTCTTTTTATATTTACTATGGTTCAGAGTTAACTACGACACAATGCTCAGGTCATGATGGCCGGCACTCGTTCTGGCTACGCCGCACTAAGGGTACTTAATTCTTACCCCGTGGGTTTATTTGTTTAAAGAACTGAGTGCTTTGTCCTGTGGATTCTATTTGTTTTAAACAGATAAACCCAGAGGACGAGCCTACGTCCTAGGAATTGAACGCACCTACTATCCGCTTGCTTTAATTTATTATCCCAATGGTAGTAGTATGCTTTATAAACTCTGCGCATGACAGACAGTCGACTGAAAAAAAAAAGTACTCGTTCATGCCGGGCAGAGCCACGGCCCTTTACCCCAAGTACTTGAACTATGTCTGACATTGAGTGTGCTTGAGTAAAATGAGATGATTTATTCGTCCCGACATAATCTAACTAGTATCGTGGGTATCCTACCTTCTGTGCAAACAGGTCATTCTGCTATATTAGTTGAACTATGACATCGAGCGCGCTTGAGTAAATGAGATGATTTATTAGTCCCGAAATAATCTAAAAAAGTTACAGGTGCGCGATGAGATTGAAGTTTTAGTGGGCGGGCTACCATCTGCCAAACAGGTCTTTCCCAATGTAGGCTGGGCTTTCAAAAAAATGAAATGGAAGGTCCCCGAACAAAAAAGCAGACGCTCACAAACGGCCATGACCCATCCCAGAGTCGAACTAGGTTCCCACATGATTACGTTCTCGTCCAACTATAGTGTGCTACCGAATGCGCTAACAGGTCATTCTCTCTCGCTAATTGAACAAGAATATAGAGTCCAAATTTAAATAGAAAAAAGAGCACAGCAAAGCCTGCATGACCCATCCCAGAGTCGAACTGGGGCTCCTGCAGATGCTAGAGCTGATCTGTAAATTTCTAGCAGACGGGCTCCCATCTGGCCTACATGTTTTAGGCATGGAATGGCCCCCCCCATTCCATTTACCTCCCCCAATATTGCTGATTTTTTCACCCAACCTGCTGACCCCCAATCTAAGGAGGGCCCCGGAAGCGTGCACTTGGGCCCCGTCCATGACGGGCGTCGTCGCTGTTTTGATCGCATCTACTGCATTGGGACATGCATCACCTACCATACATTTTTTTCGCCCCACACCACTCTGCACACATTTGCCTGTTACAGCTCTCTCCCATTCCAAGGAGGGCCCTGGAAGTGCGGACCTCATAACTGTCAATTGCGGTTGTCATCGCTGTTTTGATCCCATTGTGTCGGATTTGGAACACACATCACCCACCACAGATTTTTGCCTAACGCTACTCTGCACACATTTGCCTGTTACAGCATGCAATCCGACTAAGTTTCTCAACGTTGACGTCCATCGAAGGCATTTTGGGGTATTTTTTTTTTTTTTTGGTTTAGCTGAGCCCAGTGGTTCTTAGGTAAATCAATTTTTCCTCCGCTCAAGTGACTTTCAGCAACAACTTTTCTTTCCCAATTTTTTTTTTTTCGGGGGTCGGTTGGCTCAACATATTTTGCCATCAAATTGCAACTTTTCTTCTGCAATTTGGGTTTATATTTAGCGAGGTATACAAGATATTTTCGAAAATCTTTTATCGTTTGATGACGCCTATCGAATTGCAGAAAATCTTCTACAGTTTGATGTGCGATCAAATTGCAGGAAATCTTCTACAATTTGATGCCGCCTATCAAACTGCAGGAAATCTTCTGCAATTGATGTCGCCTATCAAATTGCGGGTGTGCGATCAATGTGCAGGAAATCTTCTACAGTTTGATGCCGCCTATCAAACTGCAGGAAATCTTCTACAAGTTGATGTGCGATCAAATTGATCTATGACATCAGTTCGGGGGTGTTGGGATGGATTCTCCCCACACTTGAGTAATCATCTAGTATAAAGTGTTGGAAATCAGGACAGCCCGGAATTGGGTACAGCCCTTTGCAACTGCGTCTAAGCATGTCTTTTGGAAAGAAAATTGGGCCAGTCAATGCCCATTCTGTTGCAGGAATCGTTTTCGCCTCATTGTTCATCTTTTTTTGTATTTTAACATGCTGCATATTCAGGACAGCCTGAAATCGGCTACAACTCGCCCAGCCCTTTGCTGTCGTGTGGACATGTGTCCTTCAGAATCAAAATCGGGCTAGCCAATGTCCATTCTTTGGCAGGAATTGTTTTCGCCTCATGGTCTATCTTTTTTGACATCATATTTTAATGTATATTGAAGATCGGTTTATTTTGAGCCGTGGAGTATCGAAGCCCGCCCCGTTCTTTTTGAAAACATGATCCCCTGCATCCGATTCCCAGTCCTAGAAAGTTACAGCCCAGGAAAGGAACCCCAGAACACTTTTTGTGCCGTATTTATCCGACATCACTTTTTGAATTTCATTTGATTGCATCTACAGTACATTGATAGTATCCGAAATATTCCCTTATTCTGTCGCCCAATGTATCTGTCAACCCCAATACCTTGACCAACCCATCCCCTTGTCCCGTTGTCTCGATTTCATACAGGCAAAGTTAGCAATTTGCAAATAGTAAAACAACCAAAAGAGCAGGATACGCACACTATCACACCGATTCAAATTGTCTGCATTGATACCATAGGGGCTTTCGGGAGTGTATACATTCGAAGACCTTATCAGACCCTCCGTTAGCCACGAGATTTTGTACACGTACCATTGCCTATCTCCGCGCGGGCACCGAATCCCCAATATCCACAACAACGACAAATCCTAGTAGGTTGCCGTTGGAGCCTGGTATTCACGTTCCGTGGCTGTGGGTGGCTGCGCTCAACAGCCACGGAACGTAATATCAGACTCCAACGGCAACATACTAGGGACCATAAGTGGAAATTTCGCGTTTTGACACCCCCTTGGTCTCAACTGGTGCGAATATTTGGCGGTGAGAATCCAAGCAGTCAAATACAAATGGTAGGCCACTGCTCGCCACAATGATGGTTAAAATATTGGCTCATTGGTGGTCATGAGGGCGAAAACCACACAGAGACTGAATTCAAGAACCTCCGCTAAATATTAGGTCTATTGACCCACAGGCGAGAACGGCAGGTTGAAGTTGCGATGATGCCATCTGCCGCGCGTGCGTCCATACTCCAGAGGCCTCCCCTCCCCATCGTAAGTACAGTGATCCACCAGTCAGTGAAACAGTGGAATTTTAAAAATGATCCCACTGATATCTTGAAGTAAATTTCCATTTCAAAAGTTCTGAAGAGGCTGAATGTATTGTATTGAGTCTACCTTGGTCGTCTCAAATTTTCATAGTAATTGAGCAGGAATTGAGCTCATACCACGTTGAATCGACTGTTTCATTGACCGGTTGATCAAATCACCTGCCAAATCAAGAATTGAGCTCCCTCTATTTCTCCTCTCTGCGACCAGTTATCGATCCAGGTCTTCAGTTATGGAGTTATTATGTATAGTACTTCAATATGAACTATGTTTGAGTGCAGGATCCACTGAGACCCGCCCACAAACTGGGTGTTTCATTGACCGGTGTGTTCCACTGACCGGTGGATCACTGTAATACAAGTCTGGGCCTCCGGTCGGAGGGGACCTCTTAGGGGGGCTTACTGGTGCACGAAAGTACCATAAGAGGTCCCCTATATAATGAAAACGGACGTCCTTAGGCAAGTGAATGTTCCATCCTCGCCTGTTTTGTTACAAACAAAGTTGTGAGGCTACGCAATCCGTTACCCAGCGAGACCCCTAGACTCGTCACAAGTCTGCATACGAGGACCGACAATTGTTACGACGAATTCGACCCAATTCAACGCTGTCTTTATGCGCTGACACACGAGAAGGAACTGATCAGGTCGTTCATGCCGACGTTATCCAAGTTGGCAATGGGGCCGGTGACGACGACACTCCTTCCAGTGCAATTAGAATTGCTATACCACCAGTGTGAGAAGACAGGCTCAATGGAGACTCGAGGCACTTACTCAAAGAAGGTGCATACAATCCCAGGGAGGGGTATGATGCTGCTGATCTCGTTGTTGAACGCGGCTGGCACGGTGAGGCATCCCGTGGGAACGCTTGCAAAGTTGAGGGTGATACAGTTGACAAAGTTGGGATCCTTGCAGACAATGACAAGGGCGACTTGGGCGGCGGCAGGGGTCTAGCGGAAGAGTCAGATGATGGCCATGTCAGAGGAACTGCACAACATACTAGGCCACCGATGCGGCCGACACTAGCCTCAGCGCGACTGACGAGCTGCAGAACCGTTAGCTGCATTCTACCCAGCGCTGCGGTGGTACCTACCTCACTGGGAACAGACACGGCCGAAGCGGCAGCGACGAGAGCGAAGAAACTGAGCTTGGAAAGAGTGAACATATTTCGCAGCAAGGAGTGGAAACCTGTTGGTGTTTAAGGGAGTGGGTTGAAAGACGCTGTATCGACCTGTCTTTATACCAACTGCGTTCAGTCGTGCGAATTTAGACCTCCAATTTGGCGGTAAGCCTGCACCGCGACTGTCAGTTTGTTGTCTGAATGGGGACTTTTTTTCAGGATGTAGTGCGATTTTAGGAGCGTATCTTACACATCAGGCTCTCAAACCCCGATTCGAATTTCATTATTGATACTCTCTACCAAAGCCACGGGAATTGTGTTATCACTATCATTCTTTTGACAAGCCGTTCCTATGAGCGCGGACTGGACGGTTTTGAACGCCACGCGCGCACTGCGTAGGTCAAACTGGGGTGCCTTCCGAGTCCACATCCTCTGATCTGAAAAACGGTCGACGTTCTGCAGTCTGCCACAGCATCCCGTGAAACGGGAACCTAGGTCGAGTCGTTAACGACGCCAATTCCCTGCTTTTCGAACAATTCCCCGATGAGCTTGACTATTTTCTGTTTTATTCAAGACGCACCCCAGCCTTGTTCCTCAAGTTCTTTCCGCCATATTATCAAGCCAGAAAGTCTAATCTATCGATTATGGCAGTCTGCTCCTGCGGACTAAAATATCTGCTCCTAATGGCCAACGCCTTCCAATCCCAACCCGTCCGCGCTATCTCCGACTTTCCGAATGGGTGTATAGGTCCTCATGGTCCCTTCAATGTCACGTCAGCGGGTGGCGTCGCCTCCCCAATGTTGTGTGCACAATTTGAATCTGATGTATCATGGACCTCTAATTAGCGATGTGAACACGATACATGACATGGGATTAGGCCTCTGTGATGCGGGAGCTGAACCCCTAGGAATGGGCATCAATAAAGCTTGAGCGACTCAATTGCAACCTCTGCTTGATGACTTCAAACAACATGATTGGATAATTTCCTGCTGAATACTGAAGCCTTGTAACTTGAGGAGAAATGAAGGGGAAAACCCATATATTAACTGGGTCCTACAGTACAGTATTTTTACTCCCTAGGAGAACAATGAATAGTTGGTACAATGGAACCAGATAATACAGAGTTCAAATTCCCTGAATCCCAGAACAATGAGTGGTGCGTGAAACACATAGCAACTATGCGTCCAGACACGTCTCCATGGTTCCAACCAATGGCTATGCATGCAACATGTACATGCCACAGATACATCTGCGGTGCATGTTTTCTACTTCCACGACATGTATTCTACATCGTGTTCTCCACGCTTGCGTCGCACTCACGTGGCTCTGCCTGGGCTGACGTGTTACCTCCACCCCGCGTCCGTGATGATTGTTTAGGACCCATCCCCTTCAAACAACCTGTCCTTCTCCGCAAAAACACTTCCCCCCCAATTCACCAGCGCCTAAACAGATCAAATGTAGGTACACTGGCGAAAAGTCAAAAGTCAAAGTTTCATGTTCAACTCATTTTAGCTTGTGTCTACTTCTGTTCAGACATGTATTTTCATTTAACCACATGAGATGCAGCTGAAAGCAAAGGGCATTCCCCAGAGTCGAACCAGGGTGTCGTTTGGACGCTTGCAACATCAATGCATCAGCTAATTGAACTTTTTTTGAGCAACACTGTCAATCGTGAGTATGAAGTTGATTCTACAGGTTGCTTATTCCTCAAACTACAGGTGCTCTAGTGCACTCACCCCAATAACCCACGGAATGCTACAGGAGCAATGACTCAGTCAATTTGCAACTTGGGTGAGGGTACTGCCCGCCAACAGCCCAGTGTCCCCCACAAGACACCCCAAGCAAGGGGGCACCGGCATTCAAAAAACGGATATAGGGCCGTTTTTTTTTTTTTTGCGACCTTTTCAGCGAACCAACCAACCGTTGACAGCGTGTGAACCTTCCGTATATGGAAATTCCCCTATTTTTATTCGCCGGAGGTGGCCAAAAACAAGTTCCACAGATGCAGTTCATAATAGGTATGCGTTGTGGATGGTTCTAACAGGTGTATAAAACCATCAATCATCTTTTCGCGCACGCTTAGACGCTCTGGGAAGGCGGGAGGTGCTTGCTGATGATGTGCATGCGAGGTAGTCTCTCCTAGCCAGACACTTTAACAATATGAAGCTCGTTCCTCGCTTGTTAAAGTCTGTTAGCGATCGCGGGGGTCCGATCGGGTCAGAAAGTTGTTATGTAATCATCGGAGTTTGAAAACTCATAGGACAGTCTCATCCTGGAGATTCTTCTACCTTGCAGACATAATTTATGCACAAGCCTCCTATGTATGCTTAAGCATATAATATTTGAGTATTTCCACATTTTTTTCCTGTCCTCAACACGAATTTTCAGTCCAAGGGTGCGACAACTGGTCACCCATTAGTCACTCTGTCACCTCAGTTCCTGCAACGTTAGCCTGAGTGCCAGTGAAGTGGTATAATGATTCTGAGGAGGCAGATCCTCATATAGCAGTAACCATATTAGGTTTGCTTAAGCAATGGGCATTCAAATCCAAAACAGGGTTTAAAATTTGTTCTGTTTAAACGAGGACCATGCGGCGCCATTCCACTCAAAAACAGGGTTGAACACTGTTTGATCAAAACAATGATCACAACCCCATCTCTGTTCAAACCAGTTTAAGCATCAGAAAAGGCAGAAATTGCACATTGCGAGGCTCGAACCCAAGACCTCCGGTTTGGTTTGGAGGAAAATACCAAGCATTAACCACTTCGCCAAGGAAGACATGGCAAAGTGATCATTTTAATGGTTAAATTGCAATCACAGCTGGATCTCACTTGAGTCAGATATTTATCTCCAGAGCTCAAGATAGTGCAGATACATACCCATATCTTCTGCCACAGCTGATAAACCTTTCATGGCACACATACTGTGCAAAAGAGGTGATTGGTGTGAAGGGCCTAGCCTGAAGAGAATTTTGTGTTATATAATGTGCAGAATATGCTGGACATTGGCCAAGAAAAAAATGTAATTTTGCATGCAGGCATCAATGTCAATGGTGGTCCGGAATTATGCAGCCACTTCACTAGGGTACAACCTTCAACTGGAACAACTTGATCAGGAAACAACTTGGTGAAGGTGCAAGACATTCATTGAACCTGGTTCCAACTTGGATTTCAATAGGTTCCAGCTGCAACCACTTGCATTGACTGGCAGAGGGCCACAGCTACTGTCTGCTCAAGCTGCACTTCGGGTCGTCATTATTCTGGTTACCTCCGCACATCAGGACAGTATTATCTCTAAGAATTCCAGTGATTTTCAGTATACCAGACATGCAAAAATCACTCACTTCAGTCCCAGTGTTTTCCTTAAGGCTTAATATGCACATAACTTAAGGGCTTAACAGTGGTGAGAAAACTATTTTAAGTCTTAATTAGGGCTTATGGTTGCACCAGAGCATTCTGATTGATCTCCTCAATCAACTCACTCATCGTGCATACCTCCCAAGGGTGCACTTTCAGACTACTTCATGCCAGGAAGACGCAAAACTTGTCCCAGAGCAATTAAACATATATTGACGGTGACAGTGCCACTGCACCGGAACAACTTCTCACAGAGCACGATAATAGTTCATGTAGGCCTGTAGCTGCTAAAATTGTGTCAAAAATCTTAAGGCCTTAAAATACCCTTAAGCCAAGTCAGTAATATGTGTGCAGACCAGCAAAACTAGTCCGAGTCACCGAACTCCACTGGATTCCATTGCACATACAATGGACTTCAGTGGCGGTCCTCACATTCGGCCACCTCCACCAGATCTTGACATATCCAATGAACTTCACTGTACCCATGTCCGTATCTACTGCTATAACCATTTGTAATGGCCTGCGTTTAATATGTGCTCTACATCTGCTGGTTTCCAACAAATATCCTGTGCAATCCAGTGAACTCTGGGCAGAAATCCACCGGATGTGACAGCATTTCCATGAATTTTGTTGTATTTGCTTCATAAACCCATTGTATACAGTCATTAACCTAGAAGCGAAATGATTAGACAATATCGTGATTTACTCCGTGATTACGAGTTGTATTCATCCAAACTTTTTTCCAGTCGATGTAGATACTCCGTGGCTACCTGTCTACAGAAAGGTTGCAGTGAATTGGTGAAGTATTGGTGGACGAAGCGAAACACTACAATGGGCACGATGGAGTGTCTTTGAAGACCTGGGGTGGTCATATTCTGATTCTACGACCTTAAAAGCCCCCACAGTATGCCATGACTGTAAAGTTACTGCCCAGCAGCTGGGGACCTGGGCAGCTCGATAAGTTGTAAAACTGAGCCAAACAGTAACTCAAAATAGCGATTTTTTTCTTGAGCTCTTGAAGCGCTCCCTGGCAAATTCCTTTTGTGAATATGAGTTTTAGATATTATAGAATGCGCTCAAAAAGATTGGGCCCTGGGGGATGCTCAAATGATGCAAAACACGTGGTGTTTTGCTTCCCGGTTTATTTTGCTTCCCGGTTAAAGACTGTATTGCAGGATTTCCACTTAGCATCATTGATCTACACAGGAAATTCAGCTAACTTACAACTACTTGATTATGAAGGAAATACACAGGAGTTTGTGGGACATTTACCAGATTCCACTGTAACATGAGCTTAAATATGCCGGATATGAGTACTCTTAATAAGACTTAAGAGCTTAACAAAAATTTTGATCCTTAATAAGGCCTTAAAGGAGAACACTGTGTCAGTGCAGGTTCATTATCCAAATCTAAACCAGAATCATGACAGTCATAATATTGTGAGGCTGTTTATTCAACTTACACTAGCCACAAGATTGGAATTTAGGTATGTTGTCCCAGAATGGTCCAAAAGTTCAGTGTCTCAATTTTGTGCTCAATAGGTCAGATTGCATGTAGATTTGGCACATAAACATTTGAATAGTTTTTGCACAGTATGTGTGCCATGAAAGGTTTGTCAGCTGTGACAGAAGATATGGGTATGTATTTGCACTATCTTGAGCTCTGGAGATAAATATCTGACTCAAGTGAGATCCAGCTGTGATTGTAATTTAACCATCAAAATGATCACTTTGCCATGTCTTCCTTGGCGAAGTGGTTAATGCTTGGTATTTTCCTCCAAACCAAACCGGAGGTCTTGGGTTCGAGCCTCGCAATGTGCAATTTCTGCCTTTTCTGATGCTTAAACTGGTTTGAACAGAGATGGGGTTGTGATCATTGTTTTGATCAATAGTGTTCAACCGTTTAAGTGGAATGGTACCGCATGGTCATCGTTTAAACAGAACAAATTTTAAACCCTATTTTGGATTTGAATGCCCATTGCTTAAGCAAACCTAATACAGATTTATCATATAGACACATAAAACTATCTTCTGAGAAGAATTCAAATGAAATGACGCGCTTCTCACTGAACACGACTCGCGCCAGAATTCGAACTCCGATGATTACATAACAACATTCTGCCCATCCGCTGTGGAAGAAGAAGCAAAGGTGGTGGTGTTGATGCGTTTGGCGCACGTGCCCGGTGTCGTGGCCCGCTGATTGATGGCTTTGACTGACGTTGAATTTGGGACGCCGGACGTAGAACCTACCAGCAACAAAGGACGGAGTCTGCATTTTCATATTTGGGTTTTCTGGTGTTCAGAATTTTCTGCGAAAAAAGCCCCCTTTTGTCAAACTCAAACCGTCAACTGGATTAGGGCTGCCACCCGTGGATTCACGGCGACGGCCCGTGGAAAAACGGCCGTGGACTGCCCTAAAAAACTCCTGACGGCACGGCACGGGCAACGGCAGGCCGTAACGGGTCGACGGCATGTTGAAAATATACATGCACTATGCCTTGTATATATATTATCCTGAGGGTCCCATCTGCAACCTTTCACTATCTGTAGGTGTTTACCTGCTTCAGAGTCGAAACTATGGCCAGTATATAGTCGGAAACGTAGTTTTGAACATGTTTCATTATTCAAACTCCGCCATCAATTCGCGGCAAATTCCGGTACTTCAGTTGTTCGCTTATCTGAGGTAGAATAGCGCAAAGAAAGTAGATTTTAATAAGCTACATACCTCATTTAAGGGCATATTAAGGACCCGGGAGGCCTCAAAGGCGGATACAAGCGGTACAGTGAGCGTGGGAACAGAAAAGCCGTTCCACGGCCGTGACGACCGTGTTTTACGGGCCGTTTTACGAGTAAAACGGTTTGACATGCAACTTCATGCGCAACTTCATGTCCCAACTTCTGCCATCTGATTTGCCTCAACCGTTGCCCTTGCCGGCGACTCCCAGAGAAAAAATGTCACTCAAGTTGGCATCAAGTTGCGCTCCGAGTTGGGCCTCAAGTTGGGCTAAAAAGCCATATCTGACACACCCTAGTATTTGTGCTATATATATTTGGTTTCTACCCGACAGCCGCACACGGCAATCCAAAAAAAGATCCCCAGCGCCGACTGGACGGACTGCGGCACCATACTTCTGGCGCCCGAGATTGATCGTTACCCTGCCTTGGCGCGCGGTATAAAACCCCAACAGCTGTTCGAGCGCAGCAACCACTCCTTTCACCCATGGTGCGCCACATACAAGCCATGACGAAGGCTACCACTCATTTTCCACAGGAATCCAAAGAAGACGACCTGAGCGAAGCCACCAGAAAGAATGACGCAGACCGCTCCTTGGCCGTAGGTTTCCCATAATCCAATAAAATGACTGGATTGTCTGATTATTATTCAATTTCAGAGCGCTGAACACGTAGATGCAACAGTTCCTTCTCAAACAGAATACGAACTGGCTGTTCAGTTGTTCGAAATCATGTCAGTTCGACAAATGGACGTCCTCCTCAGCGCTATTAAAGTGTGGTTTTCTCAAGAAATGATGGAGTTTGACAGAGAAACGAATATGCCCCGAATTGAAGCTTCCATTCGGCTGTGCGCCAGCGGCCTGCTTAGGTTTCCCGCGCGGACCGAAGCCCGCGGGGAGCTGCTCGCCCATATGGCATTTTTCGTCGATCGACGCTTTCGAGCTCTGTGGAAGCCCGAGGACTTGGATCAAGAGATCACCCTCTTGCGGGAAGCATTAGAGCTTCATCCTGAACCACACTTCCTCCGGGGCGCTTTACTCTGTGGCCTCGTCGACGCCGTTCACTCACGGGCCATGTATCGAACTGCAGAATACCCGCGTCTTACACTCTATCGCGTTGGTGCTGCCTTGTTGTCATGGACCCACCAACAGTTGTGTCGACGGGATGGTCACGCCAGTGACGCACAAAGTTCGCGTGCCCGAGTGAAGGTCGAATGCGGAATTCCCGTTCATAGGCTTGTCTACCTTGTTCAGGAGTTCATGCTGTACAGGGAAGCATTCACAGACATGGGGTCATCTGCACCACGAGTTTCGGAGCTCCTAGCTCTCATCCCCCCCGACGACCCCACTCGCGGTGCAGCAATTTTCTGCGCCGTTAGCGGCCTTTATGCGGGTTTCCATGCGGCGGGAAAGCAGGGAGATATTGACGGGATTATCGCCATTTATCAAGAGTACGCGAGTCCCAAATCTTCCCCGTCGTTTTCTCGCCAAGAGTGGCTCTTTTTTCTTGCGATGGACCTCGAGCTGCGCTATTTCGAGTGGGGCAATCGCCAAGATCTCGATACTCAGGTTAAACTTTTACGAGAATTCGAATCTTCGCAGGATCCCCTGCAGTTGAATTCTCTTGCTATTGCTTTACAGAGAAGGTTCTTGGACTGGGGGGACGCTGACGATATTGATGCGGCCATTGTGTTGAATCGAGCTGCACTTGCCCTTCGTTCCAAAACACACCTCCAATACAGCGATTCCCTCATGGATCTGGCATGCTCTCTTCAATCCCGCGCCGCTAGAAGAGACAATACTGGAGACAATGATGAAGCAATTGGACTATTACAGACGGCATTGGAACTCGGCCCCGTGGAGAACGCGACTTGCCTTATAGTCCTCGGGCGGGCATTTTCCACTCGCTTTGACGAAGGTGGGAATACGGAAGAGCTAACAAGAAGCATTCAGCGATATCGTGATGCCATTGACCATCTGGCCGTCGATCCCGAGGCGAAGAAGTCTCAAAAGGGGATCGCTCTGAACGAGCTTTCCGGTACTCTTATCAAACGCTTTGTTCATTGCGGCAACGTCAGTGACCTCCACGAATGCATCGAGCTGCTTAGAAAGTCACTCCTTCTTCCGGATCCGGATCCGGATCCTTCCCATTCAAGGACTTGCGGTGCCTCCCGCCTCACATTGGCCACTGCTCTATCTCTACGCTATCAGTACAACGAGCGTGACGCGGACGACATCGACGAGGCTATCCCGGTCCGCTTGGGATGGGAGGTTGTTCGTAGCCATTCAACCCCGCAGGCTGAGCGTGAAATGGCTTCGAACAACCTTGCCAATACACTCCTCTTGCGATTCAAGAAATTTGGGAGAGGAAGAGATATCGAGGACTCCATCAAGCTACATCAGGAGACACTGTCGCATCGTCACCGGGACCGTGACCGATCCCTCAGCAACTTGTCTAACGCTCTGCTTGAACGGTTCAATCTGCGCAGAAATAAGTCGGATCTTGACGAGGCTCTGCATCTACAAGAGCAGGCCGTGCGCCTTCGACCTCACCCGCATCCTGAGCGAAGCCACGCATTGAATAACCTGGCCAACGCACTTTCTCAACGTGGGATGAGCGAGGAAGGAATTTCCGCGGCTAACAACTTCGTCGAATCGGAGGATTACTGCGCCTTGTTGGGAGATTCTACCATCCCAAATGCAACAGCAGGGGACCTTTCCCGGGCCGTTGAGTTTTATCGCAAGTCTCTATCGCTACGGCCGCCATCCCATCCTGCACGAGGCTCTTGCTTTCTCAATTACGCAAGGTGTCTAATTTTCTCGCCGCGACCGTGGCTGAGTCCAACCATCTCGAGGCTGCCATGTCAGCATTCCAAGCTGCTTCTGCCTGTCCCACGTCATCGCCCCTGTTCTGCTTGGTGGCTTCCGTAGAATGGGCCTCCAAAGCTGCGATGTGCGACCATACTTCCGCTTTGGATGCTTTTCGCACCGCAGTGGACCTCCTTCCCCGAGTCATCTCCATCTCCTTTAATCCAAAGACCCGCCATAAAATGATTATGGAGCATTGCACGGGACTGGCTTCCGGTGCCGCAACATGTGCGGTGGAGCGCAATGAGTATGATACAGCCATAGAATTAATGGAAGCAAGCCGCTCCGTAATCTGGGCTCAATCCCTACATCTTCGCACTCCCCTCGAAAGTCTGGGCCTAGTTGAATCAAAATTAGCCTCTCACTTGGCCGCTCTGTCGCGGTAACTGGAGCAAAGTGCGTTCCGGGACACAACCCGAAACGCGTTGATTGCATCTCATGAGAAATCCATCTCTATCGAAGCCGAAGCCTTGCGGTGTCAAAAACTCAGTGAAGAATGGGACCGGACGACAAAACATGTTCGTGAATCCGTTCTTGGCTTCGAGGATTTCCTCAGGCCCAACCGAATGGAGACCTTACGGCGCGCTGCAATACATGGACCAGTGGTTGTTCTTAATTATGGCCACGCCTTGGTGGTGAATTTTTCGGGGGAGATCCAGCATGTGCCTTACTCGAGTCATCGCTGAGGGTCATTTCCTACATTGCGACATTCATGCACGAGCTCCCAGGGAGAAATTTCCTTGATCCCCTATTGCAGGAAAACATCCCGCGTTCATCGCCAAATACACACCGATTGACTGGGAAACAGGAGGATGACGATCAACGACGAAAGGTTTTCTGCGTTATTAGCTTGGATATGGCGTTATATCGCTTCCCCGGTGATTCATTCTCTCAATCTTCAGGTTAGCGCGCAATTCTGGTTACGGTTCCAAAATCTGATTCTTACCATCAGAAATCTGATAATCCCCCAAGAATATGGTGGTGTCCTACAGGGCTCTTCGCCTTTCTACCTATTCATGCCGCTGGTATCTACGGCATCGAAAACGGTGAAAGCGTGATGGATTATGTCGTCTCTTCCTACACTCCAACTCTCACAGCATTGATTGATTCAGCACCACCACCAGCAGCGACTGAGAAATCGTTCAGAATGGCAGTTATCATACAACCAGACACGCCGGGCGAATCTCATTTGCCACATACAATCGACGAATTACACACAATCGAGTCAAAAGTCCCAAAGGAATGGTTGACGGCATCTGGTACACCGGAATCGCCTGCCTCGGTGGATATGGTCCTGGATAGCCTCCATGCTGCTTCTATCGTCCATTTCTGTGGGCATGCAACCCAGGATGACTGGGATCCGCTGGAGAGTGCTCTTCTAATCGGTGACGAACGACTGAAGCTCGCCCAGATCATGAAACCCTTGGAGGATGGTCAGTTAACCGTTGCGACTCGGGCAAAAAGTCTGGTGTTCTTGAGTGCCTGTGAGACCTCAAAGGGGGACGTCCGTCTGCCGGACGAATCCATCCACCTCGCAGCCTCCCTGTTATTTGCAGGTTTTCGCGGCGTCATCGCAACAATGTGGTGAGCAGAAACCGTGTACGTCAGTAAACTCGATATGACAATATTAATAGGCAGATGGATGATCGAGATGGACCTGAGATTGCCACTGAATTCTATGGCCGCCTTTTCAACAACACCGACGCTACTTCAGACCCTCCCACATACCCAGATGTAACGGAAGCAGCGCGGGCTCTCCATCTCGCCGTCGGTAAGCTGAAGACCAAAGTTCCATTTGCCCGTTGGGTGCCATTTGTTCACTATGGGGTCTAAATTTCTCCCTGTAATTCTTTCCCATGTAATAATTAATACTGAGTGCATTCCATCATCTTTAAACAATTGTGTAGCACGTCCAGAATGGGGCTAGAATGGCCTCCTTGCTTACGCTGGAAAGAACTTAAGTCAAATCACAGTCGGATTCAAGGCTTTGTGGAGACTCTATTTTATTTGGAAAGCATTACTATGTTTTTCAAAACATCATCTTTTCCTCCAGTCCTCTTAGCGCGTGCGAAGCATGTATCTCCGATAAATGCAGGAAACCCTTGATAGGCGAGCGAATTCTGTAAGACTGGCACGAAAACACACCGAACTACTGTAGACGTCGCCCAGGATGCAGGCGCGCGACATGCGAAGGCCGCCCATGACGATGCATGGACGTCTGCCTCTCGAGACTCGAGGATGCCTGAGAAAAGCGCGCGCGTCACTGTCCCGCGGAATATTCAGACGCAGCGCAGGAGAGCGGCTCTCCCCGGCGGGCGCAGCAAGGTGACACGCCGCAAAAAGAAAAGAAAAATGCGAATGAAGACCACGGGAAAGGAGAGGCACGCCGAGCTGATCCAGACGCGACACCGTCCGCTCGAGGTCTGGGCGACGCCATGCACTCAAGGTGCGAAATTCCTTCCCCCAACAACATTGAATTACATAAATTAATGGAAGGAAATAAAAGGAGGCAAAGACGAAAGGGAAAGATAATTATAAGGACGGGACGTACCTCCTGGTGTGTCTTGTTTGTGCTATTCACGCGCTGGCTCCTCGTCTCCGCGTCGGCGTCGGTAGTAGCCGCGCAGATGTCGGAGGTGGGAACGGCAGCGCGCGAGGAGGGCCACGTCTTCTTCCTACGAGGATGGGACGGTGGGTTAGACAAGGGAAAGATAAAAATAGGCGTGCATGGGGATGGGGAAGGGGCATTGTGAGCGGGTTAGGGAGGGGGCGGGAGATACACAGCAGGAAGAAGGAGAAATACGTGAAGGTGGGGTGGGAGGAAAGAAAGTGGAGGGAGGTGAGCGTAAAATGACCGCGGGACACAAGAGGGATGGAAAAATATGGGGAGGAAGAACCATAAAGGTACGGGAGGCAGGAGTAGGGAGAGAATGAAGGAATAGCGGGAGGGTTAATAGCAATGGCGACGGGAAACGCAGACATACCTCCTATTTATCTTGGGCTCAGTTCTGTGGGCAGACTGGTGGCTGTACACTTTTGAGAGTAGAAACAAAAATCAAACCTAGAATTCTTCCTGATTTGTTTAGATTTTTCTTTTTTTTTATTACACTCAAAAGTGTACAGCCACCAGTCTGCCCACAGAACTGAGCCCAAGATAAATAGGGTAGGAAGCAATCTTAGTGTGAGAGAGAAGTGTACGTGATGCATTTTGTGTGGTTATCCTCGGCGCTTAGTTAGAGGTATTTTTGTTTCCATTAAGCGGGTAAGGCCGACAAGCGGCACAGCCCTCTACCGGTTGGGAGGCATCTTCAGGCTAAGAGTTCAGCTTTTCTTACAGTTATCCTCAGTTGGGGTGTGGAGGGGGGAGAGGAAATGAGTGTTTGATGAATGTGCTCTGCTACTGGGTAACTTGCGGGCTCCCGGAAGCTAGATAGTTTGCCCGTAAACTTGAAAGCCATCATGAAGATTTTGAATGCCTGTATTTTTCATCTAGCAGACTCCGAGTTGGTAAGTGCTGAATCCAAAACTCCTCGTGCTAGAGGATGTCTAGATAACCGTGGAACACTGCCAGCGATGATTGGGGGGAGTTCTACTGGCCCCTCAAGCTTCTTGTATTTCCCGTGCAGCACCCAGTTCAGCCAGATTTAGGAAGTTTGAAACTGTGTCTGAGTGCAGTTAAAGCCTGCTCAAGTTCATCTCATGATGCAAAAGAGAACATTATTTAAGTATAATTTTTATCTCGAGTGGGGGTAGCCACCTCCTGACTGAATTCCAATTCTATTAGAGAGTGGGACATTTTATAAAACAGCTCTAAGTCGATGCCGGTATTTTGTCGGAAAAAACAACATTCTGAGGCATAAGCCACCCAACCCATAACAATAAAATAATTGAAAAGTTCGAGTTTGTTTCAGAGTGACATCAATGTAGTCAAACTAGTTGGGTCCAAGTAATATTACTGCAGGAAACAGAGGACCGACATTCCAAAAAGATGATTTCAGTCCGTCTAGCATGTCTACTGCGCTGCAGTTTGGAGCGCACATGCACCGAAATAGCCATATCTCCATGTTACGATACTTTTGTATCAATTGCTGAGGAAAAATCACTGAGGGTTTCCTGGGCTTGAGCTCGTGCGCGCCATGTGGCGCCACGAGACACGCAGCCTGGGTGGAGGCGCATTGTCGAGACATCAGGAGCAAGAAATGCGCGTGGAATCTCAACAGACGGCACGGAGTAACACGCATCGAGAGCATACGTTAGCGCCCGAGTTCCTGTCGCGTCGGAGCCGCTAGTTCGAGCCTGGTAGATTGGCGTAGACCGTGGTGTGTGTGATACGAGCACATGTATGAAGTGTAGGTTGGCGAAATTAGTTAATTAGGTCTAGAAGACATATCAATACGTGCCTGCAAAATGGCCATGGGTGCGGGAAGGTTTCACACCTAGTCTGGCGATGAAGAACCACGGTGGTTGCGCGCACGTGTGAAGCGGATCGAATATATACCCGAGATCTAAAGCAATATCCGCATGCTACAGACCCAAGTAGGCCAAGACTCGGGGCAGCCTGAACCACATGTCGAACTTGACGAAAGACGGTCAAACGTGTAAAGCGGAATTTCTTTCCACAGTCTACGACCATTCTAAAAGCCGGGCTCAAGTGCCCTTTGAATCGGTTCGAAGCTGGCTGATGGTGGAGGAAGGGAAGAGTGGTGTTGTGGCTTAGTTGACGACTGATGAAATCACAACCACAGCCTTCAATACGGCTCGTCCCGAGGCCACATTTCTTCCCAAATCACCTACGCTCTCTGTATGAAAGAGCTTTTTCTGGTCCTAGGAATATCGGCGACCACTCATTGGATCTTGAGGCAAATAATGTTTGCACTTGCCATGCCAGCTGTAAAAATATGTACCCCATACCTACATATATGGATTATACATTGGGGCAAATGAACTACACATATCGTTAGGTATGGCAGTGAATTGCCTCTTGTGATGGGCAGTGCGTACAATAAATGTTCTTCCACATTTGATCTGCTCTGGCACACTGGGAGTATATCCCTCCGAACCTGATCATCATTGACTATCCATTGACCAAAAGTGATCTTCTCAGCCCGCTGTTGACGAACTGCCAGTTGGCAGCGTCTTGCATGCAACTATAAACGTGTTCCAACTATGAATGTATCCAATCACCATTTTCCCTGCTACAACTGCCACTCGGAGCATCTGACAAGCAACACCAACCTTGTGGGTTACTTAATGTGGTCCGCGAAGGTCCGGACCCCTTGTCTCACCCACCATTCTCAAAATACCTGGTTCTTCCGTGCTCGAGCTATGTCGGCCTTTCTCCCACATGCATTTGCCCAGACTTTCAGGGAGTCCTTTGGTGCGAGCCGCCCTTCCAAAATATCCTTGAGGTTAATGTCCATCTTCAGGAGCGGGTATCATCGGGTGCCTACTCATCATGGGAATATACGGGGTCACCACCTCTCAGGTAAGTGCCCGTAGTCTTAATCCAACCCTCATCCAGAACAATGATTGTTGTGTTGTTTAGACATACTTCTACTTTGTCGAGTACCCCAAAGACAAGATCTGGCTGAAAACTTTGGTGGGCTCTCCGTTCCTGATTCGCAATTCTCCCTACATGTTCATGTTTAGGTTTCTGTTCTCTGATATGGTCCACATCAAGTCACCGTAGCCAACCTACCTTAAGGAAGGCTGTTCGTATCGACTTCCGTCCTGCGCATAGGGGAAAGACGGTCGTAGAGAAGATAGCGCAGGGCTTGGTTATTGTCCAGAGACTAGGCGCACGTGGTTGAGCCAGTCGGACAAGTATTTTCATTGTACACCTCTTTATACACTAACAACAGGACTACTCGGACGTTCCCTCATAGCCTACTTCATCCTTCCCAAATCCACCTTGCATTAAAAAACCATCCAGCAACCCCCAGTGGCAGAACAAAGTCATCTTGTTGGATACAGTTTCCACAAGTGGCACGACAGTCTCTCTCACAGCGCGCAGTGGATGGGAGACGTGCAGGATCTGGGCAGATGCCAGGTGCCTGCGGTCACATTGGGGCATGGTGCGGTGTGGTGGGTTGCGCGGTCGATGAAATTAGCACGCGGTATGGCGCAGTATGGCGCGGCATGGGGCGCGGTGTGGGGCTCCCACATGCGCTGTGTACACCCCAGCGTATACGACGACTCACGACCGAGTACAAGCTGCGATGATCTTTCCCTTATCATCCGAGCCGCTACAACTTCCCGACTCACCACACCTTTTTCATCTCAGCACCCATGGCATCGCACCCGCACCAGCACATCGGACCACGTCTACACGCCGTCACCAATATCCATGCCAACAACGTCCCCGATACCTTGCACCTGACACATCGCACACGTTTCATCCAAATCCAGACCTCAGTCGTCGCTCCTTGACGGACTTTGGACGAATTAGGAAGGTAGCAGTTCGCGAGTCGCCACGCCTTGACACGATTTGGGCCCAAAAAGGCAACCATCTTTGACTAGTCGCGACACCTCGGGATACATGAAACACGAAGGAACAAGATGGAACACCGAAGAAGCGGACTGAGGACATGTAGAGATGCTCCAAAGGGGATAGCTGCGAAGGTATAAAAGGACCTGGATCGCTCAGCAGTAGATATACAGCCTTGGAGCGGTTTTTTTCCCCCACTAGTTTCCCTAGTGTAACCAATCCCCCAATACACCGTTGACACACACACACACACACACTAACCATCTCACTTGTCGCGAGACACTTGACCACTCATCCTCTAGACGGTTCATACCGAACGTCTGACCCATACTCACCACTCCCTTGACCATCGAAAACCACTGCTCACGCAGAGAGGAACGACCAAGGCATCTCGGACCAAATCGCGGACTGACTAGACTAACGACTGACTCTCCACGCCAAACGCACGAGTCCAACAAACGTTGAGCCTATAAGCCTTCGTCAAGCCGCCATGGCTAACCCACCTTTGGGAGAACCAGTCACATCAACTATCACCCAGTTCAAAGGGGAAAGGCAATAGAAGAAAGACAGAGTGGAGACTTGAATATTGTCTCGGATTGAAGTACAAGGGCAGTGTGCTTATCTGAACAAGGTATTTTTCGCATTATCCCCCATTTTTGACCTCCCACAGCATCCCAAGGGCAAACTCTGTTTGACCTCCTCTTCTCACTAACACTTATCGACCCACCTGTTATCGAAAAATCCCCCAGAGGAAGAACAAGTCATTTTTGGAACTCCGTTTTCCAAAGAGGCGCCACAGTCTCCCTCACAGCAGTATGGGGCGCAGTACATGAGGTTGGCACAGTAAGGTGCATGGTCAATGGGAATACCGTGCGGTAGGGTGCGTGGTACCACGTGGTAGTAGGTCGTGGCCGGTGCGGTGGGAGGGAGTGCGCGGCCGAGGTTGCCGAACCGCGCGACACCGTGTTACAACACCGGATCATTCCGGAAGCGTAACGCTCATCGAGCCGAAAAACAGCGTTTTTCAGTTCTGGAAGCGCTGTGAAGGAATACAGGTGCCTATATAATTGATGTCGGGTATCCACAGGATCTGAATTAGTAGGGCTACATGTGTGTCCAGTTTGTATGTTAAAAAAGAAAAAATTGAGTGGGTAGGGGTCGAGGAAGCTGGGGATCATGAGTTTTGACGTCGCCGAATGTTTTCTTCGCGGTGGGTGCAATATGGGTGGGGGGGAGCCCAAATTTTGATGGGGTGTGCCGAGGATGATAATCTTAATTTAGGAGGTTGAAGAGAGGGGTGGGACCGACGGGCAAGTTAAGTTTTTTAGCCGGGGTGATGGCGCGGTGGTGGCACTGCGTTTGGCGTGTTTTGGAATTTGTGCGATTTCTGCCAATACCGCGGGCTATTGCTACTTTGGGAAGGGGGTACAGGGTAGGTCCAAATTTTTGGGACACGATGGGGGCGATGCTGAACCCCCAAAATGTGAAGAAATCGAATTTTTAGTGTAAGGGGAAGGGGTCCGCGGTATGATGCTGCAACAGAGGCCTGTTTTTTTTTGAAATAACCTAGAACCTCCCGCCTGCCTGATACGAAATTCGTCCCTCAAAGCCATCAAAATCCCCAGAAAAGATGAAGATCTGATCATTCACTTTTCGCCGATGACGCAACTGCTTTCCTTTTCTCTAAGGACTCAATTGAATCTCTTTGGAAAATTTTGCACTTATGGTGTGCAGTTTCAACAGCCAAATGTAATGATCACAAAACTGTCTTATTACCCTTCGGCCGATCCACTGATCGTGAAAAGGTGATTCGAGAGCGACATATAAACGAGAATGTGCGGGTTGGTAGCATCGAACCTAACCGATGGTCAAACCTGCCGAATACTTGGAGCTTGGATAGGGAATAGTGTACCCTTTATCACTCCGTGGCGTGCAGTTCTCGTGACCTTGAAAGGTGGAAAATGACGAAGCCAACTCTGGAAGGAGAACACCATATCATCTACATGAGCATAGGAGGCAAAACACAATACTTAAAAAGAGTTCAAGGCATGCCAAAAGATGTTGAAAGTGAACTTATTAAGTTGCAACATTCCTCTGGGATGGTAAAAGAGCAAGACTTTCCCATGAAACAATGAGTCTGGACACGGCCGAAGGCAGAAAACAAGCCCCGGATATACTGGCCAGGAATGAAGCAATAGATTTGTGGAACCTACAATCCTATTTAACCCAGAGATCTGAACGCGCTTCGTGGTGCTTCTTTGTTGATTCCATCTTGGTGAATTTCCTCGAGAAAAGCTACGTAAACATACGACCCGGTCAAATTTTTAACGCCTTTTTACAAGACGTGCATATCCCAATCTCCTCTAGAACCCCTTTGCCGGATGATATCAAGCAAATGGTACTTACCGCGTGAAAATACCACTTGCAGTTCACAGCGCTATCGTTTCCTACCGACATTAAATTAAAAATACCGATCTGGAAACATCCTGGAATGAACAAGGACCAGTACAGGAATGCTTGTCGATGAGACGCAGCTACATGCCTGAGATTGAAACACGGAGTGCGAATTGTACAGGACACTCTGAGCATTGCGAATCGGAAAACAGTGGTCATCTGAAAACCAGACCAGGTTAATCCATCCGGCATTGGACATAAAAATTGTGGTTGTCCCTTATGCCCACAGGACAGGTCAAACATTGGTTGCGATAATCTGGATAATGCATCGAACCAGCGAATACATTTCTCCAAAATGGAACCTAACAACCCAAAACTCGGACTTGCAGGATTAAGGCTGGCCAATTACGATTAAATACACCTCCAAGCCCTATTGTATGTTAATTGTAACATAATACAAGATATGCCTCCGCTACGCTCCGGCAGTAGGGATGGCAAACAAGTATGTTATTGTCCCGAAAATTGTATTGCATTGGCTCAGTACGTCAAATCAAAAAATACTACATGCAATGGATTGAATTAAAATTCGTGAAGGCGGTTAAGGGGTTAGTACCTGCCGAGTTGCATTCCTCGTTAGTATTTCGTAAGTCCCGCAGAAATAGTAACCCTGCTCACACCGATGACTGGGAAAATTTTGCAGATGGTGTAGATTTGTACAATATTCCGCAACAACTGAAGGCTGTAGGAGAGTGGTCTGATTTCTCGTTTGAATATTGGAACTTTGGGCATGACTAGTTGCCAGACCAAATGGATTTTGCTTAATATGCGATAATTTGGAAATAGGTACTAAGAATATTCAGTCAGACAGAAGTTTCAGGCCTGATTGACGGACTGAATGACCAGGACCATTGGGGCAGAACACGGCGGAACACAGCAAAATGAAGTCAGTGGAAGGAGTGAGGCAAGCTGAGATCCCGGGCAATACTTCGAGGAATGTGAGGGGTTTATATACAACTGGAGGCGATGCAAAGTAGGTGGCCGCAGCGGTAGCTTCCCTTGCGGCGTAGCACGGCTCACGGCACCGGATCTTGCGAATTACGCGTCTTTACGGCACGCCTGGCGCTTCAAAAAAACTGCGGCACAGCAGGTTCAACACATGACGACTGTTTAAGTTACTGTGCTGACCCACCTGAGAAGCAGGACCACAGGAGTGTGGAGGCGATGTGTAGTTCCGTGAAGGAGAATGTGGAAAGGCTGTGTGATTCCTGCGGCACTGGGGGAGTTGAACTTGTGCAGTGCAAAGCACCGTGGAGAGGAACCACAATGGGGATACTACTTATGGGGATGTGGCCAAAGACATACAAACTGATTCGAGACATCTTGTTAAGAGAACAGATAATTGTAACTATTAGCTATAGTGGATGGGATATCACTCGCATGTTTTACATCCGCGGGTTGCACATGGCGCGCTGGTGAGAGAGGAAGAGCCGATGCAGCTCCAAGAAGTCGAATTGGCTCACGAAGAGCGTTTGATTATCGAATTTAGCAGAAGCTAACTACAGGACTAATGGGAGTTTCAGTATCACACTGGGGGAAATATGACGTACTAAATGGTTGTTTGGGGGCACTTCAGACGTGCTGAAGGACACGGAAATCAAATAGCGGTATGGAAAGGAAGTGAGGGAACTCACGATTAAACGAACCAGTAAAGTTCAACTTTGCGTCCCGGGCTTATATGCAGCCATCCCATTTAACAAAAATAGCAGTCAGTCTGAAAACCCTAGTTCTTTTCAAAGGCTTCGCTCACCTGATTAGTCAACAGTCAGCGGGCCCAGCCATTTGTCTATTAATTAAATTGTGTCAGTGAGCCATTGGAAAGCAGCTGAGTAGAAACCGTAGAACCCATTCAGCGAGGCTCAATTGTATGACGGGAGACATGATAGGCAGGGCTGAAAAATGGTACAGAGGACATATTCAGGATGGCTATTTTCATCTTAGGCCACTAGCAGGCCTCTTTGGGCATATCCGTGTAATTAATGTTACATTAGAATACACAGCCCATATTGTAATGTAATCATAATATATCATAATCTAATGGAACTTAATATTAAGGCTAATATTATACTGAGGACCGTATTTAATCGTAATTCTATGATTATATTATATTATAAATCCAAATTTAACTTTGTCCGATATGAACGACGGTTTCCGCGTCTTCGCGTTCCATGATTCACTAAATGAGATCCCGGTGAGGAGAACTAAAATACCCGGACCTCAACCAACACTCATGGCGGTATTCTTACATGCTTGCATCCTCCATTCAGGTGAGTTTGAACCAGTCATTGAAGTTGTGCTCAAGACAGTTATCGACGCTACTGATAATACAGAAGCTCTCTCTATAATTTTTGACCGGACCGAAATACCAAAGAACGATCACTGCGTTCCGGCACCTTGTAGTCACATGTGAGACTACGTTGGGCTACATGATTCTACGTTGGTCGAACCCTGTAGACCAGGGTGTTGTACGCGGAGTACACCCGTTATGGGTCTACGTTCGGCTATGTGATCCGAGCCGGCGTAGTCACAGGGTTGTCACACATCGGCTACATTGGGCTACTCAGGCCGACATTGGTCTACATGATGTAGGCACATGTAGACATACCTTGCTTTTCGCCTTCATTCGCAAGTCACTTGAATTTCAACTCCTAACACCTTCCCAAGACATGCATTCTACATATTACTTGCCAAATTCCATTCTACAAGTGGAAATCTTGGTGAAATAATCATGTGTAAATATGTCACAACACAACCACACTTTCATCGCAGAAACTTCAATTTGCAATGGCAATGCTCAACACTCGTCTGCAAATGAGCAGAGCTTGGTCTACCCCATTCTCCAACTAGTCTACATTGGTCTACCTGGGGTACACGCAGCTACATGAACATAGACCCACCATGTCTACCCAGCGTCGACATGAGTAGTCGCAGGTAGTCAGACAGCTGTGTCTACCAGGGTGGTCTACCCATGTAGTCATACCCTGTGACTACGAGGTGCCGGAACGCAGTGGATGTGAATGAGCCCCAGTTTCAGGATAGATATCGGGAGAGTTATAGAAGTCTGATGCTTAGATATGTTGCCGAGCGTCACGGCGCAAGTTAGGCACATTGTGGACTTCCCAGAAAATTCTCGCTGAACAATGATACAGAGCGAAGTAGAACTGGGAAAGTGTTATCGTACATAAGGCCGCGAGGAACCAACCGGAGGTTGGCAACGAGCGGCATCTTTTGAGATCACGGCACTACCAGTGGCTGCAAATCCTGTTCAGAGTTTGATGTCTTTTACCTCCGTAGCGAAGCACGGGTAACTGCTAGTGGCAAACAAAACATCAGGAAGTGCGGAATTATGTATTTCTTACTCGGCAGCTTCAATGTCGGATTTAAAATCATTTCTGGGCCCTGTTGCAGTAGGGAACTTCCACTCTGAGTCATTTACATTCGTACCAAGCTCACATCGACTACAATAAATTGTCGCTACGATTCCAACAACATGGATGACACAGCCACCTGTGCGGCAGTCGCGGCATTTTCTCCTGGCCCCCGGTAGGCGGCCTAATGTCGGGTGGTAGATGGAACATTGTAGGTAGAAAGTATAGGAAATTCGGTAAAGATGCTATGCACATGGCCCATATGTTCAGTTCTCTCGGTTCATCTTTTGTATATCCAATGATAGTTCAGAAGACACCGGAAATCAACAGTGCTGAAAACGTGAATGATCATTGATTCTTGCACCCACATAAACCTGCAAGATACAAAGGTGTTAAAGAATTCATATCACTCTATACGCCACCCGAAGCACCTGCAGCAGCTGGTTCAGGCAGAGTAGCTTTTCGAGCAGACTACGGGATGGTAGAAGCATCCGCCGTTCCTTTTTGAACATGACAGTTATGCCCGTGCAGCTCTTAATAGTTCAATTGAACTTGCTCAACGAAGAAAGTCTTGAGCCAAAGATCTCATCAAACTGTGACGAGAATTCCATTCAAGCTTCACGAGCTAATTTCAACCAAGTCTACGACGCTCGAAGAGATCAAGGAGTATTCTAAAGTGGTTAAAAACTCGAACTTGAATTGGTTGCAAGGTGAAATCGACTCCTCGGAAAAACTCTATTTGTTACATGGCCATCGTGAACCTCAAAAGGACAAAGGACCCGCCCCAAAGTAGTCTCCTGCATGCGGCACTACCTAATACTTGTGAAGAATCAGAAACACTGGAGCTCTGACCTCCCTGTTGCTTTCAACTCACTTGTTAGCCGTAGAGATATTGCGCTACGTCAATCACACATTACCCAAAGTAACCCGCGCAGATCGGGTGTCTAGGTTCTGTAAAACTGAAGTTGAAACTCCTAAACATGCGCTGATCACCTGTGTCTCCTCGGACACGCTCGTGGATCTACGTGCAGCTTTTCTCGACAGACTCTTCAATGATTTACCTAATTTACGACACCGCCTATCTACCATTGCGCTGGTTGCTAAATTCGCGTTT
The DNA here is from genome assembly GCA_029282285.1 of Mycena rebaudengoi. Classification (NCBI taxonomy): domain Eukaryota; kingdom Fungi; phylum Basidiomycota; class Agaricomycetes; order Agaricales; family Mycenaceae; genus Mycena; species Mycena rebaudengoi. The sequence goes on from JARJCX010000035.1 coordinate 227,693, forward strand.
GATGTACTCCAGATGTATTACGCGTACCTATGTAGCGTTTGAGTGAAGGCTAACCTGACTCATTTTTACTTCTTTGTATTCGTCTAGTCTTACCCTGGCGTGTGGAAACATAGCGACCGGGAGCTTTGGTTAGCAGGGTGTAGAGAGGTCCAGGGACAATAGTGTACTTAGTGCCTGTACGCTGGGATACTTCCTGGGAACCGGCGTTCATGAGTTGGACCTGCCGTGTAATTCTACATACCTAACTAGCTACATGCCTAGCTACCTACCTACCTCCTGCTTAAATTTGCGCCACTGACTTCTGGGCTGCTGCTCCTGCTGCGAGTGGATCTACGCCTCCAAGAGCCTTTTGGAATGTCGTAAAGAATTCCGAAGGGTTCTTCTGATCAGGTGAAGAGGATGTATCGAGACTCTGTGTCGTCGCATCACCTCCGGGGAAGTCACGGTTGAAGTTCCAGTAAGAAAGTGTCGCCAGGCTATGCTCTTTAGCAAAAATTCCCACTGATAAGATAAAAATCTGTCAATGAAATGAACGGCACACGGAAAAACTTTAACTCACGTGTGGTAGCACCGGTAAGATCAATCACAATATGGTTGTTGTCGACACCAATAGAAGGAAGCATACCCATCTTTTTAGTAGCATCGGCCGTGCTGATTCCGAAAATATTGGCGACCTGTTGTGCACCACTAGCAACGGCGGTTTGGGAATCTACGACATTGTCTGTGCCTCCCATGTTCATGGTCATCAATGTGACAACATCAACGATAAGACCAGCATCTTTTGCAGCCTGAATGTAGGCTTGTTGTTGAGCGGGCATTCCGTTTGTTCCTGTACCCAGGGTGTAAGTAACATAGGTATCTGTGACGACGTATTCAGCAGATTGGTTGGGAAGATATTCGATGCGCACGTACTCGGAACTGCCTTCTTGACCGTAACAAGGGCTTGACCCAATCGCTTCGCCGAGTCTGTATCACTCAAAAGTGGGTTATCCTAGGCAAAAATCCGCTATTGAAATTATGGTCGTGGAGTTAAACGGTACTCACCTCAATATCAAATTCGACATTGTTAGTCTGGAACTTGGTCATGCTATCTTGGATAAGCTTAGCGAGAGAGGGGGCGTCAGCGCATGCCTGCTGAACATGTTGACGCGGATAGGTTTGATCCAGGAGATTTCCTCCGAATGCTAAACTGACAGCACCCCCTGAACGACATAATCAGCACCGGCGGACCATTGAATTTGTTTAGATAGCAATTCACCTTTGTTGACAAAGTTGACAGCGTCAGGCTGAAGAATATCCAGATCGCTTGTGAGAGCGCATTCACCCTTAGGCGCGCTGGCAAAGCCGATGGTGACCGCCTTCATTCCGAGGGAGTCAAAGGCGTCCGCCATCTTCGGGGTAGATGAACTCCCAAAGTATACGTAATATGGCGCATAGACAGGCTTCGGCAGAGATGCGAATGACGGAGAAATGGTCGGTGAACGCGCAATGATAGGTGCGGCAGAGGCCGAGCCCACCAAAGAGATCGCGGAGACAAACAGGATGGTGGCGTGCAGGAAGTTTCTGGTACATGTTAGCTGGTATGTATATAGACGTAGTTGAAGAATTTACATCATGTTGATGTGAGCAAGCGTAGGAGTAAGCGAATGCTTAGATGTCGTGTCCAGCACAGACTGCATCACCATTGGACCAGTAAGAGTCGGCTTTGATGTACAGGTATAATTAACTCACCAAAAGTTATTAAGATAAATTATCAAACGTCAGCCCGTCCAACGGGATAGAAAAAACGAAGGGTCCGAACGAAACTGGGGGACGTGAAAGCGTTGAGCTTGGCCGCATGCCTCAGGGCACATCTTTATATCTTTCGACGATCATTCGTTTCCATGGCCAACGTGGGCTCTTGTGAGATTTTTGGTCAACATTCCTTGGTACCTGGGTGACCACCATACTTAAATTAACACATCTACTTGATTATGGGATGCTCGGTTGATGTTATCCAGTTTCTGAAAAGCAAATAGGCATGGGCGTTCTGCAAAGGGCAAAATGCGCGCAACAATGTGGGATCAAAGAGCAACCATCTGTGGACCCGAGGGATGATATCAAGTTGCAGGGATACTGTGGCAGTTGGGAAGTTTATCTTCGTACTGTTATCCTGTAAGACCGATATAATTATGGTTCAATATGGTGAAAATACTTGCGAACTTTTTAGCCGCATGGCTCGCTGTCACTGGATTTAGCAATAGAAGGAATGTTTGGACACGGCCTATCGTGCCGATCCGCGCCTGAGATCGAGTACTACGTGGCAGCCGAGAGGGGAACAAGAGGGCGGGATAATTGGCTGTTGCAGCCTCAGCGGAGCCCAAAGAACCCGAATGGTGCATCGTTGATAATCCCTAACATTACGATACGGAGGAATGGATGCCCCAGACGAATAGCACGGAAACGAAAACCAGTGGCGGCGCCAAACAATATCAAGCTCAGGCGATAGCACTTAAGCCACGTGCCGTAACAAGCGGCAAGCGCGGAGAGCGGGAAGCGGGAAGCATTATTAGAACCTTGCGTTGCGGTCAGGCATGGAGAACCTTGTGCTGGTGAAAGAGAAGGCTCGAAGCCAAAGAAGGTGTGCATAGCCAAAGTTGGAAGGGATAAGTCTGTGTGGTGGCGAAGTCGTTTGGAAGAGTCCAGGATGGGAGTCAAGGGACGATGAGAAGATTTACGGGGTCCTTGATCCATTACCACCGTCCCCACCTTTCCCACGCCGACTCTTCTGTCAATCAACTATCAACAAATAAAGGGCGCTGGTAAAGCGGCCACATAAACACTAATAAGAGGCGGGGAGGTTAGGTAGGCCGCTGATTCTGACCTATGTAGGCTCAAACATGATGGAACAATGCATCAGCACTCCTCCCGGCCCCTAAACAGCGGTGCGGACATGGAACTGTCCCAAAAAGGAATTAGGTGAAAACCGAATCGGGCACAGTGGCCGAACCGCTCCAGATAGCGACCTAATTTTTGTTGCATCATTTTTGTGCATTTTTTCCGCCCTCATTGATGCCCCAACATCTGCAATCACCGCAAGTGAAGTGTCGGTCTGGTTCAGACAGGCCTCTATAACCCAATTGGGGAATAGCTCGCTAACGGGAGCAGATACCCCCCCAAAAAAACCGCTACGATTTTTTTCTCATTTTTCTTCCTCAATTGGCATCCTCACTTTTTCCTCCCCGAATTTTGATGTGGAATTCGGAGGCAGATTCCAGGTATTATAAGGATAGGCAGCAGTTGACCCAAGGAAAGGCACTTTGAATGTTTTCTGCAATGTTCTGGGCAGTTGTTGCTGCCAGGATGGTATATTGAATAAGATTCTTGAAATTTGCGGTAGTAGGCATGGTGGGGATTGGCGACAAGGAGAAGGGCCATTCGCCAGGGCTTATATATATTTTTCCCGTGTTCCTCCCACAGATACTTCCGCATGGATTCTCAGCATCACATCAACATGCAGATATAGGTATCTGATGTTCCGGACCAAAAATAACCTCTATGTTTCAAATGTCGCAAAAGCAGACTAAGCACACTCCTTGAGTCCTGGTGTACTTTGCATTCCATCCTTACACTCTCGCCCCCGAATGTAACAACTCAGTTGAAAGGGGAGCAGAAGTAAAATACAGCAGAGCTGTGCGGCCATTCCCTGATGCTCCACAAAATATGTGGCTGAGATTCTTGCGGGAGATAGGATCATAGCAGAAAAATCCATCTCACCTCGGTGCTCAACCTACAGCAATAGAGCACTGCAAATATCTGGAGCAGAAGAGGAGATAGTTCCCTGCTCCCGAAAATCAATCTGCAACGGTGCAATGATCGTCTTGAAGACGGATCTGCGCTCACCATATCGTTTGATGATTAGGAGCCGGATATTTGGGAGCTTCGCTGCATTGCTTTTCAATTAAATGGTGTTCACAATCACGCACATTGAAAGGAAAACACTTAGGCAATATCGGAGGAACTGTGTAAATGGGTATTGTCAGGAGCTGAAAGCGCGGAAACTCGAGAGAAGAAGCCACATCCAAATAGTGACTGTGTAAGCCTCCGGCACCAGAAATCATGCCTTCGAGATTGCCGGCGAAACTGAGTCCTATGCCAGTGGCCTCGGGTAATTGTGTTCTATGTAAAGAACCACACCCTGCGGCAATGCGTGGACCGATCAGAAGAGTTTGAGAAAAAGAATCACAGGTGAGTTATTAAGTATCCTGACGCTGAAAGTCCATTGGATGGAACCAAAATAACCGTATACGACGGGTTCCTAGGAGAATAGAAGCGGGAATCATGTTCCGATACAAAATATTAAAATTCCCAGGGGCACACAGCTCACGCGCAATCATTCGCACGTAATTTGCCAAAGAAATATTGATATTGACTTCCGTCGTACTACCTCGAGTTAGAGTCGATATGGTATGGCGAGAAGGGGAAAATACGGGGGAAATGTTATGGTAGGTGTAATGATCCTGGCATCCATCTGATGGCCCAAACAAATGCGGATGGGATAATTACAGCTAATAACAGTACCGAAGGCGCGGACAAAAAAATTCCCATTTTGGGATAATTTTTATCCCCGCGACCATTCTGCTCATAGCTCAACGAGTTTTCAGTCAATCGACACAAAAACTATATAAAAATGACCGTTTAATTCATGCGCAATTAGTGATAGAGACGGATTTAGAAAGATATCTTTTTTTACATTGTCAGACCAGCAGGGCACATTTTGACTGGAATCTGGGCTGGTATGCCCAGATCATGTTCAATAACTCTGAGAATTTAGGAGGGAGGATTTATAAGGTTTAGTATAAATGTCATAGAGCCAGAATAGCGAATATATGCTTCCCTGGGCTTGGTAGCCCAATTGATGATATGAGATCACTCAGATTTAGCTACCAAGTCCAGAGAAATATATATTCGCTATTCTGGCTCTATGACATTTATACTAAACCCTATAAATCCTCCCTCCTAAATTCTCAGAGTTATTGAACATGATCTGGGCATGCCAGCCCAGATTCCAGCCAAAATGTGCCCTGCTGGGGTCTGACAATGTAAAAAAGATATCTTTCTAAATCCGTCTCTATCACTAATTGCGCATGAATTAGACGGTCATTTCTATATAGTTTTTGTGTCGATTGACTGAAAACCCGTTGAGCTATGAGCAAAATGGTCGCAGGGATAAAAAATATCCCAAAACGGTAATTTTTTGTCCGCGCCTTCGGTACTGTTATCGGCTGTAAAGCGAACCTAAAAGCAGGCTCACACAGTAATATGCGCGGACCGGCTTCGCCGGTCCGCGTCACCGAACTCCACTGGATTTCCACTGTGCATACAGTGGACTTCAGTGGTGGTCTTCGCATCCAGTCACCTCCACTGGATTTTTACATATACACTGAACTGGACTGTACCCATCCCTGTATCCACTGCTACAATCATCAATAAATACATTGTTTGCCTGCATTTAACCTGTGCTCCACATACAGCGGATTCCAACAAATATCCAGTGCAATCCAGTGAATCCTGGGCAGAAATTCACTGTATATATTAATCATATCCCCGGCATCTCGATAAATTAAGTTGTATTTGCCTCATAAACCCACTGTATTTTGCAGGATTTCGACCAAACCTTGGCAACCTACACGGGAAATCCAGTCATGACCACTAGATTATGACGAAAATACACAAGAGGTCATGGACGATTACTGGATTTTGCCGCATCCCTGGCACAAATCCACAGGATCTCACCAGATCTCGGGGGATATTCACTGTATTTAAAGCATGAATACATCAGACTCCACGAGATTTTGTGGGATAATTACTGTGCCCCAAGCATAAATACACTGGATCTGAGAAGATATCCACTGAAATTCACTGAAATTAATGAAGAGTCCACAACAAATCCAGCTACAACCACTAGATTATGACGGAAATACACAAGAGGTCGTGGGATGTTTACTGGATTTTGCCGTATCCCTGGCAGAAATACACAGGATCTCACCAGATCTCGCAGGATATTTACTGTATTTCGAGCATAAATACATCAGACTCCACGGGATTTCATGGGATATTTACTGACTTCCACTGTACCCAAAGCATAAATACATTGGATCTGAGAAGATATCCACTGAGATTCATTGAAATTAATGAAGAGTACACGACAGATTAATCAGTGCCCTCCACTTTCTCCCAGAACTCAGCAGTAAGTTCCTCATCTTTCTTCGCTACTCGTTTCTCCACCAGATCCTTGTAGAGGAGCATTAAGACGTGGACCACAAAGTCGTAGTTGGTATCCGACATCTGACGCAGCTGAGCCTCGAAGCCGGTAAGCCAGGCATTGAGCTGCTCCGCCGTTTCGGTATTGAATGCTCGGGTAGTGTGGGTACGCCCATTCTCGTCGACATGCACCGAGATTAGGTCAGGCTGTGAACCATTTGTTGGGGCAGGATTACACCAGACACGGCACAAAACATCGCCAGCACGGTGCCCGATATAATGCCACGCATCGACGATGAACTTGGTGGATGAGAGCCACGAGCTGCTGGGATCTTGAGTAACAATATGGCGTAGAAGATTGCACGCATCGTCATATGCCACAAAGCTTGGTTTGGAGTCTGGGTAAGTGTCCCAAATGTTGTCGAGAATTTGGAGAACTTGAGGAGAGCTCTCTGACCTGTAACATTTACCCCATCCAATTGGGCAGCCGCACGACCATTGTACCGTCTGCAAACAGTACGTGGTGCGTGCACGGAAGGTATGGGCAACATCTGCCCCAGCAACGCCCTGTAATTCCGGGAGTTCGACATGCAAGGCTGGGGCAGTAGGGATGGTATTCCCCTCGCTCGCTGCTGCCATCTGACGCCGAATAACACGCTGTACCCCGGGAATGACTGGCGTGAAAAACGATTGAGGTACTTTGTGTACCAATCCTTGTGGGACTGGTTGTCGCAGGTCACTGCATCGTTCGAATGAACAGGACGGCCGCACGGAATAATACCGCAGATGGTTCGCATGTCCAAGTGAGCATGACAAAATCGTCCGTTTTTAAAGTTAACAAGTCCGTTTGTGCAAGTACTGATAGCGCAGATCTGCGATATGCAATTAGACAAGCAGGTTGCACTGAAAAAGAATGAAACAAACTCGATGAGTGATGGTTTTCCCATCCATTACTGCAAGACGTGCATAGCCCCGTGGAGCTCCAGCAATACGTTCCTGTTGCTTCGGCGGGACAGAAAGACCGGGAGGAATTTGTCCCTTAGGGAGATTATGTTCGCCTTCCTGAAGAGTGTCAGTACTTCGAGAATTAACACATGGAAGAAATAAGTACTTCGGTAAATGGTTCAGCTGCTCCTACAACTCCCGTATCTGGGCCATCCAAGACTGCGCCATCGGCGACGAGATCAGATGCGTATCGTTTGACATGAGTGCAGTTTGTGCAGCCATGGTCCATAGCACCAGCAACGACACCACCGTCTCGACCTATAATATTGCGGACTGATTCTGCGAAAACATGCGATGAAGAATGTGCAGGGACCGAGAATTCTTCCTGGAGGCCGTGTGCGACGATCAGCCTTCTCGCGAAGTGTTCAAAATAAAGCCGTTGAGATTGGCGAGTCGTAATTCGGGGGGGAGCATCGATTGTATCACTGAGCCAGTCTGCGAAGTTGGACCATCCAGAATGGAAGCGGAGGATCGCATTCTCCTGGCAGAGCGCGATCCGGCGGTCCATCCAGATCCCGTGTTTTGAAACGTGAATGAAGGCGGCGTCGTATTCCGGTCGTTGTACTCGGCGTGCAGAAGTCTCGTCGAGGTGGAATGTGATTCGGTCCGGGTAGAATTCGGCCTTGCATCTGCCGCAGTACGCAACAAACAGCTGCGCAGTGACCCAATGGAATTTACTATTGAGCAAACGCACTTGTTGGGGTTTCCGATGACGCCGAAGGGTTCTAGGATGGCCCTCATTGGGACAGAAAATGCAGTCGATGCGGTGGGTAGACAAAATTCTGTGAGGTTCCGGAAATAATTGTGTGGACTCGTCGGGGATCCCTAAAAGTCCGTACAACTGCTCGAGATCCTGCAGCACCCGCTGACTCAACTGTGGGCCGATGTCAGAGTCATTGGGTGGGAAGTCCGGGTGTTCATGCGCCTGGTCAAAAGCAGCTACAAAGATGTCTGCGATGCTCCGTAACCAGGCTGTTTCGCGCGGTTGCCGTGGCTCCCTACGCTGATTCAAGTAAAGGCGAAATTTGGGCGAAATAGAGGGTATGTCGCCACAAGTACGCTGAGGATATAAAAAACTCTCCTTGCCCTTCTTCTTTGCCGGTACGTCCTCATCAGCTAAAGACGACTCGCTTCCCGCAGAAGGGCTACGCCGGCCCTTCGCCTTACGCTTCCTCTTGCGTTCAGCCTCCTCAGAGTCACTGGTCGAAGGGGCGCGTGTCGTAGTGCGCTTCTCCCGGTGGCGGAGTTTGCGCTGTTCTTCTTTGGCCCGACGCTTGTCTCCCTCCTCCTTCGCGGTTTGGCTTCGCTGAGGTAATGTTGCCACTGTGAAATGGTGAATTTATCGAACTTATCGGCGTGTTTTCCCTCTTCGACCCAGCGCTTGGCCTCTAAATCGTGCTGCACGGTCTTCTCCTGAAAAAGCATGTTGTCCTTGTGGGCGATGCTGTGGCCGATGTGGAGGGCTCGTTCTATGTCGTCCTTTTTAAAGGAGCGGCCGGCGTAGGCCGTGTAGGCTAAACATAAGAAAGATATTGTTAGAAGCGGCGTGATAAGGAATAAATGATACTTGCTGGTCGGAACACGATAACCTCCTCGTGGCTTCTTCCATCCCTCCAGAAACTGGATCGCCTTTGCAAGATATTGCCAGCGTACTTTCATTTGGGAGATGGTCGAAAGCTGAGGCCATTCCTGGGCCTTTATGTCGCCAGTAACAAGATGTTGGCGCAAGAAAGCAATGAAGGCAGGATCCGCCCCGTCCGAAGAAGGACCCGCAGCGGCTGCTACTGCTGCCCTCGCGCGGGCCTCGTCGAGCGGCTTCATCTCCGGATCCAGAGCGCTGAGCTAGAGGTTGCAGGATAGGTCAGGATCCCTTAAAATAACGATAAAATAAGCATGCGTACTTTGGTATCTTGCTCAGCAGGGGCCCAAAAGACGTCGCAGATGAGTGCAACGTCAGTGGTTCGGAGCTTGAAGGTGTCCGCTGCAGCAAGCCCCAGAACGGGTAGCGGGGTGTCGCTGAGCAGCTGGTCAACGGTCCCCAGATTGAGGTGACCGCCGGTGATGCCTTGGATGCCGATTTCGCCCTTGCGATTATCTGGGGGAATAAGTAAGTAAGGATCTCAATTTCGATGAAGCAGTTACTTTTAATCGGGGTCTCTTGGGCAATGGCCATGGGCAGTAACGTCTTCAGGGAAGTTGTGTACACACCCGAGTTATCGGCAGCTTCGAAAACAGGGACCTGACTGCGCTGGGCAGGGGGGATCCAGACCTCACGATGGTCCGGCCCTTTAAAATTGACCATCACTAGAAGTCAAGGCGTTATTAATGGAACTGTATGCTTAGAATAACTTATTGCGTACAGGGCAATGCCGCGGCATCGATGGCTATCTTCCGCACGGCGGTGTCGGCGTCGATGACCTCAGGAACGTCTTTGGGGGTGGCGGGAGTAAGGTCCTCACTCGAGTGGTCCGAATCCGAGAGAGTACTAGCCTCGTCTACAAAATAAATCAGTCAAAGTTTGTGGAAGGGGTAGCCAAGATTACCATCGTCGAGTTTCTTCGGAGCAGTCCCTCCTAAGCGCTTGTGTTGGGGAGGAGGATCCGTCTTCACCTTCTGGTCGAGAAGCGTCTTGTTTGCACTGCATTGGACGGCATGCTCAGTATTGGTAATAAGTACAATAAAAATTCCGCTCACCCGGAGGCTCCGGCATCTCCTTTAGCGGCAGCGTCCGCACAATCCTCGTTGGACTTGTCGGCGCTAGTGCGAGCATCAGTCTTCTTGTGAGAAGTAGCCGCCCTATAAACCAGAAACTTCTGGAAGCGCTCATCCATGGCAGCAGCGGGATCCGCCAATGCCACATTGAGCAGCTTCCTCAGCTCCGGCACCGTATTCTTGTCGGGAAGGGGGACACGCAGTTCAGTGAGAATAGCGAGAAGAGGGTCTTTTTTGAGTTTGGAGATTGAGCTGCCAGGGATGTCTTCAATTGCGGGCAGATTGGAGTGTGCCATGACGGTAGAAGGGAAAAAGCGAGGAAGAAATCAGTGGGTCTCACCGGATCTCAGTGTACATGTGGTTTCCATATGCTCTGTTTGATCGCTTATGAATTTCAAATTGCGAAAATCCAGTGGAATTCACTGGACTCGCGCCATACAGTGCAATCCACTGGATGCATTGATATATCCATTGGATGACGATGGATCACTGTGGCAGTACAGTGGGCATCACTGATCCACATTATCTTATCTGTGATATCCATCATATCGCAATGATTACCGGTGACAGTGGATGTCCTCCAGTGTACACCGGTGACCTTTGTTGGTCCGGGCATAAAACTCGGCTCACAAGCCCACCCCTTGTCACAGAGATCGTCGGCAACGTGGAAGAGGAGCGAGGGATTATTCCCGGCGTTTCCGGTGTATGTGGGATGTGGGTAAACGATAATAATCAAGAGGAGGGCAGCACGGAAAGCTGAAGTGGGCGTGTAGCAGAGGATAAAAGCGAAAAAGGTGCTTGAGCGCCAAAGAAAAAATTGGAAGCCGCAGGGCACGCAACAACTTCCCTCGCCCTTTTTGGCGTCACCGCGAACAGCCGCCACCCAATCAATGCGTGAGTCCTGCGACTCGCCCCTCCCCCCAAAAAAATGAAAGAAAAACCTCCCCACGCCGGCCCGCATTCCCCACCTTGAAAATAAGAAACCAGGCCAATATGGAACATCCAACAAAAAGGGAGAAGAAAACGAAAAGAAAATGGGAAGACACTCACCCCACCTCCCTCCACTGTCCAGCTTGCCCGTGCGCGCATACGTAGACATTGTATCTGCTAGCGGGGCAGCAAATAAAGTCGGTGAGTACGAGCGTGGGCGCGGAAAATTAAGATTTGATTTGGTTAGAAGGAGGAAACGAAGAACCAGTCAGTACTCAAATGGCGCGCATGACAGGGACCGTCTGAGGGACGATAAACGAAGGCGCACACCTCCATTCAAGCATCCAAACCAAGCATAGAATCGAAACAAAGAAAGGAATGCAAGAAAGAAATGAGGTAAAGATGCAGCGCACCCCTCCGATGCAACTGCTTGATTTCCACGCAGAGTTCTGGAATTTCGACGACACCACGGTCCAGCCTGCATATATGCGTGTTGGTTAGTTAGAATAAAGCGAAAATACACGCGGCCGATAGGGAAAAGGAGCCCCCGCGCGCTCAATGGGGCCGACGCAATGCGAATCGGCAGGCGTTGTATCTATTAGCACGTTAATAACCAGGGAATAAATTTAGCGTGCATGCGTAAAACGGAGAAGATTGATATAATTGAAAACAAGGGCACGAGGAATTATTGACTAGAAAGATGAATAGGATAAGGGAATGAACAGTCACGCCGGCGCGAAAACAGAAATAGACGCACCGATGCGCGTCTAGTCAAAAGTCGCGCACGGTGAAGATTATGCGAACGCATGCTGACATCCAGACGGCCAAACGGAGTTATAAACCCCGGACTGGAAAGTTTACTGGTGGCCAACGTTGGCCACCACTGGCTGCTGGTGACCACTGTTGCATGTTATTTACCATTGATCAAGGAGATTAGATAGTGGCAGATGCTATTCGACACCGGATATCTCCGCTCCTTTCCGAAGCGGTTTCCAGCAATTCCCATTGGCTTTCACCGTTAACTGCTGACTTGTGCTACATAATATCGGTTTTATGCTTCACAGCAGCTGAGTTTGGATTTGGCCGATTCCAATGATACTCACTGGTAATCAACGGGTTCCAATTAAATATTAAATATATTTTCTGGGCAAGTAGAGGGAGTAAACCTCCATTGTATGGATTATGAGTTGGCAGCTGAAATCGTTTCTGGGGATACTGGTTTATTAATCTATAACCTCTGTGGATTGAATAGAACTGCAAATCGAGCTTTGTGGAAACAGTGGGAATCACTGATACACACTGTTTCCCAGTGAAATATAGGAGAAATGATAAATGGTGGTGGAATATGTAGTGAGATTAAATGACCCTCCCTTCTCGTGTACTGCAGTATTGGTTGGGTAGCAGTGGTTTTCAATACTTATTGGTGCTGTGCATCAATATTGCTGACAGCAGAGATCACCCGCAGACTTTCTTTTCAGACTTACTTAGGTATCCAGTGAACCCAACAGTTCTCACAGACCATTCAATTTTTTTTGGACCACTGCCGAGCTCGTAGTGGTTAGCAGTGGCTCTCAGTGGTGCTCAGTGGTTCATGATGAGCAGGGGTCACCCATCAGTGGTTACCAATGTCTGCCAATGATGTTTCCAGTCCGGGCTATATTGCTGGCCAAACGGACAAACAATGGGAAAAGAAGCGAAAGGAGAAAAGAGACGAAGAAAGAAACCACACACCTATCCAACGCGTCGTGCGGCAGCTGCTGAATATCTGCGAAGAGGTCCGCGCGCGTCGACGAGGGGGAGGACCTGTAGGCGTGGTGTGTCAGTTAGAACGGAGGAAAACACGCCCATGAGCAAATCCCACCCCAACCGCTGCACGACGTGCACAACAGGACCCACTGCGCCCAAACTGTCATTCCTCCCTCCGCGCCTTGCTCACAGTGTCTCCTTCCCCTGCCGCGCTCAACACAATCTCCCGCTGGCCCGCGGGGGACGGTGTGCGCGCCGTGGTAGATGATGTAGGCACCGCAGGCTGCACCCGACAATAAGCCGTACATTCTCTTCGGCTACCGCCAAGAAGGCGCAGGATCTAAGAACTGATGGGGTGAGTTGGAGGAGACGGAGAGGCCCGTAGCAAAAATGCGCCGTAAGATCCGAGATGCGGGAGCGCGGGAGGGGGTGCAGGAGTACCGGGTGCGTGGACTACTCCTCCTTCCCTCAGCGAAGAGCGGGGTAGGGGTGCCAGCACGTGCAATGGGCGGAGAGAGCGCAGCGGGATGGGGAGAAAGCGCAGTGGGAGGCGGATCGCGCGGAGAGGAGGAGCGAAATAGCGAGGGGAGAGGATGAGCACGGCGCACTGCATGCGGGATAATGTGCCAAGAATGCCACAAGCAGAGCTATTCAATTCATTCTTGTAGATCTAGAGAATGTATAGACGACAAAAATTAGAAGGTATGGACGGTAAGCGTCATGATCGGGATGCAAATTCTCCGTACGGGCAAGTCGGCACCGGACCGGTATGAATATTCAAATTACAATCTTGTCGGGATTCGACCCCATCGGGCCTGCTCAGTATTCTCACGCTGCTTCGAATTCAACACTGTCGGTAACACATGGGCAACGTGAATTGAAAAGGAAGTTCGTTAGTGTCCTCAAAATCCCCTTCATGCTGCCGGCGAAATGGTAGCACCTGAACCATGTTGAATGGCAGACTCGAGCATGATATGCTTCAAGGATGACAGGGATAAAGTGTGTTGGGGGCCCACTGTCCACCCTGTCCGTGACACAGAGGGACATTCCCATGAATGGATTTTCTTGTCTCACACGTAGACCGAAGGTTGCAACACAATAATAACGCATGTATTCCAGCGTTTAATTTCAAGAGGTAAGGGAATCGAGATAAAAATTCCCATAGCATGGTAAAGACGGTATGTCCTCTGGGTCAAGATTTAGGCCGGCCTCACTGGGCGGTAAGGCTCCCGACACTGTTCCAGAACCTGAGAGAAGCTTTTTCACATAATGATCGATAGAAGAAAAAAGAAGACCACTTACAGACAGCGCTCCAGGAGGCCAAGCGAGAGCTCTATAGGCTGAACCACTGGCAGGCCATCTACGGCAGTCTGATTGAACAGCATTTCCGTGTCCCCTATATCAAACTTGTTCCAATGGGGCGTAATGGTTGTCGGATCAACCTTGATGTTGGGGTCGAGATTGATGATGAACGAGGTGAACGATTGGGCGAAGGCGTTGATGAAGGCAGCATTGTTGAAAGGCGGGGCAAAAAGGCTTGGGAAGTAATATGCCAGATCGATTGAGTGAAGTGCTGGGGGAATCGCAAATTCACCCTACAATCATTACCGTTACGTGAATAGATCCCGACTGTATAGGTTCAGGGAAACCAACCTTGAACGCCCGTCCGCGGAAAGCATTGAGCAAAGAGTATGTCAGGCAAATGAGGATTGCTAAATAGTTGTAGTTCAGTCTCCCTTTCTCAAGCTCAACGATACACTCACATTCCCCGTAAACAGCGTTGACCTGCAATTGATCCGTGCCAAGGCCTGCATATAAGGCACCAACCACACGCGCCTGAGCAGGGCCGAAGTTGGGGAAGAGTTCCAACGAATAATTCGGGGCCGTGATAGAGCTGCTCTGATCCACAAAACCCGTGCCCTCGAAGGCATTTACCACACCTAGAAAGGCGTCCTGCATGCGGAGCGATTGTAGATTTTTCTCGCAGAAAACTAAACGTCATACCCCATTGACCCTACTCTTCAACAGGGATACCGTGTGGCGTTGGGTAATAAAGACCCCGTCAACGACTGGCGGGAACAGGATTGTCCCTTTGAATCTACTAATATTCCCGTTGACCGCTTGCAGGACAGCTGTGTCGAGGGCTCGTAAACATGACATGGAATCCGTCGCCGTCGCGCACCTGGAGCGCATCAGTAGAGCCGTATTGTTCAACTGAACTGTGGGATGGCTTGCTTTGTCTGGGTCGAAACTTCATTGAACGCAAGCTAAGTTGGATTCAGGACGGAGTTCGGTGGAACAGGACAATAAATAGCCACCTGCGGAACAGGTAACCAACTGGAGCTTGTTATCGCTCCCCTGAATAATTTTGGTTTTGTTTGGCCCCCATGGGCGACGACCTGTTATAGAATGGACCCGGCCCCTAGACAGAAACTAGTGAGACTCGTGGACCAAGAGCAGGACTAATTTATTTATCAGCGGACTCTCCCCATATAGTCACCTTCGTAGGGTCTCCACCGAACTTTGAAATCTACGACACAGGTCACTTAACAACGAACAAATCATGTATGAGAGAACACATGCATATTTGTTCA
This sequence comes from Mycena rebaudengoi, assembly GCA_029282285.1. Lineage (NCBI taxonomy): Eukaryota > Fungi > Basidiomycota > Agaricomycetes > Agaricales > Mycenaceae > Mycena > Mycena rebaudengoi. Next base: position 242,923 of record JARJCX010000035.1, read on the forward strand.
CCCAACTCAGGGCAAAATCTTGATCAACTTAGAGAGGGGTCAGCATCAGCCACTCCAAGCATGAAAGAAATTACGTAGGCCGGCATTCAAATATCCGTCCTTCTTCACTTCAGAACCCGCAAGGAAGCCTGATAGGACTGGTCAGAAAGCTGTTCGATCTGATACAGAAGCCATTACCGAAGAGTCCGAGACGATATTGAATGACAACAACGACGATTCCATTGTTGCTCTGGCGGATAATGTCCTCCCCGTTGTACCTGTCAGCCTGGCCGCCGATATAACTGATAGCGTTAAGGACATGCTAAATTTCTATGTGACAGTGCGTCCACGAATACCGATACTGACCCTCCTCCGTAGATCCACACAAGGGTTGGGAGATTTTGGGAAGGGCCCCTCCTTCAGTGCTCGGATAGTACACACTGAACGGGACGTCAATGTCATATGGGACAATTGGGATACAACTATACTTCAAGTACAAGCAGTCCTCTGTGATCTGGAGGCGGCCTCGAGTGTGAAAGTTGCGCAGTGATAATCAGTCGAGTGGAGGGTCAGTGAGGCCAACTAGCACCCGGATCTGGTGTGGAAAAGGCGCAGTGTGTCGAGATGCACCCGTTCAACCGAAATGTCAAGGTGCTGTAGTGCTGGGAGAACTAATATATCCTGTATCTCGTCAGATCGCGGCCCAATGAACTTGAGGGTGTGCAGATGTTACAGCCGGATGGGAACAGTAGTCTCACACTGACTGCGTGACTCGTTAGACAAGATGATAGTGACAAACTCGAGGTGGGCAGTACGCTGAAGGGTTTCAACGCATTGAGCGAGATTTTGCTAGAGCACTACATATTTTATCTGTGTCCAAGGGATGGAAAGTAGGCTAGGCGAGATGCAGTCCAGTACGATATGAGAGAGCCGAGGAGCCGCCGCAAACGTGCGAAGTGGAACACTCGCCAAGTTCCGCCACTCAGGATTGGTGACGATGAGGTGGGTAAGAGGTGGGGCGCTTGTTTGAATGGAATTGAAGAGAAGGGTATCCGGCAGCGCACACGAGAAGACCTCGAACTACGGCAAGAACCGCTCTAGCGCGGCGACCATATCTGTGCCACAGTCCCGTAGCTTGCGAATGTCTATATCGACGCCGTATGCGCCAATGCGGGGATGCCAACAATCCAGCAGCTTCTTTCTGCCTGGCGTGCTGCGAAAGATACGCAATTTCGACCATATAAACGGTAGATTGAGAGCCACATTCCGCTACGCAGTGCAAATGCTGGCTAGCAGCCGCGGTTCTGGCCCAAGGCGGCTGGAGACCAAAATGTATTCAACAAAGAGTTTACTGGTGGCTTCGGGTCGGAGCTCGAGGACTGGGTAGACGATGGATCCAAGCGATTCGACCACCGGTTTACGGGCCAAGTAGTGTCGCGTGAAATAGACTTCCGAAATTTACCTGTGCAAATTAGCCCGGCTAATTAGCTGCTAATTTACCAGGAGGTCACCGAAGGGTCAAATGGGGGTGTAAATTACAGGACATTGGGTCAAGCAGCGGCGGTACTTTAGGGCTGAATACTGGTCGTATTTTCACTTTTTTGTCACTTTCTCAGAGCTTAGGTGTGATTGCTTGTGTGATTGTGTGACCAATGCATTGCTTTCGGCAACCCCCATATCGGCGGATAGGTATGGACAGCTAGTTGAACTCTAGTTGATCGGTAAATTAGCATTTTCAGGCTAATTAACGGCGGTGAAATGGCTTTTTTCCCCCGGGGCTCCGCCCCGGACCCCGGGAAAACACGGGTCAATTAGACCGTAATTTACCACGGTAAAATAGGTCAAGCAGCTCCTCGCTAGGACCTAAGGGTAAATTACCCTGGTCAAGCAGCCTCCAGAGCTGCTTCACGCGACACTAGGGCCAAGGCGAGCTCGTCGAGTCTGCATTGAAGTTGCTCCATTTCGACGTCAATTTCCGCCAGACATCGTCGAAGGACCTCGTTTTCCGCAGGACAAGGTGTGGTGAAAGATATATGGGTTTCCTTTGTTAAGCCATTCAGGATGCAGCCTCGGGAAACGATCAAGAAGTTGCCAAAGGTAGCAAGTTGGGAGAACACGTGGCCCGGCCAAGGCACGGCGATACGGCATCCAAGTGGCATCACGGCCATCACCCGGCCTGTGTTGGTCGTTGCGTTTCCATCAACCTGGCGTTTCGAGCTTTATTCCTTGCGGCCCTTGTCCGCCAACACGAAATTGACAACGATTGGTTTGCCTGTGAGCCTGATCCGCCGACGGCGTTCTCGTCTTGAGTAATGTTTCGAGACCGCTGTGCACTGGTTACTGTCAGTATTATACTTAATCATGAAGTTGTACTGTAATACTTAGACCTCGCACTCCTGACCCAGGGAGACTGCATACCTCTTAGAGTTTCCCCGGCGTATCTTACATGTACAACAAACATTTCGCGCACTCGTTCACTCTAATTCGGGACGAGCTTGTAGCAGCGCCCAGGGTCAGTGCATCATGATGGGTAGCTATCTCCGTGCAACTTAAACGCCGGTTCACCCATAAATGCAAGTTGTTCCGTTGTTTCGCCCAACTACCCACCCCACAATATTCTCCTCGAGATGGACACCATCGTCGCCGACATATGGAGCGAAGTGTTTGCTCTTGCATGCACAGACGACGGAGGGACAGGCAGGGCCCTGTCTCTCATCTCTCGGACATCCACCATCTATCTAAACCCCTCAAATACCAGTCCATCTCTGTTGTCGGGATAAGGCAGCTCGAAAAGTTACCCGCAGTCTTCGACCAGCAACCAGCTGCAGAACGGAGAGTCGAATCCCTATTTGTTGGGAATCTGGATGGGGACCGTGACCGTGCCGGCCCGAAGGATTGGCACGGGGAACTCAAGGAATGTTCGAGCAGCGTCGAACAGGCGCTGAATCAGTTGCTGAATCTCGTGTCATCCAACTTGTTGGTTCTTCATATACATCGTGTCGAGGTGTATCGACCCTCTCTGTTTCCGGAAGCGGACCTGCCGGTGCTAGCAGAGCTGGTCGTACAAGGATCTTTCAAGCTGTCGCAGCCTCACGACCAAGTGCGTGCTCGTACGTTCCCGTCCCTCCGGAGATTGGTAATACGCCACCTTTCCTCGTGTGGGACGTCCCTGCGTCACGTTGTCGATGCAGCACCAAATTTGATGCATATGCGCGTCCCCCAGCGCTCCCTTTCCCTGATTGGAATCAAGGTAGCGCTGGAGATTATGCCGGCGACACCAGAGGCCGGCCCCGAGGCGGTCTATCTACCAGGCAGTCTGTGAAACCTCGAGACAGAGCTCCCAACCTTCAATCCCTCACTAGGATCTCCTTTCAGCGCCATCTGACAAGGGCAAGAGTTGGCTACATGGAGGGCCCTTGGGAAGAGCGATGGAAGGGTATCTTGTGAGTGCGTTCGACGACGGTTGGACCGAGAATTACATGCCAATTGAAGTGGCAAAGGAGGAGTGGTTCATGACTGGTAAATAGAGGGTCAGGATGTACTCGGCAGCGTGAGAATTGAATGCACATTAGTCTAGTATATTTCAAAAAAAAAACAAGCCTCCGTTGCACATCCCCGACTGCGACATCAAGGACCCCGAATAAAAATTGTTCTTTTCGCTCTGAAGCTTAAAGCTCGGCCCCATGCCCCCACCAAATTTGAGACATATCCGATATACCCTTCCAAAAGTTGCAATACTCCGCAGTTTGACCACAATTCGGTTATTCCGCAGATTCCCGCCAAAACCCTACAGCGCCCCCACACTGGAAAACAACAACTTATCCGTTGGTCCCCCCAAACCAGGTAACCTTCCATCGACAGCCCAACTATGTGGGTCCATGCTCTCAAAATCCTGGCTCAAGTGCACCAGTATTGGCCGCTCCATAATCAAATATGTCATCGAGTCCGAAAATCCCTCTGGTTCACCTTCATTGGTCTATAGCACAATGGAAAAAAAAATTCTAGGATCAAACCGCTTGCGGAGAATTATAGCCCTCGTGATTCTCATCATACTGACCCCTAACATCCTTATTTTGATCACGCGAAGCACTCACCGCACGCTGAACAAGTGAAAATCGCTCTTTTGGGCTGTTGGAGTTGAATGCACCGGATGATTTCGGTGACGTCAGGCAGTTCGGCACACTTCTCGGCGGCTTTCTCTCGCACTTTCTTAACCTGGCCACCCACCCACCAACATGTCCCCCGCGCAATCAAGGACTACCGCCGACTGCGCCCCCGCACACATCAACTGCGCCACTACACTGCAGTCTGCCCGAGCTGCCTGCCCATACACCCTCTCATACATCAACTAGACCCTGTATCACCAGTGACCAGTTCATCCCATTCGACGCCGGCCACTGCCGGCTCCACCTCGACCCCGCCCACCTAAACTCGCCTGACGCCTCCGACAGCGCGCACGCTGTTCCACACGTCACACTCCCGCTCCTGCCCCCGACTGCCGACTCCCCACTCCCGCGTGCCGGCATTCCCCGGCATCAATGTATGCGCTTATTTATCTGCTCTCTTCCCCGCTTCGTCGTCCGCTTCTGCCGCTCCCCAATGTCCACCTCAAGCACCAGTATCTCCCTAGCTTGCTAATCATCATCCTTCTCTACCATATCTGCTCAAAACTCTTTGCCAGCTCACCCTTTCTCTGGATCAAACACCATCTCCGCCCGTGCTTTCGGCTCGTAAACTCCGTACTGGCTCGGCATCGTCCTGCACCCACCACTACACCACCCCCACTCTAGACCGGTGACCGTCATCTCTATGAAGAGGTGAATCGTTCATAGAGAGACCGGTCGATCTGAGTTTGAATTGCCATGACACGCAATCAGATCACGTTTCTGCCACGTGAGCTGCACAATCCCACTCGAATTAATTCATTTTGAGTCACAGAAGGCACTCATCCAAAATTCAAAGACGTAGTCAGTTTTAAAAAGCACTTATATTGCTTGGAATATATTTTTGAGCTTTTTAACCGCGTTTACATCACGAAAACAAATGTTTTTGCCATTCGGTATGAATATCGTCAATGTGGATCGCGGGAGCTCCCAGATACGCTGGAAAGAGGTTATTGGGACTTCTGTATGCATACTAGTAGTTCCTTGAGCTTGTATCATTTTTATTTTGACCAGTAGACAAGTTCTCCTCATTTCAATGTTCTCAGTGTGACGAAAACGTGACGTGATCGCGCGTCATAGCAATTCAAACTCAGATCGACCAGTCTGTGTATGAACGATTCACCTCTTCATACACAGCCTGGTTACCAGTCTACCCCCACTCCATTCTGTGTCCTTATTCTCCCCTGTACGGTCAAGACTGCGCCATCTGCGCGCATTTCATCCCCCCCACCGTTCTCCTACCTTTCTCTGCTCCTGGTTTGCCATACCCCATACCCACCTCACCCTCGGACAAATACCCCACTCTCTAACTCGAAATTTTAGCCCACTAGGATTCCCCGTTCCGCCAATCGCGCGCAACCCGAGCGCCGCCGTGGCCCGCGTCTCAGCCGCCCGCTTCGCTTTCGTTCGTCGTCGTTTGCGTTTGGGAGTCGGTGTAGGGGTGTATTAAAGGGAATAGGTTGGTTTTGGGATGCCACTGGTTCTTCAGGTATGCTGCATGCACTCACTGTTTTTTCGACTATTCACCCTGGCTCCACGCGGATCTTCATCGAGTTCACATAATTATAGCTCTGATGAGTCACCCCGCATCCCCTCTCTACCCCTAGGCCTGGCGCCTCGGGTTTACTGGCATCACAACGGCTCGCTTGTCCTCGTCTCCACGCCGTGGCGCGTACCGCCACACCCGCGCGTCCCGATCGCTTCGTCGACACCATATCCGGATTCCGCGACTTGTAAAACCCTGGTTAGCCCATCTACGCGGGGTCCTGGCGGCCTCGGTGTGTCCGTTAATTTTTACTTGCTGTTTCTGCGCTAGTCTGGCCTACTGCATGTTTTCCCAGCCGTCTATCGCCCTCGTTTTCGCTTGGGGATCCAGTGCAGAGGAGACGATAGACCAGTTTTGGGACATTGCGCGAGTTCCAGGTGCGTGGTATGTACTTATATCTCGATTTTTCGCTTCTTTTTGGGACTAATCTGCTTGGTCCCGCGCCAATTGATACCGGCTTGGTCTCATTTTAGCCTCGGCGAGTTCCCCTATGTCCCCCCTCCTTCCCTAGCCCAGGCACCCCGTTTCTAATGCTGTCAAAGCCACTCGCTCGTACCCATCCCCTGTCATCGCAGGTATCGCCACACCCGCCTGTCGCGATCGTTCCGCCAACGCCATATTCGGACTTTATGGCCTTAAAAATTGTGGTTAGTATGCCCGCGCACGGTTTCCGCGGCCACGGTACGTCCCACATTTATTTTATTTTATTTTCTGTGCTCATTTTAGTGTGTACTCGCGCAATTTGCCTCAGGTGCGTCTTCTTTTGCCCCTCCACCCCATTCCACCCATCCCCTCAACGGCCCCGTTCGTCCCATTCCCGTGTTATACCGAGTTGGGCACAGCCCGCATCCTTCGCCGCCGAGTGCACCGACGGTGCGCTCAAGTCAACGGTGGTCAGATGTCCCCATTTCGGAGTCGCCGCACGCCGCTGACTTGAACTGCCCCTGATTTCGCATTTCGTGACATCTACGCGAGCTATCACTACGCTTGAAAATCTTTATTTGCTTTGTGTAGTCGGCCCCAGGTGCGTCGAATATGACTATTTCGTCTCTATTTTAACTCCTCCCCCTGGTTACCGAGCGCCAGGGATTTCCCCGACAGTGCCCGCTCGTCACCATCTCGCGCGTACCGCTACTCCCCGGTCAATGCTCGTTCCGCCGACGCATTCTTCGGACTCCACCGTTTCGAAAAGGCTAATTGGTGGCCCGACGGTGGGTTTGATCTATGTTGGTCGAGTATTGCAATTCTATTAATTTGCCGCTCCCTTCTATACCGCAAAAAGGTTCCTTTTTTTATTGGTGGGTGGCCATGCCCGGACACTTTTGTAGTACAGAACGGAGCGGCAAATTAATAGGTCTCTGCAATAAGTCCCGCGCTGAGAGAATATTGATCGTCTCCACCAGTTCCCAAAATGCAATTCAAATACATTGCGGTGCTGCGGTATTGAGTCGTGCGAAAATCATGGAGGAGTGCGATCAGCCGCATCGTCCGAGTCAGCGCGTCGGAGACCGAGCGAATTGAAGACTGGACTGCGGAATCTAACCGATATTTACGGTCCTTTTGCGCGAGGTCTGCTATGGACAAGGATATTCTGCAGCACTCAGGCAACTATGGCGTGGTCAAGACAATAACCTGTTTTTCCAACCAAGTCGCTGTGAGAGAAAATGCCCGGGATAAGGCATGATCGCAACTCATCATGGCCTCCGAATGTGTGCGTAGACTGTTCAATGACCAGACCGAGCTCTCGCATCTTTGACTGCGGCGCAGCGATATTTTCCAGCAACCATTTCAACCTTGCTTCTTCTCGCATAGGTTTTAGGGCACTGAATCTCACCAGACTCGGGATAGAGGCGCGCTTTCCGTTCAGCTATATAAAGGGCACCCTGCGACAGAGTTCCCTCGCCAATCTGCAGCCTTCTTTCTTCGACTTTTTAATCGTTTTCACAGCTTGACGTTTCTTTCGCATCCTCACCAACCCCTACTACTCCTTCATCACTACAAACTTTCGCAAAATGCAGTCTTCCATCGTCAAGCTCCTCGCAATCCTCTCCACCGGCGTCTGGGCTGCGCCCTTAAACCCAATTTCCAGCAGGGCTACCTGCAACATCAACAGTTTGTCCTCCTCAATGCGCTCTGCTCTACGCTTACTGAACCACATCGCAGGTTGTGTCGTGGCACTCGCGCCGTCCTTCCCTACGGCTTGTGATCCTGCTTCTGCACAGCTTGGAGCCAGTACGTCCCTCTACTATTTCTTCACAAAACATTCTCTGACATGTAAATAATCAGACACACCATTTAACACCGCTTGCCTCGCTGCCGCAGCGAAGGGAACCACTGCCTTCGCGAGTGTTTTTGCCAACCGCAAGTCACAATGACGCTGAAAATCCTATAGCCCGCTGCGTGTACGCCCTGCGCTGCGCCGTTCGGTGTCACAGACCCCGTGAACAAAGCGTCGGACGAACGGCGGAGCCACTGAGAACGGCGCAACAGCAGGTGCTCCGACTCCGCAAGGCGCAAATGCCAACGGTGCTACTCTGAAGGGTGCAGCCGGGAACACTAGGCCCGCTCCCCGTGGTACACCTGAGCACCAGGCTGCCCCAGGCGGGGCCCAAGCACCAGGCGGTGCCCCAGTACCAGGCGGTGCCCCAGTACGAGGCAGTGCCCCGCCCGTCGCCCCCAAGAAGGCTAAGGGCGCCAAAGCTCCCGCTCCTGCCCGTCCCCGTGCTAGCACTTGCGACATCCAGGGTACGTCGCCCAACGCCCTGCTCATTGATTGCGACATGTCTGATTAAAATATAGCCTGTGTCGTGGCCCTCGGACCGTCGTTCCCTCTGTGTGCGCCGGCCGATGCGCCGCTGGGAGCCAGTACACGTCCTTCTCGCCTTCGCTGAATGCATATTAATTCTGTCTTTCTTTCTCAGACACCTCGTTCAACCATGATTGCCTCATCGCAGCCGCTAAAGGCACTGGCCCCTTTGTGAGTGCATTGATGGTTGAGAATGTAATAATTGATGCTGATGGCGCGTTGTAGCCCACCGGGTGCGGCGGATGCGCTACCCAGTTCGGCGTGACGGAGCCGAGCTCCAATACCAACACCAACTCACAGGATGCCGGCGCCGCTCGCATAGCAATCAACTAACTGTCTCTCGTTGTCTTGAACAGTGATACATTAACGTATCCGAGCGAGTTTGGCGAGGTGAATAAAAGGGCAGTGCTCGATAGGCAATACCAATATCATCTTCAATCCACAGGTCGTAATGCCCACCATATGTAATCTCGTCTCTATGAAGAGAACCAGGCAGGTGTTAGGGTACCTGAGCGTCCTATAAGCAGTCTGCCATCTGAGCTTCAACAGCCACTGCAACGGTTGCGGGATGTGCCACTTCCTGTATCGCGTTTGCACGAGAATTGTGTTTGCACGATTCATTAAATTTCCACAATGTAAGCTGAACAGTTCAAGTTGTGTGGATTTGAGCTATTTTATCGTTAAATGACGCGGGAATTAAAAATATGTAGATTTGTTGCGCACGGGAATAAATGTGCATTTTCACACTCATATTGGTGAGCAGTTGGTGGTATTGATCGGGCTCTGCGTCAGAGGCCGGGGCCGGGGCTGTGGACCGGATTCGTGACACAGCCGGAATGTGATCTGGGCCATATCGCGTAAGTCTTTTTTAGGAAGGTTATGGTTATGGGAGACAAAATGTCCGTTCGAGGGAGGGCAACAGTAGTTTCCAAACCGGACGTGGGAAAATCTGATGTAGTACCCCATTGACGCAGCAACGAATTCAAAGCTGAAATTTTTTCAAGAATAAGCTAGCATGTACAAACATTATTTTACACAAGCTCCAAATTTCGATTGCTGATATTCCTAGGAATCAAACCAGGGGCTGCCCATGTGGGGGAAACCAAACAAAAGTGACCTGTTCAACATGATATAGGATCAACATGAGAGCTATCTTGGGCTTCTATTTACTCCAGGATACAAAAGATCCCGGAAAAAAACCAAGAAACTGCAATATTTGGGGAGCCATGCATATATCATTGCAAAATTCAAGTTTGAGGTAGGATGGGATGTGTGGGCAGGTCAGGTTCGGAGGAAGCCATATCAGAGGCTAATAGTACTCTAATTTTACAGCATGACTTGAGTTTTCAGTTGAAACCGTAATCCAGCCTTGTTTTTCGCACATTTGCAAGGACCGGGGATGCCAAGAAAATCGGCCTCCGCCGACCAGCCCCGAACTTGCAGAAACAGGCCGATTTTCTTGATTCTTTTTCATGTACCCAAATCTATATGCCCAATTACACCGCTTAAATATTTTGTTTCACCCGAATGGCCCCATATTAGAGCAGGGAAACTAAATTGAGAAAAGGTGTTGCAAGGACCGTGGATTGAGTGACTGTATGTTCCACCCATGTGATATCCACCGTGCACCAATGTCACCGGTCGTCAAGCAAGCCAGTTGTTTTGAATATCCTCGGTGGTGTGTCAGAAACTCAGGAATTTCTTTTTCTGTATGCACAAATGACAAGTTTATGGCAGTAAATTTGCACATTTAAACTTTCATACCTTTTTTTTCAACTTTTTCCAAAATTCCCCCTACTATTTGTTTTTTGAGTCCATTTCATGCTACTTTGAAAGTTCAAAATGTTTAAAAAAAAGAGTTGTGAAAACGCAAATCTGACTAGTTAGAATCCCGCTACTTTGAGGTCGATTTTTGTTGGAGGCCTGGTGCATTTCTACAGGTGGTCTAACATTATCTCCATTCTCCGAGCGAAACAACTCGTTTTTTTCTTTGGCATCTATAGCCGCTTTGCAGTTAGAGATGATCCCATGAATGAGGAGCTGTATCTATTGTAGTATCTAACTGTTCAAACATCGAGACCGTTTAAATGTATAAAAGCCCAGTTCAAACAAGTTTCTGTTCAATCAAGAGCACTGAATTTGCCGGAGTTCCCTGCGATCCCAAATGCCGGTAGGAACATTTATTTAGGTTCATTCGTGCCTAATTTCTCAGACGACTCAGCTAGGTGTGGAACAATTATGTTCAGAAAATATGACTTGGGGGTGTGGGCCGTGGCTTTACTCAGCAGGAACTCATACTTCGTTGTTTTTTTTAAAAAAAAAACTTAATGCTGATATGATACAGTCCATAGTTCTGTGAGCATTTCAGGCTAGGAATATCCACTGTGACATGATTTAGGCCCATAGTGCACCGTCCCGCCAACATTTTCAAGTTGCCCTGAAATATGCCAAAACTTGACCCATTGCGATGACAGTGGTTCTAAGTTACAATAATCCCTGAAGTTTAACCAATGTTGTTGCGCACTCGTCGCCAACCTGCGGTTGGCTCCTCGCGGCGCCATTCCGACGCAATTTGATGCCATCAATCCTCAACAGTGACTCCATTGTTATTTTTTCCATGATACTCAATATCTGAGTATTTTTTTGTAGCCCGCAGACCTTCAAGGAACTTTATAATCTACGCCACGCATCTGCACACAATGTTCTTGAGTGAATTTTTGGTGTGGTCAAACATTGCTGGACCATCTTAACGCATGCACCTCATTATGACATGCGCACACAGTCAAAAATTCCCTCTGCACTAATCGCACTCCATAATTTGATCCTGGACCACAACGAAACAGATCTTGACTGCTGGCTTGGAAATGATGACGCACTCGACAATCTTACAGGTGCACACCGCAACAGAGATATTGATTTTGTGCACCTCGCAACCATGATGGGCACCACAGCTGCAGAGAAATGCCAGGCAGAGGATACTAGAGACCGTCTCGCTCAGGCAATGTTTGCGAGCTATCAGGCATACATATGGGGCCAGAATATTTATAACGAGCTACATCCGGAGCCTGTAGACTAGTACAGTATTTTTTGAAAGGCATAGAACTCGAAGAAAAACGGTCAGAAACATGCGATGAGGATTTTTGTGAGGGTGAGACGACCCGAAGGGTTTTTTTCAGCAACATAAGTGTCAGCTGACTTGGGTTTCTCGCCAAAAACAAAGCTGAGAATTGCCGCTGTTCATCAGTAATTAGCCCATCCTCCATGTCCTCCGCCGCAATCTTGCGTGCTCTGGAAACCTGCTTGGTTGGCAACACAGCAGATGACTCCTTGGGCATGAAGCAATCGCGAAGAGCACTCCCGATATTGTCGGCGGACTTGCCAAGAGACAAAATGGTGTCCAGGCCACTCGTTTTGCCATACTTAGAGCTCCATGATGTCTGGAGATCATCTGAGGCAGTGCACTCTACACCTGCCGAAAGTGTGGCAGGTACAACCACCTGCGATGTGGTGGCGGCGGCAGGTGCAGTGGGTCCATGGGCAGAGACCACAGATGAGGAGGTGGGAGTCAGTGCCAGGGGCGGAACCTGCATGAAAGGGGACTGCAAACCAAAATCGAATCCAAGCCCGTTGTCGTCCCCAAAGCCATCTAACCCAGACTGCGATCCGAAGTTCGACTGCAACCAGTCAGTTAAAGGCTGCGAGTCAGTTGACCGTGACTGGGAGAAAGATACTAATTGAGATGCGCTCGGAAAGTTGTCGTTCTCCAGGCATTGACACACCGCCCTGGAGGTGAGGCACACCAGGGGCAGGCAAGGTAGATGTCGGGGGATGGAAGGTAGATGTTGGGGGATGGATGGGATTGTGCATGTGCATGCCCTTGGCGCGTGTTGGAACAATGTTGTGTATGGTGTCAAAGAGGTCCCAGCCTTTGTTCGCAAACAGCCTAAAGACAGGGTGTGCATTTATAAAAGCCTTTCATGCGTCGATGTTGTCGTCCCTGACGCTGAACCCAAGCTCCCGTAGGTCCAGCCGGATGCGCCCAGGTACTGACCTTGAAGCATGAGCAGGAGTGATTCATGGGTTTTTTTCATCTGCACAACGAGCACTTCGTCAAAAATCCTCCCACAGAATGGAGCACCACACACCTGGCCCCATACTGTCTTGATAGAGGCAGTTGTCTTTGGGCCTCCTCTCAACAGAGTCCCAAGACCTGCCATATGTACCTCTGCTTTCTGCAGAGCGACCGTGTCCCAGTTACCTCCCTCGCCAATCTCACTCTTGATCGTTTTAAAGAAGTCAGCAAGGGCAGGCTTGTCCTTGGGATCAAAGAGCCAGTCACAGGCTGGGGTGGAGTTTGCACAGGGCATTCTACGGCGCGTAAAGGACGAGGAATGCGTGCTGGAAGTGCCTCGGCGGACGAAAAAGCGTAGGAGCTGTCAAGATCACGGATCACTATTGATGATATCACCGAACAATCAATTCTCAAATTCTGGAATTCGTATTTTGATGGACTCCGGAGTAACTCTAAGAGCGAGATCGGCGAGGGAGGTAACTGGGATGCAGTCGCTCTGCAGAAAGCAGAGGCACATATGGCGGTGCATGCCCATAGCTATGTAAATTCTGTCAGAATGCCCTGCAGGCGAGAGTAGTTTGTCTAGCCACGCTCTGCCAGTGAGAGCAGAAGTGTGCATATCAGTCTTTATGTACTGTGGAGTGATGTACACAGCGACACCAACCACAAGATATTGCACAAGAGCAGCCACCACAGTAACCACCCATTGTACTCTGTCCTGGGGGTCGAGATAGGGTGCAGGCATTGGGAGGATGCAGTTAAGATTATTGAGATTATCTACCGGTGTTTTGCAGGCCGCCAAGATCACAGATCACTTTTGATGATATCACCAAACAATCAATTCTCAACTTCTGGAAGTCATATTTTGATGGACTCCGTAGTAACTCTAAACAATTTGGATATATGGCAGATCTATGGTCAGTGGAACATTATTCCAAAGAAATTTTATTTATTCACTCTACATACAAAGATCCGTACGATAAATACAGCTCGACTGTCATGCATAAAAAGTCCTTTTCATCGGCCGCAATTGAGTCAATATACAGCGGGCTGCAATATGGCGGGTGGCAAAGATTATGAATCCACAGTGCAGTCACTATTAGTCAGCGTCTTGTATTGATCTCCCCCTGGAATGGTGTTGTGCTCGGTTTGCATCTTGTAGATTACTAGAAGGATAACCACCCCAATAGTTCCATATGCTTGTATTCTGTAAACTCGTTGTTAGGGTTAGGCCAGATGAAGATCTGGAAATGCTTCAGCGGGTTTGCCCAGCAAACATGGAACAAGCTTGAGAGCAGCCAGATCCAGCTCGCCAACACCAACTTCTGCTTGGATCTGACAAACGGTGACACCACCAATCGTAACGTCCTTCAAATCTGGACTTGCACGGCTGGGGACACCAACCAGATCTGGAAGATTGATAGCCCTCAGTAAGGAGATATGGAAGAACAGATACGAATCGTGAATTGGTGTCATTTAAAATATCGGCTTTGCACGTAGTTTTTTGGATATTGTTTTTGTTGGATGACTGCAATCAGATCTTGATTGTACAGGCTGTAGTGTGTTACGCATAATTTCCAGTGAGGGACCTTATTGGACAAAACTCAAGTGTTGCTTGTCTGGACTGCCTGATATGGTAGTGTATCGATATACATTCGATTATATACGAATATATCACTGTGGGAGCAGATATTTGCAAATATATTGCGATATATTGATATAACAGAATAACATTCACTTGATATACTAGGCGGATATACACGTATATAATTCCCCAATCAAGGCACACTCCTCATCATGAAAACAAAGTTCCGAGTCGTACCCATCCTCGTCACTTAGTTACTTCGCTTAGGAATGAGAGAAAACTCGTGAGTTTGATGTAAAAGCGTGAAAGTTTGTCATTTCAACTGATTTCTAGGAAAGCTCATCACTTCGATTAAATTTTGGCGAAAGCTCGTCACTTTCGGACGCGCGCGTTCGATGCGATGAATTCTTATTGACTGACGTGAACATTGCTGACAAACATGCAGATGATCACGGTGCTATCAAGGTTTCTCGACGTAAACATTCCACCGCTCAAGGTGTGTTTCGTTAATGTGCGAACAATTTAATTTGAACTCATAACTAGTTCCCCTGAATGCATCGTCGCCTGCCGGTAACGGGACTGTCTGGAATGAACTGATACCAGGTGAGACTACCAGCCTGGAATATTTCCCGAAGACGTACCACCAGCTGAAACTTCTTTGACAGCTTCGACGTCAGCCACGTCCGAACCGCCGACTAAGCGTCTGAAGCTAGGGCCTCTGAAGGGGTGGGGGGACGAGAGAGATGGTGGAAGCATGAGCGCGGCGGAATACGCTCAGAAGCACTGGAGCGATTCTCGAGAAGAATACCCTGAAATGCTAGATTCTATACTACCAGACGACATTCAAGTCGAGTAGATAATTACTTACCTTACTATTATCCTCTAACACACATCGTTCAATAAAAATGGACTTAGTAGATTTCGAGACCTAAATCAACCAGCTTAGGCTCATGGAGGTGGGCATTAAAGCGTCGAAGGAGATGTTATTTCTTGCTTCTTTCCTCACATCCCTTCTTACTCGCATCACGTCTGCTCCGTCAAACTCCAAGTCAGAAGAAGCAAATGTTCTCCTGGCTACTATTGCGCGCGCAAAATTACTGTACGGAGATGTTGAGGGCACAAAAACCGATATGGACAAGGCGTGGGCCGTGCTCGATCAGCTCGAAAGCGTTGATAACGGTGTCAACGCAGCCTATTACCAGGTGGCCGGTGATTATTACAAGGTATGCCCAATGACGGCTCTAAGCGTGTTATATCCTTATGCCTTCTAGGCGAAATCCGACTATGCAACGTATTATAAAAATTCGTTGCTCTTCCTCGCGTGTATTCCGAACCTTGCGACCGATTGACGGCTGAAGATCAGCTGGCGCGCGCCCACGACCTAGCCATATCTGCCATTATGGGAGAGACAATCTACAAATTTGCGGAATTGGTTAGTAAACAAAAGAACCTGTTTGTGTGGTGTACTGATCAATGCCTTTTCTTTTTGCCAGCTTATGTACCCGATATTGGGCGCTCTCGACAGCACCCCACATGAATGGATAAAGAAACTTCTCTTCACCTTCACCGAGGGAAACATCGGCAAGTTCGAGGCCCTCGCACCGCTCTCAAATATTCATGATTGATCCCATTTTCTGTTATGGTTGACCAAGAGTGTGAACAAGTCAGCTGTCCGAAGTCTGATATCGCACGGTGCGGGATTTTATACTTCTAAATTTATTTGGGTGACCTCAGAGATACCTTTTGGTGATGGATCAGATAAAAATTAATGCAAAGTATTCGAAGTCAGCCCAATTTGGTGGAATTACGGTCAAACAAGAGTAGGAACAAGTTAGCTGCTCGGTCAAAGTCTGATATGGCGGTGTGTGGGATTCTATGTACCTGTAAATTGATTCAGGTAGGCTTCAAGATACATAGAGAGGATATAGCAGATAGAACCAAGCCTAGAAGTATTTTTAGTATTGCCAGTCCAATCTGCAGTTCCGGTCGAACACAAGTTAGCGGCTAATTCGGGCCAAAGTTTGATATGGCGGGTGCAGCAGTTTACTACATAAAGCTGATATAACACGGAATAAACACCATGTAAGTGTATTTACTTGCCTAGGATGGTCTGTAGGCTTTAAGCAAATACAATTCCGTTCCACAGAATATCAAACACTGACAACAGGATATCAAATGCAGAATAAATATTAGAGCAAAAGATATATTGTCTAGTCTCCTGTAGCCTCTGTCCAAAATTCTTGCTAGACGCAGATTCCTCCTCTCCACTCCAATTTTTTTTCTCGCTCCTGCGCTGAGCCCGAACACGAGCATCACCGAGATCACCGAATTGATTCCCATGCTTACTTCCACCACGTCTCACTTGTCCCATATCCCCGATTCAGGATATCTTTTGTGGCTATTACTGTACCATTACGACCGAGTGTTCGGTCACTATGTCACGGCCCTACCTGAACTGAACACTTGCCAATTTAGTCACAGGTCACTGGCATTTTGAATTGCATTTTTGGCGTGAAAACGGGGAGAAATAGGTCGGAAAGTGCCGAAAAATCGCCCAGAATGGCAATTTCCCGTGAAATGAACACTTCAAAAATGAACACTTGGGGCAAGAGGCACCCACAAAAAAAATCGGCTACACAGGGTCGGAAAACTGAGTTAAGGGGTGCTGGACACATACTATACTATTAAGCGAGATTCCCACGCGTCATCGCCATCAATTCTGGCCTGAATAGGATATTTTCGGCATATGCCGGCAGGCCAGTATTTTTCTCCATTCTACCTTCCTCCCGAAGTCTGGGAGGACAAATGTTCATTACAACGGGAAATAGTTTATAAACTCCCGCGCGCCTTTTTGCGCACCCTGCCTCCGGCATTCTCATAGCAGAAACCATCACAGTACGGAATTTCGGCCTCCTTCCCGTTTTTGATATGACTCCTCAAATGAGGTTCCCAGTTTGCGCTACCACCTCTGCCAAACTTGACGATTTTCTTGCAGACCGCGCAAAATCTCTGTGTCTGGTGGTTGAATGGTACCTGGTCAGCTCAACGTGGCGGCATCAAAGAGTAAAGTTACCTTGCCCTCAACATCAGCTGCCTGTGACGGATTTCCACTTGACTTAGGCTTCTTCGCGCAGCTTTTTTTAGCAGGACGTGGGCCGACGTGTGGTGGGTCTTGATCACGAGTCCGTTATGGGTGGATGCTTCTTTCTGTTTACTTGGATGCACCGAGCTAGGCAAACGGATAGAAAAATTACCCTCTGAGAGCAAAAAAATAAAAATAAAATAAAAAACTTTGAAAACACATTTTTGAAACATTCTGAACGAATGTCCGAAAACTGGATTAAGGTGCCTCAGACCCATACTATACATTAAGCTCGTGTCTCGGCATCTTCCGGCGGGTGCCTATTGCTACCATCAAGCCGGCTGTTAGAGCCGAAGCGAAGCGCCGGCATATCTTGTTAAGGGTTAAGGGTTATTAACCCTTAAAGGTCCCTGGGTGTCCACGCCGGCGCTTGGGAAGCAGATTTATATCCCAGAATAAGCGCCTAATTGCTTCGGCGGAACACGCTTTGATCTAGTGAAACATCGGTATCACCATGATGTTGGCTCAATGATGTAAGGCGCCAAAGTGCTCTTGAATAGCGACCCCCATGCCGCCACGCGAGCTCCCCAAGCCTGGTCGCCATCCAAAAGACGTATTCGAAGAGCAACGACGTGAAAGTATCAAACGGTTTCTGCACTCCAAGATGAATGAGTACGGGTGGTGCATCCGGACCGGTGATGTAGTGGGTCGGGAGCGGGGAAAGCATGGCGACATAGTGTGTCTCACGGAGGACGCGTTGCTGGTCGTAACCACTCTTCCTGGATCTGAGGTTAGTAGTTTGTTCTGTCGGTGCGTCAGAACATACCCGAGTATTCCATTCAGAGATACGGGGATCCGTTACAAGAACCATCCGCACCGATAGCCAGCATGTTCACCCTTGCACACAAGATTTCATACGGGGACATTCGTGGGGTCGGGTGGAATGCCAGCGCCCCCGACACTGTGCGGGTGAGCGCCGACAGCTGTGATATCGAGCTGGTCATACAGGAA
Organism: Mycena rebaudengoi; assembly: GCA_029282285.1. Classification (NCBI taxonomy): domain Eukaryota; kingdom Fungi; phylum Basidiomycota; class Agaricomycetes; order Agaricales; family Mycenaceae; genus Mycena; species Mycena rebaudengoi. Next base: position 261,167 of record JARJCX010000035.1, read on the forward strand.
ATACGCCGGGCAGGGGCCCGGCTCTGGGCGCAGTACATCCGCCTCAAAGTGCCTCATCTGCGTTGGATGGAGACGGACGACTGGAGCATTGGAAGGGGCCCGCTCTTCTCCTGGACTTCTGTGGAAGGCGAGGAGGACGATATGGAGATGCTTTTGGATGCGGCGTACGGTGCTGTACGATGCGAGGGCGTGGTCTACCAGCGACTTCAGTTCCGTGCTGGTTTATTGAGGATAAAGCACGACGACTTTTCTGCTCGGTACTGTATAATCCGGGATGCAACGATGTTCCTCCACTATGACGAACAGGTATGTGTCCCCGGCTCACCTGGACATGCTGGCTGAATACCCTTGGCCCACGGTTTTTCGCCACTCGTGTATTCAATGGCTACTATGACCTAACGGGACCGCCGTGGAACCATGAAATGACATTTCCTTGGTCCAAATTCGGCGAAATCCTGGAAAGGTCTCAGAATCCTCCCCTCGCCGGGCCGGTACGCGTGCATAACACGGTTCCTCATCGTAACCGACTGACTTGCTCTGCAACTAGAAAACCTACCTTGGCTTCTCAGAGCCCAGTTCCATCATCCCCCTCTCTGCAGTCAAACAAGTTCGACAGATCGACCATCCGGACGAGTATCCGCAGCTTCTTGTGGCGACGGCCAAGCACACGTTTTCGCTAGCATTCTCCAATGAGGCGGAGCGATCGAAGTGGGTCGAGGCCATAAACTGGCGTCCGCCCCCCGTAAATGTTACGGGCTCTGCGGCTGACCGCGGCCTACCCCGCAATCTCAGCGCAGTTGTACAGATCGGTAACCATCCCGTTGCCAACGGCGGATTCGCTTGGGTTTACAAGGGAACATGGGACGATGATGGAGTGATCAAGGTTTGTGAGGTAGCGACACCATTCAGTCGGATTCACTGAGCAGCGAACTCGTTGCCTAGAATGTGGCCGTGAAAGTTATCCGAAAGCAAGACGGCACGGACCTGATCAAATGCAATAAGGTATGTAGTTCTCCTGAAGGAAGCCGAGATGGTTGAGACAAGGAAAAGCGGCTGCGGCGCGAGGTGAAGGTCTGGAACCGATTGTCCCATGAGAATATACTGGAGCTGTACGGCGTGTCATATGATCATGGGCCTTTTGTGTCTATGATATGCCCCTGGATGGAGGGTGGTACGCTCAGCGCATTTATTACACCCGAGACAAGGATAAACAAGCGCCTGAAGTTGGTGAGTTTGATCTGGCTGGTGGACATTGGGACACTTATTCTCCAAAGTTATACGATGTGAGCAAGGCTCTGGTGTACCGTAAGTCCTACTTTTCCCTTGTCTTCTCTCCGGCTCATGTATATCTTTCTTTGTGTAGTCCATTCTGAGGGCATCGTGCACGGAGATCTCACAACCGTATGCATCCCCTTGTGTCGTTTTCACCAAAGCTATAGAATGTGTCCAACAGGCAAACGTTCTCATCGACGCGCATGAAAACGCCGTCCTGTCCGACTTTGGGTTGTCCACGATTCTCGCCGAGTTCAGCGGAACCTCCTACATGTCCACATCGCTTGCTCGGGGTGGCGCGCTGCGCTGGTCTGATCCCGCACTTTCGCATGTAGGGGATGATCCCGCTCAGCCCCTCACGCCTCCGTCCCCGACGCTCACGAGCGATATCTACTCGTTTGGATGTGTGCTGTACCATGTAAGCCTACTCCATCAATTAGTTATTCCATGGATTAATTTGACTGGCTAGGTTATCTCTGGGCGTATCCCGTTCCAAGACCTTGACGACCTACAAGTAATTTTCGCGGTTAGCGCACGGGGCGAAAGGCCGTCACGTCCACCCAAGGTTGAAGATGCATGTTGGGAATTCATGGAGAAATGCTGGGCTGTGAAGATCCCAGAGCGTCCGGCAGCGAGTGAAGTTCTGGCTTTCATTGTCAGCTGGCGGAAACAGACGATAGAAATCCCTGATAGATGGATACAACCGGACTAAGCTTGTATCCCTCTCCTTCATTTACATCTACTTGATATGCTCTGGGTATCGAATGCAATGCGCTCTGGTTCTTTCTTCCGCCCAATTCTTCAATCACGTGGGCAACCAACACTTAGATTCGGAGCATTATCATGTTCCCGTTGTTGCAAAAATCAGATCACAAAACTTTTTCTCGGTCTTGAAAAAAAAAAATCTTCAAAATCTCGGAATGCCTCTATATTACATCTTAGCATGCTATATAAAGTGTCAGGTGCATGTCCTTGAAGGAATTAGGCCACATTGGCCAGGAATAAGTGAAGCGGAACAAGTCCGCAAACCCCGACGCCCACCGTGCATGGCACCATGCGTGATGGCCGCGATCATTTCTCAGGCTACAACGGGAATATTCCTATAGACATTCCCCCCCGAAGGGGGGGGCGGCTCGGGCAGCGCTGGAAACCTCCCACGGCACCCTGCCACCCAGGTCCGGAAAAATCAGGGGATTGACTTTGATTGATGGCCGGAGGTGTTTTGCCTTGTATTGGCGGCGCTGTGGCCGAAACGGTCCCAAACCAATGTTTCTCACCCGGCACCCTGATAGACGTGAGAAAATGCCCACGGCACAGGTACAGGAAAGTCAGGTGGGTGATCCTGATGGCCTTCCTTCTTTGGACCGAGGGATTTGATGGAGAATCCGCAGAGATCTGGGGTGCTCTTGTTACCACCAGGGTTATCTCTTGGTACTTTATGTTACTTGACCATTTTTGGGCGATACTTATTTGGGCGATGTGACTGAAATTGGGTGACATGGGTTGCCCATTTGTGGAGATCAACTCTATTATCTTGGGCTCAGTTCTGTGGGCAAACTGGTGGCTGTACACTCTGGAGAAAGCTGGGTGGCTGTACACTTTTGAGTCCAGAGTGTACAGCCACCAGTTTGCCCACAGAACTGAGCCCAAGATAAATAGAGCCGGATTTAAACAGATCAATGACAACGGGAATGTCAGAACAACAGAACAGCTTCCAGCTGCTGCTGGAGATGCACATTTTCAGGCCAATCCTTTCACAGGAAATCATCAGAATCACAATCCTAAACGCAGAACAGCTGTTGCCCTGCAATTGGAGGTCAGTTTCACTTCCTCAACCTCACGGACTATTGACAAGTGTATAGAGAATGATCCATAGCCATCTTGCAACCCTCGTCCCACGAGAGTTGCAGATCGTCCCTACTGTCCCACCTGCAGAACGGCAGGCATATGAAAGGAAACTTGAGCAGCCAAACAATCCTCTTCCAGAAGCCGTCTCCCTCAACGACTTCCGTTTTGATGTTTTGGGAACACCAAGTTCTCCCTGGAACAAATCAGCTGCCAGGGTTTTTGCCGATCTTGCAATACAACAGCTTTGCCTGCCCAACACAATTGATATGTTCAACTCCATCAAGCGTGGTTTCACAATCTACCTTGACACTATCATTTGGAAATATAAACACTCTCTCAATTCTGCGGAGGTCAAAAGCGTGATGCGTTCCAAAAAGAATAGGCATACAAGAAAATACCAGGTAGTCATATATGTTCTATCCAGTTACCAGCTGACCGCATCTTCAGCTTTATCATAGGCGGAGGTTTCTTGCGTACACATTCCCACCATTAAACCCTCATATTGATATTCTGGAATCACTTGGAGTGGATGGGATGTCCAGTGATGAGTCCGAAGCAGACGGAAATGATCACATCCAGTACAAGATCCTCACGCCTGCTTGGAGAGCAAGTATTGTTGCAGCTTGGCTACGGATGTTTGACACTCTCTATCATATTCTCCATAGATCTGGAGATGTCCAAGCTCTGAGGGGTTCCTTTCCCCATTTACGGATATTAACTCATCAAAAGAGCAGCAAGAAAACTTTTGTTCCTGGGCTCCCCATCAATGTGTATGATGAGGGCTGGATTTCAGGCGATGTTCGAAGCCATTATTTTCTCCGCCCATTGGAAAAACCATATGATTTCAGCCATGCTCCTGATATTATTGAGTAGGTCCAATGGAATTGCTACTTGATGTGACAGTTGATGAATGTTCTATCCCAGGTTGGCTCTGCAATTTGGACAGGCTTAATGAATGGATGTTATGGAGGAACTGCATAGGCTTGCGACATTGATTGGCACGTACACCCTGTATTTATGTCTGTAACCAAAATATATACTATGGTTAGCATTTGGATTGTGGAGGCTATTCACATTCAGGATATTCTCAAAGTCTGATTTACTTCTTGGTTCAAATGGATTATATGATTATGATGCTACATTACTTTGCTAAAATGCTCCGAGAACTAAATGTGCCACTCACTGCGTTCAGTGCCCCCCTAAGCGTGGGATTATCGATGTTTGGCTAGACACATTGAAGATGTCAATATACAATCAGTAACTCCATTTACATAAGTCTTCATTCATATTTTTCAATATCTTCAATGTGTTTCTTGTGCATTAGCTTCCACGTAAGTCTTCATTTATATCTTTCAATATCTTCTAGTAAGGCCTGAACTGCAGGATAACCCAATATATATCGATGTATTTAACCGTGCTTTACATGTGGCCCCTGCGCACTGAGCAAGTCGTCATTCATATGGTTCGAACATTTCTTAGCCTAACAGTTGCAGCAGAGGTTGCAACTCGGATGTACAAGTGCAAGGTCGCAAGGATGGGTGTGGCACTACCAATATGGCTACCAATGGTGCAAAGCAACTCCTGTTTACAAGTATGAAAGGCAAAAAAAAAAAACAATATACCTTCATTTAGTGTGAAACTACACATTTATTCTGCATGCGATGTAAAAGTTATTTTTAAAAAAAAACTGCACTACATTAAGCCAGAATATGACTCCATATCTCCTTTTGATGGTGAAGTGGGCCCAGGGGAGAAGGAAATAATCGCAGACGAATGTTGCTTCCATGCATTTGAATACTCATCAATTCATATTTTAGTACTGGGGGTACCGCTACCACGAGATGACCAAGAACGATGTTGACCAGGTAGAAAAAGCTGCCTTTCAGTGTCTTGATGCATGCCCACGGATGTCATTCAGATGTTTGTCAATCACTCGTGGCGGTTCATAGATGTGTACCGGAGGGGTTGGAAAGATGATGCTGCTGTATGGGATGTCAAATCGCAGAAGGGACACAGATTTGTCTCAGAGAAGGCTATGAGCTCGCTGGAGGCTCTCTCCGAGCAGTAGATGTGCCAACTGTAAAAGAAATTCCAAGGTTTTGACCAAAAACTTTGGCCAAAACCTTTGGCTGCATCCAATTTCTGGTGGGAAAAAAAAATTAACATGTATTCAGAGGTGTTTGATCATGAGGTCCGTGAGTAATATGAGTTCAGAATTTCTCAGAAAATAGCCGTTATTGAGATATTAAACTTGAGGACTTTGATTATCCGGAGCTGTAGATGAATAATGCCGCACCTGATTAAAAAAGCGCTGAGCACCGGTTTAAAAGGTGTGTGTGTATCCCCACTGATAGGACGGTGAAGTACTGAGCATAAATTAATTGCACAGATGTGGAAAGGTTGAGGGACTTGTGAATGGAAGCATGGGCCTTTGAAAGAGATCGGAAAAGATGAAAGAAACTTACCCAGTCTAAATATGCAAGGTGTTGTGTTGTGTCTCTGGGAGTAAATAATTTGTGGAAGAGTTCGATGGCACTGCAGACCATGTATTAGTGTAGGAATACTGCGGGCGAAGGATAAGTCAAGAACTTAAGCACATCGACAGAAAAAATGTACCAGGCCCGCTGGGGCGTGAGGGAGCTAGAACTGTAGCGTGAGTGTAGAGCTGTGTGCATGCAGCACATGTTGCAGTGCATTGTTCAAGTGCAGGCAGCGAGCTCGAGAAAGGTGCAGGCAGTCTCGTTGCATAACCTGGTGTGTCCAATCAAACTCAATCTTTTGATCGCAGACTTGAACTGTGGGAAGGTGGATCAGAACTCGCGGGGGGTTGGCAGGTCTATGTGTTCATTGTGCTTGAGCCCACAGTTTCCCACAGGGCAGTTGTCTTTGTTTTGGCTTAATGGCAGCACAAGCTACTTCCTTGATACTTCCGCTGTTATGCGAGTTGAATCCCCCACACAAATTTTGAAACTGAGCCTGGTTTCAAGCCGTGAACTCTACTGGTATCAAGCATTTGGTTTGTTTCCGTGAATTTTTCATCCAGCAATGTATGAGTGTTTTGAAGTGTTTCATAGTCAATCTCCAATCGCGATCTGGATCCCAATACAATGTTCAGATTGCAGTACTGCGTACATTTCTTCTTCTCTAGCCAATAATGCTTTTTCTTCCGTCTTCATTTGAGCGATGCTCCGCATCTATCTCTAGTCCAGACTGCTCCCCGTCTGCGGTGGCTGCTGCCAGCTCTGCCTGAACATCCTCGAGTTTGTTTCAACTCAACCAAGGTGCGTGTTGTGTAATAGGAATAGAAGTGTATCACCAGTACTCCGCATGTAATGTTCATGATACAAGATACAGATTTAACATTTGAGTCACAAGTTGCTTCTAGAGGCTCAGAACAGGTGTGCGAAGGAGACTCCAGTTAAACATTGCTCAAATAGTTTTGTAATAACAAGACCTAAACAATCTAGGACTCATAATTTAAACCTTCAGATCTGATCACATTACTTTCTCGTAATCATCACAGGCACTGTGAATAATTTAAACTTCAACATAGTATGCAGGGATGTGCCAGCTTGGGAATAGATGTTTCCATTTTGAGGTGATTGATTTGTACATGTTAGATCTTGTGCTTTGAGTGAAACTTCCAAGTCTCTAACTCTCTCTTCACACATGGCTGACTCATTTTATGCTGTGCTGGGTGGAGATACCCCAGAAGTTGTTGGCAGGCCGTAAGTTAAGTTACATATAACGTTAATCCCAACTTGACCCACTTGCAATTGGTTTCCAGCCCCTTTTTGGCCAGAAGCAGGACATCTCCAATAATGCCAATTATCATCAAATGCACCAGCAAGGCGGAGGCTAATTCAGCACTTGATTTACACAAGATATTCAAGAAGAACAACCACACACAGGCTGACCAGCAACCCGAAGTGTTTGCAAAGGCGCTCGCAGAATCACTGCAAATTTCAGACCTGTTCGCCACCACAGGTCCATTTTATGCCATATACAATGGCAAATCAGAACGAGTCATCATTGTCCGAAACTAGTATGTATGAATCCATGATTCACATTACACAAGCTCATTACACAGTGCCGATGTGGTGGCCCAAGTCCATGGTTATCAGTTCGCCAAATTTCGCAAGTTTGAAACTATCAAAGATGCCATTATCTACATGGTTCTGAAGGGAGACCTCGAAAAAATGCGTACACTGGGCTTACTTGACACAAAATCTGGTAGTGAGTGACTGAGATCCAGATCATATGGTCTCATCAGTCCATTTCAGCCGATAATAAAACCACCACCAAAAATTTCTCACACATTCGTGACTTTACTGGGATAATTGACACCATCTACGGCATCACTGAAGATGCTCCGGCATCTCTGAGTCAAAGAATTGGACGCCATGCAGGATATTATCTGCATTCACATGGTTACACATCAGACACCATTGAAGACATCACAAAGATCTGGGCAAACAGTCCAGATGTAGAAGAATTTGTTGGAGCACTGGGGGATAGGGGAATGCCTGCAACAGAAGTGAGGTGGCAATCATGAGAGGTCCAAATAGGATTTTTTCAGGCAAAACCTGATTTAAACGGACGAGATTTATTAAACCGGTGCAAAGCGTGCATTCAGGCATGGATCGCGGCAATTTTCCAGTTTTGGACCCCGTGGGAGCGCGAAAATTTACCCATTTGAGCGGATTTCCCACGATCAAGGCCAGGTCCAGTCCGGACAAAAAATTCCAAATATCGCCAAAAAGCTGTCGGACAAAAATCACCAGATCTTGAACTTTGGGGACCTAGCCTTCCCACCTATTACACTTGAACAGCTTGGCATCTCCCATATAGGCAGGAGCTTAGGCCAACCGAGGTCATTGCTGACAAGTAGTCAGTGATGAGCATAGCCCAATATTTACCTTCCTCTCAGAGGAGAGACAATTACTAAGAAAGAGAGCGGCGAAGAGAGGCTCAAGGGAACCATGGGACGCACCCATTCAAGTTCAAAGGAAGTCATCTTGTGCTATAGTAGTGTTTTGTGTTGCCCACAAAACCTCATGAACTGATCACGCTCTCAGATTCGGCACGGAAAGTATGCAAGCAGATAAAACTGTACTATAGTCATAGGAGGAAAATATGGACACGGTGCGGTGCACAGTAGTGACTTTCCACGTTCGGAATCGAAGCTGTGGCACCAGCGCACACACTGACACAAACCAGGCATCTGAGGCCTTGCACCAATAACGAGGGAGCTCGCCTGTGTGCACAGCGATTATTTCAGACGATAGAATCTACGCGGGTTCTCCCCACGCGCGACAGCGGACTCCCTGCGGGCGAGCTGGCGGACTCGGCACACTGCACCAAGTGAGACGCGAGGCGACAGGGAGGGGAAAAGGTATGTGAAAGAATAAAAGAGGAGACTCACCTGGTGACACTGAATGTGTGCCGTGTTAGGCAGTCAAGGATGCTAGTGTAAACGTGAGTGACGGTGGATGTAAGATGAATAAAGCAAGCACAGCCGTTGCGCGGGTGTTGCCCATTCGTGTTGCACGGGCCATCCCATTGGCTGCGCTGGGATTCGACGCCGACCCCCAGTCATTGTCTCCGAGTTCCCCCCCGTTCTCCTCACCATCCACTCGCAACTTTCCGAGAGCTCTGCTCACGCGTACCGGGACGGAAAAAAAGACAACGAGGCAGCAGGTCCGGGGTAGGTGGTGATTGGGCAGGACAGTTAAATGGGGTCGGACATGATTTGTTTTATGTCCAAGAAGAAGGGACTCGTTTCGGAGGCTACCCTGGTGATACCAGCTCACTGTACACGGTGTCATCGATGTAAAGCCTCCCATGGTAAAGACAAGCCAGTTGTCGGAGGAAACGAGTCGTTTGCGGTGCTTGATCCGCTCAGGATATGTCGTGGTCTCGCCAGTGGCTCCAGGATCTCAGGGGAGGGCGGAGAGCTGACGGAGAGCAAGGTAGAATGTGGCAGAGGACGAGAGGAAGAGAGCCTTGATGTGACTGTTATCTGCCAGTCACACGGTTATCTGCCATTCGGGCAATTTCTTTCGTCTCAAAGCCCATAAGAGAAATCTGAATGGACAGAAGTACTCTATGGGCAATACAGAGTATCCACTAATTTTTCGCGAATGTAAACACTGCTGAAACTAAGATAGGCCTCAGCCATATTCATCAACGTGACGTTACAAGATCAAATATTCAGTGCATCGTCTGTTCCTCAAGAACGCGATTGAAATTCTACAAAATCTCCCGACACTCTCTTCTAAAATGGCTTCTATGTGTGCTCAAATATTCCTATACATTACAGACAAGAACTACGAGACTAGATAGGTTTTTAGTCGACTTGATGGGGAGAATCAGACAAATTGATGGGACCACCAAAAACCTATCTCGTCTCTCAATTCCTTCTCAAACACTCCCACTTTTTGGCTACAACTTCTTATCTAGAATTAGAATAGATTGCCGGGAGATTTTGTTCAATTTCGCTCTGGTGCTCGAGAAATTACATATTTGATCGGGGATGTCACGTTGGATGAGTATGGCTGAGGCCTATCTTACTGCAGGAGGCGAAATCAAAGCGAAATGGCAGATAACATGGCAGATAACACCCCACCTGATCCAATCAATAACCCGGTCCGGAGGGTTGATCTGAAGCTAGGCCGGGCAGTTGGGATTTAGTTGGATAACCTGTCGCTGTCTAATATTTCGGAGTGCTTTACGTCAATTTTACCTGACGGCCCAGGTAAGTACTTAGATGATTTTTTCAAATGACAATAATGCTGATGATATGCCACTGGCCCTCCAGGCAACCCTGGTTCCTCCATCTTCCTTGGGGCAACCATATTTGTTTTGCTGCTACCTTAGCGCGTTACTTGGCTGCTGCGCGTACAGCGGCGATGAATGATTTATTTTATTTCACAAATTGTCAATTGAGGGTGCTGTCGGTGATCGCCGAGACGTCGTTGATAGAATTACGTTAGTGTGCATTGGAATAGCGCTAAATTCAACCGCCACCAAAGTGATGTCTGTTTGTTCCGTGTTTGTTATGGCAAATTCATCGGTGCAGGCTTAACCACCGACTATGTAGTGTTGAAAAAAATTGGAAATGGCTTAGGGGATGTGTCTGCGGGTATTGTCCGGGACAGATTTGTTTTAATTGTCTTGCGCAAATTACTACGTGCTGCCTCATTGGGCAGGGAATTTGATGTGAAACGAAGAAAATAATCCAAACGACAACAACGAAGGGAAAATAAAAAATTCTGTCCCGGACAATACCCGCAGAGGCTAACTACCGACAGATTACTCACTTAACTTCAGGCGATATCGTGCGTGGTTGAGGCTGCACCGATTTTGTGACACGGCCATCAACTTTGGTTACGTTGCCGGTCCCCACGCTTTTGAGACCTGGTCGGAACCAAAAATACATTTTCGCAGGCACTGCTAAGTAGCATTCATCCACCTTTGCAGAAACGAAATTGTATGCCTGCAATTCTGGTCTCTTTCCACTTGTAATTGAAAGGGAGGTTCATCCCTACTGAAAGACGTTGAATCTTGAGTTATGGGTGTATTGAGATCAAATTGAGCATGCGTGGAGGTGCCGAGGACAGCAATCAAAACAGCCCACCTTTGCAAAAAAAAAAAAAAGCCTTATGCTGAACTCTGTTTCTTTCCTTGCACTCTGAGAGTGGAGGACTGAGTCCTTCTTTGCTTCAAATAAATTGCGGCAATATCCATACTACAAAATATTCCAGCCTTAATTTTTTTCTAGACTCACCACCAGTCTGTAAACAATTTCCGAAAAAAGTGCGGCAAATACTTTCAGGTTTACAGACTAAGGGACTCGTGATGCCATGCGTAGCATTGGCCTTAATTACAAGTAATTTGTACATCTCCCGGTTGAACGGGAGTTGGTCAGTGGTTATACAAAGGAAAAGGTAGTGCCAGTATAAAACCATCCGCACACGCTGTACCAGGATCTATCTGAAAAATGCAATCCCATACCAGGAACGACGCAGCATAGCTGGAGCAGGACTGTAAATGGAGGGATAAATATTGGATAACCAGTCTGATAAGTCACGTACCACTCTGGATCAAAGATGTAAATCTCTGCATCATTCAGTGATTCTCTGTGTATCCCAATACCACTGAATTTGTATTCCACCCCCAAGTTTGGCACAGCGTGTGGATCATGTGAGTGAGGACATGTGTCATTCTCTTCTTCCTGACATTCCATGCACTCAATTTGATCGCCTAGAACATGTATTGTCACAGTTTCTAGCCTGGGCAGTTGCAGATGAAGCTTCCGGATCTGACATGTGTATTCCCCAACAGGAAATAGCTCTGTGACGACCTTGGTTTCTGTTGAGTAATGCACGCGGTATTCTTGAACCCTAAGGGATTCTAGCTTTGGCATAGATGCAATGAACTGCAAATAGTGTGTCTAGATTGAATCTGGTTAAACCCCTTCTCCGATATGATATGGCAGTACTTACAAGTCTTCCACCCAGCTCGATGTTGAGATTCACCACATTGGGAAAGGCTGAAGCCAAAGCCGGAAAGAAGTTGGGGGGAGCCGGATAGGGTAGTTGAGGGACTTCCAGAGCATACATATCTCCATCTAGACCATGCAGTTCTAGAGTGGTCACAGATAGATGGGTTCCTGAGGTCAATGTATCAAATGTGGGGCTCTCCTCTGTCTCACTGAGGCAACTTTCATAAAGGAAAGTTAGGCCCAGCTTCTCCACCTGTTTCCCCTGGCCAGATAGTCGAAGACATATATCTGTCTCTCCAGTGAAGGAGTGAAGTTGGGGTAACACTTTGCAAGATTGAGGAATGACTGTCCCACGGACATCCAAAGTCAGATGGGAGAGTCCAGGATGGGCTTCCAAGAAGGAGAAAATATTGGTCATATTGTGGTGATCAGATGGGCCATTTCTGCATCCTGGAGTACAAGATTCTGACATCTTGAATGACTCCAGATGAGGAATATGAAGGGTATTGAGCATGTCCACAATGTGTTTCCTGTAGGCTGCTTGGATATTAGGGTCGCAGAAGCAGCACCACAATCTCAGATCCAAAGCCCGGAGAGAAGGTGATCCTGAGAGCATTTCGAGACCCTCCCCAAGTTTTATGATATCACTGGCCTTAGCGATATCACCTGGACAGATGGGTTGAGTGATATATGGATAAGGAATAACTCTTACCTTCAAAAACCATTGAGAACCCTAATGTTTCAAGATTTGGGAGCTTGAAGAACTACTCTCAGTTGGTTAAGTAAAGCTCAGAGAGTTAAAAGAACTTATGACATACATCCATTTGGCAGTCCGATGTAATTCTCTGGGTGGTTATCACCAGCTCTCTCAAGTTGGAGAAAATGTGGCTCTGAGAGAGGGTGCTGCCTAAATGGCCAAATCCACCAGGTGACACGACATGCAAGACTCGAAGAGGGAGTCCATCCCGTTTTTGAGACTCTGGGAGGAGATCATACAGTCTGAGGAGTGCTGTAGCAGTGATCTCGTCGTCGAGATTCCAAGTCTTTTCATCAACTGAAAATTCCTGGTCTTCTTCATCCCCCAGCCTGAGCCGATTGGCTGCTGTATCCATGCTCAGCTTCAGCATCATGTGTGCAGAATGTAGAGTGTCCAAATCATTAATACTGTCCATGAGACGGATCGAGGAATAGAAGTCCAGTGGTGGATCAGTGACGTCCTTGTAGAGGTCACATATGAAGGTCGCATAAAACGCCTTGGTGACTCCACAAAGTGAAGAAATTGCTGAGCGGGGGCAATTGGCTGATATCAGACCTGATATCTCCAGTGGCACATTAAATGGTGTCGTAAGAGCACTGTGTTTTCGGACAAGCCCAGCTAAAATGTGGGATGAGTATGTGCCAACACTTGAGAGTGCACTGATAACAAACAGGAATTATCCATTATCTGGGATATACCTGCTGCTGGATCGCAATGACTTTGTGGTTAGAAGAAAGATTAAAAGCTGACAAATACTTGTGACAGGAATTTTCAAATCAACAATTTCACAAACCACAGGGTTGGTGTGACTGAGGGCAAAGATTGGCTGACAAACCTGGCAAGAATTCTTCAAATCATGAATTTTGAAATTGTGCATGTCAGGGGTGTGAGTGAAACATGATGAGCATCAAAGTGGCCATCCACAGGTCCTTGGGTGAGACAATGATGCTTTATTCTTGCACAGGGAAAAGAGAAACTGGCTAGTGTGAATATCATGAGATGTGCGATCTCTACACCTGGGTGCAAGGGTTATTCAGGACTACCAGAATGCTAGACCAAATGTCTTTTCCCGGAAATCCAGCAGGAACAAAGGCCCAGGAGCCTGACTAAAATGCTCTCCCCGGACTCAAATGTTGCTTGAATGGTTGCCACGAATATCGCTGAGCAGTAAGATTTTCACATCTGAGCAAGTGAATGAAGTCAGGGCCTAATTTTAGCAGCTGGGCATGTATTATTTCACGAAACTGGCCCACAATACTTTATTCTTGCACAGAAAGTGGCTCCCACAAATATCACGAGATGTGAGATTTCCACGCTTGGTTATGAAGGACTACCCGAATACTGGACATATTATTTTTTAGCTGAAATCCAACAGAACAAAGGCCCAGGGGCACAAAGTTGATGATTGATGACCTGACGAGCTGATACATGACGAGCTGATACAGAAAGACCTATCCAAAAAATACCCCTTCCCAATTGTAACCTGTGGTGTCCTGCGGAAGCACAGATCTCTTGCTTTCAGATGTTCCTCCAAGGCAGTCTCAAACAATTCATCGCGCATGGGCTGTTCCTTGATGATTGCCCTGCAAATTGGACAAGTCTTTCTGTACTTGAGATTGGAACGGATACAATTGTAACAGAATGTATGGATGCAGAGTGTCCTAGAGGTTGCATCGGTATAAGCTTATAAGAAGAGAAGAAGACACACTGTTACAGGCTTAATGAAAGTCCCAAAGTAGATGCAACAGTTGAAAAGGTGCTCCGAAGTAGGGGCTGCAAAGTACGAGCTCAGAGTACCGAAATTATATTCAATGGAGACACACCCTTTGCGCCAACAGATAGAGAAGCGGCCTCGGTGGAGGCAATCCATTCGTCGACATCAATGGGGCGACCTTGTGTTCCAGAAGTGTGAAGCGAAAGAGTAAGGACTAAGAACTCGGAGTTCAACAGAGAATTTGTTATGGCCTAATAAGGACACACCGTTTGCGACATTTCCAGTAGTTGCATTGAACATGTCTATCCACATCTCAACATTGATTGGGTTGTCTTGCTCCCCTGCGTCGACATCGATTGGAAGCCAGAATTTGCCCTCGTTTGCGAAGAAGCGCTGCCTCTCCGGTTCTGCAAGCTTGTCTACATTGAGGATCTCGATTTTGCTGAGGGTGATGATGCTGATAGTCCCAGTGTGCTAATCAATTGCAGAGGGTCAGAAGCAGAAGAGAAGAGGAATCGAAACAGGATGTATGTGACCTTAGACATAGTGGTTGTTTAAGAGAAACCTTGATCGGATGTGGTTTGTTGTTGTCTGCCTCAACTTGTTCCTGTTGACAGACAATCACTGGATCTCCAGTGATCCAGTGATGACAAGCATCCTTGTTCGGAAATAGTTTCCCACTATGTCAAAGATCACTGGTGATCGCCAGTGATATAGTGCTTTGAAGGCATTTAATCTGACAAAAAGTCTAGTAACATTTTGAGAGGCTAGCTTCATCCTTGGACACTGTTGCCTGATGTATACATGAACCCCGAGTTCGAACTAGAATTGAAATCTATGAGTATGCAACGGCATTCAAGAAATCAGGCAGAGCAGAGTGCTTCTTGGATCATTTCTAATAGCTGAGGATGTTTTATTTCTCCAAAGTAGAGCACAAATCAAATGCCCCCAGGCTCAAATGTTGGGTTAAGAGCTGGGGCAAATATAGTGACACACATGATTTTCACGCCAGGGGTGCTAGTATGAAGTGAGGGCTATATTTCAACAACTGAGCCTGTTTTGAGGTCTCAAAGAAATCGGCAGCGCGCTCCGCTCACAGACAGAGGGGAGTGGCTATTACAGTTAGCTTGCAAACCTGATTCGGGAGGCTTAGAATATTACCAAAAATCATTCTCCCAGGTTTAGGAGATCCAGCCAGTGCCTTGACAGGCCAGCGCAAGTGTGCTTTGTTTGTGCATGGTTTGGCCCAGCGAACAGCAACGCAGCCTAAAAAAAAAGTTTTCCCACCATGTATTGTGAACAATCAGCCTGGCCCAAGCTAGCTGAACTTCAAATACAAGCAAGCTGGTGCTAAAGCCAGAATCGTAAGTAATGTATATGAGAAGTAACTCAGGGTTTTTTAAACAGTAATAAGAGTAGTAAATGGTTGTATACAGGGACTAGACAAAAGCGGACACTAGTTGATTTCTTGACTCATTGTTTGTACAGGAACAGAACTGAATTCTGATCAGCCCCAGTGTTGACTCATATATAACCTTGTAACTAATCGATGAACAGAGGAATAGACTGTTTCAGGTTCATGTGGAGAGGCGCAGAAGCGATGAATCTATCACTACATCAGTTGTGAGTTAACAAGTTGGTGCCGAAACTCACTTATTTGTTGCCTCAACAACCAAGGGAGACTTCATCCGTGACAAGTAGTTGACCCTTTTACCCAACTGCACAACAATAATCTCCCCCCTCCAATCGAATGTTGGTGCAACATCTTTCAGAGCACCATTGACTGGACCCTCTGCAGAGTAATGGCCTGAAACAAGGAATCTCTGTGATCCAATTGCCACCACACAGTCATGGATCAGATCAGGTTCGACAGTGAACCCATTCTCCATTGCCAGATAAGGAAGCCTCCGGATCCGAGCCATGGCTGCTAGAGTGGTAGATTGCTCATTACGGAGAGCAACCTTGCTGGTGATTTTGATAGAGATGGCCTTGAGCTCCGTGTATATGTAGCCTTTTGCATTTGCATGGCCCAACTGACGAAACACAAGTGTTGAGAGGAATACCTACAGCTCTGAATGTTAGCACTCACCCTGGTGGACCGCGATGTTGGAGGTGTACGAAGGATGCCCATCAGAGTAGATGACAAGTGGAGTAGGCTTCTTCTGGAACATTCTATCATTGCATCAACATGAGGCTGATACCGAAGTTTAAACCTTGAGTATCTAAATGGAGATAGATCATATATATATATCTACTCCAATAATAACATGCAGTACATCCCACAAATGACACAAGCAACATTATGCCGGTTCAGCCCGCCATGGGTTTGAGCTCGTTGTGGGCTCCGAACTTTTGGCCATACTAAGGCTGGTTAATTAGGGTTTGGTCTGCAAGATGAGTGAGTATTTCAGCAAAAGAATTTGGAGGTAGACCATTCAAATTCAAATGTACAGTATCCTCAGTCTCTTAATCCGATTCAGCTTCATCTATTTACCACTCTTCCTTTTGCACTGCACTGCTGGGGAAAACCACGAGAATATTCCAGGTTTCATGAACTCTGATGCCAAATTCTATAGATTAGATTACGGATTAGATTGTGATGTGGATGTGTCTTGAATCTGATAAATAAAATTCAGTTTTCGGTGGGTCAATCAAGGACCATTGATTATCGACTCAGGGGTCAGGTACAAATTTTGGCCAAAAATTCGTTTTGTCCGGAGTTTTCACCCACCTTGAGCAAAAAATTTGTCCGGACTCTGCGTCTAGGCAAGGGGCCCGCAAAATTTTGTCCGGACTTTGCCACTGACCTAAAAAAGGGGGGGAAAATGGTTTACTGTTCACGCACTGGCAAAAAAAAGCTCTGCAACGCGACGCGGCGACCGTAGCTTACCTACTCCATTGTCTTCAGCTAACAATCAGATAATGCACTGTCGTTCGGGGAAAATATTGACCCAACCTGGCGATTCTGGCCACATGAACTGATGCCACCTACCTTTGTCCGGACTTTGATCTGAGCTGGGTGGCAGCCAGAAAAATTGTCCGGACTTAAAATCCGATTCAGACGGTCATTTTGTCTGGACTTTGAGCCCACATGGGGGGCCAAATTTCAAAAAATTGTCCGGACCCTGTATTCGACCAACTAACCGATAATCAATGGTCCTGTCAATCAGTTTCTCAAACTTGGAATCACGCGATCAACTTGGATCATGTTTTAATTGAGGGGCCGGTGCAGAGAAAAGAGGCAACTTGGGCACAGGATCCGGAAACAAAAACCATGGTCGAAAATATCATGTGGATGATGCATGGCGTAAAGGGTCCTCCCAACTAATAACCTGGAATCAGGGAGTAACAGCTTCAATACACAAGAAAAGCAAGAGAAATTAAACGGATTGGTGTGCATGGGAACTCGAGATGGGAGCACAAGTCAGAGCAGGGACTAGAAGCCCTAGTTGGACTTTCGTGCCTGAGAAAATGATACAAAGGGCTCTAGGTTGAGAGTGCGGGTTTATGATGCAATTCTTGGGAGCTGGCAATGTTCATTGGATATATAAGAAAGGATACAACATAGATCATTCATGACGCCCCACGCTTGGATAAACTACCCAAATACGACCCCCTCCCAGTCATAGCCACCAGGGCTGGCTTCAGTCCGAAGTCCAGATCTCTTGAGATGCTTAGCCAATGCCTGCTCCAGCAATTTGTCTCTAATAGGTTGCTCCTTGATAACTGCCCTGCAGATGGGGCAGGTCTTCCTGTACCTGAGGTTGGCCCGAATGCAGTTGTAGCAAAAGGCATGCATACATAGTGGCCTAGAAAGAGCCACACCTCATCTATAACACCAAAGGAAGTATTCACATGACTGGCTTGACAAATATGCCGAAACAGATAGCACATTTGAAGAGGGCAGCATCAACTGGATTTTGGTTGCTGACATAAATACAGGGTGTACGTGCCAATCAATGTCGCAAGCCTATGCAGTTCCTCCATAACATCCATTCATTTAGCCTGTCCAAATTGCAGAGCCAACCTGGGATAGAACATTCATCAACTGTCACATCAAGTAGCAATGTTATTGAACAAAACTGACCTGTCCCTGTTCTTCTTGATTTGGATGACGAACTTGAGATACCTGCAGAGCATTTAGCAACATTATTTTTTCAGATCACAACATACTTGGAGTTTGTGAAAGTGGAGGAGCCTGATGGTTGCTAGCGCTGTGGGATCTCATAGTAGGGAGTCAAGGTGTATTGCTGTGTATCAGTGTTTGCATGAGTCAGATCCTGTTTGCAGCTATTTGATGAGACCTATTTTTTCTACTCCAACCACCGTTGTGAAACCTTGCCCCAAAACAAGTTTCTCATACTTCTTCCCTAAATTGCTGATCTTGTTCAGCAGAATGAAATTGAAACAGCGAGGGACGATTATCACGTGATTACGATCAATCGCGCCCGCGATTGATCCCAGACCGTGGGAAACAATTACCCAAAATGGGAAAACTCGTTTTACGCCTCAAGAAACCCGGAAAAAAGAGGGAAACAAATATTGCTTTGTAGTTAGGCTTGAGAGGAGTGTTTGATGGAAAAGATATGTCAAAATGGGTAAGCATGAAATATGAAATTGTGTCCTTCAAATTCACTCAACCAAGCTTTGCTTGAACGTGTCAGTGACATTATCTGTTTGTTTACCACCAGGAGTGTTCATACAGATCTGAGATGTGCTGGATGGATATCACGTGATTGCCATCACTGGCGACCGCCAGTGATCTGAGGAGCATGGAAAACAACTTCCAAAAATAGTAGATCTCATTTTTACACTGGAAATTCAAATAATGTGGTGAACTCTAAATCAGATTGAACACGGTAGATGTATATATATAATTCAAGGAGTAGTTGTCGCTCATGACACAACTCTTCATTGCTGAACTTTCAGGAAAGTCGTAAATTTAAGGTGTCATGCAGGACGGAGGGGCTTTCACTTGGGCTTCAGGATACCGAGCAGTAGTACTTGAGTGATAGCTACTGTTATGTGACCGGAATATTTCATGGAACACTAGAAAATAGCTAGTCCTTTTAGAATAGATTCAAACAAGTTACCTAAATAAATGGTAAGGTGGTTGAGGATGATAAGGCTGCTTAAGAAGACTATCAGAAATGGGATGCTAGATTCAGGTATGAGTGCTGCCGAAGACTAGAGCAAGTACGCAGTCTACGTATCTACTAGCAACACTGTAGTAGATTTAGGACAACAAGAATTGAGTTAGCTCAGAGCGTAACTTGATTCCTCAGTGTGAATAGAGCAAGTGCGTATTCGGAGTTGTACTACTTAATCTAGAGATTGAGTGTGAACGTGAGTGTATTTATGTAAAGTGTAATGTCTATTCAAGAGGGCAAGAGCGAGTCCAATGGGAAGAGGATAGTGATAACACTTTGAACGAGCAGCATGGTGTATCTGAGTTGGTGACAGCACAAGAAGATGAAGAAGAGCAGAAAGGCCAAAATTTCCGCATTGTGGGAATTAAATACGCACTCTCACATTCGGTACCTCACCTCAGCGCTCCGAGCCAGGCCGGCGTCTACAGTCAACACGCCACTGGAGTCTCGCGGACACCGATTCGGTGTTCTCAGCGGCTTGCGCCCACTGGGGCCATTGTCTGTCAGCAACTCAGCGTGCGGAAAGATGACATCGATGCCGACAGTCTAACAGGTCATTTCTATTCAGCAGAGGCTGTTGTCGTCTGCCAAAGACAATGTCGTTATGATAAATGCACTTGCTCGCAGTGCACCTGATTTATATTTGCAGTGCACTGATTGAGGTATCCTTGCTTGAAGATCGCCATTTGAGGACTACAATAGAAAGTCAATGAGCATGGTGCACCGAAGTTGGTGAAAGGGACCGAAGGTCATAAGTTTGAAGCAATGGAATGCGCAAAAAAATCACATTCGGCGGATACACCACATTCTCGCGAACCCCGACTCGGTGTTCTAATACTGTAAGTGCTAAGCCAGCGCCCGTCGTCCGTCGCCGTGCCACAATAGTCAGAAATAGAATTGGCCCCGATGACTTGGGGTCTTAGGGAAGCAGATATAGTGTAACCAAGACTTTTCAATTCGCTGCATAATTAATTATACATGCATATTCGAGAGGAAGGTCACGACATTTGAACACGGTGCATGCATAATGTCTTGATGCTCGGCTCGGGCAATAGAATATACCGCTGGGTATTAGTCGCTGGGCGATGAGAAGGACAGCCACACTGCAAACACGCTTGGACCTTTCAGATGTTTGGTTAAGTTTCTGGGGCGCGCTCAACGTTAATTAATGCCAAATAAAAATTGCGCACCGATCCGCATGGCCGGAAAAAATGACCAGTGCTGCACAATGCACGAGAGAGCATCCACAGATAACCTCCATATTCACCGACCATGCACATTCTAGACTGCGCGGGGTTGTCGTCGTCAGCGGCATATGATGCACGGGGACAGAACATACCGAGGTGTAGCACTTAAGGTGAGCTCCACCTTCGCACCCACGGCGCCCGCAATCGCCTAACCCAAGCGCCTCATCTGCTGCGTCGACCCGAGTTGGCTCCGTCTGCTGTGGAGCGTGTCAACGCAGTATGGATATGTCTGGCATAAAACGGTAAGCATTAGAATGTGAAGGCTGAAAAAGAGAGATTCAGCCCCACCGCATGGGCGCCTCCGAACAGCGCCACTCAAATTTGCCTAGCTCCCTCACCTCCGAGCGCACCGCCTCCGCCCCCGCGCGCATAAGGTACCCGACCGCCCCCTTCGGCGGCTCGATCAGCCCCATCGCAATCTACGCCGCGCGCTGCCTCTCCGGCAGTAATAAGAATATTGATCCAGAATTTGCGGGATGCGGGATGCGCGTGCGTGTTGGGTGATGCGGCGTGCTGCCTGGACGTTGTTAGCTCAATTTAAAAAGCTCGGGCGGAGTTACGCCTTGCGCACACGTTGACCGAACTCGAAATATGTCTATAGGAAGATAGTAATTAATAGAACGGGTGGTTTAAGCAGAAAAGACTTGCCGGGAAGAGCCACTCTCTAGTCGGGCGGTGTGCCATCGCTGCGTGGAGGTCCTTGAATGCAGTTGCGGATTCTTCGATCGCACGGCGTCGAAGGTACAGGCAGCCATCATATGATAGCCTGAGCATGTCTCGATGTCGTTGGCGCTGTTCCCGATCGAAAGCGTCATCGAATCGCGGCCGACTTGAGAAGATAAAAGACGGAGGACCAAGAAGTGCAACCAAAAGTCAAGCTTGAATCAACGCCCAAGAAAAAAAAAAGCACAAGCTTCAGCCCTTCTGCGCACAGAGGTTAGGCAACACCCCACGAGATTTCCCCACCTGCGTCGGCTCGGTCAGGCTCTCCGCGTGATAGCCCGAGGTGTCCTTGCATCGCTCCGCCAGGAGTCCGTGGTGCAGCGCCGGGGTGTGTAAAAGCATAAGTAGCCGACGTGCTGGACCAATCGCTGGTTGGAAAGTCACCAGTAGTAAGTAAGCGCAACTTGAAGTAGTAAGTAGTGGTGATTCGTGCACCTGCTGTGCGCTCATCTGCCGGTGCTGAGTGGGCTTCGCGAGCTTCGGCTCGACTTCGCACTCCTGGGCGGCGAAACACATCGGACGTCCAGTAACCTTGAGCTTGCAGCGGTGAGTAGTGGAATGACGCAGGGGTGATCCGAGTGTGACATTTACGTGACACCGATGCCGCTTGAACTTGCCGTCCGCAAGTCGCACACATTCTCACAGTCTCCGGTCTCCGCAGGCAGGTAATAGCAGATACACAGGTGCAGGTCGAATAAAAATAACCTGAAACACTCCCACGGGCAAAATATCCCTTACTGAATCTGATCTGAAAACTGCAGTACGAGATTACTAAGGAACGAGTTACTAAACAAGTTTAGGACTCGTAATGTTTGTAGCTAATTGTACCTAAGGAATATTCTACAGTGTTCTAATGAGTAGATATGACTTGAAAGGAGTCATATTAGAACTGTGGGAGACTTTTTGGAAGCACTCCGCACTGCGGCAGCTCGATCGGGGCCGAACCGAGCTTTGCCGAAGACTTGCCGAGCAAGAAACCCGGTGGACAGATACATGTCAACAATGGTTTCAACTCAATCGTTTGAGCTATTGAAGGCGTTTAAAATCGTATAAAAATTGTGATAGGTCCGTGCCTTATCGTTAAACCGTCCATGAAAGCAGATAATGTAAGGGAGAGATAATACACCGGATATTCCGTGTTTTGTAGATTTTATCGCGAAAGTACACGTAAATAAGACAATTTGAAGCGCTTAAAGTTCGTAAAATTTAGTGCTAAACCCTAAGAGCTACACTCGAACCCACTCTAGACAGGCTTGATGGAGAAGTGGGTAAAGCATTCTAATATTCAGCCAATATGGTGGCGTTGATTTTGAAAAATCTTGCTTCTTCGTCATCATAAAAGGAATCTGAAGAAGAGGTTTGTGCCCTGCACTTGTGTTTTGCTTTAATTATATATGGGGCAACCACATAGATGCCAGCGATGGACAATATTGGTGAATGTACAGCCGCGCTGGGAGACTCTCACAAAGCACGTGGATGGAGCAGTTAATTCACTTCAAACACACCTCAACATTCCTCAACATTATAAGTGGGAGAAATTTTATGTGCAGGTATGAGGGCTGTCTTTGATCTCAGTTCAAATGATCTGGCCCTATTTCCTTATATAGCAGTTGCTGAATCAGATATTTATTCCCTTTTTTGGGGATTGTTTGGTGGTGAGTGGTTCACAAAGTCCGGAGTCCGGACTTTTGAAAATCCCGGCAGCAGGATTTTGTAAGTATATCCTGGGAACATTAGCTAATATCCTGATAAAGTCCGGGGCCCGGACATTTCAGGTACTTTGTGGGGAATTATCAAAAATCCGGGCAAAATACCAGGCCGGTAAATTGCAGGTTCTTTGGGCGGATATTTTAAAAATAACTTCAAAATACGGGCAAAATAACACCTCGTTATTTCGGCATTTGCCCCCAGTGACAGCTACTCGATACACTGAGAAATCGCGCTGTGCGCTGGGACAGGTAGAACCACACACCGGGCAAGATAAAGAGTATTGACCAAATGTGGCCCCTCCTAGTGTTCGCTCGGCTAGATGATCTATTGAGGTAAGTGCCATTCTGGTTGGAAATAAGGCTGGGTGTTCAACTGTTAATAAATGTCTAGTTGAATCCCTCCCTGATTCATGTGAATCCGACCAACCTCTGAACTTAGCAAATCCATCAGGGAGTAAAGAAAGATGGTGGGATTATTGAGCAAAAAATTCGGTCCATCGCGAAGGATGCTCTTGCCAGGTGCCATACAGTATACTAAATAGGGTATCATAAGCACAAATATAATTAACTCGGTCCCACATAGTGGCGGAAGGACGTATAACGGGGGTTGTATAGGTTCGTGCCCGCTTAGCAGGCTTGCCTCCCTGTTCGGTCTTACGGTGTTTACTAGGTGTCTGCTTATCAGTTTTGGTTTTTGCTGTGTTCAAGCATCGGACACTTGTAGAAGTTTTTGTAGTAGCCAGAAAGTTCCTAATTGTTGATACATTTGGCCCTGGCCTATTACCTCGCAAATGGCCTACTCAGATAGTGAATTGAGCACCTAATGCACTTTCAATGCCCAGTGCCATCTGCCCACCATGTTTTATTTTAATCAATGACAAGAACAGCTGTTGTGGCATATCCTTTTGCCATGGAACCTTTCCCTCAGACCAGGGCACACTCTCACATCATTATATTGGGTCCTGACCTTTGAATACACGAGAAAGCGACTGCAATTAGGTTGACTTTGGTCATGGCATGTGAATTGTGACTGATGTGCTCAGCGTGTCGTACAATCGCTTCTTGTGTATTCAAAGGTCAGGATCCAATATAATGATGTGAGAGTGTGCCCTGGTCCGAGGGAAAGGTTCCATGGTGAAAGGATATGCTACAACACCTGTTCTTGTCATTGATTGAAATAAAACATGGTGGGCAGATGGCACTGGGCATTGAAAGTGCATTAGGTGTTCAATTCACTATATGAGTAGGCCATTCGCGAGGTAATAGGCCAGGGCCAAATGTATCAACAATTAGGAACTTTCTGGCTACTACAAAAACTTCTACAAGTGTCTGATGCCTGAACACAGCGAAAACCATCTTTCTGGGCCAGGAAGGAATCCCATGGGCCGGACAAAAGATCGAAGGACACCATTGTCTGCGCATTTTCAATGCCGTTTGAATGATCCCACTTTAAGGGCAAACGGACCAGAACTGAGAGCAAAGGGAGTGTTCGATCAAAAAACGATCAAAAAACACCCAAAATGGAAAAAAAAACTGTCCGTGCCTGTTGTACCGCAAAGAGCTGTAAACTCACATTGGTTTTTCCATTCAGCCCTCATTTCATTTATTTTAAAAATATTATTTACGGTTGATTGGACAGCAGGGCAAGCTGAGTATTTGCACAGAATAATTATAAACACAGGTAGGTAGGTAGGTAGGTAGAGTCCCACAGAGAGTGCGGTCGCAGGCTCAGGGTGCCATTGAGCAAACCCTTGAGACCAAGGCTTGGGCTAGAAAAGTTCGGAGTATGTACTCACATGAGGGGGGGGGGGGATATATTATACTTGTGTGGTCCAAATGTCTGAACAACAAGTTTACTGAAGACAAACAGGTAGTAATGTACGGGTGGTTATCCTTACATAAACTACAAGATGTCGATGGAGCACACACCATTCCAGAGGGTTGATCACACTAGGACTGGCTGTGAGCTGGCTGACCACTTGTATGGCAGGATATGTGGATATAACCTCGTGGGACCTGACCACAAGCGGAGTGCGCAAGTGTACAGGAGGAGTCCCCTCCTCCCAGGTAAAATTCCCCACACACCACCAGTCACAGTCCATCGTTGCATGTCTTTCCCTTAGCAGAATGCATGCAGCAACAAGTCAGTGTGTTCAATTCCAAGGAAGGTCCACTGCTGACGAAATATCATCTCAAAAGATGGATAGGCCAGGATATTAGAAGATCAGAGCATAAAAGATAAACTGAGACAAGTACCGAAAGCGAGGCAGGACCCAGTCGACGAGAAATTGTTTGGTGCAGGCACACAATACGAGGTGCCAGTGATCAATGAGAATACAAAACAGTATTTTCCCCATTGGAATCCAGTCGAGCGGACATCGGAAGCAGGGAGCAGGAGAAGAACACGGTGCACAAAACATTAAGGACAGCCAGCCGGCGGAGATCACCTCCAAAGGGGAAACACGGAGAAACACGGAGCGCAACCGGTGACATCTCTGGATGACAAATCCTGGGGGTCAAACGAGGCGGAATGGTGACGGCGCCAAAATGCCCACAAAAAGTCCAAAGCTCCCAAACGGCTGCGAGACGACCATACCCTTCTCAGGCGGTTCCACGCCGTGCAATCACCCATAGGCGGTCGATAACACGGGTTTGAAGGGATGGCTGCAAGGTATAACATGCAAAGCTCTCCACTTTTAGGGACCTCAAGTGCTGGCGGGGTTCATCGGTCGCGGTCGCAGGCACCTCACGGAGAGCTCCTGCCCCATCTCGAGACACTCCACGGCGCCATCAAGCCAAAGGCACTCGGAAACAGCCAGGAAGCCCACAAGGAAGACCCCAAACAATGGCAAGAACCGATTCTTCATCGTTCTGTGAGTCAAGCTGGCCCCGGGAAGGTAGTAGACAATAGAACAAGCCAATAGCCCAGAAACATCAGAGGAAACACAGAGCCAGAAAGACAAACAGCAGAAATCGAGAATTTGACATGATGGTCGGAGTAGTCAACTCTGTACTCTCAGCATCAAACTTCTCACCGTCAAATCCAGAAGTGCAAAGTCACACGGGGGAAGCCTTGCGTTTATTCCTGTTAAGGTGGATATCGAAAATAGTGATTGAAATTCAGGTTGAAATGGCAATCAGATTCGTGTTTACAGAAAGTTTAGACTGGGTTGAAGGAATTGTTGAAACCCAGAGACTAGCGCGCCGACTGCGTCATGTCACCGCATTGGCGACTGCCCTCGCAAATTTTCACCAACGCAACGCCTGCTTGCGGTACTTTTGTAAGTATGTAACATGTGGAAATGAATGCAACAACACTTTTGTATGAGATCTCGTTCTAGTGAGGAGAGGGTGCACGTTGCAGTCCATTCTGGTGCGATGTATCGAAGATCCTGTCGAGACGCGCTGTTTGCATGTTATTTGTGGCAGACAGATATTGGATGACTTTCCATGGTGGTTTAAAAAGTCTGGGGAATATATGAGCTTTTCCGGCCGTGTTGCCGAGACAGCTGTCAGGACCCCGGAAAAGCCATCACCTCAAAACGGATGGATTTTAATGTAAATCTATAGAAATCTGTAGAGGGGGTAGGGACCCCTTGTACAGATTTTAATAACTCAAATAAGACGGTTTAGGCCAATACTCCGGTGATCCTGCCGGATTGGGTTCCTCTCACATCTAGTCACATCCTGGGAAGAATTACATCATGCGCCTTCTGGCCACACCCGCACTGCCACATTGTCCGTCATTCCCCCCTCACGCTCGTTCCACCGTCACCCACACCACACCAGGCATAACTCAAGATACAGCTTTGGTTCCCTCTAGTGACCATTTACGCACAAGTGTCTGTTGCTCACCGGAATCCCCATGTAACCCTCTCAATCTTCTGCTCCGAGAACAATGAAAGCGGTAGCCGTAGCGATGAGGATCTCCTCGTCTTGCCTCGTATCCTGCTCCATAGCTTCATCCTGCTGAAGCAGTACCAGAGTGTTGAGAGGCAAGGACGTGTTGTTTGGCACCGTCACGAGCTCCAAACACCCGGTTAGTGACGGGCCGAGCCCAAAATTGTAATTGTTGGATATGTGGCTTCAACTTTTAAAAATGGCTCCTGTGCATTTCCCATAGCAAATGCGCGAATAATTATTTTGATGCAATCACTGGCACTCTCAAAGAAGCTCGGATATTCCCCAGACTTTTTAAACCACCATGGAAAGTCATCCAATATCTGTCTGCCGCAAATAACATGCAAACAGCGCGTCTCAACAAGATCTTCGATACATCGCACCAGAATGGACTGCGACGTGTACCCTCTCCTCACCAGAACGAGATCTCATACAAAAGTGTTGTTGCATTCATTTCCATACTTACAAAAGTACCGCAGGCAGACGTTGCGTTGGCGTAAAGTTGCGAGCGCAGTCGCCAACGTGGCGACATGACGCAGTCGACGTGCTAGGCCAGGAGGCGCACCGGCTTGCACCCTTGCGGAGCCGGATGATTTCCCCCCCGCACGCGCACGCTGGTACTACCACATTCATTAGCAGGGGTTTCAAGGGGCACGGGGCTGACGCCGATGAGCGAGACGGGCGGGCTGGGGATGCGGCGGCGGAGCGCGAATGGTGCGGGGGACGGGGACGACGGGGTGGGCGGGCGCTTGGAGGGACGAACATGGGCGGGAGCGTCGTCACGCCGTTCATGGCCGGCGTCGGCGCGACGGGTGCGGATTCGCACCAGCAGCACTATGGGGAGCAGCCGTATGCGCCGCAGCATTACGCGGACTAGCAGGCATACCAGCAGCAGCACTACACGGGCTCGAGCCAGCACCAGTCGAGCGACGCGCCGCTGTCGCCGTCATCGTACTGCCCACCTGGGCAGACACAGACACTGTCAAGCGCGGGGTCCTCGGGCATGTACAAAGCCTCAGAATGAGGAATAGCGTCACACCGGAAATCGGGCTGCACTCGTCGCCATGTGGGGCGTCACCTCCGGCCTCGCGCAGTTCGCGCTGATGGGCATGTTCGTGCTAGGCTTCTAGCCGCTTCTAGTTCGACGCAGCTTGGTGAGGACGGGCGCGCTGGGTGTGTGAGACGTCACGGCGGTGTTCGTGCCATATGGCCGCGACGTCACATTGCTCGGGAGAGGCGGCGCGCGCCTGGACAGGGGTTAGAATTAAAGTTGTATAGACCATGTCCTAGAGAACATCTGGTAGCAAGAGGAACATGCAAGTTGATGACCGGGACTTAATGGCAACGGACGGGCACCCCATTTAGGCGGCGGCACGGAGAAAAGGCGGAGGAAGTGGCCGAAAGCGTTATTCAACCACCGTTTATATGTGGTGGGGGGATAACTACCCTCCAGCCAGATTTTTATTCTATTGGAGGGTGAACTTTTATTCAGCGAGATTCAACGCCGTGGGGTTCTGACAGCTGTCTCGGGATGTCCGAAAACGGCCTCAAAATAATCTGTAGGAATAAATTTATCTTACGAGAAGTCACCCAATATCTAATCATTGGGTGACTTCCCGTAAGCTTTTTTTATTCTGGAGGATTATTTTCACACTTTCCGCCGTGATGCCGAGGCACCTGTCAGGACCCCATCACCCCAAAGCGGCGAAATATATTCTACCATCACTCGAATATCCTCAAATCTAGAAGAGGGGTCCTACCCCCCCTAATAGATTATTCGAGGTCGAGATTATCCGTTTGGGACGAAAATGATTGATGGTCACTCCCGTCACAACCTCTCCGGTGCTCCCAGCCAGCGCCTAACTGCCCCAAATGCACATCTAGAGCCATACATCGAGCTCGATAACATGGGGTGCTGTCCTCCACTCTCATTTGCACTTTTTTTGTCCGTTATAGCACTTCAAATCAAAAATTTCAGGTCGGGTTCCTGTGAGAAGCATGCGTGGAGAGCACCTTACGTCTCACCAGCTCTCCTCGCACGGTGCATGAGCAAAACTTCCCGCAATAGACTGCCTACAGAAGAGAGGAGTTTCATCATTCTGGACAACTAATATATTATTCTGCTTGCGGGAAACACGCGCAGTGTGAATAAACACGATTATAATGTTCATCATTCCCATCACTGGCACCTCAAGAAATGCTGCCAGAATATTTAAATCTTACGGGAAGTCACCCATTCTCATGCAGATGAGATTTCGATGTAGTTAAGATGATTTCTTTTTACATCTGTTTCGATTGGGCGTCGAAACTGGGTGACTTCCCGTAAGATAAATATATTCCTACAGATTATTTTGAGGCCGTTTTTAGACATCCCGAGACAGCTGTCAGGACCCCATCGGCCTTGGATCTCGCGGAATATCCTGTTGACCCTCGAATAGACTTAAAATCTGGTTGGGGGGTAGCTACCCCCCATACAGATATAAACGACGTTGAATAACGCTTTCGGCTACTTCCTCCGCCATTGCGCCGCGCCGCCGCCTAAATGGGGTGCTCGTCATCAACAATCTCCTGCGCTCCCTTACGCGGCTTCATTATGCAAATGAACTTGAGCATATCTTGATCTCTCTCCGGGCCGATACGAAGTAGCATCGACTCAGCCATACGCGCCTGTGGGGAGGAAGGTCATGCATCGATGGTAAAAAGACGGCGCCCTCGGTGGTAGGTGAGCGAGACGTTTGTGAGGTGTCGATCTTGTGCTGGGCGAATGTTAGCTGGCGAATATAGCTCGGGGAGCAAAAGTAGCACATGTACACCCGCGATTGAGCATGCAACTGGTGGGTACGCGCGGAATCCCAGACGCGCAGCTTGAGCGTGCCTCAAGGTGCTTAGTCGGGAGCAATGGATACGCAGAGCTGCATTAAAGACGGTGTCAGTGATATAGATGAAGGGCCGAGATCAAGCGCACAGTCAACTCCTGCCGGACCCAGAGGCAAAATGTGGTACATGGCGCGCCCACCTCACGCCCACGCTTACGTTTCCACATCGCCCTGCGCATGGCCCCTCTTCCTTCGACCGTCGTGCCCCACGTCCCTCCCTCGAACGTCTTGTACTCCATCCATTCAAATCACATCCCCCATCCCCGCCCCGCCCCCCGCCGCACCCACTGCGTCCGCCCTGCGCACGAGGACCATCCCCTACACGCTCTCCTGCCCGCCCGCCCCCCCTCGGCCGTCGCGTCCCCCCCTTCCTTCGAACGTCGCTTGGTTGAATGAGGCTGAGGTGAAGCATTAGTGGTGCAGTGAGCCATTCTCAATATTTACAGACCGGTTCTGATGTTGAGACCTTGTGGGTTCCGTTCCAGTATGCGGGATAGGAGGTTGGGACGCGTCATTTACGTGTTGTTTGAGTACTCATTCAAAATGTTTACGAATGCTCTTACGGGAAACCAGAAAACTCAGAATACTTGATTTAACTGTCGGTTGCCATCATTTGGCACCCCTCCGATCGCCTTGTAGAATAAATCTATCTTACGGGAAGTCACCCACTTGTCGTTTAAACAAGTATTAAATTACAATAATTTCATACAGTTTACTCTTGGATTTTTAACCAATAGATACCTCTACTTTTAATTGTCTTCTAACGTTCACTTGTAGTTTTACAATAATCAATTTTTGACATTTTTCTTCCGTTTTTCAACAATTTTTCCAACTCGAATCTAAACTTTTCAATTAAACACAAACTTAAATGTCATTTCAACGTAAATCTAAACTACTGATCCACCTTAACGGGAATAAACGCAAGGCTTCCCCCGTGTGACTTTGCACTTCTGGATTTGACGGCGAGAAGTTTGATGCTGAGAGTACAGAGTTGACTGTGAGAATTGCCTCGAAACTTCAATCTTCTGTCCAGGAAACAAGCAAAAACCTGTCTCCAGGTTCCTTGACTCTACAGATTCTACACACCTCGGTATGGAACTAAGAATAATTGATGAAAAATGATCTCATGAAAACCAAATAATATGGACGCACAACGAAAGAGTGCGTTGAGTGAGTGAACGACATGAAGGAACTTCAAGGCCTACGGCCTGCGGATCCGCCCACCACAAGCTGCAGCCAAACAGTGACAACCTCAAGGATGCGGCATCAGGAAAAGCATCCAATGGTAAAAGGGCTGGATTAGGCTGAACTTCGAGACAATTCGGTCGGATATGCTCGGTTTCCTCCATTCGGTTTCTACCCACCCCCGAAAAAAATTATGCTAACTTCAGCCTAAATTTGGCCTAAAACAGCAACGACGGGACCAAGAAAAAACCGGGGCCGGTCAAGCCGAGACCTCAATTGAGGTTCATGGAGCTTCTAGTAGTCAGATATCACTGTACTTCCACTGTCAAAGGTCACAATGGAGGTGGGAGCTCTTGAGCCACAATTCTAATTGATTGGTTCCAAGGGGCCGTCAGCTTTTGAAAAATGGATATGGGGTTAAAAAAGTTTTTTTGAGACAGAAATTTTGAGCCCTCCTCTCCCCCCATACCCCTCCAAATGAGGAAGGAGTTTCCCACCCTTCAACAGCCCGCAATATTTTGATGCCGCTTGCGGTTGGTGGAAAATCTCGCGCTTGGGGTTCCGTGGTATAGCTTTTGGAGCACGGAGGACTACCCTCAATGTGAAAATGTCACTTTTGAGGACTCAGACTCTCTTAGCCAGCCATTCCCCTTTCAAACTTGGGGATTCAACACCGTACACAAGTTCAACCCAGTAAGAATAAATTGTGAGAACAGTGTGAATATCAATGGTTCTTAGTCTGTAAGGTTGGCATAGGCTTGAGCTTCCCCATCCCGACAATGGTGTAACATTTAGGCACTCTTGAAATGGCATTCTGAAGTATCTCACACGTGTTTATTTCCAAAAGGTAACTGTCAGCTGCTTGACGCTTGGTCTCGCTAGCGGTGACTTATTAAGCTTAGCATTATGGACGTGAGTGGTAGAAAAAAGACAGTTTTTTTTTTGAGCTGTGGAAATGCATTTTTGAGCCATTCCCCACTCTTTTGTAAGACAGTGCAATATTATTTTTTTTGGCTCGACCTGGTTTTGCCTGGCCACCAATAATATGTGTATGGTAATTTGTCCAAAGTAAAAAGTAGTGGTTCCCTGAACTTTCCATGAGCTCTCTTCTTCCCTCCCTTTTGAATTCCTGGTCCCCATTGGCACCCACTACATAAAAATAAAAACCCCAATTAAAAGGCCTATTGTTGGCATATGCTGTGACAGTCCTTAATGCCAATTTGCAAAACCATGATTTTTTTCATTTGATGACCAGATTTGATGCTAACTTGTGAATGCCGAATTCTTACACCGATCATGACTTTCAAATTCAACATTGAAGGTGTGCTTTGATTTCAGGGAAATATCAAGACTCATTTCGAAGATCTGTTCAGAACCAGCAAAATTAAACTCCGAGAGCAGTTCGTTCCCAGGAACAATTACTGAGGAGTCATGGAGATTGATTATAGTGGGCCTTGCCAGGTAGCGGGCTACACAAATTATTAGAATTCCGACAGCCCCTTGGGTTTGATACTTCTAGACATCTGATCAATCACCTGATGTTGACACATTTCAAAAGGTTCAGAATCATTGGTTCGAAGTTTGTAAGGTATCCTGGTATAGATACCGGCTTGAAATTTTTCCCTTGTCATTATCAATCACTTTTCAGTCTAAGGTTGAGGTAGGCGAACATAACAAATATACTAATGAAGGTAGTGGTGGGTACAGTATATCGAGTTGAACAGAGGGCCCGATGGAATGCAGTATGGTAAAGATGGTGAGGAATAGCAAGGGAAGGAGGCGAAAGAGGCCATCGGTTTTCAACGGGAGTCCGAACGGCTGATCGGTGAGGTCGAAAATAACATGTGGAGCATCCAGTTACCCTGGACCGAAGCTCACGCGGGAATGTCGCGGTCAGGTGGTACCCCCGAAAATAAGACAAGGATAGTTAAATCTGGGAGCCTGTGGGTCTTGCCGACGGTAAGGCAGCGCGAATGTTTAAGTACGGGGCACCCCGGGGTTGGCATTTTGTTGGAAGTTCGGCTTACCACTTAACCAGTCTTCCAACAGTATGTTGGTTGTAAATGCCGTAAGGTTCTATTCCAGTGCTGTTTGAAATAATCTCCCGAAAAATCATAGCTGTCCTGGCTCCACTGGCACAAGGCCGGGAAGGTTCTTGTGCCGCAATGTGCGGAGCGGGGCCATGTTTGCGTCACCTACTCGCCGCCAGTTTTTATATCCGCCAGCTGACGCACGTCTGTGTCCCAGCGCGCAAAGCTCCCAACATAACTTCCGCCTCAGTCAAGCATGTATGCAGCACCTGGGTTCTTGTACTTCTGTTCCCTTGCTTCAGTCCATGTGTGTGCGTGGATGTTGCCGGGAAAACGCGCCATAGACGCAACGACTTTCGACACCAACCAGCTCATCGATGTCACCGGCGCACACGCTTTTGTCGAGGCGGGGCCCAACGACTTGAGAGGTCCCTGCCCAGGATTGAATGCCCTCGCGAACCACAACTACATCCCACACCATGGCGTGGTCTCCGTTGAACAGGCGATCCTGGCTTCCAACGAAGGTACGTCTTTGGATGCGCATCGTACTGCTATAGTCATCTGACTGTGGACCCAGTATTCGGCATGGGGTTGGACTTTGCGACGGGGGCGGGTATATTGGCGTTATATGGTGCAAATCTGCTCGACGTCCCGCTTTTTGAGTTTTCAATTGGTGGGCCACCTGGAGGGATATTAGGAGGTATATTAGGTTTGTCGAGGTGTTATACAAGTCCGCAGAGAACACTAATATCTCCCAGGCACCCCCACGGGCCTTTCAGGCACACACAACCAGTTCGAAAGCGACTCGTCACCAACGAGGTGTGACTTGTACGAGTGGTGTGTCCTCTGGCTATCTTATGGACGTCACTGCGTGCTCACCCAAATATAGTGGAGATAATTTCAGTGTGCAACCCGACGCGTTTCAGGGGCTTCTCGATCTCATCGGGCAGAACCCCGACCCCAGCCGCAATCTGGACATCATCATTCAACACCGAGTCGCAAGGCTCCAACATTCCAAAACAAACAATCCATATTTCTTCTACGGACCCATCGAAATGGTGAGCCACCGCAATTTCAGATCCTCGCGACTCCAGGCACTATACTGAGCTTTTCGCAGCTGTCCTCCAATCTCGCTACCGTTATTATTGGGGGTGCGATGACGAACCACTCTCCCGCCGATCCCGAGGGTTTCTTCTCTGTTGATGGGCTCTCATCACTATATGGCGTCAGCCGTGGTCCCGATGGCCTCAAGTACAGCCGCAACGAGCGCATCCCGTCCTCCTGGTACCGTCGGCCACTCAATGACCCGTACCTCGCCATCACACATGCACTATCCGACATGCTCCACATGTGGGCGGAGTTCCCAGAAACTGTGCTTATCGGGGGAAACACGGGCGAAGTTAACAGTTTCGTCCCAATCGATATTGCCAACTTCACTGGCGGGGTCTACAGTGCGGAAAGCCTGCTGGAAGGGACCAACGCGGTCTGCTTTGCATTCCAGTTTTTGCAGCTGGCGTTTCCGGATACTGTGAGTAACCTGGAAGATCTTGTGGCGGAGATCTTGAAGCAGCTGGCTGAGACGGTGGAGCCGCTCGAATGTCCGGCGTTTGAGA
This sequence comes from Mycena rebaudengoi, assembly GCA_029282285.1. Taxonomy (NCBI): domain Eukaryota; kingdom Fungi; phylum Basidiomycota; class Agaricomycetes; order Agaricales; family Mycenaceae; genus Mycena; species Mycena rebaudengoi. The sequence goes on from JARJCX010000035.1 coordinate 295,697, forward strand.
CGTTCGACTTGGAGTCGTTAGGCAAATATCCCGGGTACACGAGGAGTGTGAAGCGCTCGGTGTGACAAACAAGAGAACACTAATTGTTGGCATATGAGCAGTCGGACACATGATCGTGGCCCGGGGATGACCTCGGACATGGACAACTTATGGCTCAAATGGACTCACAGAGTAGTATAACCAGAGGGAGAATCCTCTCGAGCTTGTACCACCCCGGCTTCATCGCCACCGTGTAAATCTTATATTGGTTGAATATTGCATGAACTTAAGAATCGAAAAACTACAACGCGTAGTTCCCCCAAATTACGGTTTGCGTATGGAGGAATCAAGGTTTTTTCAACTTGCCCCATTTGTTTGCTTATCATTGTATCGTGATGGGAACCGACGTGTTAAGTTTTGAGCAGAGCCCGCCGTGTGGCACGCCGTGTCTCGTGCGCGCCGTGTTCCGTGGTGGCAGGAGGTGGGGAGGGTGTGCCAGTGTGGTGGATGTTTCCTGTCTCTTTTTTTTGTGTGGGTTATTGGGTGGATTGCCCACTTTGTTATTGGCGTGGATTGGACTTTCCTTTTGGGGCGCACATTGCACTGTTTTTTCTGGGGGACTGCGCTAGAACGTCGCGGCAGGCATAACTTTGCCCGACGTGGGGGTCTGCTAGCGCGGACAGCGGAACGGTGCGTGTTTCCTTCTACCTATTTCTTTTTTGCGCCTTTTTTTTGGGGGGGACTGCGCTTTTTTCTTTGGTGGACTTCGCTCCCCGTCTTTGGAGTTCTTGGTGTGGCGACGGGGATATTCCGCGACTGGTGCGTTCCGTGTCTGACTGCGCGTCGTGCCGCATTCAAGTTGTGCTTATTCTGCAGCGCGTCTGTCTTGCACCGTCCGCGTTTTACTCCATACCAACTCACACCCCACCCGCGCAGGTCTTCCCCCCCTCGACGCGGAGATGGAGATCAAGCAGTACGTTGGAACTTGGATGTGTGCACCGTTTCTTTATTTCTTTCGCTTTTATGTGTACCCTTTGTGGGTTTGAACCTCTTTTATTGGCGCGACCATTCGTTCATCATTCTATCCTATTTACTTCTTTTATATTCATCTTTCGGAATCAAATTGATTCTCCATTTTACGCATACTCGCTGAAGTTATTGGCGTGCTGACGGGTATGACGAGAGCCCCATCGACTACGCGCGGGTCGTATTTTTGCATCCAGCCACGATGCACTTTATTCCGACTAACCAACACATATACGCAGAGATCAAGCAGCACGATGGATAGTGGGTGCGTCGTGCCTTTATTTATTCATTTATTTCTCCATTTCTCCATTTCTTTTCCATTTTTTCCTTCCTGATCTCCATTTCACACGTATCGGCTGTTGGTCTGGGCATTTGCATGCCAGGCTTCGGCTTCACCGTGCGCGAAGTTTCGGATGGGGTCTGCGCGTTGGTTGGTACCTCGATTGCTGTCTGCGCACTGGTAGGCGCGGTTGCGCCGGTTTGCGCGTTGATTGGTGCGACTATTCTTTCACGCTTCTGTTCCTACTCACATTCTTTCCAATTAAATCAATTTGTCGTTTCTTGCTGATTTAATTCTTCGCTTTGCGCATACTCACTGAAGTTGTGTGCTGATTTATTTCTCTGTTCACAGGTAGGTCTGCATATGGGCAACTCGGAGCTGGACGGATGCAGAGCAGGGCGCAGTGGGTTGTTCCTTTCAGTTTTTATTCGTTTTCTCCTCCCTTTTGTATTTGTTTTGTCCTCCCTTTTTGTCGCGGGGTCCCTTATTAGCGGCACTATCCTTTTGGCTTTTTCGTCATAGTACCCTTTGGGGATGGCACGGGGCGATGTGTCTGTTCTTTTGGCCGCGCCGGTATTTCTGCTGCACGCGAGTGGCTGATGTGACGTCCGCGCGAGTGAAATACGGTGCCGGTGTTCCTCGCGTCAACGCTATAGCAATTTATTTCTACACGAAGCTGTCCCGCGCTTCTATTCCCATTATTATTATTGTTATTATTGGGTGGGCGCCATCCCGCCCTCTTTCCTTCCGGAGCCCATTAATGAGTGTAAAATGTACATTCCCATCGGCCGCGCAATCCTGCCCCGTGAATTGAGTGCGGCGCGGATAAATAGGAACAGCTGCAGCAGGTTATGTATGGATTGACGAAAGTGTTGTGCAGACCATAGATGTGCGTTTCGACTTCCGGAGTAGATATAGCCGGCCTCCCGCACAGAGCGTCGTAAACCGTACTTGATAAATTCAACCTTCGTCTGGTGGGCAGACAACAGAGGAAAAACGCTAATAAACCGACACTGTTGAATACAACGGTGAGGGAAGGACGCGAAACAACTGGGCGGCAAGAGGGATTCAACGATACCACGCCAGCCTGTCCCACGGTAGAAGCCGACCGCGTAAGAGAGAAAAGAATCTGGAGCTTTGAGCAACAGATATCGGACCTTGAAGTTGCTTAGTGCATTCGGACACCCGGAGAAAAGTCAGAAATCCGGCCACTGCCATCAGACGTGCGTAGGAACATACATATTACCGAAAGTCTTGAAACTTTGAAACTTGAAGGATGGCTGCATCGAACCCTGGGAATCACATTTTATTGCACATGAATGAGCCCAGTGAATGGCCTCAACAAATTGCCAGTCTCATAGGCTTCGTTCGATAATTTAGGATGGCGTTGGTGCAACACCGGACTCAAAGATTAAATTCATGCAGGGTTTTCTGTAGGTTTCCAAAAAAAACTCAAGGCTCCCACTTGGATCTGGATCTCGGTGTTCACGGTGCGGTAGCGACTTGATTAAAGTGATGCCTCGGTACTAGTTGAGCACCCCTCAACCTCGCCATACACACTCCAATCGGTCAACTATTTTTACCGGGCCCCCAGCTGTTGCTCTAATTGCATGTTCAAACGGACTTGGTTAATGCAAGTTTGCACAAGGATGCAAGCCAAACAGGTCCAGAGTTGAGCGCTGGGAAAATAGACGCGTTGTTGTGGCGTCTTTGGCCGTACACGTGTCGACGCGTCAGCCCCGTGTACTTAGCTACCTACGTCCCCACACGCTCAACACCAGTAAACCCCTCGCTGAAGCGCAACTAGGTCTACGAGTACTGCAACTACGAGTACGAACACAGCCAGGATGCGGGCGACGCTCCCACGCACCGTCTCCGGCGGCTCTTTGTCCTCGTACTCAGCAACACCCGAGGCGTATGCCCTCTCGACGCTCCACACGCGCCTGGAGATGTTCGCGAGCGCGCACGCAGCCAGGACACCATGTGACTCGCCATGCTCCTCGTCTTATCTTCCTGATCTGCTGCCTCCACTGCCGCCACCACCTATGCGCTGTAAGTTATTGGATAAAAACTAGTACTCCGCTCCTCACGTTACCTGCACGGTGTCCAAGCTATGTACCCTGTCCTCCCACATCCCCTTCCGCGCGCCCGCGCCCTGTATCTCATCCGTCAGCTCCCTTAACTTTCCCTCGCCGGATCACCGTCTTCGCGGCAGGTATGGAGCTGGAGGGAAACATACAGCTTTTTGTCCATCTGCACCAGCGCGCGCACACCGTACCAGCGAGATATCTGATGAGCGTGGTGGGGAGGGGATATTGTGGGCAAGGCGCGGAAGGAGGGGTTGTGGTTTGGGTGCGGTGGATCCTTTCTTTGCGTTGTGCCGGAGTTGCGCGCGCGGTGGGCGGGCGCATGGGTGTGTTTTCCTCCGTTCTAACTGATGCATGGCGCCCGCAGGTCTTTCCTCCTCGTCAACGCAGGCGGACTTCCATTCAGCAGCTGCTGCACAATGCGCTCGATGGGTGCGTGGTTTCGTTCTCCATTCCCTCCTTTCTTCGCTGTTATGCGTATTATTTGTTAGTTTCAAGTTGGATGTTTGAATGTCGGCGTGCCTCCGTAATACGTATCATCTTCACCGTGCGCGACTTTGACTAGCCGTGCATCGGTGTGACTATAGCTGTCTGGCCATCGGTGACTATTCCTTCCCTTATCCTATTCATCTTCCTGCTTGATTCTTCTTCCTTTACAATTGAATCAATGTCCTTCGTTTTGCGCATACTTCTTCACGTGCTGACCGATACAACGCCTACCAATTCGCGACCGCGCGCGGGTCGTCTTTTGCGCTCAACCGTGCGTATTTTCGCCTTATCCTAACTAACCGATACGCATGTGCGGAAATCCAGCAGTTGCGTTGGATGGGTGCACTGGTTCTCCGTTTCTTTCTTGCATTTCTTTCTTTGTTTCGATTTATGCTTTGTTTGGACGTTTGAATGGCGCCGTGCGCCTTCGTCTACCATCTTCACCATGCGCGACTTTTGACTGGTGTTTGCGCATTTATTGGGCGACTATTCTGATATTCCTATTATTATTTCTAACTCATTCTTCGTTTCTACTTTCTGATTAAATTGATTCCTAGTTTTCCGCGCCCACGCTCGTATTCACTGAATTTATTTACTGAGTATTGACTCGCTAGCAGGTACATGTGCATATTCGCAGACAGACCGGCAGGCAGCCGTACGGATGGAGGGCAGGTGAGTCCTTTCCCCCTTATATTTGCTTTCTTCTCCATACGTCGTCGTCGTCCGCCGCTCAAGATCCCATGCAGCAACACTAACAGTGCACCTAACGCACTAGAACCTATTATATGCGGAAAGACTGCGTGGCTTCCCCCCATCCTTGCGCTCTCATCCATATCATATCCGGTTCCTACTTGCCACTCCTCCTTCTCCCATCCTCACTATACCCTCTATTCCCATTCCCCTTCCTACCCCTACTCGACTCTACGCTGTTATCACTTCATTTTTTCTCGGGCCGTGCTGACGACGCTATTTTCTTTCTTCTTCCCTCATGTCCTTTCTTCCCTCCCTCCCTCCCTCCCAACCCAATCCCTTCGCTATTGGTCTTACGGATCTTGTCTTTACGGCGATATCCATCAATCCACTGTGCCGTACCATCTATGTCCTATCCACCGTCCACCGCCGTCGCAACCTCCGCAAAGTGCACCACTACTCGACTAACGACCACAATTCGACTGACGTTGGCTAGTCGGCCACCAAGCCGCGAGCTGGCACAGCTATAATTGTGCGTGCGCTCATTTATATCTTTCCTTTCTCCCCCCGCTCCCTCTATCTATTGTATATGCGTTGACGCGTGATTATCCAGGCGACATCGAAGGCCACGTCTCGCGCGACTGCACCATGAATGCTAAGCCCAAGAGTGCAGGCTCGAGGGACATATCGTGCGTTTCCTCCTTCGAGTGTCTTTTTTCTTGTCTTTTTACCTCCATGTGACGCGGAGAGCTCTTTGTCTGCTTTCGGCGTTACCCCCACTTATCTATTCTTGGGCTCGCACTCAAGCTTTTTCTTTGTCATATATTCTTTTAGGTTTCGATTTGGTTTCGATGCCCTGTTCTTCTTACATACGCCTCGGGGAGCTTTCTTGGGAGGTCGTTCTCGACGCTCACACGTTTTCATCGACGCCTTGTGCATCTCCCCGGCGTGGACCTCGCCAGTGCGGACCTCTCCGGCGTTAATATAAGCGCCCATTCTTTTTGGCAGACGCTTGCCTCCATCTATTCGCATCTGCTGGCATGGATACTGTCTCGTATTTCTCCGGGTTTTCTCTGCAATTTCTCACCTCTCGTCGATGCTCACGTCTCTGTGCCCAAGGAGATCGGCGCCAAATATAAGCGCGTCTTGCTTGCAGGCCGCTTGGCTGCCATTTCTTTCCATCGCTCGTATTTCGGTGATCTCCCCTCAACGCCCTCGTCTCATGAAACGCACGAGCTCCGACGAGACCGGCGCTAAATATAAGTTCGCCTGCCTTGCGTTCATTGCCCTGCTGCGGGCGGGACCTCGGGGCTGCTTCTAGAAGCGCCTTCCTTTGCATCCAATCCGCTCCGCTTGACAAGGCCCAGACGAGACGACCGATACTAAAGATATGGGCTGGAGGCCGCTCCCGTCTCTCTACTATTTCTATCTGCGGTCTCTTTTTTCTTCATCACTTCTCATCGCTCGTCGGTGCTGGTTTCCCCCAATGCCTGGCGCGACCCACGAGCCCTGCCTAGCCGGCCCTAATATAAGCGCGCTTTCTGGCAAGCGCTTCCATCCACCTGCGGGCGGGGTTACTGCCTCCTCTTCCCCGCGGTTTCTCGGCGCCGTCGTTGCTATGCGCCCGTGCGCGTTCTCGACGGGCGCTCCGCTCTCATCGACGCTCTGCCCCTCATCGCAGATTAAGACGTCTCCGGCGCTAATATAAGCGCTCGCCTTACTGGCGGTCGCTAACTCCTCTCGATCGAAAAGTCAACATCATTTTTTGCCCATGTTGTTCAGCCGGAAATAAGCTGCAGATGGTTTAAACACGCTGCAGGCTGCATGAGACCATCTATGGAAATAATGCTGGGTAGAGGGGGTGGTCAGTGTTCTCTTCCATTTCCTTGGTATCATCAAGTCACCCGTTCGATTCGGGCCCGGGGTCTGAGAGTTTCAAATTTTCATCTGTTTTTATTTAGTTCAGGTAGGAGGACTTCGACTAATTCAGTGTAACATTCTATCTGCCATGCACGCAGGTCACAATTGTGCTGCATCTCCTCTTGATAGTGCGTATCCAATCAACGGTGTTGCATGGAGAACCAAATTCCTCCGACAAATCGGGTCTGAGCGATTCAAATCTCAATGAAATCAACATATTTCTTTTTGGCCCGCCCGAGTAACCGGGATTTATTTACAGCCAGAGACATATACCTACTGTATATGAGTGGAACAAAGGATGCAGCTCGGTCTCTGCGCCTCTCGCCAATCAGAAATATAATCCGTGTGGAGATTTCTCTCAGTGGGTGACTTCCCATAGCACTACATTTTTTGGATATCGGTTACAGACTAGCAACGAGTCTAACCCACACCGGGCTTTGCCATCCAGAATGCCCATGTTGCTTAGTTTAGAATATACTCATCTCTAACTACTTTTCAATGTGTGTCATAGGCAACTTCATTCAATTGCAAGGCAATGCAGCAAAGCTCGAAAATTGTGGTTCCTAATCAACAAACATTGCACGATGCGGTGAGGGCGGCCTCAAGATCATTGCACTCCTGCAGATTGAGAGAACTATCTCTTCTGGTTCTGTGCTTGACAGTGCTGTGGCGGATTGGTGTAAGCTCCGCTCTGACTGGAGATGGAATCCTTCTGATGTGATTCCATCTCCCTTAGAAACTCAGGCAGCAGATGTTCTTGATCATCTACAGATGGCCGCCACACTGCTCTGGTGTCTTCTACCTTTGCTCCCTTGTCAACTGGGGTCGAGATGCCGATGTGTGTAATGGTGGAATGGAATTTCACGGGGATTGAAGTAGTATTCTCACTTTTCTGTTTTGCTACCTGTGAAACATATGGTCTATTTTCGGGTGGGGAACATCAACAGATCCTCATACCCGCAAATATGATGCTGAGAATGCACATAAGCAGAATCGTGTCTGTGGGGGGAACACAACGAAAGATATATGAGCTCTAACAAGCAGTACGAGGATATACCAAACCCGACCCTCCCGCACTTGCCTTATATAGAAGTTCCACGGCACATTAATCAGAGGCGACGCGTTTTTCTGCAGCTGATCTTTGGCTATCGCGGTGGCCATCATTCCGGCAGGTTTTTGGCACACTGGGCCCGGGAAGGTTTCCCCAGACCCCTCCCCTTCGCTAGCACTGCCCCTTCCGCTGGCGCGAGGCCTTTTTTTTTTTCTTTTCTTCTATTATTATTGCGGCTAAATCCGAGTTTTGACCCGCAGCGGTAATTGAAAATTTAGGGGATGATTGGGGCGCCGGCCGGGGTTTTCCACCCTAGACCCCGACCGCTGGTCGCGGAGCCTAGTACTCGCTGCTGTGGCCCACGGCGTAGTGCTTGGCGCCTTCGGCTCCGGTTGTTCGGAGTTTAAAGTATTTGATGCGCACACTTGATGTGCGATCAATGTGCCGTTGATGCAGGTGAATGTGTAGTGGATGTTGTCGGTTTTGATGGAATGTGTCGTGTGAGAATGTATGTGTCGGTCGGGTTTGGTTAATCCACCTCTCCTGTTGACAATGTATCAGTTGATTTCCAAAATCTCATCCGATATACCGTCCTGGCCGCATTTTCCCAGAAGTGTATCGTGGTAAATGGACTCTTGACTCCGCGTGCCTGCAGTTTGACATACAGTTCGACAGTTGATAGAAATCTTGAACTGTTGTAAAGCAGCATCCGTAGGATAGATAAGAGTCACTGAGTTTTGGCCCTGCGCCCCTTGATCCCCAACCATGAAAGTCCCAACACAATTCGAAAGTCTAATCCAGTATACAACAGTGGCAGCTAGCACTGTTGAGGGGATTGTGGGATCATTCCAGATTCCCTTCTTATCCTCAGCCACAGCGCTGACTTTGTCAATTCTGAAATGTGTGGAGGTAAGTATGGTCTATGGTTAGTAAAAAATACCCCACTTATGAGGAAAAATATAGGCTGTCAGGTCCAACAGGGACGAGTGGATGATCATGGTTGAACAAATCCACGAGATCCTGTGTGCTATCACAACCCTGTGCTCCACATCGGAAATTAAAGGGGTGCTTCCAACCGCACTCTTGTATGACATTGCAAAATTTGCTGAGTCAGTTGTCATTGCATTTTTCTGGATGACACAAAGTGAGACATTCTGGCAGAACACTTCAGAAGATCTTCACTTTTCTGAAAGCACAGCAGAAAATGGGAAAGATCAAGCAACTGTTCAAGCGGCCTGATAATGCTGGGAAATTGGAGACATGCAAGCTGGAACTCAATAAGGCTATCGGAATATTCAGGGTACATCTGATGGCATTGGATCCTGAGGCATCTGTGATCTCAATACTGAAATTCATTCAGGTCAGAGCTTGGGGCTCAACACTCTCTCAGATAGGGCATGTGAAAAAGAATGCAAAGCAGCAGCATGATGAGCTTATGGCACTTCTAAATGCCGATCCAGACCTTAGCAGTTCGGATCGCTCCTCTGTTAGTTGTAATTTCAAATCAGACTCCAGTTTTCCAGCTCATGTTTTCATTTAGGCGATTGGGACTCTTTCACGTTCTGGAAATAGGTCTGTTATTGAGGGGTGTAATAATCCACCGTGACTGATTTTCACATTAGTTCAGGATCATTTAGTCTGCTTCCGGCATCTCCCAAAATCTTTCATGGCCGTGAATCAGAGCTGATGGATGTGGTCAATGTACTCCTCCAGAATTCCGCCCATGTTGCCATCCTGGGTACAGGTGGCATGGGCAAAACTAGCCTAGCTACAGCAGCTCTGCATCATCCTCAAGTGGGGGCCAAGTATTCACATCGATACTTTGTTCCATGCCACTCAAGCCCCAGTTGCACTGAGCTTGCAGCCACAATTGCGGATCATATTGGATTGGAGAGGGGCTCAAACATGGCAAAAAAGATTACACATTACTTTACTCATGCTCCTCCTTCACTTCTGGTCCTTGACAATCTGGAAACCACCTGGGAAACCCTTTCATCCCGTTCTGAAGTCGAAGAGTTTCTATCTCTTCTGACCGATGTACCCCATTTGGGTCTCATGGTGAGTGGCTTTGTGAGTTTATCCAATAATGCCTTGAACTGCCTGTAGATCACCCTCAGAGGTGCTGAGCGACCAAGCAAAGTCAAATGGACTCGCCCCTTCCTGGCACCTCTAGAGCCACTTTCCAGTGTGGCTGCTTGGCAGACCTTCATTGAGGTTGCTGATGAAGGCCATGATGATGCCAGCATCAAAGAACTCCTTGATCTGACAGGGAATCTTCCATTAGCAGTCAGCCTCATTGCAAGTGTTGCTAGTTCTGAAGGATGTGCACAGGCACTTTCTTGTTGGAAATTGGAAAGTACTTGGATGCTTTCAGAAGGCTATGACCAGAGATCAAGCCTGGACATCTCTATCATGTTATCATACACCAGCTCCCGGATGACTCCAGGTGCTCAGGAGCTGCTCAGCATTCTGTCCATGCTACCAGATGGGCTTGCAGACGCTGATTTGGTGCAGGCAAAACTGCCAATCTTTGACATTCTGTCCTGCAAGGCCACCCTAATTCAAACAGCTCTTGCATTTGTTGGCCAGGATCACCATCTCAAAGTTCTCGTGCCAATCCGAGAACATGTCCTTAGGATCCATCCTCCCCAAAATGTGTTAAAACTAAAGCTACGGGAACACTTCCATCAAATTCTTGATCTTTGGAACCAATTCAAGAATCTCAATGTGACAGATATACAGCCTCAAATTTCACAAAATTTGGGAAACTTCAATACTGTTCTCCATGATGGGCTTGAAGCAGAGGGGCCTGATATTGTCCAGAATTTCGAGAGCATTCTGTTCCTCAATCAGTTCTACCGTCGGGCTCAAGATACATATTCACCCCTCCTGCTCCAGCTTTCGGAGAAAATGCCACATTGGAAAGACCTTCCAATCTTTGGACAATATCTTGTTGAGATACTGGAATCTTCTCAATATTTACCTGACCTGGATCTCAATAGCAACATCACTCTAGGCACTCAGCATTTCCAATCAAAAGATCCACTGGAACAAGGTAAGACACAACCACTGTCATTGTGTTCACTTGACAAATTTTGCATCAGCCCGCTGGTACCATGCTCTGGGAGTCTACTTCGGGCTCACAAAGTCGGATCTTGCAGGTGCCCTCAGGTATTATCAAACAGCCTATTCTCTGGCAGAAACTGTGGGATACCCCACCGTTGTTGGCATCCAAGCTTTGACCGGCATATGCAATGTCCTGAGCATTACTGGAAAACCGTTGAGTGCACTCACAAATGCCAAGAAGGCGCATAGATATGCTGAGCACATAGGGGACATCTATTTACAAGCATGGTCTCTCTTCCTTCAAGGAAGATATCACACAGTACTGGCAAACTATTGGCATGCTCAATGTCTTCTGCAAAAAGCCAGACACATCCTGGCTACTGTTGGACAACAAAAAAGTGGAATGGAGTATTACATCCTAAGTTGGCAGGCTGAAATACACCTCATCAAATCTGAGTATCTGCAATCTCATAACCTGCAAGTTGCCATTGCATCCAGCTGCCAGCCAACTTCATACGATGCTATCCTGGCAAACTTGAACATTGTGTTTATTGATATTACTACTGGCACTGAGGCAAAAATCATTCACCAAAATCTAGACACATGTGGGTGTCAGTTGAAAGCAATATGTGGGACGCATGCCGAAGAAATATCTTTTGTAATGGATAATGCAACTGCTGAACTCTGTCTTCGGGAGGGGGCCCTTGGAACTGCAAATGCAATGTTTGAAAAATCTTTTGCGTTGTCTCGGAATATCTCAACCCAACCGGCACTCTTTTGCCTTGAAAGGCTTGGAGATCTTTCCACCAGCATGAATCATATCCTAACTACACTGAGATGGACTGGGATGTTCATCGGACTGGCTTTGAAGTGCAAAGACAAGCGCCAGACAATGCAAGCATTCCGCTGCCTTGGCCTGATTTTTTCCGCCCAAGGTGATGATGAAACTGCGCTCAGCCTATTCACGGTTGCTCTTGATGGATTCACATTCATGGATGTCCATCGCTGGGGGGCAGATTGCATGGTTCAAATTGCCAATATTCTGAATGACCGTGGAGAAGCTATGAAGGCAGTTGAATTGTGGAAGGCAGCCAGGCCCCTGTTTGAAAGATCTTCCCAGATGAAGGATATAGTCACAATTGATGCAAAGCTAGCAGAGGTTGATTCTGCCATTTTGGTCAAGTATGAGGAACAACTTCAACAACTTTCGGAATTGCATGTGCCGGTTAGGGCACCGGAGGAGGCATACATCACTGAGGAGGAGGAGCAGGAGGAGGATGAAGTGGCTCAAGGAATTGATGCTAAGGACAAAGGCAGGCAAGGAGTCTCGGTTTGAATTGCAGTCTGGATCTCGGATAGCCAGGGTTTTGTGTTTCAATTGTGTTGTTCCTTCTCTTCAACTTTTCCACAGCTCCACCCATATTTGGATGAATACATACCCACCTGTTCTTCGTTTGCAGAGCATGCCTTGTCCAGATCATAGCCTTTGTCCAGTATGTAGCCTGCCTATTCATGTATTCTACCCTCATTGTGTGTGATCAAGTCTGATCTGAATTGTGAAGGCAAATTGAGGTAACTACCATTCCCCGGCAAGTAGTCTCTGATGCACTCTCAAATAACTCTAAATATCCACCAAACTGAACAGATTACAGCTCGTTTCCTATTTATACCTTCGAGGTAAGGGTATCATCATGTTTTTCTTTTTTCTTTCCCATTTTTTCTGTGCTGGAAGATCTGGAGTGAGGAATAAGTACAAGTTGGGAAGGCAAATATTAAACCTCAGTGGCAGAATAATACTGCGGCTCCTCTTGGTAGTTTATACACCCAGTCTAAGCTATTCAAATTTAGAAATCACCATTTATTTTGATAAACCGAAATAACCGGGAATAATGACAGCGAGAGAAACATACTTGGCATGTACGAGTGGAAAATCAAGGGAATGAAGCTCGGTCATCAGAATATAATCATATAATCAATGCTGGAGTTTTGTCTCAGTGTCACACCATAAATATATGAATTACAGTTGAGGTACATGTATAAAATAATTTGAGGCAGTGCAGAGTAAAGATAAGTCGGTGTCTCCTCCCACACATTCCCGTGATTTGTAGTTGCAAACAGAAATCACCCGTTCAATTCGGGTCTCAGCCACAATTGCAGTTTCAGGGAACAGGAGCGGAGTCCACTGTATGCGCGGTACATTATAGGATAAGGTACTCGGTAGCAGCATGCTGCCTCAATTTATATATTTCGTTGAACCAGCTGTAATTATTTTATTTTATGTAGCGGTAATCATCGAGGCGGTGTTTTTTGCTTCGTGTGGAAGTATTGAAAGAGTCGAATGTAGACAAAGGTAAAACAAATAGTGAGGAAGGTCTCCAATGTGCCTTGATTATTTCATGGATGCGACAAGAAATCACCAGCTCTGAGCCATTCCGCCTCGCCCCTTTTCAGATTTTTGTTCTGTTTTGGAAACTGCAGCTGAGTTCGCACTGTCTTCAGGGTCATTTTCCGGGAATGCGGCAATGACATGCTGGCAGGATTTATTTAATTGAACAATGCGTTATTATTCTATTTCATCTGGCAATAAGCGTCCACGCAGAGGGTTTTCTTTCGCGCGGAATCAACATGGTCAAATGCATACACGATAAAATAACTCGAAACAAAGGCGGGTTTTCCTCTCCAGGTAACATTGACCTTGGGCTGGAAGGAGAAGGCACGGGATCTGAGCCATTCGGCGAAGAAATCTGAGGATTGATGACTGTATGATCCTGCGCATTCTCGCGGCAATTCACACGAATAATGGTTGCTCTCAGTACGGAGATTATCGATTATCACCAACTGGCATTGGGCGAAGAAAATATGTTTATTTCAATTTTTTGTCTGCAAGTGCATGCAATAGTGGTGCCGTAGCCAGGGGAGGCCAGAACGAAATCCAAAGGCGATTAAGAGCAGGCTGATTCTGCGCTGCCTTGCCATAGCTTGTGAATCACGATTGTGCGCCCAGTTCAATTTGAGAGGAGGAACAACGCCCGTGATTCTGAGTTTGGTCTATGCCAAAGGAAATTTCTTCGCTCCCAGCTTATAAGGGTTAAATATTTCTCAAGCCACTCGTACGCGAGCCAACCTGAGCGCGGTACTTTCCACAGATCTAGCCCTTGAACACAACGCGCTGTTTTACCGTGTTTGGTTCACACGCATCAGGAAATTCGCAGCGGGCCGGTCAGGCCATATCCGGCCGGGTGATCTCCGCCCGTCTCATCAGCTTTCACACGTCTGGTTGGGCAGCTGATGATCACTGGTTATAAGCGGATGAAGTCGAGCGACATGTGCAGGGCGGTTCACCAGACTGGTGAGACCGTCGCCAGACAGGCGGGTTAGCAGGGTTAGTTCAATCCCACTGGCCCCAGGCACCTTATATACCACTTGTATACTACTCAAAAGCTCTCAAAAGATGGGGGAAATAAACTGTATTCATTCATGAAGGAGGGAGAACTAGCCATGCCCGTCAAGTCCCAATACACTCATGCTCCGCCATCTCAATGCGGCACGGAAGCAACCACTACAGAGGCTGTGTGGCTAGAACCCATCCGAATAGATCTTGAAAGCGTGTTGCAGCAGCTTGTCCGGAACTATTTGAGGCGTGGACGACTTGTACGAGCTTCTTGGGCGCTTGACGAGAATAGCGTGGAACTCTTGCTAAAAAGACATTGAGGTTGAAGAGTAAAGCGGCCCAGCAACATAAACAAAAGGATAGCATTCGTCGCCAGCCAGTGTCTGAAGTATTGAGGTAGCCGTCTTGGGTCGGTGCTGGTAGACTTGTATGCTTGAGGGCTTGAGGGCTTGATTTGCACGGAGATTGGAACACGAGGGGGCGGGATGCACAGAGCCGTAAGAAACTTGAATGAGTTGGGCAACTTGCGTGAGCACTGGAAGGAGGGGCGATCCAAGATGGATGAGGGGAAAGGACAAGAGGCGACCAACATGGCTGTGCATGCACGTGCATGGATTACAAGGCCAAACGCCAGTGATCAACGTTCGATCAACTGATCTCGGCTGCATTTTAGTTAAGCGCAAGCGGCGCGCTCCTTAACCTTACCAGAGCAGACTAGAGCTTTGCACAGTATAGCACTTCCTCCGAATACTTAGTGTTCTTGCTTCCTCCGAGTCGGAGTCTCAAACCGATGATAGTGATGTGAAGGTCTGCGTCGGTGCGCGCGTATTGATGCATGAGGCCGAAACCCAACGAAATTTGTCGAATTGTCGCTGTATCTACTAGCCAGGCCCCGGGAAGCTCCCGCCAAGGGTTGTCCGGAGAATAAGCTTTTTGAGGCCGAAATTTTGCGATTTCCTTGTCCGCAGATAAGCTTTTTTAGGGCCAAAAGTCGCCAAACCTTGTCCGGTCATAAGCTTTTTCAGGCCAAATTTTGCACCCCACAGGGCGAGAAAATTTTGATTGATACCGGGAAGATCCGTCGCTTAAATCGGCATCTCGGCACCCCCAAATCCTTGTCCAATATAAGCTTTTTCAGGCCGAAAATCTGCCAAAAGATAAGCTTTTTGAGACCAAAATTGGGTGATTTTACCGGACAACCCTTGGCGGGAGCTTCCCGGGGCCTACTAGCCACATACAACAAACTAGGTGTGGATTGAAGAAAATTAAAGGCATTTGATTGGACCAAATAATGATTGAGTGAGAGTCTGACACTGAACTCACAATGACAGATCCGCGCTCACCATCCCTTCTCGACTGGCCACGAATTGCGCAGCTCTTAAAAGATTGCAACGGACTCACCCGCGCTGGCGAGTCCTGGTATAGGTCTGTCATACCCAAATCAGATGCCATCATATCACGAGCTTCATCGGGCCCAATATGGGCTGTGCAAATTTCCTGATGCGTGCGCGTCACCCTCGCGGCCAGCGACCAGCGCCTCCTTCAAGCTCCTTCGCCGCCTGAGCCTTGCATCCCGTTGCAAGCGCCTACCTCATCACCCGAAAGCTGTTCCCGCAGAGCCTCGTAACATACGCACCGGGTGTGGCTGGTACGCTCCTTTTCTCCCTCCGGATCCACTCCCTGCCACCGCATCTTTTCCATGCGCTAGGGAGCCGCCGCTCGCGCCTACGCTGTTCGCACGCATCCAATCGAAGAAAACGAAGCCGCAGACCCCGAAGAGCCCGCGCACCCGTACAAGCTCGCCGTGCACGCGAATAACTCGGTTTTTACGCCCTCCGGCCAGATGTAGCGGGGCTGATGCTCGCCTGCCGTGCTCTCAATGCGGCAATGATGCGCCGGCCCTCTGCGCGCGTCCCCTCCACCAGTACGCGCACTGTATCCGGCGACTCCTCGTCCTCATTATCAGCAGCACCCGAGGTGTACGCATCCGCGACGTTCTACACGCGCCTGAAGCCGCTCCGCTGGACGTTGTACAGCTTACTGCTTTCTCGAGTCCACTGGTATGTCTCCTTCGTCGTCCACTACCTCCACTGCTGCCACCTAGGCGCTGCAAGAGATTAGAGAACTGCACACCTCCCTGCTTCCCTGGACTCCGGACTGCGCTCCTCCCGGCCAAAACCGCTGTATCCACCGCGAACGACGAATCCACCGAACTGCGGCGAGCAGTAGCGAGTAAGCACGAAGAAGGCGAGTCTGACATAACGGCGATGCACGGGGACTCGGGAGAGGGAAGTGCGGGAGCTGAAGGGCGGTTTGGGGGACACGGAGAGGCGGGTGAGTAAATTTTAGGCGAGGTCCAAGCTGCGGAGATGCATTCGAGGAAAGGATGCACGTCCTCGGTGCGAATATAGCGATTGTGGGGCCGGACCACCTCTCCCTGCTTCAACAAAGGCGGCGCGGCACGCCTGCATCATCTGTGGAGCGCGCTGTGTGCGACGCCGAACGCACACAATGGGAAGAAACCGCAGCGATGCGAACAGGTGCGGAATATTAGGGTTGATGCTTTGATACTGCGACCACCACCTCGTCCACGTCTACGGGCATTGCGTGTACGCAACCCGGCCACACAGCACCCCCGCCCACGGACACACACGTGCCCCCCGACGCCACGGACGCCGTCCATTCCGCCAGCGGGAGATCATGCTCGGGGCGTTGGAGATGTCGGATTATCATGTTGCGAGGAGAGCGCGAAGGGGCGTGTGGGTTTTATTGGTGCATGCGTCTTGTTCCTTCACCGCAGCATTGGAGACTTTTATTTCGGTTTTGCATCCCGTTCTGCGTGCCGGTCATCGGCAGGGTTCTTCCGCGGCCTTCGGCGGCGTGCTTGTTCCACGGCGTGCCCATCGCCCCGCGCTGAATCATTTATTAAACCCAGTTTCAGTTTGTCGGTGCGTATTTCAGTTTATTCTGACTAACCAACACGCATATACGCAGGCCGCGGAGGTCGCGCAGAGCATCTTGGATCGTTTCTCCACTTCTTTCTTTCTTTATGTGTTTCATTTTAATTCATATTGTCACTTTAGTTGGACGTGGCGTGCGCATGTATCATCCTGACCGTACACATCCTTTGACTGGTAGCTGTGCATCGGTGCGACTATTCTTATTAATTCCTCGTTTCGCGCATACTCACTGACTTTATTGTCGGGTTATTCACTTGCCAATAGATATAATTCTTCCTTTTCCGCGCCCACGTTTGCACTTGCTGAATTTATTCACTGATTCCTTTCTCTGATCACAGGTATGTCTGCATATTCGTGGATGGACAAATAGGCAGCCGCAAGAACTGGACGGATGGAGGGCGGGGTGAGTGTTTCCCCCTTTCCTATTATCTGTTTCCTTCTCCCTGTTTTATTGGCGTGGTTTCTTGTTTTCACGGTGGGGAATATTCGGCGGTCCTTGGGCGATTTCCTTTTTATGTTTCTCGGCTGTACGGGACTGGCACCATGGTGACGCAATTGAAGGTTTGGGGGCGATCATCTGGGTCTTTTCCCTTTTTTTTATTCGTCTTCATCCTATTTTTTGGGCGCTACTTGTTGGCCTGGTTTCTCATTTTCGCTTGGCTGGCGTGGAGCGAATGTTTCCCTAATTTTTTGGCTACGCGGGACTTACGCGTTGATTGGGTGGCAACTTCTCGTGTTGAAGCCATAAATTGCGAGGGAACTTGCTACGCACCGCGCGACTTCAAAATTTCCCTTTGGCACTCAAGGGCTTCTTCTCTTTCCTGCTCCACTCCCGCTCTCGCTCATATTCCGTACTGCCCTGATTCGTTGATCTTTGGACTTTTTATTTGGACATGGCATGCGTACGTATCATCCTGACCATGCGCATCTTTTATTGGCGCGGCCATACTTTCTTATCAATTCTTTGCTTTACGCATACTCAGTGAATTTATTGACGGGTTATTCACTTGCTAACAGATATAATTCTTCCTTTTGCGCGCCCACGTTCCCAATCGCTGATTTATGTACTGATTATTTACCTGATAGGAGATGTAATTCTTCGGTTTCCGCGTTCACGCTGCAGACGCTAGATCATTCACTGATTTCTTTCTCTGTTCACAGGTATGTCTGTATATTCGCGGACTGACGGGCAGGCAGCCGCGAGAGCTGGACGTTGATGGGTGGGGGGTGAGTGTTTTTCTTTCCTATTAGCTGTTTTCTTCTCCCTTTTTTCTTGGTGGTTTGCTATCTGCGTGATTTCTTATTTACGCGATGGGAGTGTTGGGCGGGCGTGAGGCAATTTTTTTTTTCTCGCTGCGCGGGACTCGCGCGTTGAGGGTTTGGTTTGACCTTCTTTTTTGAGCTGCTAGCTCAGGGAGTCTTCGGGTCGACACCAAAAGTGGCGAGGGACTTGCTGCGCACGCCGGGACTTCCTATTTTCTTCCGCACTCACCCGCCTGTTCTTCCCCACTCCATACTCCCCTCCTGCTTTTTATTATTATGGCTGACACGCACCACACAGACCCCCGAAACGCAGGGAATGATCCCGCACGCCGCAGCGCACCTCTTCTGCGCTGTGGAGGAGCGCAGGGGTCTAGGTATACACGTTTGAGGCGAGATCACGAGTTTTCTATTTATGCTTTTAATTCTGGGGAGGGGGTATTCGTTGTTCGCTATACTTTTATTTATTTATTTTTGGTATGGCGGAGGCAGGGCGGTGTTTTCTCTTCCGCATATTTCCCTGTCTCGCTTGCACACACGCATGGGGAATGCAAGCTCTCCAAAAGTGCGCGGCCGTGGTACACCATGAGAACGGCAATGAACTAACAAAGCTTGTGTAGTTATGAGATGTTTATGGAAAGGGTGCGGGGTGTGCGGGTAGCGACGTGTGCTCAAGTGCTGTGAGGCACGAACTGCACTGCAAGCTCAAGTTAGCGGGCAGATGACAGGCGCTTGATGAGTCAGATGATCTCGGCAAGTGTCAGCGAGATCTTTTCTCTCTCGACGCCGTCGACGTCTTCAGGATCGCAGCGGCAACGACTGGCCGTGCGCGGTTTCTGTGAATTTTCTGACCCACCCATCATCCCTTCAAGTATATTTTATTTTATTTTATTTTCTTATTTAGACGCTTCACCACTAATTTAGCGATGAATGCTGTTATAGAGCCTGATTTGTTGGGTGATTTTAACTTGCTCGACGGTTGGCTTATCACAGGCATTCTCCGCTCTGGGACCTTGGGGTTTGCGCCGCGGCAGGGGTTCGTCCTCGACAGCGAACCCAAGGCCTCAACTTCCATCCCCGTTCTCTCTGATTTGAGAAGGTGAGTGCGTATGCGCACCGAGCGGACGTAGTCGGAGCATTGCAGATGCAATGTCGATATGATGCCCAGAAGTACTGCACCTCCGCTGGTCATTAGCGAGGCTGCGAAAATTGGCTACAGATACTGTGAGTCGGGGGTAAGTTTGTCCGACAATGGAAGTTCCTCGTACCGTAACGTACTTTCCGCCATCAGTGGATGATTCTATTCTGGTTCTAGGCAGTGCTCTACTGCGGGTAGCACACTGAGTGGAGATCGGATCCTTCGGTGGTGGAGCATCAGCAGATGACGTCACAGCTCAGTGATCCTCGCTCCCCTCTCAAATCTATTTTAAATTCGGCCAATGGTTTGAATGATGGAGTGGAAGTTTGCTGTGGAACATCAACAGATCCTTATACCCGCACATATGTTGCTGGGAATGCACGTCGAATCATATCTGTGGGAGGAGCACATCAAAATATGTATAAGCCCAACATACGGCACCCCTCCTGCTGACAATGCCCACCATGCCTACTGCAGTTAATTTCAAAAAAATCAGATCCCTTATAGCATCCTGGCCGCGCTCTATGGCCGCATTTTCCCAGAGGTATATCACGGCAAGTGGTCCGCATGCCTGCAGTTTGACATGCAGTTTGACAGTTGATAGAAATCTTGAACCATTGGGCAGCAGCAACCGTAGATAACAGTCACTGGGTTTTGGCTCTGCACTCCTTGATCCCCAATCATGAAAGTCCCAACAGAACTCGAAAATCTAATTCAGTATACAACAGTGGCAGCTAGCACTGTTGAGGGGATTGCGGGATCTTTCCAGATTCCCTTCTTATCCTCAGCCGCAGTGTTGACATTGTCAATTCTGAAATGTGTGGAGGTAAGTCCGATCTATGGTGAATAAAAAAATACCCCGCTTATGAGGATAAATATAGGCTGTCAGGTCCAACAGGGACGAGTGGATGATCATGGTTGAGCAAATCCACGAGATCCTGTGTGCTATCACAACCCTGTGCTCCACATCTGAAATTAAAGGGGTGCTTCCAACTGCACTCTTGTATGACATTGCAAAATTCACCGAGTAAGTTGTCATTGCATTTTTCTGGGTGACACAAAGTGAGACATTCTGGCAGAACACTTCAGAAGATCTTCACTTTTCTGAAAGCACAGCGGAAAATTGGAAAGATCAAGCAACTGTTCAAGCAGCCTGATAATGCTGGAAAATTGGAGACATGCAAGCTGGAACTCAATAAGGCCATTGGAGTCTTCAGGGTACATCTGAAGGCATGGAATCCTGAGGCATTTGTGATCTTATTACTGACATTCATTCAGGTCAGAGCTTGGGGCTCAACACTCTCTCAGATAGAGCATGTGAAAAAAGATGCAAAGCACCAGCATGATGAGCCTATCAATGCCGATCCAGACCTTAGCAGTTTGGATCACTCCTCTGTTAGTTGTAGTTACAAATCAGACTCCGGTTTTCCAGCTGATTTTTCATTTAGGTGATTGGGACTCTTTCAAGTTCTGGCAATAGGTCCGTTATTGAGGGGTATAATAATCCACAGTGGCTAATATTCACATTAGTTCAGGATCATTTAGCCTGCTCCCGGAATCTCCCAAAATCTTTCACGGCCGTGAATCAGAGCTGAGGAGTGTGGTCAATGTCCTCCTCCAGAATTCTGCCCGTGTTGCCATTCTGGGAACAGGTGGCATGGGAAAAACCAGTCTAGCTACAGCAGCCCTCCATGATCCACAAGTGCAAGCCAAGTATTTACATAAATACTTTATTCCATGCCACTCAAGCCCCACTTGCACTGTTCTGGCAGGGATAATTGCAGATCATGTTGGGTTGGAGAAGGGCTCAAACATGGCAAACAAGATTGCACATTACTTTTCTCATGCTCCTCCTTGTCTTCTGGTCCTTGACAATCTGGAGACCACTTGGGAAACCTTTTCATCCCGCTCTGAAGTTGAAGAGTTCCTATCTCTCCTGACTGATGTACCCCATTTGGGTCTCATGGTGAGTGACTTTAGGAGTTTATCCAATAATGCCTTGAACTGCCTGTAGATCACCCTCAGAGGTGCTGAGCGACCAAGCAAAGTTAAATGGACCCGCCCCTTCCTGGCCCCTCTGAAGCCACTTTCCAGAGTGGCTGCTCGGCAGACCTTCATTGAGGTTGCTTATCAAGATCATGATGATGCCAGCATTGATGAACTCCTGGAACTGACAGGGAATCTTCCACTTGCAGTGAGCCTCATCGCAAGTGTTGCTGGTTCTGAAGGATGTGCCCAGGCACTTTATCGCTGGAAATTGGAAAGTACTCAGATGCTCTCAGAGGGGTATGACCAGAGATCGAGCCTGGATATATCCATCATGTTATCATACACCAGCTCCCGGATGACCTCAGGTGCTCAGGAATTGCTCAGCATTCTGTCCATGCTACCAGATGGGCTTGCAGATGCTGACTTGGTGCAGGCCAAACTGCCAATCCCTCACATTCTGTCCTGCAAGGCCACTCTGATTCAAACAGCACTTGCCTTTGTTGGCCAGGATCACCATCTGAAAGTTCTTGTGCCAATCCGAGAACATGTCCTTAGTGTTCATCCTCCCCAAGATGCATTGAAGCTAAAGCTACGGGAACATTTCCATCAAATCCTTGATCTTTGGAACCAATTCAAGAATCTCAATGTAACAGATATACACCCACAAATATCACGAAATTTGGGCAACTTCAGCACTGTTCTCCATGATGGAGTCGAATCAGAGGGGCCTGATATTTTCCAGAATTTTACAAGCATCCTGTTTCTCAATCAATTCTATGACCGGGTTCAACAAACATATTCACCCCTCTTGCCACAGCTTTCTGGGAAAATGCTGCATTGGAGAGGCCATCCAATTTTTGGGGATTATCTTATTGAACTGCTGCAAAGTTCTGAGTATTTGCCTGACATGGATTTCAATAGCCACATCACCCTAGGAACTCAGCATTTCATATCAAAAGATCCACTGGAACAGGGTAAGACACAATCACCCTATTTATGTTCACCTAACTAATTTCTCACCAGCCAGATGGTACCGTGCTCTGGGACTCCACTTCCAGAGAGAAAAGTCCGATTTGGCAGGCGCCCTCAAGTATTATCAAACAGCCTATTCTATGGCAGAAAGTATTGGATACCCCACAACTGTTGGCATCCATGCATTGACCGATATATGCAACATCTTGAATCTTACCGGAAAACCCTTGAGTGCACTCACACATGCGAAGGAGGCACATAGATATGCTGAGCATATGGGGGACATCTATTTACAAACATGGTCTCTCTGGCTTCAAGGACAATGTCACACTGCATTGGCAAACTATTGGCATGCCCAATGTCTTCTGCAAAAGGCCAGACACATCCTCGCTACTCTTGGTGAACACCAAAGTAAATTGGATCTTAATATCCTCAATTTGCAGGCTGAGATACACCTTGTAAAAACTGAGTATCTGCAATCTCGTAATTTGCAGGTTGCCATCACATCTAGCTGCCAGCCAACTTCATACAACGCCATCATGGCAACCTTGAACATTGCTTGCATTGATATTACTACTGGTGCTGACTCCAAAATCATTCACCAAAATTTGGACATGACTCAGTCTCATTCGAGGGCGGTGTATGGGGATTATGGCAGACAGATATCTCGCATCATTGATTATGTAGCTGCTGAACTTTTCCTCACAGATGGGGCTCTTGGGACTGCAAAGGCAATTTTCGAAAAATGTTTTGCATTGTCTCTAGATATTGACACAGACCTGGCACTCTTGTGTGTTGAAAGGCTTGGAGATCTTTCCACTGGGATGAATGACATTCAAACTTCACTGCAATGGACCGGGATCCTCCTTGGATTCGCATTGAAGTGCAATGGCAAGCACAAGACAATGCAGGCATTCCGCTGCCTCGGCCAGATTTTGTCCGCCCAAGGTGATGATGAAACAGCACTCACCATATTCAATCTTGCCCTCGATGGATTCACATTTATGGATATCCATCGCTGGAGGGCGGATTGCATGGTTCGAATTGCCGATATAGTAAAAAATCAGGGAGAGGTCATGAAGGCAGTTGAATTGTGGAAGGCAGCAAGGCCTCTGTTTGAAAGGTCTTCCCAGATGAAGGATATAACCCGGATTGATGCAAAGCTAGCAGAGGTTGACTCTGCTGTTTTGGCCGAGTATGAGGAGCAACTTCAACGACTTTCAGAATTGCACGTGCCTCATACTGCACCGGAGGAGGAGGGGGAAGAGGAGGAGGAGGACAAATCAGATCAAGAAAGTCATGTTGGGGACAAGGGGAGTGAAGAAATCTTGGTTTGAAGCACAGTCTGGATATTGGGTGGTCAGGGTGTGTGTTTCACTCTTGTTGTTATTTCTCTTCAGCCTTTCCACAACTCCGCTGATATTTGGACAATTGGATCCTCAGGTGTGCACAGCATGCTGTATCCAGGTCATAGCATTTTGTCCAGTATGTAGACTGTATATTTATTTATTTATATTATTTTACCCATGAGTAAGTGTGGTCCAAATTGTGAAGGCAAAATAACTACCATTGCTTTGCAAGTTGTCTCTAATGCAGCCTCAAATAAAATGAAATATCTGTGCGGCCTCACCAGTTTTCTCTATATTTATATATTCGAGGTAGGGGTATGAGCAGCCTGTTTTTTTTTTTTTGGCACCGGAAGATCTGGAGTGAGGGATAAATGAGACTGGATCTGTAATTTTCTGTAATATACGCGGAGTGCACGTACGGGTACGAGCCGAAGACCTGCAGTAGCCGCCATTGAAGATTAGAGTCGCCGCTGGTCTCCACTGGATCCCACTGGCTGAGTACCAAATTAGCTGCAAATAAAAATGGCCTCACTTTGGCAATAAATCCTACTGGCTGCTGTTGGTTTCCGATGGCATGATTTATGCCACGAAAAAAAGTCTCTGGGTGCAGGCTGATTCTATGCTTCCTTGCCATACATTCCGAATCCCTGCATATGCCGAGGCAAATTGCTTCTTTCTTTGAAGGCTTAAACCCAGTGAGAATGCCCGCGAAGGAGATCGAGCCAAATAGAGCCAGATCGAGAAATTGAGGCAGATCGAGTCACATTGATACAATTTAAAGATAAATGCAATATCCTTGGTGCAATTCTACACTCGCTAGCACTCGCTGCTCAAATGCATTGCACGCCATTCGAATGACCGAACTAAACCAAACTCCGAGGAATTGACGTCTTGACACTCTGCGAAAGATCAAAATAATGACAGGCTTCTTTGCAGCGCGTCTTTTCTCTCGCTCCCCACGACTGGTGCTCTCCGTCTCTGTCTGCTAGACTCTGCCTGCGCTCTGCTTCTTTCAATTCCCTATCGCTGTAATTGTTCTCGATACTGTAAACGCGACAAAGATGTTTCCGCAGCGACATACCATGCGCACAAACCTTACAGA
Source organism: Mycena rebaudengoi (assembly GCA_029282285.1). NCBI lineage: Eukaryota > Fungi > Basidiomycota > Agaricomycetes > Agaricales > Mycenaceae > Mycena > Mycena rebaudengoi. The sequence goes on from JARJCX010000035.1 coordinate 320,446, forward strand.
AACGCCCCTACCCAAACTTTCGGTCAATATGCAGCTATCTCTACCGCTGCTGCTATGCTGGGCTCTACCTCACGCGCTCTACACCGCAGCGATGCTGAAAGCGACTCTCATGAACACTAGACATCGTCTCCGCGGCCAGCAAAAAGACGCCGCGTGGATAGCTCACCACCTGCGGCGGGTAGCGATGATTTTGATGATGCAGCTTCTGGCGGATATGCTACAATGCAGTCGTCTGACGGCCCTCCGGTTCCTTACGACGCTTCCCAGGTGCGCATTAAACTGGTACTCGTCCATGTCTTTACTTACACACATCACCAGGAGTCTGTGCACGCAGATGACGATGTACCGGACCCAGGAAGTCTAGCAGACCAAGAGAAAGAACAGGAGGAGGAGGAGGATGACGACGAACCCCAGCCACTTACCCCTCCCCCGCTCCCTCCCCGCTCTCCAAGTCCTGAACCTCTACCCGATCTCTTGCGGCGTGCCGCAGACGACGGACCTGTTCCATCCATCACCGACAAGCTTTCCGACAGACCCGAAATCCGAACGGTCCAGCTGTTCATTCGAGAGCTGCAGACTGCAACGCTGGAAGAGAGTGGTCTCGACGCGGACTCCATACATCGCCTCCGCAACCCCATCACTGAGATTGTCGATATTTCGGATGACAAGGATTTACGACTTTCAATTGATATATTTCTTGCCGACACGTATGGGTCAGAGAAGGCTTACGAAAACTCCCGTAAGGGCATTCACCGCCGCGAACCCGCCATCGAAATGCTGTCCCACCATGACGTGAAGAACCAGATCACCGAACTCACTGGTGTAGCACCGCTGTCTACTGACATGTGCCCTCGCTCCTGCCTCGCATATACCGGCAAATTCAAAGATGATGAAAAATGCCACGACTGCGGTCAACCACGATGGGATCCTGTACGTCTTCAGAAGAGCGGCGGAAAGACCAAAATAGCTCGGCAAACCTTTGATACATTTCTCGTGGGGCCCATCATCCAGGCTCTTTACCGTACCAAGGAGGGTGCTCGTCTCATGGGACATAGAAAGAGGCGGACGGCGGAGATCAGAGCGCAGCGTACCGAGGACGATAAAATCCGCATCGACGCGTATGACGACATTTACCACGGCCAAGACTATCTTGACGCCGTTGCTAATGGCCTCATTTCCGACGACGACTCTGTCCTCATCTTCTCCATCGACGGCGCCCAGCTGTATGCGATGAAACTCTCCGATTGTTGGATCTATATATGGATATTCGGTAATCTTGGACCCGATGTGCGGTACAAGAGGAAATATGTCATCCCAGGCGGTATTCTCCCCGGCAAACCTGGAAACATAGAGTCGTTCCTCTTCCCTGGCCTCTATCACGTCGCCGCACTGATGAGAGAAGGCCTGAAGATTTGGGACGCCGAGACAGATCGCGTCTTCATGGACTATCCCTACCTCCATCTCGAGACGGCCGACGGACCAGGTCTGGCGCTGATAGATGGACTTGTTGGGCATCCCGGAGCGTATGGCTGCCGAAACTTCTGCCCGGTGAAAAGCCGTCACAAAGCCGGCGCGTCGGCTTATTATCCAGCTCTGCTCAAGCCGGATAACTACGACGTCGCTGGGTGCGATCACGACGATGTCTCAGCGTGGAATCTTCAGCCCGGGTCGCCGAACGAATACTTGCGGGCCCTATCGAAGGTCATGAGCGCCAAAACCAAAACAGAGTATGCTCAGTATCGCCTCGAGACTGGTGTCTCCAAACCCTCCATTTCTAGCGGACTTCCCCGAGCTCTGCCCCTCCCAAACTCCCTCAGCGGCGACCTGATGCACCTGGTCATCAACTTGTTCGAGCTGTTCACTGACCTTTGGCGCGGCACTCTCGATCGCGAGGAGAGCGATCCAGCGGGTGGTTGGACGTGGGCAGTGTTGCGAGGTGAAGTCTGGAAGGCTCATGGCAAGGCCGTCGCTGCGGCAACACCCTACCTCCCTGGTTCCTTTGATCGACCTCCACGTAATATTGCAGAGAAAATCTCCAGCGGATACAAGGCCCAAGAGATGCTAACATATCTCTTTGGTCTCGCCCCCGGCCTGCTATATGGCATTCTGCCCGACGTCTACTGCGAAATTTGTGCAAGATTGTCCGCGGGTACCGTCTTGTTTATCAGCGCAGCATCACACCCGAAGAAATCAAGCTCGCGCACACGACCTTATGTGAAGCAGTCGAAGAGTTTGAAGTACTCTACTACCAACGGAAATCTTCCCGGCTACACTTCTGTCGGCAGAGCCTGCACCAACTTGTTCACCGCGCCCCTGAAATTATTCGGCTCGGCCCCGGTGCGTACTACACGCAATGGACCATGGAGCGTACCATCGGGAATCTGGGCGAGGAGATCAAGCAGCACTCTAACCCATATGCAAATCTTGCCCAGCGTGCATGTCGTAGGGCTCAAGTCAATGGCCTCAAGTCACTCATACCCGACCTCGAGCCCGACGAACAGTTACCACGGACAGCCGAAGATCTCGGGGACGGTTATGTTTTGCTGGGCGCGAAAGATGAGTATAATCAATTCATCCGTGGTGTACAGGGAGAGGCGATCCAAGCATGCTTGGAGGAGCTCACTGGAAATCCCTCGCCACCCAACTCCTATCCATCTCTCCAGCGTTATGCGCGGTTACGCCTTCCGAACGGCCAGATTCTGCGCTCTGCGTGGAAAGAGGAGCAAAGGGTCCTGCAACATATCAGAATGGCTCGTAACGCCAGGGTACGGGATTTCTAGCTATAGGAACACATATGACTGACCAGCACCATTTTTTCTTTCTTTAGTTCACCGACGACGAGGACAACGAGGCCTATGCAGAGATTCAATTCTTCTTTCAAGTAGACCTTGACGGAGAAGTCTTGACACTGGCTCTCATCCACCTGTACTACCCCCCGGACATGGATCTCCTGGAAGCGTCCTCTAATACGCTCTGGGTATGTGACGGACCCGAGCCTGCGTCGCCGCAAGTTATTGATGTTCGTGTCATCTCCTCGGTGGTGGGAATGGTGCCATTTCCATTTGATAACACGAAGGTTTTTGCGGTACACAAAATGGGGCTCGAGGTGGGCAGCATGACTGGGCAGCAGGAGCCCGACTTGGAACGTTAGATACCAGTAGTGTTCTGTGTTCTTGAATATTTCAATACACCTATCATACCGATGTGATATCACGTGGCCGTTACTTGACTTGGCCTCGTCACCGACATCGACAACGTCTTGCAGCACCATGGACGACTGGGCACTATCCAATCCTTCTTCAAACCAGTTTGTAACATCTACCCCGCGGCTCTCGCTTCACAGTCCATCGGCAATTCCCAATTTCAGTCGAATGGCCTCGTCCGCGTCATCCTCTCATGCCCACCCGAATTATCGATCTCGTCTGTCGCCCCAGCCGTCCGAGCAGTCCCTGTCCCCCATGAATCCTTTCCTAAGCCATTCTTCGCACTCCTCAAACCATTCTCGCGACATCTCGCGATATAGCAACACTTCTATGTCCGCTGGTGCCAGCAGCTCCAGACCCTCTGCAAGCGGCTTTCCTGACCTTGATTGGGTATGTATCCATGCCCCCGCCTACTCTCGCGTAATGTTTGGCCTCTCAGCCCTCGCATTCTGGCCCTCCTTCGTGGAATATGTCTATCGGCGAAGCTACGCATGACTCGCTGCTGCAGAACCGAAATTTCGCATACATAGATCTATACAGAACAAATCTGGAGAACAAGAAACGGATCGAGAATCTACAGATAGAACTCTCCAACATGCACGCCCGCCACGACAGCCTCGAGTGAGTTCTTAGTTTCTTTCCGCGTACATGAATGACACTGACACCACACCGCAGCAGCGCCTATCGTTTGCTCACCAATGCCGTCTCCAATCACCTCTCTGGCTCAACAGCATCCCACAACTCCGCCCGTCTGGTCCGTTCATCGTCAATCGTACTTGAGCCGCTGCTGCGAGAAAATTATCCGAACATCCACTTTTGGACGGAGAGCGAATACCAGCAAGAGCTTCAAGAGCGTAAGAGAGCGAAGGGTAAGGCAAGTATGGCAGTCGCGCAGTCTCAACGCGGATCACGCCGACTGGTCGAGGACGACAAGAATGTTATGGCATGGTTTATCGAGAACAAGGACGGCGATGCGATCACCAGTACCCGAGCGAAGCAGGTTCGCGAGAAGGCCCGCTCCCTGTGGATCCACCTCTATGACACAGGACACTGCCCTCAAAATTGGAGTGATGCGAGTTCTCTTGTCCGTGATTATTACGCTTACGAGCTTGCCCTGTCTTTCCCGGAGCTGCTACTATGCGAGTTTGACTACAAGGCCCATCGTATTGCCACCGACAACTACTCCGGCTGGCGAAAAGCATATTTCGAGAAGCACGGACCCTGCGTGGTGAAAGTGGAGCCGAAGCTCGAGGAAGATGTGGCGACCCAAGTCATTTCCGGGAACAAGAGGAAGCCCTCAGGCCTCAGAGCCTCCAGCCGACACAGTACCTAATCAGCCGAAGCGCCAGAAGAGCAGTACACGCCCGAAGCCTGTTCCTCGCAAGGAGAAACCCATCAAACGCCCCACGACTCCTGCTGCCGAGACTATCGTGGTTACCACCTCGTCGTCGCCCTCTGCTGAGCTGTCTCCCCTCTCCCTCCTTGCTGGCGCTGCCAGCACTCTAGCGGATAAAGATCTACCACTCTTCGACCGCTCAAATATTTATCCACTTCCCGATTCGCCCTCGCCAATCCAGGCCGCCGTCCCTTCTACCTCCACGAGCACAGCCGCTGTCACCCCCGCGCCCGTCAAAAGCCTGTCCAAGATTCCTGCAGCCCGTGCGCTTGCCCCCGGCACCAAACGTCCAAATGCACGACCCCTCCAGCGAAAGCCGGTAGTTCAGGTGAGCCTCGTGTTTTGTATGAGCCACACCTCATACTTGGTTTCAGGAAGCAGCCCCCTCCACTGAAACATCCTCAGCAACCGCCGCAACCACCCCTTCCGCCGATGCGGCGAAAATGAATGATGCCGAGGTAAAAAAAAATCATTACATCCTAGCTGTGGCTCACATTTCTCTTCAGACCACTGCCCCCGCCTCTCCTGCCGCCGCCGTTGTTGCCAAACCTCCCAGAGAATCTGAGGTGAGCCAGTTATCATATCCCGCGCACATCTCATGTTTGTTCCAGATCGTTAATCCTCTGTAAGTCAGACTACCTCACGCCTCCATTAGATATCTAATGTTTCTTTTCCAGGGCATCGTTCTCGAGTATCCCCGCACCCACGACGCGAGCGGAGTTTGTTCAGGGAAGCAATAAACCCGCCGCCAAACGTACGACTCTGTCCGCTCTCCCTCAGTCCCTCACATAATATCTCCCAGAGCGTAAAACTGACACTGCTCCGGGTCCTTCCAAGGTGAAGTATCTTCGTCCCAACCCTGCTTCGATAACTCCCAGGCAAGTCTACCACTTTTATTTCCACTTCGTTCAATGATATTCGGTGCAGAAACCTGTGCCTACTGGACTACATCCAAAATAACGGCAAGGTAACCAAGGAGATCTTCGATGCGCATTACACGAACCTATCGCAAAAGGAGAAGGAGGTGCGTTCGGCCACTTCGCCGCAACAATTTCCTTACGTTCCGCTTTCCTGGAATATAGCATTACAAGAAACAAGGTCAAGAGGCCGCTGGTGCTGCTCAGCAAGCCCTTGCTGCCCAGCGAACCACCGCAAAGTCAGGTAATGTCCCTCGTTGATTTGAAAGTCTCTTCCCGACTGATTTACTGTCCAGATACTACTGTTTAATTCGGAGCGCATGGTACGTTGTACTTCTTCATCCACTTCGTGTCAATGCTGATTGCATTTAATAGATAGAACTCTCTTGGTGAACGCGACTCGGTATGTTCCTCTTGCGACATCTAGTTCATGACATTGATTTCAGTACAGTGAAGCTAGCAAACTACGTGATTATTGCAACGGTGGTGACTCTTCCGAGGGGACGTGGCGAGGCGGGATGGGTGGGGTAGCAAGGAGAGCAAGGAATGGCAGTACTGTAGTGTATAGTAGCCTGGCTCAATGGCGCTCATTTTCCCTCATTTTTGATTGAGGCGCATCGAGCTATGTCCAGATTTGCGAGGCAGATCGAGGCGCTGCAAATTGCCTCGATCTGCCTCTGTTTGGCTCGATCTCCTTCGCTGGGATTCTCACTGGGGATGAGGGGTCCGTTTTTGATGCTTTTGACCCACCTTTGTAAAAAAACATCACGCCTGTCACTCCTCTGCCGATCAGGCCGACGTTTCAGCAAAGCTTTCGGTACGTTACGTACCGAACGCAATGCCGAGCGGAGTTTGAATTTCGCTTCAGTTTGTCACGCGTTGAAAACGATAGTTGGACACAAAATAGAAACAGGATATTATTCAACAAAAAATATGGCTGTGTGGAGGAGACCTCAAAGATTCACCTCCAATTTTCCGGGAGTCCAGACATTGAATGTGGCAGAGGTATCAGAGGCTGAGCATGTTTACACCTGTTTAAGGCTCAATTTTGACAGGTTTTGATTTTTTTTCCAAGGTCGTTTGGACACTCACCAGCTAGATACTTCAGCTGCATACTCATAGAGTATGGAAGAGCTCATATCTATTTTATCTAAGGGATAGAGCAAGAATTTAGGTCGCTAAAAAAGTTTTTTACAAAGGTAGGCACTTTTACAAAGGTGGGCGATCGATAGTAAGGCTTCAAATAAACAGAAAGTCGGAGATATGGGAGGCTCGGGCCCAGTCGGAGCAACCCGACCCGACCCAGTCTAGGCCCAGGCCCATCAACATGTGTCAGCACGGCCCGACCTGAGTCACCTGACCCAGTGTCAAGCATGGACAAACATCTTCTGGTCCTCCTCATGCCGGTGAGGTTACCTCTCAGTTGTTCTGGCTAGCATCTTCCCCTCTGTGTCCCGATGTCTGGTGGCGTGCCACCTGTTGCCCATTCATGCTGGCATGCTATCAATCCACTTCAATTCCTTTACACTCTGGGGAGTCAAGACACAAGCTCGTCGGCGCTTTTGGACGCTGGCAGTTTCTATCGGTTGACAAGGGTGCTCTGTATTTCTCCTGATGGTACACCAATTCAATGTGCTTTTTGACTGCTTTATACCACAATAAAATGAGAACACCTCCAGCTTGCTTTGACTTTGACTGCGCCCCGCTTTGGCGCATGAGCCGGCAATGCAATTTGTACCTACTGGATAGTTCACTATCCATCGAGTTCGAGAGTGCTTTGCTACTCATCATCCATTTTAAGATCATCTTTGACGTTGCTTTGAGTTCTCCTAAGGTATTTAAGTCGCAGTAAATCATCATTCATTCAGAGCCTCCTTTCCAATGAACGCTCTGCCCAACAATGCTCCAGACCCAGTCGTCAACCAAGTCCATGTGTGTCCACAATGCTCAAGCCCGATGGGCCGCCTTCGAGTCCACGAAGGCAGTAATAATCCAGAGCGCCGTGGAACAATTTGCCAGACTGTATGTCCGCCTTTAATGTTTGTGAAGTTTAATTACTGAGACACATCCACAGTGCAAGAGCTGTTTTGCATCGCAATACCTCACACCTGCCTACGTCTTCAGCGATGCCAGCCACCTTTTAATTCGTGTCACTTATGGCCAGTTGGGATACGTGATCCCGGACGTGTCTCGTAATGCACCACTTCACTTTGCACCACCAGTTCTTCCTGAACCTCCACCTGGGCCGATCACTTGCCGTGCATTGGGATGTAATAACAAGGGGCACACGGGAGCCAGACAGGGTGCACGTAAATGCATTGAGTATATGTGTAAGGGTTGTTGCAATGATGCGGCTCATATTGCGGGAGCTACAGGAGTGTACCGTGATTCTTGCAAAACCCACGGTGTTGCTTCTGTCGAAACTGCCGATGTTCCCAATCCTCAGGCTCCAGCTCCAGCCCCAGCACCCGCTCCAGCACTTCCCCCCGCCGCACCCGCAGCGCCACCTGTCCAGCCACGAGTTCCAAATGTTCTGGTTCGTCGTAGTGAGGCTGGGGGAAGTCGCATGCCCGATGTTCGAGGCCGTGCTTCATTAGCTCGACCAATGTCTGGGCTGCAAAGCATCAGAATGCAATGTTGGACAAGCAGGAGGTCGACACATTGAAGATTTCTCGTCATAAACTTGACGAGATTGCCAAACGGTCATTTGAAGTTGTGATCTACCAGAAGGCAAGCTCTGTCTCTCTCATCCTAATTATTCATACTAATAATCCAACAGAAAGCGAAACCGCCAGTCATTTTACAACACTCCGTCGCAACATATCCACAAATGCAATTTTCCGCCTATCCGGCTCTCATGCAGGACATCGGCATCACTGACGCCTCATGGTTTGACATCTACGTCGATCCAGACCGGAAAACCATGCAAGCTGCCGCTGTTTTCAACGTCGACAAAACCAGACAGACCCTTATCCGCCTGCGTCCAAGTCTTCTGGATGAATTGGAACTCACAGACTGTCCGGGAATAAATGACTTTATTGCAGATCAACCACGCAATCGCTTAAATAAACGATCCGGTGCTTTTTAGATTTGGTGTCCCCACCCAAGAAGACTGCACGCACAGACATCATTTCTAAACCTTCCGCTGCTCGAGAAGTTATCAACATTCCTGATTCCCCTCCCCCAATTTCAACAGTTCTCCAATCTTCGAACGGCCAACAAACCACCCTGCTGCCCTTCCGTCTGAACTTGTGTTATCCACAGGCAGTAAGCGTTGGCTAAACGATTATTATGCGTGTGAGCATGCTGCTGCCTGGACCAAACATTCTTCTTTATGAGATGTACATGGCCGCCTCGCCTCCATTCCAACTGTTTGGACTCGGATCTTCCTGAATTCCAAATATTCGAAGACGACGGTAACAAAGTGGCGCACATTCTGGTTCAACACTCCTCAGGCGATTAAAGATCAGTATATTGCCTATGGAATAACCTCAGCTGGAACCTGGGACGCTTTCACTGCTGGGGTCCGTGCTGCAGCCAACGGACATCCACTCCCTGCACCAGTGGTTAAAACGGAGCCTACACTGTTGCCTCCACCACCTCACACTACCTCCACCTCCGAACCAACCAGTATACCCCAAACCTCCAGCCATAACTCCTGCCCCATCATCGCTTTGTGTCTTCTGTGACGGCCCCCTACCTCCTCTTCTATCGCCCAAATTACACCAGATTATGGAGAGCTTGATTCCCGTAACCCGTGTCACTCCGACTCCTCAGAATCCTCTGCATCGAATTGCAGACACTCCACGGATCTTTGCTGAATATTGTCGTCAGCATGGAATTGATGCACAACTCCTGTCAGTAGCACACAGGAGAGGCTGGCCCGACTTCATCAATTATGCTGAGTTGCCTGCACTAGTCAAGGACTTCATGCCAACTTTACAGGATGTTCTTGAGTCTCTTGATTGTAGCGAATTCTTCACTACAGCTGTAGATTTACATGCTCAGATGGCGACATTTACCAAGTCTACTGCATAGTAAGTGGACTCGTCTTCCCTCTTTTTCGCATGCTCACAAATGTCCACAGCTTTGGCGAGCTTGGCTATCATGCTATTTCTCGGACAGTCACAGATCTCTTTCCGGAGGCGACAATAGATGCTGCTTTGCATGCTCCGCTTGATTGGGATGCCTTCATGGCACAGGTTTTAATTCCAGAGGCAATTGTTTTACTCATTGTGGAGGAGCTTCAGATTATGCCGGATGAAGCTATTGAAACTCTGGAAGCGAGCACACCGTTTGGCCATGCATATCATTCGGATTCCCTGGATCGAACCCACTGCATAAACCACATCAGCATGAGCAATCCTGCTCAGTTCCCTCTTCCCTCCCCTCTCCTCACGCCGACTCGACTTCTATCTCCCAATCCTGGAATGGAATCCGATCAACTTCCAGCTCCAATTGATCCTTGTACCCTATGCAATTATTGCAACGAATTACTTCCAGCTACCTCCAGCGCCGAGTTGGTAGCCAAAGGTGAGAAACTATTCAGCATCTCATGGGCGGATCCATTGCCAGACAATCCTGGCCATCGCCGGACTCCGCACATTATGAATACCTTGGACTACTGTCAACGCCATCGGTTTGAACGGGATCATCTTCCCAAGGCTCTTCTCGAAATTGGCCTCTTCAGCCTGATTTTTCAAAGCTCTTTCGACGTACACTGGACGTCGGGTCGACTCTGCGCACTTTGTGCAAGAACCCAGTGCACAGCTCATTCTTTCGAGCATCTCAGAAGCATTACGGTGCAGGCCCGACTCGTCGTCTGACTATTGGAGCCCAAATAGCATCTAGTGGATGCCTATCCGAACACGGTACCGGATAGTGAGTTTGTTTCTATTTTCTTGAATACATATTGATAATCATATACGGCAGTTATAGCGAGCATGGATATCAAATCATTGCCACAGCCCTTCAATTCATGTTTCCCGACACGCCGGATACCTTTGATCCAACCATCTTCCAACCACTCACATACACCCTCATCATCCACAAAGTACTTGTTCCTGAGACGGCTGTTCGACTCATCCAAGAAGACCTTGGACTGACCAGCGGTCTAACAGTTCTCCAGGACAGCTATCAGCTCGGACTTGTTCTCCACCCACAGAACGATGATTGTAAATTCTTCAGCCGGGCCGTTGAATTGATCACCGAGAGCCATCGACGTGGTCAAGCCGCAGTGAAGTTGTGGGAGGCTTCTGGTACAAAACTCGATTTCGAGTCCTGGATGCAGCAGGAGAAGGTGACAGAGGAACAGATGCCGATTAAATCAGAACCCATTGAGCATCAAATCCCAGTGAAGAGTGCACAGGAGGTAATAGATTTGACATTGGAGGATGATTAGTAGTCTATTAGATTAATACACCCCGTTACGCAGCCAGGTTGTGACATGATTCAATTGTTATTCTGAATTTTCAATTCTGTGCTAGAAATTGTATGATGCGGGCTTAAGTGGTTGGCCATACAATACAATGTTGCTGAGCAGTTCTGAGAGCAAAAAAAAAAATCTCCAGTTAACTTATTGGGCAGTAGGAATTCAGCCCCCAAACGTTCTGAGTTGCGGGAAGAATTTCCGCTTTGGCACATTTGGTCATGTTACTTCTGGAAGGAGTGCATCAGGACTCAGGTTCTAACGCGCTCATGTCATCGGGGACTTGACAAGTAACCTATGGCGCAAAACAATGATTAAAAAGTTTCCCCATCACCGAGTTGAACACTTGACCTCTAATTAACTCCAGAAAATTGAAGGAGCATATAATGCAACTACACTACAACAGAATTTGCAATGTTGGATATTATGTCGTTAGCAGGGTCCCAAGGCGGGTAAAATATTAACACACGGAAAGATATCCGATGGCGACAGCCTGTTACCTTCATCTTATCATCTTATCTGAACGTGTTACCTCCAAAATACACGCACTGAAAACTATACTCTAAATTTAAACATATGTCATCGTATTCAAAGATCACCAAGTAATTCCTCCTGAGGAATATTATAAGGCGCCCTGCCCTGCTTCCGAAGATCCTTCACCAGAATCCTATTTCTGCGCTTGATCATCTCGTCTAAAAAAAGTTGTACCTCTCCACGGACATCTCTCGAACGATAGATTGAAACCCGCCAAACCAAGCATTGGTCTGCTCAGCAGCAGATGAGTTGAATCGCCATTTCCCATCAGCAGTGCAAAGTTCTTCCCATATGTATGGGTTGCAGTTCGCACCACAATCGATAACCCCTTCCTTGTGTTTGGATTTGAAATGAAAGACGTCCACAGGAAGGGCGAAGTTTTCGAAATAATTCCGTAGATATTCGTCTGTATCATTGCGAAGCATCTTGACAATGTTGCAATTGTTGTCATGCCAAAGAACACCCGGAAGCGATTGTTTGGTCGGAAAGATTTTCATCCAGAACTCCTACAATATTTATTCTTTCAATTTACAACTTGGGCAGTAAATATCAGAATGTAGCCCGAGCAAGAATTATCCCACAGGATATCACACAGAGCTGCTCATTATGTGTATGCCGACGGGTGAAACGAGCATGGAGAGTCCTGTTACCCTTGGCAGATTTCCCCTCACAACTGGGCATTTCGATCTCGTCGTCATCATCAGCTGGGTTTGGTAAGGCGATATTGAGCTCAGGCTCTTCATCCTCAAATAGTAGAGGCAGGAGGTCGGCACCGGTTGCCACAATCTCATTCGATGCCGAAATGCGTGATGGGGAGGATGGCGAGTCAACTTCGGGAAGTGAACTTGAAAGTGTGGACCCCTTGAGGTGTTGGAGGCGGCTCTTTTTGAAACTCGCCCGATCGAACTCGCTCCGGACTGGGAACACCCAGCATTGCTCAAGAATGCCGGCCCAATGGCCGCTGCAACGTGTTGCCCCTGCAAGCGAGCCCCAGGTCCGAAAATACTTGAACTATGCGCAAAACGCAGATTCTGGAACACGCTTGCGGAATCGCATTTTTCCCGCCCAAAAATCGCTAAACTCAATGACGGAAGCGTCTCGAACGGCCTGGTTACGCTCTCCCAACGAGAGCTCCCTCTTCAATGCGATTTCATGCCTGCCGCACCCAATACTCGCACCTGTCGCCTACGCGCAGTTCCAGCGGCCATCCGGACCCAAGCAGGTGTCACAAACCCTGCGGTCCTCCCAACAGCCAATAGCCCGCAACCGGGCCCAGTAGATCTCACCGCCATCTTGGAGGGTGCTTTTTCGCCAGCAGCCCTGCCAGCGCATCGTCAATTCGGATCCATCAGGTCTCAAGCCGACTTGACCCAGGCTACCAAATGGAGTCCGATCGTGATCGAGGAGGCTGTACGTTCCACCTGATTCTTCGCGCTGACTTTGCTAGCTCGTTTTCTGGTGGTTCTGCAGCACCGACGCGCTTGAGACCGAGTCTAGAAACAGGAAAAATATTTCAAATATACGCAAAACGCGAATTTTTGGGACACGCTTGCGCAATCGCAACTTTCCCCCAGAAGTCGCTGACGGAAGCGTCGCAGTAGACCTGCCGTGCTCCGAATTCCGATTCTGCAACGAGATTTCCTACCTCAAAGTGATTTCATACCCGCCGTGCCCAGCCCGCGTACCTGCCGCCAACGCACACTCTCAATGGCCATCCGGGACTAAAGCAGGTGTCACAAACCCTGCTGTCCTTCGAACAACCTATATCCCCAAATCGGGTTGGATGGACTCGCCATCGTCGCGGGGGGCCTTCTTCGCCAGCGCGCTCTTGCCAGCGCATCGTCAATTCGGATCGGCCGGGCATCAAGCCGGGATATCAAATCGAGCCTGAACGTGCGTACGTGCGCCTACGTGCGCGTGGCGATATCTTGCGCAACCGCTGTCGTCCACTTCTGGAGGGTGTCGCTACCGACGTTCCCGTATTTCCGACGTAACATTACATGCTTGAGCTTGCGCAAAATTTCCTACCGAGAACATGCCCGTAACTGCGCTGCGCACACAAGCTAGTCGGCACCATGAACCTGTCATTTGATAGTTCTTTCAATTTTTAATTGGGCATAATCCTCCTGAGTGGATAACCACCAACCTGGCCTCGCTGTGCACTTCGCACCGAATTAATGATCTGGAATAAATATTGGCGCCCAGTTTCTTACTGGTGTGATCCATCCTCATGTCGTCCTTTGAGCCCATTAACTCCTTCTTCTGCTATCGAGGACAGAACCGTCGCAGCGCGGACTCTGACTGAAACAGCATGTGTGCTCAACGCAACTTTGCTCAGTTATTTATACTCCTTTCTCAGGCCACGAGACTGGTTTATTGTCAGCAGTGGACCTTCTTCGGAAGTCGAACACGTTGATTTGTGGTCACGCATGCACTCTGCAAAGGGACGACATACGACAGCTTGCTGTGTACTGGTGGACACTGGGGATTTTTACCTGGGAGGAGGGAACTCCTCCCGTACACTTGCGCACTCCGCTTGTGGTCAGGTCCCACAGGGTTCTAACCGGAAGTCCAGCCATTTAAGTGGCCGGCCAGTCACTGTTAGCCAGCGTCTTGTATTGATCTCCCCCCTGGAATGGTGTTGTGCTCGGTTTGCATCTTGTAGATTACTAGAAGGATAACCACCCCGATAGCTCTACATGTTTGTATTCCGTAAACTCGTTGTTCATGTTGTGGACCACGCGAGTATAATAAATCCCCCCCCCCCCCCCCATTGACCAGCAACGTGGCTGGGGGGACAGAGATCTGGCGGGAAGGCTGTAGATATGCGAGAGCTGGAGTGGGTTTGAGAAGTCCTATGAGTTCGATGTATTTCACAACGTCGGCGTGGGGAAATGCCTTCGCGACAGCGGGAGACAAAGAGTGTGATGCGGCCGTGTAAATCGATATCCTCGTGCACGGAGTCGTCCGTGTTGGAAGGCAGCAGGAGGGTAGCCTCAGCGCCTTCCTGGGTATTCCATAACTCTGCGCTGAAGGCGCAGAGGGGTTGGTGCAGCAGCTCGTGAGGAGCCACTGCACCTTGAGGCGCTTGTGGTTCCTCGCCGCACCCTTCATCAGGAAAACTCAAAATACTATGAAGTGCAGGTGGGGACTATGATAGCCTATGGTGGTCTATGATGGTCTATGGTGGCCTATATAGATACCACCAGCGTCTATGAGTGTCTATGGGTGTCTATGATGAGCTTCCAAGACATCCCGATATTTACATAGACTCACATAGTTACAATAATTTCACCTGTTAAAAAGAGAGCCCGGGTTAAATCTGGGTCGCACAATGAGGTCCCGGAGCAGACATACAAATCTCCACAACCTTCCCATTGAATTATCTACGGTGGATGCAACTGGAGCCGGTCCTCGCTGCCGCGTACTTGACGGTATCAGAGTCATGATGGATAAAGAAAGTTATCTATGGTCGTCGCGTCCCGTTGGCACACACAAAGCAAAAACAAGAGGCGCCCACGCCACCGTTCCGCTGCTGCTTGGGCCGTTGAGAGCTGCTGAACTCAAGCTGAGCGGAAAATCTCTAAGTCCATTGCCGAGACAACTGTCATTGAGCGTGGGCATGCACAGCCGCGACAAACATGCCACAACTTTGATGCTGCCAGCGCACAACTCTTTCTTCCATTCCCCCACCATCTCCCCCAACATTTCGCCCCAATGCAACTATGGCCATGTTTCTTTCCCCCGCGTATCCAAATGTTGTCCCATCCTCAAGTCCGGCCTTTTGATCCTCTTTTCTCCCCGACTTCACCCCGACATCGTATTACCAAGCGCCGCCTTCTTCCTCAACTCATACTTACGCTAATCTTGCGCTGTTCTATGGCATCAAGCTTCAAGTCTCAACCTCGTCAAGAAAGCTCCCACTCCCAACGCTCCGGTCTTTGTTGTTTCCTCCCGATGACTTCATCGCCTCAAGAATTCCCGCAACATCTACCATAGCGTCAAGCGCCCTTCAAAATCTATCTGTTACCTCAAGCCTCGCAAGAATCACTTTTCTCCTCAAACCTGTCTTCAAGATGTCGCAACATCCCGCAAATAGCGCAAGATCTTCTCCTTGCGCAAACTCGTCAAGCGCAGCCTCCGTTCCACTCCGCGTCTCGATACTATTTTTCCTTGGATCGCTTTAACGTCGTATTGGAGCTGGTGGGCGAGACAATAGTCTCGTTGTCCTTTGATGACCTTCAACTAGTGCATTGTTCATATGTACTTGGGACTTGAAATAATATTTTTATGCACAATTTCTTATCGTCTTTGTCAAATTATGGGGACTATGAGAACTATCTGCTCTATCATGTCTCTGCAGCTATGATAGACGAGGGTGCGCAGAGGTTGTCTATGGTGGTCTATGTGCAAATTCCCGACCCTCCCACGTTTCTATAAAGACAGCCGTTTGCTATGATGTCTATGACAACTATCTGAGTCTATCTGGGTCTATCTGGGTCTTCAGAGCAGATTCAGGTTTTCCTGATGTTCGTCCGTTGTGACCCAACAGTTGGCCTGCTTGAAAGGCCTGGGAGGCAGTTGAACGCTTGCCTAGGCGATGGGTGGGGGCAGGAAGGTAGACGGGCACGGTATCACCCATTCAGCTCATACAGAGAGTGAAGGTGGGTGTTGTTGTCAAGTTATTGTGATTTGTTTGTACACGATCAGTACAAATATAGTAACTAAAAGATATGTACTAAATAAGTAAGTAAGTGCGAATATTATACAATTAATACTACTGAGCCTTTGGGCTGGCTTGTGTACAGCTAATCCGCACGCTATCACAAAGAGAGTACAGTGCAAATCTTCTGAAAGTCCATGAAGAGGGCGGCGAGCCATAGCAGGGAGTGTATTTATACAAGCAGTAACAATAACAGGGGTACGACGGAGTGCAGGCCCAAGCTTACTGCCAACAGTGTTTGTAGACAATAGGCAGACGGTCGGGTCGGGTCGCCAAGACATTCCCAAGGCCTAGGCTACACAGCCCCTGGGTCGGGTTGGGCCAATTTGCTCATGTATGCGGGGCCGAAAACCGAATCACTCATGAGGCGTGAGGTCCTTCCACCAAACTACTTAGGTGCACAGCCGTCAATCGCCATCTGTAAGGAATATATCTACTACACACATTTCCAAATATACTAAGGCCCTCCGGGCATCCTCTGGTACCTCCCAGTACACCTTATTATACAGTTGAACCAGTTAACAATTAATTTGTCGCCAGCAGTTGCTATATGATAGCCCTCCGGGCATTCCCCAAGGTCAGAGTCAGTGAGCAAGCTGTTGCTGCAATAGTTCTGAGTCCATTAAAGTTGGTAGCTCTTTCCAAAATATTTACAGCCATTGGATGGCTCTTCAATTTCTGGTGTCTAGACATTTAGTAGAAGGTTGAAAGCAGTCGCATCTTTTTTTCTGAGTACATCTGTTGAAATCAGAATCTGCAGGAGGTTCGGCATCAGGAAAAAAACAAATTATCAGTAGCACACACTTTGAGTCTGGAGTCACAGTAGACCTGGTAGTCCACCACTAATGTGTCAGTAGCACTCAATTGTCCCGGTAGTCCGCACCAGTGACCGGGTAGTCACAGTAGCCCTCGCAGAGAAATGTGTAGTTCCTGTAGACACAACAGATAACCTGCTAGTCGTGTATAGTAATGTCAAATATTATAGAAGTTGTGAGTACCAACGGGAGAGAAAATAATGTGATCAAACACTCACAGTCTAAAATAAGACCCTCCAGAATTTGCATCGCCCTGATTGGGGGCTGAATTTTCACAGGCTAATAAATTCAGGGGGAGAAGTGGTTCAATGTCTGAGTTTTTAGATGCAGTCATATTGTACGGCCACATAAGTCATCTCATGCTCTGACTTTCATGCCGAACTAACATAAAAATTTCATGTAGTTGGGCTGCGGGCAAAAAACAAGCTGAATAGATAACAAGAACTACATTAACTGTGGCGACCAGCACGTCCATAGAGCCTCAGCCTAACCCTACGATCTTCCTCTGCCTTTTTGGAAGCATCAACATCAACCAGGTAACGGAATAAAAAGAAATCGTGATGCCGCAGGTAAGGGTTGAGATAAAAATATGTACACCGATCCAGAACCGTTGCCGACGTCCAAGTGGGATTGACGGACCGTCCAAATACAGGGATCAAATGACAGGAACGGAGAATATCAGTGACCGGGATAATAGACGAATTTTGGCGAAGAGCGCGTGAAGAAAGAGAGACACGGTGCATCCCCAGGTCAGGGACAACAGTGGTGAGGGGTTTGAACCAGTCCACGTATGCTAGTGGTTCTTGATATGGTCCGAAATCAGCTGGCAGACGGAATAATACGCGCACACGGGCAACACAGAGGCCTCGTTAAATGTTAGCAAAAGGTACAAGCGGTACAGACAAAATAAATTACCATCTGTGCGAGGTTTTCCCTGCTCCCGAGGATGTTTGCGCACCAGGACAGTATCAAACTGCCCAGGTTTGGCCAATTTGATCCCGTTCGAAGTCGATGCTTGAGGCACTGCCTTGACCGCACGGATGTTGTCTCGAATCGTGCTAGAACCAACCTCCGAAATAGGCGGCAGCGTGAGAGAGAGCTGTTTGTATATGGGAATAGTGGAATTGAGTGCAGGCGTGAGACGGGGTGTAATGGAGCGAGAGTGAAGGAAATCATCCAGATTAATCAGGAAATCTGGAGCGTGGAAATCGGTGGTGATAGACGTTACCGTGACGTCTCCAAAGCCAGGTGTTTTTGCGACAGCGAACGTAACACCGACAGTAGGAGATGTAGGCAGTACTTCCAGTTCCCCCTCCTCATCTTCCACCTGGGAAGGTAAAGTGTCATCGTCGCGGGATATATCTACGAGGTAGTCGGGAATGGCCCATTGAAGGTACATGATAAATTTGTGGATTGACTCCTGACGGCGAAGCCAGACAGTCATTTGCCGTATATAGTCCGCTCGTTTGTTTGTCCGAGTGAAGCCGACCTTGGCAAGATCAATGTGCAGCCGTTCCGTATTTTCCGTATTAAACCCATCGGCGGTACCGCGGGATCGAATGGAGTCGATGTAGTGTTTGAGTTTGTGAAGTTTATTGATATTAAAATGCTCGCGAATGGAGAGCTCGATAAATATGTTCTTGTCGTCGTGGAAAGCGGCCCAAGCGGCGTCGAGCCGAGCAAGGGAGTCATCACAGTGGACTTCGAAGTGTGCATAGTAGATAAAGTCCAGAATTCCGCGGACTGCGCGTTGAACGCCCGAATCGGTCGTGTTAGCGAGGATGCCAAGAAACACTTTTTCCATGTTTTTACGTTCCGTCCCAGTCCATTGTGTCGTAAGAGAGATCCCTTTTTTAAAGTGACGGATGGCCGGATGTGGTGTCATTGCACGAAAACGCCGGTCTATTTCTTCGGTCTGTCCATACGTAGCTGAAGTGGCCCAGCTAACTATGTGCTCGCCAAAAACACCGTTATGCAGTTCGTGGAGTAGATCAGGAGTCATGGAGCTAAAGATGTCGCAGTGTGGGAGGTCTGCCCAGAAGGGATTAATGGGGCGCAGATTTTGTTCGATAAATTCGACGGGGAATTCACGGGCGGCCTGCTCCGATAGCGCTAGAAGAGTTTCCTCCGTACCGCGGAAAACCGAGTCATCGAGTTTCTCCCCACGACACTTGGGTGTAACGAGGCAGCGAGGGCAGGAATTTTCGCGGCAGCAGCAAACGAGGCATTGCTCCGGATAGTCGGCGATGTAAGCGGCGAGAATGAGAAACATCTTTCTCACGAAGCCATCGGAACAATTCATGTCGACAGCCTTACGTCCCGCCACCTTCAACGCTTCCAGCATAACAGCCATGCAGTCATGGAAAAACTGGTGGGCCGTCGCTGATCGATTCTTCTTGAAGAAGATTTCGAACTTCGACACAGGGATGTAGCCAAGGAGGACAGTTGCGCGAGCCGTTGGAGTCCGCCGAGTTTCTTTATCGATATTACCGATGGTGAGATACACGGGCCACGCCTGTTTGTCGCCAACGAAGCGAGTTAACTGGGTTTTATCAGAGGCGATGATTATTGGGACGAGCGTCGAGCCCTTGGGTAACAATTCCTAGGCGAACGTAAGTCTTGGGAAACTGATACAGCACGAAGAATCTTACCTGAATCTTCCACCACCAATCAGCCGTCCACATCTCGCTATATTCCCTGTTGCTGTATGCACCAGTGGCTGCATCGAAGCTCTTGAAGACTCGAATCGGTGCGTAGCCCTGGTTCTTAAACGTCGGATTCCCAAGTAACTCTCTGACACAGTCCACGGGGTCGCGATGCCACAATTCGAGGACCTCCGTCTTCTGTTTTCCCTCGGGATCGAGCTCATCTCCCTTCAACTCAAAAGGATGGCAAAACCACTGAGGGCCTTCGGGCAAGTTGTCGACTCGCTGCAGCAAGGCACGATTATTGTGGAAGGCAGGTTTGCTGTCCTCCCGGACCTGGGTTGGTCGAATGAGCGAGGGGCTTAGAGATGGTAATAGAAGGTACGCACCGTTTCAAGCTTCAGATATTCATCAATATTTTTCCCACTGAGACCCGCCGTCATTAACCATCGCGCTAGATCCCACTCTTTCTGCGTCTCAAAGGGTGCCCAAGGAGGAAGCCCCGCGGCCTTTTGTTGCTCCCGCAATTGCTCAAACTCTGTCTGACATTCCGCAAACGTCGCACCGGCATACTGTTCTTCTGGGAAATCCTGCGTCCACCGGTCATCCTCGTCTTCTACCTCCTCCACTGTTGCTCGCGGACGCTTGCGCGCATTTGAATTATCCACGGGAGGCTCTATTTCGGGCAGGTCTGCGATTCCGTCGGAGTCGTAGGCATGATCTGTGTCTTCATATTGCGCTCCATCCCCATCGCGAATATCTGTGTCGTCGTCGGCATCCCCCCCAAGTCCTGCAGTCCCATCTCCGATTTCTGTGTCGCTCCCGGATTCTGATGCCTGCTCTGAATCGGACGCCGCTTCATATGCTTCATGATGTCTCTGTCGGCAAGCTTTGGACTGGGCTATATGGGAAGCGAGGCCTTGCCTTGTGGCAATATTGGCCAGGCAATATGTGCACGGGAAGCCGGTCATCGGAGGAGTCGAGCGGTGCGAATTCGTCAGCACGCTGAGCAGCGTTGGGTCCGTGCGCGATCGAAACCTCGTGCGCGAGCTAGCGAGCCAAACAAACGGTGCACCTTTGTTGATCCTCTGCCTTTCTCTCTTCTCCCACCACCATGCAATCCGTTCCCAAGGATCTCGTACTCCCCGCTAAGCCTTCTCGCCCGTCCCGCCGCTCAGGTGACGATCTCTCAGGCAATGTGGAGCTTCCCAATCGCACTCGCCCCCCAAAAAATCGACGCGCGTCGTCCAAACAGCGCTCCAACGGCATGTTTCTCTTATCCCAATGTTCCTCTGCTCATCCGCTTTCTTAGACAAGGAGAATGAGGACGCTGAAGCAGCCAAGATAGCGAAAATGGAGAAAGAGATTGCGAAGTACAAGAAGCAGCAGAATTTGCAGAAAAAGTCTGCTCAAAAGAATAAAGCCGGTACGTCGTCGTCATTATGTTGTCCATACCGATTCAAATGCTCATAGGCTCGGACGATGATGAGCCTGAGAGCGAGGAGCGCTCAGACAACGAAGGGGGTCCTGCAGTATTTTCATCAGCGGTACATGGTTTCAGGAACTACTTCGTGTCAACTCTCACCACTGTTCTAGATCACTCCGTTGGGGCGCCTCCCTGCCGCAGCCCCGCGTCCGCCAGTTGTCCTGCGGAAGTCTAATAAGGCCACCACCCAAACCAAGACTCCGAGGCGAAGCTTACTTCTCGTACCACAACCTGCCGCCGCCAGCGCTGAAGATCAAGATGATGAGGTAGATGATTGGGAGGACGCCATGGACATTGATGATGAGAGGCAGCCCCCGAACTCGTCTTCCTCTCGCAGCTCTGTCTCGCCTCGCCGCCACCACCGATCTTACACACCCAGCCGTGGGCGCCGGAGTCGTTCACGCTCTCGTGGACAGGGATCGCCCGGTGGGAACCGTTCTCGCTCGCGGGACCGAGTACCAGTTAGATCCCCGCCACGTCGCGTGGCATCACCGGTACATCGTTCCCGCTCCTCGCCACATCGCGGTCGCTCTCATGAGCGAGCTCCGGTGAGCTCTCCACAGCGCTCAACGTCGCAGACTGGCTCTCTCTCACGTCGCACTACATCCCCTGCTCGGACACCTGGACCTGAAAAACGCCGTACCCCCCCGTCACGGTCGCCACCACCGGCTGCGAAACGCACCAAAGCCGAGGCGGCCAAGTTTGCCGACAACTTCAAGGCCGGCTCGCGTCCCAAAGCGGCTGATTACGAGGATATCGTTCAGGCTCTTTTAATTCGCGCAATGGCGGAATATTCGGTGTATATACTGACTGTCTATGCATTCCCCGATACGGACATGCAGAAAAAATGGGTGCGAGAATGCTGGCGCGCAGCGGGCAAGATAGCAGGCAAACGTTTCGCTCTCTCAGACCGAATGGCCAACCTCGTACGTCTCTTCCATACTTTACTTCCCTTCTAACGTACAGTATAGATTAAAAAACGTGGATCCCAGATCAGGGGCGTGATGGTGACTATGTACCGAAGCCTCTTTGCTTCCCACTACGGCTTTAAACGCAGCTCTGCGGCCGCCGCCATCAAGGACAACATCGAGCGCCACCGTCAAGTCTCAGACTGTGCCGCGTTCCACTATAAGGTACGCAACTTGTCTCCACGTAATTATATGCTTATACATTCCTGCAGAATGTTAAAGACCGGACGGGCTTTGCGTCCAATAAGATCATCGCAGAGGTTCGCCACCTCACGTCCTTCAAGGATAAGCAATCCCTTGGCGCCATTTTTCCTTCCTACTTCAACCCTATTTCCCTGCCCAGCCTCGCGCTTGACTTCACATTAGTAAGTTATCGTCACTTTGAAGTGTCCGTTCTCATGTACTTTAATAACTTTATTGATACACGTATAGCTGGAGCACCTCACAAGCGAGTGGTCGACAGGCGCTTTCATCAAAGCCGATTTTACCGAGAAGGACGCGTCGAACTCATACCGCACTCATCTTACGGATATTGAGACTTGGAGCTCGTATTCCAAAGATGTCATCGAGACGATTCGCCGCCGTTGGTATACTAACGCATCGTGAGTTCTACTGTCAAGTTTCGCGGCGCCAGTCTAATATTAGTTTAGGCGGAATATTGGTGTGGCGATGTCGTCGGAAAAGCTAACTCACATCGACCACACTCAAGAAGATTCATTGCGGGCTGAGCTGGAGGGCAGAACGGGAGCGACAGATAGCGAGAGCGAGCCAGAGGAGGCAACGGCTGAGCAACCCGATGCTGCCGTCGTCGCCAATACTGGCGGCGCGGAGGCGGCGGAAGTGATGGCAACGTAGCTTTATTTTGTACTATTCCTAAATCCTATTATTTATTGTTTCTTTTTATCCACGCTCTACCTGGTCACCTATAGCACCAATAGCTCGGTAGCCCTTGAGATATGGGCGCGTACAAGACACTACTGGGGATATACGCGACAGCTACTGATGACTACTGAGAGTGCACGTGATGGCTACTGGGGGCTACTGACGTCTGGCTGAGAGCTACCAGGGACTGTATAATGGGGACTTGTGTACGAGGCTATCATAACTACTGATCCTACCTAGCCCTACCAAGGAAAGCCCTTTTTTCCTGATGGGACTTTTTCGGACTTCAGGCCTTGGGGTCCGATGATCTGTCACGGTGCCTAGCTTAACGACCGGTCCGCTGATCCGGCAAAAAGGTGCATGCAATAGACAAGTTTTAATTCTGATTTGGAGACCCGGTACCTGAGTCGGTACCAGGAATTTGCTTTATACTTACTATCTGTTATTCTCCCCGTTGAGTAGCCAATGGAGATTAGATTAGATTATCTCGTAGTCACGTGTAGCGCCAGCAGATGATCTATCTATCTTTTTAACTCACAACTCTGTCCTCGAAACGGCTCCGCCTTATACTCGTAGGGTACCTCCGAGATAAAGCTCGAGCGCCTGAGGCGATCATACTACAAACTGCTAAGTAATTAACTTGAAGCTGGTGCTCCCGTAGAATATTATACTTTTAGCTACTATACCTTCTCCGCAGACATGCGTAGCATCCCGAGCATCTAATGAACATCATAGAGCTCTGAGACAGTACCTAGGAACGGAGATGTTCTGTTCCTAACCGTAATCTCATAGGGATAGATTGTGTTATTAACAGAGTCTTTACCACAACATGCAGATCTGGCAACTCACCAGTGCTGCAGCTGCGCTTAATCACAACACACCCTTACACCATCTATGGCAAAAAAACTTCAGCGATATCACGTTTCAATTGTCCCACTCCCAAACCCTCTGAGGTTATTTTGATGTCCTACAACATGAGGCATACTACTTATTACATGCACTTGCAGATGAAAAAAGAAATGAAACAAATGTCGTTCTTGGCCTAATGGCTCGAACGGAGGCCAATTTACGTACCGATTGCATTCGTCATTGCGGAGTATCGTCTTATATAGCTACCAATGCTTGGAGTTCCATTTCACCGAGCAAGGAAAAGTAAAAATATAAAAATCACAGGCTTCTTTGCTGAATGGCTTGAATCAGACCCGAGTAGAACGGGTGACCTTCTCCTTCCACCTCAGGGTTAAACTTACATGGTGATGTGACGCAGGATGATCCTGCCACCGAGCCGTGTTTCCATTCATTTTACCTTCTATGCTTCGACCATTTTCAGCTCTGCACTAAAGAAAAGGCACTCAATGCTTATTGCCTGCAATAGGACTGGTTCAAATGGATGAATTGTATCGGAATGTATTCGACTCTTTGAAATACTTCCACGCGAAATAAAAGGCTCCGCCTCCGCACTGATTTCCAGACATAATACAAATTTTCCACAGCTAGTTCAATTACGAGTACTTATGTAATAAGGATCGTCTCTTTCATATCTCGGGGGACCTTAATTAGGGTCAGTGACAAAAAACTGTGAGGTACTTTTTAGTGGCTGTGTGAAGTCAATTATATCGCTTTATTAGAAAAAAACCTAGTGTATTTAGTGGCTGAGCATTGTACATGTGTACGTACTCGGGGAAATTTACCCCCTACTCGGTGAAAAATACCAACATGCGCAAACACTGTAATTTTTTTTTTTGCCATCGCATTCGGAATGATCCGACACGTTTTTGCGTCACGTTTCTGCGGGCATGAGTTTACGGCCGCTCAACGCCTAGAAATACATGACTTGTGCAGCACATTTCTTACGTTTGTCCACTATCTTGCCGTGTGTTCGCGTGCACATCTCCATCTTATGCTGTCTAAACTCGCTTCGACCGTATTTGCGCAACTATTGCGTCCTTAAATTGCTTGTTAACAATCCATAAATAAAATATTCAATCTGCCAAATTTCGTGAGCAAAGTGTCGCAGTATCTCAGAATCTCCTGCCTATTTCCTTTAGCCTTTGAGAAACAAGTGTTGCTGAACATTTTAGCTATCTCCTCCTCCAAAATCATTAGAACACCTGTAAAAATGATCAATGTAAGAGCCGTTGTTCAAAGAGGGGTTTCCCCCCGTTCTTGTCCGAAATTCGGACCATTCCGGATGCCGAGGAGCCCGGGATCAACGGATCACCTCCGGCATCGATGTCGGGATCACAAAATGTCATTCGGCCTGCTTTCGGCGTGATATGACGCATTACAAACACCTGTCAGGCCGCATTACACTCGTCGACCGGAAAAAGGGCACTTAGCAATGACAAAAGGACAAGAGTATTCCCGCTATCTTTAGTAGTGGGTTATATGGGTGATCGAGCATTGTTCGCAATCAATTAATGATGCTTCGGGGATCACCGAAATACCGGTAACTTCCGTGCCTTGCTCCCGTCACGCCTTCCCTCGGTGCCGCCAAGGTGCCGCTGTCTCTCACCACACATCCGATCCTACCCAAAAAATGCCGTCTGACTGGCCTGTGAAAGCCTCTGTATTTGACATGCGGTGTGCTTACCCACGGACCTATGTTCAACGGATCTAGATCGGAAAATTTTTTTCCGCTGTATTTTCGCTTGGCCACCAATAAAACATGCATGGTGGTTGATACAAAGCAAAAAGTATTAGTTCCCAGGACACTCCATGAGCCCTCTTCTTCCTTCCCTTATGAATTCCTTGTCCCCATTGGCACCCAGTACAAGAAATAAAAACCCTAATTAAAAACCTACTGTTGGCATATGCTGCCCTTTAGCGCCGGTCTGCGAAACCATGATTTTTTTCATTTGACTACTGGATTTGATGCTAACTGGTGAATTCCGAATTCCACTTCTTCAAGTTCCTGGCACCTATCGGGACCTTCAAATTCAACATTGAAGATATGCAAAACTCACTTTGAGAAAATATCTGTTGTTCTCTTCTGCCAGGACAGCAGAGCCAAAGACCCTATCTGCCCAATCTGAGCGGCAACTGAGCTAAGGTTGGGCTGGAACACAGAAATTGATCCGCAGTTAATTCACAGCCACCCTGTCTGCTTTTCTCTTCCGTCAGTTATCCCGAGTGATCAAGTAACTTCTACAGCTTACACAATCTTGATTTTAGACTGTGGCTTCATCCTTCCTGATATAGGGGGCAGGAGTTTAATAAATCATTTTTAACAGTGCCCTCCTGGCTCTGAATTATTTGTGATAGCCAGCCAAGAGTCTAGGCACTTACAACACATTTTGATAATGAGTACATACTTAGAAAATTCGTTCTGAATCGCTGAAATGAAACTCCGAGAGCAGTTCGTTTTCCCAGGAACAACTACTGAAGAGCCATAGAGATTCATGATAGCGGGCCTTGCCACGCAGCGGGCTACACAAATTATTCTCCTGTTGTCCTGATTATCTAAACACCTTGTCCACAGTATGTGTAGGTCGAAACACCCTACTTTTTGGAAATGATTATATCAACATGTCACGGCCAGGGCAGCCGTTAATGAGTATCAACCAAACTCCATTTGATGTGCCTTACCAGGGGCCACACCCAGGCAGTAGTATTACACTGTGCAATATTTACCATCCTCATCATAAAATTTTATTAACGGACTGAAGGCAGAGGACACTCAGCCCCTAAATGGATCCATACTCCGAAATATTGCCGATATCAGCCGCCGGCACACCTCGAGCAACTTTGTAGCCCCTGTTCAGTGGTTACTTTTATGACTGTTCCATACACTCCTCACCTGACAACGTGTGGAACGTAAAATTGAAGGCTCAAACCATAGGAAGAAATAGAGAAAAACCCAGCTACCAGTGATAAACTGGACAATTTGTTTCCCGGATTATTCCGTCAGTAGTTCGCGACAATCTACAAAGAAGTGAAGTGCAACCCAATTGCAGGCTCAAGGCACAAAAAAGAAAGTACGAGGTTATGCCGGGTGCAGCCACGGCCCTTTACCCCAAGTTAAATAAATAAATTGGGGCAGCATGCTGCTATTGAGTGCCCTTCGCACACATTTTAGTCACCAAAACAGAACGAAAAAATTCGAAACCGGGTCATGCATCAGACCTAGATTGACAACAAATTACATTTTAAACCATCAGCGAATTTGTTCCAGACTCAAAATAAAGATGGACTGTCTTCCGAGTCTTGTTCAGTCTGCTTGGTGAGATTCCAACAAAAAAAATGGGAAACAAGAAACAACAACAGCATGCTGCTCATACACTTATAAGCACACTGTGGGGTTGGGTGGATATTTCGAAGTATTTGAAGATGCTTGAGAGATAACCTGGGAGAGGAAGGGTAATTACTTTGCCTTTACAATTCAGATCAGACTTGATCACACTCAATGAGGGTAAAATGAATAAATAGGCAGGCTATATACTGGACAAAAGGCTATAATCTGGATAAGGCATGCTGTGCACACCAACAAGAGGTGGGTATATATTCGTCCAAATGTGTGGAAAATTTAAGAGATGGAACAACAAGATTGAAACACAAACCCTGACTATCCGATATCCAGACTAGAATTCAAACCTTCCTTGCTTCCCCTTGTTCCCGACATCTCTTCTTTGAGCCAATTTGTCCTTTTCCTCCTCCTCCTCCTGAGTGATGTATGCCTCCTCCAGTGCACTAGCAGATACGTGCAATTCCGAAAGTCGTTGAAGTTGTTCCTCATACTCTGCCAAAACAGCAGAGTCAACCTCTGCTAGCTTTTCATCAATCTTGACTATATCCTTTGTCTGGGAAGATCTTTCGAACAGGGGTCTCGCTGTCTTCCACAATTCGACTGCCTTCATGACCTCTCCACAATTATTCAGTATGTCACCTATTCGAACCATGCAGTCTGCCCTCCAGCGATGGATATCCATGAATGTGAATCCATCAAGAGCAACATTAAACAGGCTGAGTGCTGTTTCATTGTCCCCTTGGACTGAA
Source organism: Mycena rebaudengoi (assembly GCA_029282285.1). Classification (NCBI taxonomy): domain Eukaryota; kingdom Fungi; phylum Basidiomycota; class Agaricomycetes; order Agaricales; family Mycenaceae; genus Mycena; species Mycena rebaudengoi. The sequence continues at coordinate 348,438 of JARJCX010000035.1, forward strand.
AAAATCTGGCCAAGGCAGCAGAATGCTTGCATTGTCTGGTGCTTGTCCTTGCACTTTAATGTCAGTCCAAGGAAGATCCCGGCCCATCGCAGTGTTGTTTGGATATCATTCATCCCGGTGGAAAGATCTCCAAGCTTTTCAAGGCATAAGAGTGCCTGTTCTGTCTTAATATCCAAAGACAATGTAAAACATTTTTCAAACATGGCATTAACAGTCTCAAGAGAGCCATCAGTTCAGCTGCCACATAGTCAATGGAAATAGATATTTCTCTGCTATTATACCCATACAGTGTGTTCAAATGAGACTGAACCATGTCCAGATTTTGACAAATGATTTTTGAGTCAGCACCAGTAGCAATATCAATTGAAGCAATGTTTAAGTTTGCCAATATGGCAGTGTAGGAAGTTGGCTGGCAGCTGGATGCAATGGTGACTTGCAGGTTATGAGATTCCAGATAATCAGATTTCAGAAGGTGCACTTCAGCCTGATGATTTAAGATCTTAAGCTCCAATACACTTTTTTGTTCACCAAGAGTAGCCAGGATGTGTCTGGCTTTTTGCAGAAGACATTGAGCATGCTGGTAGTTTGCCAATATTGTGTGACATCTTCCTTGACGCCAAAGAGAGGATGCTTGTAAATAGATGTCCCCCATGTGCTCAGCATATGTATATGCCTTCTTGGCATGTGTGAGTGCACTCAAGGGTTTTCCGGTGAGATTCAAGATGTCACATATGCTGGTCAATGCATGGATGCCAACAATGGTGGGGTATCCAATACTTTCTGCCAGAGAATAGGCTGTTTGAAAATACTTGAGGGCGGTGGCAAAATCAGACTCCCCAAACCGGAAGTAGATTCCCAGAGCACAGTACCATCTGGCTGGTGAGAAATTAGTTAGATGAACATAAATACAGTGATTGTGTCTTACCCTGTTCCAGTGGGTCTTTTGATATGAAATGCTGAGTTCCTAGGGTGATGTGGCTATTGAAATCCAGATCAGGTAAATGGTCAGAGCTTTGCAGCAGCTCAATAAGATATTCCCCAAAAATTGGATGGCCTTTCCAATGCAGCATTTGCCCAGAAAGCTGCAGCAACAGGGGTGAATATGTGTTTTGAACCCGATCATAGAAACGATTGAGGAACAGAATGCTCTCAAATTCTGGACAAGATCAGACCCCTCTTGTTCAAGCCCATCATGGAGAACAGTGCTGAAGTTTCCCAAATTTCGTGAGATTTGAGGGAGTATATGTGCTACTTTGAGATTCTTGAATTGGTTCCAAAGATCAAGAATTTGATGGAAGTGTTCCCGTAGTTTTAGCTTTAAGGCATTTGCTGGAGGATGAATATTAAGGATATGCTCTCGTATTGGAACCAGAACTTTGAGATGTTGATCCTGGCCAACAAATGCAAGGGCCGTTTGAATAAGAGTGGCCTTGCAGGCCAGAATGTTAGGGAGTGGCAGTTGCACCTGCACCAAATCTGCATCTGCAAACCCATCTGGGAGCAGGGACAATATGCTGAGCAATTCCTGAGCATCTCTGGTCATCCGGGAGCTGGTGTATGACAACATGATGGAGATGTCCAGGCTTGATTGCTGGTCATACCCACTTGAAAGCATCCGAGTACTTTCTGATTTCCAACGGGAAAGTGCCTTGGCACAGCCTTCAGAACCAGCAACACTCGCAATGAGGCGGACTGCTAGTGGAAGGTTCCCTGTCAGTTTAAGGAGTGCTTTGATGCTATCATCATCGTGCCCATCATTAGCAACTGCGATGAAGGTCTGCTGAGCAGCCATATTGGAAAGTGGCTCAAGAGGGGCCAAGAAGGGGCGGGTCCATTTGACTTTGCTTGGTCGCTCTGCACCTCTCAGGGTGATCTACAGTAGGTTAAAGTTATTATTTGATCAACTTGTAAACATGACTCACCATGAGACCCAAGTGGGGGACATCAGTCAGGAGAGATAGGAACTCTTCAACTTCAAAGCGAGATGAAAGGGCTTCCCAAGTGGTCTCCAGATTGTCAAGGACCAGAAGAGAAGGAGGAGCATGGGAAAAATAATGTGCAATCTTGTTTGCCATTTTTGAGCCCTTCTCCAGTCCAATGTGAGCTGCAATTGTCGCTGCCAGCTCAGTGCAAGTGGGGCTTGAGTGGCATGGAACAAAGTATCGGTGCAAATACTTGGCTTCTACTTCTGGATTATGGAGAGCCACTGTGGCAAGGCTGGTTTTTCCCATGCCCCCTGCACCAAGAATGGCAATGTGGGCGGAATCCTGCACTAGAATATTCACCAGATCCTGGAGCTCCGATTCACGGCCATGGAAAATTTGTGGGCATGGTGGAAGTAGACCAAAGGAGCCTGAACTGTTCAAGAACTAGAATGAGATTGATTCTGGTTGCAGATTTGGCTCACCTATTATTCTCTAAACTTGACAGAGTTCCTGCCACCTAACAACCACAAGTCAAGAAATTACTGGTCATAATTTGTTACCCACTGAGGAGCGATCAGAACCAGTGAGGTCAGGGGCAGTCTTCAGAGCTTGAGCCTGCAAATGATTTGGATATGGTTTGAGATACATTTAATCTGATTTACCTTGAACAATTGAACCATCCTGCTGAGCTCTTGCTTGCATGTTTCCAATCTTTCCACAGCCTCAGGCTGCCTGAAAAGTCCTTTGATTTTTCCCAGAGTTCCCTTTTGTTGTCCATTCAGGACTGTGAACAACTTTTCAAGTGTCCTGGTGCAAAATATCAAATGAATTCTGGTCATGATTAAATGGGACTCACTCTGTGAATTTTGCAATGTCATACAGGAGTGTTGTTGGAAGGACACCCTCAATTTCGGAAGTTGAATGAAGCTGGGCAATGATACACAGGATTTCATGAATCTGCTCCATAATCTCAGCATATTCTTCCTTGTTTGATCTGATTGTCTGTTTTTTTTTGGCTAAATATGGTGCCAATGGCCAAAAGAATTGACTTACTTCTACAGACTTCGTAATTGACAAGCACAATGCAGCAGTGGAGCCAAGGAAAGGCACTTTTGCTGTTTCTGCAATGTTTTTGGCAGCAGTAGCAGCCACAATGATATATTGGATAAGATTCTTCAAATTTGCTGTAGTAGGCATGGTGGGCATTGGTGATGGGAGAGACATCATTTGCCAGGGCTTATGTATCTTTTGCTGTGTTCCTCCCACAGATACTTCCACGTGCAGTCTCACCATCACATCATACGTGCACATATAGGTATTTGATGCCACCGAAAATAACCTCTATGTTTCACATGTCGCGAAACAAAACTCAGAACACTCCTTGAATCCTGGTGCACTCTCCACTCCATCCTCACACATTGGTGTCTCACCCTTGAATTTAAGGACTCAGGTGAAAGGGGAGCAGAAGTAAAATACCGCAGAGCTGTGCGGCCATTCCCTGATGCTCCACCAAATCTGCAGGCTGAGCTTCTCGCGGGAGATGGATTCCCAGCAGATGGATCCCATCACACCTCAGTGCGCCACCTACAGCAATTGGGCACTGCCAACATACGGAACAGAAGACGAGATAGTTCCCTGATCCCACATGTCACTCTGTCACAATGCAATGATCATCTTGCGCCCTCGCTACATCATTTGATGATTAGGAGCCGCATATTTGCGAGTGCTTTGCAATTAAATGGTGTTTACTATCACGCACATCGAAACGAAAACTTAGACAATGGCTATACCTTGTAAACTGTGACATGTGGGCATTCTGGGGAGTTGAAAAAAAGCGCAAAACTCGAAAGAAGAAGCCACGTCCAAATGGGTAAGCCTCTGGTGTCAGAAATCCTGCCTCCAATATTGCCAGCCAAATGGAGTCCCATGCCCGTGGCCTCGGGTAATTGTGTTCCATATAAAGAACCGCACCCTGCGGGCAATGGGTGGGCCAATCAAAAGAGTCTGAGAAAAAGAATCCCATGTGGGATCCTCTGAGTTATTAATGGGTTTAGTATCATGACGCTGCTAAACTGTATACGGCGGGATTCTAGGAGACACGAGGCCGGAATTATCCGACGGTACGAAGAAGAAAAAGGCACACAACTCAGATCGCTCAATCATTCGCGCAAGCCTAGGTAATTTGACAAAAGAAGCATTGAAAATGACTTCCGCCCTACAACCTCACCACGACTCGGAACATGTACTCGGAACCCATTTTCGCCGCCCGTACTCCACGCACCCTTCTGTAAACACCTTGTGGCCGTGTGAGTTAAGGGAGAAGGGGAAATATGAGGCATGGTGGGGATGATGACCCTCGCATCCATCCGATGCCCCCCAAAAACGCGAAGGGAATAATAAAACCGAACAAAAGCAGACTCACATACTGCCCCTCGAACCTATACGCCTAGCCCTTGTCTTTCAGCTCGTCCGCAACGTGGAAAACGGGGGTCTGTGGGGTGTGAGTCAACAATAAACGAAAAGAAGCGGGGGAGCACGGAAGTGTGCGGGAGCGGAAGTGCGGCAGTGGTTGGGCGCCAAAAGAAGATTGGAAGTTGACGGCGAAGCTTCCTCGCTCGTTTTGACGTCACCGCGAGTAGCCGCCACCCAATGAATGCATGAATTCCGCGCAGACCCAAAGAAAAATGAATATGAGAAACCAAATCAATGAAAAAACCCTAATCAAAAAGGGTGAAGAAAACGTATAAACAACCCAAACCCGTCACCAATGCGCCAGTCCCACGCAGGCAAGAAAAATAAAGGCACGAACCGAAGAATTTATTTAGTTGGAAAGGAGGAACGAAGAGCTGGTCAGAAAGATGAAGAGTGGCACCAATAAGTGCGCAGACACCGGTCAAAAATCGCGCATGGTGAAGACGATAGACGAAGGTGCGAGCCGCCATTCAAACGTGAAAACCAAGCAAAAAATCGATACAAAGAAAGGAATAAAAGAAAAAAATGAAGAAGAAACAGTGCGCCCATCCAACGCAACATCAAGTTGCTAGCGCACCATGAATAGATCTGAGTGAGAGCCTCAAATTCTATTTAATTTCGCTCCCAGGAAGCTTACATGCATGAATTTATCCTGGAGTCCGGTTTCAAAATTAACGAACTAAGGCTATGAGACTGTTGAGGCCATCCACTGAATATCGCGGTAGTACGCATGTCGAACATCAGTGGCCACCTGATAATACCACAGATCGACTCATATTAGAGGGGGGTTACCCCCCCTAACCTCCCTCTAGTGAGAGGCGGTTCAGGCATACCACGATGCCGCATGCTTGGGTTTTTTTTTTCAAGCAGGACTTGGGAAATTTTTTGAAAATCTGGCCTGCCATGGTGGCCATTTGGGGGTGGGTGTTGGGGTAAGCGGGAGGGGGTGATTTGGGGTGGGGTCGGGGGGGGTGCTGCCGCCATTGCCGCAACATTTTGGGGGGAAGGTACAAAAGTGTCTAGGATTGTGTGCATACATTAGGTACTGTTAGTACCAACCAAAAGCATGAAAAAAAAAATCGGGGAGGGGGGGGATCTGCCATGACTGCCACCCATCCACACCATTTGCCACCACTGCCGCACTTGGTCTTAGCCAGGTCACAAAAAATTAGTGACCCCAATGGTACTGCCGTGGCTGCCGCCACAAGCCTTATCCAGGTCAGTAATTTTTTGTGACTGCATCCAACTGCCACACCTGCCGCACAATCAGAGTCATCACTTAACTCTATCACAAAAGAATTGTGACCTAGTTTGGCTGCCACCATTGCCGCCCATACACCCAATCTGCCGCCGCTGCCACAATGATCCGCACCACCAATAATGGTGGCAATGATGGCAGTTAAGAACATCAGTATTTTTTTGTGACTTCCTTCAGCTGCCACAGTTGCCGCCCATACACTTCATCTGCCACCACTGCCACAATGATCTGCACCACCAATAATGGTGGCAATGATGGCAGTTAAGAACATCAGTATTTTTTTTGTGACTTCCTTCAGCTGCTACAGTTGTCACCCATGCACTTCATCTGCCACCACTGCCACAATGATCAGCACCACTAATAATGGCAGCAATGATGGCAACTAAGAGCATCAGTTCTTTTTGTGATTTGTTTTAGCTACCACAGTTGCCGCCTATATATCTGATTTGCCACCGCTGCCACAGTAATCAGTACCAAGAAGAGTAATGGCAACAGTGGCAGTCAAGCACCTCGATAATTTGTTTGTCACTTGTTTTAGCTTCCAGCGTGGTCAGCATCGCTGATAACCTCATTAATTTGTTTGTGGCTTATATTAACTGCCATAATTGCTACATGTAGACCCCAGCTGCTGCTGCTGTGTCAGTGGTTGGTACCACCAGTTACGGTGGCAATGGTGGCACCAATTTAGTGATCCCAGTGATCGGATCAGATGGAACATTCTGGTTACATGTCAAATTACCTTTTTTGCCCACTGTTTGCCACGTCGCTCTTCCTCCCTTCCATCATCTTGAATCTTGCTGGCCTAGAGGCCATAGCCAACCCCACCTTTCCTTCTTCCTATTATCTCTCTCACCCTATTGTGGGCTGCAGCCTTAGTTTGAACCAGAAGAGAAGACGATACGAGCACCTGAAGGGACTTCATCCAGCTCCGAGATTCATGCCTGGAACTCGTTGCCTGATCTTGTCTCTTCCTCTGCTACTTCTCCTAGAGAAGCCATCTGATCTACTTCAGCTCAATGAGGCATGTACACCCTAGGGTAGCATTGCACTGACTCTGCTGCTGCAACACCCTGACCCTAACCCTGAGACATTCAAACGATCCAAGGGAGGTTCTGGTAGATAATGGATCCTAATTTAAGTGTAAAAATATCTCAGTACCATGAACATCTTGTTGTTTTTACATCGAATGCCACAGTTGCCATGAGAAAATACATGTTTGCCGTCATTGCCGCCATTTTGGTAGGTGTCTGCCATGGCTGCCAGCTTCTACATCCATATCTGCCATGACTGCCATCATTCTATGCATAAGCACAACTCTTTTTTTGCATGAACCATCTATAGGTGCTGCATGGATCTGAACAGACAGAATACCTTCAAAGTTGGGCCTAAATGGCTCGCATTTATTTTGTATTTCTGGTATACCTGTGCCCCAAGTTCTGAGTGGTCGCCAACTTGTTACGCAATTTTGAACTTGATGAGTCCACCACATTTATTCCTGCCTTCTAGATAAAGATCCGAAGAGATAGAACTCTTCCTATAAGTTGTAAGCACCATATAAATCAATTTGGCAATGGGATGACATGTTGTGGCCAAGTTAGTTTTCAATGTACAGAAACCACCTAATTCTCACTTTTCGGCATATAGTGGTCTTTCCTTCAAGCCATAATTTCAACCACTGTTTTTTTCAACTGCTCAAATGTCTTCAAATCCGACATGAATGTATAGAGGGTGTCATCTGAGCCCTCAGAGCAAGTTCATCTGGCCATAATACTCTCACTGTGGACAAGATAACTCGGAAATGGTGTACATGTGAAATTTGGCAATTGAAGCTGCTGTAGATAATTTCTATGACTTCTATAGACCCATTTACCACCTTTACATATACATATCTTTGTTCAGATATGAACTGCTCATGCTACCTGAACACACGAGCACCTGGATTGTCATCTTCAATTTTGACATCTGGACCAATTTCAACATGCACTGCCATTTAAGAGCAAGTACTCAGAAGATCTGAGTTAGTAATCAAAGGGAGGATGTATGAGTTGCTTTTAATGCCCCTGCACCATTCAACAGACATTTTCAAAAATCATTTCAAATGATGGCAGTCATGGCAAGACAAAATTTTGAGTGGCAAAGGTGGCAGAAGCACTTCGTAGTGATGTTAGCTGGCTGTATATGCTCAGATACAGTCCAACAAACTGTTGTATTTGTCATTTGGGCTAAACATATGTATCAGGAAGTCTTGGTGCAAGTAGTATGCCCGGAAGTATCCCGGAATAAAGTAGAACAATGTAGAACAATCTGACATTATTTATTTATGACTCTGTATGAGTCTGTATGATTTGGTACCACATATTTAGTAGCTATTTAAGCCAGTGTATTCTGTAGTTCAGTAACTAACTACTTCTACCTGAACCACTACAACCTTGTGTGATTAAGTCTTGAGCCACACTTACCCCGTGTCTCACCGACTCAACTAAGTAAACTGCGCCAATAGGAAGCCTTTGAGTCAAAAATCCCTCCCTCCATCACCGGTAAGAACACAATGTCCACTGTGCCATTCTCCGCAGAGGTGTTTGGGATGTCCAATCCATTCATCAACTAGGAGAGCCCCCAAGGCTAAAGAAAAAAAGTTAGGCAGAAGGGAAGGCAGCAGTGGGCATGTTAGTATATGTGGCAGTATCGTCTGGTATCCCCCTTAGCAGGTGCACCTTGAGGGCAGGGATGTCCACTCAAACAAATGTGAGACCACTGTGGCAGCGGTGGCAAATCAGATATATAGGCGGCAACTGTGGTAGCTAAAACAAATCACAAAAAGAACTGATGCTCTTAGTTGCCATCATTGCCGCCATTATTAGTGGTGCTGATCATTGTGGCAGTGGTGGCAGATGAAGTGCATGGGTGACAACTGTAGCAGCTGAAGGAAGTCACAAAAAAAATACTGATGTTCTTAACTGCCATCATTGCCACCATTATTGGTGGTGCAGATCATTGTGGCAGTGGTGGCAGATGAAGTGTATGGGCGGCAACTGTGGCAGCTGAAGGAAGTCACAAAAAAATACTGATGTTCTTAACTGCCATCATTGCCACCATTATTGGTGGTGCGGATCATTGTGGCAGCGGCGGCAGATTGGGTGTATGGGCGGCAATGGTGGCAGCCAAACTAGGTCACAATTCTTTTTGTGATAGAGTTAAGTGATGACTCTGATTGTGCGGCAGGTGCGGCAGTTGGATGCAGTCGCAAAAAATTACTGACCTGGATAAGGCTTGTGGCGGCGGCCACGGCAGCACCATTGGGGTCACTAATTTTTTGTGACCTGGCTAAGACCAAGTGCGGCAGTGGTGGCAAATGGTGTGGATGGGTGGCAGTCATGGCAGATCCCCCCCCTCCCCGATTTTTTTTTTCATTGCTTTTGGTTGGTACTAACAGTACCTAATTTATGCACACAATCCTAGACACTTTTGTACCTTCCCCCCAAAATGTTGCGGCAATGGCGGCAGCACCCCCCCGACCCCACCCCAAATCACCCCCTCCCGCTTACCCCAACACCCACCCCCAAATGGCCACCATGCCAGGCCAGATTTTCAAAAATTTCCCAAGTCCTGCTTGAAAAAAAAAACCCAAGCATGCGGCATCGTGGTATGCCTGAACCGCCTCTCACTAGAGGGAGGTTAGGGGGGGTAACCCCCCTCTAATATGAGCCGATCTGTGGTATTATCAGGTGTCAGTGGCCGGGTGTTTTACTAGCCTCTTGATGTCCAATTGCATTAAGTACCTGCAGGGTAGATATCTATAGCTTATGCGCGCTCCTCCGTGTATTCTGAAGCCTTATGCATAGCTGAAGGTCTCATATTTGTATTTTATTCTTTTCTCATTGAGTAGGCGTGGAGAGTATTGATTTGGGACTGGTCCTGCGCACCTCCAACAGATTCTTTTCTCTCTTACGCGGCCGGTTAATCGTACCGCGGGACAGGACATTCCTCGAGGTTCGGAGGTCTGGCGGACATGTGGAAACTTTAATAAGAATACAAAGGATTGGCGTGGAGGTGACGAGAGGGTTGAAGGCGAGTTGGGAAACGCGGGGCGTGGAAGGAAAAGGATAAAATAAAAGTGTATTAGCCTGGATGAAGACGAAGAGCATAACAAAAAAATACGCGCGTTGGTCGTGGGGATATGAGAGACCGTGACGCACAGCACGGTGCATTGGCACTAACATTCATTCCCCTCAAAAGGAAAAGAAAAATAAGGAATAAAGAAGGAACAACTCACCGTCCCGCCCCCCGTTGTCCTAAAAAACGCGGATGCGCAGCCGTCGTATCTATTAGCATCAGTACATAAATTCAGAGAGTATGAAAATGACCGCGAAACGAAGAATCGAACGTGGGGGCACGCAAAACAAAAAATTGGCTTGAAAGAAGAATAGAATAAGAATAGAATAATAATGAATAGTCATTCCATGCGCAGACACCAGTTAAAACTCGCGCATGGTCAAGACGACCTGCATCCGAACATCTAAGCCAACACACTATACGAATAAAAACGGGACAAAAGAAGAGAGAAATGTAGAAACAACGCACCCATCCAACCTGCTGCTAGATCACCGCGAATAGGTCCGGCCTGCGTACATGCGCATTAGTTAGTTAGAATAACGCGAAAATACGCGCGGCTGTGTGGAACTAGTCGACCCGCACGCAGTCGATGGGGCCGACTCGACGTGAATACGCAGACGTAGTATCTGTTAGCGAGTTAATAATCACTAAATAAATTCAGCGAGTATGTACAAAAAAAGAACAAATCAATCAAAGTAGAAGGAAGAACAGGAATAGACGAATGAACAATGGCGCCGATGCGCAGCTAGTCAAAGTCGCGTACAGTCAAGACGATCGGAATCCAAATTCCAAATGCGCAAACCAATAACGATGCGCATAAAGACGAAACAAAAGAAAGAAAGAAAGAAAGAAAAAATAGCGCACCCATCCAACACTACTACTTGATCTCGGGGAAGAGGTCCGCCTGCGTTGACGAAGGGGAAGACCTGTGTGCGCGGTGTATCGGTTAGAATCGAGTAGAACATGCCGAGCACGATGCAAGACGGACGCACCGCGGAACACGCACGATAGCCGCAACTCGCCCCATGCACAATCCCGCCGCACAACGCGAGCAACACCTCCACAACGCAAGAAGGAAACCCGATAAAACCCAAGTCGCCACTCCTCCTTCTGCGCCTTGCTTACAACATTCGCCTCCCCCAGCGCAGCGAGCACGAGCTGCCAGGGTACGGCGTGCACGCGTAATCCCTGCTCCCACGGCGGGTCGCCCCCCCGTAAGAGCCACCCTCAGCAGGTAACACCGGCTGCTCCATCCACGGTACAGGCCATACCCGATAAAACCCCCAATGAGCACCTCCGCGTGAAGCGCGCGCCGCCCCTCCGCATCTCACCACGCATGGTTTCGCGCTTCTTGTCCCACTGCGGTTTCTCGCATCGGGTGAGGCGGAGAGGCGACGTCTACGAGGAACGCCATCACCGCGGGTACGGCGACTGCGATGGGGTTGACCGGTAAGCTCACGGTGTCAACTGTAACGAGTAAGTGTAGGGAAAACACTTATCGTATCCCCACGCGCTCTCTCCGCCCACTCCGTGTGCCGGGGTTCGAACGCGGTGCGCTGGCACTCCTACCCCCATCTGCTGAGAGTACTAGTCGCGTTCACGGACCAAAGAAACTTAAATCTCACTGCGAAAATGAGTCACCGCATCCTCCAAATAGCCCCTCGGCTCCCGCAGTTCCCTCTCCTACGCCTCACCTTCATCTCCGCATCATTGCGTTTCCCTCCATAACGCGCGCCGCAGCTCGGCGGATTCGTCTTGGAGAGGAGCGCGGGATGGTCGGCGTCGTCGGAGCGTAGCAATGGTGGGTGTGAGTCTGGGAATGGAGTGTGTCTGTGCGACAGTGGCGGTGGCGGTGGTAACAGACTAGGAAGACGCGCCTGCGCTGGACTCGAAGGGTGCGGTGTCCTGGCGGCGCGCACTTCCGAGCATCGTCAAGCGTGTGTGCAGCACTGAGAGAGTACATGCGTCGGGCGCGACAAATTCGAGGGCATGCGTGCGGAGGGCCGGTGCCCGACGGAAGCGGAATTCGGATAAAAATACGGTGCGTGTCGTATTAATATTGCTTGTACGCGTAGTTGTCTACGTAGCTGCAATAGATGTCGATTGTAGTGGACAAGTGGACATAGACATAGACGTGGACGTGATCAAGTGCACTGTCTGCCTGCGTGGAGTGGATTAGGGTCGAACTGGCAGGAGGGTGGCGCAGTGGTTTGTAGTGTGAAGACGCCCAGTTAGGCTGGGAAGCGTGGAAACGTCGGATGCAAGCCTCGGGCGGCGACGGGGTGATGGTTGTTGGTGAGAAGAGATGACGCACGTGAGCGGACAAAGAAAGCACAACAACGCGTCTTCTTCGACACATTATGCTGAGGTGCGCACCGGGTGCAAGGGTGGACGGAAAATCCAACGACTTTTGTCTCAATCACTATATAGAAATTCACTCTGCTGGAATTACATAAATAGAAAATCTATCGAACTGTTGGGCGAGTCGGAGTAACAGATACGAGATTATTTACTCGCGCGGAACTTCATTGGATGGCGCGGGAAAGAAAAAGTGATAGGTAGGAACTAAATCAATACCATATGAGCATGGAATACTCATAAGAATAAAATAAAATAAGCTGGCGCATCCCAGAGTAGGGGAGTATCTTGCCAATCAATGCACTCAGGTTATGAGACGAGCTCCAAGCGACGTGAACACTGAATACCGAATAGGTAAGGGACTGGGTGCATTAAATATCGAGGCGATTATTTTTTTTAGCTTCCTTACCGCGTTTAACGGTTTGGGATCAAGGCAACAGAAGAACTGAGAGAAAATTTTGGATGAACGGAATACCTTGCACCTTGATTTGAATCCTGCACAGAGAATTGCTCGCCGATGTGGCGTGCAATGCTAGCGAAATAATGATGATTGAGGCAGTACAGAGAATAAAACGGGGTGAATTGCCAATCATGCTTCAAGTGTTGCATTGGAATATGTAGAATTTTGACTTGAACAACTTACTGACCTCGCAACGGACGCACAGCCAGTCGAGGTAAGAGGCAGTGCGAGAGAATGGGGTGCGTCTAGAGATTGAAATATGGATTCGTGGCTAAGCACAAAAGTGAGAAAAAATTACTTACCAATGCTAGCGCGGTAAGTAAAGCCTAGCGTTTGATATAGGCCAATAGACACACAGGGTTTGAGTAAGTAGCTCATTGAATGGTCACGCGATGGGAATAAAAGTATATGTTGCATTAGAATGAAATGTAATGTGATTACCAATCTACTGGCGTCGGATGTGGTCTCGAAGCACAGACAGACATTCGGTGGAGTCGATGTCATCAAGTACAAACTGCATGCGTCGCAAAACTGATACTCACTCACCACTTGGTCTCTCTTTGCCAGACACATCAAAAATTCTAATTTGTACCTAGCTCGTACCTCTATCTTCAGATATATCTCGAACCCTCAGTCGCGCGCGTCCCGCACAGCCGAAAGAAAAAAGAGAGAAAAAACTCGACACATACCCGCTTAACATTCCTCACTGCTAAACAAGAAACCACGCCAATGAGACACCCCCACAAAAAAAGGGAAGACAAGGAAATAATAATAAAATGGGAAAAAAAAAAAGATACTCACCCCCCGCCCTCCAACGCCCAGATGTTGCGGTTTGTGCACGAAGATGCAGACATTGAATCTGTTCGCAAGTGAATACTTGATGAAGAGGCGCGCAAACCAAAGAATCAAGTAGGAAGAAGAATAATCGCCCCAATAAATGCGCAAATGACAATGAACGATACCGCACTCGAATGGCTAAGACGCTGGCATAAAAAACCACGGGTGTCGATAGCCATCTCTGACACGTTCCTCGGAGAAAGAGGCGGGAAGTATCTTACGGCACTACGAGCTTCCATCATCGGACAAACTCACCCCAGAATCACTGTATCTGTAGCCGATTTTCGAAGCCGGCACCCCCCGCAACCTTTCTGCAACCACAGGCTCGTGACTGCGCGCGCTCGCTTCATTCACTGCCGTGCATTTCTCGCGGTGCACAGCCGCCGGCGCCTTTTTTGAGACGCTGCATTCTCCGTGTGTGCGAGCGAGATGGGAAGAGGGAGCAAAGGTGTCCTTTAAATCAAATATAAAGCACATAAAGGTGCCAAGGAACGTAGATGGGTGAGTGAGTAAGATAGATATTGAGTATGAAAAGGAATGAACAAGCGGATAAGAGCGAATCACGGATATGCGAGTCACATCAGGAAAACACAGGAAAGGACGTAGATGCCACAAAAATGCGAGAGCGCCGTATCTTCGCAATACTAACAAAAATAAAAATGAAAGCGTAGCAAAGAACGAATAGCCCTCCCCGAAAATAAACAAATTTTGAGAATAGATGAAGCAGAAAGCAACTCACCGGCGAACTGCCCCTCTAAGTCATGGACGCTAACTCTGCTCATGCGCGACGCGGAAGGGCTGCACCACAGCGCGCGGGATCATTCCCTGCGTTTCGCAGGTCTGTGTCGTGCGTGTCAACGATAGTAATGAAAAAGGAGGGGAGTATTGTGAATGTGGCAAACAGGAAAAGAAAATTAAACGTCGCGCGAAGTTCCCTCACCATTTTTGGGACGTGAGCAGCCGCTAGCCACTGGCTCAAAGAAAGCCATCACGCGTGAGTCCCGTAGAGCCGAGAAAAATAAAAGCACTCGCCCACACCCGCCCACTCGGAAAACAAGAAACATGCAAACCGAAACAAAATTCGTCTCCACACCAACACTGCGGTGAACAAGAATCAGGCACCGACGAAACCCACACCCATTCGCGTCCTCCTCGCGACATGATAATCCTACCTCCGATCCCACGCCGAGCACGAGTTTCCAGTGGCCGAATGGATACTGTATGCGTAGCATCGGGGGGCGCGTTTGTGTCGTGGGCGGGGGCATTTTTCGGCCGACAAAATGGTGGTTGCATTATCGAACACTGCGTTGGAAGCGCCGGCCTCAAAAAAGCCCAATATTGCACCTCCTGGCGCTTCTCCATCTCCGTGCGCATCTCCGGCCGCTCCTCTCCTCCCTTGGATCACTCCACACGTTCAGCAGCGAACGCGGCGCGCTGGCGTTCATGCCACGCCGCTCGTTGCTGCAAGTGAGCCGTGTGGTCCATGTCTCGCGTCGTCTGCGTGGCGGTAAGCGCGCGCACAGTCTTCGAATCCCGCGCGAAGTTTACTCACATCTGCGTCATCCACATCGCCCTTCATCTCCTGCACCTCGCTCTCGCCGCTTTTCACCCGAAGCTTACCCTCCAAATATTCCCTCGGCGCAGCTCAGCAAATTTGTCTTGCGCAATGGTTTGGACGAGAGGAGCGCTCATGTGGGGAGAGGAGCACGGTGTGCGCGGTGGCTTCGCCGGGTTGCAGGGCGGTTATGTCGGCGTGGAGTAGCTGCATCCGATTCTGCGGTCGGTGCAGCCCCTCTGTGGCAGCGGTGGAGGTAGCGGCGGTGGCTGAGCAAGAAAGCAGCGAGCAATACGGAATCCTGGTCTTGAACGTCTTGAAGCATGTGTGGAGCGTCGAAAGAGTGCATGCGTCGAGTGTGAGAGTTCATGAGGACAAGGAGTCGCCGGCGACGGTAAACGGGAGGAGGGCACGCGCGGACTCGGAGAGCTGGCACATCATTGACGCAGTGAGAGCAACGGGCCAGTGGACGTGCGGCGTGCGAGCGTCGGCCCGGGCTGTGTTGTTGATATATAAGTACTTGGGCTGAGACCGAGTTATTTGCGTGCACGGCCAGCTTGTGCGGGTACGTACTGCGAGCGGGGTAGACACAAGAGACGATGTCCTAGCTCATGAAAAGTATGCATGGAGTGGATCCGGAGGAAAGAAAAGTGGAAGGATGGGTGGAACTGCCGCACCTGGTGCGCACTATAGGGCTGGGGCGGAGAAGGAGGCTGATGGGAAGAAGAGATGACGCGTCGCACGTGTGACTCAAACATGGCATAACAACGCGCTTTTTTTAGGCGCTAGATCTGTGGAAAGTGCCGTGCTCAGGCTGGCTCAGGGTAAACCTTCAAATAAAATAAGCAGTGATTTGCTCGCATATGCGGGGCCCAGAATTGAATAACTTGTGAGGCTTGAGGTCCTTCCACCAAACTAGGCGCACAGCCGTCAACCGCGATCTATGGCAAAGAAACACAGAGATATCCCGCTCCACAACCCTCTTGGATTATTTTGATGGCCTACAACGTGAAGTAATACTATTACATGCACTTGCAGACAAAAAAATGAAATAAAAATGTTGTTCTTCACCCAATGCCTCAAACGGAGTATAATTTCCGTACCGATTGCGTCTGTCATTGCGAAGTATCGCTTTATATAGCTACCAACGCTTGGAGGAAAGGAGAAATAAAAATCACAGACTTCTTCACCAAATGGCTTGAATCAGACCCGAGTCGAATAGGCGACCCAAGGGCGACCTTCTCCTTCCAGCCCAGGGTCAAAGGTACATAGCTATGTGACGCAGGATGATCCTGCTACAAAACCGTGTTTCCATTCATTTTACCTTCAGTGCTTCGACCATTTTCAACTCCACGTGAAAGAAAATGCACTCAATGCTTATTGCCTGCGCAAATATACTAATAGAACTGGTTAAAATAGATCAATCGTATCGGAATATATTAGACTCTTTGAAATACTTCCACGCGAAATAAAAGGCTCCGCCTCAACCTTGATTTCCAGACATAATACAATTTTACCACAGTTAGTTCAATTAAATAAATCAATTGGGGCTCGAATCCCTGCGCCACGCTGACGCCTCCACACATGCCGAGTTCCTCGCCCTCAAATCCACGCTCTTCTCAACACGGCACTCGCTGGGCGAATGCAGCTCAGTCTTATGGTTTGCGTTACATCTTCCTGTGTCGCAGCATGCTGTTGTTCAGTGCCCTTTGACATACCTTGCACACATTGTAGTCACCAAAACAGAACGAAAAAATCTGAAACTGGGTCATGCATCAGACCCGAGTTGACTAAAAATCACGGTTTAAGCGATCAACGAATTTGTTCCAGACTCAAACTTTGGGGAAGTCTTGTTCAGTCCACTTGCTGAGATTCCAACACGAAAAATGGGGGAAAAAAACTGGAAAAAAAAAACATGCTGCTCATACGCATATAAGCACACTGTTGAGTTGGGTGGATATTTCGAATTATTTGAGGATGCTTGAGAGATAACCTGCGAGAGGAAGGGTAATTACTTTGCCTTCACAATTCAGATCAGACTTGATCACACTCAATGGGGGTAAAATAAATAAATACGCAGGCTACATACTGGACAAAAGGCTGTGATCTGGACAAGGCATGCTGTGCACACCAAGAAGAGGTGGGTATGTATTCATCCAAATATGGGTGGAGCGGTGGAAAATTGAAGAGACAGAACAAGAAGATTGAAACACAAACCCTGACTATCCAATATCCAGACTAGAATTCAAACCAAGATTCCTTGCTTCCCCTTGTCCCCGACATCACTTCCTTGAGCCGATTTGTCCTCTTCCTCCTCCTCCTCAGTGATGTATGCCTCCTCCAGTGCACTAACAGGTACATGCAATACCGAAAGTCGTTGAAGTTGTTCCTCATACCCTGCCAAAACAGCAGAGTCAACCTCTGCGAGCTTTCTATCAATCATGAGTATATCCTTTGTCTGGGAAGATCTTTTGAACAGGGGCCTGGCTGCCTTCCACAATTCAACTGCCTTCATGGCCTCTCCATGATTACTCAGTATGTCACCCATTCGAACCATACAATCTGCCCGCCAGCGATGAATGTCCATGAAGGTGAATCCATCAAGAGCAACATTAAACAGGCTGAGTGCTGTTTCATTGTCCCCTTGGACTGAAGAAATCTGGCTGAGACAGCGGAATGCTTGCATTGTCTGGTGCTTGTCTTTGCACTTCAAAGCGAGTCCCAGGAATATCCCAGTGTACCTCAGTGTAGTTAGGATATCATTCATTCTGGCGGACAGATCCCCAAGCTTTTCAAGGCATACAAGAGCCAGTTCTGTGTTAATGTCCAAAGACAATGCAAAACAATTTTCAAACATTGCACTTGCAGTCTCATTAGCCCCATCTCGAAGACAGAGCTCAGCAGCTACATGATGAGCTATAAGACATATGTGTCTGCCATTGTAGCCATACAATGCTTTCAAATGAGACTGAGCCATGTCCAGATTTTGGCGAATGATTTTTGAGTCAGCACCAGTCGCAATGTCAATGAAAGCAATGTTCAAGTTTGCCAGGATGGCTTTATATGATGTTGGCTGGCAACTGGATGCAATGGTGACTTGCAGGTTACGAGATTTCAGATACTCAGACTTCACAAGGTGTATCTCAGCCTGCCAATTTAAGATGGGAAGCTCCAATCCAGTTTGCTGTGAACCGAGAGTAGCCAGGATGTGTCTGACTTTTTTCAGAAGACATTGAGCATGCTGATAGTTTGTCAATAGTGCGTGACATCTGGCTTGAAGGTAGAGGGACCATGCTTGTAAATAGATGGCCCCCATGTGCTCGGCATATCTATATGCCTCCTTGGAATGTGTGAGTGCACTCATGGGTTTTCCGGCAACTATTAAGATGTTGCAGATGCTGGCCAACGCATGGATGCCAACAATGCTGGGGTATCCAATACTTTCCGCCAAAGAATAGGCTGTTTGATGATACTTGAGGGCCGTCACAAAATCCAGCTTGGAGGACTGGAAGTAGCATCCCAGAGCACGGTACCATCCAGCTGGTAAGCAATTAGTTAGATGAACAGACAGCAGTGGTTGTGTCTTACCTTGTTCCAGTGGATCTTTTGCTTTGAAATACTGAGTGCCTAGGGTGATGTCATTATTAAAATCCAGGTCTGGTAAGTAGCCAGAGGATTCCAGTAGCTGAACAAGATATGCGCCAAAGATTGGATGGTCTTTCCAATGGCACATTTGCTCTGAAAGCAGGAGCAGAAGGGGTGAATATGATGCATGAACCCGAAGATAGAAGTGATTGAAAAACAGGATGCTCCTCAAATTCTGGACAATATCTGATCCCTCTGGGTCAAGCCCATCAAGGAGAACAGTGTTGAAGTTACCCAAATTTCGTGAAATTTCAGGATGTATATCTGCTACATTGAGATCCTTGAATTGGTTCCAAAGATCAAGAATTTGATGGAAGTGTTCCCGTAGCTTCAGCTTCAAGGCATCTGCAGGAGGATGGATGCTAAGGATATGTTCTCGTATGGGAACCAGGACTTTGAGATGTTGATCGTGGCCAACAAAGCCAAGGGCTGTCTGAATCAGAGTGGCCTTGCAGGCCATAATGTCAGGGATAGGAAGTTTTGTCTGCATCAAATCAGCATCTGCCAGCCCATCTGGTAGCAGGGACAGAATGCTGAGCAACTCCTGAGCACCAGGAGTTATACGGGAACTGGTGTATGATAACATGATAGATATGTCCAGGCTCGATCTCTGGTCATACCCTTCAGAAAGCATCCAAGTACTTTCCAATTTCCAATGAGAAAGTGCTTGGGCACATCCTTCAGAACCAGCAACACTGGCAATAAGGCTGACTGCCAGTGGGAGATTCCCTGTCAGCTCAAGGAGTTCTTTGACGCTGGCATTGTCATGGCCATCACCAGCAACCTCAATGAAAGCCTGCCGAGCAGCCACATTGGAAATTGGATCAAGAGGGGCTAGGAACGGGGGGGTCCATTTGACTTTACTTGGTCGCTCAGCACCTCTCAGGGTGACCTACAAGGAGCTAAGGGTATAATTCAAGAAGCCCACACACATCACTCACCATGAGACCCAAGTGGGGTACATCAGTCAGGAGAGATAGGAATTCTTCAACCTCTGAGCGGGATGAAAGTGCTTCCCAAGCAGTCTCCAGATTGTCAAGGACCAGAAGAGAAGGAGGAGCATGAGCAAAGTAATGTGCAATCTTGCCTGCCATTCTTGAGCCCTTCTCCAACCCAATATGATCTGCAATTGTTACCACAAGCTCAGTGCAAGTGGGGCTTGAGTGGCAGGGAACAAAGTATTGCTGTGAATATTTGGCTTCCACTTGTGGATTATGGAGGGCCACTGTGGCGAGGCCGGTCTTTCCTATGCCTCCTGCACCAAGAATGGCAATGTGGGCAGAATCCTGCACTAAAATATTCACCACATCCTTCAGCTCTGATTCACGGCCATGGAAGATTTGTGGGCAGGGAGGAAGTAGACAAAAGGAGCCCGAACTGTTCAAGAACTTTAGCAGGGTTGATTCTGTTTGCATGTTTGGCTCACCTATTATTCCTCAAACCTGACAGAGTTCCTACCACCTAACTTACCATGAGGCAAGGAATTAATAGTCATAATTGGCTACTCACTGAAGAGCGATCAGAACCGGTGAGGTCAGAGTCGTTCTCCAAAAGCGCAACAAGCTGTTCATGTTGTTCTTTGGCATCCTTTTTCATTTGCTCCATTTGAGACGAAGTAGAACCTGTAACTTGAGCCTGCAAATAATTTGAGCATGTATTGAAAAACATTTCATCTGATATACCTTGAACAATTCAACCATCCTGCTCAGCTCCTGCTTGCATGTTTTCAATCTTTCTGCAGCCTCGTGCTGCCTGAAAAGTCCCTTGATTTTGCTCAGAGTTCCCTTTTGTTGCCTATTCAAGACTGTGAACAACTTTTCAAGTGCCCTGGTGCAAAATATTAAATGAATCCCCATTCATCATTAAATGGGACTCACTCTGTGAATTTTGCAATGTCATACAGGAGTGTTGTTGGAAGGACACCCTTGATTTCAGAAGTTGAATGAAGCTGGACAATGATACACAGGATTTCATGAATCTGCTCCATAATCTCGGCATATTCTTCCTTGTTTGCTCTGATTGTCTGTTTTTTTTTCCGGCTAAACATGGTGCCAATGGCCAAAAGAATCGGCTTACCTCAACAGACTTCGTAATCGACAAGGTCAACGCAGCAGTCGAGCGAAGGAAAGGCACTTTGTCTGTTTCTGCAATGTTCTGGGCAGTCGTCGCCGCCAGGATAGTATACTGGATAAGATTCTTGAAATTTGTTGTAGTAGGCATGGTGGGCATTGGTGATGGGGAGCAGTGCCATTCACCAGATCTTATATATCTTTTGCCGTGTTCCTCCCACAGATACTTCCCTGTGCATTCTCACCATCACATCATATGTGCAGACATAGGAACCTGTTATGGCACCGAAAATAACCTCTATGTTCACATGTCGCAAAACAAAACTCCTTGAATCCTGGTGCACTCTCCATTCCATCCTTACAGACATTGGTGTCTCAACCCCGAATTTAAGAACTCAGTTGAAAGGGGAGTAGAAATAAAATCCAGCAGAGCTCTGCAGCCATTCCCTGATGCTCCACCAAATCTGCAGGCAGAGCTTGCGTCACAGCGGAATGATCCCATCGTACCTTAGTGCGCCACCTACAGAAAGAGAACACTACCAACATCTGGAACAGAACAGGAGATGGGTCCTTGCTCCCAAAAATCAAACTGCAAGGGTGCCTTGATCATCTTCGAGGGCCGATCTGCCCTCACTACATCATTTGATGATCAGGAGCCGCATATTTGGGAGCTTTGCTGCATTGCTTTCCAATTAAATGGTGTTTACTATCACGCACATCGAACGAAAACTTAGACAATAGCTATACCTTGTAGACTGTGACACGTGGGCATTCTGGGGAGCTGAAAAAAAGCGCAGCACACAACAGAAGAAGCTATGTCCAATTGTGCCTCCTGCGTCAGATATCATGCCTCCGAGATTCCTCGGGTAATTGCGTTCTATAAAGAACCGCACCCTGTTGGCAATGGGTCGGCCGATCAGAAGAGTCTGAGAAAAAGAATCACACCTCTGAGTTATTATTGGATTTTAGTATTCTGACGTTGGAAGTCTACTGGATGGAACGAAAATAACGAGGTACGAGGTACGACGGGTTCCTAGGAGAAAAGAAGCGAGAATCATGTTACGGTACAAAATATTGAAATAGCCAGGCCGGGGCAAGCAGCTCAGATCACTCAATCATTCGCGCGAGCCTGGGTAATTTGGCAAAAGAAAGATTCACATTCGTGCAACCTCATATCTTACTAAGTACATGTATCTATAGCCAATTTTCGCGGCCTGCACCCCCGCACCACCCTTCGGTAAACACCTTGTGGCCGTGTGAGTTGAGGGAGAAGAGGAAAATACGAGAAATAAATGTCGTGGTAGGGATGATGACCCTCGCATCCATCCGATACCCCAAAGAAATGCGAAGGGAATAATAAAACCGAACGAAAAGCAGACTCACACACTGCCCCTCGAAGCTATACGCCTGCCCTTGTCTTTCAACTCGTCCGCAACGCGGAAAACGGGGGTCTGTGGGGTGTGAGTCAACAATAAATGAAATGAAGCGGGGGAGCACGGAAGCGCGGGAGCGGAAGTGCAGCAAGGGTTGAGCGCCAAAAGAAGATTGGAAGTTGACGGCGAAGCATCCTCGCTCCTTTTTGACGTCACTGCGAGTAGCCGCCACCCAATAAACGTATGAATTCCTCCCAGCCCCAAAGTAAAACGAATACGAGAAACCAAATCAATGAGAAAACCCCAATCCCGTCACCAGCGCGTCAGTCCCAGGCAAGCAAGAAAAATAAAGGCACGAACCGAAGAATTTATTTGGTTGGAAAGGGGGAACGAAGAGCTAGTCAGAAAGATGAAGAGTGGCACCAATAAATGCGCAGACAACGGTCAAAAGTCGCGCATGGTGAAGACGATAGACGAAGGCGCGAGCCGCCCTTCAAACGTGAAAACCAAACAAAAAATCGAAACAAAGAAAGGACTAAACAAAAAATTGAAGACACAGTGCACTCATCCAACGCAACTGCTTGATCTCCGCGCAGAGGTCCGGCCTCCATATATGTGTGTTGGTTAATAAGAATAAAGTGAATATACGCGCAGCTGAGTGGAAAAAGACGACCCGCGCGGTTGGTCGGCCGACGCGACGTGAATCGGCAGGTGTCACAGTGACTGAGTATGCGCAAAACGAAAAGTATTGATTTAATTGAACACGAAGAGACGAAGAATTATTGACTAGAAAGATGAATAGGATAAGGGAATGAATAGTCACCGATGGCCAGACAGCAATAGTCGTGCCGATGCACGGCTAGTCAAACGTCGCGCACGGTCTAGATAAAAATGACGGCGCACGCGGACATCCAGACAACGAACAGAAGCGCAAGAAATAAAGAAAGAAGTAGAGCAAAAAAAAACGCACACATCCAACGCGTTGTGCCGCAGCTGCCGAATATCTACGAAGGGGTCCACCTGCATCGACGAGGGGGAGGACCTGTGGGGGCGGTGTGTCAGTTAACACCCCGAGGACGACGTAAAGGTGGACGTGGTTGTCTCATCTTGGCGCGCTGCGGAACAAACACGCTAGTTGCGACTCACCACAGGCGCCAATACCACCCCACCCCACCTGCCGTAGGACACGCGCCACACCGGATCAAACCCCGAGCACCATTCCTTACTCCCAACATCTACTCCCTTGCTGCGTTCAACACAATCTCCCGCTGGCTCGCGGCGTGCGGCGTGCTCGCCGGGGTAGATGATGTAGGCACCACAGGTCACACCCGACAAAAAGCCGTATGTTCCCCGTCACCTGCCACGAAAAAGGCCAGATCTGCGGGTGGAGGGGCGCGCGGGACTGACGGGTGAGCTGGAGGAAGCAGAGGGGCGCGTCGTCCAAGTGCGCAGTGAGATCTAGAATGCGGGAGCGGGGGAGGGGGTGGGGGAGTACAGAGTGCGTGGACTGCTCCCTCCTTCAACAGAAAGCGAGGTGATGTGCCAGCGCGCGGAATGGTCGGGGAGAGCGAAGTGGGATGTGGAGAAAGCGCAGTGGGAGGCGGAGCGCGCGGATATGAGGAGCGAGAAGTGCATGTACAGCGCGCGCAGCTAGGCGGATTCATCTTGCGCGGTGGATAGATACGCGGCGGTTATAGTCCAGAGGAGCGCAGGTTTGAGGACGAGGACTTCCGAGCGCGCGGAAGTGCCGCGGTGCGCAGGGCGGTTACGTTTTCCTGCAATAGCTTGTAGCGCATCGGTGGCGGCGGCAGTGCAGGTAGGGAAACACAAAGATAACGCAGCAGTAGTGCACCAAGCGTGGCGAGTCGCATGGAGTCCTGGCTGCGCGCGCGCTCAAGAACATCTTTAGGCGCGTGTGGAGCGTCGAAAGGGCGTATGCCTGGTGTGCTACTGAGTACGAGAATAAAGAGCAGAGTGTCGGCCGGGCTCTGGCTGTGTTCGTACTAGTAGTTGCAGTACTGGTAGACGTAGACGTAGCGACTGCAGACACGGAATTGTTCGCCTGCACCCCGTTCCCCACGCGGCCAGCTTGTGGGTGTTCCAGCTCGTCGGCGTTTGCTGCTTCGTCATCCTCGAGCTTTGCCGCTTCAGCGAGGGGTTTGCTGGTGTTGAGCGTGGGGGCGACGTGTGTGGAAAAGTGCGTGCAGAGTGGGTTGGGTAGTATGAGTAGGAGGATGGACGGACGGCGAAGGTGGCGCTGATCAAAAGAAGAGACGAGTCACGAGGCTGACGCGTCGGCACATGTATGACCAAAGACAGCACAACAACGCGCTTTTATCCTGGCGCTCAACTCTCACCGACCTGTCTGGCTTACACCCATGCTAAAACTTGTGTTAACCAAGTCCGTTTGAACACAACCTACAGCAACAAGCGTGAGAATGTCGCAGTGTTAACCATTAGGAGTTATGTATAGCAAAGCTGAGGTGCTCAAATTCAAACTTACTTTCAATCGAGTCGCTAGCGCACCGTGAATAGATCCAAGTGGGAGGCTTAAATTGGATTTAATTTCATTCACAGGCAGTCGACAAAAAACCCTGCATGAATTTAATCCTTGAGGCTGGTTTTAACATCAATGCTATCCTAAATGCCCGAACTACGGCTATGAGACTGTCAATTTCTTGAGGCCACTCACTGAGCTGCAATAAAATGGGATTCTCACTGTTCGATGCAGCCAGTCCTCAAGTTACAAGACTTGATTTACATGTTTCGGTATGTATACTCCTACTGTGACAGCACGCACATCTAACTTGGCAGTGGCCGGGTTTTTACGGGTGTCCAATTGCACTAAGTAACTTCGGGGCTTGATATCTGTTGCTCATCGCTCCAGATTCTCTTCTCTCGTACGCGGCCCGTTAGTCGTACCGCAGGACATGCTATGCCGGTGTCCTTCATCCCTCTTGCCGTCCCATAGGTTTGTGTCCTTCCCTCACCGTTGTATTCAACCGTGTATCTTTATTACTGCTTGTCTCCTGTTGACTCTGCGCACCAGATGAAAGTTCAATTCCTCGTGCACGATTTACCTTGTAAACATTGGCGCAGCCTCTCTACATCTCGACCCGCACATATTGCACTATATAATTGCCGCTGTCTATAGTAGTCTGCGCAACTATAATTTATCCAGTCCTGTGTTTAACTCGCATTCCCTCGCACCGCACAAAACTCGCCGCACTCAATACACGGGGCAGGATTGCACGGCTGATGGGAATATATTTTACACCGATAAATAGGGCTCTGAGAAAAAAGAAATAGAAGTGCGAGGCAGCTTCGTGCTGCTATAGCGTCGACGCGAGGAGCACCGGCATATTGTAAATTAAATATAAGAAGGATAAAGGTGCGAGGGAGTGCAGATGGACGAGTGAGTAAGACAGATATTGAGTATGAAAAAAAGGAATGAGTAGTGAATCGCAGACGGGGGGAGACATCATCAGGAATATATGCGGAATCAAACACCACAAAAGTGCGAGAGGAATCCGCACCAAAAATAAACGAATTAAAGTATAACGAAGAAATAATACCTCCTCCCCAGAATTACTTAAGAGGATACGAAATAATAATAAAATCACGCTCTCGCTTGGAACTTTACACCCGGCCAGCTGAGCTCGCCCACGATGCGGAAAACGGGCGCCATACACACGGGATCATTCCCTACGTTCGGGTATGTGTGAGTGAGTCAACGACAATAATCAAGAGGAGGTGAGCACAAAATGTGGGCGGGAGTGTGGGCGGGAGTGGGAGTGGGAGTGCGGCACAAGAAAAAGAAGACCCATGGGCGCCAATGAAGATAATAGGATTCGTGCAAGTCCCGTCGCCCCTTTTGGCCTCCAGCCACCAGCTCAACGAATGCCGTCAAACCCTCAATCGCATAGTCCCACGCAGCCGTAAAAAAAGAACACTCGTCCCGCCCACCCAACATTCCCCACCCCTGAAAACAAGAAAGGACGCAACTAAGAAAACCCCTAACGAAAAAAGAGAGAAGAAAGCCAAAGAAAATATAGGAAAAACACGCTTACCCCGCCCTCCATCTGCCAGCTCTTGCGGTGGAATGTTTCTCTGTGCGTGAATATGCAGGCGTTGTATCTATGAGCACGTCGATAATCAGTAAATAGATTTAGTGAGTGTGTGCAAAACAAGAATTAATTTAGTTGGAAAGGAGAAGCGAAGAATTAAATAGAAAGAATAGGAATAGGAGAATGAATGGTGGCCAATGCGTAGACACGAGTAAAAACTTGTGCCTAGTGAAGATAATAGACAAAGGAACAAGCCAACATCCAAACTGACGAACGATACGCATAAAAGCGAAAGAAACAAAGAAACAGCGCACCTATCCAACGCAACTGCTGGATCTGCACGTAAAGGTCCGGCCTTCGTACATGCGTGTTGGTTAGTCAGAATAAGGAAATACGGGCAGCTAGATAGAAAAGGTCGACCCCCGCACCGTCGATGGGGCCGACGCGACGAAACGCAACCGAACATGGAATGCCCTTGTCGCCATAGAGCGCCGTGGAACAAGCATGTCGCCGACGCGCCGCGGAATAAACCCTACCGGCCACTGGATGCAGACCAAAACAAAAGTATTCTCCACGCCAACTTGCACGCACCAATTAAACCCAAACCCCTTCGCGCCGTGCGCATCCCCCAGCGCCTTCAGACGGCAGTTACGGAAAAGTGCGCCAGCGCGCGCGGGATCATTCATTGTGCGTTGGGGTCGGTGGGAGAAGCGTGTTAGGCCGAGAAATATGAAAATGTTAGTCAGTGGTGGTTGATGGACATGTAGGAGAGAGATAAAGGGAGCGAAGAAGAAAAGAGATTTGAGTAGCGCTAACAGAAAGGAGAAATAGAAGCGCAAGGCAGCTTCATGGTGAATTGATACGGATAGTGTCGATGGGAGCACCCCTCCGCCGCACCGCATGCCACTCGCGTGGGCAAGCTGTGCTGCCGATATAAAACATCACACCGAGTCGCCGCCAACACTATAGCCCCGACAAGAAATAACGCACCCTCAATAAAAACACCGCGATAAAAAGCGATACGAAAGGAGATGAAAGAAGGGGACCACTCACCCCCCGCCCTCCATCTTTCCAGTTCTTGCCGCCGCCGTCTGTCCGCCCGGGAATACGCACATGTTGTATCTCAATGATCAGTACATGGATTCAGCGAATGCGATAGTGGGCGCTCAAATCTAAGAATGACCTCCGTCGATATTGATAATCAGCAAATAAATCCAGCGATTAGAAGGAAACGTGGGTGCGCAAAAGGAAGAATTATATCTGTTGCCCAGTGAATAACCCGTCAATGAATTCAGTGAGTATGAAGAATGAATGAGAAAGAAGAATAGCCGCGCCAATAAATGCGCAGCCACGAGTCAAAAGATGTGCATGGTCAGGATGATACGTGCGCCATGACCAAATGAAGTACCAAAGCAGGTCCAATTAAAATGACGAGAGGAATGAGAATAGAACATAGAAAGAAAAAAAGCGAATGGAGACACGACGCTCTATGCGAGCTGCTTGATCTCCGTGGCCTGCGTATACGCACGGTGGCTAGTTATTAGAATAAACTGAAATATGCGCCGATGAACTGAAATACGTGCGGCTGTGGAATGACTGAACCCGTGCGGGGAAATGGGGGCACCGTCGAACAAGCACGCCGCGGACGGTGTTGCTGCCAACGATGGGCACGGCACAACTGAATACGAAAGCGAAACAAAAGTCTCCACGCCAACACCGGGGTGAAGGAACAAGAAGCATCACCTGATTAAAGCCACATACCCGTTCGCGCCCTCCTCACAACATTCCACCTCCCGCCCCGCCCCTACCGCGCCGAGCACGATCTCCCGCTGGCGGAATGGGTACGGCGTGCGTGGCGTCTGGGCGCGCGCTTGTGTCCATGCGAGGGGGTCGTTGCGCGGCCGGGTTGCGTACCCGTTATACCGTAGACATGCATGAAGTGGTGGTCATAGCTTGAAACACTGGGTCTAAAGCACTGGACTCCCCCGACCAAGAAGCACTAGCCCGAACATTCCACGTCTCCGCGCCCCGCCAGCTCCGCGTACATCTCCGCTCGCCCCTCTTCCCACTTGGCGCGTTCTACATCCCACTCCGCACGTTCGGCGGCGAACGCGGCGGGCTGGCTTTGGATCCGCGTCTCGCGTTGTCTGCGTGGTGGTAAGCGCGGGCACCAATCCCGCGTGAAGCTTACTCACAGCCCCTCCGCGTCATCCAGATCGCCCTCCATCCCTCTCGCCGCTTCTTACCCGAAGACTTGCCCTCTATGCGTTCCCTTGGCGGAGTGCAGCAAATCCGTCTTACGCCGTAGTTTTGGACTAGAAGAGGACCGATGTGGGAAGAGGAGCTCGGGGTGTGCGCGGTGCGCAGAGCGGTTACGTCGGCGTGAGTAGCTACAACTGATGCTGCGATCGGTGCAGCCCGGCTGTGGCAGCTGTGGACATAGCGGAGGACGAAGACGACGCGGCGGGAAGTCGTGAGTCGCCCGGTGTCATGGCTGCGCGTGCGCTTGAGCGGCTGAAGCGCGTGTGGAGCGTCGAGAAGGCGTATGCGTCGAGTACGAGAGCTCATGACGGCGAGGAGTCGCAGGAGACGGTGCATTTCTTGGTGGAGCACGCGTGCGGACTCGGAGGGCTGGCACATCATTGACGCAGTGAGGGCAAAGGGCCAGTGGTGCGTGCGGCGGGCAAGAGTCGGCCCGAACTGTGTCGTGGATGTAAGTACTTGGGCTCATAGCGATAGTGCGCAGAGACCGAGTTCTTCGCGGTGCGTAGGCTCTTCGGAGTCGGAGACTTGGGTGGACCTGCCACCACCATAAGGCTGGGGCGGCGAAGGAGGCTGATGGCAAGAAGAGATGACGCGTCGCACGTGTGACCCAAACAGGGCATGACAACGCGCTTCTTTTAAGCGCTAGATCTGTGTAAAGTGCCGAGCTCAGGCTGGCTCGAGTACAGGTAGTTTGAGTAAGCCTTCAAATAAAATAAGCAGTAATTTTCTCGTGTATGTGGGGCCCAGAACCGAACCGAATCAGTCGTGAAGCGTGAGGTCCTTCCACCAACTAGGCACACAGCCGTCAACCGCGATCTATGGAAAAGAAAAGCAGCAATATCCCGCTTCAATTTTCCCGCTCCCAAACCCTCTTGAGTTATTTTTATGGCCTACAACGTGAAGTAGGACTATTATATGCATTTGCAAATGAAAAAATGAAAAAAAAATGTTGTGCTTTGCCCAATGGCTCAAACAGAGGGTAATTTCCGTACCGATTGCGTCCGTCATCGAGGCGTATCGCCTTAGATGGCTAATAACGCTTGGAGTTCAATTTCACCGAGAAAGGAGAGACAAAAAAGAAGACAAATCATTGCCTTTAAATTCTTTGCCGAACGGCTTGAATGAGACCCGAGTCGAACGGGCAACCTTCTCCTTCCAGCCCAGTGTCAACATGGCGATTTGACGCAGGATGATTCTGCTACCAAGCCGTGTTTCCATTCATTTTGCTTTCTGTGCTTCCACCTTTTCAGCTCTGCACGAAAGAAAGGCACTCAATGTTTATTGCCTGCGCAAATATACTAATAGAACTGGTGCAAATGAATGAATGGTATCGGAACTCTTTGAAATACTTCCACGCGAAATAAAAGGCTCTACCTCGACGCATATTTCCAGACATAATACAATTTTACCACAGCAGCTAGTTCAATTAAATCAATAGATTGGGGCAGCATGCTGCCCTTTGCACACATTTTAGTCACCAAAACAGAACTAAAAAATCCGAAACCAGGTCATATATCAGACCCGAGTTGGCTACAAATCACGGTTTAAACCATCAGCGAATTTGTTTCAGACTCAAACCTTGGGGAACAAAATAAGGATGGACTGACTCCCGAGTCTTTTTCAGTCCGCTTGGTGAGATTCCAACACGAAAGGGGGAAAAAAATGAAAGAAGAAAGTGCTCATACACCTATTAGCACAATGTTGAGTTGGACGGATATTTCGAAGTATTTGAGGACGCTTAAGATATAACCTACGAGAGGAAGGGTAATTACTTTGCCTTCACATTTCAGATCAGACTTGATCACACTCAATGAGGGTAAAATAAATAAATAGGCAGGCTAATTGGACAAAAGGCTATGATCTGGACAAGGCATGTTGTGCACACCTGGGTATGTATTCGTCCAAATATGGGTGGAGCACTGGGAAATTGAAGAGACGGAACAACAAGATTGAAACACAAACCCTGACTATCCGATATCCCGACCAGAAGTCAAACCAAAATTCCTTGCTTCCCCTTGTCCCCAACATCACTTCCTTGAGCCGATTTGTCCTCTTCCTCCTCCTCCTCAGTGATGTATGCCTCCTCCAGTGCACTAGCAGATACATGCAATTCCGAAAGTTGTTGAAGTTGTTCCTCATACTCTGCCAAAACAGCAGAGTCAACTTCTGCTAGCTTTCCATCAATCTTGAGTATATCCTTTGTCTGGGAAGATCTTTCGAACAGAGGCCTGGCTGCCTTCCACAATTCGACTGCCTTCATTGCCTCTCCATGGTTATTCAGTATATCAGCAATTTGGACCATGCAATCTGCTCTCCAGCGATGGACATCCATGAAGGTGAATCCATCGAGAGCAACTGTGAATAAGCTGAACGCTGTTTCATCATCACCTTTGTCGGAAAAAATCTGGCCAAAACAACGGAATGCTTGCATTGTCTGGCGCTTGTTCTTGCACTTCAATGCCAGTCCAAGGAAGATCCCGGTCCATCGCAGTGTCATTTGGATATCAGTCATCCCTGTGGAAAGATCTCCAAGCTTTTCAAGGCATGAGAGTGCTTGTTCTGTACCAATATCCAGAGACAATGCCAAACATTTTTCAAACATGGCATTCGAAGTCACAAGAGCCCCATCTCGAAGGCATAGTTCAGCTGCCACATAATCAATGGAAACAGATACCTCTCTGCCATTGGACCCATACAATGCCTTCGAGTGAAACTTAGCCATGTCTAGACTTTGGCGAATGTTTTTTGATTCTGCACCAGTAGCAATATCAATTAAAGCAATGTTCAAGTTTGCCAGGATGGCATTGTATGAAGTTGGCTGGCAGCTAGATGGTAACCTGCAGGTTACGAGATTGCAGATACTCAGATTTCACAAGGTGTATCTCTGCTTGCTCATTTTGGATGTTAAACTCCAATACACTTTGTTGTTGACCAACAGTAGCTAGGATGTGTCTGGCTATTTGCAGAAGACATTGAGCATGCTGATAGTTTGCCAATATTATGTGACATCTTCCTAGAAGCCAAAGAGAGAATGCTTGTAAATAGATGTCCCCCATGTGCTCAGCATATCTATATGCCTTCTTGGCATGTGTGAGTGCATTCAAAGGTTTTCCGGTCCTATTCAAGATGTGGCACATGCTGGTCAATGCATGGATGCAAATAATGGTGGGGTATCCAATACTTTCTGCCAGAGAATAAGCTATTTGAAAATACTTGAGAGCGGCAGCCAAATCAGACTTCCCAAACTGGAAGTAGATTCC
The DNA here is from genome assembly GCA_029282285.1 of Mycena rebaudengoi. Classification (NCBI taxonomy): domain Eukaryota; kingdom Fungi; phylum Basidiomycota; class Agaricomycetes; order Agaricales; family Mycenaceae; genus Mycena; species Mycena rebaudengoi. The sequence continues at coordinate 380,095 of JARJCX010000035.1, forward strand.
CAGAGCACGGTACCATCTGGCTGGTGAGAAATTAGTTAGGTGAACATAAACACAGTGATTGTGTCTTACCCTGTTCCAGCAAGTCTTTTGATATGAAATGCTGAGTTCCTAGGGTGATGTGGCTATTGAAATCCAGATCAGGCAAATGGTCAGAGCTTTGCAGCAGCTCAATAAGATATTCCCCAAAAATTGGATGGCATTTCCAATGCAGCATTTGCCCAGAAAGCTGCAGCAACAGGGGTGAATATGTCTTTTGAACCCGATCATAGAAACGATTGAGGAACAGAATGCTCTCAACATTCTGGACAAGATCAGACCCCTCTTGTTCAAGCCCATCATGGAGAACAGTGTTGAAGTTTCCCAAATTTCGTGAGATTTGAGGGAGTATATGTGCTACATTGAGATTTTTGAATTGGTTCCAAAGATCAAGAATTTGATGGAAGTGTTCTCGTAGTTTTAGCTTTAAGGCATTTGCTGGAGGACGAATATTAAGGATATACTCGCGTATTGGAACCAGAACTTTGAGATGTTGATCCTGGCCAACAAATGCAAGGGACGTTTGAATAAGAGTGGCCTTGCAGGCCAGAATGTTAGGGAGTGGCAGTTGGGCCTGCACCAAATCTGCATCTGCAAACCCATCTGGGAGCAGGGACAAAATGCTGAGCAATTCCTGAGCATCTGTGGTCATCCGGGAGCTGGTGTATGATAACATGATGGAGATGTCCAGGCTTGATTGCTGGTCATACCCATTTGGAAGCATCCGAGTACTTTCCAATTTCCAACGGGAAAGTGCCTGGGCACAGCCTTCAGAACCAGCAACACTCGCAATGAGGCTGACTGCTAGTGGAAGGTTCCCTGTCAGTTCAAGGAGTGCTTTGATGCTGTCATCATCGTGGCCATCATTAGCAACCTCGATGAAGGTCTGCTGAGCAGCCACATTGGAAAGTGGCTCAAGAGGGGCCAAGAAGGGGCGGGTCCATTTAACTTTGCTTGGTCGCTCTGCACCTCTCAGGGTGATCTACAGTAGCTTAAAGCTATTATTTGATCAACTTGTAAATATGACTCACCATGAGACCCAAGTGGGGGACATCAGTCAGGAGAGATAGGAATTCTTCAACTTCAAAGCGAGATGAAAGGGTTTCCCAAGTGGTCTCCAGATTGTCAAGGACCAGAAGAGAAGGAGGGGCATGGGAAAAATAATGTGCAATCTTGTTTGCCATTTTTGAGCCCTTCTCCAGTCCAATGTGAGCCGCAATTGTCGCTGCCAGCTCAATGCAAGTGGGGCTCGAGTGGCATGGAACAAAGTATCGGTGCAAATACTTGGCTTCCACTTCTGGATTATGGAGAGCCGCTGTGGCAAGGCTGGTTTTTCCCATGCCCCCTGCCCCTAGGATCGCAATGTGGGCAGACTCCTGCACTAGAATATTCACCACACCCTGGAGCTCTGCTTCACGTCCATTGAAAATTTGTGGGCATGGTGGAAGTAGACCAAAGGAGCCTGAACTGTTCAAGAACTTGAGTAAGATTGATTCTGGTTGCAGATTTAGCCCACCTATTATTCTCTAAACTTGACAGAGTTCCTGCCACCTAACACCCATGAGTCAAGAAATTACTGGTCATAATTTGTTACCCACTGAGGAGCGATCAGAACCAGTGATGTCAGAGGCAGTCTCCAGAGCTTGAGCCTGCAAATGATTTGGATATGGTTTGAAATACATTTACTCTGATTTACCTTGAACAATTGAACCATCCTGCTGAGCTCTTGCTTGCATGTTTCCAATCTTTCCACAACCTCAGGCTGCCTGAAAAGTCCCTTGATTTTTCCCAGAGTTCCCTTTTGTTGTCCATTCAGGACTGTGAACAACTTTTCAAGTGCCCTGGTGCAAAATATTAATGAATCTTGGTCATGATTAAATGGGACTTACTCTGTGAATTGTGCAATGTCATACAGGAGTGCTGTTGGAAGGACACCCTTGATTTCAGAAGTTGTATGAAGCTGGACAATGATACACAGGATTTCGTGAATCTGCTCCATAATCTCAGCATATTCTTCCTTGTTTGATCTCCTTGTCTTTGTTTTGGTTAAATATGGTGTCAATAGGTGGACCAATTGGCTTACCTCGATACACTTAGTGATTGACAGGCACAATACAGCAGTTGAGCCAAGGAAAGGTACTTTGGCTGTTTCTGCAATATTCTTGGCAGTAGTTGCAGCAAATATAGTATATTGGAGAAGATTCTTGAAATTCTCTGTAGTAGGCATGGTGGGAAATGATGACAGTGAGGCCATTCGTCAGGGCTTATATGTATGTATATCTTTCGCTGTGTTCATTCCGTGTATTATAAGCATGATACAAATCAATGATACGTATCAAGATACAAATCAATGATATGTATACGGTATACGTATCTGTTGACAGTTCATACCGGAAACAGACCTATCTATAAACCTTTTAATGTAGTAAAGACCTCTACTTGTGCCGGCTGAGCAAAGCCATTGTCTCCACGCAATGGTCCGGCAATATGGAAGTACAAACCAGACATGCCCCTCACCACCGCAAAAGTCAATCTGCAACAAATGGGACGGCAGGAGAGCTTTCTAACTAACTATCACATGGCAGATGACGTGAAGTGGCCATATTTGGTTATATGGCATGTGAAAGGAGAAAATAGGAAGGAGATATGTAGAGTTCAAAGCGTCAGAAGAATCACGCATGCTTCGGAGACCCTAACACCGCACATAGCAACACAAAAAACACCGGTGGGATTAACCGTTCTTTAAGCAAATGCTCGGCGATTCTTTGCATCTCTTTGGCTTTATCCCCATTGAAATTAACCCCTTCTCTCTCTCTCCCTCTTCCTACTCATTCCCCAACGTCAAATGACCCACAGACTGTCTCAGCAAGCTCCAGCCGCACCGCCTTCATATGCACCTCGAGGCTCCGATTCATTCCCATATCATGATCAATCAGATTATTCTCACTTAACCCTGATCTCGATGCCCAGCTGTGCAACAAATCCCGAATCGGGCAAGTGGAGGAAAAGAGCCCAGTTGCGTGAGTCCACAGCTTTGAGGATTTTTGGAGCGACACGTTCGCCGCAGTCAACTATACTACGGCCACGTATGCATTTGAACATATAAAAGAACTGCATTCTGACCTTTTCTGCACCCCTCCTTTATTTACTCATTCTTGCCTATCGTCTGCCTACTCTGCTTTCTCAGATATGCCAATTACCTGTTTTTGCATGCAAGACTGGCACCTCAATTTCTCGTGCCTGTTTAACTGCGGTTTCACACCACTCAATATTCGAGTGCAAAACAATTCTATTCGTCAAGCGACAAGCCTTCAGCCGTGACCTTCCTCCGTGAACCAATTCTCTGAATCCATCTTTGAATGACTGGCTATTGGGATCTGTGTGCTGTAAACTATCTGTGCTGATCTCACGAATTTTTTTCTCGGATGCGCCCTATGAAATGTTCGTTCCTCTCATATGTTTGTTCCGCCGGTTCCACCTACTTATTTTGTGCCCCCAACTGGGATTAGAAACACATTAATAATAATGCACCACTGTCTTTTATCCGATCTTTCTATTCCAATTTGATGTTCACTTAGAATGCTACAGTATATTCATTTATTGCCCACCAGTTGCCGGAGCGAAGCGGAGGCACGTCTTGTCGACATCAAGCCACACCAGCAATTGTGCCAATTAAGGACAGTCCCGCTCATGGCACGGGTCACGGTAGGGAGTGCCACCACGCTAGCCGGTTGGAGCAGATAGGGAAGACACAGGCGACAAAAGAAAAGATCAATGAAAGAAGGAAGAATGTAATCCGAGTCAGAGCCAGCAGGGAAGTAACAGAGAGGTAGATCTTCTTTTTTCCGTTTATGTCTACCTAGATAAGATTTGCGCTTCCATTACATGTGAGCTTTCCTTTCCATCCTCCTAACAGCAATTGTCGTGAGTTCTTTGCCTCCTGCTCTCAGAATATCATACACTCCTCAATAATTGTCGCAAAGATGAAAGTTCCCATGCGACGGCGGGGCGCTGCGTCAACTAGGATGTTTGTTCAATTTTTGACCTTCAAGCGAAGACGGGCCCACGAGTCGTGGAAGTGGGTTGTGCTTCACGCGGTGTCATAGAGCATAGGTTAATATGTGTGAGGTGCGCGGGCTCTTCGGGGTCAGTGCCTTCATCGCCTTCGATGGGGAGGTGTGCGAGCGCTGGTGATTGGAAGAAGATCATGGTGCTGGAGTCAACTTCTGACCGACCGGGCTTTAGTCGGCTCGGCTCGTGCCCCGGAGCCGAGCCGCGGCAACATTACGGCTTCCGTCGGAATCTCCCGGCATCAGTTGTATGCGCAGATTGTTCATCGCTCTCACACCTCTTACCTGCCGCTACTGCTCCACCGCTGCCCACCGTCCATCAAAACTTTCAATCGTTGTTCTGCCCTCTCCATATTCCTCGCGACGATCTCCGAGTTCCGCGCCGCCCTCCCTCCGCAACGGCGTCGTGTCAAAATCTTCCCCTGCCCACAATTTTGGCTCTTAGCTACGCAACCCACCCAGAAACCCACCTAGAACACGAAGCAATGTCCTCTCACTCCAGAGCGCTCCATCTTCGTCGCTCACATTTCCCTCTATGCCAGGAACTGCGATCCTTCTGGCGCTTTTGGACCCGCGGGATTTCTAGCCGTTTCTGTCGGCGTAGTAGGCTCATATAAATCACCAGCGCCCTTGGACAGGTCCATTGTACCCGGGTAAACTCGAAAATTCGATCTACATGCAGTTCCTGCCCGCTCATTCACGCACCAGTGTAGCGCCGTCATGGAGCGCTTACTGCGTGCTCTCACCAACCCCGGGCCCGCTGCCTGTTGGTTTCATCTGGAGGTCAATAGGGGAAGTCAAAGCGGTCAGACAGACCGATTCTGAAGTCGATTCTGACACCGATTCATGACCGATTTTGATTTGCATGGCTGTCCAGAATCGATCAAGAATCGACATCAACTCTGACCGACCCGATTCTGAGCTCAATTCGCGAGCGATTCTAGGGACCCAAATTTATTTATATACAACTATTAGCCGTCACCACCAAACACCTCTACGCGGTCATGCCCCGATATCCTCGCTACTGTCTGCGGCCTGTTTTTTCTTCTCCTTTTTGGTGGTTTTCTTCTTGTCATCTTGGATAGCTTTAGCCTTCATGGACAGAGTATTTTTCCTCCCTACGGTGCCTGTAGTCGCGTCTGTTTTGGTTCTGGCCATGAGCAAAGATGCAGAGGAGATCAGTGGGACCGTGATAATTTAATATTAAGTAATTAAATTATTGTTATTATTTCTGGATGTGGAGTTGTGACGATCACAGAGGCCAATTCTGAAGTCGATTCAGAACCGATTCTAGCAAGTTCCTCCTCTGGAGGAGGAACACGATTCTGGGCCGATTCTGGATCAGACCGATTCTGATGTCGATTCATGTCCAAAATCAGCTCGAGAATCAACATCAGAATCGGTTCAGAATCGGCTCCAGAATCGGTCCATCTGACCGCTTTGACATCCCCTAATGGAAGGGCATACCCAGGGGATTTAAGGTACGTTATATATGCATTTATTCTGGTTTTTCGCGGTCTTTCTACCTGGATTCCCCTGATTTCACGACAGGTGAGTCACCCCATGTCCCCTCCACACACTCCCACTAAAGGCACGATTTTTACGGCCTTAAAACCCGCCCGCTCGTCCCGACTTCCGCATCGTCGCGCGTTCCGGCGCACCCCGCCTCCCTAGTGTTCCGCCGATGCTCTCTCCGTATTCCCCACCTTTTAAACGGTGGTTAGCGTTCTAACGCGAGGTATCCGCGGCCCAGGTACGTCTTTGGAATTTTAATTTCCATTTTATGGGCTAATTTCGCCCATTCTCTGCGTGTACTGCACATTTCGGGTGTCCGATATCGCCCATCTCCGCCCCTCGACTCGGTGGCCAGGCCTGCGCACGTCTCGTTCAAGCTCCGCCCTCCGGCTTCGTCGCCTCCACCACACCAGACCGCCCCCGTCGTCGCCGATCCGCACTAGGCCTCAGCACCGCTGCCCCGCCGACAAGCCAGCGTCGTAGCGCCGAACTCCATTAGGAGTTCTGGTATCGTCCTGGCTTGAACGCAGGCACTCTGTCCCAGGTCCCTTCTCTCTGCGCTAAAGCTGGAGGTCCCATTATCTCACAGGCGATGGATTATAACTTTTCTAATTTTAACAGAGCACGTCTCGCGGATATGGTCGCCCCCGTGTTTCATTTTTTCCGTGTTATACTGACGAGCTTCTGGACTCTTTTTCAGGTTTTCATATATTATCAATCTCTCAGTCGATATTCTCATGTTGGATATCCGACTCTGGTTTTGAGGCCTTCCTGGGTACGTCCACCGCTAGATTTTCCCAGTAACCTACATTGGTGCAGATAGTATGAACCTCATTCCGCGCCTAATCCGACCATTGTTGGCTGTGCAAATCCTATTGTAAGTTTAATTTGTTACTCGTTACAGTTTTGGAACACCGCTCACTGTCAATCCGGTTGAACCAGGCTCCATTGAACATCTCTTACCCCCTACTAGACGTAACGGTACATTTATCAGTACAATGATATATTGGATAAGATTCTTGAAATTTGCTGTAGTAGGCATGGTGGGCATTAGTGATAGGAGAGACGCCATTCGCCAAGACTTATGTATCTTTTGTTGTGTTCCTCCCACAGATACTTCCACGTGCATTCTCAGCATCACATCATACGTGCACATATAGGTATCTGATGCCACCGAAAATAACCTCTATGTTTCACATGTCGCAAAACAAAACTCAGAACACTCCTTGAATCCTGGTGCACTCTCCATTCCATCCTCACACATTGGTGTCTCACCCTTGAATTTAAGAACTCAGGTGAAAGGGGAGCAGAAGTAAAATACCGTAGAGCTGTGCGGCCATTCCCTGATGCTCCACCAAATCCGCAGGCTCAGCTTCTCGCGGGAGATAGATTCCCAGCAGATGGATCCTATCTCACCTCAGTGCGCCACCTACAGCAATTGGGCACTGCCGACATACGGAACAGAAGACGAGATAGTTCCCTGATCCCACATATCAATCTGTCACAATGCAATGATCATCTTTCGCCCTCGCTACATCATTTGATGATTAGGAGCCAGCGTTGCTGCATTGCTTTGCAATTAAATAGTGTTTACTATCACGCACATCAAAACGAAAACTTAGACAATGGCTATATCTTGTAAACTGAGACACATGGGCATTTTGGAAAGCTCAAAAAGCGCAAAACTCGATAGAAGAAGCCACGTCCGAATGTGTAAGCCTCTGGTGTCAGAAATCATGCCTCCGATATTGCCAGCCAAACGGAGTCCCATGCCCGTGGCCCCGGGTAATCGTGTTCCATATAAAGAACCGCACCCTGCGGGGATGGCGTGGGCAGATCAGAAGAGTTTGAGAAAAAGAATCACAGGTTAGTTATAATGAGCTTTAGTACCTGACGCTTCTAAACTGTATATGACGGGTTTCGAGGAGACAAGAGACGGGAATTATCCGACAGTACGAAGAAGAAAAAGGCACACAGCTCAGATTGCCCAATCATTTGCGCAAGCCTGGGTAATTTGACAAAAGAAGCATTGAAATTGACTTCCGCCCTACAACCTCATCCACGACTCGGTACATGTACCCATAACCTATTTTGGCAGCCCGCACCCCCCGCACCCTTCCGTAAACATCTTGTGGCCGTGTGAGTTGAGGGAGAAGGGGAAAATACGAGGGAAATGAATGTCGTGGTGGGGATGATGGCCCTCGCGTCCATCCGATACCTAAACAAACGCGGAGGGAAAAATAAAACTGAACAAAAAGCAAACTCACAAACTGCTCCTCGAACTTATGAGCCCAGCCCTTGTTTCTGAACCCGCGGGATCATTCCTTGCGTTTCGAGGGGGCTGTGCGGTGTGAGTCAACGATAACAAAGAGAAGGAAGGAAGGACTGTGAGCGGGAGTGAGAGTGTGGCAAAAGAAGAAAAGAAGGCGGGGGAGTGGCGAGCTCCAAAGAAAAATAGGAAGTCGCAGCGCGCAACAAGTCCCATCGCCCGTTTTTAGCGTCACCGCGAGCAGCTGCCACCCAATCACCGCGAGAGTCCCGCGCAGCCAAACAAAAAAAAAACGAATAAAAAATCCTCGCCACGCACGCCCACCTTGAAAGCAAGCCATGCCAATAAGGAACCCCAATAAAGGGGAGAATAAAATGAAGAAAAAAAACCGGGATGATCGCCTCCCCAGAGGGTCAAAATCGCGTCCCCGACACTCCAGTCCCGCGCAGCAGAGAAAAATAAAAGCACTCGCCCACGCCCGCCCAGCGGTCCCCACAACGAGAACAAGAAGCCACACCATTAATAAGAAACCCTAAACAAATGTGGGAGAAGAAAAGGGCGGGAAACACTCACCCCGGGTCCCCGCCCCTCATCGTCCAAGTCTTGCGGCTGGCTGGCTGTCCGTCCGCGAATATGAAGACTACCTGTGATTATGAAAAAAAAAGGAATGAGGAGCGAATCGCAGATGGGGGAGACATTGGAGACGTATAATGCGCTCTCTGTATCGGCTAGGTGAACTCGGCAGCGGATGCGGAGATCAGATAAACTGCGAGCGGGTACGGAGCTGAGAATGGATGATGATGCGTACTCTACGCTGCGTAACATGTACAAACATCGGCTAAACTACTGAATACTCTATCTAATCGACCGTATGCACTAGTGCATGTGCCCCCCTTCTAGTGGAAGCGACGTCCGCGTCGCGTCTCCATCGCCTCGTCTTCATCGTCTTGCTCTATGTCGTCCTTCCCCAACTCCTCTAGTCCGGCCATCCACTCGCCCTGCAATTCAGATAGCATCGTGCCTCTCCGCGGGATGAAGCATCGCAACAGTCTCGCACTGAACCTCCCCCCAATCGGCAAGTCTTCCAATGTCTGGAGTCTGTACGAGTTCCGCGAGCGGCTGACTATGCGCCTGGGTGCCGACCACATTGGTACCATCTTGCGCTCCACCTTGAAGGTGGCGCCGACTTCGTAGTCGGTATTATACACCTGTACCAAGGACCCGGTTTTGAATATGACTTCCTTTGGGGCTCTCGCCAACACCTTCTTGTCGAACTGAGCTTTTCTCCGAGCTGCGTGATCTACCATTTCTGAGTACCCGTCGAGCCGTAGCTGCGACATGTACGCCATTTGCAAGCCGACGTCGGCGTCGTCGACCGGGTTCTCTGCCTCCTCAGGCGATGTCCTCGCCGTATTGACGACCAGGCCGAACAGTAGCTCATCTGGGGAGAATTTCAGTGCGGGTAGAATGCGGTTATTAAGTGCTTGGACGGCAGCGTCGAGGTGGTCGGGCCAATTCGATGGCAAGTCCTTCCACCCCATGGCCTCGTATTCGTCCTCCCCTAGGTCTGGGGTGCATAGACGTTTCAAGCGGCCCAGCAGCTTGCCGTTTGTCCCTTCCAGCAGTCCGTTCACCCATGGTGAGTACGCTGCCACGATCTGCAACTCCACGCCTGCCGTCTTACACTTCTCGCGAACTTGCTCGTTGTCGAACTCCGGTCCACCGTCACACATGAATGTCTCGGGCTTGCGGAAGTCGTGCCATATCATGTCGACGGCTTTACAGGTCGTGTTACCCGACGCCGCCGTCGTGAGTTTCCTAGTCCACAGGTGTTGTGAGTATGTGTCCATATACAGCGATATTTTTCGATAACCCCCCTTCCCCAACGGCATGGATAGGGTATCTGCGACCATGAGCTCAAAGGGGTGTCGCCGCGTTATGGGCTCGAGCAGGGAGTGGATGTGTTTGGGCCCGAAGGCTTTGCAACGCCCGCACTCCGTTATGGCGGTAACAATTGACTGGTCGAGTGCTGGGCTGAAGATTTGGTCAAGAAGCTGGACTTTAATCAGGTCGCGCTGGAAGTGGCCGTGCAGTCGGTGGGTCTCGCGTGCCATTTCTATGGCTTCCGCCTTCGTTACGCACTCTACGCGGTCCCGACCACGAATAGATTTGGGGCCTAGCTTCCAAAGCTTCTCGTCTTCAATGTGGTAGTCTTGCGCGCGGTGACGTGCCCGTCGCCGTTCACGGGGCGAAGTGCCGTGATCGAGCTCGAGTAAGGCTTCGATGACTTGGACGAATATTTTTTCGTCCTTGAATCTGTTGAGCAGGTCAGAGTATTGTGACTCTTCGGCAACGTGGAAAAATGCGTGCATGAGTCCGGTGCGGGCTTCCCAATCCTCACACACGGTCCACTCGTGTCCGTCCCCGTGCGCCAGTGGTACTCCCACGTACTTGCGGCTGAGTCCATCCGCAACGACGTTGCCCTTCCCTGGCCTATGCCGCACGTCGATTATCTGGTGGTCGAGGACTGCCTCCCTCCATCTGGCGTGTGTGGAATTTAACCTGTCATTTAGGAGGTGATCGCGCAGCGCTTGGCAGTCCGTCTCGAGTTCTACAGGGAACCCCCACACTACGTCGGAGAACTTGTCGAGGCTGTACTTCAGGGCGGCGAACTCGAGGAGGAATGGTTTATACCGCTCCTCCGTCCTTGACGTTCTCTTCGATGCGAAACCGACGGGGTGGAGGCGCCGCATTGTTTTCCCATCGACGTCCACGGTGGTGTGCCACTGCGAGAGTGATCCCGCGAACCCGTACTTGCACCCGTCGGTAGTGACGATGAATGGGGTGCCGTCGAATTTTGGACCTTTGAGAACGGGTTCTTGTGTTAGCGCGAATTTTTAGGGCAAGGAAGGCTCGCTGTTCTTTCTCCCCCCACACTGCGGCCAGGGCGTGGCCTTTCATAGCGCGACGATAGATCCCTTTGCCCCGCTTCCGCGGAACCTCTGCGGAACGGATAAGGTCGGTGAGCGGTTGGGCTTTTACCCCGTAACCTTTGATGAGGCTACGGAAGTAACCCGTCAGGCCGAGGAATGCACCGAGGTTTTGCAAGTCCCTCGGTGTTTCCCAGTCGACGACCGCCGTGAGTTTTGTGAGGTCGGGCTTGATGCCGTCCGGCCCCACGCGCGCGCCCGCGAACGTCGCCTCCGTTACGAAGAACTGTGACTTTGCCGCGGACAGGGTTAGTTTCCGTTCGCGACATCGGGTGAACAGAGCTCTGAGGTCACTCATTGAGCTGGTGAAGTCGTCTGCGCCCATCCCGCCGTCGTCAACAAACAACTCGAACAGGCTTCCAACCAGGTATCCCAGCTGCGACGCCGTCATGTTTCCGAAGGTGGATGGTGCACCGGTAAGGCCTGAATGGCATTCTTTTGTAACAGAAATACCCTCTGCCTTCGACGTAGAAGCAAATATAGGGCTGGTCCTCCTCGCGTATCGCGCATGCGTAAAATCCTGAAGCGAAGTCGAAGGTATGCACCCACCGGTGGCCGCTGAGGCGCTGCTGCTTCGCGCGGATGTCTCCCTGCGGGACCGGCGCAACCTTTGTGACGTCGTTGAGCGCTTTGAAGCTTTGGCATACACGCCACTTCTGGTCTGCGGGGTCGTAAGCTTTGGGCTCGCATTTAGTACCCTCCCACTTTGTGTGGAATGCCGACTCGAAGCCGCCGGCGATGCATTGGTCGTCCACCCGCCGCTGAAGCTCCTCGAGGGTCAGCCCGTCACCGCTATGGGCCTTCTGGGCTAGAGTTGTAGCGCCGCAGCATTTGACGTCTGCAGGATTTATAGGGTGAATGACGTCGGCGTCCAGCATTTCGTCAATGACTTTGTTAAAGAAGACTCGTTGCGGCGGGCTGAGGGGTCGTTGGCTGACTTTCGACTTGAAGGTTGCACCAGCGGGTACGTCGAGCCTGTGCTCCGCACCCGGTACGGCGTAGACCTCGCTCATAGATAGTCCGAAGACATCGACGAACTCGTCAAGGAGCGCATCCACTTGTTCGCGCTCCTCTGGCGATAAGTCTTTGCCCACGTTGATCCTGCGCTTGACCTCCGCCATCCGGCGAATGTCGCGAGGGTTCGTCTTCCTTGTGAAGAGGCTCCTATCCACGCCGTCAGCGCTTTCTGGCTGTTCCACGCCGGGGTCGTCGCCCCCGACACCGGCGACGTCGTCGAGCACCCACATCTCCGTCCATTCGGGTGTTGGTTCCCCGATTTTTGGAACGTTGCGCTGCAGCGCAGGGTCTGCCAGTGTGGGTGTCAATATGGTGCGTGGTGTTCAGTCTTTCAGTGGATTCTACTGCCCTGGTGGGGGGCTGCAATTCCCCCCCCGAGTGTTTCTCGCGTCGAGCTTCCACAGCTCGTTGCACTGGCTTCCAGGTTCCGCTCTTGTCTTCAGGTTTATATGGTCGGCGCGGTAATCTAGCGCCAACGGTGTCAGTAACGTTGACGGCTACGAGGTCGATGTGAGCTGGGACTTCCCTCAAGGGGGATCGCGAATCCCCCCTTGAGTTTATCGCGCGTGGGGTTACGTAGACCCCGGTTCTGCCCAGGCCTTTCATCTTCCGCCATGCCCTTCGCTCTTCCTTGGTGTACTTTCCCCGCTGGACGCCTTTCTCCCCAACCAGCCCCGTGAAAACCGCCTTCGCTCGCGCTGCCGTTACTCTCTGCTCTGCCGCTTCCGACTTCTCCCGCTCCTCCCCTTTCTTCTGCCTCGCCTCCCCCCGCTCTGCTATTGCCCTCCTCCGAAGGGCGCTGGGTTTAGTTTTGTCTTGCTTGTCTGTTGCTGTAGGAATTTCGTCTGGAGCTTCGTTCAAAGTATCGACAGCATCAGGTACTTGCCTTGCGGGGGATAATTGATCTTCCCCCGTTTGCTGCTCGCGCTCTCGCTGTTTTTCGCGGTCCGTGATCGTGGCTTTATCGCGACGCCTCTCTTTCTTGCCCCGGCGTGTGGGCTTCGCTTTATAATCGCGTCGGCGTTATTACTTGACGGTGCCTGCGTTTCCTCGGAGGTAAGAATATCTATAATTGGCTCATCCGCGTTCTCGATTATGGGGGTGTTTGGGTCGAAGACTTGCCTCGCGGGGGTTTATCCTCTCCCCCCGTAGCTGCTTCTCGCGTTGTCTCGTCCTCCTTCGTCTCCGGGGAGGTCGTTCTCCACCAGCGACTTTTCTCGGCATTTGTCCGTGATTGCCGCCACACCGCACGGAGCGCTTCTCCTGTCACGTCAGGCTTGTTAACCTGCCCCAAGGGAGTACTTTTGAAGTGAAGGGGTGCTTGCCTCGCGGGAGGTGCGCTACTACCTCCCGTGATTGTCTCGCGCGTTGCAGGTTCCTCTGTCGTGGTCATGACGGGGACTGCGTCGTCGTCACCGTTCCGCGAATCTGGATGCGAGTTCCTCACATGCACCGTTCTGCTGCCGTCATGCAGTACGATCACATCTGCTTCGTAACCGTGCCATGCGTTGATGGTTTCCAGCAGCGGTTTTCCGAAGAGTACGCTCCAAGCTCCCCCGCTAGGGAACACCTCGAAATCCCCCGTCCGGCTCAGAGCCATAGCCGTAGACTTTTGACTAACAACGGTGGCTGTAGCCATACAACCTATTGGCTGTTTCGATGTATGTAGCCAACCGCTGTGTACAGCCATACAGCGGCTCTCAGGCTCGTTTCCGGCGCTGCCGGGGGTGCCTTTGGCCCATCCTATTTGCCCTTGTATATATATTTGATGGAAACCAGTAAATGTTGGATCAGAATTGGTCGAAATGCCCAAAAGCCTGGGAATCTAGCTTTCCCATCAATGATACCGTATTAATTCCATTTATTTCGCTTTGACCATCCGGTCCGATGCTCCCGTATTTCGGGTTGGCCGGATCCTCCTGTCCACGCGCCTCCTGTTTTCTCCGAGGCAAAATCAACCCCTTTAAGCAATTCCCACACCTCATCATAAATCTCGCTTTGACCATCCCGGCCCCACACTGCGGCCTCAAATCCTTCCTCTTGCTCTGCTAGTGATACTACCTCAACCCTTCCCGACTTAACTCTCCTGCCCTGGGCTGTCCCGACATTTACAGGCATGGTGCTGGGTGTTTATACAAAGTTTGTCCAAATTCTAGCCTTTAAATTAGGCCCGTTAGTGGGATTGCAATGTGGGACGGTCAAAGCGATGGCTCACATCCAAAGGAGGATCAATCACGTGGGGTTTATATACGTTGCTGTTTGTTAACACAGTGCAGACCAAACACTCACATCATTTCTTCGTGATAATAAATCTGGGGAGCCCTTGAGAAAATGCCCCATAAGAGGCGCAGAGACTCCAGAAGAAGGTGGCTATTCCCAGCTTAGATCGGCAAACAGCGACTCTGCGGTTCAATGAAGTCCTATTATTCTAATAAGTACTTGGTGGCAGTGCACTCATGCAACGCAAAATACGAAATAAATACGGTACAGGACAATAGCTATTGAACATCAGAATTTCCAGTCCTTCCTCTCATAATACACCGCCAGACCCTCCAACATCCACCCGACATCCTGCACTTCCAATTCCCAGACCTGCGCTTCATTTGCCTCGGGCACGTCCAAGACGGCACATCCCCAAAAGTAGAGGGCGGCGAGGAGGCTCAGTACGCCATTGACCCCCCACTGAAACAAATCCCCCCACTCCGACCCATAGGAACCGCCGATATCCCACTGCCCATCCACCCCTTTCGATCTCCACACCGGTTGCAGTGAGCCCCACCACGCCCGCCACTGCACCGCATACTTTGCCAGATCCGTAATGCTGATATCTGCTGGACGGGCACGGCGCTGGGCCGCAGTCCACCGCCCCACCTGTGCCGGACGGCCTTTGTGCGGTAGATTTGACTCTGAATGCTCGAAACGTGAGGCGGCTTCGATCCTCGTCCAAGCGTTGAGGATGGCCGCGAAATGGGGACCCAAGTCTCTCCGCGTCAGCTCCAATCGCGCATGGCAAAACCACTCTGCGGCTTTGGCGGGGCACGGAACCAACGAGGAGGGTGGGGGTGGAAAGATTGTCGCCGCTGGGACGTCTGCCATAAGCACATCTGCATCGCCCGACGATCCTGCGGTGTCTTGCAACGGCGCTGCTGCTGTCGATGCAGGGGCTGGGGCGTGATTGACACCTTGCTGATCGTTGTCAGCTGTCATTGAGGGAGGCGGTGCTGGCGATTTGACGCCGCGCTCCAGGCTGGGGCCCACGGTGTCGGAGTGATGAGGGAGGGTGGCGGGCGGGACAAGAGAGGGTGGCGGAGGCATGGTGGCGGTGGGGATGAGGGAGGGTGGCGGTGGTACAGCGCTAGGGACAACCGGTATTGCTGTAGCATCCCCACCGTCCCCACCCTTTGCCACTCGCGAAGACCTTCTCGTCGGTTCCGCACCAACCACCTTCTTTCTCGGCGCTCGTGGTGCCTTCTCGGGCACCGCCATCGCCTCCCGGAACTTCTCGCCCAGCGCCTGCATCTGCTTTTTCACCTCGGCCACGCGAACTTCTCGTTGCGCAGGTGTCAGGTAGTATCCATAACCCCCATCCGGAGTGGGCGACAGATCTCGTGTCGGCGAAACTGCCGGCGACGTGCCTGCAGCTGGCGACGAAGGGGGGGAGGACAGAGCTGGACCCAGGGACGTTGATGGTGCTGACGCGGACCCGGTTGTCCCTGCAGCTGACGAAGGGGGGGAAGAGGGGGCTGGACCCGAAGACAATGATGGCGATGACACGGAGCCGGATGACGTGCCAGAAGGTCCGGCAGGAGGCGCGGGAGGGGGGGCGACAGCTGTATCCTCTCTCCCCTTCCGTTTCTTAGCGGTGGGCTTCTTCGGTGCTGCCGCTGTGTAGCTAACGGTGAGCTTGGCTTTCTTCTTCGGAGGTGTCTCTTCATCCGACTCGGAGCCAGAATCCGAATCCGACTCGCTGTCGGAATCCGAGCCCAAATCTGTTCCAGTCTCTTTGCTCATGGTGTACTTCGCATTGGCGAGGATGTCAGGCAAGGCGGCAGCTGCACAGTCTTCTTTACCTGTCGATTAAAATCAGACCTCGAAATACAATACACACAATAAAAATAATAAACGCACTGAACGCGGTCTGGAGATACTCAATAAAAAACTTGACGACATTGTCTGCAAAGCGTTTCTTGTCCCATTGAGGGAAGTGGGCTGTTGCCGCCGTGCCATTACGCCCGTATGAGATGCTGTAAAATCCCGCTTGATTAGTGATATCTCACGCCGTCGCATGTCGGACTTACTGTTTCGTTCGCAGCTCCCCAGCATATTTTGGCATTGGCCCACCCATGAGCACCACCGTATGGAGGCCCGTGCATTCCTCCAGTCCCCGGAGGATGGGAGCTAAAAAGTCTCCTGCGGCGTCGATGCATCTACAGGCTGTCTGTTAGACTCTAACCTCGTCAAGACATGTCGTCACGTACACTTGGCGATCCTTGGGTGCCGTGGACGGGGGACGCTTCAGTGCTGCTAGATACTCCGATTTCGCAGCTGCAGCCTCTTCCTTTGCGCGTTCTGCGAATGCTGCACGTTCGGTGGCGGCCAACGCCGCGAAGACCTGACGAGCGACTTCCGCACGAAATCCCGCCTTTGGCTCTTTGGACAGGCCCGACATGGTCTCGCGTTTGGCCTCCCATCTCTGTGCCACGATCGGGGTGATTCTGTCGGTGTAGGCCTCACGCATGAACTGCTGGTAGGCTTGACGAGCCTTTGGCGGTGTCGACAGCCCAGACAATTTCCCCAAGAGGACGGCGTAGGGATCCTTCGATGGGTCAAGTCCAGACCGACGGTGTTTGAGCAGACGCCGGATGCGATAGGTGTACCAGCGGTGGATTCTCTGAGCTCGTCGTCAATGGTGGGTCACATGTTGTGTCACTCTGTGACTTACCGCGTTAAGCTCTTCAATCCGAGCGCGTTTCTGTTTTTCCTCCTCGTCGGGCAGGACCTCCTTCGTTATGATCGTGTCCGCCGTCCACGGCTTCAAAACGGGTTCTTGGTGATCGAGCAGCCGCCAGTCGACACGTGCGTGGAATTCGTTGCAAACCCGTTGCAAGTACTCCTTCTCGCAATGAGAGCCTTTTGTCCGTGCGGCCGCAAACATGTCAAGATGCGGTGTTAGGATTTCCTCGCGCGCGCCTTCTGCCCACAGCCGCAGATTCCGCCGCTCCTCCTTCGGTATCCTCTCCCGCTCGCGCTTTTTGCTCATATTGATTCTAAAAATCAGCATTAGTCTGTGAGTTTGCTCCTCTTTCTTGCTGAATACCCACCTATCTCGGCTGAGGGATTGGAGAGGCAATGTGGTCGCAAAGAGGATCAATCTTTGTGATCAAGCCCGCGAAAACAATCACACATGGCGACCTGGCGGAGTTTTAACTCCGTTTTCTACTTAACTCGTCACATCTCAACTCGTTTGTTCCCCCCCCCCCCCCCCCCAGAATTAATCACCAAATTTTCCTCCCACTCTACGCATGACTGATCTTGCCAAAGCAACCACCGCTGGCAGTCATCTGCCAGCGGCGGGCTCTGCTCCGAGTAGCGGTAAATTCCCTGTATCACTTTCCCATCCGCTATCTGACCATTTTATTGTGCAGAACATGTTGCTGTCTCTCAACTCTTGACAGCAGCTCTCGCGGCTCTCCATGGTCCCGGTGGTAAGTCCAATGCATGTCCGTAGTGCCACCGATACTCAAATCCTCTGCTAGCCTCGGATACTGCAGCCATTGCACTGCTCTCCGCTGCGCTCGCTCGGCTCACGACCTCAACTCCAAGTGCTACTGGTAAGTTGAATTTCGCATTTTATACCCTATCATGCTTATAAGCTTCTAGATGAGCTTGTCAATAGTTCTTCAGGACCCGCGGCTGGAACGGATGCAGCTGAAGCTCAAGGTGATTTTCTCGACTACCAGCATTGAATTGGCGCTCATTCAAACCAGTTACCGCGGCCATGGCGGTGATGGCTCCAGCTCTGGTTGCTCCTGCAGCTCCTCCCGCCTTGCGAACCTCCGGCCCATGGGTTGTCGAGGGCCTCTACATTGTCGTCCCCACAAGCCCCCTCACTGCCATCATTGATGACGGTGAAGAGCGCCTCTGGTATTGTATCACCAAGGGGCGCTATGTGGGGGTCACGACTGTCAATGCCCTCGCTATCGGAGCCGTCAGTGGAGTTTCCTCCGGATCGATGATCAGCCACAAGACTCAGGGTTTGGCAATGGCGTCCTTTAATTCCATGCTCAGTTTCGGACTTGTTGAGATTCGATGAATGTGTGTGCTCCTTTTTCCTCCTTTTTCAGATCTCATTCATTTATTCTAATCCTGGATCCATAGCTTCGCCGTTTCCGTGCATATATGTAGTTGAATTGGCACACTGTAATCCACATCTCTATATATTCAATTTGACATAAACATTGTGCCAAGAAATACACGCTCAGATCAGATACTGATGGCTCCCAAGGTTTTCGGATCATGGTACCTTTTGTTCTTCCGTTTAAACTTGACTCATTCTCCATGTAGCAAATAAATCATGTTCCGATTACATTCCGAACGGTTCTCGGTAAAGAATTGGCGAAAAGACCGAGGAGCTCGCCCATTTGAACTTCAAATACATACCACGGATCAGGATCCGCAGACCAGCTTTCCGCAGATGACCTATTATGAAGTTCTGTCGTTGTCTTTCCCCAATCCCTCCTTCTTACTGCTTGAATCTTTTATTTCACTCTGTTGTTGTCCAGCGCTCCATTCTCTGAATTCTCACCTCTAATTCTCACCTCACTCCAACCATGCGCGTCAGGTCTCCATCTTCTCTGAACAATCAACTTCTTCCACAATCAGTGATGTACTTCTGGGCCTAGACTTCGCTTTGTGTTCCCATCCGGACACAATCTGTGATACAGTTTCCGCTCACTGCTCTTCTTCCCACCCACCATGACCCAGATCGACAGCTCTGATGAATATTCCGATACTGAAATATGTGCGCTCATCGCCGGCCTCAAGCTTGACCACCAGCCTACACATCCTGCTCCTGAATGCACACAAGTTCGCATGCCATCATCTGGTCCCCCGACATACAGCTCCCTTCCGCTTCCGTCCTTTCCCCCCCCAACATACATTTCCGAACTGCACGATTCCAATCCATCACCAACCACGCCCCCACGGAGGTCGCCCATCTACACCTATTCCTCACCCACCCAATATGGCGTCACTGCAGATTGGAACGTGTCATTACTTGCCCTTTGAGCCCACTCACAACTCTCCACATAGGTCTCTTGCTGGAAGCGCCTCTCAAGGTATTCCTCACGGCAGCGTGCACGCCAAGCAGAGGGCCAAGAAATCTCGCCATGCCAAAGGAGCTTATGTCGTTTTTCACGGGCGCCGACCGGCTGTTTACTTGACATGGTGTGCACTACGTCCGCTCAACTCAGCTACAATAACGAATCCTGTACAGGGACGAGGCGAAAGTCTCTGTCAATGGAATTCCCAATGCCATATATCGTGGATATTCCACTCTTCAACGGGCCCAGGCCGCCTACAAGTATGCCGAGGATCGTGGTTGGACCCGCTCATCAGATTCCCAGTCTCCCGCATCTGCCATTTCTGTTCTTCCAACCCCCGTGCTCGCTTCAGATACACCAAACCCCCTCCACGGCGAGGACATTGTGGCCAACAAATGGTTTGTTGTCTATCGTGGAATCACACCTGGTGTTTACCAGTCAGTGTGAGTCGTCTGTCGCCTCGTTCTCTTTATCTCAGCTTTTAATATATCCACTTCAGGCTTGAGGCCCTCCTCAACACCTCGGGAGTGCGAGCGGCGTTGTATGAAGGGATCGAGGGCAAGAGCGCTGCCATACGTAAATACCAGGCTGCTGTAGCAAGAGGTGAGGTGTCGGCCACTCTGCCCACCTATCGTGCATAGTGTATTTTATCCAGTATTTGTTGGTCATTAGCAATGTAGACTTTTTTAAAAATCCATGAAAAACTGAAGACAAGAGAAATAGGACAGCGAGCTAACCCCTCACCATTTCATGGCGGGCAAACCCACCACACAATCCGCGTCATCACAAGTCGGTCAGCATCTTTGTGAACTCACCACAGATTTTGAATCATCGTTTCACTATTTTATATTCATCTCAAAAGAGAAAAATAAAAATGAACTGGTAGAAGTCATGATTCACACCGAACCTATGTGCCTGCACAAGGTGCCTGATCACACCTTTTGGGGGCTTTCAATAATCGGAAAAGAAATTGCTACGAAGGCGAACTCACCACTGATTGAACTCACCACGGATTTGGATTTTTTGTTGCGCCATTTTCGTGCTACCCCGCTGTTTTACTAAATTTTTAAATCGGCAGGATCCATTGGAACATCCGTGTCTGCCCAAACCAAGAACTCCTGGGTGAATACCTTTTTTCTGTGATTTTAAACTCCTTATTCAAAGTCGGCCCGCCTGAAACTCACCACGCAGTCACGTTTCAGGCTTCGTTCCATTTTTACTACCCAACTCTCACCTCACTTCGACATCTTTCATGACCTCTTCCACCTCAGCCAAAAACTGCCTTCTAACGGAATGTCAACTTGCGTACGTTGTATTGCGTATATGCTGTAACCAGTATTGAATGTGCGCAACACGGCAGGAAGCAAGAATTAAATCGGCGTCGGCAGGAACACAAGTTGCGCAATGAGAAAGCGCGACTTCGAATGGCCGCGTACGTGTTACACCTCAAAACTGCCAACTACGCTAATACAGAGAGTAGGAAACGCGCGGAACTCAAGAAGCGCTCTCCCGAGGAGCAACAACTCTATGCCGAGCGGGCATGCGCATCTCAAGCCAAATATCGTGAAAAGTATGTATTCAAACCCACCCCCGCAGCCAACTACAGTATGACAATTCTCATATAGACATCGTGATCAGCTCGCGAGGGAGCAGTTCAGGAGACGAATGTTGTATGTACTTTATCTCTGCAGTGCGATTTCTATTCTGAATTCCATCACAGTGCATACGGGGCTCTCTACGGCACAAAGCAGATGAACGTGTGGGTCAAGAAACTTGTGCAGAGACGGGAGACAAAGGAGGCCACTCAGGAAAGAAGGGCAAGGAGGTTGAGTTGCGAGGCACGAGTAGCGGCCAAGACAGCAGCGAGAGCGCTGACACCATCTGATTCTGAGGATGACAAATGGGATGATGAGGCGCAGGCATCGGAGTAGTAGCATGTGTTTCCATAATGTTGCTGTTATCATCTTGCCATATGCCTATCATTTTTCCATGCTTGTCATTGTGAACGAAACGGCTGTTTTATATGAAGGAGACGACAGTGTAATATGATTATCAAACAAATATCTCGTTAACCTTGCTGTAGAGGCCACCAGCAATTTCCCCACGTGCCTGGCGACGTTCCTCCATGCGAACAAATTCCTCCTCCGATGCGCGTTCTTCAAACTGGCTGTCGGACATCAAATCCTTGTCAGCCCACCGAGCGACACCTGCGTGAAAGTACTGTTTGAAATAAAAGCGGGATTCATGATGGTCGACGGCTGCGAAAGAATGACTGTGGCAGCCTGCGGGGAAGAGTACTGTTGTGCCGGGAATAAAAGGGAGAGCGGTCTCATCCTTCCAGAAGATCACGTTCCCATTTGGGGCGGTGTAGTTCCCGATGGCAGTAACGGCACACCATGTGTAGTAGAGGTGGGAGGGGCAGGTAGTGGGAGGACTCGCAGAGTCGCCAAAGCTCCACTCGACCGTGGTGAACACGGAGTGCTTGAAGGGCGGGTAGATGTTGCGACTCTTGAGCTTGTCCATCTTGGCCATCGCGTCTGCGTAAAGGAAGGGCGCGAATTGGCGGAACAGATCTGGAAGCGGGATTAAGTTCTTTGTGGTGGATTAGGATGACGGTGACATACGGTTTTGATAGGCTGAGAGTGCCTGGAAGCTCTCACTGCGAACGAGGTGATAAATCTCACGGCGATTGGCACGAACATTCTTGATCGTGCACTAAAAGAAATGTGAGCTCGAATCCCTATGGATTAAAATTGAACGTACCACTCCATTGACACCATAGTCAAGGCCGACATGCACAAGAGATTCACCTTCACCCAATTGGGAAAAGTCCCCATTGTGGTAAAGTCTGCGCATCGATTGGAATGCGCCTCCCACAACACCGCCCCACCAGCTGATGGTGTTTTTGGGGCCACCGGCGATCACACCAATGACATACTGCTGATTGTCAATGAGTGGTTGGGGAGCGCTGAGAAGATGGTGAGCAGGTAGGGAGCTAATAATAACTGAAGTACTTACGCAATGGCCTCCTTATAGATCTTGAACTCAAGGTCAATGAGATCGCGGATGGTCCAGACATCGCCTTCCGTGCTATCGCCGGCACGTCCAGTACGGAGACGACGAGAGCGGCGTGTTGGGGTGGAGATGGTTTGGGTGATGGCAAGAATATTCTCGGCACGGAGAGCTTCAGCAGCATCGATCTCCGCTTGCTCCTGCTGGTGGCGGAGGGCAGTTTGTCCATGGTCAAGGTCAGTATCCATTGTGTACTTGTTCTTCTTCTTGCGCATCAGGTAGGTGATCAACTGTTTGGTCCTCGGGCTCGGCTCCATGTCGGTAGAAGTGGTAGGGGAAGTGGAGGTCGAGGTCGATTCGGACTGGAAGTCCTCAGCAAAGAAATCTGTTACTGTAGGGCTAATACTGCGGCCTGCATGCGAGCGATACTCGCGTTCGGGGTGCAAGACGAGGTCCTTGTCATCCTCCGAGTCGACGTCCATGGCGGTGTCGCCCACATTGGAGGTGCAGTCCACGTTGCCAAGAACGGCGTCCAGCGGAGGCGGGCTTGAGGAAGGGCTGGGGATGCGTGAGTTGGAGTCGGGGCTGAAGTCGCGTTCAGGACTGGAGTCGCGCTCAGTATAGCCCTCGGGACTGGAGTCACGACCAGGATCCTCGACAGAAGGTTTGAAGAGACGGCCACGCAGACCAGGATCGGCAAGTGGGGCGTCAACCTCAATGTGGTTGTCGGGAAGGTGAAGCTGACCAATTATGTATTAGACGTTGAATGAAATAATTGTCGAGACACTTACATCTGCCTCCTCTCGCTCGATGACACGGTCATTTTCCTCCTTGAGAAAGGCAATGAAGTTGTGGGACTTGTTAAAGATGGGTTTACCAGCGGTGTGGGTTGTGAAGCTGTAGGCGCTCTGGGAGCGACCACGACGAGGCGCAGGAGTGAACGGAGAGGATTCGGCTACAATAGACATGGCGGGACCAAAATTAATCTGAGACCTGCTGTGGACCGTAGACTATTTAGAGGCTTCGGCCATGAGGTTGGCTGTGATCAAGCCATGTGAGTTCGCGTCGCCATGGAATGATCGAAAACTGACCAGTGGATTCCCATTGAGATGCAAGGCAAACACGGCAAATGCGTCAAATATCTGGGCCTTCAGATCTCATCGGGTGATGTATTGCACCATTTTATGGCGGTCAAAGAAACGATAAATTGTGCCATTTACGTACGAGAAGACTATTTACAATTTACTACGGCTGTTGGAACAATAAGTTAATATCGGATACACCAAGATAGGAAGAACACTTACAAAACCTCGATTTCCAGTGGCTGGCAATAAAGGTCGTGATAAAAGCGAGCAATTTCGGCCTGGGAGCCATTGCTGGAAGCCCAGGCTGATTCGGCAGCCCACCCGTGCCGAAAGGGCATTCGTTGATTTTGGTAGCAATGTGCACACACATCGAAATACAGTGTTCCGCACCGATCATAGTCTGCCGCTTGGTGGAAGACTGGGATCGGCAAATGCCTTGAATTAATTATCAATCGCAGTTGCAAAAAAAGATAATTAGATGGCTCACCGGAAATTCATCTCAAAAGAGGCCAGGGCCGTGTCGATGGTTGGAGCGGGGCCCGGGTAGATAATGGTCTCACGGCCTAATTGGCTTTAGTAAATGTAAAATCTGGACCCGCTGGTGGACTTACAAAGATTGGCGAGTGCGGGCGAGAGTGGCGTGTCAGGTCCAATAGTGATCCGTGCCACGACGGCACATCGATACTCCAGCAGAGAACGTGTCAGCGCCTTGTACGCAGACAGTTGAGCGACTTGATTGTGCTGGTAGTCGGTATATCCTATCCATAGTCAGCCTCAAAATTTGGGATCAGTAGAAACTCACCTGTGCTCATACGCTTGGCTTGGAAGGTGAAAAACAACTTGAGAAGGGTACGATAGACACTGAGTCTGAGGTTGACGAGAGAGCGAGGCATGGGGGACGGAGGAGCTCGCTGGAAAACTTCAAAACTTTGCCTCGGCGCATGGCCAGTTTGTCTAGAAGTCAAATGGGGGACCTCTGAGAAGAAAGATCCGGTGGCGCGTGCATAGTTCTGATGTGATGGCGATATAAAATTCGATATGTAAAGGGACAGGTTTGTGGGAACGATGTCCGGTGCAGATTACACAGTTTTGATGGAAAGACTCGTAACGAGGGCGACAGAGGACCAAGACAACGACAACTTGGGGAATACTTGGGGAATCCGAGAGCATCAGAAAGAAAACCACGCAGATGCAGTTCAAATGTAAATAGTGGTAGTACGAAAAGGGCTCAGTTGTGCATGGTGCGCAGCGACAAAAGAACATAGTCCATTGATTGATAGCTGAAGGAGGAGGTTAGTAATCATCAGATCCTGATTTGCAACACACTTACCGTTCCCCGCGCTGCAAATCACCGATGCCATTGGGCCTGCACATGGTGTGACGTAGAGAGTTCAGGGAAACTTTTGGAGAGGCAATAAGGGGTGGCTGTTCAACCACCTTGGCCAGGCAAGGTGTGGGTAAGGAAGATTGAAGGGTTGAGGGAGGTGCAGACATGGATGAAGGAATGTGTGGGTTTAGGTTGGTGTGGAACGAAGTGAAGCAGGGAATGATGCCATCAGCCGATGTACGCGATCATGATTCACACCACGTCAAAGTGCGGGCCGACATCTTCTCACACCACCTGTCACTAGCTGGGCAAGTCGAGCTAATGGCGATAATTTCAGCTGGTGTGGCAGTTTTCGCCTGCAATTTTATTTTGGGTCCATATGCAGGCCATTTGGAGCTTAATACGCACTTGTTTCTGTAGATATGAACACCTTTTCTGTTCTTTTTCCGGTGTCAACTTGAGATTTTGCATGTACAGATTTTTGACCATATTTCTGTAGCTCGACCTATCTGTATCCCCCCCCACCACCCCCCCCCCCCAAAAAAAAATGAGTCTGAATCGCGGTGGCCGACCTAGACGCGGCTCTAATCCCATCACCTTTGCGGCCAACGATGATGAACCTGACCCCGAAACGACGGAGCTGGTTGCTGATCATGGGATATACTTCTCTGCTGATGGGCGGCGTCGAGAGGAGGAACTACAGAATGTCAGCCACAAAAAACGCCGTGTGAAACCGTCAGACCTAGCGGATTCTTTTGGTCTTTGGATTCCGGTACCTGACGACAACGCTGACCTCGACAATCCCGTGGAGGAAATCTCAAACTTTCCCGTGTCATCTGAATCTGTCCTGGGGAAACGTAAGAAATATGCCAGTTCGGTGAGTGTTTTGCTGCCTTTGCGACCATGTACTGATAGAATTTGACACAGGACAATCCGATGTCGGAATGGCGACCGCTCGCAGATTTTTTTCAAGATGAGCTCATCCGTCATGACGGTTTGGCGGACGAGGTGGATGATCCATGCTGTGCCCTCTGCTTGAGGCGGTATGATCCCCCCTATGTCGTGCCTCTCGATGCAGATCCCACTGTGCCGCCGCCGGTGGTAGCGAGGATCTTCAAGTGTCGTACTTGCGGTGCTTTTTTGCAATGCGAGAGCTGTTGCTTGGCAGAACATGTACGGCGACCGTTGCATGTTCTTGAGGTATGTGTCTCCAAAGTCATGATTAGCAGAAACTGATTCTATGTAGGAGTGGAGTGGGAAATCCTGGATTGCCGCGTCACTGAGGGCTCTTGGTCTCGTCTTCCAGCTCGGACATGGAGGACTGCCATGTGTTTACCCCGACACCAAGATCAACACAATGACCGTCGTCGACGCGCCTTACATCCATCAGATCAGTTTTCGCTACTGCAAGTGTGGGAGATCCGACTATGCGACGAATCTGCAGCAGCTTCTGCGCAATTCCTGGTGGCCTGCCACTGTCACCTCGCCCGCAACTTGTGTAACATTCGCTACCCTTGAAATGTATCGTCTTCTCAATGTCATCGGCAACTTGAACGTCCATGATTTCGTCAAATCGCTGGAGCGGGGTACAGATACCACCGCATCGACCGGACTTGATTGGCTGCCGGTAAGCGCTTCTCGTCATCTTCTCGGAATTGGTGAACTAATTCATGTAATA
Source organism: Mycena rebaudengoi (assembly GCA_029282285.1). NCBI lineage: Eukaryota > Fungi > Basidiomycota > Agaricomycetes > Agaricales > Mycenaceae > Mycena > Mycena rebaudengoi. The sequence continues at coordinate 406,416 of JARJCX010000035.1, forward strand.
GCATCCATATACGCAAGTCCAGCGGGTGACCCGGCAGTGGGCATTCTCCCACCGCGCCAAACGCCACGGCCGTGGTCATTCTCCAACTGGGGTAAAGGGGACGCGACTGCGAGAACTTGGCGTGGACTGTTGGACATGTCCCCAGGATGGCAAGAACTTGCCGGAGGGCTGGCGCGATGTTGACCCTAAATATAAGTGCGCCGCCTTTCTTGGATGCTTTCGACGTTTTGGCTGATCATGGACCAGATTTTTATACATGTTGTTATTAGCGATGGACGCCAACTTCAAATTAAAGAACCGCATGCGCCCCAATGAGATCGACGACCCACCGCTGGGCCCGGGATGGGGATACTTCGTGGAGCCTGAGAGTTATCGACGGCACTTGAAGACTTACGTGCCTGAAAAGGATGTGAGTCTGTGACATGATTTTGTCACTTACATCAGCATACTGAGTCGAGATAGATCACCACATGTATTGCGTTTGCGGCACTGCTACAAAAGGATACTCGCATGACCACAGGCCTGCGCTGCTCGGGAGTCGGAGGCGCCGTTTGCGCCCGTCATGAATGCATGAGGGCGAACGGCCTCGGCAACTTGCAAAAGGGCGAGAGGCGAGTCTGACTTTAAAAAAATGCTTCATGTACTAACAATGGCTTGCAGATATGTAAACATGGACTTTATCTTAATGGCCTGTCTTGTCGGCTTCACCCTGCAGATGCTCCTCATTTCTTACGATATCGCCTGTCAATGGGAGCTTAATCTGGCGGCGCGGAACAAGAAGCTGCCGGATCACATGCAGCTCCCTCTGGACAAGATACGTATCCGGTGCGCCTTACCCGTGTGGCACGCATCGTCTCACGAGGACGAGTGCCAAAACAAAAACAGCCTCAGTTTTAAGGAGGGCGTCGGGAAAAGTGATGGGGAGGGCGTGGAGAGGACTTGGGCAGTTCTGAATGGGTCGTCGTATCACACGAAAGACGCGGGGAAGGGTGTGCGAGAGGATACTTTGGAGGATAAAATTGACAGCCACAACTACCTGAAAAACATCGGTCAAGGTGAGTTTGTTTTTCTCTTGAAGATCACCTTACTGATGCTTGAATAGGGGATGCCCTGCAGCGGAAGTTAATTGTGGCGATCGCAGAGCGCGATCGCCAAGTCGTGGCTTTCAAAGCGTGTAGCCGGACCGTGGAGCATGACGTACAGGCAGTGTGGCAGGCCGACATTGATACATGGCTTGCAGACAAGTCGAATCCTAATCCCTATGCGCTGCCCCTTTCTGGTGAGTCGGAACATGGCGCCAGGATATAATACTGACATGGAGCGCTAGATTGTCCAACGGAGGCTGAGACGCGGTTGGAACTGAAGAAGGAGGAGACCGCCGAGGCGGCCGCGGGAACGGCGGCAATCCAGGGGAGCAGTGCTGTAGCGTTCCTGGTAGCAGGAGTACAGCTGGAGGATGCACAGTAAGCAACGCCGCCCACGCATTTAATAAAAACTGACAGGAGCAGACGTCGGATAGTTGCCGAGGTGAAAGGCACTTCGTTAGTGGCCCTAGATCGCCAAGGAAAGATCCAAGAGCGCCGCACCACATTCTTCAAAAAGCTCGCCACATTTCGACGGCTGCAGTGCGTTTTCATGCCCGGAGTACAGGCGTATTTAGAGGCGGCGGAGGCGCTCAGGGATCCAGATGCGGCTCCGCCAGCGGCAGAGGCTGTGAAGCTCTGGATGCCCCATGAAATGCCGGTGGACGCGCGTGCTTCAGGGTGTTCACGGGGGCTCTGCGAGATGGAGGCGAGGCTGCGCATCTCCCAGTGCCAGAACGGGTTGGCGACTGTGCGGACCCGACTGCATGCTAAGCGCCACTTCATCAACTATCGTAACGCCAATGTCACCGGCCAAATCAAATCAACGAAGGCAGCCACACTTATTGCGCAGATTGGGGAGCGTGTGGAGGCGGCGGCAGCGAAGTATCGCACAGGGCAGCAGGCCCTGGTCGCGTTGAACGAAGGGAGGGGGGACGTGTCTCAATTCACGCCGCTGCTACCGGACGATGTGCGGCTGGATGGTGATTGGGGGGAGAGTGACGGGGCTGCGCGCAAGAAGTTAGCTATGATGGGAGCAGGTCGAGGTGCGCGCGCGCCGCGAAACGAGCCCGGAACGTCGAAGCGGACAATGTCCTGGATCTGGACGGCACCAGGCGCGTTGGAAGAAGTAGAGAGGCACCTGCATGCATGTGAGTTGCATTCTTCATTGCTGCTACTCATCTCATGTAATTATTTTAAGCTGTCCAAGTCGAATGGTCGCGCGCGCAAGCGAGGATGAGGCGTTGGGTGGAGGAGGTGCAGCTGCTGCGAGAAGAGATGAGGAGGGTGTTGAGGTATTTGTCGTGGGAGGCGAGCTGGTGGGAAGCGCGGGGAGAGATAAGAATCGATGGCGATGCGGCGATGCGGAATGGATTGATTGGGTACGCGACAAAGCAAGCTCTCTGGCGACGACGTTTGGCCGAATTCTTCCGCAGGAAGTGGGCGCTATCGGTCGGGGTTGCAGCGCAGCGCTTAGAGGCGGCGGAGTTGGAACGGGACTCCCAGACTGGTGCTGACCTCGAGCAATTATTCGCGCAGAATGATGTAGAATGAAATTGATCCCGTTTTGAGATATGATGGCGTTTTGGGAAATGCGTTTGACAGCAGCCTAATGCAGGTGAGAGTCGGTCAGCAGAATCAGCCAAATAGTGGCTGTCCAAATGGGGAGGGGCCGAATTGAATTTTGGAGATTTTTGATGGTGGAAATAGTATTTTATTGGTTCTATCAACAGTATGGATGATGGCCGTGAAGACAGCCAAAGAAGGATACGGCACGGAGGCAACGGCCACCAAGACAGGTTGCATGTAGACTAATAGGTATGGCCCCAGCCATGGATATCAGACGATGGCTAGAGCCGGGCGCATAGGCAATGGGTTTAGTGGCTAGGTCCAACACGGTAGGCAAATGTCTACGGCTAGGGGTGCGGCTCACCCCATCAATTGTGGCAGTACCGCTCCACACCCCTTTGGACGGTATGTGGCGTCCGTCCGCCATGCGAAGGATCCGTCGTGACGCAAGAAGTCTCCCAAGCTGCTGTGCGGCTTTTCTGTAGACATCCTCGTCGAGTGCGTTCGCCATGGCTCCATCATCCACCACTGCTTCTATCTCCACTGAATCCCCTTCTCTGCCTTGTAGTAGCACATTGTGGGTGAATGGCACACTTTTTCGACTCCTCACACGAGTTCCCACACTATACAAATCAAAGATATCTGATTGTAAGTGATTGGAATACAGTTGAGCATCTAGGATAACCTCCGCAGGTGGTAAAACTCCTTCCCCGCGACCCGGGGCATGCTGCATGTGGGATTCGTTCTTGTCCCCGAGCGATTCCTCGTCGCGCTCGGGGACTCTCGCTCCTCTGTTCTCCTGTTGGTCTAGGGCCGTCCCGTCCTCGCTCAAGCGGACGGCCCTCCCGCTTTTCCCTGGCTGCGCAAGTACTCGTGGATGACTCGTGCGTCGTATTCGACCGTTCCGAAGACATCGTCGTCTTCGTCAGCGTCTCCCGCGTCGGCGACGACGTTGATGTTCGCTGCCCGCTCCGCGCGTCCGACTTGGGTGCGGATTGACTGAACACTCTGGCGCCACCGGAGTTCGACGTCTGGTACGAGGAGGTTGCTGGCCGTCGTGCACTCGGCCGAGAAATGGCCCATGAGGCCGCACTTGTGGCATTCTCCCGAGCCGATGGGGGCGGTGCCCGGCGTCAGAGGGTATGGGCGGTCCTCACTCGGCTTGAGGGTGCCGTGCTTCTGATTGTACGTGGTGAGTTGTTGGGCGTACGCTGCCATGCCTGCGGCGTTGCGCGGGTGGATGGTGACAGGCGAGGCGAGTAGCATTTGCATGCGCTCTGCATCAGGGCGGTAAGGGCCTCTTGGGGTTGCCGTGTTGGCGACTGCGGCTGGGAATAGGGTGCGGCGGACGGGGTCCTTCCGGGCTGGGGAAGAAGCGGCCATCCCGGAGAACGCGGCGGTAAGCCCACGCGTCGGGGTTTGCTGGAGTGCCGTGATCGTCGAATTGGCAGTGTTGATCTGTGCTTCCATGGTGGCCATACGGTCCTCCAAGCGGCGAACGGACGCGACGTCTGTGGTGGGGATGTCCCGGATGGTTTGGACCAGTTCCGCCCACGTCGAGCGCTTTGGGCCGAGGCGGAGGAGCAGGGAGTCTGGGATGTTCTTGAGAACCTGGGGAATGAGGCCTCCATCGTCCTTGATCCGCGCTGCGAGTTCCGCCACTTTGACCACCCATCGCACTTGACCCCAAACCTCCACGCCGTCCTCCTCGAAACGCACGCCCACTTCGGCCGGTGTCAGTACGATGTTGAGCAGTTCTTCCTGCAGCTCCCCCTTCTCCTTGACTGCCATCTCCCTCTCCGGCCACTGCGCTTGGAACGCCCTCGTAAGGTTCCTGAACGTGTCCTTCTCCTTGGCGGGCAGTTTGGTGTACCAGCTCTTCGCGTAGCTGCCAGACTTCAAGCTCAGCTCAAAGTATTCGATCTTCTCATCGTCTTTCCACGCTGGGCTGAGCAGGATGCGCCGACGAATGGCATTGAGGAAATCGGTGGCATTTTCGCCAGCAGCGTCGCCTTTGAAAAGGGCAGGGCTTGGTTCTGACATCGGTTCGTTTAGGACTGGGGGGTTGGTGAGGGTGATGAGGGCTGCGTGGAGAGCGACGGGGTCGGGGGCTGGGGCAGGTGATGTGGCTGGTGTGCGAGGGCTAGGCGCGCCTGTGGACGGGAATAGGCTGGAGATGGTGAGTGAGGACTCGTCGGAGTCGAGATCGGTGAGTGTAGGCGTTTTGGGACGTGGTAGGAATCTTCCTGTGGAAGAGTCGCGGTGTGGGTACGGTGGAGGGGCCAGGTTTCAGTATTTTCGGTGAGAACGGCGTATATTCGAATGTTTTTTCAGCTATTGTGGGCGGTTTTGGGTAGGCAATTGCACTCTCATCACCAGATGGAGACGTATAATGCGCTCTCTGTATCGGCTAGGTGAACTCGGCAGCGGATGCGGAGATCAGATAAACTGCGAGCGGGTACGGAGCTGAGAATGGATGATGATGCGTACTCTACGCTGCGTAACATGTACAAACATCGGCTAAACTACTGAATACTCTATCTAATCGACCGTATGCACTAGTGCAACATCATCAGGAATATATGCGGAACTATCAGACACCACAAAAGTGCGAGAGGAACCCGCCTTCGCCATACCAAAAATAAACGAATTAAAGTATCGCGACCAAAGTATACCTCCTTCCATCTCGCTTCGAACCTTCACACCCGGCCAGCTGAGCTCGCCCACGATGCGGAAGATGTGCGCCATAAACAGGAGATCATTCCCTGCGTTCGGGTATGTGTGGGTGAGTCAACGATAATAATCAAGAGGAAGCGAGCACGAAGTGTGGGCAGGAGTGCGTGCGGGAGTGGGAGTGGGAGTGCACACAAGAAAAGAAGGCCCTTGAGCGCCAAAGAAGAGAATAGGATCCGTGCAAGTCCTGTCGCCCCTTTTGGCCTCCAGCCACCAGCTCAACGAATGCCATCAAACCCTCAATCGCTTAGTCGCGCGCAGCCGTAACAAAAGAACACTCACCCCGCCCACCCAACATTCCCCACCCCTGAAAACAAGAAAGGACGCAACTAAGAAAACTCCCAATGAAAAAAAAGAGAGAAAAAAGCCAAAGAAAATATAGGAAAAACACGCTTACCCCGCCTCCATCTGCCGGCCCTTGCGGCGGACTGTCTCCCTGTGCGCAAATATGCAGGCATTGTATCTATGAGCACATTGATAATCAGTAAATAGATTTAGTGAGTGTGCGCAAAACGAGAATTAATTTAGTTGGAAAGGAGAAGCGAGGAATTAACTAGAAAGAAAATAGGAATAGAAGAATGAATGGTGGTCAATACGTAGACACGAGTAAAAATTGTGCCTGGTGCAGATAATAGGTGAAGGAACAAGCCGACATCCAAACCGACGAACGATACACATAAAATTGAAAGAAAGAAAGAAACAGCGCACCCATCCAACGCAGCTGCTGGATCTGCATGCAAAGGTCCGGCCTTCGCACATGCGTGTTGATTAGTCGGAATGAGGTGAAATACGCGCAGCTGGATGGAAAAGGTCGACTCACGCGCCGTCGATGGGGCCGACGCGACGAAACGGAACCGAACACGGAATGCGCTTGTCACCATAGCGCGCCGTGGAACAAGCATGTCGCCGACGCGCCGCGGAATAAACCCCACCAGCAACTGGATGCAGACCGAAACAAAAGTCGTCTCCACGTCAACTTGCACGCAACACGCGCGCGGTGAAAGATGAGGAGCACACACCGATCAAACCCAGACCCCAGCGCCTTCAGACGGCAGGTATGGAAAAGTGCGCCAGCGCGTGCGGGATCATTCATTGTGCGTTGGGGCCGGTGGGAGAAGCGTGTTAGGCCGAGAAATATGAAAATGTTAGTCAGTGGTGGTTGATGGACATGCAGGAGAGAGATAAAGGGAGGGAAGACGAAAAGAGATTTGAGTAGCGCCAACAGAAAGGAGAAATGGAAGCACAAGGCAGCTTCATGGTGAATTGATACGGATAGTGTCGATGGGAGCACCCCTCCGCCGCACCGCATGCCACTCGCGTGGGCAAGCGATATAAAACATCACACCGAGTCGCCGCCAACACTATAGCCCCGACAAGAAATAACGCACCCTCAATAAAAACACCGCGATAAAAAGCGATACGAAAGGAGATGAAAAAAAGAGCCACTCACCCCCCGCCCTCCATCATCCAGCTCTTGCGGCCGCCGCTCTGTCCGTCCGCAAATATGCACATGTTTTACCTGCTAGCAAGTCCATGGATTCAGCGAATGAGAAAGTGGGCGCTCAAACCTAAGAATGACCTCTGTCGATATTGATAATCAGCAAATAAATCCAGCGATTAGAAGGAAACGTGGGTGCGCAAAAGCAAGAATTATATCTGTTGCCCAGTGAATAATCCATCAATGAATACAGTGAGTATGGAGAATGAATGAGAAGGAAGAATAGCCGCACCAATAAATGCGCAGCCACGAGTCAAAAGATGTGCATGGCCAGGATGATACGTGCGCCATGACCAAATAAAGTGCCAAAGCAGGTCCAATTGAAATGACGATGGGAATGAGAATGGAACATAGAAAGAAAAAAAGCGAATGGAGACACGACACCCATCCAAGACACTCTACGCGAGTTGCTTGATCTCCGCGGCCTGCGTATACGCACGGTGGCTAGTTAATAGAATAAACTGAAATATGCGCAGATGAACTGAAATACGTGCGGCTGTGGAATGACTGAACCCGTGCGGGGCAATGGGCGCACCGTCGAACAAGCACACCGCGGACGGTGTTGCTGCCAACGATGGGCACGGCACAACTGAATGCGAAAGCGAAACAAAAGTCTCCACGCCAACACCGGGGTCAAGGAACAAGAAGCATCCACCTGATTAAAGCCAGACCCGTTCGCGCCCTTCTCACAACATTCCACCTCCCGCCCCGCCCCTACCGCGCCGAGCACGATCTCCCACTGGCGGAACGGGTACGGTGTGCGTGGCGTCTGGGCACGCGCTTGTGTCCATGCGAGGGGGTTGTTGCGTGGCCGGGTTGCGTACCCGCTATACCGTAGACGTGGATGAAGTGGTGGTTGTAGCTTTAAACACTGGGCCTAAAGCACTGACCAAGAAGCACTAGCCCGAATATTCCACGCCTCTGCGCCTCCTCGCCCCGCCAGCTCCGCGTACATCTCAGCCCGCCCCTCTTCCCACTTGGCGCGTTCTACATCTCACTCCGCACGTTCGGCGGCGAACGCGGCTGGCTGGCTTTGGATCCGTGTCTCGCGTCGTCTGCGTGGTGGTAAGCGCGGGCACACAGTATTCCAATCCCGCGTGAAGCTTACTCACAGGCCCCTCCGCGTCATCCAGATCCCCCTTCATCCCTCTCGCCGCTTCTCACCCAAAGACTTACCCTCTATGCATTCCCTTGGCGGAGCGCAGCAAATCCGTCTTGCACCGTAGTTTTGGACTAGAAGAGGACCGATGTGGGAATAGGAGCTCGGCATGCGCACGGTGTGCAGAGCGGTTACGTCGGCGTGGGAAGCTGCAACTGATGCTGCGATCGTTGCAGCCCGGCTGTGGCAGCGGTGGACAAAGCGGAGGACGAAGACGACGGGGCGGGAAGTCGTGAGTCGCCCGGTGTTATGGCTGCGCGTGCGCTTGAGCGGGTGAAGCCAAGGTGAAGCGTGTGTGGAGCATCGGGAAGGCATATGCTTCGGTACGAGAGTTCATGACGGCCAGGAGTCGCAGGAAACGGTGCATTCCTTGGTGGAGCACGCGTGCGGACTCGGAGGGCCGGCACATCAGTGACGCAGTGGTGGCAAAGGGCCAGCGGCGGGCAAGAGTCGGCCCGGGCTGTGTCGTAGAGTGCGCTGAGACCGATTTATTCGCGGTGCATGTGCTCTTCGGAGTCGGAGACTTGGGTGGACTTGCCACACCACCATAAGGCTGGGGCGGCAAAGAAGGCTGATGGGAAGACACGTCGCACGTGTGACCCAAACAGGGCATGACAACGCACTTCTTTTAAGCGCTAGATCTGTGTATGGTGCCGAGCTCAGGCTGGCTCGAGTACAGATAGTTTAAGTAAGCCTTCAAATAACATAAGCAGTAATTTGCTCGTGAAAGGAGAAGTAAAAGAATAAAAATCACAGACTTCTTCGCTGAATGGCTTGAATCAGACCCGAGAGTCGAGCGGGCGACCCAAGGGCAACCTTCTCCTTCCAGCCCTGGGTCAAAATTACATGGCGATGTGACGCAGGATGGTCCTGCCACCGAGCCGTGTTTCCATTCATTTTACCTTCTATGCTTCGACCATTTCAGCTCTGCACGAAAGAAAGTGCACTCAATGCTTATTGCCTGCACAAATATACTAATCCAACTGGTTCAAATAGCTGAATTGTATCGGAATGTTTTCGACTTGGGGTAAAGGGCCGTGGCGTTGCCCGGCATGCAACTCGTACTTACTTTTTTTTTTGTTATATGTTCCAAGTACCAAATGATAAGATTAGGCATAAGAATAAATAATATCAGAAGAAGAATGGCCTCGCATCGCCTTCGGCATCCCGTCCCGGGGTTTCTCAAAGTTGATGCGCTGTGGTGGGCGGGAGGCGCAGCGCAGCGGGCCGACTTGTTGATGCGCTGCAGTGGGCGGGAGGTGCATGGCGATGCGGGATGCTCAGTGCAGCGGCGCAGGGCGGAGCGGGCCAGTGCATAGGTGTGGAAGATTAGGGAGCGCTCGTTGATGCGGTACGAGAGTCAGTAGAACAAAGCAGTGAAATCAAATAACAAACCAATGGACCGTCAACAATATTTGAAGACAGATTGTGCAGGGATAGTGTTGAATCCAGTGCAGGTGTGGAACAATTCACCATTGGCTATTGTTCATATACCCCAAAACCGGGCCATAAACAAATGAGTGCCGGAAAATAAATGCGCATTTGATAGCTGTATTCGGGATCGGCTCAAACGTGGTGGTGTAGTGTATTGCTATTTTCCCAAGAAATTCCCTGGAAGGACATGTTCAAGGCAGTGTCACACCCCAGTTGTTGATGGAATTGGGAGTGTAGGGGGTAGGTAGATTTGGGTTGCAAAGTGTCGTCTAATCTGTATTGGGGTAGCCAGATTATATAAAAAGTAATAGGATCATTTAGGGTGAACATATGTACTTCTAGCATATTTATTAGCAGGGGGTTCAGCTAGTAACGGGCAGGAGGGAGCATGTTGGGGGTGTGAGTGTGTAAGAGAGTTGGCGGGCGGTTAGGGGGCGGGAACTGTTGCGAGGCGGGCCAGTGACACAGGAGGCGGGGCAGGCGGTGCTGTGGGCGGGAGGCGCATCGGAGGCCCTGTGAAGCTCCTGCCAAGGGTTGTCCAGAACATAAGCTTTTTCAGGGCGAAAATTTTGAAAATCCTTGTCCAAACATAAGCTTTTCAGGCCATCTTCCGACCGTTTCATCCAAATTTCACAAGACATTTGACCCAATCTTGTACTGATATTAGTCTTAATCTTGAATTGATCCATCGCGAAATGCCGACCTCGGCATTTCCGGCATTTCGTTCTTCTCTCTTACCTCTCACGATGCATGCCACCACTGCTAGCGGCGTCGGCTGGGTTTCGCGCTTCCATCATTAATGTATTCAATCCCTTCTTAGGAAATACAATGCCACTCGTCCGATTCCTTTTTTTTTTGGTAATAGGGCCCCCAATCAGATGATGAGGATGAAGATGACGCAGAAGATCCTTTGTTCTCCTGCTATGCAAAGACGACTCAGCTTTATACCCAAACAAGAGCGGAACATCTTCTCTTCAATATTGGCCCCAATGCATTTGAGCGGGCCGAAAAAGGATTGATACATCGGACTCTGAAGCCCTACACTGCAAAATGCTGGACAACCTTGACTAGATCGGGCGGCGACATGTCGAAGGAGATAAAATTAACACTCAAGATTAATGCTAAAGCTATTTAATGTAACTGCTTATCATCAGCTCGGGTTAGGCGCCGTGCTGGGGAGCGATTTTTTTTGAGGAACACGTGATGACCCCTGTCCGATATAAGCTTTTTTAGGCCCAAAATCCGCCCCAGGACAAGCTTTTTTAGGGCCGGATTTGAGATTTCACCCGGACAACCCCTGGCGGGAGCTTCACGGGGCCTCGCATCGGGGATGGCGGGACGGAACGTTGACCGCGGGGCCACATGTGTTCGACGCAGGGGGCGGTGCGCGGAGGGAGCGCTCCGTGAGATATGCCTCGATCTGGGCCTTCTTCCCGTCTTCGGTGTTTGCGATCTAGAGACAAAGATGGCGGCTGCATAGAGTGCAATGGAATAATTGAGGCTGGGTGTGGTTTATGGTGAGAGCGAGGCAGTCAACGTGGTGGTGAGAGGGAGAGATATCATAGACACAAATATGTCAGCCACGCACTAGGGCAAGTTGCCGACCTGCCGTCATCGAATGCTGCCGCCTGGCCGCCATCAAATTTCCCGTTTTGGGTTGCCACGTTATGGCGGAAAGTCAGGAGTGATCATTGTGTACTTACATGAACGGAACCAAACAAAACGCAGCCTCTGCTGCCAATCAAGGCCAAACACTATGCCCCGCGCCCCCATTTCCCGCGATAAATATTGCAGCCACATTCTAAGTATATCATATGCCGTTAGACGATATTGAAAGCGGCATAAATATGCCATACAACAAAAGTTGCGCTCCATTGTAGTTAGACACGGTTCGTCACAAGTTCGTCGGAGGATCCCGACGCCCGTCCTGTTTTTATGGTTTTCAGTTTCTTCAAGTCCGAAAGGGGGAGGGAGATTGCCGAAGGATGACGGTGACTACAAAAAAAAATTTTGCCATTGTTTGCGCAAGTGATGATTTTTCACCGAGTAGGGGGTATTTTTCCCCGAGTATGTAAATACGAACAATTAACCAAATACGAACAAAGGCACAGCCGCTATTTTTCATATGATTTCAACTAATAGAAATAGGATAAAGACTACACACAGCCACTAAAGGGGTCCCTCAACGAAATCGGAAACTAATAAAAAAGTGATCGATTTTGGGTGCCCTGAGATTTGAAAGAAACGATAACATATGTAAACATAAGTACTCGTAACTCTTTGAAATACTTCCACGCAGAATGAAAGGCTCCGCCTCGACACCGATTTCCAGACATAATACAATTTTACCACAGCTAGTTCAATTAAATAAATAAACTTGGGGTGAAGGGCTGTGGCTATGCCCGGCATGAACGAGTACTTTCGAGTTAGGTTGATGCGAATAAGTTGGGGTCTCAAATTTTTTTCCGGCGTCGCGGCAAGAGGCAAGTGGCAATTCCCAGCCGGACATAGACCTCCTTGACAGTGCCCCAAATCGGGAATGTCGGACCCGGTGATAACACTGTTCAATACCGATAATAAACTTTTTATTCCTCTTTCAGTTCCGTTCATGTGCTCTAGATATTGTGCCTACCCCCCCGTTTACACCTATAATAAAAAGATCTGTCAAATCAGAATATTATTTTTTCATCCACTACTGCATGGTAGGCATGTATGAAGCTTTGTGGTGTGATCAATTAATCATCGCCTGAGCCGGACAATTGCAGTAATATACCCCGCGCTGGAAACATCAGTGACTGACATCGGTTACCACTGATGGGTAACCCCTGCCCACTGGGAAACACTGAGAACCACTGCTAACCATTAAGGGCCCAGCAGTGTTCCATTAAAAATCAGATGGTCTGTGAAAATCGCTGGGGTTCACTGGATAACAATATAAATGCGAAGTTGTGAACAATATTGATTTATAGCACAAATGAGCACCGAAAACCAATGTTTCCCAACAGATGCTGTACATGATAAGATAACTTAGCCACTTCAACAGCAAGCTATTAAAGTTCACTACACATTCCACCACCGTTCTCTGATCCGCAGGCCATATTTTTGGATTGGGTTTCTTCCATATTTCACTCTGAAATATGGTTTCAACACTGTGTGTCAGTGTTTATCAGTGTTTCCACAAAGTTCGAGATGTGGTTCTACTCACACCCAGGACAGAGTTCTTTCGACCTAGGTAAAATGGTGGGGAAAAGGTTTATATTTTTACAAGCCTTTTCAAATGTATCAAAAGATTTAGTTTTATTTTAAATGAAAAAGTATAAAAATAGGGCAACTTTTCGTGACGCTTTCAGCAACTAAGAAATTATTTACTTTTGTTATGGACAAAAGGCCTGCTGAAAAGTGTCCTTTCAGCAGGCCTTTAACAAAAGAAGAAAGGCTATCTTTCAAAAAATTTAAGGCTGTAATTTTTAGCCTTTCTTCCTTTGTCAAAAGGCCTGCTGAAGGGACACTTTTCAGCAGGCCTTTTGTCCATAACAAAAGTAAATAATTTATTAGTTGCTGAAAGCGTCACGAAAAGTTGCCCTATTTTTATACTTTTTCATTTAAAATAAAACTAAATCTTTTGATACATTTGAAAAGGCTTGTAAAAATGTAAACTTTTTCCCCACCATTTTACCTAGGTCGAAAGAACTCTGTCCTGGGTGTGACTGGCTAGCACAAAGGTATAGAGACTAAAGATTAACCAAAATTTTCCTCCGAATCATTTGGAGAGTCATATTCCATCCAGCGGAGGTCCCTCTATTGCCCAAAAAATGACATGTTGGGAGCAGGTTGATTAGCAGCAGATATCATTGAAATCTGTCATATTTCAACACAACTGCATTAAATGAGAAAAGCAATATTTTATGGAAAAACTTAGTAGTTAACACCGAGAGCCAACAGGAGTTATTGGAAACTACTGGGAAAGGAGCAGAGATATCCGATGTTGATCGACATCTGCCACTGTCTAATCTGCCTCATCCATGGTAAATAGCAGGCAACAATTGCCATCAGTATCCACCAGTGGTCAGTGGTGTCCAATGTTGACCACCAGTAAACTTTCCAGTCCAGGGTTTATAACTCTGAGATAGTCTCCCGCAGTCAGACTCTAAAAAAGATTTATGATAAAGTCGATAAATCTTCAATATAGAGTCTGATTTCGTTGGCACACCGGTTACCGGACCTCGGATCACCGTGATCAAATCGTGACCACACGTGCATGCTTCCTCTTTGGGAAACGAAGCAAAAATATAAAACATTCAATTATGCTCAAAAGTATGGTGGAAACTACTTAGGATTCAGTTAGAAACACGAATGCGAAGGTTTTTTGAGATTAAAAGGTGTTGTGAATAAAAACTGAGATTACCACCCCTTCCCAATTAGGCACAAAGCACGTGTGATCACGATTTGATCACGGTTTTCTAAGGTCCGGTAACCGACATGCCAACAGATTCAGACTAACTCTGAGAGGAAGGGTAATTACTTTGGCTTCACAATTCAGATCAGACTTGATCACACTCAATGAGGGTAAAATTAATAAATAGGTGGGCTGCATACTAGACAAAAGGCTATGATCTGGACAAGGCATGTTGTGCACACCAAGAAGAGGTGTTCGTCCAAATAGGGGTGGAGCTGTAGAAAATTGAAGAGATGGAACAACAAGATTGAAACACAGGCCCTGACTATCGGATATCCAGACTAGAATTCAAGCCAAGATTCCTTGCTTCCCTTTGTCCCCGACATCGCTTCCTTGAGTCGATTTGTCCTCTTCCTCCTCCTCCACCTCCTCCTCCTCAGTGATGTATGCCTCCTCCGGTGCACCAACAGGTACATGCATTCCTGAAAGTTGTTGAAGTTGTTCCTCATGCTCTGCCAAAACAGCAGAGTCAACCTCTGCTAGCTTTCCATCAATCTTGAGTATATCCTTCATCTGGGATGATCTTTCGAACAGGGGCCTGGCTGCCTCCCACAATTCAACGGCCTTCATGCCCTCTCCACGATTATTTAGTATATCTGCAATTTGAACCATGCAATCTGCCCGCCAGCAATGGATATCCATGAATGTGAATCCATCAAGAGCAACATTGAATAAGCTGAGTGCTGCTTCATCGTCCCCTTGGACTGAAAAAATCTGGCCGAGGCAGCGGAATGCTTGCATTGTCTGGCGCTTCTCCTTGCACTTTAATGTCAGTCCAAGGAAGATCCCTGTCCATCGCAATGTAGTTTGGATGTCATTCATTCCAGTGGAAAGATCTCCAAGCTTTTCTAGACATAGGAGGGCCAGCTCAGTGTCCTGAGATGATGCAAAACATTTTTCAAACATTGCACTTGCAGTCTCAGAAGCCCCATCTCAAAGACAGAGTTCAGCAGCTGTATGATCAGCCATAAGACATATGCATCTGCCACGGTACCCATACAATGTCTTCAAATGAGACTCTGCCATGTCCAGATGTTGGTGAATGATTTTGGAGTCAGCACCAGTAGCAATATCAATGAAAGCAATGTTCAAGTTTGCCAGGATGGCATCATATGAAGTTGGCTGGCAGCTGGATGCAATGGCTACTTGAATTTTGCGAGATTCCAAATACTCAGATTTCACAAGGTGAATCTCAGCCTGGTGGCCTAGGATGTCAAGCAACAATGCACTTTGTTGTGAACCGAGAGTAGCCAGGAAGTGTCTGGCTTTTTGCAGAAGACATTGAGCATGCCAATAGTTTGCCAGGTCTATGTGACATTCTCCTTGAAGCAAGAGTGACCATGCTTGCAAATAGATGTCCCCTATGTGCTCAGCGCACCAGTGTGCCTTCTTGGCATGTGTGAGTGCATTCAAGGGTTTTCCGGTAATATTCAAGATGTTGCATATGTTGGACAATGCTGGGGTGTCCAATACTTTCTGCCAGAAAATAGGCTGTTTGATGATACTGGAGGGCGCCCCCTAAATCAGATTTTCCACACTGGAAGTATATTCCCAGAGCACAGTACCATCTGGCTGGTTAGAAATTACTTAGATGAACACAATGACAGTGATTGTGTCTTACCTTGTTCCAGTGGAACTTTTGATTTGAAATACTGAGTGCCTAGGGTGATGTGGCTATCGAAATCCAGATCAGGCAAATGGTCAGAGCTTCACAGCAGCTCAATAAGATAATCCCCAAAAATTGGATGGCCTTTCCAATGCAGCATTTTCCCAGAAAGCTGCAGCAACAGTGGTGAATATGTGTTGTGAACCCGAGCATAGAAACGATTGAGAAACAGAATGCTCTCAAAATTCTGGACAATATCTGGTCCCTCTCGTTCAAGCCCATCATGGAGAACAGTGTTGAAGTTGCCCAAATTTCGTGAAATTTGAGGGTGTATATCTGTTACATTGAGATCCTTGAATTGGTTCCAAAGATCAAGTATCTGATGGAAGTGTCCTCGTAGCTTTAGCTTCAAGGTATCTGCGGGAGGATGGATGCTAAGGAGATGCTCTCGTATTGGAACCAGGACTTTGAGATGTTGATCTTCGCCAACAAAGGCCAGGGCTGTTTGGATTAGAGTGGCCTTGCAGGCCAGAATGTCAGGGATTGGCAGTTTGGCCTGCAGCAAATCGGTATTTGCGAGCCCATCTGGTAGCAGTGACAGAATACTGAGCAACTCCTGAGCCCCGGGGGTCATCCGGGAGCTGGTGTATGACAGCATGATCGATATGTCCAGGCTCGATCTCTGATCATACCCTTCAGAAAGCATCCGAGTTCTCTCCAATTTCCACTGAGAAAGTGCATGGGCACATCCTTCAGATCCAGCAACACTGGAAATGAGGCTGACTGCCAGTGGAAGATTCCCTGTCAGCTCAAGGACTTCTTTGATGCTGGCATGATCATGGCCATCACCAGCAACCTCAATGAACACCTGCTGAGCAGCCACATTGGAAAGTGGCTCAAGAGGGGCCAGGAAGGGGCGGGTCCATTTGACTTTGCTTGGTCGCTCAGCACCTCTCAGGGGGATCTACAGGAAGTTCAATCATTATTGGATAAGGTCGCAAGCATCACTCACTATGAGACCTAATTGGGGTACATCAGTCAGGAGAGATAGGAACTCTTCAACCTCAGAGCGGGATGAGAGTGTTTCCCAGGTGGTCTCTAGATTGTCGAGGACGAGAAGTGAAGGAGGAGCATGAGAAAAGTAATGTGCAATCTTGTTTGCCATTTTTGAGCCCTTCTCCAGTCCAATGTGAGCAGCAATTGTCGCCGCCAACTCAGTGCAAGTGGGGTTCGAGTGGCATGGAACAAAGTATCGACGTGAAAACTTGGCTTCCACTTGTGGATGATGGAGAGCTGCTGTGGCAAGGCTGGTTTTTCCCATTCCCCCTGCCCCTAGGATAGCAATGTGGGCTGAATCCTGCACTAGATCATTCACCACATCCTGGAGCTCTGCTTCACGGCCATGGAAGATTTTGGGGCATGGTGGAAGTAGACAAAAGGAGCCTGAACTGTTCAAGAACTCGAGTGAGATTGATTGTGGTTGCAGATTTGGCTCACCTATTATTCTCTAAACTTGACAGAGTTCCTGCCACCTAACAAACATAAGTCAAGAAATTACTGGTCATAATTTGCTACCCACTGAGGAGCGATCAGAACCAATGAGGTCAGAGTCAGTCTCCAAAAGTGCAACAAGCTGTTCATGTTGTTCTTTGGCATCCTTCTTCATTTGCCCCATTTGAGACAAGGTCGAACCTGTAACTTGAGCCTACAAATGATTTGGATATGATTTGAAATACATGCAATCTGATTTACCTTGAACAATTCAACTATCCTGCTGAGCCCTTGCTTGCATGTTTTCAATCTTTCCACAGCATCAGGCTGCCTGAAAAGTCCCTTGATTTTCCACAGAGTTCCTTTTTGCTGCCCATTCAGAACTGTGAACAACTTCTCAAGTGCCCTGGTGTAAAATATTTAATGAATCCTGGTCATGATTAAATGGGACTCACTCTGTGAATTTTGCAATGTCATACAGGAGTGTTGTTGGAAGGACACCCTTGATTTTGGAAGTTGAATGAAGCTGGACAATGATACACAGGATTTCATGAATCTGCCCCATAATCTCAGCATATTCATCCTTGTTTGATCTTGTCGTCTTTGTTTGAGTTGAATATGGTGTCAATATGTAGAGCAATTGGCTTACCTCGATGCACTTAGTGATTGACAAGCACAATACAGCAGTTGAGCCAAGGAAAGGAGCTTTGGCTGTTTCTGCAATATTCTTGGCAGTAGTTGCAGCGAGTATAGTATATTGGAGAAGATTCTTGAAATTGTCTGCAGTAGGCATGGTGGGCATTGATGATAGGGAGGAGTGCCATTTGTCAGGGCTTATATGTATGTATATTTTTGGATGTGTTCATTATGTGCATTATGAGCATGATACGAATCAATGATATGTATACGGTATATGTGTCTGTTGACAGTTCACACGGGAAACAGACCTATCTATAAACCTTTTAAATTAGCCTCTACTTGTGGCGGCTGAGCAAAGCTATTGTCTCCACGCAATGGTCCAGCAATATGGAAGAACAAGTCAGCCAAGTCAATCTGCAACAAATGGGATGTCAGCCAGTAGTGCTTTCTAATTAATTATAATATTGCAGATGACGTGAAGTGGCAATACTTGGCTATATTGTGTCTTAAAGGAGAAAATAGGAAGGAGATATGTAGAGTTAAAAGTGTCAGAAGAATTGAACTTCCTTTGGAGACCCGGCGGATTTAACACCGCACATAGGAACACAAAAAATGCCGGTGGGATCGACATCAACCACACCAGCAACTGTATGGCCAAGAACGGTGCCAATTCACGACAATACTGCGCATGGCACGGGTCCTTATGGGGAGTGCCACCACACTCGCCGGTCGGAGCAGATAGGGAAGACACAGACAGCAGAAGAAAAAGATCAATGAAAGAAGGAAGAATGTAATCCGAGTCAGAGCCAGGTCTAGATTCCAGGTAAGCAAAGGAGAGGCAGATCTTTTTGTTTTAAGTTTATGTCTACATAGATCAGATTTTGCGCTTCCATCACGCTGGAGCTTTTCTTTCCATCCACCTAACACCAATTGTCATGAGTTCCTTACCCTCTGTTCTCAGAATATCATACTCGCCTCAACAATTGTCGCAAAGACAGAAGTTCCCATGCAATGGCGGTGCGCTGCATCAACTGGGATCTTTGTTCGATGTTTTCCTTCCCGCGAAGACGGGTCTACAATTCATGTAAGTGACTTGTACTTCGAACTAAGATCATAATACTGACTTGGTATTCGACTTCTCCAGTGTATTGGAGGTGCGCTGCCCCCCTTCGATTTTTTTGCTAGATTTTTTGACTCCCCCGAACAGCCTGGTAAGTGCCCAATCCATTGTCGTATTCCAATACCAACTGACCTTTCGTTTCTAATGTGATTGGCGCATGTACTCTGGCATTAAGCACCCGGCGTGTGCGGAGTTTTCTTTTCGATTTTCCAACGTACCACGAACAGCCACACAATGCCTGTCCTCCATCATACTGTGTTGGGCCTTGTTCTCCCAAATCCAATCCCAAAAATTCCGTTCCAATTCTTTGACTTGCCGCGATCTCTCACTGTTTCCACACATCTCCCAGTGCCTTCAGGCTGCGGGCGATGGGTTGTGAATAGGTAGTATAAAAATCGGGCGGATGGGTGAAAGGAAAGTGGGCGACTGATCGCGATAGAATGTAGGGCGAATAGAGTATCACGAAGAAAGGCGTGTATGCGCCGTAGTGAAATGGCGGGTGTCATACACAGAGATCCCCTGCTCCCACAAAAAAAATGCGAAGGAAAATACGGGGAACCCAAATACCAAAAAAAATGCGAGAGCACCCGCCACCACCATACCAAGAATAAATAGTATAGCGAAGAACGAATACCCCCTCCCCAGAATTAAAAGAATAATACAAAACTCACGATCTCGCCTCAAACGTGTATACTCTGACCTTGTCCCTGCGCTCCTCCGCAGCGCAGAAGAGCTGCGACACAGCGCATGGGATCATTCCCTGCGTTTCGGGGGTCAGTCGTGTGTGCCAACGATAATAATGGAAGAGAAAGAGGGGAGTATGGAATGTGAGCAGGAGTGAGAATGTGGCCAATAAGAAAAGAAACAGTCGAAGTTGCGCGGCGCACAGCAAGTTCCCTCGCCCTTTTTTGGACTTGAGCTGCCGCTAGCCACCAGCTCAATGAACCCATCACACGTGAGTCCCGTACAGTTGAGAAAAGCACTCGCCCACACCCGCCCATTCCGAAAACAAGAAACCATGCCAGTAGGGAACACCCAACAAATAGCGGGTGGGCAGACATATCCATGAACAGAGAAAGAAGTCAGTAAATAAATTCGGTCAGTATGGACGTGGGCGCGCAAACCCGAAAGATTAAATCTCTTAGCAGGTCAATAATCAGTATATAAATTCAGCAAGTGCGAACATTGGCGCGCAAAAAGGAGAATCGTATGTGCTGGCAAGTGAATAACCATCACTGAATTCAAATTATTCAATGAGTATGCGCAAGACGAGGAATTAATAAGACACCGATGCGCAGCCCCGAGTCAACATATGCGTCCGGTCAGGATGACGCTACGCCCAACTGAAATGATGATACAGTCAAAGTCCTAATAACCCATACCTGTCCGTGGACGGCTCAAGGTATGGGTTATAAGGGGATATGGGTTACGAAGGTCAAATTTTATGGCCAATTTGAGTTCTATAGCCATGTAAGACTATTTACTGGTTCTCTGCGGCTATTCTACTGAAGTAATCGGTCATTTGAGTGTCCCTCATGGCTTTCATCTCATCCAGACGCGTCTGGCGCCCAAATCCGGCCAGGATGGCCTCGAGCTGGCGCCCAAATATGTCATTGCGATCCGAGATATACTCCCGAAGGGTGGACACCGCCTCCAAAGCTTATTGACGTGACGGCCTGGGCACCTGGTCTGCCGAATCGTCATCGTCGCCGCCATTGATTTCCAGCATTTGCTCGTCCGCCAGCCTCCCTTTCACGGCATCGCAAACATCCTGATCAGTCGCCTCGTTCATCTTTGCCGCCTCCTCTGGGATATCGAGAAGCTCGCCAAGATTCATGGGGTTGGCAGCGCGTAAGATCCCGGTAGCTTGGAGCTGACTGATTTTGCACCGTAAATCTGCTTACGTTCGCCCCACCTATGGGTTTTGGGATGTCCCGCACATGGATTATGGGGTTCTGAAATGATATGGGTTTTTATTGGGAACAAGGTCCGTGGATGGCCAAAATGTATGGGTTACAAGGACTTATGGGTTATCAGGACTATGGGTTATTAGACTTCGACTGTATACTCCTATTCTCCCAGCGGTTCATCCTGCTGTCTCCGAAACATCAAGCAACACCTCTGACGGTCCATCTAGCCACGAAGAGCATTGCGTGTGGTTGATAGGGTCGATATTTGCGCGCCGTCATTCTTTACTGACGTGCTTTGTGTGGGAGTTCACTTGAGACCTCTGCGCATCCAAGACTCGACAGACTTTCGTGGATTCGAACGGGTCTTTCTCATGTGAGTTCGTCCCGCGCCCATTGGCGTCGTGCGTATTTATAAATGTATATGTCTAGCTGTATCTTCATCACCCTGTAGGGAATCTCCTATGTATTATTGTGACTCGGCCGATACTCAACACCCTTTCCTGCACTCTACTGCGAATTCTGGCGCGACTTTTTTCGCGCTTAAGCCCAGTTCTCGAGGTCTATTATTTTCGATATTTTATTCTCCGAATTCTGCGCCCCTTCTGTTCCAAATAGGGTTAGGTTCTTCATATTGAGACTTGATATTTGATGTCTGAGAAAGTCTGCCACTGAAGCCGTGCATTTATTGGGCAAATATCTATTACACGTATCATTTTCTGCATATGGCCTGTGCATTATATTTCGGCAGCACCGCTCACCTGCCACGCAGTCCAACGAGGACCCAAATTATGTAATGCCCTTCGTTTGTGATAGACGGCGTGGTATATTCGTAGCATACTATCTTGTTATCACAGGTGGGTCATATTTACTCACAGAGTTGTATGGAATTAAATTGCGTTCTTTGCGAAGGGTAACCCCTGGTATCGAGCCACATTGAGCGTCCTCGTGTTATCTAAAGAATCCAAAACATTATACAGCTCTATACCATGCTATGCCACACCTAGCAAAGTGGCGCAGATTTGAGAATCTCAATACATTTTTGAAAAATATTATCGTTCTGTATTGGATTCTATACAGCCGCATGCAATTCATGTTCTACTATGCCTGCTGCCCCCGCTCCGCCCCTACCCCCCGGCCCCGCCACTGCCCCCGCCGCCGCCGCCCTACCCCGCCTCCCCGCCACCGCCTCTAAAGACCTTAACAGAACTGAATAACACTAATAATGATTGACTTTATGCAAATGTACCAGAGACCAGAAATGTACGGCGACTTTCGTGACTGACTTAAACACCCAAACTTGGCTGGCTTCACGTATGGTCTGTGGGAAAATCTTATGGAAGTTTTCTATTCAATCTGTCAATGGAGTTTGTCAAATGGTACGGTTCAGATTCCAGAAGGAAATTCGCCAAGAAAGTTGAAATCTTTGCGCGTAAAATGAAAAGTGGTACCAACGCCTGCTGTAAAGAATAAAACTCCCACCGGCTCGTCCAAGACGAGTGGTATGCATGTTAAATCGGCCTGTGCCCACAAGTTGGTGATCGGTGAAGAGTACATCGCCACATTACCTCGGTATTGCTGTTGATGGTGAAAATGATGTCATAGGCCGACGAGGTGTGGCCAGAAAATTCCATACATTGGGAAACAAGGTGCTTAGTACTGTATGGGTCGTATTTGAAGGTTAATTCAGTAAAGGTATGCACAGAATGTATCCAAGCTCGGACTTAACATATGTGCGTGCCCGCGAGCAGCCCTCGATACCCGCGAATTTCAGTATATGTAGCAGGTCGCCGAGGAGGGTGACCGCGCTGGGGTTAACCCGTTGTCAAGCGTCTTTGCCGGCAGGTCCCATCGGCGAGCCATTCCATTCCAAGTCCCGCCTCGGAGCAAGCACAGTCAAAAAAGAATATATTCACTTTGGATAGAT
Source organism: Mycena rebaudengoi (assembly GCA_029282285.1). Taxonomy (NCBI): domain Eukaryota; kingdom Fungi; phylum Basidiomycota; class Agaricomycetes; order Agaricales; family Mycenaceae; genus Mycena; species Mycena rebaudengoi. The sequence goes on from JARJCX010000035.1 coordinate 429,037, forward strand.
ACAACACCAACAGTTCGCTTCGGCTGCATACCACCGCAAGTAAATAAAAGGTCAAGATATCTTCCTCTGCTGTTACGCCTTGCCGATCATCGAGTTGTCCAGCTTGAACGAGATTATCATAATCAGCCTCCACCCAAAAACAAGAACGGAAGCGCACCTTCGGCGTCGAATACTTCAACGAAGGCAGCAACTCTGCATGCGCCGTGAGCGGCGGAGGTTCAGCACCAACCTCGCATTTACACCCAGCACGCCAACACAAAATAATCACCAGGCGGAAAAAACAAATTGAAGGAAGGGACCCACTTTCGAATCGATACGCCACATGTTCCTGCCCGCACTCCAACGCAGCCAGCAGCCACTACATCCCCAGCGCCTGCAAACTGCGGTTTTGAATTCTTCATACCGTGGGCATGGGTGGGGAGTAGGTAGTATAAAAATTGGGATGGTGTGGGGATGGGAAGGCAGGCGAGTAAACGCGAGAACAGGTATGTACGGAGAGGAATAAGCAAGTGGATTGGTGATTGTGAAATGGCGAATGAAGTGTCGGGAGCATGACGGAAGGAAGGACGTGGACGCGCCGTAATCAAATGGCAGGTGTTGTACACATACATCCCTCCTCCCCGAAAGAAGCAGCGAAGGAAGATCAGACGAAGCAGAAGAAACATCAAAAAAAAAAAAAAAAAAAAAAGGAAAAGACACAAGCTCACGATTTCAACAAATTCCCAGTCCTTGCGAGAGAGTTGAAGGTAATTGGAAAATGCGCGGTGTGGAAGGAAAATGAATAAAAGCATGTTAGCCTGGATGAAGACAAAAGGCATAAAAAAAGATCCGCGCGACTGTCGCAGGGATGTGAGAGATCCTGATGCACAGCACAATGTGTCGGCACCAACACTCCCCTCAAAAAAACAATCAAGACCTCACGGTCATATAAAAAAGAAAAATAATGAAGCAAAGATAGGAACCACTCACCCCATCGCCTTCCATCCGTCCACCTCTTGCTGCAGGACGTCTAGTCGTGCACGAATACGCACATGTTCTATCTGTTGCGAGGTAATGTTCATTACATAAATCCAGCAAGTATGACGCAAACCGAAGGATTACATCTGTTAGCATGCCAATAATCAGTACATAAATCCAGTGATTGGAAACACGGGCGCGCAAACCAAAGACGTATATCTGTTAGCAAGTAAATGATTCCAGTGAGCATGCGCAAAACGAGGAACTAAAAAGGAAGAATAGCCGCGCCAATAAATGCCCAGCCACGAGTGAAAAGATATGCACGGTCAGGATGATATGTGCGCCAGGTCCAAATAAAGTGCAAAGCAGGTCCAAATAAAATGATGATATGAATAAGACTGGAACATAGAAAGAAAGAAGGAAATGAAGCAACGACGCACCCAGCCAAAAAGCTCTGCGCGAGCTGCTGGTGTCCGCGCCCTGCGTATACGCGTGTTGGCTAGTCAGAATAAGCTGAAATATGCGCAGCTGGGTGGAATAAGTGAGTCCGTGCGCCGCCAAGCACGCCGCGGACGCGCCGCAGAAGAGACTGTCCCAACGACCGGCACGCAGAACTGGATGCAAACCGAGGCAAAACTCGTCTCCACGCCAGCATGCAAAACACGGCGCGGCGAAGGATAAGAAGCACGCACCGATCAAGACCAGAACCCTTCGCGCCATCCTCGCATTTATGTCTGTTGGCGCGGGCGTTGTGTGGCCGCGCTTCTCACATCTCCGCTCCTCTCGTCCCAAACCATCAGGAAAGATGAGTTTGCCGCGCTGCGCCAAGGGAGCACTTAGAGAGCAAGATTCGGGTGGGAAGCGGCCAGAGATAGGTACCGGAGATGAAGGGCGTTGTGGATGATGCGGAGGGCTTGTGGGTAAGCTTCGCGCGGGATTAGAAGGCTATGTGCTCACGCTTACCGTCCCGCAGGCAACGCCAAACACGAACCACTCGTCTCACCTAGAGCAGCACGCTGGGTAGGAACGCCAGTGCGTCGCGTTCGCCGCCGAACGTGCGGAGTCGGATGTTGAATGCGCCAAGTGAGGAGAGGAGGGACCGGAAATGCGCGCAGACAGGGCGGGGCGCACGGGCGGCTCGCGCCGGGTCGGTTTTGTTTGTCGGGAGAGGCGGGAGCTACCGGCGCAGTGTTCGATCTGCGACCACCACTTCGTATACGTCCAGGGGCATTGGGGGGTAGTACCCTCGGCGGTGTGCAGGGCGGTTGCGTCGGTATGGAGCAGCTGCATCCGATTGTGCGATCGGTGGCGTAGCCCGTCTGGGGCGGCGGTGAAGGTAGCGGAAGACGGACTGCATGTGCTATTGAGCGTTGTGAAGCGGGTGTTGGGCGTCGAGACGGTGTATGCGTGGGGTGCGAGAGCTCATGACGACGAGGAGTCGCGGGAGACAGTGCATTTCTTGGCGGTGGGCACGCGTGCGGACTCGGCGGGTTGGCACGTCATTGACGCGGTGAGGGCAACGGGCCCGTGGGGCGTGCGCGGGGCAAGAGTCGGTCCGGGCTGTGTCGTGGAGTGAGCAGAGACCGAATTATTCGCATCCACAGCGAACTTGTGCTGGTGCGTAGGTTCTTCGGAGTCTGCGACTTGGGTGGAACTGCCACACCTGGTGCGCACCAGAAGGCTGGGGCGGCGAAAGAAGAGATGATGCGTCGCACGCGTGACCCAAACATGGCATGACAGCGCCTTTTTTTAAGCGCTAGATCTGTGGAAAATGCCGTGCGCAGGCTCGCCCGAGTATAGGTAGCTTGAGTAAACCTAAATAAGATTTGCTCCCGTATGCGGGGCCCAGAACCGAATCCCTCGTGAGGCGTGGGGTCCTTCCGCCAAGCTAGGCTCACAGTCGTCAACCGCGATCTATGGCAAAGAAACGTAGAGATATCCCGCTCCAATTATCCCGCTCCCAAACCCTCTTGAGTTATTTTAATGGCCTACAAGGTGAAGTAGTACTATTACCTGCACTTGCAAACGAAAAAATGAAATAAAAATGTTGCCCAATGGCTCGAACGGAGGGTAATTTCCGTACTGATTGCGTCCGTCATTGCGGAGTATTGCCTGATATAGCTACCAATGCTTGGAGTTCCATTTCAGCGAGAAAGGAGAAGTAAAAAAAAGAAAAATCACAGACTTCTTTGCCGAATGGCTTGAATGAGACTCAAGTCGAACAGGCGACCCAAGGGTGAATTTCCCCTTCCAGCCCAGGGTCAAAGTTACATGGTGATGTGACACAGGATGATCCCGCCACCAATACGCGTATCCATTCATTTTACCTTTCAACTCCGCACAAAAGAAAATGCACTCAATGCTTATTGCATGAGCAAATGGGTGACTTCCCGTAAGCTTGTTATATTCCAGGAGATTATTTTCGCAATTTCCGCCGTGATGCCGACGACACCTGTCAGGACCCCATCACCTTAACGGGGGTGAAATATATTCTGCCATCACTCGAATTATTCAAATCTAGAGGAGGGGTCCCCCCCCCTCGAATAGATTATTTGAGCTCCCATTATCCGTTTGGGACGAAAATGATTGATCATCACTGCCAAACCACTCCCGTCACAAACTCTCCGCTACCCAGTTGACGCCGAACGGCGTCAATTGCACACACTTGAGTCAGTACATTAAACTTGACAACATGGGAAACCGTCCTCCGCCCTCATTCACCCCTTTCCGGCATTTAATGGACCTCAAAATGATTTTTTTTACCAATGGATTCCTGCGAGAAGTCTGCAGGATGCGGCAGGAAGACGCCTCACCTCTCTAACAGCTCACTGTGCACAACTCCCCCAGTCCATTGCATCCTGAAGCACAGGATTTTTCTCAATCTAATCAACTAAATGTATTATTTTGCTTACGGGAAACATCTGCAGTGTGAATAAACGCGATTATAGTGCCCATCAATCCCATCACTGGCACCCCCAGAAATCGCGCCAGAATATTTTAGTCTTACGGGAAGTCACCCAATATGCTAGTAGAACTGGTTCAAATAGATGAATTGTATCGGAATTTATTCAACTCTTTGAAATACTTCCACGCGAAATAAAAAGCTCCGCCTCGACACCGATTTCCAGACACAATACAATTTTACCCCTGCTATGTAGTTCAATTAAATAAATAAATTGGGGCAGCATGCTGCCCTTTGACATATCTTGCACACATTTTAGTCACCAAACAGAACAAAAAGGCTGAAAACCGGGTCATGCATCAGACCCGAGTTGACTACAAATCACAGTTACAAGTACTTATGTAATAAGGATCGTCTCTTTCATATCTCGGGGGACCTTAATTAGGGTCAGTGACAAAAAACTGTGAGGTACTTTTTAGTGGCTGTGTGAAGTCAATTATATCACTTTATTAGAAAAAAACCTAGTGTATTTAGTGGCTGAGCATTGTACATGTGTACGTACTCAGGGAAATTTACCCCCTACTCGGTGAAAAATACCAACATGCGCAAACACTGTAAATTTTTTTTTTGCCATCGCATTCGGAATGATCCGACACATTTTTGCGTCACGTTTCTGCGGGCATGAGTTTACGGCCGCTCAACGCCTAGAAATACATGACTTGTGCAGCACATTTCTTACGTTTGTCCACTATCTTGCCGTGTGTTCGCGTCCACATCTCCATCTTATGCTGTCTAAACTTGCTTTGACCGTATTTGCGCAACTATTGCGTCCTTATATTGCTTGTTAACAATCCACAAATAAAATATTCAATCTGCCAAATTTCGTGAGCAAAGTGTCGCAGTATCTCAGAATCTGCAGCCTATTTCCTTTAGCCTTTGAGAAACAAGTGTTGCTGAACATTTTAGCTATCTCCTCCTCCAAAATCATTAGAACACCTGTAAAAATGATCAATGTAAGAGCCGTTGTTCAAAGAGGGGTTTCCCCCCGTTCTTGTCCGAAATTCGGACCATTCCGGATGCCGAGGAGCCCGGGATCAACGGATCACCTCCGGCATCGATGTCGGGATCACAAAATGTCATTCGGCCTGCTTTCGGCGTGATATGACGCATTACAAACACCTGTCAGGCCGCATTACACTCGTCGACCGGGAAAAGGGCACTTAGTAATGACAAAAGGACAAGAGTATTCCCGCTATCTTTAGTAGTGGGTTATATGGGTGATCGAGCATAGTTCGCAATCAATTAATGATGCTTCGGGGATCACCGAAATACCGGTAACTTCCGTGCCTTGCTCCCGTCACGCCTTCCCTCGGTGCCGCTGTCTCTCACCACACATCCGATCCTACCCAAAAAATGCCGTCTGACTGGCCTGTGAAAGCCTCTGTATTTGACATGCGGTGTGCTTACCCACGGACCTATGTTCAACGGATCTAGATCGGAGGTTTTTTTTTCCGCTGTATTTTCGCTTGGCCACCAATAAAACATGCATGGTAGTTGATACAAAGCAAAAAGTATTAGTTCCCAGAACACTCCATGAGCCCTCTTCTTCCTTCCCTTATGAATTCCTTGTCCCCATTGGCACCCAGTACAAGAAATAAAAACCCTAATTAAAAACCTACTGTTGGCATATGCTGCCCTTTAGCGCCGGTTTTCGAAACCATGATTTTTTTCATTTGACTACTGGATTTGATGCTAACTGGTGAATTCCGAATTCCGCTTCTTCAAGTTCCTGGCACCTATCGGGACTTTCAAATTCAACATTGAAGATATGCAAAACTCACTTTGAGAAAATATCTGTTGTTCTCTTCTGCCAGGACAGCAGAGCCAAAGACCCTATCTGCCCAATCTGAGCGGCGACTGAGCTAAGGTTGGGCTGGAACACAGAAATTGATCCGCAGTTAATTCACAGCCACCCTGTCTGCTTTTCTCTTCTGTCAGTTATCCCGAGTGATCAAGTAACTTCTACAGCTTACACAATCTTGATTTTAGACTGTGGCTTCATCCTTCCTGATATATGGGGCAGGAGTTTAATAAGTCATTTTTAACAGTGCCCTCCTGGCTCTGAATTATTTGTGATAGCCAGCCGAGAGTCTAGGCACTTACAACACATTTTGATAATGAGTACATACTTAGAAAATTCGTTCTGAATCGCTGAAATGAAACTCCGAGAGCAGTTCGTTTTCCCAGGAACAACTACTGAAGAGCCATAGAGATTCATGATAGCGGGCCTTGCCACGCAGCGGGCTACACAAATTATTCTCCTGTTGTCCTGATTATCTAAACACCTTGTCCACAGTATGTGTAGGTCGAAACACCCTACTTTTTGGAAATGATTATATCAACATGTCACGGCCAGGGCAGCTGTTAATGAGTATCAACCAAACTCCATTTGATGTGCCTTACCAGGGGCCACACCCAGGCAGTAGTATTACACTGTGCAATATTTACCATCCTCATCATAAAATTTTATTAACGGACTGAAGGCAGAGGACACTCAGCCCCTAAATGGATCCATACTCCGAAATATTGCCGATATCAGCCGCCGGCACACCTCGAGCAACTTTGTAGCCCCTGTTCAGTAGTTACTTTGATGACTGTTCCATACACTCCTCACCTGACAATGTGTGGAACGTAAAATTGAAGGCTCAAACCATAGGAAGAAATAGAGAAAAACCCAGCTACCAGTGATAAACTGGACAATTTGTTTCCCGGATTATTCCGTCAGTAGTTCGCGACAATCTACAAACAAGTGAAGTGCAACCCAATTGCAGGCTCAAGGCACAAAAAAAGAAAGTACGAGGTTATGCCGGGTGCAGCCACGGCCCTTTACCCCAAGTTTGAACCATCAGCGAATTTGTTCCAGACTCAAACCTTGGGGAACAAAATAAAGATGGACTTACTCCTGAGTCTTGTTCAGTCCGCTTGCTGAAATTCCAAAACGAAAAATAGGAAACAAAAATGAAAAGAAAAAAAAACATGCTGCTCATGCACCTATAAGCACACTGTTGAATTGGGTGGATGTTTCGAAGGCAAGATGAAGGGTAATTACTTTGCCTTCACAATTCAGATCAGACTCAATCACACTCAATGAGGGTAAAATAAATAAATAGGCAGGCTACAAACTGGACAAAAGACTATAATCTGGACAGGGTATGCTGTGCACACCAAAACAAGTGGGTATGTATTCGTCCAAATATGTGGAAAATTTAAGAGAAGGAACAACAAGATTGAAACACAAACCCTGACTATCCGATATCCAGACTAGAATTCAAACCTTCCTGGCTTCCCCTTGTCCCCGACATCACTTCCTTGAGCCGATTTGTCCTTTTCCTCCTCCTCCTCCTGAGTGATGTATGCCTCCTCCACTGCACTAGCAGATACATGCAATTCAGAAAGTTGTTGAAGTTGTTTCTCATACTCTGCCAAAACAGCAGAGTCAACCTCTGCTAGCTTTCCATCAATCTTGAGTATATCCTTTGTCTGGGAAGATCTTTTGAACAGAGGCCTGGCTGCCTTCCACAATTCAACTGCCTTCATTGCCTCTCCACAATTATTCAGTATGTCACCAATTCGAACCATACAATCTGCCCTCCAGCGATGGACATCCATGAATGTGAATCCATCGAGAGCAACCTTGAATAGGCTGAATGCTGTTTCGTTGTCCCCTTGGACTGAAAAAATCTGGCCAAGGCATCGGAATGCTTGCATTGTCTGGCGCTTGTCCTTGCACTTCAATGTCAGTCCAAGGAAGATCCCAACCCATCGAAGTGTAGTTTGCATGTCATTCATACCAGTGGAAAAATCTCCAAGCCGTTCAAGGCATAGGAGTGCCAGCTCAATTGTGATGTCCTGAGACTGCACAGAACATTTTTCAAACATAGCACTTGCAGTCTCAGAAGCCCCATCTCGAAGACAGAGTTCAGCAGCTGCATGATCAGCTATAAGACATATGTGTCTGCCATAATACCCATACAGTGCCTTATGAGACTGAGCCATGTCCAGATTTTGACGGATGATTTTTGAGTCAGCACCAGTAGCAATATCAATGAAAGCAATGTTCAAGTTCGCCAGTATGGCATCGTGCGAAGTTGGCTGGCAGCTAGATGCAATGATAACCTGCAGGTTACGAGATTCCAGATACTCAGATTTCACAAGATGTATCTCAGCTTGCTGGCTTAGGATGTCAAGCATCAATCCACTTTGTGGTTGACCAAGAGTAGCCAGAATGTTTCTGGATTTCTGCAGAAGATATTGAGCATGCCCATAGTTTGCCAATATTGTGTGGCATCTTCCTTGACGCCAAAGAGAGGATGCTTGAAAATAGATGTCCCCCATGTGCTCAGCATATCTATATGTCTTCTTGGCATGCATGAGTGCATTCAAGGGTTTTCCGGTCATATTCAAGATGTTGCATATGCTGGTCAATGCATGGATGCCAACAATGGTGGGGTATCCAATACTTTCTGCCAGAGAATAGGCTGTTTGAATATACTTGAGGGCGGCGGCCAAATCAGACTTCCCAAACTGGAAGTAGTTTCCCAGAGCATGGTACCATTTGGCTGGTGAGAAATTAGTTAGGTGAACATAAACACAGTGATTGTATCTTACCTTGCTCCAGCAGGTCTTTTGACATGAAATGCTGAGTTCCTAGGGTGATGTGGCTATTGAAATCCAGATCAGGCAAATAGTTAGAGCTTTGCAGCAGCTCAATAAGATATTCTCCAAATATTGGATGGCCTTTCCAATGCAGCATTTGCCCAGAAAGCTGCAGCAACAGGGGTGAATATGTGTGTTGAACCCGATCATAGAAACAATTGAGGAACAGAATGCTCTCAACATTCTGGACAAGATCAGACCCCTCTTGTTCAAGCCCATCATGAAGAACAGTGTTGAAGTTTCCCAAATTTTGTGAGATTTGAGGGAGTATATGTGCTACATTGAGATTCTTGAATTGGTTCCAAAGACCAAGAATTTGATGGAAGTGTTCCCGTAGTTTTAGCTTTAAGGCATTTGCTGGAGGATGAATATTGAGGATATGTTCTCGAATTGGAACGAGGACTTTGAGATGTTGATCTTGGCTAACAAAGGCAAGGGCTGTTTGGATTAGAATGGCCTTGCAGGCCAGAATGTCAGGGATTGGCAGTTTGGCCTGCACCAAATCAGCATCTGCAAGCCCATCTGGTAGCAGAGACAGAATACTGAGCAACTCTTGAGCTCCTGGGATCATCCGGGAGCTAGTGTATGACAACATGATGGATATGTCCAGGCTTGATCTCTGGTCATACCCTTCTGAAAGCATCCGAGTTCTCTCTAATTTCCACCGAGAAAGTGCATGGGCACATCCTTCAGAACCAGCAACACTGGAAATGAGGCTGACTGCCAGCGGAAGATTCCCTGTTACCTCAAGGAGTTCTTTGATGCTGGCATCATCATGGCCATCACCAGCAACCTCAACGAAAGCCTGCCGAGCAGCCACATTGGAAAGTGGCTCAAGAGGGGCCAGGAAAGGGCGGGTCCATTTGACTTTGCTTGGTCGCTCAGCACCTCTCAGGGTGATCTACAGGGAGTTCAGGGTATCATTCAACAAGCCCACAAACATCACTAACCATGAGACCCAAGTGGGGTACATCAGTCAGGAGAGATAGGAACTCTTCAACCTCTGAGCGGGATGAAAGTGTTTCCCAAGCGGTCTCCAGATTATCAAGGACCAGAAGTGAAGGAGGAGAATGAACAAAGTATTGTGCAATTTTGTTTGCCATTTTTGAGCCCTTCTCCAACCCAATATGATCTGCAATTGCCGCCACAAGCTCAGTGCAAGTGGGGCTTGAGTGGCATGGAACAAAATATTGCTGTGAATACTTGGCTTCCACTTGTGGATTATGGAGGGCCACTGTGGCGAGGCTGGTTTTTCCCATGCCCCCTGCCCCTAGGATAGCAATGTGGGCAGAATCCTGCACTAAAATATTCACCACATCCTTCAGCTCTGATTCACGGCCATGGAAGATTTGTGGGCAGGGAGGAAGTAGACCAAAGGAGCTTGAACTGTTCAAGAACTTTAGCAGGGCTGATTGTGTTTGCATGATTGGCTCACCTATTATTCCCCAAACTTGACAGAGTTACCACCTAACAACCATGAGGCAAGAAATTAATAGTCATAATTGGCTACTCACTGAGGAGCGATCAGAACCGGTAAGGTCAGAGTCAGTCTCCAAAAGGGAAACAAGCTGTTCATGGTGTTCTTTGGCGTCCTTTTTCATTTGCCCCATCTGAGACAAAGTAGAACCTGTAACTTGAGCCTGCAAATAATTTGAATCCAGATTGAAATACATTTCATGTGATATACCTTGAACAATTCAACCATCCTGCTGAGGTCCTGCTTGAATGTTTGCAATCTTTCTCCAGCTCTAGGCTGTCTAAAAAGTCCCTTGATTTTCCCCAGAGTTCCCTTCTGTTGTACGTTCAGAACTGTGAATAACTTTTCAAGTCCCCTGATGCAAAATATTAAATGAATCCCCATTCATCATTAAATGGGACCCACTCTGTGAATTTTGCAATGTCATACAGGAGTGTTGTTAGAAGGACACCCTTGATTTCAGAAGTTGAATGGAGCCGGACAATGATACACAGGATTTCATGAATCTGCTCCATAATCGCAACATATTCTTCCTTGTTCGATCTGATTGTCTGTTTTTTTTTCGGCTAAACATTGTGCCAGTGGCCAAAGAATCGGCTTACCTCAACAGCCTTCGTAATCGACAAGGACAACACAGCAGTTGAGCGAAGGAAAGGCACTCGGTCTGTTTCTGCAATGTTCTGCGCAGTTGTCGCTGCCAGGATGGTATATTGGATAAGATTCTCGAAATTTGCTGTAGTAGGCATGGATTGGTGATGGGGAGATGTGCCATTCACCAGGGCCTATATATCGTTTGCTGTGTTCCTCCCACAGATACTTCCCGGTGCATTCTCAGCATCACATCATACTTTTAGATATAGGTATCTATTGATGCCACCAAAAATAACCTCTATGTTTCACAAGTTGTAAAGCAAAACTCAGAACACTCCTTGACTCCTGGTGCACTCTCCATTCCATCCTTACACTTATTGGTGTGTTACCCCTGAACTTATGAACTCAGGTGAGAAGGGAGCAGAAGTAAAATACAGCAGAGCTGTGTGACCATTCCCTGATGCTCTATGTTTCACAAGTCGTAAAGCAAAACTCAGAACACTCCTTGACTCCTGGTGCACTCTCCATTCCATCCTTACACTCATTGGTGTGTCACCCCTGAATTTAAGAACTCAGGTGAGAAGGGAGCAGAAGTAAAATACAGCAGAGCTGTGTGACAATTCCCTGATGCTCTACCAAAATCTGCAGGCTGAGCTTCTTGCAGGAGACGGAATCCCAGTAGAAGGATCCCATCTTAGCTCAATGCGCCACATACAGCAATAGAGCACTGCCTACATACGGAACAGAAGACAAAATAGTTCCCTGATCCCAAATATCAATCTGATCATCTTGAGGGCGGGTCCGCCCTCACTGCATCATCCGATGACTAGGAGCCGGATATTTGGGAGTCTTGCTGCATTGCCTTGCAACCAAATGATATTTATTATAGCAAAGATTGATGGGAAAATACTTAGACAATGGGAGTACCTTGTAAACTGAGACACATGGGCTTTGGAAAGCTGAAAAAAGCGCAGCACTTGAAAGAAGAAGCCATGTCCAATTGTGCCTCCGGTATCAGATATTATGTCTCCGAGATTCCTCGGGTAATTGCGTTCTACGAAGAACCGTACCCTGCGGGAAATGCGTCGCCGATCAGAAGAGTCTGAGGTAGGTAGGTAGGTAGGTATTACATGGCATGGTCCCGCTTAGGAACGCCGGTTTGGGGAAGTATCCCGGCATACCACAGGTATTATGTACGCCATTGTTCCCCGCCTCCATTAGTCTCCCGAGCCAAGCTCACGCACCCAGTTTCCCGTCACGCTGTAGAACTAGTAGATGCAAAGTAGTGAAACAAAACATGAGTACCTTTAATCAGTCAGTCCATCTGAGACACGGGAGTCGTGTAGAAAATCTGAAGCAATTCATGGGCACATTTAACCAAGAGAGCGACGGTGGAACGGTTCACAGAGCATGGATTTAAAGGACTCATATGAGCCTTTTTATCCAAGCGGCGGGAAAGGTTCGTGCAGTCCGGAGTTTCAACCTAGTTTTGCAGAACCGGCAGACCCGTCTGGAACGGTCGTCTTCTCATTGGCGCTCATGATCCACGTATCGTAACACTTCGACGGCGAGCAGATGGGTTGACGGCAGTAGAGATAAGCGCTTCTCGGACAACTAATGCCGTAGTCGTAGCGTTTCCGGTGCGGGAGGCTTGTCTTTTCGTGGTTCACGACGTCCTTGAATCAAATAAACCTTTCTAATAAGTCAACGATACCTTGAATCCATTAGAGCATGGGCTCCCAACCAAATCCGCATCATCCAGTATGGATGCAGCCGTAGCATTAGCGAGATCGGGGAACCATACACATAGATGGAAGTTTGGATGCTGCAGCCATGAGATTCTAGGCACAATATATTTCGTCCGCGGCCGCTAGCTTCATTGAGCATTTTAGATCGGCAATGGCAAAATGGATTGGTAGGAGCAAGAACTGGAGGTATCCAAGTGTCACCTGACATATAAAGGCACGATGTCCGTTTCCTTGTACAGCGGTATGAGCGTGGAACAACCATGAAAATGGAAGATTTGGCGGATAAAGGATGTGCAGAGTCGTTTGACATGAATATCTTCGCAGTTAGATGAAATTTCACACCCGTAGGCCGTGCGTAAGATGGCAGTCATCGCTTTGCAGTGTCATTACTCTGGGGCTAGTCCGCCTGGTTTGTCCTCGATTTTCATGATACGTTGCACGCATTATCGCGCTGTGCCTGAGCATCTATTATCAGAAATATTTTGAGTGGAGATTTACGCCGTTGTTGAGTTGACTAGAATTGTCCTCAAGTCCATTTCATCCCGATTCTGGCCGGTCTCGCAAAAAATCAGTGCTGATCCAGTTCGCAAGTTGAGGACGGTGGGAATAATGGACATTGGAATGACAGTTACGAAGACCTGATTCAGGATTGCCGCCGCTAGCATGACATCGATGGGAGCTGTTTGGCTCTTTGCAGTGAGAGTTGGCGGCAATTCTTATCGGTTCTGGGTCATCCAAGGGTGAGATACATGGTCGGACTCAGGTATACAATATACAGTATGTCGTTTCCAAAAGAGCGGATCAGTGGCGGTGCATCCGCTGGCTCAGCCTATGCAGGAGCAAGAGGCGGGCGATGGCGAGGGCCAGGGGGCGACATCCGGCCATAGACCGGGCCGACGATGAGCTGAATGAATGGAAACCTAGAAAGGACCCGCATGGCAGAAGAACAGTGTTATAGCGTTGATATTGAGCTGGATGCGTGAGCCAGGAAACGGATGGCACAGAATTTATTGGTTTTTCCAGTTTTTTTTCTCCTCCCATTCAAAACACCGGGCGCCCATACTAGTCAACCTAGCATCGACCCAACACATTATTTTCAACGGTGTTGGGTCCGCAGGAGGCTCAGCAACGACGAAACGGGATTTGATGGTGGTGGTCAATGTTCGACTCGCATCCCAAAAAGAATCACGGGTGGGATCCTCTGAGTTATTAATGGGTTTTGTATTCTGATGTTGGAAGTCTACTGGATGGAACGAAAATAACGAGGTACGACGGGTTCCTAGGAGAAAAGAAGCGGGAATCATGTTACGGTACAAAATATTGAAATAGCCAGGCCGGGGCAAGCAGCTTAGATCACTCAATCATTCACGCGAGCCTGGGTAATTTGGCAAAAGAAATATTCACGTTCGTGCAACCTCATATCCTACTAAGTACATGTATCTGTAGCCAATTTTCGCAGCCCGCACCCCCCCCCTACTTACCGTAAACACCTTGTGGCCATGTGAGTTGAGGGAGAAGGGGAAAATACGAAGGAAATACATGTCGTGGTGAGGATGATGACCCTCGAATCCATCCGATGCCCCAAAGAAACGCGAAGGGAATAATAAACCGAACAAAAAGCAGGCTCACAAAGTGCCCCTCGAACCTATAAGCCCACCCCTTGTCCCTGAGATCGTCCGCGACGCGGCAAAGTTGCGCGACCGCGCGCGGGATCATTCCTTGCGGTCGGGGGGTCTGTGCGGTGTGAGTCAACGATAATCAGGAGGAGGGGAGTAAGAAGTACGAGCGGGAGTGAGAGTGTAGCAAAATGATAAAGATGCCGCTTGATTGCCAAAGAAAAATTTGGAAGCCGCGCGGCGCGCAGCAAGTACCATCGGAATCCCGCGAAACGAAAAAAAAAAAAATCGCCCCGCGTCAGCCCAGCAGTCCCCACAACGAACACGAGAAACCCTAAACCAAAAAAAAAGTGAGAACAAAAGGGCGGGAAACACTCACCCCGGATCCCCGCCCCTCATCGTCCAAGTCTTGCGGCTTCCTGCCTGTCCGTCCGCGCATATGAAGACATACCTGCGAACAGAGAAATAAATCTGTTAATAAACTTAGTGAGTATGCATGTGGGCGCACAAAACGAGGGATGAATTTAATTAGGAGGAAGCGAAGAATTGACCAGAAAGAAGAAACGAAAAATCAATTGGAAGGGGGAATAGAAGAGTAATGCGCAGCTAGTCAAAAGTCGGGATATACATGAAGGCACGCGCGAACATCCAAACGTCCAAACCCACAAACGATACACATAGAAAGGAAACAGGAAATGACAGAAATGAAGCAACCAAGCCAACGCAACTGCTTGATCTCCGCATAGAGATCCGTCCTGCGTATATGCGTGTTGGTTAATTAGAATAAAGCGAACATACGTGCGGCTGAGTGGAGGAAGACGACCCGCACGCGGTCGGTCGGCCGACACGACGCGAATCGGCAGGCGTTGCAGTGCTGAGTATGCGCCAAACAAAGAATATTGATTTAATTGAACACGAAGAAACGAAGGATTATTGACTAGAAAGAGGAATAGGATAAGGGGATGAATAGTCATCGATGGCCCCCAGACAGCAATAGCCGTGCCGATGCACGGCTAGTCAAACGTCATGCACGGTCAAGATAACAATCACGGCGCACGCGGACATCCAGAGGACGAACAGAAGCGCAAGAAATAAAGAAAGAAGTAGAGAAGAAAAAAAAGCACATTCAACGCGTTGTGCCGTAGCTGCCGAATATCTACGAAGGGGTCCGCCTGCGTCGACGAGGTGGGATGAGAAGGGGTAAAACACGCCGAGGACGACGTAAGATAGATGCGGTTTTCTCATCGTGGCGCATCGCGGAACAAACACGCTTGCCGCAACTCGCCACATGCACCAATCCCACCCCGCCCCACCCCACCCCACCCCGCCGTAAGACACACGCCACATCTTCACGAACCAACGCACCGGATCGAATCCCAACCGCCATTCCTTACTCCCAACCTCCACTCCCCTGCGGCGCTCAACACAATCTCCCGCTTGCCGGCGGCTGGGGCGTGCTCGCCGGGGTGGATGATGTAGGCACCACAGGCCGCACCCGACAAAAAGCCGTATGTTACCCTCCAGTTCCGCCACCTGCCACGAAAAAGGCCAGATCTGCGGGCGGAGGGGCGTGCGGGAGGTAAAGGAGCTGACGGGTGAGTTGGAGGAGGCGGAGGGGCACGTCGTCCAAGTGCGCAGCGAGATCTAGAATGCGGGAGCGGGGGAGGGGTGTGGGAGCACAGGGTACGTGGACTACTCCTCCCTCCTTCAGCAGAAGGCGGGGTGGGGTGCCAACGCGCGGAATGGGCGGGGAGAGCTAAGTGGGATGTGGAGAAAGCGCCGTGGGAGGCGGAGCGCGCGGATATGAGGAGCGGGATGACGAGAGAAGTGGATGAACAGCGGGCGCAGCATGCGGACTGCGCGCCGCAGCTGGGCGGATTCGTCTTGCGCGATGGATAGATACAGCGGCTCTGGCGGAGAGGAAAGCAGGCTTGAGGATGAGGACTTGCGAGCGCGCGGAAGTGCGGCGGTGCGCAGGGCGGTTACGTTTTCCTGCAATAGCTTGTAGCGCATCGGTGGCGGCGGCAGTGCAGCTAGCGGAACACAAAGATAACGCAGCAGTAGTGCATCGAGGAGCGTGGCGAGTCGCATGGCGTTCTGGCTGCGCGCGCGACCAAGAACGTCTTCAGACGCGTGTGGAGCGTCGAAAGGGCGTACGCCTCGGGTGTTGCTGAGTACGAGAACAAAGAGCGGAGTGTCGGCCGGGCACTGGCTGTGTTCGTACTCGTAGCTGCAGTACTGTTAGACATAGACGTAGCGACTGCAGACACGGGATTGTTCGCCTGCACCCCGTTCCGCACGCGGCAAGCTTGTGGGTGTTCCAGCTCCTCGGCGTTTGCTGCTTCTTCATCTTCAAGTTTTGTGCTTCAGCGAGGGGTATGTTGGTGTTGAACGCGCGGGCGACGTGTGTGGCTGAGTGGGCGTAAAGTTGGCTGGATAGTATGATTGGGAGGATGGACGGACGGTGGCACCAAGGTGGCACTGGAGGAAGAGACGACAAGGCTGACACGTCGGCACGTGCACGATCAAAGACGGCACAACAACGCGCTTTTATTCCGGTGATCAACTCTCACCGACCTGTCTGGCTTGCACCCTTGCTAAAACTGGTGTTAACCGAGTCCGTTTCAACACAACCTACATACAGCAACAGCCGTCAGAATGACGCAGTGTTAACCAATTGGAGTTACAAGGCTGAGGTGCTCAAATTCAACCTTACTTTAATCGAGTCGCTAGCGCGCCGTAAATAGATCCAAGTGGGAGGCTTAAATTGAATTTAATTTCATTCACAGGGAGCTTGCAGAAACCCCTGCATGAATTTAATCTTTGAGGTTGGTTTCAACATCAATGCTATCCTAAATGCCCGAACTACGCCTATGAGACTGTCACTTTCTTGAGGCCACTCACTGAGCTGCACTAAGAGATTCTCACGGTTCGATGCAGCCAGTCTTCAAGTTTCAAGACTTGATTTACATGTTTCGGTATGTATACTCCTACTGTGGCAGCACGCACATCTAACTTGGCAGTGGCCGGGTTTTTTACGGGTGTCTAATTGCACTAAGTAACTTCGGGGCTTGATATCTGTTGCTAATCGCTCCAGATTCTCTTCTCTCGTACGCGGCCGGTTAGTCGTACCGCGGGATATGCTATGCCGGCGTCCTTCATCCCTCTTGCCGTCCCATAGGTTTGCGTCTTTCACTCACCGTTGTATTCAACCGTGTATCTTTATTACCGCTTGTCTCCTGTTGACTCTGCGCACCAGATGAAAGTTCAATTCCTCGTGCACGATTTACCTTGTAAACATTGGCGCAGCCTCTCTACATCTCGACCCACATATCTTGCACTATATAATTGCCGCTGTCTATAGTAGTCTGCTCCACTATAATTTATCCAGCCCTGTGTTTACTTCGCATTCCTCCGCACCGCACAAACTCGCCGCACTCAATACACGTGGCAGGATTGCACGGCTGATGGGAATATACTTTACACCCATTAATAGGGCTCTGAGAAAAAAGAAATAGAAGTGCGAGGCAGCTTCGTGCTGCTATAGCGTCGACGCGAGGAGCACCGGCATATTGTAAATTAAATATAAGAAGGATAAAGGTGCGAGGGAGTGCAGATGGACGAGTGAGTAAGATAGATATTGAGTATGAAAAAAAGGAATGAGTAGTGAATCGCAGACGGGGGAGACATCATCAGGAATATATGCGGAATCAAACACCACAAAAGTGCGAGAGGAATCCGCACCAAAAATAAACGAATTAAAGTATAACGAAGAAATAATACCTCCTCCCCAGAATTACTTAAGAGGATACGAAATAATAATAAAATCACGCTCTCGCTTGGAACTTTACACCCGGCCAGCTGAGCTCGCCCACGATGCGGAAGACGGGCGCCATACACACGGGATCATTCCCTACGTTCGGGTATGTATGAGTGAGTCAACGATAATAATCAAGAGGAGGAGGTGAGCACAAAATGTGGGCGGGAGTGTGGGCGGGAGTGGGAGTGGGAGTGCGGCACAAAAAAAGAAGACCCATGGGCGCCAATGAAGAGAATAGGATTCGTGCAAGTCCCGTCGCCCCTTTTGGCCTCCAGCCACCAGCGCAACGAATGCCATCAAACCCTCAATCGCGTAGTCGCGCGCA
Source organism: Mycena rebaudengoi (assembly GCA_029282285.1). NCBI lineage: Eukaryota > Fungi > Basidiomycota > Agaricomycetes > Agaricales > Mycenaceae > Mycena > Mycena rebaudengoi. The sequence continues at coordinate 447,189 of JARJCX010000035.1, forward strand.
GCCGTAACAAAAGAGCACTCGCCCCGCCCACCCAACATTCCCCACCTCGAAAACAAGAAAGGAGGCCAATAAGAAAACCCTCAATGAAAAAAGAGAGAAGAAAGCCAAAGAAAATATAGGGAAAACACGCTTGCCCCACCCTCCATCTGCCGGCTCTTGCGGCGGAATGTCTCTGTGCGCGAATATGCAGGCTTTGTATCTATGAACACGTTGATAATCAGTAAATAGATTTAGTGAGTGTGCGCAACACAAGAATTAATTTAGTTGGAAAGGAGAAGCGATGAATTAAATAGAAAGAATAGGAATAGAAGAATGAATGATAGCCATTGCGTAGACGCGAGTAAAAACTTGTGCCTGGTGAAGATAATAGATGAAGGAACAAGCCAACATCCAAACAGACGAACGATACGCATAAAAACGAAAGACACAAAGAAACAGCGCGCCTATCCAACGCAACTGTTAGATCAGTACGTAAAGGCCTGGCCTTCGTACATGCGTGTTGGATAGTCAGAATAGGGTGAAATACACGCAGCTGGATGAAAAAGGTCGGCCCTCGCGCCGTCGATGGGGCCGACGCGACGAAACACAGCCGAACACGGAATGCACTTGTCACCATGCCGCGCCGTGGAACAAGCATGTCGCCGACGCGCCGCGGAATAAACCCCACCGGCAACTGGATGCAGACCGAAACAAAAGTATTCTCCACGCCAACTTGCACGCGACATGCGCGCGGTAAAAGATAAGAAGCACGCACCAATCACACTGCGCATCCCTCAGCGCCTTCAGATGGCAGTTATGGAAAGGTGTATCGGGATCATTCATTGTGCATTGGGGTCTGGGAGAAGCATGTTAGGCTGAGAAATAGAAAAATGTTATGGTTGATTGACATGTAGGAGAGAGAGAAAGGGAGCGAAGAAGAAGAAAAGAGGTTTGAATAGCGCCAAAAAAAGAAGAAATAGAAGCGCAAGGCAGCTTCATGGAGAAAGTGATACATTTAGTGTCGACGGGAGCACCCTCCGCCGCACCGTATGCCACTCGTGTGGACAGGCATCAGTCACGCGGTCTGCGCTGCCGAATAAAACATCACACCGAGTCGCAACCAACACTCTTCCCCAAAGGGCTCCGACAAAGAGGAAAAAGAATAGCCCCAACCAAAAATAAGGCACCTTCAATAAACACACTGCGATAAAAAGCGAGACGAAAGGAGATGAAAGAAGGGAACCACCCACACCCCGCCCTCCATCGTCCAACTCTCCCCGCTGCCGTCTGTCCGTCTGCGAATACGCACATGTATAATAATCAGTACATAAATCCAGCAGTACGCAAACCGTTACATTAGTTAGCGTGCCAATCCAGCGATTGGAAATGTGGGCGCGCGCCAAATATATATCTGTTGGCAAGTGAATAATCCGTCAGAGTAGCGCAAAACGGAGAAGTAATGAGAAGGAAGAATATCGCACCGATGCGCAGCCACAGTCAGAATGATACATGCGCACGGCACGTCCAAATAAAATGACGATATGGATGAGAATGGAACATAGAAAGAAAGAAGGAAATGAAGAAATGACGCACCTATCCAAGACGCTCTGCGCGAGCTCCGCGGCCTACATATACTCGTGTGGCTGGTCAGAATAAACTGAAATACACGCGGCTGTGGAATGAGTGAACCCGCGCTGGGGCGATGGGCGCACCGTGGAAGAAGCAGCCGCCGACGACGCGTCGCGGAAGAAACCCTCCTACGACACGACACCGCACGGCACAACTGGATGCAAACCGAAAGGAAAAACTCGTATCACGCCAACACCGCGGTGAAAGAACAAGAAGCACGCACCGATAAAACCCACACCCGTTCACCTTCTCCTCGCAACATGATAATCCCACCTCCTGCCCCGACCGCGCCGACCACAAGTTTCCGCTGGCCGAGCGGATACGGTGTGCGTGGCGACGAGGGGCGCCTCTGTGTCCGTGGGCTGCGCGGGCGTTGCGCCGCCGGGTTACGTACCCGCTATACCGTAGACGTGGATGAAGGCGGGGGTTGCAGCATCGAATTACCGATTCACATGACAAAAAATCTCGAATATTCGGGACCTCCGCACCTCCTCGCACAATCTCCGGCCACTCTTCGCCCTACTCCGCCCTCTTCGCAGGTTCGGAAGTGAACGCGACGCGGCACTGCAACATTTCTCCTTGCTGCAAGTGAGACGAGTGGTCCATGTCTCTCGTCTCCTGCGTGGTGTTACCCATTGAATCCCGCGCGAAGTTTACCAACCGCGTCATCCACATCGCACTCCATCTCCCGTACCTCCCTCTCGCCGCTTCTTACCCGAAGACTTGCCCTCTATGCGTTCCCTTGCCGCAGCGCAGCAATTCGTCTTGCGCGGTGGTTGGAGCGTTCATGTGAGGAGAAGAGCTCGGAGTGCGCGCGGTGCGCAGGGTTAGGTCAGCATGGAATAACCAGATCTGATTTTGCAATTGGCGCAGCGCGTCGGCAGGAGAGGCACAGATAGCGAGAGACGAAGACGCGGCGGCCCGCTGTCATGGCTGTGCGCGCTCTCGAGCGTCTTCGGGCACGTGTGGAGTGTCGGGAAGGTGTATACGTCGGGTTAGAGAGCTCATGACAATGAGGCGTCACTGGAGACGGTGCGTTTACTGGTGGAGGGCACGCGCGCGGAGTTGGAGGGCTGGAACATGATTGACGCAGTGAGCCAATGGGGCGTGCGGCGGGCAAGAGTCGGCCCGGGCTGTGCCGTGGGTGTAAGTACTGGGCTCATAGTCATGGTGCGCAGAGACCGAGTTATTCGCGTGTGGCACGGCGAGCTTGTGCTGGTGCGTAGGCTCTTCGGAGTCTGCGACTTCATCGTCTTCGATGAGAAGGCCCGCCGGTGGGGTAGGGGAGAACGGCGCCGTCCTAGCGCATGGAAAAGCATGCATGAAGTGGATACGGAGGACGGCAGAGCTTGTGGCACGATGGGTGGACCTGCCACACCTGGTGCGCACCATAAGGGTCGGGCGGCAAAGGAGGCTGAGTGAGAAGCAATGACGCGTCGCACGTGTGACCCAAACATGGCATAACAACGCGGCTTTTTTAAGCGCTAGATCTGTGGAAAGTGCCGTGCTCAGGCTGGCTCGAGTACAGGTAGCTTGAGTAAACCCTCAAATAAAATAAGCAGTAATTTGCTCGCATATGCGGGGCCCAGAGCCGAATCACGGGTGAGGTCCTCCCACCAAACTAGAAACCGCGATCTATGGCAAGGAAACACAGACATATCCCATTTCAATTGTCCTGCTCCCAAACCCTCTTGAGCTAATTTGATGGCCTACAACCTGAAGTAGTCCTATTACATGCACTTGCAGACGAAAAAATGAAATAAAAATGTTACGAGTCCTAAATTTATTTAGGTAATGGTTCTTTATAAATCTTTCACACCCAGGATTTTGCACACTTTGCTTTGATTAATTTAGACTAGCCGTGGGAATTACCCTTGTTCTGGTTTCTGGGCTTTATGTCGGTGTAAGTCCTTGGTCCACGTTGTGCACTGTTTTTTCGGATCGAGATCAAATGACTAGCCTTCCAAGCTCACTGAGTCATGTAACTTGTCACCGGGTCTAGTAGCTGGTGAGTCCGGTGCGCAATTGTCCGTTCTAATTTCCCGCTATGGCTGGTGGTGCACTGATAGTGCAAAGCAGATCCTATCTCGCAGAAGCCGTCGTGAAACAAAAGCCGAATTTCAATTACGGCTGCACTGGCACACCGTCTCGCACACTCACAATTCATCAAGTTGAACAACCCACAAGATCACCAAAGGCCGAATAATCCAATCTTTAGCCAAAGATTCAGGAGCCGGGCCGGACTCAAAATTAGCAACGAATTTAGTAGTTTTGGCTCGAAGTGCGAGAAAAAATAAATAAATAAGGAATAAAGATAATAAAATACTGCAAGAGAGTGGAAAGGAGTTTGGTGTGGATTTGCAAAGGCTCTCAGATCATGCACAGCTTCCCGGCGACTTCCGTGGATGCTGGCTCGATACCGAAGTGCGAGAAAAAATAAAAGAATAAAGAATAAAGATAATAAAATACTGTAAGAGAGCGGAGGGGAGTTTGGTGTGGATTTGCAAAGGCTTCCAGATCATACACAGCTTCCCGGCTACTTCCGTGGATGCTGAAACCGAAGGCCGACTAATCCGAAGCTTCCTGCCATCTTTGATCAGACAGTGGTTGGTGCATTTTATCTTATCTTCGGCATTATCCATGTACCAGACAGCAACTTCCGGCTCAGGGACTTTCTCAGCTATTTCTCCCTTTCTATGGCTACACTTGTAGAAGAAAAATGGGGGGATAAACTCATTCATATTCCTTCCTAGACTGGTACCAAGAAGTAATCACTGCACTTGTCAGGCTCTGGTTTTCAAGAACAGATGTTTTTCATACCAAAGCGGCGGCCGAGCGAAGTTTGGGCAGGGAACTTATATATAGACATCCAACAATAACAAGTCATGTTAGCAGTTTAATCCACAGGACCATGATTGATTGTGCAACCACCCGGTCTTTTTTTTTGGCTGTATCCCGGAAACGAATTTAAGTTTAATATCTATGAGTGATCACATCACTGGAGCGGTTAATATATTCAATGTGACCTGAAGTTTGCACCACCTTACTTTTATACTGCAGTTGCATCCTTACTTTTTATGGAGTCGGAATTTCATAGATGGGTTTCAACAGACTGCACACTCTGAATCATCGGGAACTGCCTCAAGCCATACATTTGATGAAGAGTGCGTAAAATTTCTGTTCTAAACCAGTGCGGTCAACATTGGCTTTTTTGGATACAGCAGATCTTGTAGCGACTTCGTAGGCCGCATATTCTGGACTTCTTTCTCAGCCTACACATCGAAATTAACTCCGAGAGCAGTGTGCCCATTTCATGAACGGAGACAAGCCTTGCCAGCGGATATTGGTGATACCAGGCCTTGCCGTGCAGCAGGCTACATAAATTATCTCTTGAAATCTCTACCGTTGCCCTCAAGGGTCAAGGTCTGTTCTAGGCAATTCTATGATGCCATCGCGGGGTGTTCTGGGGTCCTGGCACTCCGTGACTTAGCCGAGTCTTGCGCATCACTCTACCCGTAGATGATGAACATTATTGATTTTTGAGAATAAAATATCCATATGTTGACCCAGAACAGCTTGGCAAAAGTGCGACGTGATTTTTCAGGCCGAAATCCATGAACAGAAAGCAGTCATTTTGACGACTGGCGTGGTGCAACACAAGTACGCATGCGTTAAAGTCTTACATACCATACGGGGCAGGTTGAGAGAATGATCATTCCTACTGAAATACCGGTACTCTTCTACTGGACTCCACGTGAACTTGTAGAGCCAGAGGCATATCAGAAGTAATAGGAGGCATGCCGCCGCCGCATCAACTCTAGTCTGGAATGTCATTTGACGGGAGTAATGCACAAATGGTATTTGAAAGTGTTGCGCATGAGGGATTTGTTGAGGAAAGGGGATCCAAGGAAGCCTTGGTGATTTTCGGAATAGGAATGAGTGAAATGTGTTTTTTTAACGACCAACTTCAAACTAAATTAGTATGGCTGATGTTCATCATAAGAAATCTGAAGCCAATGGAGTTGATATATTCCAGATTTTCCACATCAATGTTCGGACTTCATTTCACACCTTGGTGTCACTGCCTAGTATCCCGAAAGAATGAAGAGCCTCAACCAGCAGCTGAATTTTGTAATCAGCGCAGAATTGAACGGGATATCGCCGTGGAAATCTCGGGTACATAGGATGAGGTAACGGAGTTCGAAATTTTGAACGAATCTGATCGGGGAATTTATGCTTCTTTAAAGCCAGGTGCATGCTGCTGTACACTTGGAGTGGCCATACGAGAAATTACACCGGAATAATACATAATTACTGCTGAGATTTGATATATTAAAGCGACCAACCTTGAATTGTGTGAGACATTCGCACATACAGCATAGATAAACAGGATCTGGGAGCGCCGGTCACGTACAATTTGCCCCCACGGCCACTGGACACAATGTGTCATGTGATGGTGTCGCCTCTGCGGGAAGACAGCAGTCACAGTGACGCTCCGGCAAGATGGCCAACAAGGACCCCAACAGCGAATTTTGATGAAATTTCCTAAAACAGACCTTGACCCTGGATGGCAACTGTAGACCTCTCTGTGAAAGCAGAAAATTTGGCTGACTATTGAGCTGACCCTCTTCTGTGAATGTCTACCTTTACCTGAGTGCGACTTTCGAGCGTAAATTGCAGATCCAATCCAGTTAGCTCAGACAATATTCACTCCTTCATAGATTTAAGTATGTTGGATATTTCAACGATGGCTAGTAGCCACAATGGTTATGCATGTTTCAGCCACATCTTTTAGTCTCTGGGCAAGACACGTCATATGTTTTATCTGCAACTGAATCCCTCAGAGGAGAACCTGTAATCCAGTGGAAGGCTAAGGGTTCTACAAGTGATGGAATAAATGCAATGCTCAGGTACATCATTCTGAATTTGGTCTGCAATTAGAACTGAAAGAGTGACACAAAAAAGAAAGACCATGGTGCTGCTGTCGTTCATTGTATGTCAGTTAAATTCCAGCACCCGACTTTTCTTCAACCTGGAATTCTCATCTGCGAATTTAATGCGAGAGTAGGTGGCTTTCTATAACGATAGAATAGTCCTTCAAAATATCTGGGCTTGTTTGAAAGTTCCATTGATGCACCAAAATTAGTCGGTTGTAATATTCTTGCGGGAAACACAACACAGACATAAAGAAATATGGTTTCCATCCATCTATTATACAAAAGAGAGCGGACGTGTCTCACTGGTACAAGACAAGATAAACATTCCGATAACCTGATTGGCTGTTCAACGGGTCAGCTGCTGATACAATGACGGCAGACTCCTGCGTCAAGCCCTCAGGGGACGTCTAGGTGTGACTGGACGCGCTTTCTAGACTCTGTCTGCTATAGCGCAGCCTTTGCGTCGTTTACTTCCAAAGGCAGAGTCTCAAATGCAACCGGAGCCCCTTCTTCATCAGGTAAGAAATGTCCTCTCAGTATGTACGTGCATCCATTTATATTTATAGCCAACGCGCGACTTTTAGTGCGAGGACGTGTCGCGCACGAAGTCTGCTGAGTACGGTGCAGCCTATCGTCAACAAATTCAGCCGGAGCCCCTTGTGCTTCAGGTAAGTGATCTGATATCCCTCATCGCCGTCTAAGCATTTACGGGCATTTATTTATATTTATAGGGAACCACACGCGACTTTTACCGCCACGACGCGTCAAGCACGAAATACCCTGCATACTGTGTAGCCTATCACCATACTGGTGAATTGAGAAATTATTAGGACCTCAAAATCCCTGCGTCGACGTTCATTGGGCCAGAAACGGCGTTGAGAGAGGGAAGCCCAAGAGGTGAATTAAATTGTATATGTTGCAGACAATGATTCATGTGTTCTAGACTTCCGAATTGACCCACTACCGACGGTCTGAAGCTCAACAGGCACGACGACAGCGCTAGCTTGCAGCTGTGAGGGAGCGTGAGCTTTTAAGCAAGGACCAAACATCAGAGTCTATGCAGACTGTTCGGTCGTGGGCCCAGAAGTTCCGGAGGCGAATAGAAAAAGCACAAAAATCTCTGGAGGCAAATCCAGATTGCGGTATGTGACCTGCTGCAAACAACTACTCGGACAGAGTCCCAGTGCCACGTGCACAGACTTGACTGACTCTCTCGGGAAAATCCTTGACCTCAATATTGACAATTTTTCAAGGCATCGGTGCGAGAGTTGTTGGGATAGAATGTCGCGTCAATACTAATTTTGTGTTGCTGAATTATATCCTTTGTTTCTTTCAATGCAACGGACATGCAGTCAATCGGCTTGTAAAAATGATACGAGAAAAATGTTTGGTGGCAAGCTAATTTGGACCATAGTCTCCACCCGTACATCCATTCTTTTTATGCTCGATGCCTTGACAGCTTGACACGGGATCCACGAGGAGCCAACCGAAGGTTGGCAACGAGTGGTGTACTAACATAACATTGAACTCTGGACTTCAGTACTTCATGCTTCAGGCATTCGGTGGACTATATTCTTGACTTCGGACTCCAACTACCGTTGCGGAGCACGGGTTCTTGCCTTTTAGTGCACATCAGCGCCAAAATGGGGCTCGATACTGATGTTGGTGGGCGAAAATAATAAAATAAAGAAATAAAGAAACTAAAATATTGCGTAATCTTTGGGTGTATTTGGCGAAAGCTTCTGAGCTTCACGTGGTATTTCGATACCGAAAAAAAGTGCTAAGAATACTCTCCCAGGTGCTAGGAAACTCTCATAAAAAGTGAGTGAGCTCAAAAAAACGTGTCAGAGACGCTTGAATATTTGAGGCATTCAAGATGCCCAGATATGAGCACAATTAATTGCCATCAATCGTCCGATACTGAGCGGAGTTTTTCGATACTGAGCGGAGTTCGAATCTGGTTCTCAAGATCACGCGCAAAATCAAGTTGACGACCCAACCGCTTAAAAAAATTCTCCGCAGGCGGAAATCACACATTGGCATCTTGAACTGCTCTTCGTGATCTACCCCACTCAGGTTCAATATGTTTCGAGGCTGAAGCTGTGTGTACTTGTCGAAAAATCCGCGTATCAACTTTACGGGCAGCCTGTTCAGATGACCCGAAATCCGACCTTGGTCAAGTGCATTGAGTCAAACAACATATATATTACATGCACACTCCTCCAGCCTGCTTTGTAGCGCCAGAGTACCCTGCAGTGTGAATATAATGGTTCACATTCACGCAACATTCACGTTTAAAGGGTTTTACTGTGGGATTGAGGCTTGTGAACCAACAAATTTCATAACTTCAGGTTATGCTCTTCAATATTGAAATGGTCTCATTATTCCCTGGGCTATCAGACTCTGAATTGGCGCGTTTCAAGGCGCGACGCGGATAGCGGATGTCGGGCCGGCACACGTGCACATTTCAAACTCCGCTCAGTATCGGCGATCAGTATCGACCACTAACATCAGTATCGAGCCCAAAATGGCTGTATGTCCATGTCGCCATATGTTTGCATCACTTGCTTGAGCAATTTCACTCAGTGTTTCTGAGACTTGACCAAACAGGTCAAAGATGTGTAGGGAACGCAGACGAGTATGAACGCATGGTCGATGTGTTGGAGGCTTAAACCGAGCAGTCTGTGTCACCCTGAGGTCACAAAGGCTTGATCCGAGTTACTCGGCAGAAGGATCAAACCCAATTGGGTTGTTCAGGAAATGTTGCGTCCATTGAAATCTGTTCAGGGGGCCAGTACCCCCTGCACAGATTCTAAAGATTCAGAGAGATTCTACGTTAAAAATGATAGGGTTCTGACAGCTGCCTCGGCATTGCGGGGGAAACAGCAAAAATAATCCCCACAAATTTTTTATTGTTATGGAAAGTCACTCAGTTGCCATAAATTTAAGTGTAACATGATGGAACATAGGAGATTCAATTAAATTTCTGATGCCGACTAAAACTTGGAGGGTTTATATTTGGGCCGATGAATGTGAATATATTTTGATTATATTTGATTATATTCTGTCAGTTTCCTTGAAAGAAAATACGTTGTATCCGACAGAAACCTGGCTGAAATAAGTACATATGCCTCATATCGGACACATTCAAGTCCCAGAGCCTGAACAGCCATGGAGAGTTGAATTTGAAAATTTACCTGGTGGATCACCTGGACAGGTTCAATCTCCAACAGGGTTGCTCCAGGCGCCTCTTTCAGCTGTCTAAAGATATCAGGTGGCATTCTCAACGCCCGCCAGCCAGATTAAAGCTCTGTTTTGTGCCGGCTGAACCTGAGCGGCACAAAAACATCTGTTCAGCAATGTCAAATGTATTTAATACACCTCAACCCGTATCATATTCATATCTTGAGGACGGGTTCAAGCCCGTATCGTATCTCTATTTGGTCTAATATATTTACAATGTGATGTACCACAGCAGTAAGAAAGATTTCACCGCTTGAATTTTCGGACTTCACCATAATGACATTCTAAGTCGTAGAAGATTGTGGAGGTTTCTGAATGCATATTGTCCTCATTGACTTGCAAGTTCAGGGCTGGAAGGTCCCTTAACAGTATCTAGCTTCGCTCGTGATTCCCCTATTTGTGTCTGAGGGGGGGATTACACCGTTGGGGAGTATGATGTAATTGGGTGAGGACTCAGAGTACTAGGACTATGGACTCGTACAGCCATGCGAAGCAGTGGCCTACAGACCAAGTCATGCTTCTCCCAATGGCTCGAACGGAGGGTAAATATTTCCGTACCGATTGCGTCCGTCATTGCGAAGTATGACCTTATATAGCTACCAACACTTGGAGTTCCATTTCACTGAGAAAGGAGAAGTAAAATAATAAAAATCACAGACTTCTTCGCTGAATGGCTTGAATCAGACCCAAGAGTCCCTTCTCCTTCCAGCCCAGGGTCAAAGCTACATGGCGTTGTGACGCAGGATGATCCTGCTACAAAGCCATGTTTCCATTCATTTTACCTTCTATGCTTCGACCATTTTCAGGTCCGCGTGAAAGAAACAGCGCTCAATACTTATTGCCTGTGCAAATATACTAGTACAGCTGGTTCAAAGAGATGAATTGTATCGGAATGTATTCGACTCTTTGAAATCCTTTCACGCGAAATAAAAGGTTCCACCTCGATGCAGATTTCCAAATATAATACAATTTTACCACAGCTAGTTCAATTAAATAAATAAATTGAGGCAGCATGCTGCTGTTGAGTGCCTTTTGACATAACCTTGCACACATTTTAGTCACAAAAACAGAACAAAAATATCTGAAACCAGGTCATGTATCAGATCCGAGTTGACTACAGATCACGGTTTAAACCATCAGCGATTTTGTTCTAGATTCAAACCTTGCAGAACAAAATAAAGATGGACTGACTCTCGAGTCTTGTTCAGTCCGCTTGGTGAGATTCCAACACGAAAAATAGGAGAAAGGAAAAATGCTGTTCATACACTTATAAGCACACTGTTGAGTTGGGTGGATATTTCGAAGTATTTGAGGATGCTTAAGAACCTGTGAGAAGGGTAATTACTTTGCCTTCACAATTCAGATTAGACTTGATCACACTCAATGAGGGTAAAATAAATAAATAGACAGGCTACATACTGGACAAAAGGCTATGATCTGGACAAGGCATGCTGTGCACACCAAGAAGAGGTGGGTATGCATTTGTCCAAATATGGGTGGAGCTCTGGAAAATTGAAGAGACAGAACAACAAGATTGAAACACAAACCCTGACTATCTGATATCCAGATTAGAATTCAAACGAAAATTCCTTGCTTCCCCTTATCCCCAACATCACTTCCTTGAGCCAATTTGTCCTCTTCCTCCTCCTCCTCAGTGATGTATGCCCCCTCCAGTGCACCAACAGGTACATGCAATTCCGAAAGGCGTTGAAGTTGTTCCTCATACTCATCCAAAACAGCAGAGCCAACCTCTGCTAGCCTTCCATCAATCTTGAGTATATCCTTCATCTGGGAAGATCGTTCGAACAGGGGCCTGGCTGCCTTCCACAATTCAACTGCCTCCATAGCCTCTCCCCGATTATTCAGTATGTCACCAATTCGAACCATACAATCTGCTCGCCAGCGATGGACATCCATGAATGTGAATCCATCCAAAGCAACATTAAACAGGCTGAGTGCTGTTTCATTATCCCCTTGGACTAAAAAAATCTGGCCGAGGCAGCGGAATGCCTGCATTGTCTCGCATTTACCATTGCACTTCAATGCGAATCCAAGGAGAATCCCGGCCCATCGCAGTGTCGTTTGGATATCGTTCATCCCGGTCGAAAGATCTCCAAGCTTTTCAAGGCATAAGAGTGCCTGTTCTGTACCAATATCCAGAGACAATGCCAAACATTTTTCAAACATGGCATTCACAGTCCCAAGGGCCCCATCTCGAAGGCACAGTTCAGCTGCCACAAAATCAATGGAAACAGATATATCTCTGCCCTTGTACCCATACAATGCCTTTGAGTGAAGCTGAGCCATGTCTAGATTTTGGCAGATATTTTTTGATTCTGCACCAGTAGCAATATCAATGAAAGCAATGTTCAAGTTTGCCAGGATGGCTTTATATGATGTTGGCTGGCAGCTGGATGCAATGGTGACTTGCAGGTTACGAGATTGCAGATACTCAGACTTCAAAAGGTGCACTTCAGCCTGAAAATTTAGGATGTTCAACCCCAATGCACTTTGTTGTTGACAAAGAGTAGTCAGGATGTGTCTGGCTTTTTGCAGAAGACATTGAGCATGCCAATAGTTTGTCAACTGTATGTGACATATTCCTTGAAGCGAGAGAGACCAAGCTTGTAAATAGATGTCCCCCATATGCTCAGCATATCTATATGCCTCCTTGACATGTGTGAGTGCATTCAAGGGTTTTCCGGTAATATTCAAGATGTTGCATATGCTGATCAATGCATGAATGCCAATAATGGTGGGGTATCCAATACTTTCTGCCAGAGAATAAGCTGTTTGAAAATACTTGAGGGCGGCGGCCAAATCAGACTTCCCAAACCGGAAGTAGATTCCCAGAGCACGGTACCATCTGCCTGGTGAGAAATTAGTTAGGTGAACATAAATACAGTGATTGTGTCTTACCCTGTTCCAGCGGGTCTTTTGATATGAAATGCTGAGTTCCTAGGGTGATATGGCTATTGAAATCCAGATCAGGCAAATGGTCAGAGCTTTGCAGCAGCTCAATAAGATATTCCCCAACAATTGGATGGCCTTTCCAATGCAGCATTTGCCCAGAAAGCTGCAGCAACAGGGGTGAATATGTGTCTTGAACCCGATCATAGAAACGATTGAGGAACAGAATGCTCTCAAAATTCTGGATAAGATCAGACCCCTCTTGTTCAAGCCCATCATGGAGAACAGTGTTGAAGTTTCCCAAATTTCGTGAGATTTGAGGGAGTATATGTGCTACATTGAGATTCTTGAATTGGTTCCAAAGACCAAGAATTTGATGGAAGTATTCTCTTAGTTTTAGCTTTAAGGCATTTGCTGGAGGATGAATGTTAAGGATATGCTCTCGTATTGGAACCAGAACTTTGAGATGTTGATCCTGGCCAACAAATGCAAGGGCTGTTTGAATAAGAGTGGCCTTGCAGGCCAGAATGTTAGGGAGTGGCAGCTGGGCCTGCACCAAATCTGCATCTGCAAACCCATCTGGGAGCAGGGACAAAATGCTGAGCAATTCCTGAGCATCTGTGGTCATCCGGGAGCTGGTGTATGACAACATGATGGAGATGTCCAGGCTTGATTGCTGGTCATACCCATTTGAAAGCATCCGAGTACTTTCTGATTTCCAACGGGAAAGTGCCTTGGCACAGCCTTCAGAACCAGCAACACTCACAATGAGGCTGACTGCTAGTGGAAGGTTCCCTGTCAGTTGAAGGAGTGCTTTGATGCTGTCATCATCGTGGCCATCATCAGCAACCTTGATGAAGGTCTGTTGAGCAGCCATATTGGAAAGTGGCTCAAGAGGGGCCAAGAAGGGGCGGGTCCATTTGACTTTCCTGGGTCGCTCTGCACCTCTCAGGGTGATCTACAGTAGGCTAAAGCTATTATTTGATCAACTTGTAAACCTGACTCACCATGAGACCCAAGTGGGGGACATCAGTCAGGAGAGATAGGAACTCTTCAACTTCAAAGCGAGATGAAAGGGTTTCCCAAGTGGTCTCCAGATTGTCAAGAACCAGAAGAGAAGGAGGAGCATGGGAAAAATAATATGCAATCTTGTTTGCCATTTTTGAGCCCTTCTCCAGTCCAATGTGAGCTGAAATTGTCGCTGCCAGCTCAGTGCAAGTGGGGCTTGAGTGGCATGGAACAAAGTACCGGTGCAAATACTTGGCTTCCACTTCTGGATTATGGACAGCTGCTGTGGCAAGGCTGGTTTTTCCCATGCCCCCTGCTCCTAGGATAGCAATGTGGGCAGACTCCTGCACTAGAATATTTACCACATCATGGAGCTCTGCTTCACGTCCATAAAAAATTCGTGGGAATGGTGGAAGTAGACCAAAGGAGCCTGAACTGTTCAAGAACTTGAGTGAGATTGATTCTGGTTGCAGATTTGGCTCACCTATTATTCTCTAAACTTGACAGAGTTCCTGCCACCTAACAACCATGAGTCAAGAAATTACTGGTCATAATTTACCCACTGAGGAGCAATCAGAACCAGAGAGGTCAGAGGCAGTCTCCAGAGCTTGAGCCTGCAAATGATTTGGATATGGTTTGAAATGCATTTCATCTTATTTACCTTGAACAATTCAACTATTCTGCTGAGCTCCTGCTTGCATGTTTCCAATCTTTCCGCAGCCTCAGGGTGCCTGAAAAGTCCCTTGATTTTCCCCAGAGTTCCCTTTTGCTGCCTGTTCAGAACTGTGAACAACTTCTCAAGTGCCCTGGTGTAAATATTAAATGAATCCCGGTTATGATTAAATGGGACTCACTCTGTGAATTTTGCAATGTCATACAGGAGTGTTGTTGGAAGGACACCCTTGATTTCGGAAGTTGAATGAAGCTGGACAATGATACACAGGATTTCATGAATCCGCTCCATAATCTCAGCATATTCTTCCTTGTTTGATCTCATCGTCTTTGTTTTGGTTGAATATGGTGTCAATTGGTATTGGTGGACCAATGGGCTTACCTCGATACACTTTGTGATTGACAAACACAATATAGCAGCTGAGCCTAGGAAAGGTACTTTGGCTGTTTCTGCAATGTTCTTGACAGTAGTTGCAGCCAGCATAGTATATTGGAGAAGATTCTTGAAATTCTCTGTAGTAGGCATCGTGGGCATTGATGAGAGGAGTGCTATTCATCAGGGCTTATATGTATATATATCTTTGGCTGTGTTCATTACGTGCATTATGGGCATGATACGAATCAATGATATGTACACGGTTTATGTGTCTGTTGACAGTTCCCACCGGAAACAGACCTATCTATAAACCTTTCACTTGTAGTAAAGACAAGGATACCCCTCTACTTGTGCCAGCTTCGCACAGCTATTGTCTCCCTGCAATGGTCTGGCAATATGGAAGAACAAGTCAGCCATGCCTTCTCACCACCGTGCATTATGAGCATGATACGAATCAATGATATGTATACGGTATATGTGTCTGTTGACAGCTCACACCGGAAACAGACCTATCTATAAACCTTTTAAATCAGCTTCTACTTGTGGCGGCTGAGCAAAGTTATCGTATCCACACAATGGTCTGGCAATGTGGAAGAACGAGTCAGCCATGCCCCCTCGCCACCGCACAGGTCAATCTGCAACAAATGGGACGCCAGTAGTGCTTTCTAATTAATTATAACATGGCAGATGACATAAAGTGGAAATATTTGGCTATATTGCATCTGAAAGGAGAAAAATAAGAAGGAGATATGTAGAGTTAAGAGTGTCAGAAGAATTGAACTTCCTTAGGAGACCCGGCGGATTTAACACCGCACATAGGAACACAAAAAAAGCCGGTGGGATCGACATCAAGCCACACCAGCAACTGTATGGCCAAGAACGGTGCCAAGAACGACAATAACCTGGTTGCGCAACAGCCACTGGAGCCACCTCGTGGCTTTTTTGACGTGCGCAGCCGAATGGCTCCAACCCCGCCAAAATAGCCATTGCGGCCAAAAATAGCCATTCAAATGGCTTGACGTCATATTTTTGGCGGTGGAGCCATCGAGTTGCGCACGTCAAAAAAGCCACGAGGTGGCTCCAGTGGCTGTTGCGCAAACTCTCTAATACTGCGCATGGCACGGGTCCTTATGGGGAGTGCCACCACACTCGCCAGTCGGAGCAGATAGGGAAGACACAGACAGCAGAAGAAAAATATCAATGAAAGAAGGAAGGATGTAATCCGAGTCAGAGCCAGATCTAGATTCTAGGTAAGCAACGGAGAGGCAGATCTTTTTGTTTTAAGTTTATGTCTACATAGATCAGATTTTGCGCTTCCATTACACTTGAGCTTTCTTTCCATCCTCCTAACAGCAATTGTGGTGACTTCCTTGCCCTCTGCCTTCAGAATATCATGTTCACCTCAATAATTGTCGCAAAGACGAATGTTCCCATGCGGCGGCAGCACGCTGCGTTAACTGGGATCTTTATTCGATTTTTGACCTACCCGCGAAGACGGGCCTACGATTCGTGTAAGTGGCTTGTGCTTCGAACTAAGATCTTAATACTGACTTGGTATTCAGCTTCCCCGGTATATCGGCGGTGCGCTGCTCCCCTTCGAAAATTTTGCTGGATTTTTTTCAACTCCCCAAAAATTCCATTCCAATCTTTTGACTTGCCGCAATCTCTCACTGTTTTCAAGGTGCTCAAAATCGCTTCGTTCCCCGCGTCAACTTCGATATGAGTATATATCTTCCACCTGCAGTTGTCGCATTTCCACAAGCGGCCGTCGATACCCTCCAAATTCAGTATATTTAGCAGATCACCGAGGGTGACCGCGCTGGGGCTAAGCCGTTGTCAGGTGTCTTTACCCGCAAGCCTCATGGGGGAGCCATTCTATTCCAAGTCCCTGCTCGGAGCAAGCGGTATTCACTCTGGATAGATACAACAGTTCATTTCGACTGCATACCACAAAAGTAAATAAAAGGCCAAGACACCCTTCCCTGCTTCCGCGACGTGCGGATCATCGAGTTGTTCAGCTTTAACGATATTGTGAAAGCACAACCAGCCTCCATCCAACCCCCGAAAAGGGAGCAAAAAACAGAAAAAAAGAACGGAAACTGAAACGCACCTTCGTTGAGTACCTCAACGACGGAACGACTACGTAGGTGCGCCGTGAGCGGGGACAGGCCCAGCACCATCTTTACATATACACCGAACACATCATTAGGATGCTTATGAACAGCTAGAAGGAATAAAGCACGCATCAACGTCGTTGAGTTGCCACTCGGCGAGTTCTCCAGTAGCTACGTCAACTGTCAAGATAGAAAAACGCACGGTGACTGTCCTCCGTTTTCACTGAGGGAATAAAAGAAAATATGTAATAAATTTCGAAGAAAACACGTCCCTGCCCGCCCCGTCACTCCTGAACGCAGCCACCACATCTCCCAGTGCCTTCAGGCCGCGGCTACAGATTCATCGGACTGCGGGCGTTGTGTGGTGAATAGGTAGTATAAAAATCGGGCGGATGGGGGAAAGGAAAGTCGGCGACTGAGCACGATAAAAGGTATGGCGAATAAAGTATCGGGAAGAAAGGCACGTATGCGCCATAGTGAAATGGCAGGTGTGATACACAGAGAGCCACTGCTCCCCAAAAAGAACGCGAAGGAAAATATGGGCAACCCAAACACGAAGAAAATGCGAGAGCACCGCGCCGCCGCTATACCAAAAATAAATAGGATAACGAAGAACGAATACACCCTCCCCAGAATTAAAAGAACAAAGAAAAAAAACTCACGATCTCGTCTCAAACGTGTATACCCAGACTTTGTCCTTGCGCTCCTCTGCAACGCAGAAGAGCTGCGTCACAGCACGCGGTATTATTCCCAGCATTTCGGGGGTCTGTGTGGTGCATGTCAACAATAATAATACAAAAGAAAAAGGGGAGTATGGAATGTGAGCGGGAGTGAGAATGTGGCAAACAAGAAAAGAAACATTGGAAGTAAGTTCCCCCGCCCTTTGCGTCGACGGGAACACCTCGCCAGTCACTCACCCCAAAAACGTCATCAACGCGGCAGACCTGCGCAGCCGAGAGAAATAAAAGCACCCGCCCACACCCGCCCACTCCGAAAACAGGAACCACGCCAAAAGGCAACGCACAACAAACAGGGAGAAGAAAAAACAAAAAAATACTCACGCCTCGCCCTCCATCCGTCCAGTTCTTGCCGCGACGTGTCTGTCCGTCCGCGAATGCGCACATGTTATATCTGTTACGAGTTAATTATCAGGACATAAATTCAGTGAGTATGAACGTGGACTCACGAACCGAAAAATTACATCTCCTAGCAGGTCATATAAATCCGGCGATTAGAAAAGCGGGAGCGCAAAGGGAGGAATTCTATCTGTTAGCAAGTGAATAACAAATTCAGTAAGTATGGGCAAAACAAAGAATTAATGAGAAAGAAGAATAGTCGCACCGATGCGCAGCCACGAGTCAAAAGATGAGCATGGCATCTCCACAAAGGAAATGACGATATGAATACAAATGGAAGAAAGAAAGAAAGAGGTGGAGAAAGGAAGCACCCATCCAAGATGCTCCGCACGAGCTCCGCGGCCTGCGTATACGTGTGTGGCTGGTCAGAATAAGCTGAAATACGCGCGGCTGGGTGGAATAAGTGACCCCGTCCTCGGGCGATGGCGCCGCCAAGCACGCCGCGGACGCGCCACGGAAGAGACCATCCCAACGACCAGCACGGCACAACTGGATGCAAACCGAAAGAAAAACTCGTATCCACGTCAACACCGCGGTGAAAGAACGAGCAAGAAGCACGCACCCGATTAAAGCCAAACCGCGACTCTGCCTTCGCGCCGTTCTACCTCTTGCCCCGCCTCTACCGCGCCCAGCACGGTGTCCCGGTTACGGTGTGCGTGGCATCAGGAGGCGCGTGTGTAACCGTGGGCAGGGGTGCTGTGTGACCAGGTTGTGTACCCGCAATACCCGTGGATGTGAACGAAGTGGTGATAGCAGCATCTGCGCCGGAAGCATCGCCGCACCCATAAAAAAGTCCGAATATTCCGCACCCTGCGCACATGCGACGAACGCGGCGCGATGGTACTCCCACAGTGCTCGCTGCTCTAGGTGAGACGAGTGGTCCATGTCTCGTGTCGTCTGCGCGGCGGTAAGCGCGCGCACAGTCTTCGAATCCCGTGCGAAGTACCTCACTCTCGCTGCTTCTCACGCACATCTTGCCCTCTAAGCGCTCCAATGGCGCCGCGCAGCAAAGTTGTCTTGCCCGGTGGTTGGGACAAGAGGAGCGCAGATATTGGATCTCGACTGCGCGCGGCGGCTTCGGCACTATGCAAGGCGGTTATGTCGGCGTGGAGTAGCTAAATCTGATTCTGCGATTGGTGCAGCGCGTCGGCAGCAGTGGCAGAGGCAGCAGAAGACTAAGACGACGCGGCAGGGACCGGAAAAAAGTCCCGCGCTCTCGA
Source organism: Mycena rebaudengoi (assembly GCA_029282285.1). Classification (NCBI taxonomy): domain Eukaryota; kingdom Fungi; phylum Basidiomycota; class Agaricomycetes; order Agaricales; family Mycenaceae; genus Mycena; species Mycena rebaudengoi. The sequence goes on from JARJCX010000035.1 coordinate 466,413, forward strand.
GCGTCTTCAGACGTGTGTGCAACGTCGAGAGGGCGTATGCGTCGGGTACGAGAGAGACGGTGCGTTTACTGGCGGGCACGCGCGCAGACTTGGAGGGCTGGCAACGGGCCGGCGGGGCGTCTGGCGGGCGAGCGTCGGAGTGCGCCGTGTAGTGGATGGTATGCTCAGAGACCGAGTTATGAGGTGCGCGGGCTCTTCGGGGTCGGCGGCTTCGTCGCCTTCTATGAGGAGGCGTGGGAGCGGTGGTGATGAGATCATGATGGGAGTGACTTTGACGCGGTGCACGTTGAGGCCAAACAGCGCATAACAGCGCGTCTTTTCTCCTGTGGAAAGTATCATACTCAGCAAATACTCCGGCTGGCCGCAGTAAATGCTCAAACCTTCGAGTAAAATGACAGACATTACCTGTGTCAGCCAAGAAAAGCTGCTGTCTCCACGCACGTATTTCTGGTCCAGCAATGTGGCAGCATCCAGAAAGAAAATCAGCCATGCTCCTCACCACCGCGAAAAAAATCTGCAACAAATGGGACGAGCCAGTAGTGCTTGATAATTATAAAATGGCAGATGACGTGAAGTGGCGACATTAACCGTTCTTTAAGCAAATGCCCGGCGATTCTTTGCATCTCTTTGGCTTTATCTCCATTGAAATTAACCCCTTCTCTCTCTCTCCCTCTTCCTACTCATTCCCCAACGTCAACTTTCGTCAAGTGACCCACGCGCTGTCTCAGCAAGCTCCAGCCGCACCGCCTTCATATGTCTCGAGGCTCCGATTCATTCCCATATCAATCAGATTATTCTCACTTAACCCCCGATCTCGATGCCCAGCTGTGCAACAAATCCCGAATCGGGCAAGTGGAGGAAAAGATCCCAGTCGCGTGAGTCCATAGCTTTGAGGATTTTTGGAGCGACACGTTCGCCGCAGTCAACTATACTACGGCCACGTATGCGTTGAACATATAAAAGAACTGCATTCTAACCTTTTCTGCGCCCCTCCTTTATTTACTCATTCCTGCATATCGTCTGCCTACTCTGCTTCTCAGATACGCCAATTACCTGTTGTTGCATGCAAGACCGGCACCTCAATTTCTCATGCCTGTTTAACTGCGGTTTCACACCACTCAAGTATTCGAGTGCAAAACAAATTCTATTCGTCAAGTGAAAAGCCTTCAGCCGTGACCTTCCTCTGCCAACCAATTCTCTGAATCCATCTTTGAATGACTGGCTATTTGGATCTGTGTGCTGTAAACTATCTGTGCTGATCTCATGAATTTTTTTCTCGGATGCGCACCATGAAATGTTCGTTCCTCTCATATGTTTGCTCCGCCGGCTCCACCTACTTATTTTGTGCCCCCAACCGGGATTAGAACCACATTAATGATAATGCACCACCATCTTTTATCCGATCTTCCTATTCCAATTTGATGTTCACTTAGAATGCTACAGTAAGGAAGGAGATGGTGCTAAAACCGTCATACGTGTAGGAATCACGCATCTTCTGGGGACTCAGAGGATTCGCACATAGGAGCATAGAGAACCCGATGCGAGCCAAATGAAATTCTGAAAGCACCTCGTCGCACAGACGGTGCACGCCGCGCGGTATCCTAAATGTGGCGGTCAAATATATATGAAGAAAATCAAGAACGCGCCAATTCCGCCCAATAAATTTAACACTTGAAAGAGAGCACCGAGTGTGAGCGGGGGAAACAAATAAACAGGCCGACCTTATCTAGCGAATCCCCGAGGAATGCAGCCGTACCCGAATCTCCGCATTCAGTGTCTGCACCATCTTCCACACTCCTTGCTCCATCATACTGTCCTGCCCTTGCGCCTTCTCCAATTTCGCCCCCAGAATACCACTCTCTCATACACCGTCTCCAACGGTACCCTCTCGCTATGGCCGTAAATTTGCACTTTTACTGTTCCGCTACTTTTTCAACTTTTTGTAAAATTCCCGCTACTATTCGAGTTTTGAGCCCATTCCCCGCTACTTTCAATGTTCAAAAAAAATTGTCGCGAAAGTGCTAAATCCCGCTACTTTTTTTGGGACCTGCGCCAATATTTTTAGTTGAGTTCGAATCCCGCTACTTTTTTTTCTTGAGCAACATCCCGCTACTTTGAGGTCAATTTTTTTTTTTTTTTGCCCGCTACATTTCTACAGGTAATCAGACATCATCCCCGTTCACCGCATTGCTAAGATAAGAGTCGAACGAGTGACACAGGGGCGACCTTCTCCTTCCAGCCCAGGGTCAAAGTTACATGGCGATATGAAGCAGGATGATCCTGCTACCGAGCCGTGTTTGCATTCATTTTCCCTTTTATGTGTCGACCTCTTCAACTCCATGTGAAAGAAAAGGCGCTCAATGCTTATTGCCTGCGCAAATATACTCTCGATAGTCACTGTTGCGAACTCCCGTTTAGTTAAAAGAAGTACAATGGAGTTTCAGCAAGGCCATTGAAAAATCTGCCAACAGCGTTGACAAATGGTCGCAAAGGAATTGAAAGGCTAAAAAAGATTGTGACGGCATCGCCAGAGTCGCATCAGTGCGTGCACAAAATACTTGGACGAGAGCTGAGAAGCAACCTGCCTGCACGCTTCAGCTTTTATCCCGTCACATTATATATATTTTGGTTTATATCTGATACATTACAATGCCATTGGATTACTAATATCATGCAGCAGCATAGTACAGGAATGAGTTGGTGGGACGCGGGCGCGTTGTTTGTCCTTGTTATAGACGGTGATGGAATTCATCTCCGCTCCTTCCTCTAAGTTGTCCTCTAAGAGATATTCTACCCCTTCACCCTAACCGCTAGCATCTAACTGCTTAACCCGGGTCTAACACTCGTCCTGGATCTAAAATTTTGAGATTGCCAAAAAACCTGGTGTTGAATCTTCTTGAACAGAGGCCATTACTATAGACGCTCCCTGGCTGCTAGAGACCAACAGCTTACAACATATGAGGTACGAGCACCCTCTGTTATAGCGTCTGTTTATGTGAGACTACCAACAGCTTGACGTCACAGCTCAGCCCTCTCGTCGACAGCGTAAGTAGTGGACGTTTAGCGCCAAATGCGGCTATCATTGAACCCAAATTAGCAAATAATTGAGCGTGCCAGAATCGGAAAGTATTGCTCGCCAAGCTTCAGCGTCTCGCCACCTGGTTGGCACCAGTCGTCATGAAACTCGGTGGAATTTCGATAATAATTATAGGTGGGGGGCCAGACCAGCTGATCTGAAAACGTACTGGTTGTTTCAACCGAATGCTTGGCCCATTGCATAAGGTGTGCATGCTCTAAAGTATTCCGATGGCGACTCGGGGTGTTACCTCCGGACCAAGTGATCATTTTCTATCTAACTGCCCACCAAAGATCTCCGAGGGGTACGAGAAGGTGATCGCGCTGAGAAAGAAATCGCCTAGCTTGCCCAGAACACTAGGGAACGTTGCTGAATATTGGCCCATTTTTGTGGCACTTTGATAAATTGAGTGTTCATTAGCCCAGCGTTGCCGTTACGGGTACCCCAAGTGTTCAGTTCAGGGATACATGTTGCATGTTACTTGAACGAGCATAATATTATTTTTCCTATCTCTAATACCTATCGAAATGCCCTGTCTCACATTGTGGATGCTTTCCGCTCAGACATGGAACTTTCGCAGAAAAACCCTCCCAACTATCCTTGTGTGACACTGGGGCTAAATACCTCAATATCCACAAAGTCACCCTCTTTATAAAATTATGATTCTCTGTCCGAAACCACCGTAGGCATCTGAGGCTCGTAGATCACCCGGCGGTTGCCGGATAGTTTGTGGCAGACGCCGCAGTCGATGTCGTTCAGAGGCACGGCAGAAGCTCGCCACGGCCAAAGACCTGAGCGCTCGCTCTTGGTAGGGCGCTTCGTGCCCCGCCGCGCTCTTGTTCCCTTTCGGCTTATGCAGTGTGATGAAGATGAGAAACAGCGGATGTGCGTCGAGTTTGAGGAACAGGACGTGGTTGAAATTCAACATTGGGCGCAAGGGTGGATGTTGGGTGTTTGCCGTATAGCCGCTTGGCAACCCAGCACCCGCGTTACTGCACCTGTCGGTTTGATGTTTATTGTCATATTCTGGGAGCGAATGGGAACAGTTCCTGGATAAGCGCCTAGAGGTTAGCGGTTAGGGCGAATGAAAAGGGCTGGAGCATCTCGGAGCATACACTCTCGCCACAGGAGACTGGAGGTCATGCAATGGCGGCGGCCCCTCCGGAAAAAGCAAGATGATGGGAATTCTTTCAAATGTCGTAAAGATTTCTAACACGGGTTGAAATCCAGAAGTAGTTGGCCCCACTTCCGCTGGGTTTAAAAGCAGGCTGGGTGGACGAGCCGAAAGCAAGTCAAAAACTTCAAATCGAAAGCACAATGCAGTTCTTTACGCTCGCCGCTGTCTTCTTCTCTCTCGCTGCCGAGTCGTACCCATCCTCGTCACTTCGTTACTTCGCTTAGCCTTGCGGAAGTTCGTGACTTTGATGGGAATGTGAGAAAGTTCGTCACTTCAACTAATACAGCATTCACACTGTTTTTTCCTTCATTTGCGTGAAGAGGGCCGACCATTCGATTCCCCTCCCCTCCCTCGCTGCGCTCGGGGGGTCTCCCGAGCCGGGGCATCTCAGGTCGGCACACTAAAGCCTCGTTCCCGTGGAAATTTCCATCCCTTAACCCTAACACTCTATCCCTAAGCTCTAGCCCGAACCCTGAACCCCTAACCTCTAACCCGAACCCTAACCGGTGAATACAGAAATGGGTTTGCAGGTGGATACAGAATTGATAGCATCAAAATAAATGAGAAAGTTCATAACTATTCAACTCAAGTCACGAACTTTCACAGAATCCCATCAAAGTCACGAAGTTTCGCCGCGCTAAGCGAAGTAACTAAGTGACGAAGATGGCGCGGACTCCTCGCTGCCATGCCGCAGCTTCTCGTAGCCAAACCCCTCGAAGCGAGAGGGGGTTGGAGGTGGAGGTGGAGGTGGAGGAGACGAATGCCCTATTTGCCCGGGCACCCTCTATTCCCTCCCCAAATGCTGTGCCGTCAATGTCGGGGGCATCGTGGCAACCGATTGCGTGAACCCAAGCCCCGACCCCCCCACCAGTTCCTCCAGCTTCAAAAACGGCTGCGCCGCAGCGGGTCGCGCGGCCACATGCTGCACCGCTGGGGTCCTTGGGCTGGGCGTCCTCTGTGATGCTCGTGCGTGAGCGTTGTGTTCACTCGTTCGTCTTGCAGCCACCAATTCCAATACATTGCTAACCAACCCTCATAGCTGAACACCGAACGGAAGTCACTGTCCTCACGCCTTGTACTATTGATGGATTTGCTGTTGGGGGTTCCCAGTAGCAGAAGAAGGAAAGAAAAAGAAAGAAAAAAGTTTCCAGTAGCAGATTGTTCCGTGTTTTTACCTTCGGTCGGAGCAGAGTTTTTTTTTTGACTAGCAATGTTGGCTGTTGTATTTCTTCGCCTGTTGTAAACTTTGTTTTTAGTGCAATCACTGTACATTCATTCCATCTGGGCTCTGTGCGCATTGGATTCCCCCTCATTGAGCGCATATACCGATAATTCCTGCTCTCCTTAGTGCCACGACTAAAGAGTTATTCGGATGTATTCTGTGTCCCGCAACAAATCAGAAATGCTAAATCGAAACCCACACACCTTTTCCGCCATCGCGGAATCGCTCGGGCCCTCGATAGAGGAAGAAAAAATGAGGAAGGAAGGAATGAAAGTACAGTTAACGAACCTCAAAGACAGCCTACCACCGCGCCCTCCCTCAAAAATAAGAAGGCAAGAGAAATAAGGAACAATGCGTGACGAAATTGAGGGAGGAAGCGAGAGAAAGAAGCGAAGCGAGGGAAGAATGCGCAGGAAATGGAAAGAAAAGGAGGGTACCTCTGTTCCACCGCTCTCCTCAAAAAAGAAAAAAACAAAACAAGCAAATAAATAAACAAGCGCGCAAGGCACAATGCGTGCCGAAATTGAGGGAGGACGCGCAAACGAAGGAAGTAAGTGAACTATCGATGGGAAGGGGGGAAGAGGAAGAGAGGAAACTAGGAGGAAAACTAGGACGCATGCCTGCCCGCGAACCCACATACATACCAACGCACCCCAAAGAAAGAAAGAAATACAAGCGCAAGTCACAATGCGTACTGAAAATGAGGGCGCAAGCGGAGGATAGAAAAAGGGGTGTGGTCGATAAGAAGGGACGCCAGCGAAGCTCACGGCGCCCCTCAAATAAAGAAATAAATAAAAGAGCAAGTGAAAGAGTAAGCACGCTGGTCGCAATGCGCGACGAATTGAGGGAAAGAGAGAGTGAATTAGATGGAAGGAATGAAGCTGGACGAATAAAAGACAATGGAAATGAAAGGCGGAGAAACCGATGGAGCGCCGTAAGATCACAGAATACAAAGCAGCAGCGCAAAGTCGCCCGAAACCCGGGGAGGAATGCCGCAGCACGCCAAGACGCAGAAAAAAACGCGCGTCGGAGAAGTCGACTAATACGAAAAAACTCAGAGGAAGACACGAACAAAAAAAAGGACGGGCGTCGGGCGTTGCGCCGTGTCGGGACACACGCGCTCGCCGAATCGTGCCGCGGGACGAACGCAGGCCGCAATGTGGGGGCGAAAAACAGGCCCGAAATCGACGCCGAGATGTGGCACCTGGTGTTGTGTGCGGGCGGGAGGGGCTATATATTCCACACGCCGAGTGTGCCTGCCTAATTTTTTTCAATTCTGAAAGTGAGCTGGGGATAGGATACGGGGACACGAGACGTGGGGAGAGAGGGGTAACGGAAGGGCAAAGGGCAAAGGGCAAAGGGCAAAGGAGGAAGGAGGTGCGGGCAGAAAAGCGACGGGGGAACAGACAAAAAGAAGGGTCAGGCATGGAGGGATGGCGTATTGGGGAGGAGCAGCCCTATCGAGGAATTGGGGATGGAAAGCGTACCATATCCCATAAATAAAAGAGCAAGAACCCAAATCGTAATGGGACGAAATTGGGGGAGGAAGCGATGTAAAAAAGGAGCGGAGGAACGAACGGAAAGGAAGAATGGGGAAGAAAGCTCGGAGAAGACGAGAACGTATGTCTGCCTGTGAACCCACGTGGCGTGGCCACCCAAAGAAAGAGCATAAGAGCGAACAAGCGCACTGAACCCAGGCCCAAAAAAAGCGAAAAACGAAAAAAAGAGCAAGCGTGCTTATCACAATTGCGTGGCGAAGGTGAGGGAGATAACAAAAAGCGACCGTTCGATGGGAAGAACCCCCCAAAATAAAACAGCCAACGAAAAGTAAAGGGCCGTGCAAGTCGCAATGCGACGAAAATGAGGAAATAATGAGGAGTGGGCGGCTATGTGGGCGCGAGACGCTGAGAAGGAAGGCGCATCCGTATGGAATGAGGAATGACGCACCGTGCGGGGAAGGATGGGCGTACGGAACGGCGGCGGGACAGACAAAGAAATGACCGAGGGATGAGTGGGACGGCGTATGTGTGCGAGGGAAGAGGAGGAGTTGGTGTATCGAGGTCCGAGGAGGTGGAAGTAGAAAAGCAAAATGACAAGAAAAGTGAACCATGCATGCGCCATATTATCAGCTGCCAGCGCGATACAAGCGGCTCCCCTGTCCCTCCATCTTTGCCACCCACTCCACCAGCACCTGCCCTGCGTCCTTCGTGCGGCTCCATCCTGCCGACGAGGACGGACGAGCACGAGTATCGATGCGCGCGTGCCTAGCACACGCACACAGGGTATGCTGCACGCCCCGCCGTGTGCGAAGGCGCCGCATAGACGGTGAGGTGCTGCAGGAGGTGCAAGGCGGTCGTGCGGGTGTGGTAAGCGCCATCCCAGATGAGATAGAGGATCACTAGGCGGAGGGCGCAGCAGCCACGGTCCACGAGCGACTGGGTGCCACACCTGTCCCTAGTATCGGTCAAGAATGCCTCGGTCAAGAGTCGTTCGACGTCTCCTGGCTGGATAGCTGCCATAGCGTACGATTCTGTGGTGTCGTCCGTGAGGGTAGCCAAGAATTTGAAATCGCCGCCACGCGGAGTGATCCGCACAAACTCGGGCCGGGCCGAATTCCGTCCCTTGACTTGAAAAGTTCAAGTCTTTTCAGAGTACCATAGCTAGGCCGCAGTACAACTAGTGTGTGGCAAGGGTCCGGGTAAACCAGCAGTAATTCCAACAGGTTTGGGTAAGGTGCGGGTACGGTGTAGGCCCTGGGAAAAACCGCAAAAACCGCCACCTGTGGGCTAAAACCCTCAGGTTGAATATATTTTAAAAAAACAGGTATTTAAAATGTATTTACAGTATACAGCTGTTCCAGGCCTTCAATCCAACATGAATGTGATTCAGGGTTAAGTAATGGATGATATAAAAGCTCCTACATCAATATATTGAGTCATGATTCATTAATCACAGTGTCAGTGATAGGCCACTTTAAAGGTTTTAAATGGGGCCATTATGGTACAGAGGACAGTTTATATTGTTTCATTGCATAGTATAAGGCCTTAGGCCCTCAGCATATATTGAAATGAGGCCAGGGAGGAGTGATGAACAAAAATTCCCATATTTGGACGCAGGCGTAGTGGTATTGATGGGAAATAAACAACGACAAACATTGTCCAATCAAGTCTTTTCAGAGTATGACTGGTGGGATTGGCCGGCAAGTGGCAGGTCACAAACCAAAACTTTTGCATGCTTGCGCCTCATTGGATCGGGAATTGCTGAGAGCCACGTGGAGATTACAGAACGTCTTTTGGCGACAATCCTGAGCACGGTAAGACACAAGTGTCCAAACAAGTTTGGTTTGTGAACCATAGCTAGGCCGCAGTATGAGCCCCATCTGCACTCAACTTTTGAAGTTTTTCATTTATGAATAATATTCGGCTGATTTGTGCTGGCCTCACGAATTCATACTGTACTATTACAATCAAATCGACAGGGGGTGTGACACGTGACTCATTTTTCCAATTCGACAATTCGACAACCGCCAAATTTTTGCATGACAGGCGAAAAAAAATTCGACAAATTCAACAGAAATCGGGCCGAAATTGGGCTTTTTTGCATGGGAACATTGATTTTGGGGGTGACAAACCACCTGGAAAATCCAACAAACTGCCGGGTGACGAGTGACAAACCACGAAGGTTCACCATCGACAGGTACCCCGCGTGACGCATGGCTGTTGATTTGGTTGTAATGATACAGTATCCAATGTCGCTCCAGAGGTGCAGGCAAAGTATCAGTGGCCGAATCATAATGTATATGTATTTTTGCAGTGATAACTGACGCGATGTCATGCAAATTCACGATGAGACAAATTATCGGGCATTCCAATGGTACGAGCCGGTTTTGTTCATCTCTGGGCCTTGTTGCAGGGGGCAATGAATTGTTACAGCAGGAATTTTCACTGAGATTAATTCACGCTCCTACGTGAGCCATGTCAGGGTTAGTATATCACTGCAATTAATTTTCCATACTGCCAAACCTTCTTCGAGGTACGATATGACACCATTCCCATTCGAAGCTCCAGATATCATTCCAATTCAAAACCGAGTCCCCTAATTCTCACCTGCCGTGTACCAAGTAATTCCGCCTGCATGGTCGGTAGGTTACAGGTCACCGATTACGGGTCACCGAGGGGATCTTTGAATGTTCCAAAAAAAAAGAGTCACGAAATCGGCGAAATATGGCTCAAAAACTCCAGTTCTCGCGCCCACGGCGCGTTTTGCTTCGGAACTCTTGGCACTCTCACGAAATGCCGAGCTTGATGTTATCGGGGCCAAATCGGTCGAACCTGGTTCTGGTTCTGCCTCCCACCACCATGTCCGCAGCTTCCACTCGTTTCCTCCTTGTTTATGGCTCGTTGAGCAGCAGCAGTAAACAGTGGACAGAGGTAACTAATACTACTTCAACTAAGGATGGACACGGGTACACCCGCGGGTACGTTCGGGCTTACCCGTACCCGGACCCGCAAAAACCGTACCCGCGTACGGGTCGGGTCTAAACCCGTACGGGTTACCCGCGGGTCTTCAATGCACCCGCGGGCCCCCAAACCCGTCGAGTATACCCGTGGAATTTCCAGCATAAATAACATTTTATTGTCCAGCACGGTGCAGTAATATGTAGACTATTTAACAATGCGATTAGATTTGGGAAGTTGTTCTCTGCTGTGTGCGCTCGATAGAGGTTGAACCGGGTGCAAAGCTGCTTCTCAACAGTTGAAACTGCTGCTGTGCTGAACTTATTGATATGGAAATACTCCAGCTTGGAGCTGGGGTGATGTGCTATTATGCAGCAGAAAAATTTGAAGGAAACTACTAGTCTACTCCATACTGAGGGACAAATAGTAGATGTGCAAAAACCCGCGGGTACACGGGTCGGGTACGCGGGTTGAGCGCGGGTCTGAAATCACGACCCGTACCCGTACCCGCCCTCACCCGCGGGTACAAACCCACGGGTGTACCCGCGACCTGTGTCTATCCTTAACTTCAACCCTGGTACATCCGGATACATATAACAACCATCGACTTGCCTTGCACCGGAAGTTCTAATGTCTTGGCGCTCAGTTCCTCGTCATTCCGTTGGACACATTGACAGATCATCAGGTGTAATCGATAGGTGCTTGCACGTCGATCATAATAAGTATCAGCGAGGTGAATCTTGGCAATTCTATGATTGTCCTAATCCACAACTCCTCCTGGCTCTGCTGAAGCGAGCTTCGAATTATCAATTGCTCTCAGCTTCCAATTCCAAAGGTGGAGATATAAACATCGATTTCCCTTGCAACGGAAGTTGGTGCTCAGGATAACGTCATTCTGTTGGATACATTGACAGATTGTCAGGTGCAATGGATAAGCGCCGGAATGTCGACAGCCACGAGTCTCCTGGAACTATAACTTGGGCACACACTGTCCCAAATTCCACCAACTGACACCGGTACCGACCTTTAAGCTCCTACAATATTGATGACCCCAGTGTACCCCACACTCCTTTTCCTCGCGCTCGTTTCATAGTTCAAACCAAGTATGTCGCCGATCAATTGCCTTTCATTTGTCTCATACTTCAAGTACTGTACGACCCTGTAGGGGAGCAACCGCCTGAAGACCGTGACATGTCCGTTGCCTCTTTTTCAGGCAACGGAGGCACCGTGATCGTGACTGTTACTTGAAGAGGCAACCAACTAATTTTATTTTGGTGTTTTCAGCTTAGTATAAACGTCGTTTCAGGACTCGCAAGAAGTAACAGAGAGCACATACCTCAACTAGGCTCCTTTCAAAGGTTTCTACAGCTTTGTAATTTTTTTAGCAATTTATTTCCAAAGGTCACGATTTTTTTCGGGCAACCAGTCCACAGTGACCGTGACCCTGGCAAAAACAAGCAACACAACGGCCCCATCGTGACCGTGACCGTTGCTCCCCTACAGGGTCGTACAGTACATACACTTACCGCTCCATGCAGATCTTGCAAAAAATCATGCTCAGCTCCAGGGCCGGCGGACGGCGAATGCGACCTGCGTCACGTTCTGCACACCAGAGGTCCTTGCACTTGTACGTCCGCCGCCTTAAATCCACACCCGTCGGTTATTCCGCTGAATGTGTACCTATAGGACAACCTAGATCACAAGGCCAATGCGACGACATGCACTGACGCCATTGCCAAGCAGTTCGTCGAGTGCACTCAGTGCGAGAACGGCTACGTGACGGTTCCCTACGGTTGTATGCACTGCGCCAAGATTCGTGTCAATGTATTGATTGCTCGGCGTAGATTTTTACTTAGCCCATTTGTCGTTGTTACTCAATATATTATTATTATTATTATTTGCACTTCTTACAGCTGTCTTGGGTGTCTCTGAGTTCTCTTATGACTATGGCTCCTATCTGTGCTATGGTGTTACTGGTGGTGTCTATCATGGTCTGTGAGAGTGGACCCACCCCCTCCCCTCTACCTCTCATAGACGTGAGTTTACTATGGTGTCTATTTTGTCTATGGTGGTCTCTCATAGACCACAGAGAAACTGCGGTTTTTCCTGACGCATCAGACAGAGTACTCCTACGGGTTGCCACATTAGTCCTCCCAAGTAGTACACCAGGCTTTCGCCTGTTTTACTCCTTATGGGGGGCCGGGATAACTTCAAATAATGGTCATTTTGGGGCCTCATTTTACACTCTCCCGCCCGCTCAGAACCCATGTGACCGGGGGGCCTGTCTGCCTCTTACAATACGGTCGGGTGTAATCCAGCCGCGACTCGCGAACATGCAGCGCAACGATCATGCTTGGTGGGTTCGTCTCGTAAGGCATCTGCTTCACTTGGGCTGGTTTGCAGTAATTTGGCCGAATGGACTCGGAAGATGCATATTTGAACAATTATACCCAGTCCTCCAGTTCTATACGCTCAAATTGAGTCATCTCCAAATTTTATATGAATTATCCGTTTGTAGTACGACAGGAATGCGCTCTTCTTTCCTTCACTTGTGCGATGCACGCGCCAGAAATATGACTGATCCAGGCCTCCTAAGGATTTAAACCCAGATCGACCGGTCTCTCTATGAACGATTATCTTCATACAAGAGATCGGTCACCGGTCTAACCCCTGCAATGGTGTTGTGCTCAGTTGACATCCTATAGAATTCTAGAAGGATAAACACCCTAATAGTACTCGTTTGTCTTCTGTAAACTCGTTGTTCATGTTGTGGACCACGCAAGTATAATATATCCCCCCCCCCCCCAACTTATTCTTATTCATGCATACACTCTGAAATTGACGCATATAAGTACCTGTGGGTTTTATCTTGATGGACAAGAGGTGCAGAGACCGAGCTTCATTTCCTTCATTTGTCAGTACTTATGTAAGTACATTTCTCTCATGCAAATAAATCCCGATTATTCGGACTTGCCCAAAAAGATGCTGCTGTCTTCGAGATTTGAATGGCTTAGATCTGAGTCAAACAGACTTTCTCCTCCTTGCAACACTGCTGATGATATACAGACTACCAAGAGTAGATGCAGCATCATCCGCGTTCTGCTACTGAGTTGTAATATCTAATGATGTTGAACTCATTCACCTATGTGCATAGCAGAAAGAACATTATACTGGATCAGTCAAACTTCCTCCCACCTGTGCCGGCAAAATAAAAATAAAATAAAATAAAAATGGAAACTCTCCGGCCCAAACCGAACGGGTGGTATTCTCCTCATACCTACATGCAATCAATGATACCAAGGAATTGGAATAAAATGCTGAGCCACTCTCGAAGAAATCCTTTCATGCAATCCGAGAATTACTTCCAGCTGCAAACCTTTGAAAAAGAAAGATCCAAATAAATAAATAAATCAAGAACCTACATACTGAACAAAATGCTATTACCTGGGCACAACATGCTATGCATACCAAGAACAGGCGGGTATGTATTTGTCCAATATGGGTGGAGCAACAGAAAAGTTGAAGAGATAGAACAAAACTGAAACACAAACCCTGACTATCCCAGATCCAGACTGCAATTTAAAACAAGACTCCTTGCCTCCCTTTGTCTTTGAAATCACTTCCTTGAGCCAATTCATCCTCTTCCTCCTCCTCTGATGTATGCTTCCTCCAGTGCACTAACAGGTACATGCAATTCTGAAAGTTGTTGTTCCTCATACTCAACCAAAATAGCAGAGTCAACCTCTGCTAGCTTTTCATCAATCTGGGTTATATCCTTCATCTGGGAAGACCTTTCAAACAAAGGCCTTGCTGCCTTCCACAATTCAACTGCCTTCATGACCTCTCCCTGATTATTCAGTATATTGGCAATTTGAACCATGCAATCTGCCCGCCAGCGATGGACATCCATGAATGTGAATCCATCAAGAGCAACATTGAACAGGCTGAGTGCTGTTTCATAATCACCTTGGGCAGAAAAAATCAGGCCAAGACAACGGAATGCTTGCATTGTCTGGTGCTTGTGGTTGCCCTTCAAAGCCAGTCCAAGGAGGATCCCGGTCCATTGCAGTGTTGGCTGGATAGCAGTCATGCCAGTGGAAAGATCTCCAAGCTTTTCAAGACATAGGAGTGCCAGGTCCATGTCAATATCCAGAGACAATGAAAAACACTGTTCAAACAGTGATTTCTGAGTCCCAAGGGCGCCATCTGGAAGCCAGAGTTGCGCAGCTACATAATCAATGTAAAGAGATATATGTCTGCCCTGGTACCCATACAATGCTTTTGAATGAGACCGAGCCATGTCTAGATTTTGGTGAATGATTTTTGGGTCAGCACCAGTAGCAATATCAATGAACACAATGTTCAAATTTGCCATGATGCCACTGTATGATGTTGGCTGGCAGCTGGATGCAATGGCTACTTGAAGTTTGCGAGATTGCAAATACTCGGATTTCACAAGGTGTACCTCTGCCTGCTTATTTCGGATGTTAAGCTCTAATACACTTTGTTGTTGACCAAGGGTAGCCAGGATGTGTCTGGATTGGTGCAGAAGATATTGAGCAGGCCAATGGTTTGCCAATAGTGTGTGACATGTTCCTTGAAGGTAGAGGCACCGAGCTTGTTCATAGATGTCTCCCATGTGCTCAGCATATTGATATGCCTCCTTGGCATGTGTGAGTGCATTCAAGAGTTTTCCTGTAGCAATCAAAATGTTGCAGATGCTAGCCAATGCGTGGATGCCAACAATGCTGGGGTATCCAATGCTTTGTGCCAGAGAATAGGCTCTTTGATGATACTTGAGGGCTCCCACTAAATCTGACTTTGCCTCCACAAAGTGGAATCCTAGAGCATGGCACCATCTGGCTGGTGAGAAATTAGTTAGGTACATTGATGGTTAATATATCTTACCCTGTTCCAGTGGAGCTTTTGATTTGAAATGCTGAGTACCTAGGGTGATGCAACTATTGACATCCAGGTCATGCAAATAGCTAGAAATTTTCAGGAGCTGAATAAGATATTCACCAAAGATTGTATGGTCTTTCCAATGGGACAGCTTCTCAGAAAGCTCGAGCAGAAGGAGTGAATATGTGTCTTGAGCCCGGGTGTAGAAATGATTGAGAAATAGGATGCTCTGAACATTCTGGACAATATCAGGCCCCTCTGGCTCAAGCCCATCCCGAAGAACAGTGTTGAAATTGCCCAAATTTTGTGAAATTTGAGGGTGTATATCTGCTACATTGAGATTCTTGAATTGGTTCCAAAGATCAAGAATTTGATGAAAGTGGTCGCGTAGCTTTAACTTCAAGGCATCTGCAGGAGGATGAATGCTAAGGATATGTTCTCGAATTGGAACCAGGACTTTGAGGTGTTGATCCTGGCCAACAAAGGCAAGGGCTGTTTGAATCAGAGTGGCCTTGCAGGCCAGAATGTCAGGGATTGGCAGTTTTGCCTGCACCAAATCGGCATCTGCCAACCCATCTGGTAGCAGGGATAGAATGCTGAGCAACTCTTGAGCACCTGAGGTCATCCGGGAGCTGGTATATGACAACATGATGGATATATCCAGGCTGGATCTCTGGTCATACCCATCTGAGAGCATCTGAGTACTCTCCAATTTCCAACGCGAAAGTGCTTGAGCACATCCCTCCGATCCAGCAACACTTGCAATGAGGCTGACTGCAAGCGGAAGATTTCCCGTCAGTTCAAGGAGTTCTTTGATGCTGGCATCATCATGGCCTTCATCAGCAACCTCGATGAAGGTCTGCTGAGCAGCCACATTGGAAAGTGGCTCAAGAAGGGCCAGGAAGGGGCGGGTCCATTTGATTTTGCTGGGTCGCTCTGCACCTCTCAGGGTGATCTACAGGAAGTTCAATGATCATTGAATAAGCTCACAAACACCACTCACCATGAGACCCAATTGGGGCACATCAGTCAGGAGAGATAGGAACTCTTCAACCTCAGAGCGGGATGGTGTTTCCCAGGTGGTCTCCAGATTGTCAAGGACCAGAAGTGATGGAGGAGCATGAGCAAAGTATTGTGCAATCTTGTTTGCCATTTTTGAGCCCTTCTCCAGTCCAATGTGATCTGCAATTGTTGCTGCCAGCTCAGTGCAAGTGGGGCTTGAGTGGCATGGAACAAAGTATCGATGTGAATACTTGGCTTCCACTTGTGGATTATGGAGGGCCACTGTGGCAAGACTGGTTTTTCCCATGCCCCCTGCACCAAGAATGGCAATGTGGGCAGAATCCTGCACTAGAATATTGACCACATCCTTCAGCTCTGATTCACGGCCATGGAAGATTTGTGGGCAGGGAGGAAGTAGACCAAAGGAGCCTGAACTGTTCAAGAACTTTAGCAGGATTGATTGTGTTTGCATGTTTGGTTCACCTATTATTCCCCAAACTTGACAGAGTTCCTACCACCTAACAACCATGAGGCAAGAAAATAATAGTCATAATTGGCTACTCACTGAGGAGCGATCAGAAACGGCGAGGTCAAAGTCGGTCTCCAAAAGGGTCAAAAGCTGTTCATGTTGTTCTTTGGCATCCTTTTTCATTTGTCCCATTTGAGACAAAGTAGAACCTAAAACTTGAGCCTGAAAATAATTTAAATATGCATTGAAATATATTTCATGTGATATACCTTGAACAATTCAACCATCCTACTGAGCTCTTTCTTGCATGTTTGCAATCTTTCCGCAGCCTCAGGCTGCCTGAAAAGTCCCTTGATTTTCCCCAGAGCTCCCTTTTGCTGCCTGTTCAGAACTGTGAACAACTTCTCAAGTGCCCTAATATAAAATATTAAATGAATCCCAGTCATGATTAAATGGGACTCACTCTGTGAATTTTGCAATGTCATACAGGAGTGTAGTTGGAAAGACCCCCTTGATTTCTGAGCTTGAATGAAGTTGAACAATTATGCACAGGATTTCATGAATATGCTCCATAATCTCAGCATATTCTTCCTTGTTTGATCTGATTGTCTGTTTTTTTTTTGCTAAATATGGTGCCAATGGCCAGAGAATTGGCTTACCTCAACAGACTTTGTAATTGACAAGGACAATGCGGCAGTTGTGCCAAGAAAAGGCACTTTGGCTGTTTCTGCAATGTTCTTGGCAGTAGTTGCGGCCAGAATAGTATATTGCACAAGATTCGTTAACTTTGCTGTAGTAGTAAGCATGGTGGGCATTGTCAACAGGAGGGGTGCCGCTTACCCGAGTTTATATATCTTTTACATATTGCTTTTACAGATATGAATCTAGGTGCATTCCTGGCATCATATGTACAGGTATAAGGATCTGTTGATGTAACACGAAAATAGACCATATGTTTCACATGACGCAAGAAGAAAAGTGAGAATACTCTCGTGAACTTCCATTCCGCCATAACACACATTTGACATCTCGACCCCAGTTGACAAGGGAGCAAAGGTGAAAGACACCAGAGCTGTGCGGCCATCCGCGGATGATCAACAACATCTGGTGCCTGAGGAGATGGATTATCACATCAGAAGGATTCCATGTCCGCTTAGAGCGCAGCTTGCACTAATTCGGAGCAGCGCTAGCGCTGTAAAGAGTCGAACCAGAAGAAGGGGTGCGATAATCATCTTCGCAGGACGACCCGCCCTCACTGCATTGTCTATTGATGGTTCTGTAACTGCGGCGATTAGGAACCGCAATTTTGGAACTTGCATCAATGAAATTTCCTGTAACACGTACTGAAATTTATAGGAAAGTACTGTGTAAAGTGAGAAACCTGGGCAAGCTGAAAAATGACAGTGAATGATGCCGCACTCAAATGGCTAAGACGGTGGCATCAGAAATCACGGGTGCTGATAGCCATATGACACGTTCCTCGGAGAAAAGGCGGCAAGTCTCTTACGTCATTAGGAGCTTCCATCGTCGGATAGGCTTACCCCCGACTCACTGTATCTGTAGCCGATTTTCGCAGCCCGCACACACCACACCCTTTCCATAACCATCTCATACCTACACAAACTTCGTTTATTCCTTGTCGTTCTCGTGGTGCACCGTGGCTCCGGACTTTTGGAGAGCTTGCGTTCCCCGTGTGTGCGAGGAGAAAGAGGCGGGAAGTCTCTTACGGCATTAGGAGCTTCCATCGTCGGATAAGCTTACCCCCGACTCACTGTATTTGTAGCCGATTTTCGCAGCCCGCACACACCACACCCTTTCCATAACCATCTCATAACTACACAAACTTCGTTCCTTCCTTGCCGTTCTCTCTGCTTCCAGTCCAAGGTCAAATGGAGAGGACGCGGGACAATCCAGCTACCAAGACTTGTTTCTCTTTTCTTTTACATTGTATGCATTCGATGCTTATTGCCAAATGAAATATGATATTAAATCATCCAACTGGTTCAATTAAATGGACAAATGGGGGCAACATGTCGTTACGTGCGAACCTAGCTGCGGTTCCCAAAACAGAACAAAAACCTGGACGGGGCGAGGCGTAATGGCTCACACCCGGTGATTTCTCCGTGCCTTCACGAAATAATCAAAGCGCATTGGGGGACCATCCTGGCAAAGAATCACCATCTTTCTTGCCTTTGTCGAACTCGACGCTGTTTATCAGTAATACTTCCACGCAAATAAAATGCAAGCGAGCGACTGGGGAGAGGAGTATGCTAGAAGAGACGATGATTACCATCTGCTTCCTTTAAATCGATGTCTACGCAAACCGCCGACGACGACAAATTCCAAACGGCCAATTGGGCCGACGACGCGTCCTCGCTTCTTATTTATCTCACACCATCCACACCTTCGCCTGCTCCCCCTTCACGCGACTTTTCGGCTCTTTCGACGGGTAATCCGAACCTCTTCTCGAGTCTACAGCGCCGGCTCACGCGCTCCTCACGTCCACACTTCCGCCAATCTTGCCGACGACATTTCAAAAAGCTCGACACAAAAGTCTACCTCATCCAAAGTCCACCACCGACATCGTATCGCTCCGCTCCGCGGCTGCCACCACCATCATCGACTCACTTCACGTCCGTCAAAATCCCCACACAGCTCGATTGGGATCACAATCCCCACCTGCGCAACTTAGGCCGAGCTCTCACGGCATTGGGATGGGTTCGAAGCGGAGGCGGTTGATGTGGCAGCGGGGACGCTGCCATTTTTGTTGTGCCCGCATGTAGTAGTGAGGATGGCTTGGGACGTCGTGGTCTAGGCGTAGTTGACGTTGTTTGTACATTGCTTAGGTCATCATCTTGCTTGCTTTCTGCCATCAGCGTGTCTTAGCGAGAGTGCAGCCAACGACGTCCCGGATCCGCTAGGGGTTGGTTGAGTACGACCACTCCATTCTGGTGATAAGAGTGGGATTTGAACCCACGCCACATTTTGTCGAACTTGACGCTGTTTATCAGTAATACTTCCACGCAAATAAAATGCACCGCCTCGATGTGTCCAATTAAATATATAAATCCCGGCGCTATTACCGAATACCCTACAATGTACCGCGCATACAGTGGACTCCGCTGCTGCCAACCAAAGCAGAACAAAAAAACCCTGAAACTGCATCATGGTTGAGACCCGAATTGAACGGGCTACCTTCCCCTTGTTGCAAAGCAAAGGATTATGGGAGGAGACGCAGGACCATCCCGATACCAAGCCTTCCTCTATATCTAGCCCTGGAATTGCCGCATACATGTACCTGTACCACATTTAAAAACATTATCACGAAAGGGGGAGGAAATCCCGGCACTTCAGATGGATGGGAGGCAATATTTGGTTATATTACATGTGAAAGAGAAAATGTAGAGTTAACTGCGTCAGAAGAATCGCACATCCTTTGGAGACCCGGCGGATTTAACACTGCACATCGGAACACAAAAAACACCGCATCAAGCCACACCAGAAACTGTACGGCCAAAAACGGTGCCAATTACGGACAATGCCGCGCATGGGACGGGTCCCGGTAGGGAGTGCCACCACGCTCGCCGGTTGGAGCAGATAAGGAAGACACAGGCGGCAAAGGAAAAAGATCAATGAAAGAAGGGAGAATTTAATCCGAATCAGAGCCAGGTCTAGACTCCAGGTAAGTAACGGAGAGATAGATCTTTTGTTTTCAGTTTATGCCTACATAAATAAATTTTGCGCTTCCATTACATGTGAGCTTTCCTTTCCATCCTCCTTACAGCAATTGTCGTGAGTTCCTTGCCCTCTGCTCTCAGAATATCATACTCTCCTCAATAATGGTCGCAAAGACGAAAGTTCCCATACGACGGCGGCACGCTGCGTCAACTGGGATCTTCGTTCAATTTAGACCTTCACGTGAAGACAAGCCCACGATTCGTGTAAGTGGGTTGTGCTTCAAACTACGATCCTAATACTGACTGGGAGACTGAGCGCGGCAAAAGGTATGGCGAATAAAGTATCGGGAAAAAAGGTGTGTGCGCCATAGTGAAATGGCGGGTGTCATACACATGCTCCCCAAAAAATGCGAAGGAAAATACGGGGAACCCAAACACCAAAAAAAATGCGAGAGCATCCCGCCGCCGCCATACCAAAAATAGATAGTATAGCGAAGAAAGAATTAAAAGAATAAATAAATAACTCACGAACTCGCCTCAAACGTGTACACCCAGACCTTGTCCCTGCGCTCCTCCGCAGCGCAGAAGAGCTGCTCCACAGCGCGCGGGATCATTCCCTGGGTTTCGGGGGTTTGTGTTGTGCGTGTCAACGATAATAATGCAAACGAAGGAGGGGAGTATGGGATGTGAGCGGGAGTGAGAATGTGGCCAAAAAAAGAAACATTGGAAGTCGTGCGGGGCACAACAACTTCCCTCGCCTTTTGTGCGTCGACGCGAACACCTCACCAGTCACCGCCCAAAAATTGTCATCAGCGCGGCAGACCCGCGCAGCCGAAGAAACAAAAAGTCGCCCCACGCCCGCCCAACATTCCCCACCAGGAAAATAATAAAGCACGCGAATAAGGAACACCCAACAAACGCGAGAAGAAAACGAATCGAAAAGGAGGAAACACTCACCACGCCACCCTCCATTGTTCAGCTCTTGCGGCTGCCGCTCTGCCCGTCCGCGAATATGCAGACATTGTATCTACTGGCGAGTTAATAATTGGCAAATAAATTCAGTGAGTACGAGCCTGGGCACGGAAGATTAAGAATTGATTTCTTTAGAAGGAGAAAACGGAGAATGAGTTAGAAAGATTGATAGGAAAACCAGAATAGTAGCGCCAATAAATGTGCACTCACCAGTCGAAAGTCGCACATGGCGAAGACGATAGACGAAGGCGCAAGCCGCCATTCAAACGTCCAAACCAAGCATTCAATCGAAACAAAGACAGGTAATTAATGAAAGAAACGGAGAAACAGTGCACCCATCCAATGCAACTTCTTGATCTCCGTGCATAAGTCCGGCCTCCACATATGCGTGTTGGTTAGCTAAAAGAAAGCGAACATACGCACGGCTGAGTGGAAAAAGACGACCCGCGCGTGATCGACCGACACAATGCCAATAGGCAGGTATTGTATCTGCCAGGCTTTCAGCACGGTAATATTCAGTGAATAAATTTAATCGCGCAAAACGAACACTGTTGATTTAAAATGAGAACGAAGAATTAAATAGAAGGGAGGATACGACAAAAAGAATAGTCACACCTATGCACAGCCACGAGTCAAAAGATGCAGGATGATACGTGCGCATGCCACGTCGAAATAAAATAACGATACAGAATAAAAATGGAACAAAGAAAACGACGCACCTATCCAAGATGAGCTGCTTGATCTCCGCGGCCTGCGTCTATTCGTGTTGGTTAGTTATAACAAACTGAAATACGCACGGCTGGTTGGAATAAGTGAACTAATGCGCGCGATAGGCGCACCGTGGAACAAGCACGCCGCCGACGCGCTGTGGAAGAAACCCACCCAACGACCAGCACGGCACAACTGGATGTAAACCGAAAGAAAAAACTCGTATCCATGCCAATACTGTGGTGGAGGAACAAGAAGCGCTCGCCGATCAAGCCCAGAACCCTTCGCGCCTCCTCGCAACATAAGAATCCCACCCACCCCACCGAGCACGATCTACCGTTGCCGGAATGGGTACGACCTGCGTGATGTCGGGGGGCGGGTTTGTGTCCGTGGGCGAGGGTGTTGTGCGGCCTGGTTGCGTACCCGCAATGCCCGTAGACGAAGTGGTGTTCGCAGCATCGAACACTGCGCCGGAAGCCCCCGCATCACCCACAAAGAGTCCGAATATTCCGCACCCTGCGCGCATCGCCCACCGCTCCCCTTCCCGTCTACATCCCACTCCGCACATTCGGCAGCGAACGCGGCGCGCTGGTACTGCCACACTGCTCGCTGCTCTCGTGAGACGAGTGGTCCGCGTCTCGTGTCGTCTGCGTGTCAGTAAACGCACGTACACAGTCTTTGAATCCCGCGCGAAGTTTACTCCCGCACCTCGCTCTCGCTGCTTCTCACCCAAATCTTGCCCTCTAAGCGCTCCCTTGGCGCAGCGCAGCAAAGTCGTCTTGCCCGGTGGTTGAGACCAGAGAAGCGCAGGTATTGGAGCTCGGTGGGAAAGGTGGTATGCAAGGCGGTTATGTCGGCGTGGAGTAGCTGGATTTGATTCTGCGATTGGTGCAGCACGTCGGCAGCAGTGGCGGAGGCAGCAGAAGACGAAGACGACGAGGCGGGGACTCCAACGAAGTGCTACTCGCCCGGTGGGGCGCTCTCGAGCGTCTTCGACGCCTGTGCAGCGTCGAGAGGGCGTATGCATCGGATACGAGAGCTCGTGACGATGAGGAGTCGCCGGACACGGTGCGTTTACTAGCGGACGCGCGCGCAGACTTGGTGAGCTGGCACGGGGCGTGTCGTCGATGGTACTGGTGCTCATAGCCGCACAATGTTCAGAGACCGAGTTATTCGCCTGCGCGGCAAGGTTGTGAGGTGCGCGGCGCGAGGCGGGCCCGGGCGCCGGTGATTGGAAAGAAGAGCTAAGCCATGAGCCAGCCGGTCTACCGACTTCCATCGGAATCTCCCGGCATCAGTTGTATGCGCATATTGTTCATCCTGCCGCTACCGCTCCCCGCTCCCCACCGTCCACCAGAACTTTCAATCGTTGTTCTGCCATTCCTGGCGACGATCTCCAACCCATCCGAGTCCCGCGCGGCCCCCTCTCCGCAGCGGCATCTTATCAAATCTTCCGCTGCCCACAATTTTGGCTCCCAGCTGCGCAACCCGCCCGTAAACCCACCTAGAACACGAAGCAATGTCTTCTCACTCCAGAGCGCTCCATTTTCGTCTCTTACACTTGCCTGTACGCCAAGAATTGCGGCCCTTCTGGCGCTTTTGGTCCTGCAGCACTTCGGGCTCTTTCTGTCGGCGTGTAGCCTCATAGGCCCAGGACAATTCACCGTCGCCCTTGGACGGGTCCATTTTACCCGGGTCAACTCGAAAATTCGATCTACATGCAGTTCCTGCACGCTCATTCGCGCACCAGTATAGCGTCGTCGCGGAGCGCTTACTGCGTGCTCTCACCGACCCCGTTCCCTATCGGTTTCATCTGGAGGTCGGGGGAATGGCATATTCCAGGGCTTTAAGGAACGTTATATACCCATTTATTCTGTTTTTTCGCGTTTTTTCGACTAATACGGCTTCCCCAGCGCCAAATCACCCTGGATTCCCCTGATTTCAGGACAGGTGAGTCGCCCTATGTCCCCTCCAAACACCCCCCCCTAGAGGCACGATTTTTACGGCCTTCAAACCCGCCCGCTCGTCCCGATTTCCGCATCGTCGAGCGTTCCGGCGCACCCCGCCTCCCTATTGCTCCGCCGATGCTCTCTTCGTATTCCCCGCCTATTCAAACGGTGGTTAGCGTTTGACGCCAGGTATCCGCGGTCCAGGTACGTCTTTGGAATTTTCTTTTCCCATTTTCTGGGCTAACTTCACCCATTACTGCACATTTCAGGTGTCCGAGATCGCCCATCTCCGACCCTCGACTCGTTGCCCAGGCCTGCACAGGTCTCACTCAAGCTCCGCACTCCGCGCCTCCGCCATACCAGACCGCCCCCGTCGTGGCCGATCCGCACTAGGCGCCCTCCGCCCGCCGACAAGCCAGCGTCGCAGCGCCGAACTCCATTAGGAGTTCTGGTATCGCGCTGGCTTGAACGCAGGCACTCTGTCCCCGGTCCCTTCTCTCCGCCCTAAACCTGGAGATCCCATTATCTCACAGACGATGGATTATGACTGTTCTAATTTTAACAGAGCACGCCTCGCGGATATGGTCGCCACCGTGTTTCATTTTTTCCGTGTTATATTGACGAGCTTCTGGACGCTGTTCAGGTTTTCGTATATTATCAATATCTGAGTGGATATTCTCATGTTGGATATCCGACGTCTTCCTGGATACGTCCACCGCTAGATTTTCCCACTGAACCTACATTGGCGCAGATGGTATGAACCTCTTTCCGCGCCTAATCCGACCATTGTTGGCTTTGCAAATCCTCTTGAAAGTTTAATTTGTTACTCGTTACAGTTTTGCAACACCGCTCACGCAACCCAGTTGAACCAGGCTTCCATTGAACATCTCTCACCCCCTATTCACTTGAGACCTCAGTAGCCGTGCATATAATGGGCAAATATCCACGCACGTATTGTTTTCTGCTTATGACCTGTGCACTATATTTCGGCAGCACCGCTCACCTGCTACGCAGTTCAACGAGGACCCAAATCAATGCCCTTCGTTTGTGATAGACGGTGTGGTATATTCGTTGCGCACTATCTTACCATCACGGGCGGGTCATCTTTACTCACAGATTTGCAGTGTCCGTAGGGAAGTAAAATGCGCTCTTTTTACCGGCCGCCCACCTATCGAATCTCCAACATTGCGAGCTCATTTAACGGACCGTCGGGCCTGGTTATTTTTGCTTCCATCCAGCACTATGCGAGAAATTCTACTGGCAACTAGCGCGACTTTACTTGTGAGCGGCCTTTTTTTTTGGCTCGCAATTCTCTCGTCTTCTCGTCATTCTAGATTTGACGGTAGCTCTCGGGTAGGAAGAACCCCGTTTCTAGCGTATATATTCGACTCCTTTTTGCAGCGTGGACACCTTGTGATTGCAGGCAGTGGCTTCCGCGCCAAGCGAAGAACGGCACCGCCATTCCGCATGAGCGTCCTGCAAATTGCTTTTTGCGTGTATTCCTTATATAATTATTTGCGGCTCGGCTGTAAGGACCACGCGTTGCGGCGGCCATTTGGTCAGCCCTATTTATTGGGGAGTGCTGCGGGCCTCCAGGCGGGAGCGGGATTGAAAATTTAAATGCCAGTTACAGAATTCGACATGGCAGAGAATGTGACTGTCTGACACAGCGAGACTGACCGAGTTGAAGCGGCACCCCGCCGGCTGCTCGGCATTGATGACTCGACTAATTCTAAAACCGTTCTTTGCAGTGAACTCCCATGTTCGGGCGGTCTCCTGCGCGGTCTCACAACCTCTCAACTTGGTTCTATCTCCACACTTTCCCAATCATCAGATATGGAATGCCTGCCTTATTCAATTTTACTTGTTAGGCCGCGACACGCTGACAAGGTCGACATCTCTGGTCAAAGCGGAACACTGCCCACGAAGGTGCCTTTATTTTTCTTTCAAGCACCCGTGTACGGCACTCTGGATCTGGGCCCCGTCGGCGCACTCAAATTTGAGCGCCGAGTAACGCTTAAACGTTTCATCATTCGCCATCGTAAGGCACACCGCCGGCGTCTCGGCAATCCCATCGCTTCTGCACCGTGCTTTCGTCTTACATACGCGCGCCGAATAATCAGATTGTCTCCGCCGCCGCCAATGTCACCGTGTTTCTAGTTCTTCTTAAGCTGGCGCAGTATATATAGACAGGAGGCTGGGTGCTTATCCTTACTTATTCCTCCCCGTCCATGCCATCGTCCACAACTCACCTCCTGCTTACAGCGGCTCCTGCGTGGGGTGAGTTTCGTCTGACTTGAATGCCGGGAGGGGGCGGCGACTTGGACTTTCTCATGTTGACAACTTCCCCTTAGGCCATATCAGGCCCCTCTGTGCTCTAGCTGGTCGGCTCGTTGGAGAGAACGACAATGTTGCGATCACCATCCTGCTGGCGCCGAATTGGATTACACAAGCCCATGCAGAAATTTCCCGCCAGCTTCCCACCGACTCCAATAAGATCAGGTGCGATGCACCATCTTAGTTTTCAACACCTGAACTGAAATGAATTCAACTCAACAGAGTCGCTTCACTCTTTGACTCCGCCGAAAAAGATATCTTTAACCTCTTCGCACCCCTCGCTGAGGCGTATCCCGCTGCGTACGCGAAGCTAGCGCGGGGCGAGGCGATCACATGTGCCACCACTGGCACAACGTTCAAAGCGCTTCCAGCACCCGCTGCACTCATCACGGATGTGAGTTTCCACCATCCGGAGTGCACTGTGATAAATAATGTCATTAAACCAAGTTCTTCCACATTGAGCAAGTAAAGGCCACACGCGCTCTCACCGGGGACAAGGTTCCCATCTTCTCCTTTGCGTCGACCTGCGCAGTGGCTATAATACGGGCTCTTGGCCCAGAGAAGATGGGTGGCCGAGGAGATCTCAAAGGCCGCGCAGAAGCGGAGGCCCAGCGGACGGGTAAAGACGTGGTTGAGGTCGGCGAGCAGGTAAGTATCACTTGAATTTCAGGACCTGAGTATAATCTGGAAATGACAGATATATAACCACACAGAAGGAAAAATCATGCAACTTCCAGGGCTGCCTGCAGTGTATGATTATGAGTTCTATCCACAAAAGGCTCTTTTTACCGTTTACCAGTTTCCACTGTGGACTGATGTTTGCAATTTTAGCTGCCATTTGAGATTCTCATGTATCCGTTGGTCTGCGCTGCATACCAGTACGTGTCTGTTTGTCCCGCGTTATTTCGCTGACTTGCGCATGATCAGAACACTCAGGATGGCTGACGGACTACTTCTTGGCACCATGAGTGCCTATGACCAGGAAGCAATCGGTGCCCTGGATCGCTGGATTTCAACAGACTTGGGAAAGATGTTATACACTGTAGGACCATTGCTGCCTGCCAATTACGGGTCCGATAGCATCTCTTCTACCGTCTCGCCTCGCGATGCGGATATCAAAGTCTTTCTTGACACCATGCTCGCTGAATATGGACCCAAGTCTACTCTTCTTGTACTTGTTCGTCTCACATCCTAAACCATTGCTGATACGGTGTTTAGATCTCGTTTGGCAGTGTATTCTGGCCGGCAGTTCAGGAACACCTCGAAGAGCTCGTCGATGCACTGGCTGAGAAGAAATTCCCCTTTGTTCGTCTCCAAACCAACCCCAAAACTTATGTACCGACTGCGATACCAGATCCTGTCCCACGCATCGCCATTTGCCGTTGTGTCTCCAGCGCTCTCTGCCAAAGTTGCAGCATCGGGATTGGGTATGCTTACTCCGTGGTGTCCGCAACAGTTCATCCTGAACCATGCTGTGCGTCGTTATTCATTCTTCTTTCAACCTATTTCAAGCGAGTCGATTTTTCACAGGCGACAGGTCTTTTCCTGACACATGGTGGTCATGGCGGTGTTTCAGAAAGCCTCGCCAGTGGAATGCCAATGTAATTAGGCATATGATACTCTCCTAGATGCTGATGAACACTGTAGGATATGTTGGCCCTGCGACGCTGACCAGCCCGAAGCGGCATTGCATCTCACCCACAGCCTCAACGTTGCATTCCACCTCATCGAAATCCGCACGGGCAAGGGTAAACTGCCGCTACTCAGTGGGAAGGTGCCACAAGGAACACGCGCCGCTGTTGGGGCAGAGTTCCGGTCTCTGATCGATGACTTCCGTGGTAGCGTCGGTGAAGAAAAGAAACGGAATGCGCAACGCATGAAGGCTGAGTATGCCCGGGCATGGGAAGAAGGCGGTTCGGCGCGCGCTGCTGTTGGCGCATTTTTAAAGGCGCTTTAGTTCAACGTATCACGGGTTAAGGATTGTCCACAAATATAGACTAAGTAGATATTTTGCCATAACTCAGGACTGGAATGGGCGAAGTAGTAAGAAAAGACGAGACACTCTCCGCCAGTCTCGAATGGACATTTCCGGTACCGATGACTCCACGCGACTTGAGTTAGGGACGGCCAGAGCGCGTCAGCTACTAATCATTTTTCTTGCGTGTTCACACTTCTAGCCCTTTCCGCTTGCTCCTCCCATGATTCCGCGCGGTCGTGGAATATGAGTCAGCCTCTCGTGGTTGCAAACCAACTGAATAAGCATAAGATAGAGAATTCAGACCCCATCCATAGAACTTGACACAACCACCATCGTTGACGTTCGATGCACCAATTCCGTACCGCTCCCAAACGGCGAAAGGTCCGTCCCGTGCGTACGTGCGTCCACGACACCCACACCGGGGCATCCACGGTTGGAAGGATGTGGATTCTAGCAGCGGTGAAAGCTGGCGTTTTATCTTCCGCACACGCAGCAGCACGCATTTCTGCTTCCACCTTCCGGTGATAATCGAGCCCCACGCGTGCACGCGGCCCAAGCCAAGCATCGCTTGAGGGACTGGATGTCTCGCCGGATGTCTCGCCGCACGATGTCGCGACAGAGGAGGTCGAGATCGAGATCGTTGTCGTCGTAGCCTAGATGGGTGAGAATTAGATCGGATATGGGATATCGAGGAAAAGATGGGAGGGAATGAAAGACAGTATGTCGGCGCTCTAAATTCGAGATGTGCTGGATCGCATGCGAATAAAAGGAGGAGGGACGGATTGAATGGAATACACATTCCATTCAAAGTAATAAGGGACTACGCACCAAAGGGCTGTTCGATTTCCTCGCCCGCTGCTACGAAACCGAGATACACGAACGCACCGACGCTGACCTGCAGTTAGAATCGTCAGTATATATAGCCTTCAAATGTTCGCAGTTGAAGTGTAATGAAATTGAACATATGCCAAGGATACGCAGTTGGATAGGTAGGTAAAATGACCAAAACGTGACCAAAAAGGAAAGGAAGAGAACGTACTGCAGGGACGGTATGCCACCCGAACGTGTTCACGATTTGGAGTGGGAAGAGGAAGAGGTAGAGCCACACGACGCTGCAATCAGATGGTAATGCCAATATTCAATTCATATCCTTCCGTAGATCAGCTACGGGTTGACTTACTGGCTGAGCGAGTGGGACAACGCAAGCATGGTCGATAATACGACGAAGGAGTGGGAAATCAGCATGCTGCAGGACAGGGAAATGTAAGGAATACCGGATGTGCACGGAATAAACGCTAAAGATGACTTTAGTTAAATAGCTGAATGAATAAGGGCTGGGAGAGGACGCACAAGGGGAGCGGCGTCGTGAGGACTTGTTCGGTTACTGTAGAAGGAAGGGTGAGTAATCAGAGGAAAGAACGAATCGGAGCATGGGAAATGAAGGACCATCTCACTCAAGACGCTCGTATGAGGGAGGAAAGTGGTGCGGATAATGAAATAAAGAAGACCCAACAACGCACACGTTAAGCTGATTTCGAGGGCCTGGATTCCCGCTATGATGCTGCTGATTGTCGTGCCTAATCAACGGAAGTCAGTAATACCGCATCGGATAGTTAAAGCGCAGGAATCAAGGTAAATGAAGGAGAATGGTGGTGGCATGAAGAAGATATAAGGAATGAAAAAGGCCACTGACTAGGGGCGCTCCTCCGCTCCTCCAACACGGCCACCCGCTCGCTCAGACATCTCAAAATCTCCGCGGGCAGGTTCTCTCCTGCCTCGTCGTCCGGCTGGTTATCTCGCGGGAGCTCGGCCTCGGCATCGAGGTCGTGCCCTGCGGGAAATCAATAAGGCCCGCTCCCAATAACGAGTGGATACACCAAAATGGACGGCATACCTTCATAAACAAGCCATGCAACACGCGCGTTGAGCGCATACCGCTCCCGTGGCGCCTTCCACCGCCGACACGCATTGTTCTCTGGGTGTACGGGACCACGCCAGGTGCGTCGGTGGTTGCGCCTTTCGCCAATGGCATCAGCTGGGGCATCGGGCGCGGTAGAGTTGGATCTGAAGGCGCGCCGGAGGCTGGCGAAGAGCCCCGCGGATGGGAAGATGTTGGGCGCGATGCGGTGGAAGGGGACGGATCCCTCGGGGCCGGGGTTTGAGGCGGGGAGGAGGGGCGTGTGGGCGTCGACGAGTGAGACAAGCGAGGGGTTTTCGCTGGTCCGGAGTACTGTGCTGCTGGATGCTGCATTGGTAAATCCTGCGGTGGTTGGATCTGATAGCGCGAGGATTTGAGGCGTCGATGCCGAGACAGATAAAGGATTTAGAGGGTTCTTCGATGCATGGGAGGTTGCACGGAGGGTAGACGCTGCAGCGGCGAAAGTCCCGTATGCGCCTGGCTCTGTTGGCGAGAATAGGGCTTGTTAAAGCGGGATTGATAATGCGAACGAGTGGTAGTGCTATAATAGATGAGGCGGACCTTGCGCGGTGGTTTTGGACGAGAGGAGTGCAGATATGGCGTCAGGAGCTCGGCGTGCGCGGTGGGTTCGGCGGTGTGCAGGGCGGTTATGTCGGCGTGGAGTAGCTGCATCCGATTCTGCGATCGGTGCAGCCCGTTTGTGGTGGCGTTAGAGATAGCGGCAGATGACACATACGGCGCCCTGGTTGCGCGCGCTCTTGGGCCTCTCGAAGTGCGTGTGGGGCGTCGAGAGGGCTCATGGGTTGGGTGCGAGAGCTCACGACGATGCAGAGTCACCGGAGACAGTGCATTTACTGGCGGATCGTTACCGCATCGGGCAACGGGCCGGTGGGGCGTGCGGCGAGCGAGCGTCTGTGGATGGACATATGCGTGCTCATAGCCGTAGTGCGCAGAAACCGACTGGGTGCGCGGGCTACTCGTGGTCCACGGCTTCATCGTCTTCGATTGGGAGGCATGCGGGCGGGGTAGGGGCGAACGGCGCCGTCCTAGCGCATGGGAAAGTATGCATGGAGTGGATCCGGAGGAAGGCAACCCGGAGGAGGTTGTGAATGGATGGGTGCACCTCAGGCTGATGGGAAGAAGAGACGACGCGTCTCATGTGTGACCCAAACATGGCATAACAGCGCGCTTTTTTTAAGCGCTAGATCTGTGGAAAGTGCCGTGCTGAGGCTGGCTCGAGTACAGGTAACTTGAATGAACCTTCAAATAAAATAAGCTTTGCTCCCGTATGCGGGGCCCAGAACCGAATCACTCGTGAGGCATGAGGTCCTTCCACCAAACTCGACGCACAGCTGTCAACCACAATCTATGGCAAAGAAACGCAGAGATATCCCGCTTCAATTTTGATGGCCTAAAATGTGAAGTAGTACTATTACATGCACTTGCAGACGAAAAAATGAACTAAAAATGTCATTCTTTGCCCAATGGCTTGAACGGAGGGTAATTTCCGTGCCAATTGTGTCCGTCATTAGAGGTTATTGGGTGCGGGTTTCTAATCGATTATCTTGTGCTGTAGTTTGATTATTGGAGCTTTTGATTTGTTGTGGAGCCGTTTCGGCCTGTGCGTGTTCTTGTGTTTGCACGCGATCTCTCAATGTGCGCCACGGATGGTTTGGATTGTCCGCGGCTTGCCGGTAAACGTGAAAAAGCTCCGTTTCCGGTGCAAGGACCGTGATGATAGCAACTAGGAGTCGCCTCAGGGTGTGTAGCATTATTCGGCTGTGAAGTTGAGGTCATGTTGTTCGTTCCAATGTTGTTCAAGAGCACGTGAGCGCTCCACAATCCGAATCAATGATGCTGCCCGTCAATGTTTTGCTCAAGTGGAGCTGAATTTTTGCTCAAGTCGCTTTTCATTTGGATTATAAAAGTCTTCTATGCTTCGACCATTTCAGCTCCGCGCAAAAGAAAAGGCACTCACACAAAAATACTAATACAACTGGTTCAAATAGATGAATTGTATCGCAATGTGTTCGACTCTTTGAAATATGTCCAGGGTAAAATAAAAGGCTCCGCCTCAACACCGATTTCCAGACATAATACAATTTTACCATAGCTAGTTCAATTAAATAAATAAATTTGGGCAGCATGCTGCTATTGAGTGCCCTTTGACATATCTTGCACACATTTTAGTCACCAAAACAGAACGAAAAATCTGAAACCGGGCCATGCATCAGACCCGAGTTGACTACAACTCACGGTTTGAACCATCAGTGAATTTGTTCCAGACTCAAACCTTGGGGAGCAAAATAAAGACGGACCGACTCCCGAGTCTGCTTGGTGAGATTCCAGCACAGAAAATAGGAAACAAAAATGAAAAGAAGAAAAAAAACATGCTGCTCATACACTTATAAGCACACTGCTGAGTTGGGTGGATATTTCGAAGTGTTTGAGGATGCTTGAGAGATAACCTGGGAGAGGAAGGGTAATTACTTTGCCTTCACAATTCAGCTCAGACTTGATCACACTCAATGAGGGTAAAATAAATAAATAGGCAGGCTATATACTGGACAAAAGGCTATGATCTGGATAAGGCATGCTGTGCACACCAACAAGAGGTGGGTATATATTCGTCCAAATATGTGGAAAATTTAAGAGATGGAACAAAAAGATTGAAACACAAACCCTGACTATCCAATATCCAGACTAGAATTCAAACCAAGATTCCTTGCTTCCCCTTGTCTCCGACATCACTTCCTTGAGCTGATTTTTCCTCCTCCTTCTCCTCCTCCTCAGTGATGTATGCCTCCTCCGGTGCACTAACAGGTACATGCAATTCCGAAAGTCGTTGAAGTTGTTCCTCATACTCTGCCAAAACAGCAGAGTCAACCTCTGCGAGCTTTCCATCAATCTTGAGTATATCCTTCATCTGGGAAGATCGTTCAAACAGGGGCCTGGCTGCCTTCCACAATTCAACTGCCTTCATGGCCTCTCCACAATTATTCAGTATGTCACCTATTCGAACCATGCAATCTGCCCTCCAGCGATGGACATCCATGAATGTGAATCCATCAAGAGCCACAGTAAACAGGCTGAGCGCAGTCTCATCATCACCTTGGGCAGAAAAAATCTGGCCAAGGCAGCAGAATGCGTGCATTGTCTGGCACTTGTCTTTGCACTTCCATGCCAGTCCAAGGAAGATCCCAGTCCATCGCAGTGTTGTTTGGATATCATTCATCCCAATGGAAAGATCTCCAAGTCTTTCTAGACACAGGAGTGCCAGAGCTATGAAATCCTGTGAGGATATCAAACATTTTTCAAACAGTGCATTCACAGTCCCAAGGGGGCCATCTCGAAGGCACAGTTCAGCTGCCACATAATCAATGGAAACAGATATCAGTCTGCCATGGTGCCCATACAATGCCTTCAAATGAGATTGAGCCATGTCCAGATTTTGGCAAATCATTTTTGAGTCAGCACCAGTGGCAATATCAATGAGAGCAATGTTCAAGTTTGCCAGTATGGCAGTGTATGAAGTTGGCTGGCAGCAGGATGCAATGGAAACTTGCAGATTGCGAGATTCCAGATACTCGGATTTCACAAGATGTATCTCAGCCTGTTCACTTAGGATGTTAAGCTTCAATACACTTTGTTGTTGACCAAGAGTAGCTAGGATGTGTCTGGATCTTTGCAAAAGACATTGAGCATGCCCATAGTTTGCCAGTAGTGTGTGACATCTTCCTTGAAGCCAGCGAGCCCATGCTTGCAAATAAATGTCCCCTATGAGATCAGCATGTCTATAAGCCTCCTTGGCATGTGTGAGTGCATTCAAGGGTCTTCCGGTATCAGTCAGGATGCCACATATGCTGGCCAATGCATGGATGCCAACAATGGTGGGGTATCCAATACTTTCTGCTAGGGAATAGGCTGTTTGATGATACTTGAGGGCTTCCACAAAATCCAACTTTGCCCACTGGAAATAGATTCCAAGTGCACAGTACCATCTGGCTGGTGAGAAATTAATTAGGTGAACATAATGGCAATGATAATGTCTTACCCTGGTCCAGCACATCTTTTGATTTGAAATGCTGAGTGCCTAGGGTGATATGGCTATTGAAATCCAGGTCGGGCAAATGGTCAGAGCTGCGCAGCAGCTCGATAAGATAATCCCCAAAAATTGGATGGCCTTTCCAATGCAGCATTTTCCCAGAAAGCTGCCACAACAGGGGTGAATATGTGTTTTGAACCCGATCATAGAAATCATTGAGAAAGAGGATGCTCCCAAAATTCTGGACAATATCTGGTCCCTCTGGTTCAAGCCCATCATGGAGAACAGTGTTGAAGTTGCCCAAATTTCGTGATATTTGAGGGTGTATATCTGTTACATTGAGATTCTTGAATTGGTGCCAAAGATCAAGAATTTGATGGAAGTGTTCCCGTAGTTTTAGCTTCAAGGCATTCGCTGGAGGATGAATATAACGGATATGTTCTCGGATTGGGACCAGAACTTTGAGATGTTGATCCTGGCCAACAAAGGCAAGGGCTGTTTGGATCAGAGTGGCTTTGCAGGCCAGAATGTCAGGGATTGGCAGTTTGGCCTGCACCAAATCAACATCTGCCAGCCCATCTGGCAGCAGGGACATAATGCTGAGCAACTCTTGAGCACCTGGGGTCATACGGGAGCTGGTGTATGACAACATGATGGATATATCCAGACTCGACCTTTGGTCATATCCTTCTGAAAGCATCCGAGTACTTTCCAATTTCCAACGAGAAAGTGCCTGTGCACATCCTTCTGAACCAGCAACACTTGCAATGAGGCTGACTGCCAGTGGAAGATTTCCTGTCAGTTCAAGCAATTCTTTGATGCTGGCATCGTCATGGCCTTCATCAGCGACCTCAATGAAGGTCTGCCGAGCAGCCACATTGGAAAGTGGCCCAAGAGGGGCAAGGAAGGGGCGGGTCCATTTGACTTTGCTTGGTCGCTCAGCACCTCTCAGGGTGATCTACAGGAAGTTCAATCATTATTGGATAAGCTCACCAACATCACTCACCATGAGACCTAATTGGGGTACATCAGTCAGCAGAGATAGGAACTCTTCAACCTCAGCACGGGATGAAAGTGTTTCCCAGGTGGTCTCTAGATTGTCAAGGACCAGAAGTGAAGGAAGAGCATGAGCAAAGTAATGTGCAATCTTGTTTGCCATTTCTGAGCCCTTCTCCAACCCAATATGAGCTGCAATTGTCGCCACAAGCTCAGTGCAAGTGGGGCTTGAGTGGCATGGAACGAAGTACTGCTGTGAATACTTGGCTTCCACTCGTGGATTATGGATGGCCACTGCGGCAAGGCTGGTCTTTCCGATGCCTCCTGCACCAAGAATGGCAATGTGGGCGGAATCCTGAACTAGAATATTCACCACATCCTTCAGCTCTGATTCACGGCCATGGAAGATTTGCGGACAGGGAGGAAGTAGACCAAAGGAGCCTGAACTGTTCAACAACTTTGGCAGGGTTGATTGTGTTTGCATATTGGCTCACCTATTATTCCCAAAACTTGACAGAGTTCCTACCACCTAACAACCATGAGGCAAGAAACTGATAGTCATAATTAGCTACTTACTGAGGAGCGATCGGAGCTGGTGAGCTTAGAGTTGGTCTCCAAAAGGGCAACAAGCTGTTCATGTTGTTCTTTGGCATCCTTTTTCATTTTCTCCATTTGAGACAAAGTAGAACCTGTAACTTGAGCCTGCAAATAATTTGAGCATGTATTGAAAAACATTTCATCTGATATACCTTGAATAATTCAACCATCCTGCTAAGCTCCTGCTTGCATGTTTTCAATTTTTCTGCAGCCTCGTGCTGCCTGAAAAGTCCTTTGATTTTTCCCAGAGTTCCCTTTTGTTGTCCATTCAGGACTGTGAACAACTTTTCAAGTGCCCTGGTGCAAATATTAAATCAATCCCCATTCATCATTAAATGGGACTCACTCTGTGAATTTTGCAATGTCATATAGGAGTGTTGTTGGAAGGACACCTTTGATTTCGGAAATTGAATGAAGCTGGACAATGATACACAGGATTTCATGAATCTGCTCCATAATCTCAGCACATTCTTCCTTGTTTGATCTGATCGTCTGTTTTTTTTTTCGGCTAAACATGGTGCTAATGGCCAAAAGAATCGACTTACCTCAACAGACTTCGTAATTGACAAGGACAACGCAGCAGTTGAGAGAAGGAAAGGCACTTGGTCTCTTTCTGCAATGTTCTGAGCAGTCGTCGCCGCCAGGATGCTATATTCGATGAGATTCTTGAAATTTACTGTAGGCATGGTGGGCGTTGGTGATGGGGAGCGGTACCATTCGCCAGAGCTTATATATATTTTGCCATGTTCCTCCCACAGATACTTCCCTGTGCATTCTCAGCATCACATCATACGTGCAGATATAGGTACCTGTTATGGCACCGAAAATAACCTCTATGTTTTACACCTCATAACCTTGAATCCTGGTGCACTCTCCATTCCATCCTTACACACATTGGTGTCTCAACCCCAAATTTAAGAACTCAGTTGACAGGGGAGCAGAAGTAAAATCCAGCTGAGTTGTGCAACCATTCCCTGATGCTCCACCAAATTTGCAGGCTGAGCTTCTTGCGTCACAACGGAATGATCTCATCGTACCTCAGTGCGCCACCTACAGTAAGAGAACACTACCAACATCTGGAACAGAACAGGAGATAGGCCCTTGCTCCCAAAAATCAAACTGCAAGGGTGCCTTGATCATCTTCGAGGGCCGATCTGCCCTTACTACATCATTTGATGGTTAGGGGCCGCATATTTTGGAGCTTTGCTGCATCATTTTGCAATTAAATGGTGTTTACTATCACGCACATTGAAAGGAAAACTTAGACAATGGCTCTACCTTGTAAACCGTGACACGTGGGAAGCCAAAAAAAAAGTGCAAAACTCAAAAGAAGAAGCCATGTTCAAATGTGTAAGCCTCTGGGGTCGGAAATCATGCCAGCCAAAGCGAGTCCCATGCCCGTGGCCTCGGGTAATTGCGTTCTATAAAGAACCGCACCCTGCGTGGGTCCATCAGAACAGGCTAAGAAAAAGAATCACAGCTGGGACCCCTGAGTTATTAATGGGTTTTAGTATCCTGACGCTGCTAAACTGTATACGACGGGTTTCTAGGAGACAAGACTCGGCGGGAATCATCCGACGGTACGAAGAAGAAAAAGGTACACAGATCATTCAATCATTCGCACAAGCTGGGTAATTTGACAAAAGAAGTATTGAAATTGACTTCCACCCTACAACCTCATCTGCGAGTCGGTACACGTACCCGTAACCCATTTTCGCAGCCCACACCCCTCGCAGCCTTCCGTAAACACCTTGTGGCCGTGTGAGTTGAGGGAGAAGGGGAATTACGAGGGAAATAAATGTCGTGGTGGGCTCGCATCCGTCCGATGCCCCAAAGAAGCGCGAAGGGAATAATAAAATCGAACAAAAAGGCAGGCTCACAAACTGCCCCTCGAATCTATAAGCCCAGCCCTTGTTCCTGAGATCGTCCGCGACGCGGCAAAGTTGCGCGACCGCGTGCGGGAGCATTCCTTGCGTTCGGGGGGTCTGTGCGGCGTAAGTCAATGATAATCAAGAGAAGGAGGTAGTGTGAACGGGAGTGAGAGTATAGCAGAATGAAAAAAAGAAGGCGCTTGATCGCCAAAGAAAAAAAATAGGAAGCCGCGAGCCGCGCAGCAAGTACCCTCGGAATCCCGCGCAACTGCCCCTCCCCCCCCCCCCCCCCTAAAAAAAAAACAAACAACCCGCGCCCGCCCAGCAGTCAGTCCCCATCACGAAAACAAGAAGCCACACCAATAAGCGACCCTAAACAAAAAAAAGGGAGAAGAAAAGGGCGGGAAACATTCACCCCGGGTCCCCGCCCTTCATCGTCCAAGTCTTGCGGCTGCCTGCCTGCCCGTCCGCGAATATGAAGACATACCTGTGAACAGAGAAATAAATCTGTTAATAAGTTCAGTGAGTATGCATGTGAGCGCGCAAAACGAGGGATGGATTTAATTAGAAGGAGGAAGCGAAGAATTAACCAGAAAGAAGAAATGAAGAATCCATTGGAAGGGGAATAGAAGAGTAACACGCAGCTAGTCAAAAGTCGCGATGTAGATGAAAGCGCGAGCTGCCATTCAAAGGTCTAAACCAAGCATAAAATTGAGACAAAGAAATAAATGAAAGAAAGAAACGGAGAGAGCTCACCCATCCGACGCAACGTTTGATCTCCGTGCAGAAGTCCGCGTATTGGTTAGTTAGATATGCGCGGCTGAGTGGAAAAAGACGACCCGCACCGACGCGACGCGAATCGGCAAGTGTTGCAGTGACTGAGTATGCACAAAACAAAGAGTATTGATTTAATTGAGATGAAGAATCATGATTGACTAGAAAGATGAATAGGATAAGGGAATGAATAGTCGCCGATAGCCAGACAGCAATAGTCGTGCCGATGCACGGCTAATGAAACGTCGCGGACGGTCAAGATAATAAATGACGGCACAAGCGGACATCCAGACGACGAACAGAAGCGCAAGCAATAAAGAAAGAAGTAGAGAAACAAAAACGCACACATCCAACGCGTTGTGCGGCAGCTGCTGAATATCTGCGAAGAGGTTCGCCTGTGTTGACGAGGGGGAAGACCAGTGGGCGCAGTGTGTCAGTGAACACCCTGAGGACAACATAAAGGTAGATGCGGTTGTCTCATCTCGTCGCGCTGCGGAACAAACACGCTAGTCGCGACTCACCATAGGCACCAATCCCACCCCACCCCACCCCACCCGCCGTACGACACGCGCCACACCGGACGGATTGAACCAATGCACCGGATCGAACCCCGACCGCCATTCCATATTCCCAACACCCACTCCCCTGCCGCGTTCAACACAATCTCCCGCTGGCCCGCGGCGTGCGGCGTGCTCGCCGGGGGAGATGATGTAGGCACCACAGCCCCCACCCGACAAAAGGCCGTATGTTCCCTCCAGTTCCGCCACCTGCCGCGAAAAAGGGCAGATCTGCTTGTGGAGGGACGTGCGGGAGGTAAAGGAGCTGACGGGTGAGTTGGAGGGGGCGGAGGGGGCGTGTCGTCCAAGTGCGCAGCGAGATCTAGAATGCGGGAGCGGGGGAGGGGGTGTGGGAGCACAGGGTGCGTGGACTACTCTTCCCTCCTTCAGCGGAAAGCGGGGTGGGATGCCAGCGCGCGGAATAGGCGGGGAGAGCTAAGTGGGATGTGGAGAAAGCGCAGTGGGAGGCGGAGCGCGCGGATATGAGGAGCGACATAGCGAGGGAAGTGGATGTACGGCGCGCGCAGCTGGGCGGATTTGTCTTGCGCAGTGGATAAATACCGCGGCTTTGGCGGAGAGGAGCGCAGGTTTGAGGACGAGGACTTCCGAGCGTGCGGAAGTGCGGCGGTGGGCAGGGCGGCTACGTTTTCCTGCAATAGCTTGTAGCGCATCGGTGGCGGCGGCAGTGCAGGTAGGGAAACACAAAGCTAACGCAGCAGTAGTGCATCAAGGAGCGTGGCGAGTCGCATGGAGTCCTGGCTGCGCGCGCGCTCAAGAACATCTTTAGGCGCGTGTGGAGCTGTGTGGAGCGTCGAAAGGGAGCACGCCTGGAGTGTTGCTGAGTGGAGTGTCGGCCGGGCTCTGGCTGTGTTCGTACTAGTAGCTGCAGTGCTGGTAGACGTAGACGTAGCGACTGCAGACACGGAATTGTTCGCCTGCACCCCGTTCCGCACGCGGCAAGCTTGTGGGTGTTCCAGCTTGTCGGCGTTTGCTGCTTCTTTCATCTTCGAGATTTGCCGCTTTAGCGAGGGGTTGAGCGTGCGGGCGACGTGTGTGGCAAAGTGCGCGCAGAGTGGGTTGGGTAGTATGAGTAGGAGGATGGACGGATGGCGAAGGTGGGGCTGATCAAAGGAGGATACGAGTCACGAGGCCGACGCGTCGGCACATATACGACCAAAGACGGCACAACAACGCGCTTTTATCCTGGCTCTCAACTCTCACCGACCTGTCTGGCTTACACACTTGCTAAAACTTGTGTTAGCAAAGCCCGTTTGAACACAACCTACAGCAACAAGCGTGAGAATGTCGCAGTATCAACCATTAGGAGTTATGTATAGCAAAGCTGAGGTGCTCAAATTCAAACTTACTTTCAATCGAGTCGCTAGCGCACCGTGAACAGATCCAAGTGGAAGGCTTAAATTGTTTTTAGTTTCATTCATAGGCAGCCGACAAAAAACCCAGCATGAATTTAATCCTTGAGGCTGGTTTCAGCATCAATGCTATCCTAAATGCCCGAACTACGTCTCTGAGACTGTCAATTTCTTGAGGCCATTCACTGAGCTGCAATAAAATGGATTCCCACGGTTCGATGCAGCCAGTCTTTAAGTTTCAAGACTTGATTTACATGTTTCAGTATGTATACTCCTACTGTGACAGCACACACATCTAGCTTGGCAGTGGCGGGTGTCCGATTGCACTAAATAACTTCGGGGCTTGATATCTGTTGCTAATCGCCCCGCCCACCCAACATTCCCCACCCCTGAAAACAAGAAAGGACGCAACTAAGAAAACTCCCAATGAAAAAAAGAGAGAAAAAAGCCAAAGAAAATATAGGAAAAACACGCTTACCCCGCCTCCATCTGCCGGCCCTTGCGGCGGACTGTCTCCCTGTGCGCAAATATGCAGGCATTGTATCTATGAGCACATTGATAATCAGTAAATAGATTTAGTGAGTGTGCGCAAAACGAGAATTAATTTAGTTGGAAAGGAGAAGCGAGGAATTAACTAGAAAGAAAATAGGAATAGAAGAATGAATGGTGGTCAATGCGTAGACACGAGTAAAAATTGTGCCTGGTGCAGATAATAGATGAAGGAACAAGCCGACATCCAAACCGACGAACGATACACATAAAATTGAAACAAAGAAATAAACAGCGCACCCATCCAACGCAGCTGCTGGATCTGCACGTAAAGGTCCGGCCTTCGCACATGCGTGTCGATTAGTCGGAATGAGGTGAAATACGCGCAGCTGGATGGAAAAGGTCGACTCACGCGCCGTCGATGGGGCCGACGCGACGAAACGGAACCGAACACGGAATGCGCTTGTCACCATAGCGCGCCGTGGAACAAGCATGTCGCCGACGTGCCGCGGAATAAACCCCACCAGCAACTGGATGCAGACCCAAACAAAAGTCGTCTCCACGTCAACTTGCACGCAACACGCGCGCGGTGAAAGATGAGGAGCACACACCGATCAAACCCAGACCCCAGCGCCTTCAGACGGCAGGTATGGAAAAGTGCGCCAGCGCGTGCGGGATCATTCATTGTGCGTTGGGGCCGGTGGGAGAAGCGTGTTAGGCCGAGAAATATGAAAATGTTAGTCAGTGGTGGTTGATGGACATGCAGGAGAGAGATAAAGGGAGGGAAGACGAAAAGAGATTTGAGTAGCGCCAACAGAAAGGAGAAATGGAAGCACAAGGCAGCTTCATGGTGAATTGATACGGATAGTGTCGATGGGAGCACCCCTCCGCCGCACCGCATGCCACTCGCGTGGGCAAGCGATATAAAACATCACACCGAGTCGCCGCCAACACTATAGCCCCGACAAGAAATAACGCACCCTCAATAAAAACACCGCGATAAAAAGCGATACGAAAGGAGATGAAAAAAAGAGCCACTCACCCCCCGCCCCTCCATCATCCAGCTCTTGCGGCCGCCGCTCTGTCCGTCCGCAAATATGCACATGTTTTACCTGCTAGCAAGTCCATGGATTCAGCGAATGAGAAAGTGGGCGCTCAAACCTAAGAATGACCTCTGTCGATATTGATAATCAGTAAATAAATCCAGCGATTAGAAGGAAACGTGGGCGCGCAAAAGGAAGAATTATATCTGTTGCCCAGTGAATAATCCATCAATGAATACAGTGAGTATGAAGAATGAATGAGAAGGAAGAATAGCCGCACCAATAAATGCGCAGCCACGAGTCAAAAGATGTGCATGGCCAGGATGATACGTGCACCATGACCAAATAAAGTGCCAAAGCAGGTCCAATTGAAATGACGACGGGAATGAGAATGAAACATAGAAAGAAAAAAAGCGAATGGAGACACGACACCTATCCAAGACGCTCTACGCGAGTTGCTTGATCTCCGCGGCCTGCGTATACGCACGGCGGTTAGTTAGTAGAATAAACTGAAATATGCGCAGATGAACTGAAATACGTGCGGCTGTGGAATGACTGAACCTGTGCGGGGCAATGGGCGCGCCGTCGAACAAGCACGCCGCGGACGGTGTCGCTGCCAACGATGGGCACGGCACAACTGAATGCGAAAGCGAAACAAAAGTCTCCACGCCAACATCGGAGTGAAGGAACAAGAAGCATGCACCTGATTAAAGCCAGACCCGTTCGCGCCCTCCTCACAGTATTCCACCTCCCGCCCCGCCCCTACCGCGCCGAGCACGATCTCCCGCTGGCGGAATGGGTACGGCGTGCGTGGCGTCTGGGCGCGCGCTTGTGTCCATGCGAGGGGGTTGTTGCGTGGCCGGGTTGCGTACCCGCTATACCGTAGATGTGGATGAAGTGGTGGTTGTAGCTTTAAACACTGGGCCTACCAAGAAGCACTAACCTGAATATTCCACCCCTCTGCGCCTCCTCGCCCCGCCAGCTCCGCGTACATCTCAGCCCGCCCCTCTTCCCACTTGGCGCGTTCTATATCTCACTCCGCACGTTCGGCGGCGAACGCGGCTGGCTGGCTTTGGATCCGCGTCTCGCGTCGTCTGCGTGGTGGTAAGCGCGGGCACACAGTATTCCAATCCCGCGTGAAGCTTACTCACAGGCCCCTCCGCGTCATCCAGATCGCCCTTCATCCCTCCCGCCGCTTCTCACCCAAAGACTTACCCTTTATGCATTCCCTTGGCGCAGCGCAGCAAATCCGTCTTGCGCCGTAGTTTTGGACTAGAGGAGGACCTATGTAGGAATAGGAGCTTGGCGTGCGCGCGGTGTGCAGAGCGGTTACGTCGGCGTGAGTAGCTGCAACTGATGCTGCGATCGGTGCAGCCCAGCTGTGGCAGCGGTGGACATAGCGGAGGACGAAGACGACGCGGCGGGAAGTCGCGAGTCGCCCGGTTTCATGGCTGCGCGTGCTCTTGAGCAGTTGAAGTGCGTGTGGAGCGTCGAGAAGCCGTATGCGTCGGGTACGAGAGCTCATGACGGCGAGGAGTCGCAGGAGACGGTGAATTTCTTGGTGGAGCACACGTGCGGACTCGGAGGGCTGGCCATCACCAAATATGTCGGACACTTCTAAGGACCCCGTGACCTCGGCAATCACCGATCAGGCTTGGACGCGTCTTACAAGCATCTTGCAAGCCCTCTTCGCGCCTTGGTCTCGGTCGATCAGCACCATCAAGGCTTTCAGCAAACTTTTAAGGGGCTTTCAAGGTAACACCAAGCCTTGCCTCCCATCACCAGTTCCGCCCCAGACCAGCCGCTTCCTGTGTTCTCACCTTCCGCTCAAGTCCGACACGCGCTTTTTCCAGGCTTTATCGTCGACATTATCATACGGCTGCATTAGTCGACTTGTACCTTCTGCCTCTTACTACCGCCTTGCTTTGAGCCGCCGTCGCCGGCTTCTATGAACAAAATTGCTTTCGCTTTCTTGAGCTACATTATCCTATTGCTAATAATGCCTCGCTGTTATCCTTGCGGAGGCACATTCGCGGCGGGGCGCAGTATGACTATGCATCGAGCAAAATGTCCGGGTATGAAGGCGCAACATTCTACGGGCGTTGAGCACGCTGTGGCAACGGCGGCAGCCGAGGTACTACCTCAGACTCACACTGACGAAACTATGGCCGTAAGATTCCCTGTATATTTTTTTCCCGACTTATTTATTCAACACTAATAGGATAATGACCGTGCACCATCACCCGCCATCCCCTCGCCGCCAAGTCCGATACCGTCAAGGCCCAGCGGCCGTCCCGCCCGCCGTATCCGTCTCCCCGCGCGGTATCGTGATGAACCACCCGAGCCACCCACTCCTGTTGATGTTCCAGAACCACCCCAGCCGACCGAAAACCCCGTTGAACAGTTTTCCAATACTGCGCCCCATCGTAAATGGGTAAAAACAGAACCCAACGCACACGGGCTCTATAAAGTCTACCCCCATCGCCCTACTCACGATCCGGACGACTCAATTTCTCTCGACGATCTGTGCCGCTCGTCGGATCTCCTTGTCCCCCAAAAACCCGCGTCCGCCGCTACACCTAGTCCTGCATTTTATCCTTTTATGAGCGCAACAGTGGCTCGCCTGATGACTTGGTTCCACCTTGGATCCAATCTCAAGTCCATTGCTGACCTTGATTCTCTTGTTCATGACGTACTACTTGCCGAGGACTTTGATCCCGCAGATTTAACGGGGTTCAGTGCAGCGCGAGAAAACCAGAGGCTTGACGACAGCGTAGCGGATCTCGAGAATCCCCTTCCCGATGGCTGGCAAACCGCATCAGTAAAATTGAAACTGCCCGCACACAAGGTCTGTGTTCCGGAGGCGAACGCGCAGGAATTCGAAGTTCCCGGGCTCATTTATCGCCCACTTCTGGACGTGATGATTGAGGCCTTTCAAAGCCCCGCATTTACGGAATACCATATCACACCGTTCGAGTACCGTTTAGATCCAAATTTTGATCCCAATGGCTCAGACACTCACCTCGAACCCTTTGACCAACCGCTGGACAGTAACGGACTGCCGGAGCTCCCAG
Organism: Mycena rebaudengoi; assembly: GCA_029282285.1. Classification (NCBI taxonomy): domain Eukaryota; kingdom Fungi; phylum Basidiomycota; class Agaricomycetes; order Agaricales; family Mycenaceae; genus Mycena; species Mycena rebaudengoi. The sequence goes on from JARJCX010000035.1 coordinate 511,073, forward strand.
ACGGCCACGAAGTCGTTATGGGTGAAATCTACACATCCCCGTCAATGCTGCGCCAGCATAACACTCTTCCGCGAGACCCCACCCGACCAAACCTGGAAACCATCATCGCCGCGTATATGTTCTGGTCCGACTCCACCCATCTCGCCAACTTTGGCCACGCCTCTCTCTGGCCGTGGTATACATTCTTCGGCAGCCCGTCTAAGTATACACGTGCGAAGCCAACTGCGAATGCGGGGCACCATCAGGCCTATTTTCCGTCGGTTTGTGTTCAAGAATTGGATCGACTTTGTGATCTGACTCTTTTATTAGTTGCCAGGCTCGATAAAAGAATTTTATCGGAACCATTTCGGCTCGGCTCCATCCGCAGACGTTTTGGCACACCTGAAGCGAGAACTGATGCACGCAATCTGGGATTTACTTTTATGCCCCGAGTTCATTCATGCGTACGTTCACGGAATTATTGTGAGGTGCTACGATGGAGTAGAACGACTTGTATTTCCCCGGTTCTATACATATGGTGCCGACTACCCTGAAAAGTATGTTCATGGTGTTTTATTTCTCAGTTTCTCTCTCATCCCATCTAGGGTACTTCTAGCGACGATTAAATATTTCGGAGGATGTCCTTGCCCCCGCTGCTACGTACAAAAGTCTCAGATCGCCGAGATGGGCACCAAGGCTGACATGAAGCGCCGCCAAAACATACGCAAGGACGACGGCTTTTTTCGCAAAGTAATTGAAGTCGTCCGTAAGTTTATTTTTGAGAAGGGATATCTGGTTACAGGTGCCGCTGTCGGCGCTAAGCTCAAAGAAAAGTCTTGGGTCCCTACTCGGGTAATGTCCAAGTTCACCTGCCCCCTTGTCTTGACTCTCATTCTCCCACTGTAGAATGCCTTCTCGAAACTAGCAGAACACGGATTCAACTTTTTCACACTGTTTGTCCCCGACCTTCTCCATGAAGTAGAGCTTGGAGGAGTCAAGTCACTCTTCTCGCATCTCGTCCGTGTTCTCTACGCCTATGATCCTGATGCGGTCACAAAACTGGATGATCGGTTAGCCTGCGCGTCCTCTGGCATGTAAATTTCTAATAATATTGACGAAGGTTCTACAAAACTCCGACGTTCGGACGGGGGACTATCCGCCGATTCCATGCCAATGCGTCTGAAATGAAGAAACTCGCGGCGAGGGATTTTGAGGACATCCTACAAGTAAGCCCATGAATTTCGACAACCGTTGCAGTTTTATTTAATACCTTCTAGTGTGCCATCCCAGCGTTTGAGGGCCTGCTTCCAGAGCCCCACAATACCATCGTAATGGGTCTATTGTTTACTTTTGCCACCTGGCACGCCTACGCCAAACTCCGCATGCACAGCAGCTCAACAATCCGTGCGTTCCGCAATGTCACCACTGAGCTTGGATCCCGAGCACGGAAGTTCCTCCGCACCACATGTGAGGCCTACGTGACCTATGAACTGCCCATGGAGCAGAACCGCCGGGCTCGCCGACTTGCGAAGAAGAACGCGGGCAAAAGCACTTCAAAAGCCACATCAAAAAAACGGAAAGCGTGGAATATCTCCACCTATAAATGGCACTCGTACGGGGACTACGCGGATACCATAGAAGAGTTTGGAACTACCGACTCTTACTCCACGCAGATTGTGAGCTGTTGATTATTTATTTCCCAAAATGTACTAAACTTGATATCCAGGGTGAACTGGCGCATCGGCTTACAAAGAAATTTTACGCCAAGACAAATAAGCGTGGGTTTGAGCGCCAAATTGCACGTCAAGAACGGCGCCAACGGCTTCTGCGTGCTATGAAGCGACGGATGGACGCATCCAAGGCCGTCTCTGAGCCTGGGTCAAATGAACCTCCTGTCGAGCAGCCTCCCATCGTACAAACACCTGTTCGGCCGCCACCAGCAGCAGTCCAGGAGCCCACTTCCGCCCCGAGCGTATTCGATCCAAAAGATGATACTCTTCCGCCGATTCCTCCCCGCCAGCACCATCATATCTCTGAGTCAAAACGAACCCACCTTCATATATTCGAGTTGGCGCAAAAATTCCCAAATGACCCGGCCATCAAGGTATTTTTTTAAATGTGCTGTTTCCTTCCCTATTCTCACTTGCTGCGGGTAGAACTGGCTCCCAAATCTCAAGTCGCATCTCTTAGCCCGCTTACTGGAGATACCGTATGACGGAGACGAGACACAGTTCTCCATGCAAGACCTCGCTGATGTTACCATCGTCCGGGAGCGCCTCTATACCCACAAGATAATGCGCGTAAATTATACTACCTACGATGTGCTGCGGGACCAAGACACCCTTAATACGCGGACACATCCCGACTTTATGGTTCTTGCACGCGAAGACGAGGAGGAATCGATGTCGCACCCATACTGGTACGGGCGCATCTTGGGTATCTTCCACGCAGAAGTGTGCCACATTGGAAGTAAATCGAAAACCGGCAGAAAGGTCCAGCGGATGGAATTTCTCTGGGTGCGCTGGTTTGGACGTGATCTGAGCTACCGCGCGGGAAGGAAATACAAACGTCTTCACTGTGTCGGGTTCCTTGATGCAAACGAACCAGACAGCGGCGCATTTGGATTCCTCGACCCTGCAGAGGTTATTCGGGCAGCGCACATAATTCCAGCCTTCACACATGGACGTACCACCGCGCTGTTAGGGCCATCGGTCGCACGACATTTCGACGGTGAAAACGACGAGGATTATAACTATTATTATATCAACTGGTATTTTATCTCGCTTCTCATGTCTTTCTTCGTATTCTTAATAACCTTTTCTAGTTTTGTTGACCGTGATATGTTTATGAGATTTTTCGGGTCGGGTATCGGGCATAAACGAGTAGACGGGACTCCAGCGGAGGCTGGTGTTGCGGTGGAGGCCGACCCCGAGTCAGATGATGAGATGGATGTCGACGACAGTCTGGAGGGTGAAATTGAAGAAGCGAGACCAGATGTTGGTATGGAGGACAGCGACTCCGAGGCAATCGAGGATGGCGAAGAGGAGGAGAGGGATGACGACGAGAAAGAGGAGGAGGAGGAGGAAGAGGAGGAAGAGGAAGAGGAAGAAGAAGGGGAAGAGGACGAGGACGAGGCGACTCCCCAGACAGACGAACAAATCCGTGATTTTGCGGGGTATGACGACCTCTAAAACTTTATTTAAAATACATAAGCCTTGAAAACGGCTCGATTGTTCTTGATTCTGAGTCGCAAACGCGAGATTTGTTGGGGATCAGACATACACGTGATCGCGAATCGGACTTTAAAAGTTCTGACACCCCAGTGCACTTCTTGTCCGCGACCGCCATCTCCCCCATCCTCCTTTGTCAGGCATAATGTCCATAGTCGCCCCTGCCCCCGCCCCTGCCACCCCCACCGCTCCCGCCCCCGCCCCCACCCTCGCCCTCGACCCTGCCCCCAACGCGGCAAAGCGCAAGTATGAGGAGATCATGTCGACCCTGGGGGAGACGGCCAAGCCTGCGCAGAAGCGCGCCAAGCGTCAACCATTGTACGTCTTGCAGAGATCAAGCGTGATACACTCTCATCGTAAATCAGGGAAACAAAGGGATCCCTTGCTCAGCTTCAGTCCGTTGCCAAGTTCCTCACACGGGGGGTCAACCCATTTCTGGATGTTACCCTTGTCCTCCACTACGGGTCGCAGGCGCACTGGGCTCCTCCCGCGGCGACAGCAGCAAACTCGGTCTCTATTCCTCCTAAGTGAGTCGTTGCTGTTCTTGTAAACGTTTGCAAGGCCGACTGATGCCTGCCTCCAGGGAGCTGGCTGCGCAAACACTGCACGCGAAAGCTTTTGACCTGATGATCTCTAATTGCCCGACAACGCTCGATGTGCTGAAGGAATTCTACATTGCTGATCAATGGGAGCGTGTCATCCATATTGTGCGTTCCCCACTATTTTATCTAATATCAGTTCATTCACTGCCACTTCTGCCACAGTTTCGACGGCGTCTCGAAGTGCACAGCAAAACGACACCGCTCTCCTCAAATCTCAGTTGCATTACCTTCTTGCTGACATGACGCAGGCTATTATACCTGTCATCTCGACTGGCGGGTGCAAGTCAGGTCGCGGTGTCAACCATCCCATGCTACGCGACTTCATCTGTCCCTGGCCTATTCGCATAAAGCTACACACATCGGGCCTGACGCAGCAAGAAGGAGATGCGAGGCCAACAATAGCTGAAAGGTATGTCTCACAATGACGCATATATCCATCTTTTTTAAGGCTTGCACGCTCCAGGACGCTTCACAATGTCTTGAACGGGACTCTCGAGATCACCAGCAAGAAGTTTCATTCTTGTTTCTATGCAGACGGCTCCTTCGATCCAGACGACCCGCAGAAGGGACTTTTTCGTAGCCATTTTCTTTTACGCGCAAGTACTTTCCCTTCCAGCAGCAGCTTCTTCAACTCGCCATTTGTATTAGATTACGCATCACATCTGGACCGCGCCGGGCTCGGCGCTCTTTGGCGCTAAACGCATTCCCAAGATGTGTAATGCTCGTTCCCATGGGTCGTTCTCCATTACGAGGGAGATGATCGCGTACTCGTGCGCGCAGGTAACCTCCGTCTCTTCATTCATTCCCATACACTATTACTGATGACGCTCGGGCCAAACCCTAGGCACGCACAATGATCTCCACATCGGATTGGACCGACAAGGACGGGTCGTTTAGTGTTGTCAAAATGTTCAACAAAATCGTCAAACTCTTCGAAAACCCTAGTGACCCGTGGACAATCGACACCTTACAATGGTATCAACAGTATGCGATTGATTTTGTTCGTGTTCCTTCACTTACTCTCATTATCAGAGGTGTGTTTGGGTCTGCTGGGGGAGCATCTTTCCAGGACGACTGCGAGGAGGGGTCGTCCGACGACGATGACAACGACGACGACACTGCTACGATCATCGCTGGCCGCGGCGCGCGCGCAAACTCATCCTAACCCTGTACGTCTTACGTCTTTTGCTTAGAAGGGCTTCTTGGACTGACGGTAGCCTAGGCTATCATCTGCTGCTGCGTTTGCATCCCACTCTCGTTTTCCTGCTTTCAGTTCCCTTGCTCTTGTTTTGCTGCGCTCGCTTGGTGAGTTTTCTTCCCAACTTTCTTACGGCCACTAAATTGCGGTTATTTTTAGTTCCGTACTGTATTCGCTGGTGAGCGACAACATACATCCATGATTTTCACTGACAATATTTCAGTATTCTCTGCATTCTCTTACTCCCTCGCAGTCTCAGTAGGTCCTTTTTTTCTCCGCTATTATTTTTCTCATCTCGACATAGATAATAATAATCAACACGCTGTATCGACCAATCTGGTGAGTCTACTATCATGGAACCTGTTCCGTCACCGCGCTAAGGGAATCTTGCCGCAGTCATTTTGCTGTCCTGTTCGACGCTCCTTTGTAGTAGCTTTGCCGTCGCTTCTGCGTTGATCAAACTAATGTATTTTGTCCTTAGGATCCAAGCAATAGATCTCGCATCTGGTGAGCGAGATCTCGCAATTGTGGCTCGCCGCTGAATACGTCTCTTCCAGTACCACTTCCACCCGAACCTCAACATTAGTATGTTCGCCCCATTTCGGATCTCGACGTGGCTCACATTTGCTGCAGGAACTTGCTCATGTCGTGTATAGTTTATATAGTCTGTCTACGCTGTTGTAATAAATGAATTTATTTTCTGCTTCGATTTTATTGCATTGGGCTGAGCCGAGTCCCTGCAAGCCCCAGAAAGTCCTTAAAAGGACATCAAGCCCAAACACGGCTTCAAAGGACACTGGAAAATTAACGGACGAATCAAAGGTGCTTGTAGGCATGGTATAAGGCAACTGGAAGCTTTTAAGCACTTGTGGCCCTTATAAGCTGCTTACAAGCCGCTTTGAAGGGTCTGACATATTTGGTGATGTGGCACATCATTGACGCAGTGAAGGCAAAGGGCCTGTGGGGTGTGCGGCGGGCAAGAGTCGGCCCGGGCTGTGTCGTGGATGTAAGTACTTGGGTTCATAGCGATAGTGCGCAGAGACCGAGTTTTTCGCGGTGCGTAGGCTCTTCGGAGTCGGAGACTTGGGTACATCACCATAAGGCTGGCGCGGCGAAGGAGGCTGATGGGAAGAAGAGATGACGCGTCGCACGTGTGACCCAAACAGGGCATGACAACGCGCTTCTTTTTAAGGGCTAGATCTGTGGAAAGTGCTGTGCTCAGGCTGAGTAAACCTTCGCAAATAAAATAAGCAGTAATTTGCTCGTGTATGTGGGGCCCAGAACCGAACCGAATTAGTCGTGAAGCGTGAGGTCCTTCCACTAGGCACACAACCGGCAGCTGCGATCTATGAAAAAGAGAAGTAGTGATTTCCCGCTTCAATTGTCCCGCTCCCAAACCCTCTTGAGTTATTTTCATGGCCTACAACGTGAAGTAGGACTATTATATGCATTTGCAAACCAAAAAATGAAATAAAAATGTCATTCTTCACCCAATGGCTCGGAATTTCCGTACCGATTGCGTCCGTCATTGCGGAGTATCACCTTATATAGCTACTAACGCTTGGAGTTCTATTTCACCGAGAAAGGAGAAGAAAAAAAAAAAAGAATCACAGACTTCTTTGGCAAATGATTGAATCAGACCCGAGTCAAAGAGGTGACCCAAGGGCGACCTTCTCCTTCCAGCCCAGATGATCCTTCTACCGAGCCGTGTTTCCATTCATTTTACCTTCTATGATTCGAACTTTTCATCCCCGCACGAAGAAAAAGGCACTCAATGCCTATTGCCTGTGCAAATATACTAATACAACTGGTTCAACAGCAACAGCATGGTTTCAGTTTAAACCACATCGTCTCCAACGATAACATTGGCTTAAACTGGTTTAAAACCAGTTTATACCAAAATCTGGCTCAAACCATTGTGGTTTAAACCAGAAACCAGTTTCAAACCAAAAACAGTTTAAACCAAAATTGTTCAGACTCTTTTGAAACTGGTTTTAAACTGGTTTGAAACCAGAAACTGGGTTGAAACCAGAAACTGGTTTAAAACCAAAAACCGGTTTCAAACCAAAATTGTTCAGACTCTTTTGAAACCGGTTTTAAACGGTTTGAAACCAGAAACCGGTTTAAAACCAAAACCGGTTTCAAACCAAAATTGTTCAGACTCTTTTGAAACCGGTTTTAAACCAGAAACTGGTTTGAAACCAAAAACCAGTTTAAACCAAAACTGTTCAGACTCTGTTGAAATCGGTTTGAAACCAAAAAACCAGTTTGAAACCAAAATTATTCAGACACTTTTTTTCTTTTATCACTCAAACCATTGTAGTTTAAACCAGAAACCAGCTTTAAACCAAAATTGGTCAGATACTTTTTTTTTGGCCTCAGGGAAACTCACAGAATATTTTCAAATATTTTCAAAATATATGTGTATTCATATTTGGAATAGAATAGGCTTCGGTGGGGGGGATGGTGATACCGATGTGGCCAAGGTGTTGAGATATGAAAGAAGAGAGGAAGACACTGTAGGCTCATAGCCAGCTGCTACATTGAGTAAATATATAGAGGCTGCACCAATTTTTACAGGGCAATTGGATGAAAATCGAGAAACATAGAAAAAATGTGTTCTGTTGTACTCAAATGTAGTGGCTGGGAGACTTTATTACAGGAAACACTCAATAGAATCCATGTTACAATTCAATCTAACTCACAAAATTTTTGTTGTCGTGATTTTACCATTAGAAATGCCTCAAGGTCGTTGAAAATGCTTTCAAGCCATTAGAAGTGCTTCAAGGTCATTACAAGCACTTAAAGTCATTAGATAACCCTAAAGTCATTAGAAACTAATTACACTTGCCTCAAACCAGCCCCTAACCCACCATCCAAATTACAAAAGTGCTATGTTCTTTCAAGTATTTCATGTTTTGTGGCCTAACTAAGAAGTTGCTAAGGGTGGGGCTACCACCATTAGAAAGCCCTTGAAAAGGTCTACAACTTTGATGTCAACATCATTTTTGATTAGATCTGACCTAATGTGGTCACATTGGGAAGTTCTTTTTTTTGGAATTTCTTTTCTAGGACAGTGGGTGTTGGTGAACACATGCACACTGATGTAAGGGTCCCATGGGTGTTTTTTTTTTTCATTTATAAGGCCCAGTGGAGCCTGGGAGGGGGTGTTGATGGCAGGGCAGCAGATGGGAGGGCTGGACAGTGGAAAGTTATTGGTGTTTTATGCATGTAATGATTTGTGTAAGTCCTAAGCTGTTGGCCTCTAAGTAGTGGAGGAAGTATACCCATGCTCATGCCATTAACCAGTGGGATAGTCTAGGATTAACAGGTGGCTTCCCTGAGGCCAAAAAAAAGTGTCTGAACAATTTTGGTTTAAACCAGTTTTTGGTTTAAAACCGATTTCTGGTTTCTGGTTTCAAACCAGTTTCAAACCGGTTTCAAAAGAGTCTGAACAATTTTTGTTTGAAACCGGTTTTTTGTTTGAAACTGGTTTCTGGTTTAAAACCGGTTTCTGGTTTAAACCACAATGGTTTGAGCCAGATTTTGGTATAAACCGGTTTTAAACCGGTTTAAACCAATGTTATTGTTGGAGACGATGTGGTTTAAACCAAAACCATCCTACAGTACGGTTCAAATAGATGAATCATACTGGAATGTATTCGACTGTTTGAAATACTTCCATGCGAAATAAAAGGCTCCGCCTCAATGCAGATTTCCAGACATAATACAATTTTACCACAGCTAGTTCAAATAAATAAATAAATTGGGGCAGCCATGGTGCTATTGAGTGCCTTTGGACATACCTTGCACACATTGTAGTCACCAAAACAGAACAAAAAAAAATCTGAAATTGGGTCATGCATCCAACCCAAGTGGACTACAAATCACAGTTTAAATCACCAGCGAATTTGTTCCAGACTCAATCCTTGGGGAATAAAATAAAGATGGAATGCTCTTGAGTCTTGTTCAGTCCGCCTTTTGAGATTCCAGCATGAAAAATAGGAAACAAAAATGAAAAGAAAAACATGGTGCTCATACACCTTTAGACACACTGTTGAGTTGGGTGGATATTTCAAAGCATTTGAGGATGCTTAAGGTATAACCTGCGAGAGGGAGGGTAATTACTTTGCCTTCACAATTCAGATCAGACTTTCTCACACTCAATGAGGGTAAAATAAATAAATAAGCAGGCTACATATTGGACGAAAGGCTATGATCTGGACAAGGCATGCTATGCACACCAAGAAGAGGTGGTTACGTATTTGTCCAAATATGGGTGGAGCGGTAGAAAAATGAAGAGATGGAGCAACAAGATTGAAACATAAACCCTGACTATTTGATATCCAGACTAAAATTCAAATTCAAACCAAGAGTCCTTGCTTCACCTTGTCCCCAACATCACTTCCTTGAGCTGATTTGTCCTCTTCCTCCTCCTCCTCCTCCTCCGGTGCACTAGCAGCTACATGCAATTCCGAAAGTCGTTGAAGGTGTTTCTCATACTCTGCCAAAACAGCAGAATCAACCTCTGCTAGCTTTCCATCAATCTTGAGTATATCATTTGTCTGGGAAGATCTCTCAAACAGGGGCCTGGCTGCCTTCCACAATTCAACTGCCTTCATGGCCACTCCACAATTATTCAGTATGTCACCAATTTGAACCATACAATCTGCCCTCCAGCGATGGACATCCATGATGGTGAATTCATCAAGAGCAACCGTGAATAGGCTGAGCGCAGTTTTATTATCACCTTCGGCAGAAAAAAGCTGGCCAAAGCAGCGGAATGCTTGCATTGTCTGGCACTTGTTGTTGCACTTCAATGCAAGTCCAAGGAGGATCCCGGCCCATCGCAGTGTCATTTGGATATCATTCATCCCGGTGGAAAGATCTCCAAGCTTTTCAAGGCATAAGAGTGCCTGTTCTGTACCAATATCCAGAGACAATGCCAAACATTTTTGAAACATTTCTCTTGCATCCCTGTGAGCCCCATCTCTAAGACAGAGCTCTGCAGCTACATAATCAGCTATCAGACTTGTCTCTCTGGCTGAGAAGCCATACAATGCCTTCAAGTGAAACTGAGCCATGTCTAGATTTTGGCAAATGTTATTTGATTCTTCACCAGTAGCAATATCAAAGGTAGCAACGTTCAAGTTTGCCAGGATGGCATCGCATGAAGTTGGCTGGCAGCTGGATGCAATGGTAACCTGCAGGTTACACGATTCCAGATACTCAGATTTCACAAGGTGTATCTCTGCCTGCGCATTTTGGATGCTAAGCTCCAATACACTTTTTTGTTGACCAAGAGTAGCCAGGATGTGTCTGGCTTTTTGCAGAAGACATTGAGCATGCTGATAGTTTGCCAATCTTGTGTGACATCTTCCTTGAAGCCAAAGAGAGAATGCTTGTAAATAGATGTTCCCCATGTGCTCAGCGTATTTATATGCCTTTTTGGCATGTGTGAGTGCATTCGAGGGTTTTCCGGTCATATTCAGGATGTTGCATATGTCATTTAAAGCATGGATGCCAATAATGTTGGGGTATCCAATACTTTCTGCCAGAGAATAGGCTGTTTGACAATACTTGAGGGCGGTGGCCAAATCAGACTGCCCAAACCGGAAGTAGATTCCCAGAGCATGGTACCATCTGGCTGGTGAGAAATTAGTTAGGTGAACATAAATACAGTGATTGTGTCTTACCCTGTTCCAGTGGGTCTTTTGATATGAAATGCTGAGTTCCTAGGGTGATTTGGCTATTGAAATCCAGATTAGGCAAATGGTCAGAGCTTTGCAGCAGCTCAATAAGATATTCCCCAAAAATTGGATGGCCTTTCCAATGCAGCATTTTCCCAGAAAGCTGCAGCAACAGGGGTGAATATGTGCCTTGAACCCGATCATAGAAACGATTGAGGAACAGAATGCTCTCAAAATTCTGGACAAGATCAGACCCCTCTTGTTCAAGCCCATCATGGAGAACAGTGTTGAAGTTTCCCAAATTTCGTGAGATTTGAGGGAGTATATGTGCTACATTGAGATTCTTGAATTGGTTCCAAAGATCAAGAATTTGATGGAAGTGTTCCCGTAGTTTTAGCTTTAAGGCATTTGCTGGAGGATGAATATTAAGGATATGCTCTCGTATTGGAACCAGAACTTTGAGATGTTGATCCTGGCCAACAAATGCAAGGGCTGTTTGAATAAGAGTGGCCTTGCAGGCCAGAATGTTAGGGAGTGGCAGTTGGGCCTGCACCAAATCTGCATCTGCAAACCCATCTGGCAGCAGGGACAAAATGCTGAGCAATTCCTGAGCATCTCTGGTCATCCGAGGGCTGGTGTATGACAACATGATGGAGATGTCCAGGCTCGATTGCTGGTCATACCCATTTGAAAGCATCCGAGTACTTTCTGATTTCCAACGGGAAAGTGCCTTGGCACAGCCTTCAGAACCAGCAACACTCGCAATGAGGTGGACTGCTAGTGGAAGGTTCCCTGTCAGTTTAAGGAGTGCTTTGATGCTGTCATCATCGTAGCCATCATCAGCAACCTCGATGAAGGTCTGCTGAGCAGCCACATTGGAAAGTGGCTCAAGAGGGGCCAAGAAGGGGCGGGTCCATTTGACTTTGCTGGGTCGCTCTGCACCTCTCAGGGTGATCTATGGTAGGTTAAACCTATTATTTGATCAACTTGTAAACATGACTCACCATAAGACCCAAGTTGGGGGCATCAGTCAGGAGAGATAGGAACTCTTCAACTTCAAAGCGAGATGAAAGGGTTTCCCAAGTGGTCTCCAGATTGTCAAGGACCAAAAGAGAAGGAGGAGCATGGGAAAAATAATGTGCAATCTTGTTTGCCATTTTTGAGCCCTTCTCCAGTCCAATGTGAGCTGCAATTGTCACTGCCAGCTCAGTGCAAGTTGGGCTTGAGTGGCATGGAACAAAGTATCGGTGCAAATACTTGGCTTCCACTTCTGGATTATGGAGAGCCGCTGTGGCAAGGCTGGTTTTTCCCATGCCCCCTGCCCCTAGGATAACAATGTGGGCAGACTCCTGCACTAGAATATTCACCACATCCTGGAGCTCTGCTTCACGTCCATGGAAAATTTGTGGGCATGGTGGAAGTAGACCAAAGGAGCCTGAACTGTTCAAGAACTCAAGTGGGATTGATTCTGGGTGCAGATTTGGCTCACCTATCATTCTCTAAACTTGACAGAGTTCCTGCCACCTAACAACCATGAGTCAAGAAATTACTGGTCATAATTTATTACCCACTGAGGAGCGATCAGAACCAGTAAGGTCAGAGGCAGTCTTCAGAGCTTGAGCCTGCAAATGATTTGGATATGGTTTGAGATTTGAGATACATTTAATCTGATTTACCTTGAACCATTGTACCATCCTCCGGAGCTCTTGCTTGCATGTTTCCAATCTTTCCATGGCCTCAGGCTGCCTGAAAAGTCCTTTGATTTTTCCCAGAGTTCCGTTTTGTTTTCCATTCAGGACTGTGAACAACTTTTCAAGTGCCCTGGTGCAAAATATCAAATGAAGTCCGGTCATGATTAAATGGGACTCACTCTGTGAATTTTGCAATATCATACAGGAGTGTTGTTGGAAGGACACCCTCAATTTTGGAAGTTGAATGAAGCTGGACAATGATACACAGGATTTCATGAATCTGCTCCATAATCTCAGCATATTCTTCCTTGTTTGATCTGATTGTCTGTTTTTTTTTTTGGCTAAATATGATGCCAATGGCCAAAAGAATTGACTTACTTCTACAGACTTCGTAATCGACAAGCACAATGCAGCAGTGGAGCCAAGGAAAGGCACTTTTGCTGTTTCTGCAATGTTTTGGGCAGCAGTAGCAGCTAGGATGACATATTGGATAAGATTCTTGAAATTTGCTGTAGTAGGCATGGTGGGCATTGGTGATGGGAGAGAGACCATTCACCAGGGCTTATGTATCTTTTGTTGTGTTCCTCCCACAGATACTTCCACATGCATTCTCAGCATCACATCATACGTGCACATATAGGTATCTGATGCCACCGAAAATAACCTCTATGTTTCACATGCCGCAAAATAAAACTCAGAACACTCCTTGAATCCTGGTGCACTCTCCATTCCGTCCTCACACATTGGTGTCTCACCCTTGAATTTAAGAACTCGGGTGAAAGGGGAGCAGAAGTAAAATACCGCAGAGCTGTGCAGCCATTCCCTGATGCTCTACCAAATCTGCAGGCTGAGCCTCTCGCGGGAGATGGATTCCCAGCAGATGGATCCCATCTCACCTCAGTGCGCCACCTACAGCAATAGGGCACTGCCGACATACAGAGCAGAAGAATCAAGTTCAGAGGATGGCAATGCTAGCGACTATAGTTACACTGCTCAGGACGATGATTAGAGGGCCTTCGATACCTATAAATATATTTTTCCGATTTTTTTCGATTTTTTTCAATGTTACAATTTTTTTTCAAGCAACCACCCCTACCGTGATCGTGACCTGTCGAGAAATAGGCAACGCAATGGCCGCGTCGTGACCGTGACCGTTGCCTTCCTACAGGGTGGTACAGTAATTGTGTTCCATATATAGAACCGCACCCTGTGGGCAATGCGTGGGCCGATCAAAAGAGTCTGAGAAAAAGAATCCCATGTGGGATCCTCTGAGTTATTAATGGGTTCAGTATCATGACGCTGCTAAACTGTATACGGCGGGATTCTAGGAGACAAGAGACGGGAATTATCCGACAGTACGAAGAAGAAAAAGGCACACAGCTCAGATTGCCCAATCATTTGCGCAAGCCTAGGTAATTTGAGAAAAGAAGCATTGAAATTGACTTCCGCCCTACAACCTCATCCACGATTCGGTACATGTACCCGGAACCCATTTTCGCAGCCCGCACCCCCGGCACCCTTACCGTAAACGTTTTGTGGCCGTGTGAGTTGAGTCAGTGTCGGTCGTGTATGGCGAGAGAGAGAAAAATATGGGGTATGAACGTGGTGGTGGGGGTGGTGACCGTCGCATCCATCTGATGCCCCAAACAAACTCAGAAGATGAACGAACGGTCGCGTCCAAACCCACAGACGTTACGCATAAAAGCGAAATAAATAAAGAAACAGCGCACCCATCCAACGTGCGGCTTGATCTCTGTCTCCTCGCCGAGGAGGGGAAGACTTGCGGGCGCTTGGCATGGAGTAAAGTGCGGACGATGCAAGATAGACACGCCGCGGGACAAGCACAACTTGAATGCGGCACGACGCGCAGTCGGACACGGAACGCACCAATCGCGGCCCCCCCCCCCAAAAAAAAAACGGGCAAAAAAAGATGGGTAGCCGTTCTCTGTGCACGCACACCCAAAAAAAAGAAAAAGAAAGCGCAGTCCCCTAGAAAAAAACAGCGCAATGTGCACCCCAAAGGTCTAATCATCGTCAATAACAATGTGGGCAATCCACCCAAAAACCCACACAGAAAAAGAGAGAAGAGACACCCACCCCGCTAGCACGCCCTCCCTCCTCCCGCCACCACGGACTACGGCGCGGACGGGAAACGGCGTGTCGCACAGCGGGGCCTGCCACGGCGTTCTGCGCCGGGCACCAAAAAAAGCGGGCAGTCTCAGGGCACCCCCCAAAAAAGCGTTGCAGTCCCCCCAAAAAAACCCCGCAGAAAAAGATGGGCAGAACAAGTTACACACACCGCGTCAACGCCACGAGTCGCACTTTGCCTCCACCGCAGTCGTCGAATCTCACACTTCAAGAAAACCCGAATACTACCCTTGACCGGCGTCACCACCTCGCCTCACCCCATCCCCGTGCGCATAACTTTGCGCCCTGCGTCCGAGAGTCCTTGGTCCACCCCACTGTGCCTCCATACCGTCTGGACACCCGCAACCACTTGTACAACCTCCCGCAGCGTGAACCGCCGCCGGGAATGTACGCACGCGCGTCCTCCAAATCGGCCTGCAGCTGCGCAAGACGAATCCGCAGCGCCTTAGCTAGGGAGCGAGATCCACGCGCAGAGGAGCGGGTGTGAGGTAGGACCGTTTGCACAGCGAGGGGCGCGGACTTGTGGGAGGTAAGGGCCGTTTGCTCCTGCGAAAAGCGCTCGATGCGGAGCGCTGGGTCAGGGAGTGCAGTGCGTGGGTGGCGGCGGCGGCGGAGATAGCACTGGATGGCGCGGCGTGAGATTTCTGATTACCCGAGGCGAACAGCCGTCTTATGCGCGCGGGAATGGAGAGGGCGTGGGCGTCGACGAGGAGGAGTTTCTGGAGACGATATAGTTGCTGGCGCGACGGAAACGGATAATAAAGATACGCGGGCAGGGGCGGGGAGCGTCACGGCGCGGGGGGGTGTGTTACTCTTGCTGTTGGCGCATTGACGATGCAAGGAGATACATACGGCCATGGTGGAGGTAGCCGTCGACGCATTGGACCCTCGTCCCGCGCATGCAGAGCTTGTGCATATTCGAGCCTTCTTCAAAAGCCAGCTTGCGCTTGCCAGCGGCGGTTTCGATAGGCGTGGTGTCCTAGCGCATGGGTTAATAGGCGTGAAGTTCGGCGGCTTCGTCGCCTTCGATGAGGAGGCGCGCGAACGCCGGTGATTGGAAAGAAGACAGCCGGTCTAAGCCGGCTTTAGTCGGCAACTACCGACTTCCATCGGAATCTCCCGGCATCAGTTGTATGCGCATGTTGTTCATCGCTCTCCTCTCGTCATTCACCTCTTACTGCTCCCCACCGTCCACGAAAACTTTCAATCACTCTTCTTCCCCCGCCATGTTCCTGGCGACGATCCCGCGCGGCCCGCCTTCCGCAACCCCATCGTATCAAAACCTTCCCCTGCCTACAATGTTGGCTATCAGCTCCGCAACCCACCCAGAAACCCACCCAGAACACGAAGCAATGTCCGCCCACTCTCGAGCGCTCCATATTTGTCTCTCAAACCTCCCCGTACGCCAGGAATTGCTGCCCTTCTGGCGCTTTTGTCCCTGCAGCACTTCGGGCTCTTTCTGTTGGCGTGTGGCCTCATAGGCCCATGACAATTCGCCGGTGCCCCTGGACACGTCCGGTTCAACTCAAAAATTCGATCTACATACAGTTCCTGCACACTCATTTGCGCACCAGTGTAGCGTCGTCGTGGAGCGCTTACCGCGTGCTCTCACCGACCCCGTTCCCTGTCGGTTTTCTCTGGAGGCCGTGGCAAGGGCATACCCCAGGGCTTGGAGGTACGTTATACAAGCATTTATTCTGTTTTTTTCGCGTTTTTTTCGACCAATCCGGCTTCCCCAGCGCCAAAATCACCCTGGATTCCCCTGATTTTACGACAGGTGAGTCGCCCCATGGCCCCTCCACCCACCCCCGCTAAAGGTACGATTTTTACAGCCTTCAAACCCTCCCTCTCGTCCCGACTTCCGCATTGTCGAGCGTTCCAGCGCACCCCGCCTCCTTATTGCTCCGCCGATGCTCTCTCCGTATTCCCCGCCTTTGAAAACGGTGGTTAGCGTTTTAATGCGAGGTCTCCGCGGCCCAGGTACGTCTTTTGAATTTTTATTTCCATTTTCTGGGTTAATTTCGCCCATTCTCTGCCCTCCGAAACCTCCTTAAAGGTCCGAAATTGCCCAATCTTGTTTTCAGAACGATTTGGTCTGCTTCCACTCATTAATCGGACTATGGGCTAATATATGCACCCTAATTTACAACAAACAAGTCCTGATGGCTTTGGACTCCAAAATTTGGGTCCCATGTTTTCTAATGGATCTCTGGGGCGTAGTCTGTTCTCCAAATAGCTCAAAAGCCGGTAGTACATGCACCAAACAGCGAAGAATATCTCAACGAACGCTTCCGGTGAATAACTATCGTATTTATGGTGGATATTTCCTGCTAGACCGTCTTGAGGCTCTCAGGACTATTATTTTATTGATTACTTTGATTTTTCTGAGTACCGCTTCAAATTGATCTGTAAAAATCCCAATTTGATCCCATATGCACTATAGCTACTAAATATGTTGTATATCACTCATTTGACGCGCGAATACGATGTGCCAACGCGTCTAATTGACGCGTTAATGGGACAAATGTCAACCACACGTGATGAAAGCGGAGTTTGAAAATGACGGTAGCTCTCGGGTAGGAAGAATGCCGTTTCTAGCGTATATATTCGACTCCCTGTTGCAGCGTGGGCACCTTGTGATGATTCCGTCATTGCAGGCAGTGGCTTCGGCGCCAAGCGAAGAACGGCACCGCGATTCCGCATGAGCGTCCTGCAAATTGCTTTTGGCGTGTATTCCTTATTTGATGATTTGCGGCTCGACTGTAAGGACCACGCGTTGCGGCGGCCATTTGGTCAGCACTATTATTGGGGAGTGCTGCGGGCCTCCAGGCGGGAGCGGGATTGAAAATTTAAATGCCAGTTACGGAATTCGACATGGCAGAGAATGCGAACACTCTGACTGTCTGACACAGCGAGACTGACCGAGTTGAAGCGGCACCCCGCCGGCTGCTCGGCATTGATGACTCGACTAATTCTAAAACCGTTCTTTGCAGTGAACTCCCATGTTCGGGCGGTCTCCTGTGCGGTCTCACAACCTCTCAACTTGGTTCTATCTCCGCACTTTCCCAATCATCAGATATGGAATGCCTGCGGACTCGGACTTATTCAATTTTACTTGTTAGGCCGCGACACGCTGACAAGGTCGACATCTCTGGTCAAAGCGGAACACTGCCCAAGAAGGTGCCTTTATTTTTCATTCAAGCACCCGTGTACGGCACTCTGGATCTGAGCCCCGTCGGCGCTCAAACTTGAGCGCCGAGGAACGCTTAAACGTTTTCATCATTCGCCATCGATCAGGCACACTGCCGGCGTCTCGGCAATCCCATCACTTCTGCACCGTGCTTTCGTCTTACATACGCGCACCGAATAATCAGACTGTCTCCGCCGCCGCCAATGTCACCGTGTTTCTGGTTCTTCTTAAGCTGGTGCAGTATATATAGACAGGATGATGGGTGCTTATCCTTACCTATCCCTCCCTGTCCATGCCATCGTCCACAACTCACCTCCTGCTTACAGCGGCTCCTGCGTGGGGTGAGTTTCGTCTGACTTGAATGCCGGGAGGGGGCGGCAACTTGGACTTTTTCATGTTGACAACTTCCCCTTAGGCCATATCAGGCCCCTCTGTGCTCTAGCTGGTCGGCTCGTCGGAGAGAACGACAATGTTGCGATCACCATCCTCCTGGCGCCGAATTGGATTACACAGGCCCATGCAGAAATTTCCCGCCAGCTTCCCACCGACTCCAATAAGATCAGGTGCGATGCGCCATCTTAGTTTTCAACACCTGAACTGAAATGAATTCGACTCGACAGAGTCGCTTCACTCTTTGACTCCGCCGAAAAAGATATCTTTAACCTCTTCGCACCCCTCGCTGAGGCGTATCCCGCTGCGTACGCGAAGCTAGCGCAGGGCGAGGCGATAACATGTGCCACCACTGGCACAACGTTCAAAGCGCTTCCAGCACCCGCTGCCCTCATCGCGGATGTGAGTTTCCACCATCCGGAGCGCACTGTGAAAAGTAATGTCATTAAACCAAGTTCTTCCACATTGAGCAAGTAAAGGCCACACGCGCTCTCACCGGGGACAAGGTTCCCATCTTCTCCTTTGCGTCGACCTGCGCAGGGGCTATAATACGGGCTCTGGGCCCAGAGAAGATGGGTGGCCGGGGAGATCTCAAAGGCCGCGCAGAAGCGGAGGCACAGCGGACGGGTAAAGACGTGGTTGAGGTCGGCGAGCAGGTAAGTGTCACTTGAATTTCAGGACCTGAGTATAATCTGGAAATGACAGATATATAACCACACCGAAGGAAAAATCATGCAACTTCCAGGGCTGCCTGCAGTATATGATTATGAGTTCTGTCCACAAATGGCTCTTTTTACCGCTTACCGGTTTCCACTGTGGACTGATGTTTGCAATTTTAGCTGCCATTTGAGATTCTCATGTATCCGTTGGTCTGCGCTGCATACCAGTACGCGTCTGTTTGTCCCGCGTTATTTCGCTGACTTGCGCATGATCAGAACGCTCAGGATGGCTGACGGACTACTTCTTGGCACCATGAGTGCCTATGACCAGGAAGCAATCGGTGCCCTGGATCGCTGGATTTCAACAGACTTGGGAAAGATGTTATACACTGTAGGACCATTGCTGCCTGCCAATTACGGGTCCGATAGCATCTCTTCTACCGTCTCACCTCGCGATGCGGATATTAAAGTCTTTCTTGACACCATGCTCGCTGAATATGGGCCCAAATCTACTCTTCTTGTACTTTTTCGTCTCACATCCTAACCCATTGCTGATACGGTGTTTAGATCTCGTTTGGCAGCGTATTCTGGCCGGCAGTTCAGGAACACCTCGAAGAGCTCGTCGATGCACTGGCTGAGAGGAAATTCCCCTTTGTTCGTCTCCAAACCAACCCCAAAACTTATGTACCGACTGCGATACCAGATCCTGTCCCACGCATCGCCATTTGCCGTTGTGTCTCCAGCGCTCTCTGCCAAAGTTGCAGCATCGGGATTGGGTATGCTTACTCCGTGGTGTCCGCAACAGTTCATCCTGAACCATGCTGTGCGTCGTTATTCATTCTTCTTTCAACCTATTTCAAGCGAGTCGATTTTTCACAGGCGACAGGTCTTTTCCTGACACATGGGGGTCATGGCGGTGTTTCAGAGAGCCTCGCCAGTGGAATGCCAATGTAATTAGGCATATGATACTCTCCTAGATGCTGATAAACACTGATATGTAGGATATGCTGGCCCTTCGACGCTGACCAGCCCGAGGCGGCATTGCATCTCACTCACAACCTCAACGTCGCATTCCACCTTATCGAAATCCGCACGGGCAAGGGTAAACTGCCGCTACTCAGTGGGAAGGTGCCACAAGGAACGCGCGCCGCTGTTGGGGCAGAGTTCCGGTCCCTGATCGATGACTTCCGCGGTAGCGTCGGTGAAGAAAAGAAACGGAATGCGCAACGCATGAAGGCTGAGTATGCCCGGGCATGGGAAGAAGGCGGTTCGGCGCGCGCTGCTGTTGGCGCATTTTTAAAGGCGCTTTAGTTCAACGTATCACGGGTCACTGCTCTTTGCGGAACTTAGGGCGGGAGCGTTTTTTTTCTAAAAACAGCTGTTTTCGCCATAACAACGATTGCGCGTCCAGTTCTCATCCGTTTGCCTTTAAACCATGATAGAACGATTCGCAGCGTAAATACACAGGCGCCTGCATCCTAAAATAAATATTTCTATCTGCCCGCACTACCAATAGCATATTTGGTCATGTATTTAGCGTAACATTTCTAGCAGCCAAGCTAATGTAGTTGGGTGTCTCGATTCTGTGGTCAATTCAAACTAATAGTGTTCCTTAGGTGCCCTCATGTACAAAATCACTTTGCGACACATCCGAGAGATTTTGTGAGTGGGTACAGTCACGAGCACGTGGTGTAACAGTGTAACACTCGCAAAATCTCTTGGATGTGTCGCAAAGTGATTTGGGCTATGAGGGCACCTAAGGAACACTATTAGCTTGAATTGACCACAGAATAGAGACATCCAAATTCATTAGCTTGGCTGCTAGAAATGTCACGCTAAATACATGACCAAATATGCTATTGGTAGTGCACGCAGATAGAAATATTGATTTTAGGATGCAGGCGCCTGTGGATTTACGCTGCGAATCGTTCTATCTTGGTTTCAAGGCAAACGGATGAGAACTGGACGCGCAATCGTTGTTATGGCGAAAACAGCTGTTTTTAGAAAAAAAACGCTCCCGCCCTAAGTTCCGCAAAGAGCAGTAAGGTTGTCCACAAATATAGACTAAGTAAATGTTTTGCCATAACTCAGGACTAGAATGGGTGAGGTAGCAAGAAAAGACGAGACACTCTCCCGCCAGTCTCGAATGGACATTTTCGGTACCGATGACGACTTGAGTTAGGGACGGCCAGAGCGCGTCAGCTACTAATCATTTTTCTTGCGTGTTCACACTTCTAGCCCTTTCCGCTTGCTCCTAAACGAATATCCTATGATTCCGCGCGACCGTCGTGGAATACGAGTCAGCCTCTCGTGGTTGCAAACCAACTGAATAAGCATAAGATAGAGAATTCAGACCCCATCCATAGAACTTGACACAACCACCATCGTTGACGTTCGATGCACCAATTCCGTACCGCTCCCAAACGGCGAAAGGTCTGTCCCGTGCGTACGTGCGTCCACAACATCCACACCGGGGCATCCACGGTTGGAAGGATGTGGATTCTAGCAGCGGTGAAAGCTAGCGTTTTATCTTCCGCGCGCGCAACAGCACGCATTTCTGCTTCCGTCTCCCGATGATAATCGAGCCCCACGCGTGCACGCGCGGCCCAAGCCAAGCATTTGCGCAGGGCGTGCGCTTGAGGGACTGGATGTCCTCGCCGCACGATGTCGCGGCAGAGGAGGTCGAGATCGAGATCGTTGTCGTCGTAGCCTAGATGGGTGAGAATTAGATCGGATATGGGATATTGAGGAAAAGATGGGAGAGAATGAAAGACAGTATGTAGATGCTCTAAATTCGAGATATGTTGGCTCGCATGCGAATAACAGGAGGAGGGACGAATGGAATGGAATACATATTCCATTCAAAATAATAAGGGACTACGCACCAAAGGGCTGTTCTCTTTCCTCGCCCGCTGCTACGAAACCAAGATACACGAACGCACCGACGCTGACCAGCAGTTGGAATCGTCAGTATATATAGCCTTCAAATGTTCGCAGTTGAAGCGTAAAGAAATTGAACATATGCCGGGGACACGTAGTTGGATAGGTAGGTAAAATAACCAAGACGTGACAAAAAAGGAAAGGAAGAGAACGTGCTGCAGGGACGGTATGCCACCCGAACGTGTCACGATTTGGAGTGGGAGGAGGAAGAGGTAGAGCCACACGACGCTGCAATCAGATGGTAATGTCAATATTCAATTCGTATCTTACCCTAGATCAGCTACGGGTTGACTTACTGGCTGAGCGAGTGGCACAACGCAGGCATGGTCGATAATACGACGAAAGAGTGAGAAATCAGAATACTGCAGGACAGGGAAATGTAAGAAGGCATACCGGATGTGCACGGAATAAACGCTGTTCGCAGACAAAGAAAGATGACTTTAGTTAAATACCTGAATGAATATGGGCTGGGAGAGGACGCACAAGGGGAGCGGCGTCGTGAGGACTTGTTCGGTTACTGTAGAAGGAAGGGTGAGTAATCAGAGGAAAGAACGAATCGGAGCATGGGAACTGAAGGACGAGTGGGACATCTCGCTCAGGACGCTCGTATGAGGGAGGAAAGCGGTGCGGATAATGAAATAAAGAAGACCCAACAACGCACACGTTAGGCTGATTTCGAGGGCCTGGATTCCCCCTATGATGCTGCTGATTGTTGTGCCTAATGAACGGAAGTCAGTAATACCGCAGCGGATAGTTAAAGCGCAGGAATCAAGGTGGATGAAGGAGAATGGTGATGGCATGAAGATATAATGAATGAAAAAAGGCTACTGACTAGGGGCGCTCCCCCGCTCCTCCAACACGGCCACCCACTCGCTCAAACATATCAAAATCTCCGTGGGCAGGTTCTCTCCTGCCTCGTCGTCCGGCTGGTTATCTCGCCGGAGCTCGGCCAAGGCCTCGAGGTCGTGCCCTGCGGGAAATCAGTAAGGCCCGCTCCCAATAGCGGGCGGATACACCAAAAGTGGACGGCATACTTTCATAAACAAGCCGCGCAACACGCGCGTTGAGCGCATTCCGCTCCCGTGTCGCCTTCCACCGCCGACACGCGTTGTTCTCCAGGTGTATGAGGCCACGCCAGGTGCGTCGGTGGTCGCGCTCTTCGCCAGTGGCATCGGCTGGGGTATCGGGCGCCGTAGAGTTGGATCTGAAGGCGCGCCGGAGGCTGGCGAAGAGCCCCACGAATGGGATGATGTCGGGCGCGACGCGGCGGAAGGGGGCGGATCCCTCGGGGCCGGGGTTTGAGGCGGGGAGGAGGGGCGTGTGGGCGTCGGCAAGTGAGACAAGCGAGGGGTTTTCGCTGGTCTGGAGTACCGTGCTGCAGGATGCTGCATTGGTAAATACTGCGGTGGCTGGATCTGATAGCGCGAGGATTTGAGGCGTTGATGCCGAGACAGACAAAGGATTTGGAGGGTTCTTCGATGCATGGGATGTTGCACGGAGGGTAGACGCTGCAGTGGCGAAAGTCCCGTATGCGCCTGGCTCTGTTGGCGAGAATAGGGCTTGTTGGAGCGGGATTGATAATGCGGACAAGTGGTAGTGCTATAATAGATGAGGCGGACTGGACGACGGTATATTCAGCAAGACTCACATCATGCAAGGGCTTTATGAGATCGTAGAGATCCTCATAATAAATGCCTTGCTCATTACGGAAACCACAGCAAATCTACCGTCGCAGTTAGCGCCATGTAGGTGAAAGACGAACAAACAGACCCCTCCACCAAATCCAGCGCCATCTTCTCGTGCATAACGATGCTCTGCTTGATCTCCGCGGCCTGCGTATACACGTGGTGCTTGCGAGAATCACCTGAAAAATACGCGCGGATAAATCGAAATGCACGCGGCTGGGTGGAATGAGTGCAGCCTCGCGTGGGCGATGGGCGCGCCGTGGAACAAGTACGCCGCGGACGCGTCGCTGCCAGCGACGGGCACGGCGCAACTGAATGCGAAAGCGAAAAAAAATTAGTCTCCACGCCAACACCGCGGTGAAGGAACAAGAAGCACGCACCGAGAAAACCCACACCCCTTCGCGCCTTCCTTGCGCCGTCCTACTTTCGGCCCTGCCCGCCCCTACCGCGCCGAGCACGATGTCCCGGATACGGCGTGCGTGGGCGGGGGTGCTGTGCGGCCGGGTTGGGTACCGCAAGCCCCGGCCTCACACGACCAAAAAGCCTGAATAGTCCGCACCCCTGCGCGCACCGCCCGCCACGCCTCCTCGGCCCCGCCATCTCCGCGCGCATCTCCGGCCGCTCCTCTTCTTGGCGCGCTCTACTTCAGACTCTGCACGTTCCATCGTATGCTTGGCGGTAAGCACGCGCACTCAGCCTTTTAATCCAGCGAAAAGTTGACTCACATCCATGTCATCCACATCGCCCTTCGTCTTCCGTACCTCCCTCTCGCCGTTTCTCACCCGAATACTCGCAGCAAACACGTCTTGCGCGGTGGTTTTGGACGAGAGGAGTGCAGATATGGGGACAGGAGCTCGGCGTGCGGGGTGGTTCGGTGGTGTCCAAGGCGGTTACGTCGGCGTGGTGTAGCTGCATCCGATTCTGCGATCGGTGCAGCCCGTCTGTGGCGTTGGAGATAGCGGCAGACGACGCATACGGCGCCCTGATTGCAGGCGCTCTTGAACGTCTTGAAGTACGTGTGGGGCGCCGAGAGGGCTTATGCGTCGGGCGCGAGAGCTCAGGAGTCGCCGGAGACGGTGCATTTACTAGCTGAGGGTTGTCACACAATGAAGGCGACGGGCCGGTGGGGCGTGCGGCGGGTGAGCGTCTGTGGATGGACATAGGCGTGCTCTTAGCCGTAGTGCGCAGAAACCGACTGGGTGCGCGGGTTACTCGTGGTCCACGGCTTCGTCGTCTTCGATTGGGAGGCGTGCGGGGCCCGGGCGGGGTAGGGGCGAACGGCGCCGTCCTAGCGCATGGAAAAGTAATGCATGGAGTGAATCCGGAAGAAGGCAGAGCTTGTGGAACGATGGGTGGACTTGCCACACGGCGAAGGAGGCCGATGGGAAGAGTAGATGACGCGTCGCACGTGTGACCCAAACATGGCATTACGGCGCGCTTTTTTTAAGCGCTAGAGCTGTGCAAAATGCCGTACTCAGGCTGAGTAAACCTTCAAATAAAATAAGCAGTAGTTTGCTTGCGTATGCGGGGCCCAGAACCGAATCACTGGTGGGGCATGAGGTCTTTCCACCAAACTAGGCGCACAGCCATCAGCCGCGATCTATGGAAAGAAATGCAGAGATATCCGCTTCAATTTTGATGGCCTACAACGTGAAGTAGTTCTATTGCATGCACTTGCACACAAAAAATGAAATAAAAATGTTGTTCTTTGCCTTGAACGGAGGGTACTGATTGCGTGCGCCATTGCGGAGTATCGCCTCATATAGCACTTGGAGTTCCATTTCACCTGAGAAAGGAGAAGTAAAAAAATAAAAATCACAGATTTCTTTGCCGAATGGCGTGAATCAGACCCAAGTCGAACGGGCGACCTTCTCCTTCCAGCCCAGGGTCCACGTTACATGGCGATGTGACGCAGGATGATCCTGCTACTGAGCTGTGTTTCCATTTATTTTACCTTCTATGCTTCGACCATTTTCAGCTCCATGCGAAAGAAAGGCACTCTGCTTGCACAAATATACTAATAGAACTGGATCAAATAGATGAATTGTATCGGAATGTATTTGACTCTTTGAAATACTTCCACGCAAAATAAAAGGCTCCGCCTCGACACCGATTTCCAGACATAATACAATTTTGCCACAGCTGGTTCAATTAAATAAATAAATTGGGGCGGCATGCTGCCCTTTGCACACATTTTAGTCACCAAAACAGAACGAAAAAATCTGAAACCGGGTCATGCATCAGACCCGAGTTGACTACAAATCATGATTTAAAGCATCAGTGAATTTGTTCCAGACTCAAACCTTGGGGAACAAAATAAAGATGGAGATCAGTCCACCTGGTGAGACTCCAACATGAAAAATAGGAAACAAAAGAAAAATGTTGCTCATACACCTCTAAGCACACTGTTGAATTGGGTGGATATTTCGAAGTATTCGAACCTGCAAGAGGAAGGGCAATTACTTTGCCTTCACAATTCAAATCAGACTTGATCACACTCAATGAGGGTGAAATAAATAAATAGGCAGGCTACATATTGGACAAAAGGCTATGATCTAGACAAGGCATGCTGTGCACACCAAGAAGAGGTGGGTATGTATTTGTCCAAATATGGGTGAAGCTGTGGAAAATGGAAGAGATGGAACAATAAGATTGAAACACAAACCCTGACTATCCGATATCCAGACTAGAATTCAAACCAAAATTCCTGGCTTCCCCTTGTCCCCGACATCACTTCCTTGAGCCAATTTGTCCTCTTCCTCCTCCTCCTCAGTGATGTATGCTTCCTCCAGTGCACTAACAGCTACATGCAATTCCGAAAGTTATTCTTCATACTCTGCCAAAACAGCAGAGTCAACCTCTGCTAGCTTTCCATCAATCTTGAGTATATCCTTTGTCTGGGAAGATCTTTCGAACAGGGGCCTGGCTGCCTTCCACAATTCAACTGCCTTCATGGCCTCTCCACGATTATTTAGTATATCTGCAATTCGAACCATGCAATCTGCCCGCCAGCGATGAATGTCCATGAATGTGAATCCATCAAGAGCAAAATTAAACAGGCTGAGTGCTGTTTCATTGTCCCCTTGGACTGAAAAAAACTGGCCGAAGCAGCGGAATGCTTGCATTGTCTGGCGCTTGTCTTTGCACTTCAATGCCAGTGCAAGAAGGATCCCAGTCCATCGCAGTGTAGTTTGAATGTAATTCATCCCGGTGGAAGGATCTCCAAGCCTTTCAAGGCACGAAAGTGCCAGGTCTGTGTCTATATCCAGAGATGATGCAAAACATTTTTCAAACATTGGACTTGCAGTCTCAGAAGCCCCATCTCGAAGACAGAGCTCAGCAGCTACCTGATGAGCTATAAGACATATGTGTCTGCCATTGTAGCCATACAATGCTTTCAAATGAGACTGAGCCATGTCCAGATTTTGGCGAATATTTTTTGATTCTTCACCAGTAGCAATATCAATGAAAGCAATGTTCAAGTTTGCCAGGATGGCATCGTATGAAGTTGGCTGGCAGCTGGATGCAATGGTAACCTGCAGGTTACGCGATTCCAGATACTCAGATTTCACAAGGTGTATCTCTGCCTGCACATTTTGGATGTTAAATACACTTTTTTGTTGACCAAGAGTAACCAGGATGTGTCTGGCTTTTTGCAGAAGACATTGAGCATGCTGATAGTTTGCCAATATTGTGTGACATCTTCCTTGAAGCCAAAGAGAGAATGCTTGTAAATAGATGTCCCCCATGTGCTCAGCGTATCTATATGCCTTCTTGGCATGTGTGAGTGCATTCGAGGGTTTTCCGGTCATATTCAAGATGTCGCATATGCTGGTCAATGCATGGATGCCAACAGTGGTGGGGTATCCAATATTTTCTGCCAGAGAATAGGCTGTTTGAAAATACTTGAGAGCGGCGGCCAAATCAGACTTCCCAAGCCGGAAGTAGGTTCCCAGAGCACGGTACCATCTGGCTGGTGAGAAATTAGTTAGGTGAACATAAATACAGTGATTGTGGCTTACCCTGTTCCAGCGGGTCTTTTGATATGAAATGCTGAGTTCCTAGGGTGATGTGGCTATTGAAATCCAGATCAGGCAAATAGCCAGAGCTTTGCAGCAGCTCAATAAGATATTCCCCAAAAATTGGATGGCATTTCCAATGCAGCATTTTCCCAGAAAGCTGCAGTAACAGGGGTGAATATGTGGTTTGAACCCGATCATAGAAACCATTGAGGAACAGAATGCTCTCAAAATTCTGGACAAGATCAGACCCCTCTTGTTCAAGCCCATCATGGAGAACAGTGTTAAAGTTTCCCAAATTTTGTGAGATTTGAGGTTGTGTATCTGCTACATTGAGATTCTTGAATTGGTTCCAAATATTAAGAATTTGATGGAAGTGTTCCCGCAGCTTTAGCTTCAAGGCATCTGCAGGAGGATGAATGCGAAGGATATGCTCTCGTATTGGAACCAGGACTTTGAGATGTTGATCCTGGCCAACAAAGGCAAGGGCTGTTTGGATCAGAGTGGCCTTGCAGGCCAGAATGTTAGGGAGTGGCAGTTGGGCCTGCACCAAATCTGCATCTGCAAGCCCATCTGGGAGCAGGGACAAAATGCTGAGCAATTTCTGAGCATCTGTGGTCATCCGGGAGCTGGTGTATGACAACATGATGGAGATGTCCAGGCTTGATTGCTGGTCATACCCATTTGAAAGCATCTGAGTACTTTCTGATTTCCAACGGGAAAGTGCCTTGGCACAGCCTTCAGAACCAGCAACACTCGCAATGAGGCGGACTGCTAGTGGAAGGTTTCCTGTCAGTTCAAGGAGTGCTTTGATGCTGTCATCATCGTGGCCATCATTAGCAACCTCGATGAAGGTCTGCTGAGCAGCCACATTGGAAAGTGGTTTGAGAGGGGCCAAGAAGGGGCGGGTCCATTTGACTTTGCTTGGTCGCTCTGCACCTCTCAGGGTGATCTACAGTAGGCTAAAGCTATTATTTGATCAACTTGTAAACATGACTCACCATGAGACCCAAGTGGGGGACATCAGTCAGGAGAGATAGGAACTCTTCAACTTCAAAGCGAGATGAAAGGGTTTCCCAAGTGGTCTCCAGATTGTCAAGGACCAGAAGAGAAGGAGGAGCATGGGAAAAATAATGTGCAATCTTGCTTGCCATTTTTGAGCCCTTCTCCAGTCCAATGTGAGCTGCGATTGTCGCTGCCAGCTCAGTGCAAGTTGGGCTTGAGTGGCATGGAACAAAGTATCGGTGCAAATACTTGGCTTCTACTTCTGGATTATGGAGAGCCACTGTGGCAAGGCTGGTTTTTCCCATGCCCCCTGCACCTAGGATAGCAATGTGGGCAGACTCCTGCACTAGAATATTCACCACATCCTGGAGCTCTGCTGCACGTCCATGGAAAATTTGTGGGCATGGTGGAAGTTGATCAAAGGAGCCTGAACTGTTCAAGAACTAGAGTGAGATTGATTCTGGTCGCAGATTTGGCTCACCTATTATTCTCTAAACTTGACAGAGTTCCTGCCACCTAACAACCATGAGTCAAGAAATTACTGGTCATAAATTGTTACCCACTGAGGAGTGATCAGAACCAGTGAGGTCAGAGGCAGTCTTAAGAGCTTGAGCCTGCAAATGATTTGGATATGGTTTGAAATACATTCAATCTGATTTACCTTGAACAATTGAACCATCCTGCTGAGCTCTTGCTTGCATGTTTCCAATCTTTCCACAACCTCAGGCTGCCTGAAAAGTCCCTTGATTTTTTCCAGAGTTCCCTTTCGTTGTCCGTTCAGGACTGTGAACAACTTTTCAAGTGCCCTGGTGCAAAATATTAAATGAATCTCGGTCATGATTAAATGGGACTCACTCTGTGAATTTTGCAATGTCATACAGGAGTGCTGTTGGAAGGACACCCTTGATTTCGGAAGTTGAATGAAGCTGGACAATGATACACAGGATTTCATGAATCTGCTCCATAATCTCAGTATATTCTTCCTTGTTTGATCTGATTGTCTGTTTTTTTTGGCTAAATATGGTGCCAATGGCCAAAAGAATTGACTTACTTCTATGGACTTCGTAATCGACAAGCACAATGCAGCAGTTGAGCCAAGGAAAGGCACTTTTTCTGTTTCCGCGATGTTCTGGGCAGTAGTAGCAGCCAGGATGATATATTGGATAAGATTCTTGAAATTCGCTGTAGTAGGCATGGTGGGCATTGATGATGGGAGGATGTTGTTCATCACCTGGGCTTATATATATATCTTTGGCTGTACTCCTCCCTGGATACTGTGCTACGTGGATTCCCACCCTCATATTGATCACATCATATGTGCAGGTATAAGGATCTGTTGAGTTTCTGCGCCGAAAATAAAAGGCTACGTTTCAAATGTAAACAAGGGTAAGAATATTTATTGAATCCCGATAAACTTCCATTCCATCATTCAAACCATTGGCATCTCACCCCGAATTCGAAAATCTATTTGACAGGGGAGTAAAGGGCAAAGATCACTGAGTTGTGCGGCTATCTGCCGATGCTCCACAACATCCGCATGCTGAGCTTCTCATGGGAGATGAACTCACAACAGAAGGATCCGATCTCCGCTCAGTGCGGCACCTGCACTGCCTAGAACCAGAATAGAAGAGGAGGTGGCAATCCGCAACCAAAATCAATCTGCAACGGTTCCATGATCATCTTTGCGGGACGACCCCATCAGCCATTTGACATTTTGATTGCCGGGTTTTGACATTTTCACGCGTTGTCGACATTTTTGGTGAAATTTGGTAACGAAGGTGAGCTCGACATTGAGCTCGGAAGTTGACAAGAGTATGTGGGATAGGTTGCAGGGATGGAGGACTCGTTCAGGTACGAAAGTTCTCCATTATGACAAGTTGCCGAGTTGTGGCAAATATTTTTAAAATCGCCGGCGTTGTGCATTGTGGGCTTGATTTCGGGGGCTGTGACATTGTGGCGTTTCTTGGCCACGTTGTGGTGTTTTAGCGGGCTGTTGTGGACAACTGCCTAACAACGCGACGATCAAAATGTCAAAAGTCTGATGCCGCCCTCACTGCATTGTTGACTGATGGTTCTGTAACTGCGGCGACTATGAACCGCAATTTTGGAACTTGCTTTGATGAAACACTCATTGAATTAAGGAAAGTATTCAGAGATGAGTAAACCTGTAAAGTGAGAAACCTGGGCAAGCTGAAAAATGACGGTGAATGATGCCGCACTCGAATGGCCAAGACGCTGGCATCAGAAACCACGGGTGCCGATAGGGACGTTCCTCGGAGAAAGAGGCGATCTTGAACACGGGCACGGGGGAGATGTATTCCATGAGCTTCAAGGTGCCCCGATACGACGACCGACCCGACAAAGGGGCACGCGAGCGATATCTCGGCGACCAATTCATCCAGCGCGCCGTCATCAATCTCTGTGAACTCTCTGGAGATCCCCTCCCCGAGCATGTGCCTGCTAAAAGTCATATGGCTAACACCCATCGCTTTAGCAATCTCTTCGTAGGCGTTTCCCAGATCGTGTAGCTGTCCTGCTCGTTGCACATTAACGACCAATTTCGGGCGTCCTGGCCGTCCAGTGTATTCTCGGCCAAGAGATGCGCTGACAGGGGGGGGGGAGGGTGTCGAATGAAGTCTACCAGAGGCATGAGGGGTTCGATCAGCACAGATAGCAGTTCTTCACGCTGCTCCTCCGGCACGATGTCGTCGTCAAGGCTCAAAACGTTTTGGCGGACCGCCCCGAATTTGTGAACACTGTGTTCCACCGCAGGAAGCTCAGCATTCGGAAGTGAGTCGACTACAAAGCGATCGTCTACACAGATTGTGTGTGCCTGCATGAGGAAGGCGTGGACGGGGTCGTTGCTCATCATGGACGAAAGGAAAAAGATAGATTTGTCCTGATTATTTTCGGCATGCACTGCCTGCGAACCGGTGCCCGATCGGAGCTGAAGCTTCAGTCATCGTCCGGTTGACCCAATTTTATACGCACAGGGCTGAACCAATTTGTACTTCATTCAGTATAGAACTACTACCTAAGTAGCAACTGCCGCGAACCACGCGTAAGAACATTGTTACATAGCAACTACGCTAGTTGTACTCCGGATACTGCGTGCCATGGAAATTCGTCTCGCGCAAGTCATTAAGTATACGGGAGATAATGGCCGCAACCGTATGGAATGGGATGCCTAAGGTGTGTATCAGCCACCACGCCGTCAAATACTAAATGCAAAAACTCACCAGCGAAAGGAGCTTGTACTGCTTCCTTTGTGAAATATACGGTGCAAGAAGTTGGTCCATGGTGAGTCTGCGGGAGGCATTTGGATGCGGAAATCGATCAAGGATGTCGCGCATCAGATCCTGCCAACACCGTGTTCGCTGACTGGGACTTGTGTGTTTCATTGACCAATTGACAGTGGTGTGATCAGAGTGGTGCTTTTTTTAAAGTAGGGTATTTAAGCAATGCTAGTTTGAAAAATTGAATCCACCAAAGGAGTGCATTTTTCATGAAAAACAGCGAAATAGTGTAACAAATAATTAAGTTACACTAGTACAGCCATATGGGCGGTATACTGTCCGATAAATACCGCCAAATCCGCGCAAAAAACACTTAGATATACTCAAGAGGGAACCGATCCGCGAAATCCACACTGTATGTCAAAACCTTTTTTTCAGAGAAATCGGCGACCCCTCCCCCCTTCCCAAATGGGAATATCCTTATATTCCTGGTACCGATTTAGGTCCAGGTCTCCTTCTCATAGTTCACTTTTGCTGAAAATTTGTCGATCTTCCGTTTCTTCTCACCAACCAGTATTTCCGATTTTCTGAAAATTTGTACAAGTGTGTCATGGTACGTTTTGATCCGGCGGATACGCGATCGAATAAAGCCTGCAGCTCGCATGGTGTCAGGCGAGTGTCTATGCCGACATCAACAATGAGGGCCATGACGAGATACGACACTTCTTCAGAGAGTGCCATCAGATCTTGTCCGAGGCCCAGTTTCTAGTAGACTCGCTCCACACGGAGATGGCCATGGTGCAGTGCAACTCGCCAATTGAATGCCGTTCGGGACATCCTAGCCGCCCTCGATGATCCCCACTCTGCAGCTGAAGATCTCGAGCATCTGGCCCGCTATGTCGACAGCCTCATCCGCCCCCTTGAGCTTTTCCTCGAACAAGCTAAAACATACGCAAGCAGCACAGCATCTCAAAATCACGGGAGGTAGCTGGAAGATGGCACCAGCAACTCTTTTTGTTCGTAAAGGGCAGAAGTCCTGTCAGAGCCATTCATGAAAATTTATTTTGTATGTTTCATCATGCTTCCTAGCTCTCTGAGTGATCGTAGAAATGTTCTAAGCGGCTAATCCTCTGTGGACTTGTTATGGATGGCGAGTTATATTTGGGCCGTCTGCCAGGTTGGGATTTCTGACAGAAGCAGTTCTGCAAATGCGTAGCACGAGCTACGGAATGAAAATGAATCTTCTGAAGAGGCCAACTCCACTAGAAGTATAAGGCAATGATAATGTAATTTCTACCAAATTTTTACACATGTAGATTGTGAATTGAACTCGCAATGAGCGTTCTCGCGGATGCGACAAAAACCGGCGAAGAGAGAGAGAAAATGGTTGTGTCCAGTGTCATTGACATGATGTAGATCTCCTCCGCTGAATTCGGACATCAGGGTGTAGTATAACAGCACAGTTAATGCAAATTGCTGTGATCATTCAAGTGTTGCTTTTAAGTAGGTACATTCCGGACCGTGTCGGCCGATGCAATCACTTGCCAATCAGTAATCGGAAAGAACAGGGACAGGGATTTCGGATCAATGGGTGAGTCGAAAAGTGCGGCAATTATGAGGGTGGAGAGACCTTGCAAGCAAGGTGAAGCCAGAACAGGTATATCATCATGCACATTTACCCAGCCTTCACGCTCGCATCTTCGTACATAATAAACTTTTGTCCTAGAACTATCAAATTCATTGCATTATGACATTATTTTCGTGTGAATATTACGATATGCAAAGCAATGGAACGGCTGTCGTCCCCGCGCTGGCTTGTGAAGCCTTAAGTGTCTTTGGAAGATCCGCTGAAACCTGCGGACCTTGGGAGCGCTTGGGAGTCCCGACTCCGTGCCTTGGAAGAGGTTACAAGATTCCGACCTGTGCGTTGCAAGGCTCTAAAAACCATGTGGCCTTGCAACGCTCTGGAACGCGTCCCGGGGCGTTTCAAGCAAAGTGGGATTTTTCCGACACGAGTGCCCTCTCCCGCAATCAACAATATATAAACTCGGAAGCAACCCCTCGAAGCTACACACCCAGCCCGTCCCGTCCAGCCCTCGTGTCCCATGACGTGGAAAAATATGCGACCGCGGGCGGGATCATTCCCTGGGTTGGTGCGTGATGTGTTGGCGGGAGTTAGAAGTATAAAAATGACAGTCACCGGTGGTTGATGAACATGTATCAGAGAGAGAGAGAGCAAAGAAAGAAAAGAGGGTGCGAGAGCGCCAAAAGAAGAGGGTAGAGTGAGCGAGCTCCAAAAGAAAAGGGATAGGGCGGAATAGCGCCAAGAACAAGAAAAGAAATAGAAAGAGAAAAAGAAAGAGAAATAGAAGCGCGAGGCGGCTTCGTGCAGAAGAAACTGCCATAGCGTCGATGCGAGGAGCACAGATACCGTATTCCACTCTCGCGGGCATCACGCACGCACACGCGCCACCGAAATAACAGCTGAGCCGAAATAACAGCGTGAGCCCCGCGCAGCCGACAAAGAAGCAAAAGTAAAAAGAGGAGTCCCCCTCCACACAATGAAGAAAATCCCCCAAAACAGGAAGAAAACGAATAAAAACGGGAGAGCAAAAGTCACTACCCACGCCGCCCCGCGCTTCCTTCTTGCTCTCTTCTGGATGCGGATATATCTGTCAGCAAGCCAACAATCAGCATAACTTCAACGAGTGCTAACACATAATTAAATTAGAACGGGATCTAATGGATAATTAATTTAATGAGGAAGCTGAATAGTAATAGATAAACGAACCAACAGTGGCGCCGATGCGCAAACCCCAGCCAAAGCTCGCGCACGGTCAAGCTAATACCCGACATCTCTGAACGCCCAAACCAACACACGGTGCGAATACGCGTAAAATCGAAAGATGGACAGGGATAAGACGATAGGAAGAAAGGGAAAGAAGAAATAAATGCAGGAAGGAAACAGCGCACCAACTATCCACCGCGCTGCTGAATCTCCATCTCCGCGCTGAGGCCCACCCGCGGGTGTCGGTCAGAATAGAATGGAGTGGGTAAAATACAAAATACGCCCAAGAGGATGCGGACAGATGCGCTTTTGACGCACCGCAGAGCTCTTGGCGCACCGCGGAACAGGCACAACATGACTTCGCGCTCGCCTGTGCCGCGCCGCAGAAGCCTTCGTCGCCGCCCCATGGCCACAACCGCACGGCCCAGTGCCCCCAAGAAAAACAGCGCAATGCCCAGCACAGAAGAAACAACGAAAGATATGGGGAAAGATATGCCCCACACCCTCCGTACGGCGTGCGCACGTCAAGCTAAGTCATGTCTGCCCCGACGTTTTCCCGGCGCGCACCCCCAAGAAAGGTGTAGTCGTGAAAAAAAAAGACTCGCAAAAAATATGGGTAGCAGGAAACCCGCGCCGCCTTCCTCCACGTTTCACTCCCCGCCGTGGGCAGCACGCTCTCCCGCCACCCACGGGACACGACGCGCACGTCCCAGTCGGTGCAGGTTATGTCTGCTTCCACCGTAGCGTATGCGCGCACCGACCGAAAAAAAGGCGCAAAGCGCAATGGCAAAGCGCATCAAAAAAAGAAAGCGCGCAGTCCACCCCAAGACGGGTAGAAGGAGACAGGCACCGTACCTCCTCCAGTCGGTCCACGGGAAAGCACGTTGAGGACTGCCTCGACGTTCCGCGTCGCTACAACAATAACCCCAACCGCGTGGCGCAGTCCACGCCAAAAAAGAAACAAAAAAGCAATGCACAGCGCAAAACAAGAAACCAAAGATACGCAGAATCGAAACGAAACACGTGGGCGAAAGATATGAAGAACGTACCGCGCTAGCACCAATGTCCCGCGGGCGGCGGGGGCAAGTTAAGACAGTGCCTGCTTCCACCGTAGCGGGTACGCGCACCCGCCCTGCAGTCGTCGAGCACAGCCTCGAAAAAGGCCCATCCCCCGTCAAAAACACCACGGGCACCGGACAAAACGCCCGAATTAGGAATGAGGGGAAATACAGATAGAAGACGCCACTGTCTAAATCGTGTTCATTTGCGGACACCTCAGAGGAGCGCAGATTGGTGGGTACGCGGGAGCTCGGTGCGGAGCGCTGGATCTGAAAATACAGTGCGTGGGTGGCGGTGGTAGCACAGGATGGCGCTGGCTGCCGCATGAGACGGGTGGAAGAGCGTAGCCGCGCGAGTGGAAGGAGCGTGTGCGTCGGCGGTGTGGTTTCTGAGGCGCGGAGTGGCGGAGACGGGACATAACATTACTCTTTGCTCGTGCGCATGCTGGTAGGCGTAGTAGCTGCGGTGGATGTAGCCATCGTGTGTGCATATGGCCGAGATGGTTCGTCGGTATCCGTGGCACGCGACTTAGTGCAAGGGTTAAGTACTAGTGTGCGTGGAATGGATGGGGTAGGAGGAGGAGGATGCAGGAGGACGGACGGACGGACGGGCGAGGCACACCTGCATATGCTGAACCAGGGTAGCTTTGGAATTGCATGGGTGAAGTATGGGAGGGGAGAAAAGGAGCGACCGAAGATACGCACGGAGATGGCGGGGCGCGGCGGGCGATGCGCCCAGGGTGCGGACTTTTCGGTCCTTTTGTCGGGAGAGGCGGGGGGCTTCCGGCGTAGTGCTCGATCTGCGACCACCACTTCGTCCACGTCCACGGGCATTGATGCGCAGTAGCCTTGTGTGATCGATCCGTGGCGGTGGTGGAAGTAGCGGATGATGACGACGACTCGAGCAAAGCAAGGACTGCATGTGCTCTTGAGCGTTGTGAAGCGCGTGTGGGGCGTCGAGAGGGTATATGCGTCGGGTGCGAGAGCTGATGACGACGAGGAGTGTGCGGATATTGGCGGAGGGCATGCGTGTGGACTCGCAGGGCGGCACATCATTGAGGCAGTGAGGGCAGCGGGCCAGTTGGGCGGGCGGCGAGCGTCGGCCCGGGCCATGTCGTGGATGGTAATCATGTTCATAGCTGTATTGCGCAGAAACCGACTGGGTGTGCGGGCTATTGGTGGTCCACGGCTTCGTTGTCTGCGACTTCATCCTCTTCGATTGGGAGGCGTGCGGACGGGGTAGGCGCGAGCGGCGCCGTCCTAGTGCATGGGAAAGTATGCATGGAGTGGATCTGGAGGAAGGCAGAGCATGGGTGGAGCCACACACCTGGTGCGCATCATAACGCTGGCGCGGCGAAGGAGGCTGATGGGGAAGAAGAGATGGCGCGACGCACGTGTGACCCAAACATGGCACAACAACGCGCTTTTTTAAAGCGCTAGATCTGTGGAAAGTGCCGTGCTCAGGCTGGCTCAAGTATAAGTAACTTGAGTAAACATTCAAATAAAATAAGCAGTAATTTGCTCCTGTATGCGGGGCCCAGAACTGAATCACTCATGAGACCAACTAGGTGCACACTACTGTCAACCGCAATCTATGGCAAAAAAATGCAGAGATATCCCGCTTCAATTGTCCTGCTCCAAAACCCTCTTGAGTTATTTTG
Organism: Mycena rebaudengoi; assembly: GCA_029282285.1. Classification (NCBI taxonomy): domain Eukaryota; kingdom Fungi; phylum Basidiomycota; class Agaricomycetes; order Agaricales; family Mycenaceae; genus Mycena; species Mycena rebaudengoi. The sequence goes on from JARJCX010000035.1 coordinate 548,242, forward strand.
ATGGCTTACAACATGAAGTAGTACTATTACATGCACTGGCAGACAGAAAAATGAAATAAAAATGTTGTTCTTTGCCCAATGGCTCGCATGGAGGGTAATTTCCGTACTGATTGTGTCCGTCATTGCGGAGTATCACCTCCGACCTCATATAGATCCCAACGCTTGCAGTTCCATTTCACCGAGAAAGGAGAGGTAATAAAAATAAAAATCACAGAGATGTGATGCAGGATTGTCCTGCTATCAAGTCAGGTTTCCATTCATTTTACCTTCTATGCTTCGACCTTTTCAGCTCTGTATGAGAGAGAAGGCACTCAATGCTTATTGCCGGCACAAATATACTAATAGAACTGGTTCAATAGATGAATCGTATCGGAATGTGTGCGACTCGTTGAAATAGCTTCCACGTGATCATGAAATAAAAGGCTCTGCCTCAACCCTGATTTCCAGATGTAATACAATTTTTGTCACAGCTAGGTCAATTAAATAAATAAATTGGGGCAGCATGGTGCTATTGAGTGCCCTTTGTACACATTTTAGTCACCAGAATAGAACGAAAAAATCTGAAACTGGGTCATGCATAGGACCCGAGTTGACTGCACGTCACGGTTTAAACCATCAGTGAATTTGTTCCAGACTTAAACCTTGAGGAACAAATAAAAGATGGACCGACTCCCGAGTCTTGTTCAGTCCGCTTTGTGAGATTCCAACATGAAAAATAGGGGGAAAAATGAAAAAAAAAAACATACTGCTCATATACCTATAAGCAGACTGTTAAGTTGGGTGGATATTTCGAAGTATCTGAGGATGCTTGAGAGATAACCTGCAGAGGAAGGGTATTTACTTTGCCTTCACAATTCAGATCAGACTCAATGAGGGTAAAATAAATATAAATAGGCAGGCTACATACTGGACAAAAGGCTATGATCTGAACAAGGCATGCTGTGCACACCAAGAAGAAGTGGGTATGTATTCATCTAAATATGGGTGGAGCTCTGGAAAATTGAAGAGATGGAACAACAAGATTGAAACACAAACCTTGACTATCCGATATCCAGACTAGAATTCAAACCCAGATTCCTTGCTTCCCCTTATCCCCGATATCACCTCTTTGAGCCGAATTGTCTTCCTCCTCCTCCTCCTCAATGATGAATGCCTCCTCGGATGCACTAGCAGGTACATGCATTTCCGAAAGTCGTTGAAGGTGTTCCTCATACTCTGCCAAAACAGCAGAGTCAACCCCTGTTAGCTTTGCATCAATCTTGAGTACATCCTTCATCTGAGAAGATCTTTCAAACAGGGGCCTGGCTGCCTTCCACAATTCAACTGCCGTGATGGCCTCTCCACGAATATTCAGTATGTCACCTATTCGAACCATACAATCTGCCCTCCAGCGATGGATATCCATGAATGTGAATCCATCCAGAGCAACATTAAACAGGCTGAGTGCTGTTTCATTGTCCCCTTGGACTGAAAAAATCTGGCCGAGGCAGCGGAATGCTTGCATTGTCTGGCACTTGTCTTTGCACTTCAATGCGAATCCAAGGAGGATCCCCGCCCATCGCAGTGTCGTTTGGATATCATTCATCCCGGTGGAAAGATCTCCAAGCTTTTCAAGGCATAAGAGTGCCTGTTCTGTACGAATATCTAGAGACAATGCCAAACATTTTTGAAACATTTCTCTTGCATCCCTGTGAGCCCCATCTCGAAGACAGAGCTCTGCAGCTACATAATCAGCTATCCAACTTGTGTCTCTGGCTGAGAAGCCATACAATGCCTTCGAGTGAAACTGAGCCATGTCTAGATTTTGGCGAATGTTTTTTGATCCTTCACCAGTAGCAATATCAATGAAGGCAATGTTCAAGTTTGCCAGGACGGCATCGTGTGAAGTTGGCTGGCAGCTGGATGCAATGGTAACCTGCAGGTTACGCGATTCCAGATACTCAGATTTCACAAGGTGTATCTCTGCCTGCTCATTTTGGATGTTAAGCTCCAATACACTTTTGTGTTGACCAAGAGTAGCCAGGATGTGTCTAGCTTTTTGCAGAAGACATTGAGCATGCTGATAGTTTGCCAATATCGTGTGACATCTTCCTTGAAGCCAAAGAGAGAATGCTTGTAAATGGATGTCCCCCATGTGCTCAGCGTATCTATATGCCTTCTTGGCATGTGTGAGTGCATTCGAGGGTTTTCCGGTCATATTCAAGATGTCACATATGTCATTCAAAGCATGAATGCCAACAATGGTGGGGTATCCAATACTTTCTGCCAGAGAATAGGCTGTTTGATAATATTTGAGGGCTCCCACAAAATCCGACTTTGCCCACTGGAAGCAGATTCCCAGTGCACGGTACCATCTAGCTGGTGACAAATTAGTTAGGTGGACACCAGGACAATGATTGCATCTTACCCTGTTCCACTGGATCTTTTGATTTGAAATGCTGAGTGCCTAGAGTAATGTGACTATTGATATCCAGATCAGGCAAATAGTGAGAGCTTTGCAGCAGCTCAATAAGATATTCCCCCAAAATTGGATGGCCTTTCCAATGCAGCATTTTCCCAGAAAGCTGCAGCAACAGGGGTGAATATGTGCATTGAACCCGACCATAGAAACGACTGAGGAACAGAATGCTCTCAAAATTCTGAACAAGATCAGACCCCTCTTGTTCAAGCCCATCATGGAGAACAGTGTTGAAGTTTCCCAAATTTCGTGAGATTTGAGGGAGTATATGTACTACATTGAGATTCTTGAATTGGTTCCAAATGTCAAGAATTTCATGGAAGTGTTCCCATACTTTTAGCTTTAAGGCATTTGCTGGAGGATGAATATTAAGGATATACTCTCGTATTGGAACCAGAACTTTGAGATGTTGATCCTGGCCAACAAATGCAAGGGCCGTTTGAATAAGAGTGGCCTTGCAGGCCAGAATGTTAGGGAGTGGCAGTTGTGCCTGCACCAAATCTGCATCTGCAACCCCATCTGGGAGCAGGGACAATATGCTGAGCAATTCCTGAGCATCTCTGGTCATCCGGGAGCTAGTGTATGACAACATGATGGAGATGTCCAGGCTTGATTGCTGGTCATACCCACTTGAAAGCATCCGAGTACTTTCTGATTTCCAACGGGAAAGTGCCTTGGCACAGCCTTCAGAACCAGCAACATTCGCAATGAGGCGGACTGCTAGTGGAAGGTTCCCTGTCAGTTTAAGGAGTGCTTTGATGCTGTCATCATCGTAGCCATCATCAGCAACCTCGAGGAAGGTCTGCTGAGCAGCCACATTGGAAAGTGGCTCAAGAGGGGCCAAGAAGGGGCGGGTCCATTTGACTTTGCCGGGTCGCTCTGCACCTCTCAGGGTGATCTACAGTAGGTTAAAGCTATTATTTGATCAACTTGTAAACATGACTCACCATAAGACCCAATTGGGGGGCATCAGTCAGGAGAGATAGGAACTCTTCAACTTCAAAGCGAGATGAAAAGGTTTCCCAAGTGGTCTCCAGATTGTCAAGGACCAGAAGAGAAGGAAGGAGCATGGGAAAAATAATGTGCAATCTTGTTTGCCATTTTTGAGCCCTTCTCCAGTCCAATGTGAGCCGCAATTGTTGCTTCCAGCTCAGTGCAAGTGGGGCTTGAGTGGCATGGAACAAAGTACCGGTGCAAATACTTAGCTTCTACTTCTGGATTATGGAGAGCCGCTGTGGCAAGGCTGGTTTTTCCCATGCCCCCTGCACCTAGGATAGCAATGTGAGCAGACTCCTGCACTAGAATATTCACCACATCCTGGAGCTCTGCTTCACGTCCATGGAAAATTTGTGGGCATGGTGGAAGTAGACCAAAGGAGCCTGAACTGTTCAAGAACTCGAGTGAGATAGCTTCTGGTTGCAGATCTGGCTCACCCATTATTCTCTAAACTTGACAGAGTTCCTGCCACCTAGCAACCATGAGTCAAGAAATTACTGGTCATAATTTGTTACCCACTGAGGAGCAATTAGAACCAGTGAGGTCAGAGGCAGTCTTCAGAGCTTGAGCCTGCAAATGATTTGGATATGGTTTGAAATACATTTAATCTGATTTACCTTGAATAATTGAACCATCCTGCTGAACTCTTGCTTGCATGTGTCCAATCTTTCCACAGCCTCAGGCTGCCTGAAAAGTCCCTTGATTTTTCCCAGAGTTCCCTTTTGTTGTCTATTCAGGACTGTGAACAACTTTTCAAGTTCCCTGGTGCAAAATATTAAATGAATCTCGGTCATGATTAAATGGGACTCACTCTGTGAATTTTGCAATGTCATACAGGAGTGCTGTTGGAAGGACACCCTTGATTTCGGAAGTTGAATGAAGCTGGACAATGATACACAGGATTTCATGAATCTGCCCCATAATCTCAGTATATTCTTCCTTGTTTGATCTCGTCGTCTTTGTTTTGGTTGAATATGGTGTCAATAGGTGGAGCAATTGGCTTACCTCAATACACTTAGTGATTGACAAACACAATACAGCAGTTGAGCCAAGGAAAGGTACATTGGTTGTTTCTGCAATGTTCTTGGCAGTAGTTGCGGCAAATATAGTATATTGGAGAAGATTCTTGAAATTGTCTGCAGTAGGCATGGTGGACATTGATGACAAGGAGGAGTGCCATTTGTCAGAGCTTATATGTATGTATATCTTTGGCTGTGCTTATTACGTGCATTATCAGCATGATACGAATCAATGACATGTACACGGTATATGCGTCCGTTGACTGTTCACACCGGAAACAGACCTATCTATAAACCTTTCAAATGTCGTAAAGACAAAGATACTCCTCTACTTGTGCCGGCTGAGCAAAGCGATTGTCTCCATCCAATGGTCCAGCAATATGGAAGAATAAGTCAGCCATGCCCCTCACCACTGAAAAAGTCAATCTGCAACAAATGGGATGCCAGTAGTGCTTTCTAACTAATTATAACATGGCAGATGACGTGAAGTGGCAATATTTGGTTATATTGCATGTGAAAGGAGAAAATAGGAAGGAGATATGTAGTGTTAAAAGCGTCAGAAGAATCACGCATGCTTTGGAGACCCGGCGGACATAGCACCGCATATAGGAACACAAAAAACACCGATGGGATCGACAACAAGCCACACCAGCAACTGTGCCAATTAAGGACAATCCCGCGCATGGCACGGGTCCCGGTAGGGAGTGCCACCACGCTCGCCGGTTGGAGCAGATAGGGAAGACACAGGCGGCAAAAGAAAAGATCAATGAAAGAAGCAAGGCCTTATTCGTAGTTGCCGACTTTTCGCCCTGGTCACGTGTTCCCAATAAGGGAATTCGCGTGTCATGTTTACTCATCACCCGAATGTGGTCGCAAACCGGTTGCGCGCCGACTACCGACTCGTTTCTGCAGCTGAGCCGACCCGTCGGGTGGCACTGACGCGTCAAATCCTCGCCTATTTTTTGGAGTGGCACGCACAGAATTTTGACGTGCTGCAGATGAATAGAAAGTTTATTATTACTGTCTGCACGTATTCCGATCCAGGTAGTACATATTGTGATGATATATGGATATTTTCGGAAATAAAACACCGGTGTATGTAGCGACGATGGGGGGTCGAGGCTCGACACCACCATCGCCAAAAAAATGATGCCACCCTCAGCGCCGGGCCCAACTACATGCGCAAATCACCTCGCGCATCATCGGCAAGTACCAACGAGGTGTCGTAAGTTACGCGCCTAGTGCGATGGGCATGGATGTTACGCGCCCAGCACAATGGGCGGCATGCCAAGCGACGAGTGGCGCGTGTTTGTGGTCAGCACTGGATGGGTGGTCATGGGTGGGACATCGTGTGCACCATGTTGTATGGGTTGTGCGCGGCATTGAGTGCACAACTAGTGGCAGCAGCAGTGGTGGTATCAAGAGGAAAGAGTTGATGGATAGCAGCAGGACAATGGAGCGGCGAGCTGTCTCAGACTGGAACAAATATGGCACGCGAATTCCCTTATTGGGAACACGTGACCAGGGCAAAAAGTCAAAGACTCTTATTCGTCCTTATCATTTGGCTTTGTTTGGCACATCACGGGCATTATTGGCTACATCATAGACATGTGATCATGTCGCGTTGCGCTAATCTTCAGCGCACATTGATTCCAGACGTGTTTCTGAGTGGTTTTCAACGTGTTTACAAATAAGATACGAATTTCGGAGCCAAAATATGTAAAATAACTAATTCTCCTGGGTGGCATGCATGGGACGATTTGAAACAGATGCGGACAGATCCCGTCGAAGTCGAGTTGCCTGCGTTTCGAGACCGATCAAGGTGGGACGGTCCGTTTGGCCTAAATTCACCGACGACAGCGTCTGGGAGAGCTGAGAGATTGTCGCAATCTCCTCTTGAATACACCGAACAGTTGCCTCTTTCTCCAACACGACAGCATCTGATGGCATACTGTCGGGAGGCGGCGATTGAGTTGTCGCTTGAGTGGCGACCTCCACTGTGAGATGCTGGATTGGAGATCCAGTGATGCGGGAAGCCAGAAACATGTGCTTGCATTTGAGCTCATGTTTCATGAACTCCGGGCATTCACATGATATTATCGCTGTCTGGGTTTCGGAAACGTCGTCGATAGATGGGAAGTCATAGACTTTGACTAAATACCAGATCCATAGGAATTCTCGTCGGGGGCCTGGATGCTGACAGGTTGATATAGCACCGAATAACCGCGGGCTTGGAGTTTTTCCCGCCATAATTCAAGGCTATGGTGGCCATTGGGGTCGAGATGCACCAGCTTGCTGAGGCGGCGACGCAGGGCATTGTAGACATCTGCTTGAGCAATCCACAGCGATTCAGGAATCTCGGAAAATGTTCCTGAGTCGAGCTGAGAAGAATATTGATCTAAGGCTATCAAGCTTTTGCTCCGCATCGATGCATTGATACTGGACAAGGTTCGTAATTTTATACAAGAAGAAATGCCACTCTGATTAGCGCGACGCGACATGATCACATGTCTATGATGTAGCCAATCATGCCCGTGATGTGCCAAACAAAGCCAAATGATAAGGACGAATAAGGCCTTTCCCGGACAATGGGATGATGGCAGCTTTGGACGCGCGTGTTGTGATCACGTGTGGGTGTTATAGCCAAACAAGGCCAATTGATATGGACAGAAGAATGTAATCCAAGTCAGAGCCAGCAGGTAAGTAACGGAGAGGTAGATCTTTTTTTTTTCAGTTTATGTCTACATAGTCATATATAAATTAGACCGAAGATCTAACGAAGAAATAATTGAAAAAAGATTAGGAATAGGAATACAGAACTTACTGTCGCGCCAATAAATGCGCAGACTTGAATCGATAGCTCGCACACGGGCAAGCCGATATCCGACAATCAAACGTCAACACCAGCAGATGATATGCATAAAAGTGAAAGAAAGAAAGATATTCAATACAGGAAGAAAGAAACGACGCACCCACTATCCACCGCGCTGCTTGATCCTCGCGCAGAAGTCCGCCCTGCGCACATGCGTGTCGGTTCGTGAGAATAAAGCGAAAATATGCGTCACAGTTGGGTTCAAAAATCAGACCCACAGGCCGATGGGGCCGCGCGACGCGAAGATGCAGAGGCCGTACCCATCAGCACGCCAATAACTTTAGCAAGTATGTATCGAATGGGGAATTAATTTCATTCCGAAAGATGAATATAGAAGAAGTAATTAGAAGGACGAAGGATAGAATGATGAATGAACGGTCGCGTCCAAGCCCACAGACGGCACACATAAAAGCGAAAGAAATATAGAAACGGCGCACTCATGCAACGTGCTGCTTGATATCCATCTCCGCGCCGAGGGGGGGGAAGACTTGAGGGCGGGGTACAAGTTGGCAGGGAGTAAAATGCGGACGATGCAAGATAGACGCGCCACGGTAAAAGCACAACTTGAATGCGGCACGACGCGCAGTCAGACAGAATGCATCAAGCGCGGAATATCCTTGTCGCCCCCCAGGCTCCCCCCCCCCAAAAAAAAACGGACAAAAATAGATGGGTAAAAGAAACACGCGCCGTTCCGCTGTCCGCGCTAGCACACCCTCCTACCGGCCCACCGAAGACGACGTGCACACGTCGGGTCAAGTTATGACTGCCATGGCGTTCTCTGTACACGCACCCCCAAGAAAAGAAAAGAAAGCGCAATCCCCTAGAAGAAAAAAAACGGCGCAATGTGCACCCAAAAAGAAAGTCCAATCATCGCCAATAACAATGTGGGCAATCCACCCAAAAACCTACGCAGAAAAAGAGAGAGGAAACACCCATCCCGCTAGCACACCCTCCCGCCTCCCGTCACCACGGAACACGGCGCGGACGAGACACGGCGTGCCGCACAGTGGGCTGCCGCGACGTCCTCCACGCAGGCACAAAAAAAAAGCGGGCAGTCTCAGGGCACCCCCCAAAAAAGCGCTGCAGTCCCCCCAATATACCGCAAGAAAAAATGGGCAGATGAAATCACACGCACCGCGTCAACGCCACGAGCCCCTCGCACGAGTCGCACTTTGCCTCCACCGCAGTCGTCGAAATCTATCCCACACCCGAAGAAAAACCCGAATATTACCCTTCCTGGCGTCACCGCCTCACCCCACCCCCGTGTGCATAGTTTCGCGCCCTGCGTCCGAGGTTCCTTGGCCAGCCCCGCTGCGCTTCCATTGCGGGCGTTCTTTCCCCGAGGCGCGTCGTGCGTCGAACGCAGCGCGCTCGTGTCGAAGGGCCGAACAATCCGCCTCTCGTGCCGCCTGGACACCCGCAAGCACTTGTACAATCTTCCGCAGCGTGGACCGCCGCACGGAATGTACGTACGCGCACCTCCGCATGCTCCAAATTGGCCTGCAGCTGCGCAAGACGAATCGGCAGCGCCTTAGCCAGGGAGCGAGATCCACGCGCAGAGGAGCGGGTGGGAGGTAGGACCGTTTGCGCAGCGAGGGGCGCGGATTTGTGGGAGGTAAGGGCCGTTTGCGCTGTGAAAGCGCTCGATGCGGAGTGCTGGGTAGTGCGTGGGTGGCGGCGGAGATAGCACTGTATGGCGCGGCGTGAGATTACCCGAGCGCGCAGCCGTCTTGATGCGCGGGGGAATGGAGAGGGCGTGTGCGTCGACGAGGAGGAGCTACTGGAGACGGTGCAGTTGCTGGCGCGACGGAAACGGATAATAAAGATACGCGGGCGGGGAGCGTCACGGCGTGGGGGGTGTGTTACTCTTGCTGTTGGCGCATTGATGATGCAACGAGATACATACGGGCCATGGTGGAGGTAGCCGTCGACGCATTGGAACCTCGTTCCGCGCATGCCGAGCTTGTGCATATTCGAGCCTTCCTCAAAAGCCAGCTTGCGCTTGAGCGGCGGTTTCGATAGGCGCGATGTCCTAGCGCATGGGCTAATAAACGTGAGGTGCGCGGACTCTTCGGCGGTCGGCGGCTTCGTCGCCTTCGATGAGGAGGCCTGCGAGCGCTGGTGATTGGGAATGGTGGTCGGCAATGCGGTGCCAAATTCAAACTCCGACAACGGCCCAAATGATGGTCATGGGAAAATTCTCTGTGTACATTGATTTTGGGGTATAGTTTGTATGGTGAAAAGTAGATGGGAAACCGACCTGAATAGTGTCTAGATTCCCAAATTTTAAAATATGAACCCAACTGTGAAATAACATCATTTTTGAGGCAATATTGGCCCACAGTACCCGAAAGAAGACAGATTGCAAAAGCAGAATTTAGGCGTTGTTTATATAGCTGTTCCAAGTATATGAAAATATTAGAGGGATTTATAGGGAAAGACTGAGCTCAAAAGTACCAGTGGAAATATGGCAGACAGTCTCAAAAAAGCGGCCAAACTTTGGCTTATCTCTGCTTCTTTTTTGCGCTTTGTGTTGCGGGGGTGTGGTTATTAGTGTTCTTGGCCCTGTGTCAACATCTAGTATGTTGTGGTCTCCTTCCAACCACTTTTGAGCGTTGGAAGAACAGTAATAGGGGCTGAATTACCAAATGCAGCAATACCATCTCTTGCATCACTGATTTCCGGCAGGGTTGCCGACCACCATTGGGAAAGAAGAGATCATGATGGGTGTGACTTTGACGCGGTGCGCGTGGAGGCCAAACAGGGCATAACTCCGCGTCGTGGAAAGTATCATACTCAGCAAATACTCCGGCTGGCTGCAGTAAATCTTCAAAGTTTCAAGTCAAATGACAGACAATTTGTCCTCGCATATGCGGGGCTCAGTACTGAATTAGTATCACGGGTGAGTTTTCCTCCCACCTCGCCCCTATGGCGAGAAAGTGGATAATCATCCGGCTCCCACGCCCTGTTGTAACTCTCTCATGGGATACATGATGGGGTATTACGATTACATACACCTGCGGCCAAAAATGACGTGAAAATGTCTTCCTGCACAGAGCGCAATTGTAATTCGTGGGCTGTCGCCTCGGGGAAGCGCAGGACCGTACAGCTATCAACCCTTGGCGTTCCGCCTACTTCTCCAAGCGACAAGAAAAAAGGAGTACGGATTTCTTCACCGAATGGCTCGAGTCAGATTCGAGTTGAACGGGCAGGTCGGACCTTCTCCTTCTAGCCCAAAGTCAATGTTACATGGAGAGGAGAGACAGGACAACCCAGCCTGGTTTCGTTTTATTGTACCCCGTATATATATATTTGACTCTTTTTACTCCGCTGAAATTGTGGAAGGGTACCATACCGCGACTCGCCACATGCACCAATCCCACCCCACCCCACCCCACCCGTCGTACGACACGGGCTACACCGGATAGAACCAGCGCACCGGATCGAACTCCGACTGCCATTCCTTACTCCCAACGTCCACTCCCCTGCCGCGTTCAACACAATCTCCCGCTGGCCCGCGGCGTGCGGCGTGCTCGCCGGGGGAGATGATGTAGGCACCACAGTCCGCACCCGACAAAAGGCCAGTATGTTCCCCTCCAGTTCCGGATCTGCTTGTGGAGGGGCGTGCGGGAGGTAAAGGAGCTGACGATGAGTTGGAGGAGGCGGAGGGGGCGCGTCGTCCAAGTGTGTAGTGAGATCTAGAATGCGGGAGCGGAGGAGGGGGTGTGGGAGTACAGGGTGCGTGGACTACTCCTCCCTCCTTCAGCAGAAGGCGGGGTGGGGTGCCAGCGCGCGGAATGGGCGGGGAGAGCTAAGTGGGATGTGGAGAAAGCGCAGTCGCAGTGGGAGGCGGAGCGCGCGGATATGACAAGCGAGATGGTGAGGGAAGTGGATGAACGAAGCGCGCACCGCAGCTGGGCGGATTCGTCTTGCGCGGTGAATAGATACAACGGCTTTGGCAGAGAAGAGCCCAGATTTGAGGGCCGGGACTTCCGAGCGCGCGGAAGTGCGGTGGTGCGCGCATGGGGGTTACGTTTTTCTGCAATAGCTTGCAGCGCATCAGTGGCGGCGGCCGTGGAGGTAGCGGAACACAAAGATAACACAGCAGTAGTGCATCGAGAAGCGTGGTGAATGGCACGACGTCCCGGCTGCGCGTGTGCTCGATAACATCTTCAAGCGCGTGTGGAGCGTCGAAAGGGTGTACACCTGGGGTGTGGCTGAGGACGAGAATAAAGAGTGGAGGATCGGCTGGGCTCTGGCTGCACGGTGGGGAGGAGAAGTACTCTAATTGAGTACCTGAAAGCACTAGATAATAGTGCCAAAGCACTCAGAGCAAGTACCCAGCAGTACTCCACAGCAGTACCTGCTCATATGGAGTACCTCGACACTAGAAAGTAGTGCTGAGGTACTGTATTGTAGTACTCATTTCAGGTGCTTTCAGGGTACTCCCGCTCGTCGCAGTGCATGTTATTGGGAATAAAAATAGTATATTAGTAGCTAGTATATTCCTACCAAGACTCTGAAATTAAAGCAGACATGTACTTGTACCGCAATTAAAATTTATCGCGCGAGAGTGAAACAAAATCTCCACACGGAACATATTCTGATGGGCCCAAGACACAGCAAGTTTCGGTATCTTGAACTTTTCTCATATATGGTAGGTACATTTATCTCGTAGTAATAAATCCCGGGTATTCTGACTTGCCCCCCCCCCCGAAAAAACATGTTGATCTCTTCGAGATTTGAATGGCTCAGAACCGGATGAAGGAAATTGTCTTGTCCTTGCAGCAGCAGCGTTTATGATGTATGAACTACCAAGAGGAAACACAGTATGTACCATTCTGCTACTGAGTTCTAATCCCCGCGTTCCCAACTTGTATACTTATATGATGTTCAACTCGTTCATTGCACCAAATCAGTTCCTACACACATCAGTTCTTCGCATTTTTTTATTATTATTAAAAAAAGATTCTGATCATTCAGTCTGACCACTGGGTAGATTATCTCCTAGCTGCGCAGGCATATGAAAAATAAAGGGATGAAACCTTGAGACACCCGACTCGAGGAGGCGACTTCCTCCTCGTAATGCCTCGTAACATGATGCAAAAGTTGGGGAAGAAAACACAGGACCACTGACTACCAACTACATTTTTTCTCCCCTGAATGAATCCTTTCATGCAGCTTGAATTGACTTATTTCTGGCCGAAACCTCAAAAAAAAAAAAAAGGATCCACTGAGTCCCGAGTTCGTTTACACCCCACTCCAGATGTTCCGGTGCGATGATGATCGATCACGGATATATAAAATATTAAAGACATACTGCTCATACACCTACCTTGCATGTATATAAAGCATACAGATGAGTTTGGAGGATATTTCGGTTAATATTTGACACTGCACCAGAGACAATTGTAGTCCTGTTGCCATCACGGGGCTCCGATTGGAGTGTGGCCTTGTTACATAATCTTCGGACTTTGAAATTTCGTCGCGTCGGGTTCGCGACGCAGACTTCATAAAATGTGATTCTTTTGGAGAATTGAGACTTTCAGACATGTATGACACATCTAGTCTCCTCAGATTTTCGATAATCCTCCCAACAAGTGCCGAAAACATTGAGCTCACGGAAACCGCCGAAAGCCGATGGCATCAGCTGATGTTTCCCACAGGCGCGTCGCGAAACTTCAGATGTATGTAGCAAGCTCAGAAAAATATCATAGATGCATAGAACACATATAAAGACTTGCCGGGCTCTCTGGACGAGTTTTTAGGGTTTTAATTGTCACAAAGAGGGCACAGCGCGCGTTTGTATCGAGATTTCAAACTCCGAAGATTATGTAACAAGGCCGCACTCCGATCGGACCCCCGCGATCACTAACAGACTTCAACAAAACGAGGCACGAGTTGATACCTGTTGAAGCGTCTGTCTAGGAGAGACTAGACAATTGGTAGTTACTTCAATTTACCTTCACAATGCTCACAATTGATGTGGATCAAATAAAATAAATAAATAGGCAAGCTACATACTGGTCAAAAGGCTATGATCTGAATATGGCATACTGTGCACACCAAGAACAGGTTTGTCCAAATATGGGTGGAGCTGTGGAAAAAACAAGATTGAAGCACAAAACCTGACTATCCGAGATCCTGGCTGCAATTCAAACCAAGACTTCTTCCCTCCCCTTGTCCCTGACATCACTTCCTTGAGTCAATTTGTCCTTTTCTTCCTCCTATGCTTCGACCTTTTCAGCTCCACGCGAAAAAAAGGCACACAATTCTTATTGCCTGTGCAAATATACTAATACAACTGCTTCAAATAGACGAATCATATCGGAATGTTGTTCCCGCGTTCCCGGAAAATAGCCCTGAAGACAGCGCAAACTCAGGCAACTCCTGAAACAACCTAAAATTTTGATATATGGGGTGAGGCTTAATGGGTCAGACCCAGTGAGATGTCATTTCATCCATTAAATATTCAAAGAGTATTGCGAGGAGACACCGGACTACCTTACTACCGAATCATTTACATTTGTTTTTAAATACTTCCAAACAGTAGAAAGACACCGCCTTGATCCTCATTACTGAATAAAATATATTAACCACGTCTGGTTTAATTAAATGAATAAACCGGGGCAGCATGCTGCTATTGAGTGCCTGACAATATACTCAGTTGTGTCAGTGAGAGGGAACAAAAAACCTGAAACTGCATCATGGCTCAGAGTCCAGTTGAACGGGTGATTTCTCTTTGCAACTACGAAGCGAGGGCTTATGCGAGGAGACACAGGACTGTCCCGCTACCAAGCCCTCTTCATTTTACCCGAAATTATTTTACAAATGTGTCTGTACTGTGCATCGCGAGACTGAGACAAAATTGTGTAAGTACATTTCTCTCATGTAGTAAATCGGAACATCTGATGCAATTCAAACCCAGACTCTTTGCATCCCCTTGTCCCCCATATCACTTCCTTCATCCAATTTGTCCTCTTCCTCCTGCTCCTGCTCCTCCTCAACAATGTATGCTTCTGTGGGTGCACTAGCAGGTACATGCGATTCCGAAAGTCGTTGAAGGTGTTCCTCATACTCTGCCAAAACAGCAGAGTCAACCGCTGCTAGCTTTCCATCAATCTTGAGTATATGATTCATCTTGGAAGATCTTTCGAACAGGGGCCTGGCTGCCTTCCACAATTCAACTGCCTTGATGACCTCTCCACAATTATTCAGTATATCACCTATTCGAACCATGCAATCTGCCCTCCAGCGATGGATATCCATGAATGTGAATCCATCAAGAGCAACATCAAACAGGCTGAGTGCTGTTTCATTGTCCCCTTGGACTGAGAAATCCGGCCGAGGCAGCGGAATGCTTGCATTGTCTGGCGCTTCTCCTTGCACTTTAATGTCAGTCCAAGGAAGATCACGGCCCATCGGAGTGTAGTTTGGATGTCATTCATACCAGTAGAAAAATATCCAAGCCTTTCTAGACATAGGAGGGCTAGTTCAGTGTCTTGAGATGATGAAAAACATCTTTCAAACACTGCATTCACAGTCCCAAAAGTCCCATCTCGAAGCCAGAGTTCAGCAGCTACATAATCCATGAAAACAAACATCTGTCTGCCAATGTACCCATACAATGCCTTCGAGTGAAACTGAGCCATGTCTAGATTTTGGCAAATGTTTTTTTGATTCTGCACCAGTAGCAACATCAATGAGAGCAATGATCCCGGCGGAAATTGAAAAAATATATTCCCCAGGAATAAAAAATGCTTATGGGAAGTCACTCATTATTAACTTGCAGGGGAATGGTGGTTACTTTAATTGCCTTCACGACACAATTCAGACAACACTTAAGCACAATTGATGTGGGTAAAATAAAATAGAATAAAATAATGGGAGGCTACATACTGAACAAAAGGCTATGATCTGAATATGGCATGCTGTGCACACCAAGAACAGGTGGGTATATATTTGCCCAAATATGGGTGGAGCTGCGGAAAAACAATAAGATTGAAACACAAAACCTGAATATCCGAGATCCCAGCTGAAAGTCAAACCAAGACTTCTTCCCTCCACTTGTCCCCAATGTCACTTCCTTGAGCCAATTGGTCCTCTTCCTCCTCCTCTTCCTCAGGTGCATTAACAGGTACATGCAGTTCTGAAAGGAGCCGGAGTTTTTCCTCATACTCGACCTTTGCAGAACTTAGGGTGCGGCCTTTTTTTGTTTTTTTTGTCACTTTTCTTTCGCCCAGCGATAGCGAGCTTAATTCTTTTCCGTTTGGCTTAAAAATAGGCTCATATTCTCGGCAATGAACTTGGGGTAAAGGGCCGTGGCTTCGCCCGGCATGCAACTCGTACTTAATTTGTTTTTTCTCTCTCTTTTTGGTAAAAGTTTTAAATGACAACCAGCGAACAGCTACCTACGCTACTAAAGGGAGCCAGAGCAGTATGAAGAGAAGCCGATGAACAATGGAAAGTGTGACAATGAGTGACAATAACCGAGTTAGCCAGTTTGGCTAATTCGGCAATGGGATCATATTGGCTTCTCCAGACAAAAATTGGCAATAACCCGTTGGGATAAATTTCAAAAATAAGAGCGGGTACTACCAGTCACCCAACCTTCATACGTGGTTTCTGTAAGTGTAGTCAATCCCGAGGACATAAAACAAAGCGCTTCTTCAACTAATAAAAGGACCGGTTCAATTTGGGATAGGAATGAGCGAAAAATAACTCACAATTCAGCCCGATAGACAGCAGATACTCCAATTTTCCAAATAGAGCTCTGTGGTTGGGAGTTTAAATTAACTAGTACAGCTTGCTTTGCATATTTCAGACATCACTTTCAACCTCAGAACGAACATTAGGGCTGCCACCTGTTGCCGCGAAGGCAACGGCCGTCGATTTGACGGGTGACACGGTCTGTCTCGAGACAGCCCGTCGAATCGTCGAAGAAGTTCCTGACAGGACGACATGGTCAACGGCACGTATGTTAGATGCTTTGAGCTGTTGTTTTTTCCTACCGAATTTGATGCTAAGGCTGTTTTAAGGCTGTGGGACCTGCGAAGTACCCACAGTGAGCTTTTCGGGGCTCAATTGTGGAGGTGGGTGCAGATATAATCAGTACCTTTCCGCTCACCAAGACAGATATGATGCAAATGACGTGAGAGAAAGGATAGTGGGTGCTTCTAAGCCCAATTAAATCCCCTGCAACTATGAAACATGGCATCAACCAGCCAGCCAGCTTCGACAAAACTTTCTAGAATTGACCAACGCAACTCCGACATCAGAGTTTGCAGATTCCCAAAATCACCACAAATTGACTGGAACTTGGGAATTTTTAGGGCAAATTCAGAGAGGACAGAGACCGAGGCCGTTAAAGAAGTGTAGGTGCGGGACTTAGCCACTATCTATACCAGATTAGGGTAACTGACAGCAGAAATGAATGACCCGTCAAGGACAAAACCGTGCCGTAGCCGTGCCGTCGATTTATGGAGAAGATAGCTGACGGAACAGATACGGCAGCCATTCAACAGGTGCCGTCGAACCGTGCCGACGGTCACGGGCGGCAGCCCCTCTTGTGTTTGACTTCCCACGCTACTCATCGTCAACCTCCCGTTGACTCCTACGGAAGTTGCCGAGTTTTCTGATCGGAAATGCCGGTGTTCAAGGGTGAATTAGGAAGTCAATTGATCGCCTCGGCAGGAAGAGTCATAGATAGAATATGAAATAAAAAGGTCGGCTATGATAGCAGTGACATGGAGTACCCGGTCCAACGAGTTTTCCACGAGGCTGTACAGAAAGGAGTGGACGGTGAAAGGAAGGGGATCGATGAGTTGATGGAGTCGATCGCAGAAAGAGGTACTTGCATCTGAGACAAAAATTAAGGGACATCCATTGGTGCATGCAATCGTTGAGACTATACCCCCTGGTCCAATGAGTTTAATGCTGTGGCCAAAAATGTGAGATGAAGTAAGCGCTATAAAAAATCGAAAAAGATAGCAACAAACCACCAAACCAGTCTTTCGTCCTTCCCATTCCTCTCCTGCCTCATTCAAAGTTGAGATTGACCTTCAATACCTCTTTACAAACTTCCAGTGGGACCCGCTCAACCGCATGATGGGCCTAAATTGAAAGTGATAGATGTTGAAAACGGGGCAGGCCGAGATCGCAGGCCATAGAAACACGTGAGTCACGGATGGCATTAACCGAACATCGGAGATGCCCGATTAAATCAGTGACCAAATTTTTTTTAGCTGTATGTGCGTGTGTGATGATTTTTCACTGGTAGGGGGGGTTTTTCCCTGAGTAAGTAAATACAAACAATTAACCAAATATGAACAAAAGCACAGCCGCTATTTTTCATATGTTTTCGACTAATAGAAATAGTATAAAGACTAGACACAGCCACTAAAAGGTCCCTCAACAAAATCGGAAACTAGTAAAAAAGTGATTGATTTTGGGTGCCCTGAGATTTGAAAGAAACGAAAACATATGTAAACATAAGTACTCGTAAAATGCCGATCCGACCACCACCTTCAATTCCCCTGATGCGATCAAAATTGCCTTATCAGGTAACTATCGGTCTTTTTGCACAAAATGATGAGCATGATAGCTATAGTTGTCCGACTGACCTAGAAATTTGAGAGGATGGTCTTGGTTGTATTGTGGAGGGCTGAGAATACTGGAATTTATTATATCATATGTGGTTCCCATATACAAGGTACTTGAATATCCATCATGGTGAGAATGCGGAATACTGGCGAAATAAAGCACACATTGAAAATACCAGCATTTATGGCCCTTGGTAATACTCATAAGGATGTTATATCAACTTTATATGCAAATCTGATCACCACACAGACAATGCAACAAGTTCTGTGCAAAAAGACCAATATTTGCTTAATAAGGCAATTATGATCGCATCAGGAAAATTGACGGTGGTCATCGGATCGGCATTTTCATCGCCGAGAAGATGGGCCTATTTTTAAGCCAAACGGAAAATAATTGAGCTCGCTATCGCTGGGCGAAAGAAAACTGACAAAAAATAAAAAGACCACGCCCTAGTTCTGCAAACGGCTGTAAGTCGACTTGAGTGACTTGAGGTCGGGTTTAATCTCTTTTTTTTCTCCTTTTTTCAGCAGGGTACACACCCCAGGTCACTTGCTAGTTTTGAGGTTGACTGCCGCAGTTTTTTGTTTAATTTAATTTTGTACCTGGTCAGTGCATTTCAGACATTTAGATTCGTCACAAGTGTTCAAAAAGTACTGTACTTGTTATACGAAAAAATACAAGGTGCACAATTATTTTCTGGCTTGATGCGTACTGTCACAAGTGTGACAAGGCTGACAATTTCTTGTCTTCACACTTCATGCACCTCGCTATACTTCCCTGTGGGCATCTTGCGGTTTCCATAAACTGTCTCCATGCACACTCAACTATGCTGCTTTCGTCTGGGTCTTCCTACAACTCCAAACTCTCTTGAGGTTCCACTGAGTCTTGCCGGTATTCCATCGCAATTTGAATTCTGCACTGTTTGCAGACCTGACTCCACCACCACCAGCTCCTGGCAGCTATGAACATGACCCGAAATCTATGAATTACCCGTACAAATGGGACAGCTGGGGCGACTTCCTGAAGTGGCAAGTATTACAAGAACAAGAAAATGTTATTGAGCTCCGACTTGTGAATACCTACCCGGGAATGCCTCTGACCTTCGTGCGACGATGCCATTATGTATGCTCAAGGGCAGGAACCGGTGGGATGAAGCCACAAAGCCCTGGCTGTTCAATCATTCTTGGGCAGTACAACAACCAGCATAGCCACTCTCTGGGCAAACTAATCTCCATTTCACCCAAATTCCACACGAGACTCGCAAATATATTGCAGGTTTGCTTCGCCTCAAAGTATCGCCCAATCATATCGTGAGCCTACCAATATGCTGTCGTCCACACCAATCTAACTCAGTCTTGAGTTGCAATTAATATGTTCTGGGGTCTACCATGAAGATGATCTTTTCGACAATGATTCCGAGGATACTACCATTGCTGCACGAACTGAATTTATCCAGTTGAGGGATGTCCTGCCATATTCAAAAAGAGATTGAGGCCGAAGATGTCCGGTTACACCCGAATGATGGAGATTCAAGGCTTCGCTGGGTACAAAATCTTTGTGCAAAAGATCATCTCTTGGCGTTTAAATCCCGAACCGACCCCCCTCCAGCTGGTTCCAACCCGGCACCAGATACATTTCTTCTTGCAACACAGACGCAGTTGCAACGAAGGATGTTTCAGAAGTACGGTGAGCATCTGCTGTGCATCGACGCAACGCATAATGTCACCATGTATGAGAATCTGAATCTTACAACACTCATTGTATGCAATAAGTGGGCCCAGGGTACGTGATATCAATCCCGCATGTCACTGCTCTGATGCTGCCATTGCCAAGTATTCCTATTGTGTTCCTGCTTGCTTCAAGCAGGCCGCAGGCAACCATTGCATATTTCCTACATGTCCACTGAAACAGGTTTCTCTTGACGATCCCTAAACACATCATTTCTGACTTCGACTGGCCCCAGATCAATGCCTGCCTCGAAGTATACCTTTCATTGGTATTCCTCTGCTGGTGGCACATTTTGCATTTCCATATCTCCAAGCACCCTGAGCACTGGGAACTAAAATAATATATAAAATATATATAAAATATGCAAAACATGCTGCGCATACCCCTATCTCCAGTATAAATATCAAGCACACTGTTGGGTTTCGTGGATATTTCGAATTATTTGGGCTGGATCAGAAACAAGTTGTGGGGGAATTGTAGTTACTTGAATTTGCCTTCACAATTCAGACCACACCTAATCACAAGGGATATGTGTAAAATAAGTAAATAGGTTACATACTGGACAAAAGGCTATGATCTGGACAATGGCATGCTGTACACACCAAGAACAGATGAGTATGTATTTGTCCAAATATGGATGGAGTGATGTAAAAGTTGAAGAGAAGGAACAACACAATTGAAACACAAACTCTGACATCCTGACTGCAATCTAAGCGAAAACTTCTTCCCTCCCCTTGTCCCAGACATCACTTCCGGGAGCCAAGTCATCCTCTTCTTCCTCCTCATCCTCAGGTGCATTAACAGGTAGTTGCAATTCTGAAAGTTGTCGAAGTTGTTCCTCATACTCGACCAAAGCAGCAGAGTCAACCTCTGCTAGCTTTACATCAATCTTGATTATATCCTTCATCTGGGAAGACCTTTCAAACAGTGGCCTGGCTGACTTCCACAATTCAACTGCCTTCATGACCTCTTGACGATTATTCAGGATATCACCAATTCGAACCATGCAATCTGCCCTCCAGCAATGGACATCCATGAATGTGAATCCATCAAGAGCAACATTGAATAGGCTTAGTGCAGTTTCATCATCGCCTTCAGCAGAAAAAATCTGGCCAAGGCATCGGAATGCTTGCATTGTCTGGCGCTTGTGTTTGCACTTCAAAGCCAGTCCAAGGAAGATCCCAGTCCATTGCCATGTAGTTTGGATGCTATTCATACCGGTGGAAAGATCTCCAAGCCTTTCTAAGCACAGGAGTGCCAGGTCTGTTTCAATATCTAGAGACAATGAAAAACACTGTTCAAACAGTGATTTCCCAGTCCCAAGAGCACCATCTCGAAGCCAGAGTTCAGCAGCTATATAATCAATGGTAAGACACATCTGTCTGCCATTGTACCCATACAATGCCTTCAAGTGAAACTGAGCCATGTCTAAATTTTGGTGAATTTGTTTTGATTCTGAACCAGTAGCAATATCAATTAAAGCAATGTTCAAGTTTGCCATGATGGCATCATATGAAGTTGGCTGACAGCTGGATGCAATGGCAACTTGCAGGTTGCGAGATTGCAGATACTCAGTTTTTACAAGGTGTATCTCAGCCTGCCAACTTAGGATGGCAAGCTCCAATACACTTTGTTGTTGACCCAGAGTAGCTAGGATGTGTCGGGCTTTTCGCAGAAGACATTGTGCTTGCCAATAGTTTGCCAATAGTGTGTGACATCTTCCTTGAAGCCAGAGAGACCATGCTTGTGAATACATGTCCCCAATATACTCGGCATATCTATAAGACTCCTTGGCATGTGTGAGTGCACTCAAGGGCTTTCCGGTAATAATAAGGATGTTGCATATGCTGTTCAATGCATGGATGCCAACAATGGTGGGGTATCCAATACTTTCTGCCAGAGAATAGGCCATTTGGCAATACTTCAGGGCTTCCACAAAATCTGACTTTTCCCCCCAGAAGTAAGTTCCCAGAGCACGGTACCATCCGGCTGGTGAGAAATTAGTTAGATGAACACAATGGCAATGATCATGTCTTACCCTGTTCCAGCGGATCTTTTGATTTGAAATGCTGAGTGCCTAGGGTGATGGTGCTATTGAAATCCAGGTTAGGCAAATAGTCAGAGCTTTGCAGCACCTCAATAAGATATTCCCCAAAAATTGGATGGCCTTTCCAATGCAGCATTTGCCCAGCAAGCTGCAGCAGCAGAGGTGAACAGGTGTTGTGAACCCGACGGATAGAAATTATTGAGGAACAAAATGCTCTCAACATTGTGGACAATGTGAGGCCCCGCTGGTTCAAGCCCATCATGGAGTACAGTGCTGAAATTTCCCAAATTTCGTGAGATTTGAGGGAGTATATCTGTTACATTGAGATCCTTGAATTGGTCCCAAAGATCAAGAATTTGATGGAAGTGTTCCTGTAGCTTCAGTTTCAAGGCATCTGCAGGGGGATGAATATTACGGATATGTTCTCGGATTGGGACCAGAACTTTGAGATGTTGATCCTGGCCAAGGAAGGCAAGAGCCGTTTGAATTAGAGTGGCCTTACAGGTCAGAATGTCTGGGATTGGCAGTTTGGCCAGTACCAAATCGGCATCCACAAGCCCATCTGGTAGCAGTGACAGAATGCTGAGCAACTCCTGAGCACCTGCTGTCATCCAGGAGCTGGTGTATGACAACATGATGGATATGTCCAGGCTTGATCTCTGGTCATACCCTTCAGAAAGCATCCGAGTACTTTCCAATTTCCAACGAGAAAGTGCTTGGGCACATCCCTCAGAACTGGCAACACTCGCAATGAGGCTGACTGCAAGCGGAAGATTTCCTGTCAGTTCAAGGAGTTCTTTGATGCTGACATCATCATGACCATCATCAGCAACCTCGATAAAGGTCTGCCAAGCAGCCACATTGGAAAGTGGCTCAAGGGGGGCCAGGAAGGGGCGGGTCCATTTGACTTTGTTTGGTCGCTCAGCACCTCTCAGGGTGATCTACAGGAAGTTCAGTCATTATTGGATAAGCTCACCAACATCACTCACCATGAGACCTAATTGGGGTACATCAGTCAGGAGAGACAGGAACTCCTCAACCTCAGAGCGGGATGAAAGTGTTTCCCAGGTGGTCTCCAGATTGTCAAGGACCAGAAGTGAAGGAGGAGCATGAACAAAGTAATGTGCAATCTTGTTCACCATTTTTGAGCCCTTCTCCAACCCAATATGATCTGCAATTGTTGCCACAAGCTCAGTGCAGGTGGGGCTTGAATGGCATGGAACAAAGTATTGCTGTGAATACTTGGCTTCCACTTGTGGATTATGGAGAACTGCTGTGGCAAGGCTGGTTTTTCCCATGCCCCCTGCCCCTAGAATAGCAATGTGGGCGGAATCCTGCACTAGAATATTCACCACATCTGTCAGCTCTGATTCACGGCCATAGAAGATTTGCGGGTAGGGAGGAAGTAGACCAAAGGAGCCTGAACTGTTCAAGAACTTTAGCAGGGTTGATTCTGTTTGCATGTTTGGCTCACCTATTATTCCCCAAACTTGACAGAGTGCCTACCACCTAACAACTATGAGGCAAGAAATTAAGAGTCATAATTGGCTACCCACTGAGGAGTGATCAGAACTGGTGAGGTCTGAGTCGGTCTCCAAAAGGGCAACAAGTTGTTCATGTTGTTTTTTGGCATCATTTTTCATTTGCACCATTTGAGACAGAGTAAAACCTGTAACTTGAGCCTGCAAATAATTTGAATATGCATTGAAATAGATTTAATGTGATATACCTTGAACAATTCTACCATCCTGCTGAGGTCCTGCTTGCATGTTTGCCATCTTTTGCCAGCCTCAGGCTGTCTAAAAAGTCCCTTTATTTTCCCCAGAGTTCCCTTTTGTCCATTCAGGACTGTGAACAGCTTTTGAAGTGCGCTTGTGTGAAATATTAAATAAATACAAACTTCAATTTCAACTCCATTCCACTCACTCTGTGAATTTTGCAATGTCATACAAGAGTGCTGTTGGAAGGACACCCTTTATTTCTGAAGTTGAATGGAGCTGGACAATGATACACAGAATTTCATGTATCTGCTCCATCATCTCAGTGTATTCTTCCTCATTCGATTTGATCACCTTTTTTTCTTTGCTCAATATGGTACCAATGACCAGAAGAAGCGGCTTACTTCAATACAGTTCGAAATTGACAAGCACAATGTGGCAGTTGTGCTAAGAAAAGGTACTTGGGCTGTTTTTGCAATATTCTGGACAGTAGTTGCAGCCAGGATAGTATATTGGACAAGATTCTTCAAATTTTCTGTGGTGGGCATGGTGGGCATTGTCAACAGGAGGGTTGCCACTTGTTTGAGCTTATATATCTTTGATGTATTCCTCTTACAGATATGATTCTCCGTGCATTCCCAGCATCATATGTGCATGTATAAGGATCTGTTGATGTTCCACAAAAATAGCTCATATGTTTCACATGCAGCAAGAAGAAAAGCGAGAAGACTCCTTGAATCCTGGTGAACTTCAATTCCACCATAACACACATTGGCATCTCAACCCAACTTGACAAGGGAGCAAAGGCGACAGAGACCAGAGCTGTGTGGCCATCCGTGGATGATCAACAACATCTGGTGCCTGGGGAGATGGAGTTATCACATCAGAAGGATTCTATCTCCGCTCAGAGCGCAGCTTACACCATTCCCAGCAGCGCTAGCGTTGTGAAGGATCGAACCAGAAGAAGAGATAGTTCTCTGATCCCAAAATCAATCTGGAGGGGTGCAATGATAATCATTGCGGAACGACCCGCCTCACTGCATTAGGTGCTCTCAAAGCTGAAGAGCCGCGCGTGGCCGGCAGACGCGGTTGATCTTTGACCTTGATCTGATCAAAAGCCAAAGTGTTGTTCGGCTGACTCCGGAAATTCCTGCGGTAATTGTCGGCGCTGGTATCGGGATACCGCTCACTGGTGCCGCGCATCCCGCTCACCCCAACACTAATACCAAAGAAACTCAATGGAAGGCATTGGGTTAACAAGTTCAGAAAATGGTGGTTTCGACTCAACCCATTGTTTATTGCGAGGCGGGAGTCATGCTTGGCATCGCCGACCTCGACATCGAGGTTTGATCGCTATCGGCAAGTTTCGGAGCTGATATTGGCTTCTGATCAGATCAACATCAGAAATCAACCGCGTTTGCCGCCGCGCGCGGCTCTTCGCCTTTGAGAGCACCTATTCATAGTGTCTACTGATGGTTCTGTAACTGCGGCGATTAGGAACCACAATTTTGGAACTTGCATCAATTAACACGGAGCTTCCATCGTCGGACAAACTCACCCCAGAATCACTGTATTTGTAGCCGATTTTAGAAGCCCGCACTCCCCGCACCTTGTCTGTAACCACAGGCTTGTGACTGCACGCGCTCCCGTCATTCATTGCTGACTGCTCGCGGTGGCGTCCATTTTGAGACGCTGCATCACCTGTGTGCGACAGGTATACTTAGTGAGATGGGAAGAGGGAAAAACGGCATATTGTAAATGATATAAAGAGGTTAAAGATGCAAGGGAGTGTAGATGGGTGAGTGAGTAAAATAGATATTGAGTATGAAAAGGAACGTGGAAGTGGGTAAGAGTGACGGATGTGCGAGTCAACATCAGTAAAATACGGAGAAGGACGTAGATGCCACAAGAATGCGAGAGCGCCGCATCTCCGCGACACCAACAAAAATAAAAATGAACGCGTAGCGAAGAACAATAGAAAATAAATAAACCCGGAAGCAAATCACAGGCGAACCGCCCCTCTAAGCCATATATGCCCAACCCTGCTCTTACGCAACCCGGAAGGGCTGCGGCACACCGTGCGGATCATTCCCTGCGTGTCACAATAATAATGCAAAAGAAGGGGGGGAGTATGGAATGTGAGCGGGAGTGAGAATGTGGCAACAAGAAAAGAAACATTAGGAAGTCGCACAACAAATTCCCCCGTCCCTTTTGCGTCGACGGCAACATCTCGCCAGTCACCCGCCCAAAAAATGTCATCAACGCGGCAGACCCGCGCAGCCGAGAGAAATAAAAGCACTTGGCCACACCCGCCCACTCCGAAAACAATAAACCACGCCAAGAGAGAATGCACGACAAACAGGGGGAAGAAAACAAAGAAAAATACTCACCCCCGCCCTCCACCCGCCCAGTTCTTGCCGCGACGTGTCTGTCCGTCTGCGAATGCGCACATATTATATCTGTTACGAGTTAATTATCAGTACATAACTTCAGCGAGTATGAACATGGACTCACAAACCGAAAAATTACATCTCCTAGCAGGTCATATAAATCCGGCGATTGGAAAAGCGGGCGCGCAAAGGGAGGGATTATATCTGTTAGCAAGTGAATAACAAATTCAGTGAGTATGCGCAAAATGAAGAATTATTGAGAAAGAAGAATAGTCACACCGATGCGCAGCCACGAGTCAAAAAAATGCGCACGGCACCTCCACAAAGGAAATGACGAATGAATACAAATGGAACAAAGAAAGAAAGAGGTGGAGAAAGGACGCACTCATCCAAGATGCTCCGCACGAGCTCCGCGGCCTGCGTATACGTGTGTGGCTGGTCAGAATAAGCCGAAATACGCGAGGATAAGCTGAAATACGCGCGACTGTGTGGAATAAGTGACCCCGTGCGCGGGCGATGGCGCCGGCAAGCACGCGGACGCGCCGCGGAAGAGATCGTCCATAGCACAACTGGATGCAAACCGAAAGAAAGGAACAAGAAGCACGCACCCGATTAATGCCAAACCGTGACTCCGCCTTCGCGCCGTTCTACCTCCTGCCCCGCCCCCACCGCGCCGATGTTCCAGGTACGGTGTGCGTGGAATCAGGAGGCGCGCGCGTATCCGTGGGCAGGGATGCTGTGTGGCCGGGTTGTGTACCCGCAATACCCGTGGACGTGGACAAAGGGGTGATAGCAGCATCTGCGCCGGAAGCACCGCTGCATCCACAAAAAAGTCCGAATATTCCGCACCCTGCGCGCATCTCCCGCCGCTCCCCATCCCATCTACATCCCACTGCGCACGTTCGGCGACGGACGGGGCACGCTAGTACTCCCACGCCGCTCGCTGCTCTAGGTGAGACAAGTGGTCCGCGTCTCATGTCGTCTGCGTGGCGGTAAGTGCGCACGCACAGTCTTCGAATCCCGCGCAAAGTTTATACCCGTACCTCGCTCTCGCTGCTTCTCACATAAATCTTGCCTCTAAGTGTTCCCTTGGCGTAGCGCAGCAAACTCGTCTTGCCCGGTGGTTGGGACAAGGGGAGCGCAGATATTGGAGCTCGACTGCGCATGGTGGCTTCGGCGGTATACAAGGCGGTTCTGTCGGCGTGGAGTAGCTAGATCTAATTCTGAGATTGGTGCAGCGCGTCGATCGCAGTGGGGGAGGCAGCAGAATACTAAAACGACGCGGCGGGGACTGGAAAAAAGTCCCGCACTCTCGAGCGTCTTCAGACATGTGTGCAAAGTTGAGAGGGAGGTGTCGGGTACGAGAGCTCGTGACGACAAGGAGTCGTCGGAGACGGTGCGTTTACTGGCGGACACGCGCGCAGACTTGGAGGGCTGGAAACGGGCCGGCGGGGCGTCTGGCGGGCGAGCGTCGGAATGGGCCGTGTAGTTTATGGTATGCTGCGCGGCGAGGTTGTGAGGTGCGCGGGCTCTTGGGGGTCCGCGGCCGCGGCTTCGTCGCCTTCGATGAGGAGGCGGAGTAGTATACGCGCCGCTGGAAAGTTCAATGGTGGCCATTGGCAGATGTTGATGGCCAGTGTAGAGCCAGTGTTTCATGTTGTTTTTTTGACCATCATCATGATCCGACGGCATTCGCCGGAGCGGCGCAGCTTTCCACTGTATATTGCTGGATCTTAAGGCAGACCGGCGGATGTTTTTGCTCTATTATAAATTTAAACCTGGTAGCAGGCTGCCGCCGTTTTCCATTGTATTTATAGCGCTTTTCATAATCATGCGGAAAATCGATTTTTTTTCTCACGGGGTTTGGCTTTGTTTGGCCGAGACCCCGGAACCAGTCAAGCCACTTTCTCTCCGAATGCCGTCCCATACCGTTTCTCGCGACCTCAAGGCACGCATCCCTATACTCTTCTTCGACCAGGGGCGGTCCGTAGCCCAAATATGCACACTTCTCGGTGTTAAAAAGACCCTTGTGTACAACTCTCTTGAATACCAGACAACATATGGTGTTGCTCACAATCCACACGCCGTTCTTGTTGGACGCACACGGCTTCTTACTGCTACAGACATCAAATTCATTCAGGCTCTTTTGGAGCAGACCCACACCATATACCTCGATGAAATCCAGGAGAGATTGTTGTCTCAGCACAGTGTCCGTGTTTCAGTGCCCACTTTGCTGCGAACCCTTCGTCGGTTACATTTCTCCCGGAAATGTGTGTCTGTTCAGGCACTGGAGCGCAACGAGCTCTCACGCTCCGCATACATGAACTCCATTGCTGACTTGGTCCCTGATCCAAACATGTTGATGTTCATTGATGAGGTGGCCAAGAATAACCGTACAATGGGGCGATCGAGGGGATGGTCTTTGGTAGGCCGGCATTGCATTCAACGGAGAGCATTTGTGCGGGGAGTCCGCTATTCCATACTTCCCGTGCTCACCCTGGATGGCATCATTGCCCACGATGTTATTGAGGGCTCGGTGAACACAGAGCGCTTTCTCAATTTTCTTGAGGAACATGTTGTATGCTCATTGTTTTAGTCAACCCTTCAGCATCTAACATCTGTCCACAGATTCCGCTCACAAACCCATATCCCGGGCCGCGGAGCGTCCTTGTTCTGGACAATTGCAGCATCCATCACGCTGAAGAGATCCGCGCTCTTGTGGAAGATGAGGCTCGTGAGTATTTTGCTCCAACATAGCTATACTGTCTGATGTGCATACTCCAGAGTGCAAGCTTGTATTCCTTCCCCCTTATTCACCCGACTTCAATCCCATCGAGCAAGCCTTCTCATCC
The DNA here is from genome assembly GCA_029282285.1 of Mycena rebaudengoi. Classification (NCBI taxonomy): domain Eukaryota; kingdom Fungi; phylum Basidiomycota; class Agaricomycetes; order Agaricales; family Mycenaceae; genus Mycena; species Mycena rebaudengoi. The sequence goes on from JARJCX010000035.1 coordinate 576,924, forward strand.
ATCAAATCCTTTCTTCGCCGCAATTGGAAAGACACATGTCTGAGTCTCATTGACTGCGCATGTCATAACGTCACTCCAGAGAAGGCATGGGATTATTTTCGGGCGTCGGGGTATGTTGTATAGCTTCAAGCAATATGTCACGGTCTATTTTTGCAATTGGTATGTGTATTTACCGTAGCGCTCGCCTCTCAGAAATGGCATAGAAGTGTTCTCATAGTTCCTTCAGATTCCACTTTGAGATTGTGTAGTAACTGAATTGTGCAGGTCAGTATCAATGAATGCTACGTGCTCCATCTCATTCTTCAACGAGGTCTGGATGTATCAGGTAAGTTATTGTATTGTTAGATGAAATAGTGCGACACAAACCCTGGCCTGGATTTGGGTGTGAAGATGACAGTACTGGACTAATCTTGCAACAGATATTTGGACTCCGTGCTGGCTCAAAATGCCTTGGAGTTCATCAATGTACATGATGGATGAAGTGGGCGATTTGACAAAAGTTTCTTTTTGAAACTCCGATAGTGTCTTTCTTTGTTCCGATGTCGTCCACGGGAGCTTCCATGCCACCGACGGATCCCGTAACGGAGGCACATGAGGCAAAGGTAACCGCCAACCTCACTCACTACACAGTGGTTTCAGGTCCCGCTGCAGCTTCGGGTGCGAAGAGCAAACCAAAGCCAAAAACAAAGAAAGAAGTCAAAACCAAAGTGTTTACTCACAGTTTTGAGTCGTCGGAGGACAACTATATTCTGCTGTTGACATCGCTTCTAGCCAAGCATGGGGAGGAGAAGTACAATGTGAGCAAAAAGATGACATACAACCTCAAAGTTCAAGTGGGGGCAGCGAAGTAAGAGCTGGACTTACACATTGTGCTGGGAATTATTCTGACTGTGGTCATAGAAAAGCAGAAGCACTAGATGTGGAGAACAGCTTAGAGTACAAGGACCTTGCAGACGAAATCTTGGAGAATAAGCCGACTAAAGTGACGATCTACTTTGATATGGGAGAAATTCAGAAGCGCTAGAGCACGGTTAGTTCAATCACTCCCGTTCTTTCGTTTGACTGACAGTGGGAACCAAGCGCGGCAGTGGAGGGAGCGATAACGACGATGAAGATCCGGGCCTGTATGATGCGAACGGCCTTTCCGATCTTGAGAGGGAGCTGGCCCGACTTCGCGGCAAGCTTGAGAAGAAATACCAGAATGATCATAATGCGGGCTATACATATATTGATGCTGAAACCGGGGAATCATATCCACTGACACCCCAGATGATGAAAGAGTGGTGTCGCGCCATGGTAAGAAACATAATGTATCAATTACCACTTAGCCAACTAATAAGGTACAATCAGTACGATGGACAAGCGACAATCGAAAGGCCCCCAAATTTTGTTGCCACTTTCAATCCAGCTCACCGCAAAATTGCGCTGCATCCCACTCGCATTGCAGCTAGTGCCAATCAGCCAGCCGCGCCTTCTGCACCACAAGGCGATCTTGCTGTCGTGATTGGGCAAGTTGCGGCGATGGTGACAGCACTTGTCGGAGCCCGTAATCCGCCTGTCACGGTGGAGCCAACACTTGTGGCAAAGAACAGCAATGTCCAGACATCTCCTGCCATTCCATCCCCCATGAAACTACCCCCGCTTCCTTGAGCATGCACAGAAGAACCTTGGTGTGGTTGGAGCGCCCACGTACGAGGCCGAGATGCGTAACAACGGCTATGGTCCAGACATTCTGCATCTCTTGGATGATCAAGCCTTGGTGGATTGTGGACTCAGCAGAGGGGATGCAGTACGCATGAGGGCTGGTGCACAGGACTGGTGGAAAGGTCCTGACGCCAAGAGGAAGAGAGCACAGATGGATGACAGCACAAGCGACAGTGATATCGGTGGTCCCGGCGGGTCATGGTGGAGGTGGCAGTGCATCTAACAATAACAATCCATCCACACCGCCGAGCAAGAAGATGGCATTCGAGTTGCGTTATGACGATGGAGGAGCACAAAGATTCTGGGGCCCACGACTCACACCAACGAGTTCGCAATCCGAGAACGACAAAAATACATATTTCAAGGCTGGAGGCGTTTGGCTTCCGATGCCGCCTGGGGTCCGGCCAGTTCATGACTACGAGTACGCACCCGCGGAGGAGGATGGAGGATCCAAACTGTCGGATGAGGGCCTAGGCACCAGGCAGTCGGACGATAGATTCGCTGTGGAGGCTCTCAATTCACTCCGAAACTCACAATAGCTCACTATAATCATTTCTCACTACTAGTACCTGCCTCAAGTGTAAATAGAGGCTGAATTGCATGAACGACAGACTACTACGCACAGCGGTGCTTCCGGGGTCCCGGCCAAACAAAGGCAAACCCCGTGAGAATTTTTTTCGATTTTCCGCATGATTATGAAAAGCGCTGTAAGAGCAGTGTGGTGGATGTGGTCACACAGGTTCACACCGAAGTACGATGGATGATTACAAAATAACAAGACTACTAGTCCCAGGATCCAATCCGTCATTAAAAACAAAATGTTTTCTATTCTAGGGGTTCGAATTGATCAAACTGGAAGTTCCAAATTCACCACAAACTTATGGATGACTAAGTCAAGATGGCATTGAAGGAGGAATTGATTGTGGCCTTCAGTGGAATCCAATGTATTCCCTTGAATGCAAGACTAAATTTTGATTCATTTTCTGGGTTCATTTGTCATTATAAACGCTTTGCGGTGGAGATCATGAAAATTTGGTTCAATTTCCAGAGTATTCCAGCGTGTCCCAGTAATATTTCTGAGGCGTCGGATTAAAACTCTACGTAATATTCAAGGAATCTGTCAGGATTCATTGCAACCAAATAAATGTTCCACCGCCGAAGACCAATGTGAACCGGTGGAAATTTTATTAGAGGAGAACCATTGAGTTCCAGCAGATTCCATCGGATGACACGGTCAATTGATCAAGGTGAAATATGTGCATCGGCCATGGCGCACGCCAGTGACTTCCAGTGGAATTCAGTGGCTCGTCATAGGAGTCCGCCATCAACCAATGCTGCACGATGCCGATCAGCCGGTTATCAGTGCCGCGCGTATTACTGAGGAGGCGGGCGAGCGCTGGGCAGTGATTGGAAAGAAGAGATCATGATGGGAGTGACTTTGACGCGGTGCACGTTTAGGCCAAACAGCGCCTAACAGCGCGTCTTTTTCTCCTGTGGAAAGTATCATACTCAGCAAATACTTCGGCTGGCGGCAGTAAACCTTCGAGTAAAATGACCTGTGTTGGCTAAGAAAAGCCAAATACTTAATTAGCTCCACTTAAGTTGTAGCCGGTAAAGACCGTTTTTCGAACTCGGGTTGTACTACATCTTAAGTTCTGCAATGTAATACCGTACCTACTGTACCCTACCCTACCTACACTATCTCATTGGGTGAGCTTAAGTTCCTCACTCAAGTTCTGGTGATAAACTTAAGGTCACATAGGAGTCTAAAATATACATATAATAACCTACTTAAGTCGCAGAAGAGGACTTCAGTTCTGTGTATCAAACAGTCAAAGCTAATTTCTCAATTAATGGAAGACTTAAGTTTTTGACCGAACTGAAGCCCATCTTCAGTTCGCGGTGAACTTGAGTTCCAGAAGGTGGCATGAATTCTTGAATTGGCTAATGATATTAATATTGAGGAAAGGTGAATAAAACCACAGAGAACTCATCTCTGGCATGGATAAACAATACTGTGCACCTATTGGGTCGCATCATTAGTTTCTGACTTTATAAACACAATGAGTGGCATACCAGAATGCCACCAGACGGCAGAAAGCCATTGACGTCAGAGGTCTGTCAAAGGTCAGCACAACTGCTTGCACAAAGCAAGTAATGGGATAAAGTGTCGAGGAGAAGAGAAAAGAGGTCTTGGAAGTTAGAGCGAAGTCGAAGTGATGTGTCGTGGTGTGTTTGGTTCTCAGTCGCCCATTCAGTAACATCACGCATTACTCATTCACTTCTCTCTTCTGACCACCACCCACGAACCAACCAAATGTGCCATGACTGACCAACTACCTGCGAAGCCGGGGCCAGGGACGAGGTGCTGCTTCTACCTGCCTCTGCAGGGTGGTGACACTTTTCTTGGCCATTGGAAACTTATGCCACCCGCCAACATCCGAGTTATCAGTGCGACATTGAACGAGGAAGAATGAGAGAGGCAACAGAATAGAATACCAGGTGCAAAATGTTCTAACTGTTTCAACTAACTTACTCCGCAGCTCCGTCGCCTGCACTTCGTCCACGGCACGCCCAGGTACGTGTTATTTTCGTGTCACAGATCATGCACGTTAATGCTCAAGTTGTACGGAACTTAAGTGGGATGAAGTGATGGACTATCTTAAGTTGCCCTGACTTCAGTGGAGCGGGACTACTGAACTTGAATACAATAATTATATCTCCTTGAGTACAATATACTCCTAGTCAATGAATCTCAAGTCGTATGGGACTTAAGTGGGGCAGAACTTAAGTACAATGTATCTCAAGTTCCTGCATGGAACTCAAGTTCAGGCAATGGGGGGTAGGGGGGAGGAGCCGGGGGGGGGGGGGGGGGGGGGGTGAGGTATGCGGAACTTAAGTTCCGCCATAACTTAAGTCCGAAATACAGTCTTAACCGCCAAAACTTAAGTAAACCTAATTTTATTTCATGAAAAGCTGCTGTTTCCACATGTGTATATCTGGTCCAGCAATGTGGCGGCATCCAGAAAGGAAATCAACCATGCCCCTCACCATCGCGAAAGGAAATCTGCAACAAATGGGATGAGCCAGTAGTGCTTGAGAATTATAAAATGGCAGATGACGTGAAGTGGCGACATTTGGATATATTGCATGCGAAATGAGGAGATAGGAAGGAGATAGTGCGAAAACCGTCGTACACGTAGGAATCACACACTTCTGGGGACTCGGCGTTTTCGCACATAGGAGCACAGAGAACCCCGATGCGAGCCAAATGAAAATCTGAAAGCAACTTGTCGCAAAGACGGTGCACGCTGTGCGGTATCCCAAATATGGTGGTCAAACATATCTGAAGAAAAGCAAGCACAACGCGCAAAATCCTCCCTAATAAATAAACACTTGAAAGGGAGCATGGAGTGTGAGCTGGGGAAATAAAATAAAAAATAGTCGCCTCAAGCTTGCTCAACATTCCCCATTACGAAACAGGAAGCCATGCCAATAAGAAACCCTCAACTAAATGGTAGAAGAAAGGAGGAAAACCCTCATCCCCGCCCTATCGTCCAGCTCTTGCGGCGCCCTGTCTGTCCGTCCGCAAATATACAGACATTATATCTGTACGTAGATTAATAATCAGAAAAAAATTTCAGCAAGTATGCGGGAAACGATGAATTAATTTAATTAAAAGGAGGAAGCAGTGAATTATTTGGAAGAAGAACACTCACATCGATGCGCAGGCAGCAATAGTCGCGCCGAAGGGAGGAGATGACCATTGAGCGCCGTCAGGATGGTCTGTTGGATAAGATTTTTGCAAATTAACTGTCAACAGGAGGGGTGCCACTTTTTGGGGCTTATATATCTTTTGATGTATTCCTCCCACAGGTACAATTCTATGTGCATTCTCAGCATCACATGTGCGGGTATGAAGATCTGTTGATGTTCCACACCTGAAAATAGACCATATGTTTCACGTGTAGCAAAAAGAAGAGTGATAATACTCCTTGAATCCTGGAACTTCCATTTCGCCATTAAACACATTGGTATCTCAACCCCAGGTGAACGGGAGGAAAGGTCAAAGACAAAAGAGCTGTGTGGCCATCCGGAGATGATCAACAACATCTGCCACCTGAGCTTCTCGCGGGAGATGGGATCACAACAGGAGGATTCCATCTCCACTCAGAGCGCTGCTTACACCAATCCGCAGCAGCCCTGTCAAGAACGAAGAGATAGGTATCTATCTGATCCCAAAATCAATCTGCAGGAGTGCAATGAATCTTCACGGGCTCACCTGCCCTCATTGCATCCTCCGATGATTGTTCCTGTCAATGCGGCGATTACGAAGGGCGATTTGCTGGCTTTGTTGCATTGCTATAACACACGTTGAAATTCAAAGGAAAGTACTTCGAGATGCATATGAGTATATTGTAACCTGAGAACCATGAACATTGTGGGCCGCTGAAAAACTGCTGAATTTGAACAGACAACATGAAGTGGCGACATCTGGATATATTACATGTGAAGATAGGGAAGTGGCCTACTAAGACAATCAAAGGAAGCACACATTCTCTGGAGAGCCGGCGGGTTTAACACTACACATAGGAACACAGAGAACCCCAGTGGGGTGACATCGAGCCAAATCCGCAACCATACGGCGAGAACGGCGCCGAGTCAAACAGAGGGCTACAAATGAGACTTCGGTGTGCATTCTCGGCCAATATGCACCAATTCGTTATGAAAACAATCCCAAGACACCTTCAGTGCTCCAAGCGCGGTTTAGCAGCGCTTTCAGAATGGACTTGGGTTCAGAGTTATCAACTACCGCTAGGATGTTTGGTAGCTCAGTTATAAAAATCGATTCAGGGCTACAAACGACGCAGGAACACAGCATCTGGAGCTATAAAAAAAACCCAGAAGAAAAATCACCTAGATTCCCGCAACCTGCCGCCAAACAACCTTCTTCGCATTTACTTCCAATGCATGTATGAGGAAACCACACACTAGTGTCATCGAATTCCCACTCCACAAGTTCTGTAGCAGGTACGTCAACTGTGAAGGTAAATAACGTACGTTATTAGCTTTCCGTTTTACCAAAAGAATAAAAGAGGAAACCATGCAACAAACTTTGGAGGAGATGGAATAAAATAACGAACGGACGTACCTCCGAAATTCCGAAAGGCACGTGTCCCTGTCCGCCCCTATTACGCCCCAATTCAGCCGCCCCCTTCTCTCGGTGCTTTAAGGATGTGGGGTGGGGTGGTGAGTAGGTAGTATAAAAATTGGGAGGATTGGGGAAAGACAAGCTGGCGAGCGAGCGCGATACCAGGCATGGAGAGGAATGACAAAGTGAATGAGTGTATTATGAATTGGCGAATGAAGTATCGGGAGGATGGGGGAAGGACGGCCGTGTACGCGCCATAATAAAAATGCCGGGCTTTATAACTGCGGAATTCCCCAAAAAGCAGGCAAAAAAAACATGAACAAGGAAGCACACACCGCAAAAGTTCGCGCCACCAAAAATAAAGCACGGTGAAGAACGAGTGCCCTCTCTTGTAATCAACAACATATAAACTCAGAAGCAACCCCTCGAAGCTACACACCCAGCCCGTCCCGTCCAGCCCCCGTGTCCATGAGGTGGAAAAATATGCGACCGCGCGCGGGATCATTCCCAGGGTTGGTGCGGGATGTGTAGGCGGGGAGTGAGAAATATAAAATAACAGTCACTGGTGGGTGATGGACATGTATCAGAGAGAGAGAGCACGCGAAGGAAGAAAAGAGGGTGGGAGAGCGCCAAAAGAAGACGGTAGAGTGAGCGAGCTCCAAAAGAAAAGGGATAGGGCGGAATGGCGCCAAGAACAAGAAAAGAAAGAGAAAGGGAAAGAGAAATAGAAGCGCGAGGCAGCTTCGTGCAGAAAGAAACTGCCATAGCGTCGACGCGATGAGCACCGATATCGTATTCCACTCTCGTGGGCATCACGCACGCGCGCGCGCAGCCGAAATACTAGCTCAGCCGAAATACTCAACAGCGTGAGCCCCGCGCAGCCGACAAAGAAGCAAAAAGAGGAGTCCCTCCACACACAAGGCAGAACGCCCAACAAAAGATGGAGAAGAAAATCCCAAAAAGAGGAAGAGGAAAACGAATGAAAACGGGAGAACAAAACTCACTGCCCCGCGCTTCCTTCTTGCTCTCTTCCGGACGCGAATATATCTGTCAGCAAGCCGACAATCAACATAACTTCAACGAGTGCTAACACATAGTTAAATTAGAACGAAGAGCTAATGGATAAAGAAGATGAATAGGGATAGATGAACGAACCAACAGACGCGCCGATGCGCAGACCCCAGGCAAAGCTCGCGAACGGTCAAACTGATACCGGACATCTCTGAACGTCTAAACCAACACACGATGCGAATGCGGGTAAAATCGAAAGATAGAAAGGACAAGACGATAGGAAGAAAGGGAAAGAGAAGGAAGGAAACAGCGCACCAACTATCCACCGCGCTGCTGAATCTCCATCTTCGCGCTGAGGCCCGCCCGCGGGTGTCAGTCAGAATCGAATGGAGTGAGCAAAATACAAAATACGCCCAAGACGATGCGGACAGACGCACCGCAGAGGTCTTGGCGCGCTGCGGAACAGGCACAACATGACTTCGCGCTCGCCTGTGCCGCGCCGCAGAAGCCTTCGTCGCCACACCATGGCCAATAACCCCAACCGCACGGCCCAGTGCCCCCAAGAAAAACAGCGCAATGCCCAGCACAAAAAAGGCAACGAAAGATATGGGGGAAAATACGCATTGCGGGCACCACACCCTCCGTACGGCGTGCGCGCGTCAAAGTAAGTCATGTCTGCCTCGACGTTTTCCTGGCGCGCACCCCCAAGAAAAAAAGCGCAGTCGTAGAAAAAGACTCGTAAAAAATGATGGGTAGAAGGAAACCCGCGCCGCCTTCCTCCACGTTTCACTCCCCGCCGTGGGCAGCACACTCTCCCGCCACCCACGGGACACGGCGCGCACGTCCCAGTCGGCACAGGTTATGTCTGCCTCCACCGTAGCGTACGCGCGCACCGAAAAAAAGGCGCAAGGCGCAATGCGCAAGTTGCGCATCACAAAAAGAAAGCGCTAGAAGGAGACACGCACCGCGCCTCCTCCTCCCGCCGGTCCACGGGAGAGCACGTCGGGGACTGCCTCGACGTTCCGCGTCGCCACAACAATAACCCCAACCGCGTGCCGCAGTCCACGCCAAAAAAGAAACAAAAAAGCAACGCACAGCGCAGAACAAGAAATAAAAAATACGGAGAATCGATACGAAACACGCCGGCGAAAGATATGAAGAACATACCGCGCTAGCACAAATGTCCTGCGGGCGGCGGGGGCAAGTTAAGACAGTGCCTGCTTCCACCGTAGTGGGTACGCGCACCCGCCCTGCAGTCGTCGAGCACAGCCTCGAAAACGGCCCATCCCCCGTCAAAAACGCCACGAGCACCCGACAAAACGCCCGAATATTATCCGCCCCGTTACCTCCTCACCTCACCCCATCTCCGCGCACCTCCTCGCCCTACGCCTCTGCGCTGTGAGGGGCGCAGATGGGTGGGTATAGAGCTCGGTGCGGAGCGCTGGATCTGAAAATACAATGGGTGGGTGGTGGTGGTAGCACAGGATGGCGCCGCCTGCCGCATGAGACGGGTGGAAGAGCGTAGCCGCGAGTGGAAGGAGCGTGTGCGTCGGCGGTGTGGTTTCTGGCGCGCGGAGTGGTTGAGACGGGATATAATGTTACTCTTTGCTCATGCGCATGCTGGTAGGCCTAGTAGCTGTAGCCATAGCGGGTTACGAGGGCGTCACGCGTGCTTGTGGTCGTCGTGTGTGCGCATGGCCGAGATGGTTCGTCGGTATCTGTGGCACGCGACCTAGCGCAAGGGTTAAGTACTAGTGTGCGTGGAATGGATGGGGTAGGAGGAGGATGCAGGTGGGAGAACGGACGGACGGGCGAGGCACACCTGCATATGCTGGACCAGGGTAGCTTTGGGATGGCATGGGTGAAGTATGGGAGGGGAGCAAAGGAGCGACCGAAGATACGTGCGGAGATGGCGGGGCCCGGCGGGCGATGTGCCTGGGTGCGGACTATTCGGTCTTTTTTGTCGGGAGAAGCGGGGGCTTCCGGCCTAGTGCTCGATCTGCGACCACCAATTCGTCCACGTCCACGGGCATTGGGGCGCAGCAGCCTCGGCAGTGTGCAGGGCGGTTACATTGGTGTGGAGTGGCTGCATCCGATTGTGCGATCGGTGGCGTAGCCCATCCGTGGCGGCGGTGGAGGTAGCGGATGATGACGACGCGGCGGTGGACTCGAGCAAAGCAAGGACTGCATGTGCTCTTGAGCGTTGTGAAGCGCGTGCGGAGAGTCGAGAGGGTATATGCGTCGGGTGCGAGAGCCGATGACGACGAGGAGTGTGCGGATATTGGCGGAGGGCACGCGCGTGCGGACTCGGAGAGGCTGGCACATCATTGACGCAGTGAGTGCAACGGGCCAGTGGGGCGAGCAGCGGGCAAGAGTCGGCCCGGGCCGTGTCGTGGATGGTAATCATGCTCATAGCTGTATTGCGCCGAAACCGGCTGAGTGTGCGGGCTATTGGTGGTCCACGGCTTCGTTGTCTGCGACTTCATCGCCTTCTATTGGGAGGCGTGCCAGTGGGGTAGGCGCGAGCGGCACCGTCCTAGTACATGGAAAAGTATGCATGGAGTGGATCCGGAGGAATGCAGAGCCTGAGGAGGTTGTGGACGGATGGGTGGACCTGCCACACCTGCACCGAAGGAAGCAATGACGGGTCGCACGTGTGACCCGAAACATGGCATAACAACGCGCCTTTTTTTAAAGCGCTAGATCTGTGGAAATTGCCGTGCTTAGGCTGACTCGAGTACAGGTAGCTTGAGTAAACCTCCAAATGAAATAAGCAATAATTCTTTCTCATATGCGGGGCCCAGAACCGACTCACTTGTGAGGCGTGAGGTCCTTCCACCCAACTAGGCGCACAGCCGCCAACCGCGACCTATGGCAAAGAAATGTAGAGATATCCTGTTTCAATTTTTCCGCTCTCAGACCCACTTGAGTTATTTTAATGGCCTACAACGTGAAGTAGTACTATTACATGCACTTGCAGACGAAAAAATTGAAATAAAAATGTCATTCTTCGTCCAATGTCTTGAACAGAGGGTAATTTCTGTACTGATTGCATCCTTCATTGCAGAGAATTATCTCATACAGTTACCAAGGCTCGGAGTTCCACTTTACTGGGAAAGGAGAAGTAAACAATAAAAATAACAGATTTCTTCGCCGAATGGCAGTGAATCAGACCTGAGTCAAACAAGGTTCTCCTTCCAGCCATGGGTCAAAATTACATGGCGATGTGACGTAGGATGATCCTGCTATCAGACCATGTTTCCATTTATTTTACCTTCTATGCTTCGACATTTTCAGCTCTGCGCGAAGGAAAAGGCACTCAATGCTTATTGCCTGCGAAAATATACTAATACAGCTGGTTCAAATAGATGAATCATATCGGAATGTATCCGACTCTTTGAAATACTTTCACGCAACGCAACATAAAAGACTCCGTCTCAACACCGATTTCTAGACATAATACAATTTACCACAGCTAGTTCAATCAAATACATAACTTGGGGCAGCATGCTGCTATTGAGTGCCCTTTGATGTACCTTGCACACATTGTAGTCAGTAAAACAGAATGAATGAACGAAAACATCTGAAACCGGGTCATGCATCAGACCCGAATTGACTACAAATCATGGTTTAAACCATCAGTGAATTTGTTCCAGACTCAAACCTTGGGGAACAGCTCCCGAGTCTTGTTCAGCCCGCTTGGTGAGATTCCAACACGGAAAATAGGAAATGAAAATGAAAAAACAAACAAACATACTGCTCATACACATATAAGCACACTGCTAGGTTGGGTGGATATTTCGAAGTATTTAAGGATGCTTGAGAGATAACCTACGAGAGGAAGGGTAATCACTTTGCCTTCACAATTCAGATCAGATTTAATCACACTCAATGATGGTAAAATAATAAATAGGCAGGCTACATATTGGACAAAAGGCTATGATCTAGACAAGGCATGCTGTGCACACCAGGAAGAGGTGGGTATGTATTCGCCCAAATATGGGTGGAGCTGTGGAAAATTGAAGAGATGGAACAACAAGATTGAAGCACAAACCCTGACTATCCAATATCCAGACTAGCATTCAAACCAAAATGTCTTGCTTCCCCTTGTCCCCGACATCACTTCCTTGAGCCGATTTGTCCTCCTGCTTCTCCTCAATGATGTATGCTTCGTCCCGTACATGCAATTCCGAAAGTTGCTGAAGTTGTTCCTCATACTCTGCCAAAACAGCAGAGTCGGCCTCTGCTAGCTTTCCATCAATCCTGAGTATATCCTTCACCTGGGAAGATCTTTCAAACAAGGGCCTGGCTGCCTTCCACAATTCAACTGCCTTAATGGCCTCTCCACGATCATTCAGTATATCCGCAATTCGAACCATACAATCTGCCCTCCAGCGATGGACATCCATAAAAGTGAATCCTTCAAGAGCAACATTAAACAGGCTGAGGGCTGTTTCATCATCACCTTGAGCAGAAAAAATCTGGCCAAGACAACGGAATGCTTGCATTGTCTGGTGCTTCTCCTTGTACTTAAATGCCAGGCTAAGGAATATTCCTGCCCATCGGAGAGTGGTCATGATATTATTCAGTCCTGTGGAAAGATCGGAAAGTTTTGCAAGGCCTTGGAGTGCTAGCTCTGCTAAGGACATCTCCTGGGAGGAAATGACAAATTCATTGAAGGTTGAATTTGCTATCACATGGTCCCCATTCCGGAGGCAGAGTTCAGCAGATGTATAATCAACTATAAGATCTAGGTGTCTGCTGCTATATCCATACAAGGCCTTCAAATGAGACTGAGCCATGTCCAGATGTTGGTGAATGATTTTGGAGTCAGCACCAGTGGCAATATCAATGAAGGCGATGTTCAGGTTTGCCAGTATGGTATTGTCGGAAGTTGGCTGGCGGGATGCAATGGTGACTTGCAGGTTACGAGATTCCAGATAATCAGATTTCAGAAGGTGCACTTCAGCCTGAAAATTTAGGATCTTAGCTCCAATCCACTTCTTTGTTGACCAAGAGTAGCCAGGATGTGTCTGGCTTTTTGCAGAAGACATTGAGCATGCTGATAGTTTGCCAATATTGTGTGACATATGCTTGAAGTAGAGAGGACCAGCTTGGAAATAGATGTCCCCCATGTGCTCGGCATATCTATACGCTTTCTTGGCATGTGTGAGTGTATTCAAGGGTTTTCCAGGTCATATACAAGATGTTGCATATGCTGGTCCAATGTATAGATGCCAACAATGGTGGTATCCAATACTTTCTGCCAGAGAATAGGCTGTTTGAAAATCCTTGAGGGCAGTGGCCAAATCAGACTTCCCAAACTGGAAGTAGATTCCCAGAGCAAAGTACCATCTGGCTGGTGAGAAATTAGTTAGGTGAACATAAACACAGTGATTGTGTCTTACCCTGTTCCAGTGGGTCTTTTGATATGAAGTGGTGAGTTCCTAGGGTGATGTGGCTATTGAAATCCAGATCAGGCAAATTGTCAGAGCTTTGCAGCAGCTCAATAAGATATTCCCCAAAAATTGGATGGCCTTTCCAATGCAGCATTTGCCCAGAAAGCTGCAGCAACAGGGGTGAATATGTGTCTTGAACCCGATCATAGAAACGATTGAGGAACAGAATGCTCTCAAAATTCTGGACAAGATCAGACCCCTCTTGTTCAAGCCCATCATGGAGAACAGTGTTGAAGTTTCCCAAATTTTGTGAGATTTGGGGGAGTAACTGTGCTACATTGAGATTCTTGAATTGGTTCCAAAGATCAAGAATTTGATGGAAGTGTTCCCGTAGTTTTAGCTTTAAGGCATTTGCCGGAGGATGAATATCAAGGATATGCTCTCGTATTGGAACCAGAACTTTGAGATGTTGATCCTGGCCAACAAATGCAAGGGCTGTTTGAATAAGAATGGCCTTGCAGGCCAGAATGTTAGGGAGTGGCAGTTGGGCCTGCACCAGATCTGCATCTGCCAACCCATCTGGGAGCAGGGACAAAATGCTGAGCAATTCCTGAGCATCTGTGGTCATCCGGGAGCTGGTGTATGACAACATGATGGAGATGTCCAGGCTTGATTGCTGATCATACCCATTTGAAAGCATCCGAGTACTTTCTGATTTCCAACGGGAAAGTGCCTCAGCACAGCCTTCAGAACCAGCAACACTCGCAATGAGGTTGACCGCTAGTGGAAGGTTCCCTGTCAGTTCAAGGAGTGCTTTGATGCTGTCATCATCGTGGCCATCATTAGCAACCTTGATGAAGGTCTGCTGAGCAGCCACATTGGAAAGTGGTTTGAGAGGGGCCAAGAAGGGGCGGGTCCATTTGACTTTGCTTGGTCGCTCTGCACCTCTCACGGTGATCTACAGTAGGTTAAAGCTATTATTTGATCAGCTTGTAAACATGACTCACCATAAGACCCAAGTGGGGGACATCAGTCAGGAGAGATAGGAACTCTTCAACTTCAAAGCGAGATGATAGGGTTTCCCAAGTGGTCTCCAGATTGTCAAGGACCAGAAGAGAAGGAGGAGCATGGGAAAAATAATGTGCAATCTTGTTTGCCATCTTTGAGCCCTTCTCCAGTCCAATGTGGGCCGCAATTGTCGCTGCCAGCTCAGTGCAAGTGGGGCTTGAGTGACATGGAACAAAGTATCGGTGCAAATACTTGGCTTCCACTTCTGGGTTATGGAGAGCCGCTGTGGCAAGGCTGGTTTTTCCCATGCCCCCTGCCCCTAGGATAGCAATGTGGGCAGACTCCTGCACTAGAATATTCACCACATCCTGGAGCTCTGCTTCACGTCCATAAAAAATTTGTGGGAATGGTGGAAGTAGACCAAAGGAGCCTGAACTGTTCAAGAACTTGAGGGAGATTGATTCTGGTTGCAGATTTGACTCACCTATTATTCTCTAAACTTGACAGAGTTCCTGCCACCTAACAACCATGAGTCAAGAAATTACTGGTCATCATTTGTTACCCACTGAGGAGAGATCAGAACCAGTGAGGTCAGGGGCAGTCTTCAGAGCTTGAGCCTGCAAATGATTTGGATATGGTTTGAGATACATTTAATCTGATTTACCTTGAACAATTGAACCATCCTGCTGAGCTCTTGCTTGCATGTTTCCAATCTTTCCACAGCCTCAGGCTGCCTGAAAAGTCCTTTGATTTTTCCCAGAGTTCCCTTTTGTTGTCTATTCAGGACTGTGAACAACTTTTCAAGTGCCCTGGTACAAAATATCAAATGAATTCTGGTCATGATTAAATGGGACTCACTCTGTGAATTTTGCAATGTCATACAGGAGTGTTGTTGGAAGGACACCCTCAATTTCGGAAGTTGAATGAAGCTGGACAATGATACACAGGATTTCATGAATCTGCTCCATAATCTCGGCATATTCTTCCTTGTTTGATCTGATTGTCTGTTTTTTTTTGGCTAAATATGGTGCCAATGGCCAAAAGAATTGACTTACTTCTATGGACTTCGTAATCGACAAGCACAATGCAGCAGTAGAGCCAAGGAAAGGCACTTTTGCTGTTTCTGCAATGCTTTGGGCAGCAGTAGCAGCCAAGATGATATATTGGATAAGATTCTTGAAATTCGCTGTAGTAGGCATGGTGGGCATTAGTGATGGGAGAGACACCACTCGCCAGGGTTTATGTATCTTTTACTGTGTTCCTCCCACAGATACTTCCACGTGCATTCTCAGTATCACGTCATACGTGCACATATAGGTATCTGATGCCACCGAAAATAACCTCTGTTTCAAATGTCGCAAAACAAATCTCAGAACACTCCTTGAATCCTGGTGCACTCTCCATTCTGTACTCACATATTGGTGTCTCACCCTTGAATTTAAGAACTCAGGTGAAAGGGGAGCAGAAGTAAAATACCCTAGAGCTGTGTGGTCATTCCCTGATGCTCCACCAAATCTGCGGGCTGAGCTCCTCGCAGGAGAATTCCCAGCAGATGGATCCCATCTCACCTCAGTGCGCCACCTACAGCAATAGGGCACTGCCGACATACGGAGCAGAAGACAGTTCCCTGATCCCACATATCAATCTGTCACAATGCAATGATCATCTTGCGCCCTCGCTACATCATTTGATGATTAGGAGCCGCATATTTGCGAGCGTGGTTCACGAAAGATGGCCGCAGAGCACGATGTCCCGAAATGGAGATCGTTCTGCACCTAATTGATCCTGCATGATCCGGTTCTTCCGGTAGATTAGATTGTTACATTGAGCTTCCGGTATCTGCCACCTTATACGCGGCCTAAATATCCCGGGAGTGTAAATGTACAAGAAGTGAAACTGAAATAAAACCATGCCTCACCAGGCATGTAAATCACCACTCAAAATTCCCAAAGCCGCGCTATTGCAGAGAATGTTCAGAAAAGTATCTCGACACCCTCAGGGATGTTGGACATCTGAGGATGCGCAGCTTACCATAGTCTCGGAGCCGCCAGAGCCCCAATAAAAAATTGACACTTAGAAGAAAATGTAGCTTCAACTGTAATGGGTTTGTGATCGTTGAATTAACGGTAGATGATTTTAAAACCAAGAAAAAGTCAGTATGTGAATTAATCGAAGCTGATAAACACATACAGAAGAAGGTATGCCAAGGCTCTGCGTCAGCTGCCCAGCTGTATTAGAAGAGCAAAGGTTATTAATCTATGTACGCCGCGTATTGAGCCGCATTGAGTGTTCCAATTCAGCTCGAGCTACTGAAATAAAAAAAGTACGTGCCTGGTTGAACCCTCGGGCCCCAGTGACTTCCAAGGAGGCGCTCGTGGAAAATGGCCATGGAGATTCTCAGTCCGATTTATAAGGGGAGAATATGAGGGAATACTCAGAGCGCGCTGCTAAACGACGACGTGGGGCGGCAGATTGAACCCCGTTGCAATTGCACCTTGCGCTCTTGAGTTTATTTTTTGTGTAAACAAACAGTGCAAATGAATTAAAAGATGAATTCGAGGCGAATCATATGCCTAATAAGTGCTGCATCCTCGATTCGAGTCGAGTCGACCGTGTCTTGGGAGTCTGAACATGCGCAGCGTTGATATGAATCCGGGCCCCATGCTCTGAAATTAGTCGGAATATTTGAAGAAGAATTCGTTACGCGCCTAGCTTGCGTGGATTGTGGGTGCAGGACCCCCGCTTCTACCAGAGACCGCTGCCTCAGGCTGTAGAATATTGTACAGCAGTACTGAGCAGACACTTTTGATGCGGGTGCAGTGATTTGTAGCCTAGGTTCTGGCCAGGATTCGAGTGGATTGTGCCCAATATATATATGGTGCATTTTCCAGAGTCCAGGGGGGGCTTCGAACGAACGGCAGAGGGTGCGCAAAGAAGTGTTGACAGTTGTTATGATGGACGCGTTTGATGCGATGGAAGTCCCGTGAAGGAGCTATTTTTATCTTGGTTACTATTGGCTTGACCGATGTCTGTTAGAGGATTTCGCTCCGGATGGACATAAATCTTGAAACACGGTGGCTGATCTTGGATAAACCAAGATACAAAATGCATTTATTCTTTGTGCTCCGACAAGTTTACAGCTTAAATCTTTGGCTGTAATACTTTGCTAAATATCCTGAATCTCCCTCTCTTTTCTCCTCTTTTCTCTCTTTTCTCGACTTGAAAAACTTGAGAAAATGCAATCTCTCCACGGACATAATCCATGAGCCGTGAGCGTTGCTGCATTGCTTTGCAATTAAATGGTGTTTACTATCGCGCACGTCGAAACGAAAACTTAGACAATGGCTATATCTTGTAAACTGAGACACATGGGCATTTTGGAAAGCTGAAAAAAGTGAAAAACTCGATAGAAGAAGCCACGTCCGAATGTGTAAGCCTCTGGTGTCAGAAATCATGCCTCCGATATTGCCAGCCAAACGGAGTCCCATGCCCGTGGCCCCGGGTAATCGTGTTCCATAAGTATAAAGAACCGCACTCTGCGGGCATGGCGTGGGCGGATCAGAAGAGTCTGAGAAAAAGAATCACAGGTGGGATCCGCTGAGTTATTAATGGGTTTTAGTACCTGACGCTTCTAAACTGTATATGACGGGTTTCGAGGAGACAAGAGACGGGAATTATCCGACAGTACGAAGAAAAAAAAGGCACGCAGCTCAGATTGCCCAATCATTTGCGCAAGCCTGGGTAATTTGACAAAAGAAGCATTGAAATTGACTTCCGCCCTACAACCTCATCCACGACTCGGTTCATGTACCCATAACCTATTTTCACGGCCCGCACCCCCCGCATTCTGTAAACACCTTGTGGCCGTGTGAGTTGAGGGAGAAGGGGAAAATACGAGGGAATTAATGTCGTGGTGGGGATGATGGCCCTCGCGTCCATCCGATACCCTAAACAAACGCGGAGAGAAAAATAAAACTGAACAAAAAGCAAACTCACAAACTGCTCCTCGAACCTATGAGCCCAGCCCTTGTTTCTGAAACCGCGGGATCATTCCTTGCGTTTCGGGGGGCTGTGCGGTGTGAGTCGATAACAAAAAGAAGGAAGGCAGGACTGTGAGCGGGAGTGAGAGTGTGGCAAAAGAAGAAAAGAAGGCGGAGCTCCAAAGAAAAATAGGAAGTCGCGGCGCGCAACAAGTCCCATCGCCCGTTTTTAGCGTCACCGCGAGCAGCTGCCACCCAATCACCGCGAGAGTCCCGCGCAGCCAAACA
The DNA here is from genome assembly GCA_029282285.1 of Mycena rebaudengoi. NCBI lineage: Eukaryota > Fungi > Basidiomycota > Agaricomycetes > Agaricales > Mycenaceae > Mycena > Mycena rebaudengoi. Next base: position 595,466 of record JARJCX010000035.1, read on the forward strand.
AAAAAAAACGAATAAAAAATCCCGCAACGCACGCCCGCCTTGAAAGCAAGCCACGCCAATAAGGAACCCCAATAAAGGGGAGAATAAAATGAAGAAAAAAAACCGGGATGATCGCCCCCCCACAGGGCCAAAATCGCGTCCCCGACGCGCCAGTCCCGCGCAGCAGAGAAAAACAAAAGCACTCGGCCACGCCCGCCCAGCGGTCCCCACAACGAGAACGAGAAGCCACGCCATTAATAAGAAACCCTAAACAAAAAAGGGAGAAGAAAAGGGTGGGAAACACTCACCCCGGGTCCCCGCCCCTCATCGTCCACGTCTTGCGGCTGCCTGTGTCCGCGAATATGAAGACATACCTGTGAATTCTGTTAATAAATTCAGTGAGTATGCATGTGGGCGCGCAAAACGAGGGATGAAGTTAATTAGGAGGAAGCGAAGAATTATTATAAATAACCAGAATGAAAAAACAAACAAACGAGGAATTCATTGGAAGGGGGAATAGGACAGTAATGCGCAGCTATATAGCTGAAGGCGCCCATGAACATCCAGACGCCCAACCCACAAACGATACACATAGAAGAAACGAAACCGAAAATGAAAGAAACGGAGAAACAGCTCACCCATCCGACGCAACCTGTGATCTCTGTGCAGAGGTCCGCGTGTTGGTTAGTTGGAAAATTGAGCGAACATCCGCGGCACGGCTGAGTGGAAATAGACGACCCATGCGTGGTCGGTCGGCCGACACGACGCAAATCGGCAGGTGTTGCAGTGACTGAGTATGCGCAAAAGGAAAAGTATTGATTTAATTGAACACGAAGAGAAGAATTATTGACTAGAAAGATGATAGGATAAGGGAATGAACAGTCGCAGATGGCCAGACAGCAATAGTCATGCCGATGCACGGCTAATCAAACGTCGCGCACGGTCAAGATAATAAATGATGGCGAACGCGGACATCCCGACGACGAACAGAAGCGCAAAGAAGCAGAGAAAAAAAACACACACATCCAAAGCGTTGTGCGGCAGCTGCTATATCTGCGAAGAGGTCCGCCTGCGTTAACGAGGGGGAGGACCTGTGGGTGCGAGTTAGAAGGACGACGTAAAGGTAGACGCGGTTTTCTCATCGTGGCGCGCTGCGGAACAAAAACACTAGTCGCGACTCACCACAGGCACCAATCCCACCCCACCCCGCCCGCCGTACGACACGCGCTACACCAGATCGAACCAACACACCGGATCGAACCCCGACCGCCATTCCATACTCCCAGCATTCATTCCCCTGCCGCGTTTAACACAATCTCCCGCTGGCCCGCGGCGTGCGGCAGGCTCGTGGGGGTAGATGATGTGGGCACCACAGGCCGCACCCGACAAAAAGCTGGATGTTCCCTCCAGTTCCGCCACCTGCCGCGAAGAAGGCAAGATCCGCGAGCGGAGGGGCGTGCGGAAGGTAGGGGAGCTGACGGGTGAGTTGGAGGAGGAGGAGGAGGGGCGCGTCGTCCAATGCGCAGTGAAATCTAGAATGCGGGAGCAGCGGGAGGGGGTGTGGGAGTGCAGGGTGCGTGGACTACTCCTCCCTCCTTCAGCAGAAGGCGGGGTGGGGTGCCAGCGCGCGTAATGGGCGGGGAGAGCTAAGTGGGATGTGGAGAGAGCGCAGTGGGAGGCGGAGGGATATGACGAGCAAGATGGCGAGGGAAGTGGATGAACGGCGCGCGCAGCATGCGGAGTGTGCGCCGTAGCTGGGCGGATTCGTCTTGCGCGGTGGATAGATAGAACGGCTTTGGCAGAGAAGAGCGCAGATTTGAGGGCCAGGACTTCCGAGCGCGCGAAAGTGCGGCGGTGCGGAGGGCGGTTGGTAACCGCCCTCCGCACCTCCTTAGCGGTTACGTTTTCCTGCAATAGCTTGCAGCACATCGGTGGCGGCGGCACTGGAAGTAGCGGAACACAAAGATAACGCAGCAGTAGTGCATCGAGAAGCGTGGTGAATGGCACGGCGTCCCGGCTGCGCGCGCGCTCGAGAAAATCTTCAGGCGTGTGTGGAGCGTCGAAAGGGAGCACGCCTGGAGTGTTGCTGAGTGGAGTGTCGGCCGGGCTCTGGCTGTGTTCGTACTCGTAGCTGCAGTACTGGCAAACGTAGTTCTGGTAGACGTAACGAGTGCAGACACAGAGTTTTTCGTCTGCACCCCGTTCCGCACGCGGAAAGCTTGTGGGTGCTCCAGCTCTTCGGCCTTTGCTGCTTATTCATCTTCCAGTCGCCTCAGCGAGGGGTTTGCTGGTGTTGAGCGTGCGGGCGGCGTACCTGAATGAGTGCATGCAGAGTGGGTTGGGTAGCAGTGGGAGGATGGACGGAGGGCGAAGGCGGCGTTGGTCAAAGGAAGAGACAACGGGCTGACGGCGCGTCGGCACGTGTATGGCCAAAGACGCCACAACAACCCGCTTTTTTCCCAGCGCTCAACTCGGGCTTGCACCCAGGTTCAAACTTGTGTTAACCAAATTTGTTTGAACATGTAATTAGTGCAACAAATGGGACCCGGTAAAAGTGACGCAAGTGTTAACCCATTGAAGTTGCAATTGTGTATGGCAAGGCTGAGGTGACTGAGGATAATTTGAACTTATTTTTAATCGAGTTTTAGACCAAAGTGGGAGGCTTAAATTGTATTTATTTTCATTCACAGGTCGCTTACATGCATGAATATAATCCTGGAGTCCGGTTTTCCAGGTGGCTAGAAACGACGTAGAACTCGTGCGCGCTGTCAATGCAACACTTCAGAGACGGGTGGCTCACCGGTCCAATAGGCGAGCGCGTGAGGGGGCGGAGGAGGTTGGCCCGCACTGTGTCTCCTCGTATTCATACTCGTAGCTGCACTGGACGTAGCCGTACCTAGCCGTAGACCGCAAGCGAGGCTTCGCGCTGTTTCCTCTGTCCCAACTTTGCAATTTCACCGATAAGGCGCTCTAAGGCCTTATAAGGCCATAAGAGCTGTGGCCCTTAAAGCTTCTTATCGGAATAAAGATCTCGCATAAGATGATGTTTTTTTCGCTAGGATCGCGGCTATTGGGATATTGTGGTATGCAGAATCAAAGTTTCCATTGAAAACATCATTTTGGACATGAAATACTGGCGGTGCGCGGCTCAAACGCAACACAGGCTTTAAAACAAATTTTGCCCGCGTTAGTTGTGGGCGCTTATCATAGCTTATGTGTTGCTAAGCTTATTATAAGCAGTTGATAAGGGCTCGTAATAGAAGCTTCTTATAAGCTTATGTAAAGATAAATTTGCGACATCGTCTCCGATTGGAGTTTTCGTTTGAGTGTGGGCTTGCTGGTGTCTGTGTTGGGAGAGGCGTAAAGGTGCGATATTCTGGCGCGCGCGCGAGCTTAGAAGGTGCAGTCGCGTGGATTGCGGGAGGACTGGTGAGAGGGTGGTAGATGGACAAGGCGCATCTCCGGGTGACCTGGTGTGTACTTAGTACGAAGACGCGAGGTTATGGAGTGGGCTTTCGTCGTTGGGGGCATGATGATGTAGAAGCGCGGGAAGTACTACAACTACCGCATAGGGCGGGACACAAGGCGTGGGCGGCGACGAGGCGCTGGGGCTGGAAAGAAGAGATGGCGTGGGGTGGTGAGTAGTTAGCATAAAATTTGGAGGAAGGGGGAAAGGAAAGCAGGCGAGTGGACGCGATGATATGTATGGAGAGGAATGAGCAAGTGGATGAGTAAAGCACCATAAAAGCGGCGAAGAATAAAAGAAGAGATTACGAAGCGAAAACAAAACAAAACGAAAAAGAAGGAAACAAACTCGCAATCTCGACACGCGACCTCTCGAACGTGCAGGCCCAGTTCTTGCTCGTGCGCGACGCGTAAAAGTGCGCGACCGTACGGGGCATTATCGCCTGCGTTTCTGGGCTTTGTGGTGTCGGGAGGATGAGGGAAGGAAGGCGTGTATGTACCATAATAAAATGACACTCATATACACAGACATCCCAGAAGAAACCTGCGAGGGGAAGGAATACGAAGTAGGAGAAGAGAATACGAAGCAAAAACAAAACGGAAGGAAAAGGAAGAAACTCATAATCTCGACAAATGCACCTCGAAGCTATATACCCGCCGTTATCCCTGAGCTCGTTCGCGACGCGGAAAGGTGTGCCACAGCGCGCGGGATCATTTCCTTTGTAAGAGAAGCGTGTAAGGTTGAGAAGTATAAGAATATTACTCAGTGGCGGCTGATGGACATATAGAAGAGAGAGAGAGCGAAAAAGAAAAGAGGGTTGGATAGCACAAAAGAAAGGAGAAATAGAAGCGCGAGGCAGCTTCATGGAGGACCTGATACATATGGTGTTGACAGGAGCACCCCTCCGCCGCACCGCATGCCACTCGCGTGGGCAAGCATCAGTCACAAGCTCTGCGCTGCCGATAAAACATCACACCAAGTCGCCGCCAACACTCTTCCCCAAAGTGCCCCGACAAAAAGGAAAAAGAATAGGCCCGACAAAAAATAACGCACCCTTAATAAAACCACCGCGATAAAAAGCAATGCGAAAGGAGATGAAAGAAGAGAACCACTCACCCCCCGCCCTCCATCTGTCCAGTTCTTGCCGCCGCCGTCTGTCCGCCCCGGAATACGCACATGTTGTATCTGTTAGGATGCTAATGTTCAGCACATAAATCTAGCAAGTATGAAGGTGGACGCGCAAAACGAAGAATTATATCTGTTAGCAGGTCAATAATCAGTACATAAATCCAGCGATTGGAAACGGGGGCGCGCAAACCGAGGAATTATATCTGTTGGCAAGTGAATAACACGTCAATAAATTCAGCGAGTATGAAGAATTATTGAGAAGGAAGAATACTGCCAATAAATGCTCAGCCACGAGTCAAGAGATGTGCACGGTCAGGATGATACCTGCACACGCCACGTCCAAATAAAATGACGACATGAATAAAAGTGGAGGACAGAAAGAAAGAAATGGAGAAAGAAATGAAGAAACGAGCACCCATCTAAGATGCTCTGCGCGAGTTGCTTGATGTCCGTGGCCTGCCGTATACGCGTGTTGCTTGTAAGAATAACCTGAAATACGCGAGGATAAGCTGAATACGCGCGGCTCGGGCAATGGGCGCAGCACGCCACTGACGGCACAGCTGGATGCAAAAGGGAAACAGAACTCGTGTCCCCCGTTGGCGTGGGCATTGTGCGGGCGGGTTTCGTACCCGCCACGCCCGCAGAGGTGGACGATGTGGGGGTCGCAGCATCGGATACTGGGCCAGAAGAGCCGGGCTCAAGCCCTAATATTCCGCACCTCCCGCGCGCCACGCCCGCCGCGCTCTGCCATCTCCATGTGCGTCTCCGCGCGCCCCGCCTGCACTGCGCTTTCTTCCCATTATGTGTGTTCTGCGTCGCACGCAGCGCACGCCACGGATATGCGGCGCGCTGCACCGCCTTTGTTAAAGCAGGGAGTAGTCCACGCGCGATATTCGCGCTGAGAGCGCTCACCGTGTCCTCCAGCACATTTTCCCTCGCCCCTGCGGCTTGGACCTCGCAAAAAAAAAAGAATTACTCACCCATCCCTCCGCGTCCCCCAAACCACCCTTCGGCTCCCGCACTTCACTCTCCACGCGCCTTGCCGTTATCATCCTTTCTTCGTCTAGTGCGCGCCACAGTTCGGCAGATAGGTCCTGGGCTGTGGATACAGCAGTTTCGGACGAGAGGAGCGCAGATTCGAGGGAGAGGACCTCGGAGTGAGTGGAAGAACTGTGGGGCGCAGTTTTATAATGTCTTGTAGCGCGTCTGTGGCAGCAGCGGTGGAGGTAGCGGATGGCGGAGGAGACGCAAGAATGGATTCGGTGAGCCGCACAACGTCCAGCGGAGCGTCTTCGGGCGCATGTGGAGTGTCGAGAAGGCGTATACGTCGGGTTAGAGAGCTCATGACAATGAGGCGTCACTGGAGACGGTGCGTTTACTGACGAAGGGCACGCGCGAACTCGAACTCGGAGGGCTGGCGCATCATCGACGCGTAAAGGCAACGGGCCAGTGGAGCGGGTGGCCCTGGACTCGAACTTCCGAGTGCGCGGAGGCGTGGGCGTGCGCAGGGTTAAGATGCTCCGTGGTATCTTGCAGCTCTTCGGTGGAGGCAGCGGAAGATGAAGAAGACGCAACAGTAGATTTAAGCAAAGCAATGAGGATCGAGAGGGCGTATGCGTCGGGTGCGACGGCTAACAACAACGAGGATCCGTTTGGAGAATGTGCGTTAGTCGAAGGGATGCGGACTCTGGACTGGCACGCGTCGGACCGGGTCAGAATGTCGTGGACGTAGCTGGAGGCAAGGGGTGCTCGATCTCTGGATTACTCAATATGATCTGGCGAAGCGAAATCACTGATGGGAGCTCGGCTCATCGGCATCAAATACATGCTCTACTGTACTGCGAGCATCTGGGGCAGAGGACTTTGCGTGTCTCAGCTCTAGTCTCCTTAAACTTTCTCCGAGAATTTTCGGTACTAGATGCGACTGACGAAAAAGTGTTAATATGGTGCCGACGAAGTTGCAATATTTGATGGATGCGTTGTATATGCAGCAATACAGTGCTAGTATTCCATTCTGTTTGCAGAGTGAGAGGTCAGAGATGCCCCAAGAGTTCTAGTTGTGTCGGCGAGCGTAGATAGACATGAGTGGCGCGATAGAGATGCATCGAGTGGAGCAGGACCAGGATTGATCGCCGACGCTGCCGCTCGATCATCATTGCCTTTTCTGGGGGTGGGTGGGTCGTGAGACATATTTAGTGATCCAGAGATCGAGCACCTCTTGGCTGGAGGAGCAGAAGACTCGGGTCCCACGTGAGAGGCCAAACAGGGCCCAACATCACGTCTTTTTCTTTTTAGGTGTAGATGCGGCACCTTCACAGATAAAATAACAGCTTGAAGGAAACATGGGCCTCATAACCAAATGACGGGAGATATTACTTCTCCGCAAGCGTCATTCGTGCAGTAGGAAAAGGACCTCTGAAAGAATAAAATACACCTTTTGAAATGGCTCAGACCCGACCTTCTCCCTGCAACCTCAAGGCAGCACAGGGGAGCCCCCGCTTCCGAGACCTCTAAATCATTTCCTCCTCAGGCTGTAATAAATAGATATTAATCCATCCGCACCTTATTACCACTGCACACTTCCCCAAACAATAGGAATATTACTGCAGTGATTACCAAGTCTGATTCAGTTGCTATATTCCTCTCCCCGTACGACCACAAAAGAATGAAATAAAAATTCACTAGAAGTTCTTCGACAGGCGACTTCCTACTTTGCATACGAAATTGATCGCGTCGTGTTGTGAGGAGACGCTGCACCATCCTGCTATAAAGACTTCTTGGACTTCTTTTCTTCTCTCTACATATATCCCCTCAAATTTATGGGTGTACCGCAATTCAGAAGTCATGATAGGAATCGGTTCCGATATGCGCGGGGAGTGGGGAGCAATGAGGGGACACACACTTTGCGAAGCAATTGGATGGGGAGGAGCATCAGGCCGAGGATGACGTGCGGGTGGCTGACGGGGTGCAGACGTTGTTGGAGTGGAATGCAATGAAGATTCATTGACTGACTGCGCGGTAGTGTAGATTGGTTTGTGCGTCGATTGTCCTCGCTAATATCGTCTGCATCTGCTAATTTTGGACCCGCATTTTCAGTCAACCGAGTTTCGATATGAGGCGTGAATTCATCTGGAAACTCGTAAGCGCTGCACCAAAATTTTGGCCAGCAGGGGAAGTGAAAACTGAGGATGCATAAAAGCACTGTCCATCGTTGCAGATTGAACAGGCCAAGCACAAGCCGGTGCTGGACTTCGTTCGCGACACGACGAATCATTTTTGTGTTAATATATGTATAAGTTTCCGCAACCATCTTTGTTCATCGATTTATAAGGCGTTTAACGGCAGCGTGAGGAATATTAATTAGATCCGATGCATCCAACGTTCATGTAAGCTCTTACACCAGCACAGTAGAGTGAAACTAACATTTTGCAGTGGTTCTGTGCAGCAAGCCTTGCGGCTGCGTCTGAGATCGTGGTACGGGTGAGATAAATATCATCAAGATGACAGTGGGGTTCTACGAGAAGGGAAGCCTTCCGTATATGAAAATGAATAATATAACATTACACTCTCTCTCGAATTTGAGTAGATAACTATTTCTTCCTCATCGATCCCACGGTTGAACTGGTTTTGACAGGAAGGGTGAGACAGGAGTTTCATTGAGTCCATCGAAACCCTGGCCATTTGGACTCTTGACCTCCATTTGAAGCTCAGTATCACCCTGTCGCGCCATAGTTTGGGTCAGACAGGAGTGGGAAGCTACGGCGGAAACTTACCTGCCGGCCGGCGAATCGAATTTGACTCGGATGAGTATTCCCAGAGGTCATTCGGGTATCTCGGCTTGGGAGTTGGCGATTATCACCTAGCCAAAGAGGGGAAGTTAGTTCAAATTCAGAATCTCAGTTGGATGAAAAAACACACCAATTGAATTGAGCGTATAGAGCAACGAAATTACATAGAGCTTCCCGAGTCCATGATTAAACAGTAAGATGCCACAGGATTAGTTTGGGGCCTAGAACTTGGGTGAGGATAAGATCCGTTGTAGCTATGACTGCAGGCGGTATGGCCGCCTCAAACATTAGGCGAGTGAGTCTCTGGATGACGCTGGAGGAAAGTGAGAGTGAGTGAGCGAAACCGTCAGACTATTCGACGCGGATAGGCCCTTACTTGGTCATCACTGTATTGCGTCTATACAACGCGGTAACCGTCCCGATAGTGATAAGTACATCCGCTATCGTGACGGAAGTGAAATGGATCTGCAATATCGATATGAGGAGTCTTGCATGTGTATATGCTGTGAGTGCTAACCAGAAACCACCTGAGCTTCTCCTTTACCATTGCCTTGGCAATGTAGTGCTCCGCCATCCCACCTCCAACGATCCCGAGCACCATTGCACAGACGATGAGGGCGGTGTAAAAATAGTTCCTGGTCAGCCGGAAGAACCTGTTAATCAGGGTTAGTACTCAGGAAAATTCGTGCCATGCAATACGCCGCCCACCTCAGGGTGTAGAAACTCTGTACTGTGAAGCCGATGATGCCAGTCTAGCAAGCTGGGTCAGCCTAGGTCATTGAAGCCGTCAGTGAGCAAACATACCATTACCGGTGCTCTATACGAAATAAATTCAAATCAGTTCAACCACGCAGGATCAGATGCCGAAACCAGACGTACGTGGTTTGCCACCACGCCGTCGCGAGCAAGACCATAGCAACATCCGGATTCGCAAAATGGATCACATTTTGTTCCCAGATGATTTTGACGACTTGCGTGGTCTACTCCGGGCCTTATAAGACACTCCTGTCCAAATGTGATAGTGGACTTACCTTGAGCATTGAGAGCACCAGTACCCACAAGACGAGACTCGTGGTGTATGTCCAAAATTGAGCCTCGCGTCGCTGGTTGCGGAAATAATGTTCGGTTTGGCAGAATACAACGCCTGGAGCGGGTCATGACATGGAGCCTTCTTTAGGGAGCAGGCATACGTACCCATTAGAATGCACTCGAGAGCAGCCCCGATAATCTATGGATATATGATACTGTGTGAATTCCCAAAGCAACTTGAGAAGACGAAGAGCACACCCATGTTCCCAGTGACGTTACTTTGTTATCCACAAAGGCCTGTGCAGGCGGGGACAGCTTGATCACCGATGCGGGAGCAGCGGCGAGGACGTTTGCGGCGTTCATGGGCTCTGAGAAGTACAGCGAACGAGATAACTGAAGAGCTCGAAGTAGGAGCCTGGGAGGAAGACTCTCAACCTGCAAGCGTATAAAAGTGAACTTCTTTATCACCGGCGAATCGGCGCACAACAGACACACCAAGAATCGATTCCCTACCTTGGTAATTAACTAGGACCCACATTCCTGGAGTGTGAGATGGACAGACCAGAATATCGAATGCAGACGTCACTCCCTATTTTTAATCGAGAGTGTGAATGATTGTAATCGACACGGACATGGTGGCAAAACTCACTAAAGTGACTTGACACGGGACGGGGATTCGCTGTGATGCAGGAATGTCAAATGCCATTTTGTGTCAAAACATTTCCTTGGCCGCATTCCTTCCTACCATCTCAAGGATTGGTGAATTCAGAAGGGTAGGATTAAAATAATTAATGTCGAGCGGACAAGGTTTCTGTGAATGAGGAATCAGGCTATGGTTCGTTACGGGCCTAAAAGCAATATCGGAGAGTTTCTTCCCCCTCTTTCTCGGGTGTGAAACTGGGTCCAATGGGCTCCAGGCACGACACACACGCCGTAGGTCCTTGGAAGTAGCTATGAACTCTATCTTTCGAAAATGGCAGGATTGTTGCAAAAGCGGGTCTTATATTACATAATATCATCTGCCCAGAAAATGTTGGACAATGAAGAAAATGCCACGCCACCACAAACGATTTTGAACTGTTCTGGGTTGTCTGGGACAACTGCTTGTTGTCGCGCGCCGTCGGAGTGAAATTATTAATAGCGCCACCGCTCATTTGGTTCACTTGTGGAAGTGACGAAAAAAAATATTATGTAGCAACGCCAAATATCTGTCATGGAGCGAATAGAGGGATTATTGTATCGATTGAGACAGATTTTTTAGTCCCTGAATCGGCCATAATCCGAATGGTGCCACAATTGCGTTGATTACGCATGTAAATTACTGTAATTTTAAAATCAATTCGACAGTCACGCGTCACGGAGGGGGTTGTCGGTATCGAAATCGGTTCAGTGTCACTGGTCACGGAGGGGGTTGTCGAATTCACCCAGCAGGTTTGTCACGTTGAAATGCGTCCAAAACGCGCAAAAAAGGGAGATTTTGGCAGTTTTTAAGTTAATGTGTTGGCGTGTGTCACGCGAAAATTCGTGGGGTGTCAATTGTCGAAATGGTTCAAGTGGTCACGGGTCACACCCCCTGTCGAATTGATTTTAAAATTACAGTACGCTGAAATGGAGACCGCTTAACCGCGTGAACGGTGCAGAATCGCCCTCAAATTCTCTCAATATCTTCTACTCTAATTGCCCCGAGTGACTAAAAGCTACCGAGCTGTCACCTTCCGGTGTCTCCAAGGTCCTTTAATGTGGCATATCAGCGAGACATGAGAAAGTCTTGTGGTCGCTCCCCTTAGAGTCGAGCCTTGGAGTTGAACTAGCTACTGATCACATGTAACTCCATAATCCATTTGCTCGTCGGATTTTTCAAGTGATGAACGTAACGATATTAATGTGGTGACCATCTGTTCCAACATTCAATCAGTCATTGCATGCGTTGATGGAGTACAACCAGCGAGATTCGAGTGAATGCGTGAACTTTTATACTTGAAGAAAAATGAATGAAATTCGGTGCCAGTCTGATAATGTGCCATCTTCCCAAGCTGTATAAAGTTCTTTTGGTCATTTTATGCTGCGCCAGCTCTGCAGACCCACCCTGTAGATCCACCGACGGCGAAGGAAAAGAAAGCGTAGGAACGAAAACGTGGGAACTGTCATGCCATTGCCAAGCTGCACCATACAGTGGCACACATGCTATGATTTCTCCTTCTTCCAACAAGCGTTCATGTAAGTAACTGGCCTCTTCTGCCTCTGCGCCGTGCCCTACTGAACGAGGACTGCTTCAACTACGATTTCGCCTCGTCAAACGTCATCTCTTTTATCTACGCTCGACAGATCTGTGATTATCTCTCGGTCGTCTACTGTCAAATGCTCAATTCTGATCAACCGAAGTGTCTCGCCACCATTCCCTTCGCCAACTGGATTCGTTTCTGAGATCTGACATCTGATTCTTTGCACCTCAATCGCTGGATCCTCAAGTGAGTCATGGGATGGCCGCCTCCATTCTCACGCGCGGTGCGGGCGGACTCTGCAGCTTACCCCATATTCAGTGTCACTCGTCAGATAGCCCTTCTAAAATCTTCTCCTTCTGCATGCAAGATGAGCCCGGCTTACTTCTCGCTTGACGCTATAGCTGTGCCAGTGTCCAAGCAATCACACCACGAATCACGCTCAGCTCCCAGACTGCGAGTTCTTTGATTGTTCGGAAGGCGTACTATGCATTTGTATCTTTCTGTCTTCATCCTTCGTGCCGCGTACTCATTCATCCCGTGCCATATTTTATTCTAGCATCCACACGCACCCGCGGTGCTTCGCCGACGACTTTGGCTACTGGTTCCGCTGTGAGCACCGCCGAACGGGATCATCGTGGCTCTGTTGCGCGGAATGCTCTCCACCGCCGGATCCCTCATGTGGGATGTCAGTATATCCTCTCGTCCTCACATTCACATATTTTCTGACGTCAGTAGTGGGATCTGTTCTTCAAGGGCTAGAGCGTCATCTTCAACGACCGATATAGGCGAATTGCTCGTCCTCATTCCGTTCTTTTGCACTAGTATCTTTCGCGGTACTTACCGGAACATTTCTCCCGCACTCGTGCTAACTTGGTCTTCACACCTTTTATTCTGCTTTTCTTCCCCTTCTTCAGCTCAGACTCCACTCTAGCTCCGGCCAGGACGTGCTGATGACTCAGATCGCTACAGTATTTCTTGTTGTAGCTTGCTCTTGGCGCTATGATCTCATTGACTTTTCTTCGCTCTATCCGGATGATACAGTTCTCCTCCGCACTCTGATCCTGTCGCGCGAATCTATTCTGTGTCGATGCTTCGACGACCTTTCTGCGGAACTGAACTGATAAACACCACCCTCAGAAGCTTACCCGGATGGACACCCCTTTCTGGACACGTTGCCCGTCATCGTCGATCCACGTCTCTATTTCTGTGTCGATGCTTCGACGACCTTTCTGCGGAACTGAACTGATAAACACCACCCTCAGAAGCTTACTCGGATGGACACCCTTTCTGGACACGTTGCCCGTCACCGTCGGGCCACGTCTACATGGCACTTCGAGAATCATTATTCGTGATGATACAGACGGGACCCTACAACCGATACCGCATTGCAGGAATTTCGATGCCTCAGGAATATTCAATTCATTCTAGCAACAGACTGTCCATTGCGCCGCTCGGTTTGTTGCGAGTATCCAGTGAATGTTCCCAGAAACTAATAAGTCAGGTCCTCTGCAAGTCCTCTGAGACGTGGCACAACGACTTCCGTCGAGAATATCGTCGCTCCCTGTGAGATATCTTCTACCTGATTCGAATGCAGTACTTATCACTTGGAGAGGCCATATACTGTCCCCTTCAAAATCGTGCCCACATATATATTACTCGCATCTGCGGCGACACCCACCCCGTGTTCGCCCACACATTTGAATGCATTCTGATCGATCTGACCTGGGCAACTTGACCGCAAGTTCGAAGGACAAGACAAATTAAGCTGAACCACGGAGGGGAATATGACGGAGTTGAGAGCCTGAGTGCTGACACAGCGAATTATAACGCAGTACGAGCTCTGATATTATAATTACTTGCGACTCGGAGCAAATTACGAACTTGGGTACTTGGAGTTCCGATGTTTTGTGAGATTCTGAGAAGGACTTTCGAGGCGAAGAATAACATGGATTATGCGTCTACAAGCTTAAGATTCTCGTCCGTCTCAGAAACACTTAAAAACATGGCACGAGAACGGATCACTGGGATCAGACAATGATGTAACGGCGTGATTGTGTTTTTCTTCTTGCACCACCGTCGTTTCCTTGGCTTTCGCGCAATGGACCCAACCTCACTTCTCCAACAGCTTTCGGATGCCTTTAACGGCATAATGCGCACCCTGGAGTCCTCTGAACGCACATGCGCATCCCTCACCGCGCAAATTGGGTCAATCGAAAACGAGCTAGCCAGCGTGCGCAAAGAAGTCGGCTGATTTGGGGCTCTTTGCAAGTCCCGCGATAGTCATATCCATGGGCTGTTTGCCGCAGAGAGGTAGGTAGGTAGGATTACACGGCACGGTCCCGCTCAGGAACGCCGGGCCCAGAAACGCGCGGCAAGCCGCGAAAGACGCGCAAAAAGCGGCGGAGGCCTTGCTTGCGGAGAATCAGCTTCGGCTCTCGAGTTGCGAGGACGCCCTCCAGAAGCGCGAGGAGAGGATCCGTGCGGCAGGGGAGGAGGTGTGTCGCGACCGTGCGGCGTTGGCGGTAGACCTCGCGCAGCGAACAGAGCTTCTGGACGCGTCTCGCGGTACGTGTTCTTTCTACGTCCGTTTCCTCCCATGCACAGTTCGTTGTTGATACCTTATCTTATCTTCTTCCTTTCCCAGTACGCCTGCACCCTCTTACAATCGATTCTGACCCCCATCCTCCCGTCTCACCGCCCGCAAAGCGCGCGCGAGTGGACACCCAGGCACTAGAATCTCCCACTCCCCCGGTCGGTTTCTCCTGGTTGGCGCTACTCTCTTCTCTTCTCTTACTTGCGCCCTTGTCCTCCAGGAAGTAACGGCTTCGGCTGGCAGCGCACCAGTACCGGCACCACCACGGGCCGCAAAGCCGGGGGGGCGTCAATATAAGACGGCGTCCCGACGAACCTTGGATTAGCCCTCTTACCCTGAGTTAGCATGCTGACCCAGTCGTAGAAATCGAAGCGGCATACAGTAAAGAAAAGCTCGACAAGCTTCCGCATAAGCCTATATATGTAGACAACAGCGACGAGGAGGGATCCATACTGTGCAAGGACTCCTCCGTGCCTCGTAAGGGTCTCCGAGTGCCGTGAGTGGCACAGTTATACAAAACGCCCAGCTGTGAACCAGTGATATTATCTTGACCACATGGTTGGAGCAATCCCTCCTCCACTCCCCTCACGCAAGTATCGATTCGACGCAGATGCTGACTTTGAAATCGTCGTACCGGGATCAGATGCCATGGCGTTGCTCATTTTCGGCAGCATTGCACAATGAATGTGGTCACTTCTCCCTTGGGAATAATCCCTGCTCGGTTTCCGGCGGAACCGAATACGGAGGCGCGTCAAAGGTGAGCGTAGCGCCGCTCTCTGTGGTTGAACTAAATTCTCTTCGTTCATAGCATCTCCCAAGCTCACGATCTGTCACACTAGCATCAGTACAGAAAATGGTCCTAGCCTATCCTCGCTGTCCCACCCTTGTCACTGGCGTCTAGAGGACGGGCCACGAAATATAGGTATATTATTTTCTCACTCAGCCTCCAACGACATCAAATCTCATCTAAGTCTGCCTCCCACGCGCTGCCAGCGAGCCACTGCCTTACGTCTGGAAACGAGACTACAGAAAGCCGCGGTCATCGCACTCCGAGGCGCGTGGAGGTATGAGCGGGATACTGCCTTGAAGTGCTTCGGTAGCAACTAGACTTGTATAGATATAGATCGAGATATTCGGTACCAGACGCAGGAGCACTGGCACGGTCAGCGCTTTCCGTCTGTTGTCCGAGATGCTGCGTGCGGGATATATCATGCCAGTCAGTTCTTATTATACGCAGCGGTCGTCTATTGGCTAAATATCATCAGCTGGCTCCCGAGCCAAAGAAGAAACCAACCGGTATATGGGAGTCCTTTCAACTTGGCTCTAAGGAGCTGAACAAGACTGGATGAAGTGCACATGGTATTCAACAGATATTTGGGCGGAAATGTCTGTCATTCGTTGTTTGCAGATGTACACTCGCGCAAAATTCTGGAGGTAGCAAAATGTCTGAAGTAAATTTCATCAGATGTGAGGGCGGCACCTGGTATTTACTAGGTCGTTTGTTTTGCCCTCGTCGCTAATCAACACGTATCAGGGCCATCCAGGCTGTAATCGAATTCCCCGCTGCAGATATCGTCGCAGTCGATTTGAGACCCAGAAGCGCACCGCCACCCCATCATGATGAAACATGCTCAAAGGGGATTCTGATGGGTCCAAAATGCGGATGCGCTGACAGGCCATTGGAAAAGACTCATGGTTGGTGGTGGAGAACGCGTCCCCGGGCGAGAGATCGCCTCTTTAGAGGTGACACAGGTCTGAGACCCGAGTTTGTGACCGTAGCGAATGGCGAAGAGCGGACCAGGTGCGCTCGTTCTGAGTGCCGTGTCCAGCGAATAGATTCGACTCCTTGTTGCAGCTTGGGCACCCTGTGGCGATCCCATCATTGTAGACAGTGGCTTCGGCACCAAGCCAAGAACGGCACCGCGATTCCGCGTGAGCGTCCCGCAAATTGCTTTGTGTGTGTATTCCTCATTTGATGATTTGCGGCTCGACTGCAAGGACCACGCGTTGCGGCGGCCATTTGATCAGCATTATTTATTGGGGAGTACTGTGGCGGCAACAAATCGAAAATATTCGAGCTGATGTTTCCAGAAACACCTGTCCAGATTTGGTCAGTGATTGTCGGTCGAAGATAAGAACGGCGCAAGTTGAAATTGACTTGGTGACAACTTTGTGACAAAATCTCGATGTTTAGCTTGGACCAGACACGCGCAAAGACCTATACTGAGCCCCGTTTATCTAGACAGACCTGTGTTTAGGACCTGCACAGAGGCTAGCCGCTACACAGAGCTAGACAAAATCTCTGTCTAGTGAGCTAGAGAGACCTGTTTAGCCGCCTAGACATACGCTACACAGATCAACACAGACCCGCAGAGAGTTGAGTCTAGGTCGGGTCGGAACGCAGTGAGTATCGGCCAAGTCAAGTAGTATGTTCACTCTCAGGACAATGACACAACCCGAGTGTACTTTAATTAAGATCGACTTCAGTAGGAATCAGTATTAATTGCGATTGTTCCTGATCGTTCCAAAGGTTGAGTTATGAAACTCATGCATTGCAAAGTGCCACGATGTGGAAGGGTTAATTGCCCAGGAGGTGGATTCTTGATAAGGGTCGGTGGCCGGTCGATTTTAAAGTAGAAAGTCGTGGGTATATGAGAGGGAAATGAGGGTACCGATAGAGTACAAAATGAGGAGGTCACGAGAATAGTGATAGGTCGCAAAAATGAGCACGATGCAGATTCCGCGTAAATCTGGCGAGACGAGGGGTTTTGCACGCTGAGTGCGCACACACGAGGTTACGTAGGACAAATGCCGACACGAGAAGACACAGGGGTTCGGCCGCAGAACCGCACTAGCTCAAACGATGAGCGTTGAAGGCAAGGAAGATCCTCTATTCGCCTCGTGGGCGCCTGTTTATAGGACGTTTATAGGACAAACAAAAATGTACCTAAAAATAAATGGTAATCCGTTTTAGAACCGAAACCAGCGTGTGGATGAATTTCCACACGTCGGCCATACGGCTCTGCCACAACGAGAAATTCAACAAGGTACTAATTCACGTTCGGGCCAAAGGGGAAAAGCATCGTCTGGTTGCAAGGGGAAGTAGCCACCGATTGGAAAAGGATGTTAACCAAAAAGTCCACGTTCTGTTTAAACAGCCCCGTAGTGTTAGCGAGTCCGGCGGGCATGGTCCCAAGAAGATCCCAGTAGGTTGCACATCCCTGTACAACCTATCACAATTCCGCGAAAATCGTCACTTGAGATTGACGTACCGTGCTGGCATTGAATGGTGCAGGGGGAGGCGGGTCGACAACGTAGACACCCTGTTCGTTGTTCCTTCCAGGAACGATACCCGGGACTCCAGCGAAAATTTGGCCGGCAGATTCAGACCCAGACACTGGAGTGGCGGCTCGGAACCAATTTTGGGGGAACGTCTGGTTACGGAAGAATGAACCGACGATGGGCAGAGTAGCTTGTTTCGTGGTGCCTGTTCAAGTTGAGAATTAACTCCAGTGTTGAAAAGTCTAGTCACCGTTCGCAAACACGCTAGTATCAGATAGAATAGATCAGGTTGGTGCACTTCGAACTCGAAGGTATGACGACGAACTTCAGTACAAAAGATGCCTCCGTGAACATTGCACTCAAGCGCCTAGGCGGGACAGCGAACTGCGCAACGCTCAGCTGACACTTCAAGCAGAGGAGTAGTTCTAACCTGTGGGTTAGCGGCTTGGTCCATCGCAAGGTTTTGCTGTTTAATTCCAATCATCGTCGCAACATTGAAGACTGTATTATTTCCGTTTGGCCCATTGTTGCCAAATCGTCCGAGCTGAAGCAAGTCCTGGGAGGATTAAGTCGCACGAGGAAGATACAGTGCTGCAAATTCACATACGAAATCATATAAGATATCCTGGAAGTTGCGATTATCACCAATGAATGCGTCTGCGCGTGTCATTGACGCGTCGCCTGCCAGTTGGGAAAGAAATGAAGCTGGATCATAACAAGCATCTGGGATTCTTACCCTCAAATCCTCCGTGAAGCGCTATGCCGCCAGGATGAGGGCTACCAATATTTCCCGGCAGCGACGGAACTAAAGGAGAACTTCCCCCAATAGAGACCTTGTTCACAAATGGGTTGCCTCGCATCATCTGTATTGGGCCGCAAGTCGGTCAATTGCTCAGCCTGAGGTTGCCAAGCGATACCATGTTTGCTGCAGTAATAAATTCCATCAAGCCTGACTGAACATTGAAAGCCTATCCATAGATATAAGGGATTATCGGCCCGCTGCGTAATCTGGTGTCAGCGTACCTCCATCGCGCCTGTCACAATTTCCTCAAAGCTCGCGATGCCGCTGCAATCTTCTCAGTCTTTGAAAATATCGAAGTAAAAGAACACACTTTCTCGGGATATAACCGTGGTTTGCCAGAGTGTTCATGCCAGCTGGCAAAACGGTGAGGCTGATATTATACCCCGGGTTCCACGAAGACACATACGGCACGCTGCCGATAGAAAATAAGATGAGCGGTCGTTGCGAAGTGAAGACAGCCTCACGTCCGCGCTGATCGTTTGGACCCGGCGCAATGAAAGGGTGGTTGGCATCCGGAACTTGCTGCAATCCTGTGTTCGTTGGTAATGGAGGAGAAGTAATCAAGGTCCCCGTTTGTCCCTCTTGCACTTCGGTAGCGCGACGCACGGTGGTAGCGGCAGAGACTAGAGCTAGTAGAAGAATGTAGAGCGTCGTAGAGGGCCGCATACTGGGCTCTTCACACAGTGCACATACGGGACCTCTTTGCTCTTTTATGGCCGGCCGCCATGCAGGAAAGAATCGAGCGCCCAGGGACTGGAGACCCCGTGGCATTCTGGAATAGCGGCAAAAGATACCAGCTTGTGGCGTACAAACGGCATCCACGTACACACGTACATGAACGCGATTGGCGGAGCGTAGCGGTTTGATTCTGATATCCGTTCAAGTCTACCGGGCACACTAGTCCTCATGGTATATGCGGGAGAAGTACTTGGGTACGTTTTGTGCGCTTTCTCGCACATTTTGGTAGCTCCTAATAGCCAGACTCCACATGTTCAAAGATAGTCGATGAACTAGGTAGCTCCGACCTCGGAACGTACTACGTGGGTGTTGGTTAATCAGAAACAGAGTTTTAGCGGCCCTTCCATCTTCCGTGAACCCCGACTGCTAGCGGCCACGAACAACATTTATTTGTTCCATGTGAATAGAAGCCGGGAACCAGTATGCTTGGTTGAAACGGTCACACTCGGAACTTCGGGGGAGAGGTCACTCTGGAGAACTTTGGGAACGGAATCGATATTTGGTGTCTCCACTTTACGCCGATATCGCGGTCTCTCCCTCGCCGGGCAGCTTCCCCTCTCCCGGTCTTTGTGTCTCTATACCCATCGTTCCCCGTGCCCACCGTCCTCCGTGCTGCGTGCCCGTCCGTATCGCAAAGCCCCCACAAGCGCCCACAAGCGCCCACACCCGACACCCATAATCGCCGAGCCCTTACGTTATTCGAGCGTCCCGTGGACAGGCGCTCTAGCCGGAATGGGAAGCTAAGACGGAGGCAGGTATGACCGAGGCAAGGCAAGACATGAGCGGTATGCATCGATATCAGACACGGGCCCAAGTCGGGCGGGGATAAATCTGCATCGGCTGGGCAAGGAAGGTTAAGTCGGAAGTGGGGAGCGCGACAGGTTACGGTCCAGATGCGCAATGATAAACGCCTCCCAAGCTGGGTTGCACTGCTCTGGTGGTGGAGAGCGGTGAGGATAGGACTCCGTGTGGGCGCCGACATAGACATGGCTCGGTGTCGTCCCGCTCCTCCATTGTCCCTCCACTGCCACTATCTGCTCTCGCGGCGTCGGCGGCGGCGGACCCCCACCACATCACCGGGACTGTACTTGGATCTGCCGCGGTGGCCGTCACGCTATCCCTCCACCCCGCCCTTCCGCTCCCCTCCCATTCCCGTCCTTCCTGTCTTTCCGCCATTCAGCGCAAGTGCTGACATGCACCAGGACCGTAGACGAGGCACGACAACTTTAGTAGCATAGGCATTCAGTGATGCCTATTGATGGTGTGAGTGCCTATCGCATCAACTGAATGCCTATTGCATCGGTTGAATGTCTATTGCATCATTTGAAGGCCTATTTGTGCTGTCTCGGTAACCCACGTTTCGGAATGATCCGGCGGAGTTTGAATAAATCGAAGAAAAAGATGAGCCCAGATCATTCCTCAACGTCTGGGGCAATTGGTATAGCAACACCCCCCATCGAGTCACACTCTGAATGTCACGCCTACGCCCATTTAATGTTCTATTCGACCTAGGGCCTCCTTGGACCACTCAGATGTCTGCAGAACTACTCTATTATAGCTGCTATATATACTTGGATAGCTAAATGATTTTATTTTGGTGTTTTTATAGTGCAGGCGGGTCTATCAAGCGCAAAAACATGAAATTCTACAACGGCCCTCTGCACCTCAAGAAGGGGCCAAAAAAATTGGGGAAGTTGTCAGACCTCACAGAATACATCTGTGCATTGCTAGGATGAGTGCCAACAGCACATTGGGGGGGGGGAGGGACAGAGGGATGAGATGTGTGACTCAATGGGGGGTGTTGCTATACCAATTGCCCCAGACGTTGAGGAATGATTTCGGCCCATCTTTTTCTCATATTTATTGAAACTCCGATCGGGCCGTAGGCACGCCGGGCCGATCATTCCTCAACGTCTGGGTTACCGAGACAGCTATTTGTGTCAGTTAAAAACACTTAAGAATTTACATGGGTTTGATCGCCGGAGCACAACCACTCCCCTTTGGGTTTGATGCCGGGCAGGCCGCCAGACATCCAAACATTCGTTGGAATGTATCATACTGCGGTGCGCGCATGCACAGGGAGTATGCTCTACGAGGATTTATGAGCACAGGGCTCCATTAGGATGTCACTGAGGCTCTTCGCTTTGCACGGGAGCTATTAACGGTGTTAATGCGGCACAATTGCTGCTTCTGTTACCTCTGGCGATTCCTCCCGCCAATCGCGAAGCTTGGCCGCTTGAAAGTGCCTAGTATTGACATATTAACATAGCCTCAATTTTATTTAGGTGACTAGGTTTATAAACAGGTTAAATGCACTGGAATGAAACAATATAAAAATGGGAAGTGCGGCTTAATAGGACTGCAGAAAATTCATCCTACTGCGAAATAGAAATCTAATTGTGCCAGGTAATACGATTGGCAGAGGGCAAGAGACAAAAATGCGGTCATGGGCAATGTTCAAACTCCGCCGGCAACGGCCGTTCGTAGTTGCATTCGATGCGGAGCAGCGTAGAAGAGTAAGAGTATTCTCCGGCTACATAGGAAGTCCACATCTTAATGGAATATGAAAATAGCTCCGAACTGTGCGCTACGGCACTAGAACTTGTCAAATCCCCCGCAATAAGTGAAATAAGTTCACATAAGCGCTGATTTCCGATCAAATTTACGGTAAATTTACAGGATTCACAGTCCCGTGACCTTGCCGCGCGAGCGCGTAGCCACGATTCATCGCGTCTGGGGCAAATATAGCGTGTTCTGAGCGTGTATTAATGTGTAAAACACCATTATATAGGCGTAGAAGATGTCGATCTTCCCACAGATCTGCTAATAACCATTGCTATTGCGCAAACTTCTAAAGCAATGGCTGACCTCTATTCTCCAAATGTTGGCACCTGACCCTTTTCCCGGACCGTATCAGTATTTCTATTGTGCAGTTTGTCCATGGTGACCGCAGAATTACTGCTACATCTTGTGTCATTTCACACTCACCCTACCAAAATATCCCCACATCGAAATATTTGTATTTTGACATGTAGCCTCGACTTTGCCCCACCTACTTTTTATAATTCCCTCTGTGAGACGTAAGACCATCACCCCACTCTTAGCAGCTCTGAAACTAAACAGAATCATGCCCGCCATCTCAAGTCTTCCAGCATGACTTTCCAAATCAATGCTCACTTTGAATTATTCATCCGTTGTTCTACATGTCTTGTATGCTTCCAATCTCTTCCGTTAGATGTTACTAGTAGTGCATATAAAACTCCTGATGGTTTATTTTGCTCTTAAGCGGCGTAGAAGCCGATGACACTGGCACTTTTCCAACATCACCTCAAATTACGAGTCCTGAATTTATTTAGGTAATCGTTCTTTATAAGCACTTTTGTACACGATTCAGACTCAAAACTTTGACTAGCCATGGGAATACCATTTCCCTGGTTTGATGGTGGTGTCTTTTCCGGGTCGCTGTGTTCTATTATAAGTTTTGACTTTAGGATGCCAAGGTTTTTTTACGTGTGTTGGATGACATTTGAAAGTTCTTACACTCGCCACGTAACCTGCTTGAGTCATTATTTTACTGGGCTTGTTCTGTGCTTGGCTTGGCATTGGTTCTTTTTGGTCATATACATGGTGTGGACTTGGTCTATTAGCCATGGCTTCATCTCGACTCGATACTATTGAGAGGTGAGTGTACGGAGTCACAGTGACGTTGTCTGATTCTTGATTTTATTTATTTTTTCGGTCTAGATATCGTCAGCTCCGTTTTTCTGACGCATACATAGGTTTGGCATGACTCCTTGCGTCGATTTACCATCCAATAATATCGGCAGAAGCGATTGTGGCAGGTGAGTGTCTGCGTCGTTTTATTGATTAGTCTTTACAACTTTACAGAGGCGTCCCGATCCATTGTCTAGATCATGCTTCTTACCATTCGGTTCGTGTTGATGCAGAGTGGCGAATTCAAGTGGACTTTTTTATTGAATCGACTTTGGCTCAGCCAAATGTGTTTTAAATGGAGGACCATCCTATTGGATAATGTTGAGTTTGGGGGGCATTTACAGGTTATTGCAGCCGTTCCTCAAGCTCTGACCTTCCTGCGCTCCTGTTTGCTTTGCAGCAAGCAGGCTTCCCTGTTCGTCCGGCTTCATCTTGTGGTTGTGAAGAGGTTGGTGGATGTGACTACAGGTGTGCATGTAAACGGGTCGAGTTCCGTTGGAGCCCTTCGCGCTGTACGGCCCTTCCTTTCAAAGTTCGAGGTCCTATGTGTCGTCATCCGTAGCCACCGCGTACTAGAGGAACTGCGCTACTTGTTTGAAACAAACAACTTCAGCAGGCTCCGTGCTCTGAACATGGATTTTAAACCTTATCTTCCTAGCAGACCGTATCGACTCGGACTAACCGTAGACGCGACACTCAGGCTACCACTTGAGTCCTAAATTCATATTGTAAGCGTTCTTTACAAGCCCTTCCCTAATACCATTTTTTCCGACAATGTTCAGACTCAAAAATTTGAGTGGAGGTGGGATTAGCATTCCCTTGGTTTATTTTGGCTCATTCTGGGTTATTTGCTGAAGGCGTTAACTTTGTTGCCAAGATTTTATTACGTGTTGTGGATGATGCTCACAAGCAAACCACGTAAACTATCTGAGTCATTAGTCGGCTATCCTTGCGCTTTGGTCATTTAAGTTGGGATAGGAAGGAGGATAAATTGATAGCCCAGCTAGGTCCCCTTTCTGAATGTGTCGGGCTGTATGTGTTAGCCGTGGCTTTATTCCTGGCCTGATAATATCGTCAACTTCACTACTTGTTGTATGCCAAATGAGCAGTGCTTTCGGCATGACTCATGTCGATAGACAATCACATAATGTCGGCGGAGGATTCAGTAGCAGGTTAAGTGGTTGGTTCAAGTACTGTATTATTACAATCAAATCGACAGTCACACGTCACGCGGGTACCTGTCGATGGTGAACTTTGGTGGTTCGTCACTCCTCACCCGGCGGTTTGTCGAATTTTCCAGGTGGTTTGTCACCCCAAAAATTGATGTTCCCATGCAAAAAAAGCTCATTTTCGGCCCGATTTCTGTCGAATTTGTCGAATTTTTTTCGCCCATCACGCAAAAATTTGGTGGTTGTCGAATTGTCGAATTGGAAAAATGAGTCACGCGTCACCCTCCCTGTCGATTTGATTGTAATAGTACAGTAGACAGATAGGAAGAATTGTACTCAGCCTTATTACTAACATTCAAGTTGCTGAGTGGCGAGGTGAGGCTTTCTTTGATCAGAATACCGATTTTTTAAGCAGCCTGAATAAGGTAAAATGACCCTAACAAAGGCACCAATGATGTCAACCTACAGTGAGAGAAATATAACAATAGGAAAGTGCAAGGAATATTCAATGAACAAAGTGGTCTGTGGCAGATAAGGAGTGCGTTGGTTGAAAGACCGGGGGAAGGAGTAGGCCTTCGCTACCCACCCGCACACAGCCTACAATGCGTATGAGGCAGGGTGGGTTGTCATTTAATAGTTCTTCTGGTGGAGAGTAAATGATAAAGTGAAATTCTTGGAACATCAAATTTACGGCGTAAAAATAGCCTCATGGAAATGTTGGGGCCAACATTAAATGAATAGTCATCGCAGATGTACGGGTCACTAAGATCGGTATACAGAAGCGCTGCGAAAAATGGAAGAAGAACAAAGTCACTGTACTATTACAAAGAAAAAGGAGGGAAAGGGGACTAAATGGAGGAGGACTTACAAGCAGTTTCCCATCCGCGGCGCCCTTTTCATACGATAACGACCGACACAACGCCGCCTCTCCCGACTGCTGCTATAAATATTTGGCGGGGATGTCTCGTCATTGCCGAAGGCGACGGACAAGCACATGCAGCAAAATTAGATGGGCCCAGGTTATAGTTGGGATGCTGTTACCTCCATTGATTTGCAGTTGGACCGAGTGTCACGGTCAAATCAGATGCTGAATGGTATAAATATCGGAATCCGGGATGCTGTCACTTTTAAATACACGCTCAAACTTTTCAAATATGGGTTCACCCACCGGTGAAAGTGAATGTTTTGGGGACCAGCCTACAAAATTTGGGACATGAATATTTTTACACTCTGAGCAGCATACAAACTGACCAACACAATTTGAATCAGAAAACCGTAAAATATGGCAGGAATATCTGGATAATTCTATTTGGAACCTGGTTTCCAGTAGGACCCCTCCAAATGGGGTCTCCATCATCGATGCCGGAGAGCCCTTCCGTACAACCGCTCGTTTCGACATATTCCAGCACTGGAAATGATCAGGACAGTGTTTAACCTCTCTTGTAGACATGTGTAAGCTTTTAGGGAAATTTATTAGAACAGAATGGGCAACAGGAAACTGACCAATGCAATTTGAATCATAAAACTGAAAGTTTGTGTCTGAGGCATATATCGTGCAAGGATATTTGTTATAGTGTCAGGCAAGACTCATTAAACTTTCTTCTACAAAGTAGAATAAGCCTCAGAATATTTCAATCCATTTAGTTAACGTGCCGAGGTATGTTGAACTTGTTTGATCCCATCAACCACATGGTTCACCGTGTTTTTGCACCATAAAAAGCATTCAGAAGGAGATGGAAACATTTCAAAAAGATTTATACTATACCTATATGCATTGTATTTTTTTAGACCCGACGGATGGCATATAAAAGGAGCCTCCTGAATTTTAAAGTACACCGGAGTTCAGTGGCGGCATTGCCTAATTTGGAGGGGTTTTTGGAAACCGGGTTTCCAAATAGAATTATTTGGAATATCTACTCTGCTGCCAGGAAACACTCATTGAACTCTCTTCTTTGTCAGGGAATAGGCCTCAGAATACTCACCTCTGTAGTGATGCACCGAGGTACATTGAAGTTGTTTTGATCCAACAAGCATACAGTTCAACGGGCCATAACAGGCACTTAGCTGAAGGCTGGAACATTCAAAGAGGGTTTACTTTACTTGTAAGTAAGCCTTGTAATTCTTTTGGCCCCAAGAATGGAATGAATATGAAAGGATCCCTCTCTAGCTCAATTAAAAAATGTGGCCTCATCACCAAGCCTGGCTACAACTTTGCCCAATTTTCAACTAGAGCTATCCGTATTGTAGACCCCCTGGGACTGGACTCGTAATGCCATGCGACGCAGTGGCCCACAAGCCAAGTGAGTACACATGTTGAAAACCTCGGAGTATCCGGATAAAATTCCCCGAAACGAGTATATATACGCTTGGAATTCTGTCCTTTGTGGCCTACACATGTACCCAAAATTTCCCGGAGTCCTCGCTGTGCAGAAAGAATAGCAATATATTAATTAATGTTGAAGTCCACCAATAATGTAAGAAGTGGGTGAATCATTAAATATTCCTTGGAATATTTTTTTCGAATTTCCGCCGTGATGCCGGAGGTACCATCAGGACCCCATCAGGACTCAGATCTCGCTTAGACCCTTGAATAAACCACTATTTAATCGAATCTATTCGAGGGGTACCCCCCCTCGAATAGACTTGAATTGTCATGAATAACCCGTTTTGGGCACTTTGTTGATGCTATCATACTATGGAAGTGCTCATCTGCCCACGTTCACACGCTCACGACGCGCATCTCTCCGCTCTCCCTGCTTCCTGGGCTCGCTGTTCTCCAGGAAATCAATGAGTTGGACCGGGGACCATTTATGGGAGGGGTCTGGAGGGGTTGATGGCCAACGGCGAATCCCGGCTGTCTCCGTGCCGCAGACATATTTATACGGCGTAGGTGCAGCTCATTCCATGTCGGCGGCGGAAGTACGCGTTAATGGACGTTAAGGGACGAATGAGACATGAGCTAGTGTGCCAGGTGTTCAAAATACTCATGAACAAGAGGAAACTTTTATAGGAATCATCCTCAATTATATTTAATCTCAATATATTAGCCGATATCATTGGCACTGCTGGAAAATTCAGCTGGAATATAAAAAGCTCATGGGAAGTCACCCAGTCCAAGAACAAATTGTAACGAAACTGGGTAATCTAAAGCCTCTGAATAACGGCAAAATAAAGTTTGTTCTACAATATATGAACCAGATTTGAGTCGTTTAATGTCCAGAATTCACTGATTGAGCCGCATTATGGGCAATATTGGACAGTAATGTGTGAGATGTGGGCAAAGATTAGCTTAGCTTTAGGGCAGAAATTATGTGTGAAGATTTGAATGTTTCACTCGTCCTGAGTTTGCGTGTGAGACACCGGTAACTAGGGTATTCTTGAAAAAAATCCGGCTTTCGATTTGTTGCTGCGTCAATGGGCTTAGCCATAAGATTTTCCTATGCCTTATTTAGAACCTATTGTTGCCCTCCCTCGAATGCACATTTTGCCCCACATGAGTATGAGATTTTCCACCATGTATTGCATGTGCAAACATTATTGCCACAAGATCCAAATTCCGGTTGCCGATATTCCTAGGTGCTGATGCAGATGCGGAGCCTCCAAGGTACACAACAAACTGGAACAGATACGCTCATGCCCAACTAAAGAACCGAGTCGACAACCAGAACCAGATTCAAACCCTATTATCTATACTTGGGGCTGTAGCGCAATACCAATTAGGCAAAGGACCAGACAACCGAAATCACCCCATCATTGATGTAGTTCGAGTCAAGTGCCGCCATCGCGCCGTCGGACAACTCTATTCCATAGGTACCCTGGCAGACAGGGCACAAATCTTGCACGCTGACCTGGATAGTCCGGCCTTGGACTGTTGCAGGACGAATGCAACTCAGCACTGTCGACTAAGGAGAGGCAAGAGGAAGGATCACGTATACTGAACATTGACCGTCTGTCCTGCAATGCGAGCCGCCAACCCAGTGTACCGGTCCGAGTGCGACAATAAAATCGGTATTCTGCAGGGGGCTACCGCAGGCATCGAACCCACCATCGTGGTCATAGAAGGTCGCTGGATAAGCTTCACGAGCAACACGTAACCCGAAGCACAGTAAATCATCTACGGACGATAACTTAAATATTACAAATCTTCAGTCACATTACGGGATCACCATCGCCCTGGGTGGCGATGGAATATGGATGCCGGAACTCTATTATTTCAATGTCTTCGAAAGACGTAGAGTGAGGACCACCTTCTCCGGCGGAAGTCTCGCCAATATTCATCATCATCCGGGCTGCCTATTGATATTGCTTGTGGTTGAGATTGTGTTACTGCATAGAGGATGGACGTACTCCGACACATGCGATGACACTCGAAGGCCTGAGACGCTATTCAGCCAAATACACAAGAGAAGACAAAGGTCAGAAACACCCACGCAATGAAGAGTGAGCCCAGGAAGTCGCGGCCGAATCTCGCAATGAAGAGATTTGCAAGTAGGATCGCTGCGAATACACGTTATTTGTGGAAGGGCGCAATAAACTAGGGGCATACAGAACACGACGAGGAAGTAGATCATTGAATCCCGCGCTAGGATTCGCACACCGTAGTAGGAAATGAGCCCTACGAGCCAGATTTTTGCTATCGACATACGTGATGTTCACTTTCTTGGACCATTGATAAGCGCTGAGGTAGTATAGCGTGATGAGGATGATTGTGCCTGGATAATATCAACGTCCAAGCTCTGACGACTCTTTTCTACTCACTTTCAAACACCACGGGAGGGATCCTGGGACATTTCTTCAGCTTCCGTAAGTGGAGGGTACCCCAACCTCACCACGCAGCGTAAAAATATTTTGGGGATGAAAACAAGCATCCTGGAAAAATGGAACCTCCAGGAAACCCTATTGAATAACAGTCAGTCTGGCGAGAGGATACAGTAGTCTTCAGCCATACCGATTGTCGTCCTCATAATGAGCAATGACACTGTGATCCATGCGATCATTTCACCTACAACCCATCGGTCAAGCTGATTTAGCGCGGGGGGGACATAGGCAAGTAAGGAAAGTTCGGATCGTCTGGGATATTTCAGTTTCGGGTCCGGAGAGAGGTTGGTAATTTCTCACCTGGCGATGTCCACCTAAAGGCGGGAAGGTCAAAGGACCGTGAGGAGGAAGGAGACATTGACTCACAGACAGCAAAGACCCGCAACATAAGTATGATCTCCACCGTTGCTAATGAGATTATAGTTGCGATTAATTTAGCAGCCAGACAGTCTCGCTATACTGACCATGATGTCCACCTCGCAACGAATGTGCAGCTGCGGAATCGATCGGGTGCATGAGCGCAGGAATTGGCGAGTGAGAAGGTGGGTCGTACAAGGAATCAGGAAGATTGTAGAGGGTCGGAACTAGTGGTGCGTTAAGTGAGAATGTTATGCCAGAGGGCAGGGCAACAGCTCACCTATGCCGTCGAAACTGGCACGTAGAAAGTATCAGTTATCCTCCCATCGCTGATATGGGAATGGACGCACATGAGCATTGGAGGTACCACATATCGATTTATGAAGAATAGGACTTTGGGGAGTCGCCATTGGAGTCTAATAGAATTTATCAAAAATCCGCGGACGAGCTTCGAATCCAGATACAATGACTGACGTCCATATTCTGGTCACCTTCTCCGGCATTCAGCAATGATCAAAACTCAAGGTAAATGAACTACTTCGGTATCGACAGTGATCGCATAGTCATACACCATGAGCATCTGCGCGCAAGTCAACGAGACATTCGCATGAGCCGTCGACGAATACCAAGAATGCAACTGAGGGGGGGGATTCAGATACTCCACACCTCGGCGAAAACATGACTCGGCTTACTGTTCGTATATCTCACCGCTGCGTAATCGTTCAAAGCGCTCACCTCAGCAGACATTGCGCCGAGGGGGGGCGTTGCGGCCATCGAGGAGCGCCGTGGTGGACGTGGTGGAGTGAAAAGGCGCTGTACGATATCAATCTTAACGGAGTCATCATAGTTGCGGCGCTGCAGGTAGACCAAAAATAACTAGGTCCAACGGTCCGGCCTGAATTTGATGGATATCCGCCCTCGTTGTGCACAATCGCAGGTGGAAACTCACAGCATCGTGGGTCATAACGGCGTCTTTTGAGGCACAACGGAGGGGAGTCCTTGTTGCCCTTCCTGAATTTGATCGATGTCCCCCCTCGTTATCCACAATCGCGTAAAATTAGGTGAAAACTCACAGCATCGTGGGTCATAATGGCGTCCTTTGTTGCACAAGGGCGGGAGTCCTTGATGCCGTTTTCCCTGTGCGCCAGCGAAGGCGGGAAATACTGACGGCATCTTGACAGCGATATGGATGGCTAATTGTGGCGCCACATGAAACAGCAAGAAACCGCGGCCAAGGGAACCTCAAGCTTCCAGGGGATTCGGCCTGAAGCTGAAGGTCGACAATTTGAAAGTGCCGTGGTGGTGGCCAGAAGGTTTGTGATAGTGAGAGCTTTAAGCGCCGATCTTTGATCGGAATTTGGCGCCCGGCATCACCAAAATAGGAAAAACCTTCCAACCCCCTCCGGACCCCCTTGCGACGCCCAAAAGGTCTCGCAATAGCCGCAAGGCCTTTAACCACCCTCGCAAGGCCCTTAAAAGGGAGATCTCATATGAAAAGGTCTTGGAAGGGGCACCCAGGCTTCATGGGTATTTCAAGGCCTTTTGGGGGTCGCAAGGGAGGCCCCAGGCTTTATGGGCACTAGGCGCATACTTTCCTTAGCTCGACCATATCACAGTCAAATCATAGATCAGATCACAATGCAATTCACAGTCTAGCTAATACATGCAACAATACAAACATGAGACTCCGATATTCTGAACGAAGTTGCCGTCAGTGAACGGCCGAATAAGAAAAGGGTTAGACTCACGATACAAAAATTGCAAAACATGGACGTTCCTTGAGGAAGAATGAGTTTAGAAGAAGATGACGGACTATGCGGGACATCGTCACGTACCCGACAAGGTCTATAGGCAGTTCTGAAAGCACATAAGCGAGGATTGAAGAAACAATTGAGTTCGACGCGACAACGTCCTGGGATGAATTGAGCATGGAGAGAGGAGAATTGTGATTAAAAAATGCTTACGCATTCAGAAGAGTCGGGGTGCGAGGGAGACTATGCCAAGATGTTGATAAACACAGGAGGCCCATGATATATAGACTCACAAAAGGAGCGAACGCATAAAGAAAGCTGGCTTGCGAGGTTCAGGGTTAAGGGTCTGCGTTACTGTGGATGCTCCAGTCAGTCGGCGTTACGAACTCAAGATACGACTTACAGGACATCAGATTCGAGATCAGGAAATCTAATGGGTATATATCATTAGCGAGGAAATGGAGCGCAGAAAGAACTCACTGCAATCGATCAGTTATGAGTTGAAGCCTGTAGAGGAACGTTAGGGGAACGTTAGTCGGGGGTTCGAAGAACGGAATAAACTTACTCTAGAAGGATCCATGCGTGTTAAAATCCTGGTGACGCTAAGAAGAGCCGGCCAATATGGAACGAACATACGTACAGGAGATTAATGTTGGGGAGACCATTAGTAAAGGAAAGGCGAAGAGATATAAACCACGAGCATTACGGAAACTAAGAGAAAGTCAGGACCTGTAGAATATGATCGTGCGAATAACTCGCCGTATGCGCAGGGCCTAGTAGTGACAGGACTTGAAAGTAAATGTTAGTGCGACAGTACAAACACCAAAAAGAAAGTGCGTACCGAGCGTGGAGCTCTAGGAGGGTGGTGCAGGAGCTGCGGGTGTCGTCTGCGCAGGAGCCGCGGGTGTCGTCGACGCAGGAGCCGCGGATGTCGTCGACGCAGGAGGGGCACCCTGTTGAGCAGCTGCACGCTGCAATAGAACAGCCGCGGCGGCGTTGCGACGGGGTTGGGGGCCAGAGGATGCGGCGGAGGTCTTGGCGTCACCGAAGACCCGGCTGGAGGAAGAGTCATCTTAGGTCGACGAGGAAGAGATAGAAACGTACCGTTGAAGGTAAGCTAACGTTTCCACTGCCCAGGGGTGCGCCGGATCCGAGAAGAGCGCCAGAATTCCATCAAAAAGATCCTCGTACTCGAAGCCGCCGTCGCGCGCGCCCCAATCCTTCGTCGACAACATCGTGCGCCCCTACGACATCGTCAGCATGCCCAGCGACGCAGGAGTCGAATCATACCTGGCAAGCTGCAACACCACACATCCCTGCGGTGATCTTGCGCGCTTCGTGTGTGTCTGCATTGCTCCCTTTGGGGATTTCTTTCGCGACCGGTCCGAGGGCGGAGGAAGGGCCGGTCCACAGGTGGCGCAAAATCTAGACAGTAGCTAGAGGGAATGATACAGAAAGGGAACAAACTCTTACCCGAACAAAGGGTTCGCCGCGAAGGAGACCTGCTGCAAGGTCGTCAGGGTCGCACGCCCCGTTAGCGTACAGAAAAGACGGGAATTGATCGGCTTCGAGAGGTACGACACCACTGAGCAGCCGCTCCAGTAGTCTGTAGGGGAGGGAAAGACGCGTGAGGTAGGTATATGCGCGTTATATCCAACGTACATCTTCGGCGGAAGCAATTCGGGCGCGATGGTGTCCACATCAACGCCGTCTGGGAGCGCCGCCTCGTTCGCCGCCGCATCAGTGGTGCTATCGTTAGAGAATTAGTTAGCATAAATATAAAGTCATTGAGGGAGACTTGCTTCAGGTTCTCGATGACCCGTCGGTACTTGGGTGGAAGCAGAAAAAGTCGCAACATTGGGTGATTGAGCCCACGGTCCGATTTCGAGTCAGATTTAAGGACAGGCGGGATGAGCTGTTCTGTGGAGGGGTCGTCAAGGAAATAATGAAGTCCGTGTTTCAGGCTATTCGTATCGTTAGTCCGCGCCCCTGTTGCCGCGACCTTGAGCTGGAAGAGGATTGAGCACAGGCTATGACACTGAGCAAGTATGTACGCACCTTGGAGACAAACGTCTCCCAATGAGAATCGTCTTCGGACAGATAGAGTGACTTGAGAATGGGATGACAGTCGGCCGGGAGGGGGCCAATAAAGGCGGTAAAGCCGTCGAGGAAGGCCTGCTGCCGTTCAAGCTCACTGGGCCAATCAGACAGGGATACTGGGTGACGAGATAAGAGCTTACTCTGCGTCCGGCGGTTCGGCGTCGTTGGCAGCTACGGGTTGCCACAATTTTGCGGCGCCGCAATCGAGCACGGAAGAAAAGTAGATATATGGGTTCATTGCGCGTACAAAAAGCTTGGAGGCATAAAGAAACCTCTCCATGGGAGACCTAGTTGATCTGGAACACGAATGAGAGACATTATGACTCGGCGCGACACACGATGGACTTACTTGGGCCCACCGCCGCGTTTGACGCGCTTACTACTCTTATTCGCAAGCTCCGCTACAGTCTCATCGAACTTGCGTTTTAATGTCGCGTCGGGGGCGGGAGGAGGAGGGGGAGGAGGAACAATGTCGGGCATGGTGGTGGTGGTAAAGAGCTGATACGAGACGGGCTCGTATTTAAATGCACGTGTGTCACATGTCACGTGAGCTGTCACAGCGCGTCCAAGACTCACATTCGCGCAAAACGAGGGTATACGGAGTTCATATATTCTATAAGATCTGCCGAAAAGAATAGGGAGTTTTACAGTAAAGGAAACAAAAATTAAAGCACATCAAAGCCCGCAGAACCAACAATAGGGCTGCCGCCCGTGACCGTTGCGACGGTTCCACGGCACCCGTCGACGGGGTGCCGTGCCCGTTCCGTCAGCCATCTTTACTCGGCCTCAACGCCACGGTCGCGGCACGGGTTCGCAGTGTTACGGCCCGTTGAAAAACGGCCGTCACGGCCGTTCAACGGCGTCATTTTTATTGCAATCAGAAACATTTTTCCAGGTGTGGTTCTGGTCCAGGAAGGACATCTGGGTGTTCTAATATGCTTCTATTTCATTATTTATATATTCTCTTCCCTCCAGTCCTCACAATACAAAGTCTTTGCACCATCGCGGCAATTGCCGTAACTGTGATGGCAATGTCCAATTAAGTTCATTCAACTTCAACTACCTGTCGGCGGCAATTTCCCCCCCTCTCTTAGACAAATGGCTGTCTGTTAAATATCTCCTTGGATTCTTTGGGCTTTTGGGTTGTGATGATGAGGTGGGGATACTCACTGATTCAGTTGAATTCAGTTGAGAAGCTTTCTTGGTGCTTAACATTGGCTTAACGGTCGGTATATGTGTTCACTTGTATTATGCTGCGACAAAAAAAAATTGGGAAGTACGTTAAAGCTCACTTCTGCGCGTAAAATGGCTCAAACAAACTATTCTCAACCCGTGGGCCCGTCAACAACCCGTTACGGCCGTGCCGTTGACCGTGCCGTCCCGTGAGGACCTCTCTCACCCATGCAACGGGCCGTTGTTCGACGGCCCGTTGCCGTGGAGTAGCCGTTGAATCGACGGCCGTTGCCGTCACGGCAACGGGCGGCAGCCCTAAGGTCCAACAATATCATCCTCGTCAAACGGTTCCTCCTCCGAGTCCTCTCCCTGTCCCTGGGCTTCAGCTTCCAGCTCCTCGAACTCTACATCTGCTTCGTCCGATACGACAGAGTCGCGATCCGACTCTTCATCTCCAGGGTCCTCGTCGGCGTCGTCGGGTGTCGTTTCCATATTGATTTCGTGCTCAGGAGTGGGATCAATCTCCATATCATCAAGATCCTCCTCCTCTGGGTCGCCAGCGCTTGCGGCTGCTGCTGGATCAGTGTCGGGACCAGAGGGTGCTGTACCGTGTCCGACGGCATTGCTTGTATACCGCATGAACATGTCACGGTCCACGAAACTGACAAATGTTAGAAAATACGAAAAATACAGAGAAAAGAGCTCACATGTTGACGTGGTAGTACAGCCAGTCCTCGTCCTTCTCCTCCGGTCGACGAGCCACCGAAGCAGGGAGGAGGTCGCGAGTCCGGCCATGTCTGAACGCCGGAATCAAGTGAGCACCGCGGATTACCTCTGCAGGATCGATGAAACCAAAAGCGCCCTCATCTCCAGAGTCCACAAAGCCCAGACGATGCAGACGCTTTGCCTTCCATCCCGCAGGGTACGAGAGGTCACGACCAAACCATCGGACCCACAAAAATTCCATACGCTGCAGGTTCCGATCTAGAGATCGGGGTCCCACATGTCGGACGTCGGCGTGAAAAATGCCTAGGATTCGGCCGTACCAGTACGGGTGCGGCGAGTTGTCTCCTTCATCTTCATGTGCAAGGACCATGAAGTCGGCGTGAGTGCGCGGATTGAAGGTATCTTGATTCCGGAGGACGTCGTAGGTGGTGAAGTTGACACGCAAGATTTTATGTGTATATAATCGGTCGCGAACTATATTCACGTCTGCCAGGTCTTGCAGAGAGAAAGAGTGCTCATCGCCGTCGTAGGGAATGTCGAGCAGACGAGCAAGAAGGTGTGATTTTAGGTCGCGATGGAAAGTCTATAATCCCGGTCAGTCTCGTACGCCCCCGATGCTAGAAGAACTGCATTACCTTGAGGGCTGGATCGTTAGGAAGGGTCCTGAGCAAGTCTGGAATATCTAGCCATGTCCTCCTTGACTCTGAAATGTGGTGGTGGACTCTGGGAGGAGTGCGGGCTAGAACCTCATTCTGAGGCCGGAGATCTTGACCAAGCGGCGGGGAGGAGGGTTCTGGTGTCGGCGGTGGGATGACGGGAGGGGTGGGCTCCGCTACAGCAGTCGCGGCAGCTGCGGCTCGAGCTGCGGCTGCAGCTTCATCCATTCGGTTTTTCATGTTACGCAGAATGCGGCTACGGCGCTCGAGCTTGGCGATTTGCCACTGAAACTGTCGTTTATTGGTTCTCGCGTAGAAACGCTTGACGAGTCGATGGGCCAATTCGCCCTAAACAGCTGGGTTAGTACTCACGACCCGAGCCTTTCAAGGAAACACAGACAATTTGAGTAGAGTAGGAGTCCGTTGTCCCGACATTCAAAATTGTGTCCGCATAGTCGCCGAGGGAGTGATACTTGTACGTCGAGACATTCCACGACTTGAGCTTTTTTGTGGTGGAGCCCTTGCCGGCTTTCCCGGTCTTCTTAGCGTTTTTGTCGGCTTCTCGGCGAGCCCGGCGGTTTTGTTCTTTAGGTGTCTCATAGGTTTCAAAAGCAGTGCAGGTGTGGCGTATAAACTTGCGGACGTTGACCCCAAGATCGGTCGTTACGGCCCTGAAGCATGCGATGGTGGAGTCGCTGTGCATGCGCAACTTGGCGTAGGCGTGCCATGTCGCGAGTGTGAACCACAGTCCAAGAAGAATATTATTGTGGGCTTCTGGTAAGAGACCGTCCAAGACAGGGAGGGCACACTTGAAGTAAAAAACGGTCAACAAATGCTGAAATATATTAAAACAGCCTCATATACCTGAAGAATGTCCTCGAAATCTCGAGCAGCCAGCTTTTTCATTTCGGACGCGCTGGTATGGAATCGACGGATGGTGCTCTTGCCGAACGTGGGCACGGTCCGAAACCTACAATAGGTCAATATCGTCACTGGCAACAGAAAATTATCAGCACACCTGGCGTCAAGAATATCGACCTGAGCCGGATCGTGCGCGTGGAGAAGTCGGATGACATGTGTGAAGAGAGACTTGACAACTCCCAGCTCTACCTCATGCAGTAGATCCGGAACGAACATAGAGAAGAAGTTGAAGCCGTGCTTGGCGAGCTTCGAGAAAGTGTTCTGTGCACATGGTCAGGCTTTGCAGAAACACGAAAACACAAAAGGACTTGCTCGAGTGGGTACCCATGAGTATGGCTTGAGATTGCGCTCGACCGCGCTACCGGTGACAGGAGTTCCTTTGCCAAAGATCCAGCTCCGCACGAGATCAACTACAGTGCGGTAGCGAGTCGTGTCCTGTCGGATCTTCTGCCTCCGGCGCATGTCAGCCTTAGTCCCCATATCTCCAATCTGGTCCTTCTCGATAAAGCAGCGCGGACACGGACAACCGCCAAAATACTTTATAGTGGCTAATAGAACCCTGCGGAAGTGTATTAGCACATATTCGAGTCGCGTAGAGAATGTATTCTACTTCTCTGGGTAGTCCGCGCTATAAGTCATGAAGCGAGGGAATATCCGGCGTTCTATTCCATCATAGCACTTGACAACGATGCCGTTCACGTATGCGTGGATGAATTCCGGGGTGAGGAGTAGATCCCAGATCGCGTGCATAAGCTCTCGTTTTAGATGCGCCAGAACGGGAGCGGCGGGTGATATACCAAAAGTCGCGCGGTAGAAGTCTTTGAGAGAGTCCGGAAGCTGAAAACTGTCAGCTGTGCGCATTTATGCGAAATAATACAAACGTACCGAGGGAAAGTATGCCTGGTGATGACCCGCATTGGATGTGGGTTTCGCTCGGATGTACTTGGACAAATTACCGAAAAATGTATAGAGTGGCCAGAGTGAAGCATCTCCAAAATTTGCCAAATGCGTTGAATCCGACCAGAACATGTACGCAGCGACGATCGTCTCGATGTTTGGCTGAGTCGGATCGTGTGGTAAAGCCCTGTGTTCCGCCATCATCCTCGCCGAGGTGTAGATCTCCTGGTAGATAACTTCGTGTCCGTCGGGAAGTTGTGGAAATCCGTTCTCATTGAGTACCTCATCAGTGGCGGGGGTGGCGACCTCCTCGTTGCTTGCAGTGTGATTCCGGTCCCAACGCGATTCAAAGGGTGTTATGTGGAAGTCCTCGAACGCTGGGCTTTGGAATGCCTCGATCATGACATCAAGCAGGGGGCGGTAGATGATCCCAGGGACCTCGAACTCGACAGCGTCCTTTTCCGCTACGCAAACTTTGGGGGCAGGAAGTTTTATTTTGACCGACCCGCTTATCCAGCCGCTCGGCGGTTCGCCAGGAAGGGCGGTGGCGGTATCATCTAGCCGTTTATTCTCGCGGATGGCGCTGAACCCCTGCAGATGATTCAATGAGAAATCCTCATGCAAAAGAACCTCGTTAACGAGAGAATCGAGTTCCGCGGTGGATTTTTGAGTCGAGCCCGAATAGAACCAGCACATGAGTCGGGCAATGGAAGCATTGAGGAAGGGGGAATAAGGTGGCGTGGTTGGAGAGCTCGAAGGAGTGTCAGGCGGCGGCACAAGGAGATCGGAAGCAACACAGAGATTGTCGAGACAAACGGATTGGTCTGGATCGTGGGTGGGTCGGTTCGGATAAATTTTATACAGCCCATGAGCGTTGGGGGCTGTTTTTACCCATTGCTTGGGAGGGGGTTCGGCTACAGGTTCGTCTAATTCGGGAAGCACGGGCGCGACGGGCGGCGCTACCACTACGGGGCTTGGGGTATCCGGAAGATTGTCCCTGTACCGAGCGGGTAGCCGTTTATTTCGACGCTGAGGACGCCCACTAGGCCCGACGGGAGGAGGACTGGGAGGAGGCGGAGGAGAAGGTGTGCGCGCAATCTGGGTTTGTAGTAATTTATTAAAAAAATTGAGAATTATGAAACGAATGTAGTTTACTTACAGTAGGCTGTACGTCCTCCATTGGGTCGTCATGCGAAACTGCCGCTGCTGCTGCTACTTCAAGGGCGGAGGCGGCGGCGGCGGCGGCGACATTTTCAGCGCGTCGGGCCTTGCGTACTGGGCATCTGCTGATATGCACAGGCATCCCCTTCGTGCTGAAGTCCTTAGTGCAAAAGCTGCAGAGCAGCATAACAACGACCCAGATGAGTGATAGAAGAAGCAAGATAAGGATTTTCATGGGTGGGCGGGACCACGAAAGACGTTGTTGGCGCCAAAATCAGAGACAAACAGAGGTTTGGGGCAGAGGCTAGGCAGAGCGTCGGAAGACCCTTGCAACAGAGTGTAAAGAGTTGTGGCCACTTGACACGGCTGCACGAGCCTGGGTGTCGTCTTGGAAGACCCTTGCGAGACGCGTCAAAGCCCCTACGGCAGTTGCCGGGGTCACGAGGCCTTGCAAGGTTTTGACACTTTTGGTGATGCCCATCGCTGGCACTCGTCATGATCGCGACACTCGACCATCCATCTCCATACCCTCAACCTAGCATACTAGCTCACGGCGAAGAAAGTAATACTTGTCACCGGGGCCACGGGGAAACAAGGCCGGGCACTCATCCACGCGCTCAAGCTCGGTGACACAGAAACCAATGTGGAGCCCGAATTCCATGTCTTGGCCCTCACTCGCACCGTGAACTCCCCCGCAGCCAACAAGGTTGCGGCGCACAACACGCAGAACGTCACCGTGGTTCAAGGCACCCTGGACTCAGCCGATGACATTAGGAAGATATTTGAGGACGCGAAGAAAGAGCGGGGAGGCATGTGGGGAGTTTTCTGTGTGCTGGCGTTCCCTGGACTCGGAGCCAACGCAGAAGGGGAGGAGAAACAAGGGAAGGTACGGCCATCTAACGGTTTTCCCCCGATATACTGAGCGCTGAGAACTCGCAGACTCTTGCGGACATTGCAGCGGAATACGGAGTGTCGTCATATATTTTTTCCTCCGTCGAACGTGGCGGCGAATATAACGATGATAACGCAAAGCTCGACCGGCATGCAAAAGTCAAGATTGAAAGGCACATTCGCGCATTAGGGGAATCCAAAGGGCTTCCTTGGACGTCAGTGATTAATCAATCCAACTCGCACATAAAATAGAAATTGACGTGTCCAAGGATTTTACGGCCTGGGTTTTTTATGGAGAATTACGAGAACAAAATTGGTTCAATTGCCGTCGGCATTCTGAAAAAAGGTCTGAAGCCGTCTACAACGAACCAGTTAGTCGTACGTCTATGTCGATTGAACAGGCAAGCATTCCTCATTGCTTCTATCAGGCAGCGGAAGATATCGGACATGTTGCTACGGCAGTATTCCAGGTACGACATTGTAAGTACAGGTTGGCCAATGTTGAGCAGTTCACAGAGTCCGCAAAACTACGCCTCTCAAATTTTGGTGGTCGCCGGCGAATGTAAGTCCGAACCGCCAAAAATGTCATGAAATGATCTCTATGTGCTCTCCAGCGTCGACCATGGCACATCAGGAGGAATCATATAACCGCGCCACGGGAAAGCACCTGCCCTCGTTACCCGGCTGGCTAGCGTGGCTACTGATAGCATTGAACTCCCACACCAAAGTATTGTAAAGTTCCTTTTACTTTTTCTCTTTCTACAAGAGCTCCCTTAATGGAGCCTAGAATCGCCGACATCGAGCGCGTGCACGACGCGAGAATGAGCAGGAAATGCCCTGAAGTTGTGGAACAAACGGCTCTTGCGAAACGGGCGTATCCGGAGATGCAGACGTTCGAAGCGTGGGCCCGACGGCGTGCGGGAAAGGCGCCGGATCAAGGTAAGGGCTGGAACCAAGTTTCGATGGGGCACTTTGCAACTGGAAATCTGTAGAACAGTATATTGGGGCGAAACTATACATTTCTATCCTGGAGTAATGACGAGAACGGTGCGACTGGGATTGGCCAGTGCGACTCGCTTACACTTGGCTAGCCTCGCTTAGCTCGCTTATCTCCATCAACAGTGCGAGTCGGCGCCAAGAGTGCGACTCGGTAGGTAGGTAGATAGGTAGCATTACACGGCATGGTCCGAATAACGAACGCCGGTTTCCAGGGATTATCCCGAAGCAAGCAAATTACACCATCGCCCCTGGACCTCTATCTGCTTTCCAAACCAAGCTCGCAGACCCCACAAGTTTCCCGTGCCCCACGGTAGAGCCTAGATTACAGATAGAAGTAAGAAATCACCTTTAAACCGAGACAACACAACTTCAAAGCCGGGAAACCCCTTCAGATAATTCATCTTACATACACTGGAACGGAGTAGAACTCTCGAAGGACTTCATGCGCAAATTTTGCAACCAACACAATTGTCGAACGCTCATAAATCATGGCCTTCAGGAACTCTACGCTATCGAGTTCAACCATTTTCGTCTGCATTTTTGAAACTGTGCTGAAGAGTTTTTCCATGAACATATTGCGTAAATTGAGAACCGCCGATGATTCCTGGCACTCTAATAAAGCATGTTCTGGACTCTCCACTGCTCCATGGCAGAAGCGACAGAAGCGTTCATTACGTGGGATGCGTCGTCGTGCATGATCAGCATACCGTAGCACTTCTAAGGCTAATTGATGGGTCGACAGTAAGATAGAGGTCAAGGACTCCCTGTGAGACTGCGTTCTGACCATCGATAAGTAGTGCCTCATATAAAGTGTTTTTTGTACGGCTGGCTTGTCCTTTTCAGGTTGCCTCCAGGCAGGAGCGGGATTGAAGGGGTCAGTTACAGAATTCGACATGGCAGAGAAGGTGAACACTCTGACTGTCTGACACAGCGAGACTGACCGAGTTGAAGCGGCACACCGCCGGCTGCTCGGCATTGATGACTCGACCAATTCTAAAACCGTTCATTTGCAGTGAACTCTCATGTTCGGGCGGTCTTGGCTCTATCTCCGCATTTTCCCAATCATCAGATATGGAATGCCTGCGGTCTCGAGCTTTATTCAATTTTACATGTTAGGCCGCGACACGCTGACAAGCTCGGCATCTCTGGTCAAAGCGGAACACTGCCTACGAAGGTGCCTTTATTTTTCTTTCAAACACCCGTATGGCTCTCTGGATCTGGGCTCTCAATTTGAGCGCCAAGGAACGCTCAAACGTTTCATCATTCGCCATCGATAAGGCACACCGCCGGCGTCTCGGCAATCCTATCGTTCTGTACCTGGGAAAAAAATGCCATATACTGCCTGCAGCTGCCGAGTGCTTTCGTCTTACACGCACTGAATAGTCAGACTGCCTCCGCCGTCGCCAATGTTACCGTGTTTCTGGTTCTTAAGCTGGTGCCGTACATACTTATAGCCAGGATGATGGGTGCTTATCCTTACTTATTCCTCCCCGCCCATGCCATCGTCCACAATTCACCTCCTGCTTACAGTGGCTCCTGCGTGGGGTGAGTTCCGTCTGAGGGGGCGGCGACTTGGACTTTCTCATTTTGACAACTTCCCCTTAGGCCATGTCAGGCCCCTCTGTGCTCTAGCTGGTCGGCTCGTCGGAGCGAACGACAATGTCGCAATCACCATCCTGCTAGCGCCGAATTGGATTACACAGGCCCATGCAGAAATTTCCCGCCAGTCTCCCGCCGGCTCCAATAAAATCAGGTGCGATGCGCCATCTTAGTTTTCAACACCTGAACTGAACTGAATTCGACTCGACAGAGTCGTTTCACTCTTTGACTCCGCCGAAAAAGATATTTTTAACCTCTTCGCACCCCTCGCTGAGGCGTATCCCGCTGCGTACTCGAAGCTAGCGCGGGGCGAGGCGATAACATGTGCCACCACTGGCACAACGTTCAAAGCGCTTCCGGCACCCGTTGCACTGATCGCGGATGTGAGTTTCCACCATCCACCATCCGGAGCGCACTGTGAAGAGTAATGTCATTACGCCAAGTTCTTCGCCAGTGAGCAAGTAAAGGCCACACGCGCTCTCACCGGGGACAAGGTGCCCATCTTCTCCTTTGTGTCAGGCTGCGCAGTGGCTATTATACGGCTTCTGGGCCCAGAGAAGATGGGTGGCCGGGGAGATCTCAAAGCCCGCGCCGAAGCGGAGGCCCAGCGGACGGGTAAAGACGTGGTTGAGGTCGGCGAACAGGTAAGTATCCCCTGAACTTCAGGATTTGAGTATAATCTGGAAATGACAGATATTCAACCACACCGAAGGAAAAATCATACAACTTCCAGGACTGCCTGCAGTGTATGATTATGAGTTCTGTCCACAAAATGTTCTTTTTACCACTTACCGGTTTCCACTGTGGACTAACGTTTGCCAATTTTAGCTGCCATTTGAATTTCCCATGTATCCGTTGATGTCCACTGCATACCAGTACGTGTTTGCTTGTCCCGCGTTATTTCGCTGACTTGCGCATACTCAGAACGTTCATGATGGCTGACGGACTACTTCTTGGCACTTTGAATGCCTATGACCAG
Source organism: Mycena rebaudengoi (assembly GCA_029282285.1). NCBI lineage: Eukaryota > Fungi > Basidiomycota > Agaricomycetes > Agaricales > Mycenaceae > Mycena > Mycena rebaudengoi. The sequence continues at coordinate 638,404 of JARJCX010000035.1, forward strand.
GAAGCAATCAGTGCCCTGGATCGCTGGATTTCAACAGACTTGGGAAAGACGTTATACACTGTAGGACCGTTGCTGCCTGCCAATTACAGGTCCGATAGCATCTCTTCTACCGTCTCACCTCGCGATGGGGATATTAAAGTCTTTCTTGACACTATGCTCGCCGAATATGGGCCCAAGTCTACTCTTCTTGTACTTGTTCATTTCATATCCTAAACCATTGCTGATACGGTATTTAGATCTCGTTTGGCACCGTATTCTGGCCGACAGTTCCGGAGCACCTCGAAGAGCTCGTCGACGCACTGGCTGAGAAAAAATTACCCTTTGTTCGTCTCCAAACCAACCCCAAAACTTATGTACCGACCGCGATACCAGATCCTATCTCACGCATCGCCATTTGCCGTTGTGTCTCCAGCGCTCTCTGCCAAAGTTGCAGCATCAGGATTGGGTATGCTTACTCCGTGGTGTCCGCAACAGTTCATTCTGAACCATGCTGTGCGTCGTTATTCATTCTTCTTTCAACCTATTTTAAGCGAGTCAATTACCACAGGCGACAGGTCTTTTCATGACACATGGGGGCCATGGCGGTGTTTCAGAGAGCCTCGCCAGTGGAATGCCAATGTAATTAGGCATATGATACTCTCCTAGATGCTGATGAACATTGATATGTAGGATATGCTGGCCCTTCGACGCTGACCAGCCCGAGGCGGCATTGCATCTCACCCACAACCTCAACGTCGCATTCCACCTCATCGAAATCCGCACAGGCAAGGGTAAACTGCCACTACTCAGTGGGAAGGTGCCACAAGGAATGCGCGCCGCTGTTGGGGCAGAGTTCCGGTCTCTGATCGATGACTTCCGCGGCAGCGCCGGTGAAGAAAAGAAACGGAATGCGCAGCGCATGAAGACTGAGTATGCCCGGGCATGGGAAGAAGGCGGTTCGGCGCGCGCTGCTGTTAGTGCATTATTAACGGCGCTTGAGTTCAACGTATCACGGGTTAAGGATTGTCCACAAATGTAGACTAAGTAGATGTTTTGCCGTAACTCAGGGGTAGAATGGACGAAGTAGTAAGAGAAGACGAGACGCTCTCCCGCCATTGTCTCGAATGAACCTTTACCGATGACTCCAGGTGGCTTCGTCAGTGACTAATCTTTTTTTTTTTTTTCGTATTCACACTTCTAGCCCTTTCCGCTTGCTCCTAAATGAATATCCTATGATTCCGCGCGACCGGCGTGGAACGAGTCAGCCACGCAGCCAATCTCGTGGTTATAAACTAACTGAATAAACATAAGATAGACAATTCAAACCCCATCCATAGAACTCGACACAACCGCCATCGCCGATGTGCGATGCACCAATTCCGTACCGCTCCCAAACGGCGAAAGCTCCGTCCCGTGCGTCCGTGCGTCCACGACATCCACGCCGGACGCCACGGCCGATTCGTCCGCAGCGTCCTCCGGCGCATCTACGGTTGGGACGATGCGGATTCCAGCAGCGGCGAAAGCGCGCGTTTTATCTTCCGCCTGAGCAGCAGCACGCATTTCTGCTTCCGCCTCCCGGTGGTAATCGAGCCCCACGCGTGCGTGCGGCCCAAGCCAGGCATTTGCGCAGGGCGCGCGCTTGAGGGACTGGATGTCTCGCCGCACGATGTCGCGGCAGAGAAGGTCGAGATCAAGATCGTTGTCGTCGTAGCCTAGATGGGTGAGAATTAGATCGGGTATGGGATATCGAGGAAAAGATGGGAGCGAATGAAAGACAATATGTAGATGCTCTAAATTCGAGATGTGTTGGTTCGCATGCGAATAGAAGTAGGAGGGACGGATGGAATGGAATACATATTCCATTCAAAATAGTAAGAGGACTACGCACCAAAGGGCTGTTCGATTTCCTCGCCCGCGGCTACGAAACCGAGATACACGAACGCACCGACGCTGACCTGCAGTTGGAGTCGTCAGTATATATAGTCTTCAAACGTTCGCAGATGAAGTGTAATGCAATTGAACATATGCCGGGGATACGCAGTTGGATAAGTAGGTAAAATAACTAAGACGTGACAAAAAAGGAAAGGAAGAGAACGTACTGCAGGGACGGTATGCCATCCGAACGTGTTCACGATTTGGAGTGGGAGGAGGAAGAGGTAGAGCCATACGACACTGCAATCAGATGGAAATGTCAATATTCAATTCGTATCCTTCCGTTGATCAGCTGGGGGATGACTTACTGGCTGAGCGAGTGGGACAACGCAGGCATGGTCGATAATACGACGAAGGAGTGGGAAATCAGAATACTGCAGGACATGGGAAATGTAAGAAGGCATACCGGATGTGCACGGAATAAACGCTGTTGGCAGACAAAGAAATATGACTTTAGTTAAATACCTGAATGAATAAGGGCTGGGAGAGGGCGCACAAGGGGAGCGGCGTCGTGAGGACTTGTTCGGTTACTGTAGAAGGAAGGGTGAGTAACCAGAGGAAAGAATGGATGGGAGCATGGGAAATGAAGGACAAGGGGGACATCTCGCTCAAGACGCTCGTATAAGGGAGGAATGCGGTGCGGATAACGAAAGAAGGAAGAGACCCAACAACGCACACGTCAAGCTGATTTCGAGAGCCTGAATCCCCGCTATGATGCTGCTGATTGTCGTGCCTTAATCAACGCAAGTCAGTAATACCGCAGCGGATAGTTAAAGCGCAGGAGTCAAGGTAGATGAAGGAGAATGGCGGTGGCATGAAGATATAATGAAGGAAAAAAGGCCACTGACTAGGGGCGCTCCCCCGCTCCTCCAACACGGCCACCCACTCGCTCAAACATCTCAAAATCTCCGCGGGCAGGTTCTCTCCTGCCTCATCGTCCGGCTGGGTATCTCGCCGGAGCTCGGCCAAGGCGTCGAGGTCGTGCCCTGGGGGAAATCAATAAGGCCCGCTCCCAACAGCGAGTGGATACACCGGAAATGGACGGCGTACCTTCATAAACAAGCCGCGCAACACGTGCGTTGAGCGTATTCCGCTCCCGTGCTGCCTTCCACCGCCGACGTGCGTTTTTCTCCGGGTGTACGGGGCCACGCCAGGTGCGTCGGTGGTCGCGTTCTTCGCCAGTGGCATTGGCTGGAGTATCGGGCGCCGTAGAGTTGGATCTGAAGGCGCGTCGGAGGTTGGCGAAGTGCCCCGCGAGGGGGATGATGTCGGGAGCGACGCGGCGGAAGGGGGCGGATCCCTCGGGGCCGGGGTTTGAGGCAGGGAGAAGGGGTGTGTGGGCGTCGACGAGTGAGACAAGCGAGGGGTTTTCGCTGGTCTGGAGTAGTGTGCTACTGGATGCTGCATTGGTAGATCCTGCGGTGGTTGGATCGGATAGTGGGAAGATTTGAGGCGTTGATACCGAGACAGATAAGGGATTTGCAGGGCGCTTCGATGCATGGGAGGTTGCGCGGAGGGTAGACGCTGCGGCGGCGAAAGTTCCGTATGCGCCATGCTCTGTTGGCGAGAATAGGACTTCTTGGAGCGGGTTTGATAATGCGGACGAGTGGTAGTGCTGTAATAGATGAGGCGGACTGAACGACGGTATATTCAGCAAGACTCACATCATGCAAGGGCTTTATGAGATCGTAGAGATCCTCATAATAAATACCTTGCTCATTACGGAGATGATGTTTGAGCGCCACAGCAAATCTACCGTCGCGGTTAGCACCATGTAGGTGAAAGAGGAACAAACAAACCCCTCCACCAAATCCAGCGCCATCTTCTTCTCGTGCATAACCCTCTTCATCTCCGCTTCGCTGCGCCGCGCGCCAATAGGTTCTTCATGAAGCCGGGAACTCAGACGCAGCGGTATATGGTACCAAATCATGCGACCCAACGTGCGCGTATTGCGGACGACGTCCGACCACGCCGTGCGGCCGGTCCAATACCGGTCGTAGGATGTCGAGGCGCGATAGGAGATCACGAACCCGATGACTACGCCCAGCACGGTGAGCATCACATTTGGAATGCCGAGCGTCTTGCCTGTGGCGAACCAGACGTACACAACGCCCGCCGCGAAGAGCGTATGCAGCAGCATGGCGGGCCAGATTTTGCTTATGACAGAGCCACGGCCAAAGGTCCACGTAACGAACGTATAGGAAGGGACATTTGGGAGGAGGTCTGGAGGGGAGGGAGGGTGTGTTGCGGGGAGCAATGAGTGATTACCCGTGAAGGATCGTTTGCCACGGATGTGGTGCGCCGCCGACATGGCGGTCGAGAACACTGAAATTTATTTGTTGCCATCATGAGGCGGTGCACTGATCGCGCGTCAATCACTAATTTGAGCGCCTGTCGGTTGAGTGCGAATGTAGGTCGAGACTACATATGGCACTCTGCTCGGTCGAGCTAATTTTGATTCATAATATCAAGCAGAGCATGTGTGTTACTCGGCTCTCGAAAAAATTAGATTATTACGAGTAAATAATTGCACTGCAAAGCCCCCCAAGCGATCTTGTAGGAAGGGGCGGCGGAATAGAATGCACTGTAAACACGAGCATCAGTGAGTCCAGAAAATTGAAACTTCTCTAATTAATCATAAATGCATGGACCATCTCAACGTGAATTATTTCAAAAGATCTCATCCTGCGAAGGATACCGATGAATTTTCTAACAATACTCTGGCCCTGTATTTTGAGAGTGGTGTACGACGACGTTCTTTCTTGACAAAGGAGGTTATCCATAATTAAAATAGAGATAATGCAAAAACGTCGCAGGGTCGAGAGTCAATTCAGGTGAGTAGCCTTGAACAACGCGTGAGAAATGATACACTAATATCACACATCAAAGGACAGGCGCTATTCAAATCACAGTACTTCATCCGCCTATGGAGAAGACACACCCATTTATGATTAAGTTCTCGAACGCCTGACAAAAATGCTCTTGTAGGCCGCCCTGCACCAATGGCTTCGCAGCAGGCGCTTCCTCCGGCCTGAATGTTGGGTTCAATCAGGCATCTCCTCAACGCAAAAAATCGACCTACGGGCGGCGTTGCTGCGAGGCTGCTGTACCGTGGAACCAGGAGTCACCCAGACTCCATTACGGAGGACGCCACAGTTACTCTTTCCGCCTGTGGTTTTGCGCGGCTACGGTCCCGCATTAACACGTCAATACGTGGATAGTATTTCATGCTTTGAATATTGCAGTAATGCGTACCTCGCCTAGCTTTCGTGCCATGGTCGTGACGTTCGTAGTCGTTGATGGGAGTTGGAGAGAACCTCTGATGGGAGGATGCCGGCTTTTTATAGGGCGTGGGCTGTGCGATGGCTGTGACCCGCAGTTTCCGCGATCTCGCTACATTACTCATTAGTTACACGATTAGAGTCGCGCCGTTTCTGATTCGTTCTGGGCAGAGAATAATGGACACGTGGCCCGTGTCCGCACAACTAACTCACCACGCTCAGACAGAGCTCCGGATAAGCGCTAGTAGAGGCCAAACTCAGGTGGCCGATGCAGCATTTAGTCTAGTAAAAAGCTTCCGACGTTGCAATTCCAAGTCAGGCCCGGACGAAAATTGAGGGTACATCGAGAATTTGAAAGAAAATCTCCGAGTCGTTTAATTGTATGTTCGCAAATATTCTCGTGAAAGCACGCACCAATCCAATGGGCCATCCTGGTTCGATATAAGCCTGAAATCAAAGACGCAGCAGCATCGAGGAAGAGTTTCATACTCAGACTTCCGAGCCGAGTGAATGAAAAACGGGGAGATTGATGAAAATAAGAACAGCGAGTGACCATAGGGGGACAGTGAAAGTAGCAAAAGCGGGATGTTTGCTTCTACCGAGTAGGATTAAAGTTGAATCAAGAATCGAAGCAATCCGCACAAGAGTCCTGCGAGCTCTCCGCAGTATGTCACCAAATAACTGCGCCATCCGTATCTATTCCCGCGCCGCCAAGAACGCCGTATAGCTCTCGTCTGCACCCAGCCCAACCATCAACGACCTCAACACCTCTTGCGCCGCGTACATCGGATGCTCCTGCGGAATCTCACAATCAAAGTCAAACTCCAGCGTTTGCAAGCTGCGAATGCGCAGCAACGCGTCGCTCCACGTGCTCTCCAGGTCGTAAAAAGCCGGCGCTATCTCCGCTGCGCTCCTCGTCCCGTCAAACCCGAGCGTCAGGTGCTGGAGACCCGCGGCACCCTGCAGCACGTCGCATGCCGCGTGCCACCGCGCGCGCGACTCCACGTCGGAGTGGACGTATGAATTCACTCCCAAACACAGTGTGCGGAGGTCTGCGAGGCGGTGCATCCCTATGCCACCGTGTACGATCACGTGGACGTAGTGGTGGTTAATGCTTTGTGCTGGTACAACGCCGGCAGCGCCTCGGCGTAGATCTCCCGACACGCACGCAGGAGTGCTACGGGAGGCGCCGACCGAGATATTTGCCAGTATTCGCTGGTACAGCGAGAGACGCGGGGTGCCAGGCCGCGAGCACCACGTAGCGCGTGTACGTTTTGTCGCGGGAAAGGCTCAGCTCCACGATGCGGTCTGCAAGCAAAAAGGAGAAAATGTGCTGCCGCAGCTCGGTTGGAAAGCGCAGGAGGTAGCTATGTGGTTGGGTGGGGCGTTTCGAGTCGTTTGGCGGATGTCGATGAGGATGGTGGGGAGTGGGGCCAGGGCTGCGGCAGGTCGATGGTTATCGGGGAGCAGGAGGTATATGAAGCAGGGCAAGTCACGAAGGAATGTAAGCCACGTTGCCATTTTCGAATGTTGAGGGAAATGCTTGGGTATTTTAGCGTAAGATGGAATACTTGAGTGATTGTAACCGTGACAACCGTGGCGGTGCTGGGCTTTAAATTTGTTTCCTCAGGCTGCCACCTCTTGGATCATTGGATGGCTACACCGTTAAAAACTCGCCAAGCAACGTCAAGGCGTCAAGAGACACCCAGAAAGGGCTCTCAAAACCCTTGTAGCCTAAACTCGTTCTTCTGGGCGTCTCGCTTGGTCCCGTCCTCGATCCTGTCAGAGACTTGGCTACGCTGCCCATGTCAATTCGACAGAACCAAAAGACTTGTTTAGACAGCTACGGTTGTGCGCTCTCCTAAATTCAAGGTTAAACACGTTCATAGTGCCACAGTTCATTTCTGATCGCCTCCAACCGCCGCATTGCACCGAATTCTCTTGCTTCTTAATTTGATCTTGTTTTCTCACATTGGATCCACATTAATCAGGTTTCAGCGCCTTTCCGCGTGGACAAGTCAGTACGCCCACAACGGAGTTCTTTTTTGTGGACTACGTGTGCGGATCCGCCAGGATATGAGCGCTACATGAGCTCTCACCCTCCCTCGCTCTCTCCTGAGCCCTTCACGTCCTACGTATGCAGCGATTCATCTTCTTCGTATTTTTGTGGGTTGCGTGGGCAACAGCAGTGGCCACGAACCATACTGTAGATGACGCAGACCTCGCCGTGAGATACACCACGTCCAACTTGAACGGCCTCACCTTCATATCCCAGGATGGCGAAGGCTTTGATCCAAAGGATATATTAGATTGCACGCTGGTACCGTAGGTTCAAGGTGCCTTCACAAATTCGATTTATCAATCCTCGCATCTGCGGGGCCTTGATTGAACTCTCGATGGAAGTCGATTTTTTTTAGGTATTAGCTCGGTTCGGAATTCCTGGTGGTATACTAATATTGCGGTTCAGGTACGGCTGTTTATGTTTTCACAGCGACTCCTAACACACTCGCCTCGACCTGGCACATCCGTGCGGGCTTCATAACTGACGGCATTCGTGTACAGTACTACGATACGCACGCCTCGCTGCAACCGCCGCAGTACAACGTTGTCGTATACTCAAATACGTCGCTCCCCGACGGGAAGCACACTCTCCGTATTGAAACATATAACATCTTCATAGATTATGTGGTCTACACATGAGTCCCACGTCGAATTCATTTCACTTTTTGATATTCAACTACAACTAGGTCAAACGATCCCGATAGTAGCTCCAACGGCCCCAGCAGCTCCACCGGATCAACTACTTTGCCAGCAACTGAAACACCCGCCTCGGAAAGCGGTCCATCGACATGCGCCAAGCGGAGGACTCCGCGTGTACCTATTCTTGGAGGTGTGCTCGGCGGGATTTTCATCTTGGTACTCGCGGTCATCGCACTATTTTGGTCTCGCACTCGCGCTCGCAAAATGGACAGGGAAGTGGAGCCCAAAACAATCCCAGTAGCCGCGCCCCGAAGCCGCCCAGAGGCCATGACAAGCCCGAATACCCTCGCCTCAGCGCAGTCCCCGCCCGACGCGACAGAAATTCCACCGCGGGAGCTCGCTGAACAGGTCCGCGTCCTGCAGGCAGAGATGCAGCGCTTGTCCGCCCGGCGTGCAGGTAGGTTGCGTAGGTGTCTGCCTAGGGGCCGTCGGAACGTAGTGACCCAACCGTGGCTATGCGGGGGGGCGTCCGCGGCGCGGTCATTCACACGGATTCCGGGATGCGTTTATCCGCGGCGAGATTGTCCTCGGTTGTCGACGGATTCCCCCCACGTACGAGGTAGATTGAACGCGAAAGTTGGTAGGAGGACACGTGTTGCACAGGACTCTTTTGTGAAGTTTGTTTTATTCCCCGCTAGTCTCTTGTGTCTTGTTGACTTCTTTCTCCGCAATTTCTAGCCCAACTTGACTTGAAAACATAATAAACCCCACCCATTTGCTCCGGCCAGGGTGGTATGATCATTTCAAAGAAGCTCAGAGATATGCCTGAATGCGAATAGAAAGTAATGGAGGAAAATATGTAGGTTTACAAGAGAAATAACCACCCTGACTGACGTACTGTCGCGAGTTTATTACAGCCATTGGCAGTACCGAGGGCGTGGTTGAAAAAATTACCAGTTTGGGATGTTTTCAAAGAATTACCTGTAGCCAGTGTGTGTTCATGGAGTCTGACGCGTAATGCGAAGTGTTCACTGGGATGTTCATTTCGTGAGAAATTACCATCAAATGGATTTCGGCCCGCCGAACCGTACTTTTTCAACCATTTTCGTCCCAAATCCGAGCGATTTCAGCCCTCTGATGCGTTATGGGTGCCAACAGTGTTACCTATGTTGGCTCCACTGCCCCCCTAAAACTGCGCACTGCGCACTGCGCACCTTGGGCAGGAGCATGCGCTGTCGGCTTGGCAACGGCTTCGTCCGACAAGAACCGGATCCGTTTATTCGAGGCAGTTGCCATCTGTGGACCTCCGATGACAAGGATTTTCGCTGGTAAAATATAAAGCCGAGGAACCGTGCAGCATATCCGAGTATTCAACCTCACCCTTTCTCAGAGTTGATCAGAGTTGAACTCTGTTCTCCATTTTCAATGTTCTTCTCTCGCGCTATAATCGCCCTTGTAGGGCTCATCAGTATGACTTCCGCCCTTGTGGTCAGAACTGACGCCAATGGCCCTACCGCCACCGCTACCTCGACGCCGACATCGACAGCAGCCCCAACCGGCGAGTTCCTGACAACCAAATTCTTAACCGTTGCGGGGCATACCGATGCCCATGCGACAGTCCCCGGCCGCACCATCACTCTGGTGTTGCCAACCTGTATCCAGACCGAAATTCCAGACAAGAACGGTTTTGTTCCCCCAGGAACTTGCCATGCGCTGTACGACTTTTATCCTTCCTTCGCCGCAGCCGTCCTATTCTCCGTCCTCTTCGGGGTCGTGACGGCCTTGCACATCGCACAGACTGTGAAATACAAAACGGTCAGCTCGCAGATGTATTAGCCTCGTGCATGGGCTCATTGTAAACGCTCAGACATTCTGCTGGGTTCTCATCATGGCCTGTTTCTGGGAATTCTCCGCCTTCGTGACGCGCGCGATCAGCACCAAGTACCAGCAGAGCGCGGGATTGGCGTTGGTTACTCAGATCCTGGTCCTGATGGCGCCGCTCTGGGTGAATATGTTCGACTACATGGTTCTCGGACGCATGATCCACTTTTTCCTGCCGTCCCATAGCATCCTCGGGATATCAGGCTCATTCTTCGGGATAACATTCGTTATACTGGATGTGGTGTCCTTTGTCGTCCAGATAATTGGGGGATCCCTCGCTGGGCCGACTTCCCCGGAATCGGAGGTCTTCAAGGGGATCCACATCTATATGGGCGGCATAGGCCTCCAACAGTTCTTCATCTTTGTCTTTCTCGGTTTTGCGGTGCGCCTCCATAGAGAACTGCTGGCTCTCGAGCGCAACGAGACGGGAAAGAAGAACTGGAGGCCTTTGCTGTTCACTTTGTACGCCAGTCTGGGGTTGATCACCGTACGTACCCGATTTCCTTCTCCCCAAGAATAGAAGGGACTAACCACAAAACAGATCCGCATCTTCTTCCGTCTCATTGAATTTTCTGGCGGGAAAGAGGCAGACAAGAATCCGTTTCCGTTCCATGAAGTGTATTTCTATGTCTTTGAAGCCGTCCCGATGCTCCTTGCGTTCGCTGCCATGAACATCGTGCATCCGGGCTCGGTGCTCATGGGCCCCGACGCTGACATGCCGGGACTCAAGACGCTGTTATGTGGTTGGAGGAGAAAACAGAATGTCGGGATGGAATGGAATGGATTAGAAGTCAAGAACAAGGCGGCTTATTCACGTGTTTAATAGAGATTTGAGGCTGTCGTTGGATAGGGAATTGGACTTTTTATTGTCGCAGAATTTAATTTCTGCGTCAGCACAGTCCTCATACAGCAACTCACACTACGTGCAAGCTCTGGACTGGCCCAGCGTTTGAGGAATTCTCCACTGACCGCGCCGACGGTGACAGGATCGTGATGGGCTTACCTGCCATCGAGCATGCGCAGAGTAGCTAGGCCGCGATGCGGAGTCACAAGTGCCCGGGGAGGCCTGTGTGCGTTCCACAATTGAACGATAAAAAGGTAAAATCAATTATATACCAACGAAGAAAACGATCGGCTGAATGGCGCAAGGTTCCCAGTTCGATCCTCGGCAATTGTCAATACAAAAGTGAGGCGGGTTGTTAACTCCTTCAATGAGCGCGTGGGTAGCCGGGTGCACATATGAGCGATGTGGCTGATACAACTGACGGGGTTCACTCGGAAACTGAACAGTATTGCCTTAGTTGGCTGAAAAAGGGCCGAATGCAACCCGGCAGCGACAAGGGGCCTAGCAAATGTACTGCCCAATGGACGAGCCTAGGTCCCGGTCATGTATTGAAGAACACGGGCTCCATGTTTCGCCGGGGTATGGTACACCAACCTTGTGCTTTACATAGCCCTCTTCTACCAAATATTCTTCCGGAATTTCAGGTCATTGATCCTCCTCGTAATTAAATAGTGATCACTCTGCTGTATCAATGTAGAGTGTTACATCAAAGCGGATCGTTGCGATGTCCAGAAGATGTGGATCTCGTATAGATAGGCCGTTCGACGTTTAATATACGGAGTATGCAATGTTTCGTTTTCAATAAATTCTCCTCGAATGTGAAACGTGCGGCCAGTTAATCCTCGCCCTGTGCGGATTTGAAGGTACTGTACTACAAAATGAACTACGTGAGTACTGTGAAGGGACAATACAGTCCTAATTCATGAGAATCCCCAAAGATTCATTTCCACGTCGATTCCACGCAGTAATGTATTCGCTGGATATGTAGTTTCTGGATTAGGATCGCACATTGAGCTAGAACAAGATGGTATCGATAAGATTGACACTGTAAACAACAGATACCCGAACATCTTATTGGCAAGAGGAGGGCCGCGAAATGCAGGAGCATCAGGTGGCCTGAACTTAACAAGGAAGTGTTCACACTGAGGGCAAAGGCCAACACATGTCAAAGGAAGTGCGTGCGACACATGTTGTCCGCGGGTGCCGATGCACAACACAAGCCACAAAGACTTGACAAAGGCTAGGGTAGTAGCCATCTTCGTCACTTCGTTACTTCGCTTATTATTTCGCTTATTTTCACGAAACCTCGTCACTTTGATCGCATTTAGGGAAAGTTCGTTACTTCCAGTGATTTTCTGTGTAAGTTCGTCATTTTAACTCGGCACGATCAAGAACCCGGAACATCGGCCATCATTGTTCCTTCAGCACAACGCCGGGCGGTTTTTTCATATAGATATCTTACCCAACACTAACCACTAACCCTAACTGTTAACCCAAACCAGAACCACTTAACCCAAGCCACTAACCCCAAACCGCTAACCTCTAACCTCTAACCACCAGCCCCTAACCAGCTAACCCGAACCTAACCAGCCAAGCGCAGCACGCCGCTGATTCTGTGATGTGCCGACAGGCACGCAGTACATTGATCTAGGGAAAGTGACGAACCTTCGTCGAAATTCCTTGAACTCACGAACTTTCATAGAATACCATCAAACTGATGAATTTAAGCGAAGTAACGAAGTGACAAAGATGGCGCGGACTCCAAAGTCTAAGACTGTCTGAAAGCAAATTGCTGTTTAAACACGTGATTAATCTAAACAAGCTGCACACAGGACCGCGTTTAAACGGGGCAGTGTAAACACTGTTTAAACCGACAAAACACCCATGAAATCAGCGGGATTCGAACATTCCGATTCCTCTTCTTCTGACCACCATCATCTATTTCGAAATATCTGCTCCGGTTGCCTCTGTCACCTCTGCCCACCTACTGAAGGTGCTAGCAAGTGTCAGACTGCATCCCGACAGTTATTGACTTAAACCGATCGTCGTCGTAGAACTGGAAAAAAAAAGCATCCATTTTGATGGGCACACATCCAGCTGCATCCAGCTCATCTCTGCTTCCTGCTGTCCATTTCACCACACAGTGGCTTGCATGAGTTCCCTCTTTAGTGCCTCCCAGCTTTGTTCTACTTACGACGCTGTGTGCTCGCCAACGCCATACACCCTCCTCGTATTTCCTGCCACCCCGGCCGGTTGCAGTGAAGCCGGTTTTGATGGCAAGTGTTTGTTGTACGGCACCAAATTCGGCCCGAGCCAGCTTGAGCCGCGAGCTAGCCACTAAGTATTGTGAACGTCGTGTAGAGACATCGCCAAAAGTCAAAATGAACTTGAGCTCAAGTATCAGCTGCTATACCGATGCCATTTAATTCACAATTATGAATTTTCACCATCAAAGGCACGCCCACTGCACTAGTGCGTACGGTAGATTAGTTGCGTACCTAGTAGATTAGCCGAAGTTTGTACATGTTAGATTAGCCTAGCGTAGGTAGGCATCACCATCCATTCTCAGCTCCATACCTGCTCGCGGTTTCTTAGATTTCCACATCTGCTGCCGAGTTCGCCGAGTCGGTACAGAGAGCGCATTATACGTCTCCACCACAACTTAGCATCATTTGACCAAACGCTCGACCGTCTCACCGTCCTTTGGCAGCTGGCGCGAATATAAATACTGAAACTAGAAAATCACCATATGGTAAAGGCATAAATACACTATTACGGGCGGGTATAACAGGTTTGAAGACACCAGTGGCTGGAAGCTCACAAAAGAACTGAAGCACTTATAATTGATTGCCATTCAATCCACGTCCGGATGTGAAGTCCCCTGGACCTTGAATCCATCCATATTTAAGGCACTTTTGAAGTTCAAGTAAGCTTTATTCACCACATGCTCAACTTCCACTCTTGCTCCGTCGTAGCTCCTCTTTCACCTCAACCGGACCAGTACCACTGTTCAACATTCCCAATAGTTCTCTGTCACTCATGTTGGAAAATCACAACTATTCCCGATCACAGTCCCATTGAATTGGCACTGAGAGGCAAAATAAGTTGGGCTCAGCATATTGTAAGAGTGCCTCAAGAACTGCCATTCCCTTGCACCATTTTATTCCCACCATCACAACTCAGGTTGAATAGATTGTGCATTCCTCAAAAATGGCGAGTAAGTTGTTTATGGAATGGTTACAGGACGTGATTGACTCATCAGAGGCTTTATCTACTTCACGGACATCATGACATGTAGAAAGACAAAAGGATGGCAGTCCGCTGCGAGTCACTTCAATTATGCAGCATTACTTGATTTTGGCGAAAAATACTGGGAAACTATATATCCCCTTCTACTTACCCTTCTACTTACCTTGCCGTTGAAGTTTATTGCCAGTGGCAGCGCTATGTTATTTTCATGATACCCGTGTTTCATTTGCGATACTATTGCCTCCTGATAGTGGCTCCCTGAGTTATTTGGTCAGCTAACTTTGCTTCAATGTGTTGAAATGGTTCTACAGCGGTTCGAATCGCGAGCTCGGCCATAGAGATGCAGTGGAGTCCAGGGACTTAGTATGTATTGCCTTGTACACTTAGATATTTCCTGGGCCCGGCGTTCCGGAACGGGACCGGCCGTGTAATTCTACTTACCTACCTACCGCCTCAGATCAAAATCTCAATCTAGCAATTCTGATGGTGGCGCGGCGGCAGAGCTTGAAATGGTGATCGGCAGCTCACAGTAACCATCCAATAGCCATAAGACATACCACCTCAATCATATAACGGTCTACGTCGTGATTTTTGCCTCTAGATTGATTCTCGTGGTGGGTCTTTAATCAATATGCCTGAGGGAAAAAATGCGAGTGCTGGGACTTTCTGAACCACCTTTCTTTAAGCATAATGACTCCGCAGTCGGGGAAACCTGTTTTGAGCTGGTTCTCTATAAATAATCATCCGGATGAACATGCGCAGAAGCAGTAATATACCCCGCACTGGAAACATCACTGACAGACATTGGTAACCACTGAAGGGTGACCTCTGCCCACCGAGAACCTCTGCTAACCACTGTGAGCCACTACGAGTTCAGCGGTGTTCCATGAAAAATCAGATTGTCTGTGAGAACCATTGGTGTTCACTAGATACCAATTTAATTGCGAAAAGAAATCTTATGGGCGATTTTTGCTGTGGACAATATCGATGCACGGGACCAATGAGTACTGAAAACCACTGTTCCCCAACAGATGCTGCAATGCACATGATGCTACTGAATTTCACTGCATATTCCGCCAACATTTCTGATCTGCAATGCAGTTTATTTTGATTTTCTTAGCACCAGGTTTCTCCCTCTGAAACATGGTTTCAACATTGCTTATCACTGTTTATCAGTGTTTCCACAAAGTTTGATTTGCAGTTCTCCTGGTTCACACAACGGCATAGAGACTAGCGATTAGTAAAGTACTATCCTCAGACTCAATTTGTACTAGCACATTATATTCTGTCTAACAGAGGTTTGCTACATCCCTCTACTTGCCCAGAAAACATATTGGAAGCCCGCTGATTACCAGTGGGTATCATTGAGATCTGTGATATCTGAACAAAACTGCCGTGAAACAGAAATCCAGTAAAAGCTCTACAGTCGACGGCGAGAGCCAACAAGGATTGTTGGAAACTGCTCAGAGGAGCAGAGATGCCCGATGTTGATCAGCATCTGCCACTATCTAATCTCCCTGATCAATGGTAAATAGCATGCAACAGCGGCCACCAGTGGCCAGTGGTGTCCAATGTTGGCCGTCAGTAAACTTTCCAGTCCAGGGTTTATAACTCTGCAGAAGAAACAACCCGTCTTCACAGTCAACGAGTTCGCCGAAGACTCCTTGGCTGATAGTTACCAGGCCGTTCAACAACGTAGCGAGGGAACGATGCAGCGTACGGCGCAGCCGCCCGTTTGCGGTGTCGAGGATAGTACTTCCAGCTAAATGCAATTTTGGATGATAGGGAACTTGACACCGATATCGAAAAAAGGTCCGCGGAGATAAATCCTGCGGTGTCGCTGTCATTCGTCCAATCCCAATTTCTCCGGATCAAATGCAGGTGAGAACCGTACTCCACCAAGGCTCCAGGTAAGGTGGATACCAGGCAGAGGATGAAGCTATTGGACATGGCTGATTCAGGACGCTCAACGGACGAATATATTACATGCCTAGTTCGGGGACTTTTACAATTCAGAATACTTCTCCATGCAGTGGTCAAAGACCCAAAAATTCCAGAGCGAACCTGGCGCGAACGCATAAGGGTGTATTATCGCGTTCATTGAACACCACAGGAAGCAACTCGGACGATCCTAACGGGTAATATTGAAGAGAAACTGGGTTGATCATGTATATCCAGCACCGGATCACGCCTTGCAGTTCGCCAATACGAAGTTGACATAATCAGCCATGATCCGATGCGTCTCTTTTGACGGGTGGCTATCGTACGAGACAAAAAATAAGGGTTGCAAGTATGTATAGGCAGATGGTTCACCCACCTAGGGAGCCAATAAAACGAATTTAACGGCGTCGCACATTCCCCCGATAGGTCAGTCTGCTTCGAGTCTGGGATGCACCCGCCGGGGTTCAGATACCCAAACGCCTTAAAGCCAGGCGAAGTTCCCAGCACGCCGTCCCAGAGCGGGGCAAAATCGACAAATGCGACGTTGAGGCCCTGCGCACGGAGGGGCGTCAGTCCGGCGAAGACGGCTTGCTTCCAGGCGTCGCCGATAGCGGAGTGCGTGCCGAATCCGTAGTCGTCGAGCACTAAGATGTTTTTCGCGTTTGTGGGCGGCGCGGTGAGCTGCTTGATTTGCGCGAGGAGATCAGTAGCAGCTTGAGGGAGGTGGTTCCCGTCCTCTGCGGAAACGGTCAGTCGAGTTAAAATTCCGTGCGCAGACCTACGCACTGCTCGTAGCACTGAAGTCGCTGGAAATTCACAGCTCAACATCCACTGGAACACTAAGTTGATTGACCAAGCTTACTTGATTCCGAAGAAAAAAGCATAGAGCGTGGTTGTCGGGTTCAGTACGTTCTTTTGTCCGAGGAAGAGAGCGGCTGCGGAAAATCACTGGTGGTGAGGCAAATCAATCCCAAACGCGAAGCACACCTTGATGCAGGAAGTCCGAGTTCGCTGCTTTGCTCGGCCAAAGGGTAACATTCACGACAGCGCCGGAGACCTAAAAGAGCGGTGAGGATTAATGTTTCGCCAGGCGAGATCTACGAACGGCGTAGTCCTTGATCGTGGCACCCAAGTCGCTGGCGACATCCTCCGCCCACACAGGCCCATCCGTGACACGTCCACCTGCGCGTGGGTTGACGCCAATGAGTACGGCGGGCGGAAGAGTGCCGCCATCGCTCCGTCCGCCGAAAGTGTACGAATCCTGGGTATTTCAAAATGCGCGCAGTCAGCGGCGCGGCGCATGCGGTGATATTCGGAGCGCACCCCGAACGCAACGAACGTTTTAATCCCACTCGTCACGATACCCGAGTTGACGTTGGCGAACGTCCCACCAAGCTTGCCGCAGGTTGGTGTGATCGCCAGATGGACACCGTCGTTTGTCTGACGCGGCACACCCACCGCCGCGATGATTGGCATTAACAAGAGTGAGAAAAGTGAGGTCAAAGAGTAGGATACCATGGCGTCGTACGAGGCGTACTCGGGTGTGGTACTCTGTGTGAGGTCTTTAAACGCTGCAGCTTTGCACCCGTCCAGCAGTGCTGGGGTCAGTTGACTAGGAAGCCCCCGGTCCGGGGGTAATACTCGGCGGCCCGGGTGGTTGCTCCATGGTTCAGGCGTCTCATTTACGCGTTGGTCAATGTGAGATTCCTCTACAGATGGAACCTTTATTATTAGTCGATGAACAAAAATAAAAGATTGACGTTGCACTACTTGGTTCAAATTTCACAGAAATTGGCAACACTAAATCACTGATCTGAATTCCAACGGGCTCATACTGCAATCCAACCTCCTTATGTAATAGAGCTTCTCCACGAATTCACGCTCGTGAAAAGCCCATCAGCCATTTTTTCACAACAACCGGTTCAAGATCCTAAGTTCGTCACTCAAATCCGTCTTGATCCTCGTTTCATTTTCGGGATTCTGTTTGTACAAGATCCATAAGACGATACTTGTGTCGATTGTTCAGTCGAGATCGGATGTCTTGAGGAAGTTCCTCCGGGTGCGAGTCAAGTGCGAATGAATCCTTTGAGTCGCGGATAAATCAACAAACCGGGTGGTTTTTCCTGATGTTACCACAAGAAGGACGGTGGCGGAATCTTAGCTTGGCTCAGTAAGTAGTCGGGTGGATGTTTCTTGCGTCGGTTAATTGAATATGGGATTATTCTGTGCGGTTCGACGTCTGCCTAGCCTCCTTACCTTATTACCATTAAAAACAGTGCCGGCCCACTCGAACAGGGAAGCTGAAAAAATCCCGTCTAATTGACTTCAGTTGACTTACACGCCCTCAATGCTCGTTTTCTTTATCTCACCTTCAGGTTTCGCTGCAACAATGTATGCATTCCAAGCTTGATGTTTGACTGACTCATTTATCACAGTGATTGCAATTCCTGTCGATGTATAAATGAACGCAGAGCTAAAGCGGCGAGGAATGGCTGTTGTGCCCAGTTGGAATAATCGGTGGGCAGCTTGAAAAACTGGCAGAAGTCGTTGCACTTATGATCCAACTCGAAGCTGGCATACCCGCTTGCGACATTGCCATCCACGAACACAGAACCGACTTCACTGTTTCCAAAAAATGAGAACAATCATCAGGCAGGGAAGTGAATATCTAACTCAGCAGTTAAGATCTGCGGATCAGTCAAGAGGGTGTCGCCTCCTGTATACAATATATATATCAGATATCGGCATTACATTTAGTGTAAGAAACAACATGCCTTGATAATCCGAGACGAACGCAAGCTTGAATGTCAGCCAGTATTGAACGTGCTGGCTGAAGGCAAGGAACCGGGCTCGGTGACGGTCACCCAGGTCAGTAAATGCGGTGGGAATAGTATTGCGATTGTTCATGAACTTGCGAAACTTTCCCTGCTGTGCTGGACGAATCGCCTCCTCAACAAGCAATACCCGCTCACCAACCTCCGACATGGCGAGGCCAGCCTGAACAAATCGCATCCGGGGTATCTCGAACGGAGGAGGTCCCAGTGTCACAACTGCACTATTGATCCACCGATATACACTTGTCAATAAACCATCGGTGAAGGCCAAGCAACGCATTTCCATCTCAAGCATCTTAGCCTGCTGAGCTGAGTCGTGGGGAATGTTTTGGCGAACAGTTTCTCCTGTGAAAAGTTGCTGCTGTGAGGTATAGATGGTCTGTTTCGCACATATTTCATAGTTGCTGGTGTCTCTGAATAACGGGGCCGTTGATTCCCCCATTACGGCCTGTTTGAAGGCGCCGGTCTTGAAGTGCTTGGGGTCAAAGTCTAGCGCCAAATGTGCAACCTGAGCGGGACCACAGAAGCTCTGCCAACCCGATGTTTGGAGCAACTTGCTCAAAGATAGAGAGAGGAGAGGGTGAAATAAGACCTGAAGAGGTCGTGTTTTCACTGAGATCGTTAGCGTCACCCAAAAAGGAATGGCCAATGTGGTGCTCACATAGGGCTCCCAGATAACGTTTTGAGGCATGCTTCTGCAAGCTCAGTACGCGTTGGAGTTCATCTCGCGTAATAGTGGGAGAGACGACAGGCGGCAAAGCTTTGGCTGTGGATGGTGGCGTAGAAGGAGGTGATTGTGTAGGAGCTCGTCGAGAAGAGAACGACTAAAGATTAATTGAGAAAGAAATTAGGCAAAAGAGGAAAACTGACCGTGGGATTGAGTTGGTTTACAATTGTAAAATCAAAGCTCTGCTATAAATATTTTCGGATGAATGATATAGAATATAAATGGACATTAAATAGACTTACCGCAGTGCGAGTTGACTCCGCCACCGAGAGCTATAAATATTTTATATCACTGGCGTGGAATAATAAACTGGCTTACCGGGGTACGACTTGACTCAGCCACTGACAGACGAGTAGAACGCCTGATGGCTGCAGTCTTTGCCGCAGTCTTGGCACCTGGTTTCGGCTTGGACTTCCCAGATGCGGGCTTGCGCTTTGGCTTGGTAGGAGGAGGCAGCATCTCGCCAGGAGTATATGAAATTGAACTCTCTTCTTCAGGTTCGTCCTAAGAGAGAATGTGAGCACCATAAATATAACAAAAATAGCGCGAATCACCTTAGGAGAGAGACCTTGGTGACCTTCTGCACGGCCGGCATACTCCTCAAAGCTGTCATAAACACAGTTGGGCAGATGTAGCTGAATGACCTGTGTTCCTGTAGGAGAGGTGTGAATATTTTGCCCGAGTCAGGTAGAGTACTCACCTGTTCGGAACTGCATGGCTGAATTGACTGCATAACCTCCCCCTTTCGCCTTCGGATGATGAAAAAAATACTGTGCAATAGCATCCACTCCACGATCGACTCTGAGCCACTTGTGATCCCTCATGACAAGATCATCGACTCTGAGTGGAAAATTACCACTGAACTCATTCCAGGCTGGCAAGATAGCGGAAAATGAGCGCTCTTTGAGCTCCTGAGCACCTATGTGGACAGGAACCTCGCCGATCGTTTCAACAATGTCCTAAAGAAACGACAATTCAGCTTGAAAACAGGGGAGAACTTTTGGTTACTTACGTGGACGATTTTGGGCTTCATGCTTCCAGCCGAAAGGCGCATCATTCGTATCTCCACAGTGATGGTATATGCACCGTGAAGGGAATAGGCTTGAGATGCAACACGATTGCGAGAGTCGATATAATGCGAATGGCTGCTGGTCTAACCTGACGAGACAGAAGTGGAGGAAGAATTCTGTTTCCCAGGAAGAGAGACAGTGGGGCGCAGATGGGAGCCATGAAGATCGTTTCGTTGATTAGGTGCTTGGGTCAGGGCAAATTCTTGAGGACGATATTTTTGATTGTGCGGCATGTGGGATGGATAGGGCATGTGCGATAAATAGCCAGGGGGGGTGAATGTATACTGAGGAGCTGCTGGGTATGCCATGTGTTGTACCGGGTGCGATGGCTCTGCCAAGTTAACTGGTTAGACAGTGGCCAATGAAGAAATATTCAACGATACCTCCACGTTGACTTTTGGCGATAGCTTTACACACATTCTCTACATTTTGGGGGTCCGCCGGTGCCGGTAAGTCTGAGCGTGCGTCAAATATAAATGCGATGGTGGATTTGAAAAAATAACACCTCTTCTGACAGTGGTGGACTTGGCTCGATAGTGAGTTAGGCATTTGTTGCAAACATAGCGTCCACTGCGCTCGGGATTGTTGCTTTGGAGATATTGAAGAAAGGTTCCAGGGGGAAATTGTTTTTCGCAGCGACCACAGCTGACTAGGTTTCCTGTGGACGTGATGTCCGCAGAATAGCTGGCCATGCAATACACCGGAAAAAAGGGGCCTCATTCAATTTTTGGAGTATTGCCTATATGTTAGTTTGATGAAACAGAATTGATCCCAATGAAACCAAGCCGCTTTTTGTCAAAGCGAGCTCATGTAGAACATGATGCGCGCTGCATCTTTATAATTGATGGTGGTCATTGCTCGCTCTGATGGTGCTAAAAACCCCGAAATGCCCATACAGTTCATCGTGTTTATTCCGAAGACAAAAGAAGTGAGAAGCGGCACCGACAATTGTAAGGGACTAAGAATCCGACTGATCCGACTCTGTGAAGTCAGCAAATTCTCGGAGATCCACATCCTCGTCACCATCCTGCTCCTCGTCGTCATCCTGCTCCTCATTAACTTGACGAGCTCCAGGAGGAAGATCCGGTGCATGAGACAAACCACCAGCATATTCAAATCCGGCAATGACATTGCCACCGTTGCGCAAGTCGGCTTGATCAGCAATTAGAGGAACCTCGCATCATCAGCTCCTTTCATCAACTCGAGGAACTGCGGATCAAGTGGGACATTGCAGAAAGCGTGTAACAGTTGGCTGTACACAGTCCAGAATGAATCTGAATTAACGGGAGGGCTCCCGAATGTGTCGTAATGAGCGGCTGCCTCCTGACCGAATTGGCTTGGAACGAGCTCAAAGACGGGATCAGAAGGTGGCGCCCATTTCTGCTCCATGTCGTCAAAGAGTTCCGGAGAGACAAGGACCTGAGATAATTGTAAGGGGTTGGTACAGAAAACAAGCTCCATAGCGCTCCTTACCTTGAAGTCCGAGGTTCCGTAGAGTTCAGGCTTGGTAACAATCAGATCAGGGATCCCACGAGGAAGGATCTTGTGTTTATCAGCTCGGCGAATGGTGGAATTGAATCGCGCAGCCCAAGAATCCAGCTCCATCTGTAGCCAAGGAATTGCGAGCCATCGAAAGACGAGTCTATGAACGAGTAAATATAATTAAATGAAGGTGCAAGGATATGTTACTTCTCCAAAGGATCGTCAAGATTGTACAAGCCAGTATTGATGCCAAAGTCGAGCAGTGTCTCAAAACCCGGAGTCCATTGGCGCCGCAGCATGGACCATGTAGCCTCAGGCTTGACATTCATGGCCTTCTTGTTCATCCACCAGTGCTGGAGTGTGCCCTCAAGCTCTGGGTCCAGACGTTGTCTTGTAACAGTGTGGCAGTTGGCTATACCATAGTTTTCTGAACCGGGATCGCTTTGAGTGATGAGGGGAATTCCTGAGCCGATGTCATTCATTGGTAATAATGGCAGATGGAAAATAATAAATAGTATGGACCACCCATTTTGCGACTGGCCTGCAGATAATAGCTGGTGATAAGTCTTGGATTCCGATTCGTCCACCAGATTTTGAGCCAGAGGATTCGGCCAGGAAAGGGATCGATCCCAACGTGAAGCCAGAGTCCAAAACACTTCCACTTGTCGTGCTGGTCAAATGCCATAATATCGTTAACACCAGCACAGTAGAAGTGTTTACAACGAAAGCACTTGTGTTTCCTCGACTGAACCGCTTCTCTCTCTACTGCGTTGAAGGCATCCGAGAGGAACTTCCTGTTTATGAGAAATAAGTACAGAGGTGCACCAGTGCATGTAAACGAAAGCATACTCAGAAACCTTAATGCCGTGGTCCTGACGAATGGCGTTGACCATCTGGCGTGCACCCATAGTAGGAAACCGAGCCCTGATTTGTTGATATATAGGCTCAATCTCCTCCCATGTTGCAGCCTGTTGCCGTGTTCCGCGTAAATTCAAATCTGTACGACGTCGTTTGACCGTCCAGACACTGAGCAATAATTAGAAATAAATCAATTGTGGGAGGGATGACTTGCCTCAGACCAAATTGTTTAGAATCAAAATGGTGCATGCAGTGGTCAGTGATTCCCTGGTCAGTGAGGCCGAGAATCCAATAGTAGCGTATCAAAGGCAATAAATCTTCATCCGGTGCTGGATGCAAAATCAGGAGAGGTAGGTTGAAGCGACGAGAATCACTAACGAGTGGGTAAATGTTGGTTGGGCTTCTTCTTCTTTCTTAGGGGCTGTTCCTCGGAGTCGCCGCTGGATTCCATGGCTGCTGCGTAGATGAGTGTAACGGAAGAGAGGTGACCGATCAAATGATCTACAATTGATCCGCAGTCCAATCTTATCAATCAAACAACTCTCATCTCTGGACTCGTCGTGTCTCTAGCTTTAGGTTCCTTCTAAGTACTCGGTAAGAGCCTTCAGGGTCAACATGAAATCTGTACTCAATGCAAAAATTTATAGTAATGCGGCACTTCCCTCAAGAGTTGATAGACAAAATGCTCACTCAGCTGTCGGAGGACAAAATCTCATTGGCATATTGTTCCTTGGTGGAATCTGGGTGGATGGCTACTTGTCAGAGCCTTCTGTTCACAAGTTTATCGCTCAATAATTGCTCTGACACCGCTCGCTTTGCGGCCTTGATCGACACCAAAACTCGGATTGGCCCGTATGTGAAGCACCTATCGGTCATGTTGCAAGCAGACAGCAATAACTCAGTTAGCCTTGATCTTCATGGACATGCCCTGGTTGGGGTTTTATCCCGCCTGGAGAATGTAGTGGACCTTCAGCTGTTGCCAGCAGCGAGAAATATTTCATTCAAGTTTAACCTGCTGTCGAGCTTCTTGACTGAGGTCAATCGCACGATTAGTAGGAGTTTTCAAGTACCAAGACAAGTGGAAACTAATCTGATTTCTGTATTTAGGTCGAGCACATTTCCGGCATCTGACTTTAGCTAATTGGAACATTACCCCGGAGTCCGCTATGCCTCTGGTCGACAACTTTCCCGAATTAAGCCTCATGTGTGTCAGCATCACTGAGCCTGTTAATTGGTTGGTGCACATTGGTACCCTTTACTTGGACGGGATGGACCTCAATTGTATCCAGTCCCTGATTTGTGATGACGCTTTTTGCACCAAACGGATAGAGATTTCTGCGTCTGAATCAATTCCCCAGTGGATCTTTGACAGAGACAATATTCATGAGATATGCATAGATGCAGAAGACGGTATGAATTAAATAAATGGTTGAGTCAGACCTACTGATTTTAATTCTTTTGTACAGTGAAATCTGCCTTTTATTTTCCTATGCTTGAACGTTCACTCATAGCCACCGTCAAAATTCACATCTTCATTAATGGTGATGGAGATCCAATCGCATTTAACTTGGAGGAGTGGCTAAAGACAGTGCGATTGACCAGTTCTACCACCCTACTGGTGGATGTGGAAATCGCTATTCACAGTGGCATTGATGCCCATCCACACTACCTGAATGCTAACGACTCAGTCAATTGGCAATACTTCACCCAGTGCTTGGAGGCGAACACATCTGTCAAGGTAGCGGGATGTGATATTGTGTGTAAAGTTGACAGAGAGGTGTTGTGCTTGAAGGTAGTGATAGCATAAATATTATCTTAGCACTACTGGTACACTGGTGTGAACGTGTGAACATCTTACAAATGATGCTCAAGAGGCAGTGTTCGGGGTCCTCACTACCATTTGAGGCAATCATGATGAGGCATCACCGGTCTCCACTTGAAAACCGGAGCTGCCAAGTCCCTGTTGCCATAAAAAGGCGGCTTCCCGATTGCGAGACTTGAACGAGACGAATCCACAGACCATTCTGAGGCAAAAAAACGGTGGTCTCAAATTTCTTTTTCTCAGCCTTATGGCTGCACCAACCGACCGGCCCTCTGTCGCCGGTTTGAATGCCGGTGCCCCTTTGGTTTGGTCGCGCTTGTCCGTCGGATCAATGCCTCCGACTACTTGACCTTTCCCACTCGTCGACACGCCATCCTCGCTGGATTCATGCTCTCGCGACAGATGTTTTTGGTTTATGTTTCGCCTCAGGATTCATCCTGTGCTCTTGACTTATGCGAAAGCCCGCTGAACTGCGGTTGCGACAAATCTGTGATGGTAGCCGCACAAGGGCTGTGGGGCGCTCATGGTGCTTTGGCGAAGAGCTGCGCTGGGTATGAAGCCCAGATGCATGCATGACAATACAAAATTGAAGTTGACCTATATTCTTGACTGTACTTATCATCTTGGCGCTCCGGCCACCCTAGACTCTGGGCAAAATGTCGCACGACGTACAAAATCTCCTCTTTCCACCCCTTTGTTCTGTTCAACTTCTCCAAGACTGGTTTGCAAGCCTTACGATACGCTCTTTTTAAAAGAAAATTGATCTCCGCTACCTATCGGCCTGACTGCGTACTCGACTGCGCCGTGACCTGTGCTTTGATACATCCGCAGACCCAACGGGATTGTTTCTACTAAGTATAAAATAGCTGCTGTTGTTCTCCAAAAACTATCTTGTTCAATTCTTCCCTTCAAACCTCTTTCCTCCAATGCCTCACAAACCTTCCTTCCCATTGCGCACCGGCCTTCTCCCGCTTCTCGTTTTGCAGGCGCTGACTGCAGGAACGGCTGCCTTTACTATCCCATCCACCCAGCGGAAGGCCCAAACGATCCACTGGGTCGACTGCCACGACAAGGTCCCCGAACCACTGGAATCGGCTCTCAACGCCACCGGTGGAATCTTCGCCGGAACTCTCCCTCCCAATCTCCTTTGCGGTGAGATGGATGTTCCGATGGACTATACACAACCGTTCGACGCAGTCAGCAATAATGTCACGATTGGCTTCGCGATGAACAGGCCTGCTAAACCTGCCTCTGGCCTGAATATTCAGTTCGTTTCTATTCCTTTACTTCTCTCAATCGCTAATTTGGTTTTTTTTTTGTAGCCATGCCGGTATATGATCACCATTTTGACGTGAAGCGGGTTCATAACTCATGTGCCTTTGTATCCACAGGCGGTCCAGGAGAAAACGCGGCAGCCCAAGCCTGGGCGAATGCCTTCAATCTCTCTAACTATGCTGCTGGATTGGAGGACTTTGATTTTCTCGGTGGGCCTCTAACACCCGTTGCAATCAATAGCCAACTGAACTCGATGTATAGCGGTTAATTGCCGGGGCATCCAATTCTCGAATCCTTTGAATATTTCCTCTGGCGTGTTCTTCAACAACGTATCTTTCGCCTTGTCAGTGCTATCCTCCACTCGATCCGCTCACCGCTCTGATCATATTGGTAGCCCGTCTACGCAGGCCGAAGTTCGACCAATACCAAGCGGCCATGAAGAACTTCATCGATGGGGCTATCCGGGACGGCACCCCGCCCGGGATCATGCAACACCTCGGTGCGGTGGAGGTCATCCAGGATTGGGATTTTGTGCGCGCGGCATTGGGTTACTGAAAAGGTCAGCTTTGTGGGAGTATCGTAGTGAGTGCCTTTTATCACAAAACCCTCTCCATGTTCTAATTCCACCTGCCAGTGGCACCTTCGTAGGCATGGCCTACGCAGCGGCCTACCCCAAGCGCGTCGACCGATTCGTTTTTGATGCGTCCTTCCACACAGGTATTGTATGTTCTGAAGTCTTTGATTTCATCTCCATGACTAGACGCGCCTGCATAGGATCCACAAAGCTTTGTCTCATTCCAAGTCGGCGCGGTTAACCGCCTGGTCCAGCGCTCGGACGCCTTTTGTCTCACCGATCCTTCCTGTCCGTTTCATGGGCAAGGTAACGGCAGCGTCATCAAGGTGCGTGGATGCGCCGACGTCAACTCCAAACACACTGACGGACGAGTGCGATACATAGGCCTGGGAAACGATTCTCGCGCAAGCCACGCAAGCGCCGCTCCCCGCCCCCAGCTGCGGCCCCAGCACCGGCTGCAACTCCCGAGTCACACCTACGGATCTTCGCCAGGCTGTGGCGTTTTGGATGAATACCACGCCCGACTTTCCTCTATTCAATGTGAGCCGCTCAGTCCCGCCTTAGGCCTGGCTGACTCCCAGGAATTGGGTTGTTTTCTGGAATGCTCAGATTGCTCTGAACGCGTCGCTTCACGGGGATGCAAGCTTGCTCGCATATCAACCTCAGTTTGATGCTCGTGATACGGTTCTGACGCCCCTCCTTTGTTCGGATTTGCGTGAGTTGATTCCTTTCCTGTCCATCTCGTTTTTCCGACTAAACCTTTTCTCTCAGAAATCGATGACGACCTCAAGACCTTCGCGGGATGGAATAACCTCAGCATTAATTCGCAAAGCGTGAGTTGCTAATACCATGTATTCTGAATGCATCTCGATCTACCCATCCCCTCCCTTCAGAACGACCCCTTCCAAATTATCTACTCGCAAGCCTGGCAATTCATGCTCCAGTGCTCCGTCTGGCCGTATCCCGCCCCAAAACGCACCACCCTGCCGACGCAGCTCAAACTGATGTGGATGACGTCCGACTTTGACTCGAAGTGCGCGCGACAGTTCATTCCGCCTCTTACTGTTGGTTCTAAATTTTGCGGTATGTGTAGCCTATCTACAGAACTCTCGACCTTTGCGTGGCAACAAGCCTCCGTGTCCACACTGGTCATTCGGCATGGCGACGATCACACCAGCCTTCTCGGTAGGTCTCCTTCCCATGCTTCTCGCACACACAAAGTTAATCCTGTTCTTTTTCTGCTCCCTCGGTCTTTGAAGTCCCACCCGGCCCCGCAGCCCTGGCCGGAGATATAGCCCGGACCTTCCTGCGCACTGGTGTAATGCCTGGGCCGCGCTCAGACGCGCAGGTTACGATCCTCGGGCCCGGGGACACTCGCGGTCCCGTACCTGGTACCTACGATGTGCCGACGGGTGCGGTTGCTGGGGATGTCAGCAGGGTGGAGGATATTGTGTAGAGGAGGCAGGGTATTTCTGGCACTGCGAGTAGAGTCTTGCGTCTGTTGACTCTGTCCTGTCGCTCTCAATTTACTCGTATTCAAAACCTTTGACTATCTTGCGTTAATGGTCACATCCACACTCCAAAGTCCAAATATTTGTGTTCTGGTCTCCGCATACCTTTGAGTGGACGGTTCTTGGCTGGACTGGGTCCGGGAAGTGTTGTACGCACCTGAACGGATGGTTTTTGCCTCCTTTAGGTGTGTTCAATGTTTTTGAACCACTAATCTCAAGTGCCCTGATGGTTTTCTTCGTAAACTCGATCCACGGTTATCGGTACTCAGTTAGAAAGAAACTGAACGCAATACACATACTTTCACATTCGCAGTAATGCATCTTCGTATCTCAAACCTTGACTAACCTATAACCATGTTAGGAGCAAAGTCATCGCGGCGGGCCCATCAGCGTACCTCCACATCTTCATCATCAACGTCGCTCATGCGGATCTCCATCATAAGGCGCTTTATCTACGGCGGGATCTGTTTCTTGTTCACGAGCTCCACCAACTCCCTGACTGTCAATGGCAGCCGCTCTTGACTATAGAACTTGAAGATCGTGTTTGTCATTTGGATCCGTATCCTTCCGAACAGAGAAGATAAAGCCCGGTTATTTTGTGGTCAAATGCGTACAGTACGTATAATCGTATGTCGTGTCTACAATTATCGCAATCGCAATAAATACAGCGGGCCATCAATGGTGGGTATGAATACTTCACTTTTACTTGGGCGTCACCAAACGAAAATCTAGATCGGGCATCAGGATCTGGGGTATGCTGCAGCAGGGTGTGGATGTGTTGTAGAATAGTGGCTTCAGAAGGATGTAGAGTCGTGGCTTCGTAAGGCTGTCGAGTTTTGGCTTCGTAAGGATATAGAGTACAGACTCCGCCGAAAGTCGGGATGGTGTATCACCAGAACCGTTCTTCCCGCTTGACAGCCGCAGCGGCACAACATTGCTCGTCAAACTCGAGAACTATATGGGCAATATACTGTCCAATAATTATGTGCATTTTACAGGGTTTTTACTTACAACATACCACTTTTTGTCATTTTTGAACACAACTTCTCGCATTTGCTTTCAACTACATGTCTAAGGTGATTACAACCTCCGCAATGTGGTTACATCTCCTCAAATGGTTGGCATTATGATCCCATCAAACACGGCAGGTCCATCAATTATCGCTTTCTGCCTCAGAAAATTGGTTCCGGCCCTGTGGATGCCTCAAAAAAGACAGAAATGGTACTATAATTTTGAAATCATCTCTTTGAACGACTCCTCTTATCAGTGATAAATATTTGAAGGCAACCAGCGTGGTAGGCGCCATTGGAAAACTTAACATAAATTCTGTTTTAAGTTGCTTTACTCAGAGTATAATGTCCAGGACGGTTCAGGCACGCCACAATTGCATTCAAAAGGTGTACTGTACCTGCCTGAGCCATTCATGGCTTCAAATGGGTGGAGGATGTTATGATCACCGAATATGGACGTCGGCAAAACGAGCCATCACTGGTATCATCTGCATTTTTAAAAGTCCGCAATTTTTGAACCACGGCGAAGTTCAACCAAAATGTAAACATCCACAAGGGTGGCATGCAACAGAGAATTGAAGTTG
The DNA here is from genome assembly GCA_029282285.1 of Mycena rebaudengoi. Lineage (NCBI taxonomy): Eukaryota > Fungi > Basidiomycota > Agaricomycetes > Agaricales > Mycenaceae > Mycena > Mycena rebaudengoi. The sequence goes on from JARJCX010000035.1 coordinate 667,958, forward strand.
TGATCTTGAATTCGGAAGAAGTAATCCAAAGGCAAAGTTGTGGGAATGTTGTTGAAATGTAGTTCAAAACCCTGTAAACAGGTGAGTTGTGTGCCAAATATTCATTGGACAGTATATGTGCCATAGAACTACATCCGTCGAATCAACCTCAGAAGGATAAGCACAACAAGGAACAAAAGCACCCCCACGCCGATGAACGTCTCCGCGCCGACAAGCACGCTCATATCGACCGCCTGCTCGTCCGGCGCCAGCTGCATGTCTAGCGATCTCGCCACGCAGGCGAACCCACCCTTCCTCCCCGTTCATCGAAATGTACAACCGTCCTCCAGTACCTGCGGCGGGAAGTGCTTCTCGGACACGGAGGCCGTGCGTACCGCGCGCGCGCGGGCGACGATCTCCTCCGCGGAGGGCCAGCAGTTCGCGAGCGCGGCCGCGTGGTGTGACATAGCCCTCGGGCACGTCGAGGTAGTCGGGGAGCACGGGGTAGCGTAAGGGGTCGCGCACGCTGAGGCGTCCGAAGGCGCTCCACGAGGCGTAGGGCACGCTCCAGTCCGCGAGGTTGGTGCAGTGCTCGGCGTAGTCGCCGCGGCGGAGGACGTGCAGTGCGAGCAGGCCGGCGAGGTGGGGCGTGGCGGTGTGGTAGGGGGCGGAGGCGCTGAGGGGATAGGGGGAGGAGACGTTTCCGAGGGCGCCGCCGCTGGTGAGGCGGAAGGAGGAGGAGATGCGCGAGAGGTGAGGGGGTGGTGGCGCGGCGGAAGTTGCGCACGAGAGCGCGGGTGATGAGCGGGGACTAGGCAGAGGCTTTCAGGCTTAGGGAGCAGCCGTAGGTGGGCCACAAGGGCAGGACACCGTCGCCGCCGACGAGCCTAGGGAACGGCGTGAGCGTGAAGAGCACAGCCAGCCAATGATCGGCGGGCCCTCGCACTCCGCCTCCAGGTACTTAGCGTAGCTTTGCGCCTCACTGGTCTATACGCACAGCGGCGTCGGTCTCATCCGTGACATTCAGCTCGGCATTTATGTCGATGGCCTCCACGCGTTAGATCTCTTTCTCGGGGCACACCGCGTCCAACCACACAGCAGTAGTACTGCCACAGAAACCACTCCCAGGAATTTGGCAGGCCGCGAGGAGAGTATCGAGGGAAGCATCCAGGACGGGGGAAGAAATTGGCGGGGTCGAACCGTCGGGGCCAGAGAAAAAAACCCAGCCGCGGGGTCAGTCGCAGTGATCAGGTTTGTTTCAGTTTCCCTTTACGTCGTGGCCAGACCAGAGAGTACAGCTGGAGCCAGAGCCAGATGGGAACGGACTTGCTCGCGAGCGCAGGCACTGCTCTGTCATCATTTGATGGATTTCGGGTATATCCGGACTAGACCCACAATCCATCATTCCCAGTCAGCATTGATCAAACGACTGTTTTTGATCTTGCGAAAAGGTACTTATATCCAAGATTCACATGGAATTATTCCACGGAACATTTACCAAAGAAAAAATGAACGCTGGGATTAGAACCGGATTTTGAAAGAAGAGAGTTAAACGAGACTCTCATCTGGCGAATGCCCCCAATCTGGGGAAGACCCGGAAGAGCTACCAACTTGGCGCCCAGAACATCCCGCCCCATTTGCGCGTAAATTGCGCGGTGTTTCTGGGTCGTGGGAGGTGTCGCAAGATTTTCGAGTAGAAGACAGAGATGGACTGTACAGCGAGTGGACCCGGGCAAGGGAGACGCCGATTCGTACGTCGGACCTGGGATGTGAGGCAAGAGGCGAATATCTAAATATGTAATAAATATCTTCGATATTCGCGCTGATACGGAGCTGTGATGTGAAGCTGTGTGTGGGTGTGGGGGGGGCTTGGCCGTGGCCGCCCGACTCGGGAAAAAATGGGCATCGCCAAAATGCTGATGCAGGATTTTCCGAGGCGGAAATGAGCGGCTGACGGACACGACCAAACCAGTACGCAGAGAGCAACTCGGGTCATAAAATAAATGCGAATGAGACCCGGAGCAACCCACCAAGAGCAACGCTCGCGCGAGGGCGAGAGAAGCGGACCCGAGGTCCCCCACACAGAGCTGAGCGATCGGATGAAAATATATAAGTATAATGAGGTTGGATGTAAGAAAATTCCAAGATAGCATGCGGCTCAATGGCTCAACAATGGAATCTCAACATCCTGAGGATGCCCGAACCTGGGGGTGAATTTACATCGCAAACCCGGATGATGCTGGCAAGAGGAAGAGTCCTCGAGGCAGACCAATGAACGAGCAACAAGGCGAGGATCCGCTGCTTCATGGTGAATTCTGGCGCTAATGACGAAACGCTCTAGTGCAGCCCGCCAATGCGATAAAAATGGCTAAATATGAGCTCAGATATGCAGGAGAACACGGCCGCAGTGAGCCCTGCCCCTGAATGGTATTTATGACAGCCCCGATTGGGGCACCTTGACGGTCCACAGAAGAAACCTCCGAATTACGAGCGCATGAGGAAAGGTGCTGGGAGGCAACTCGTTCCCCGAGGCAGATCTACGGCCACGCTTCTCCAGGAATGCGGACAGCGATGGCGATATGCACATCGCGCGCTGCTGCGTATGTGCGTCTGCGCTGTGGAATTAAGACGAGAGCCACAACATGTTCAGGGGGAAAAGGCGATGGGACGAGATGAAGATGGTCGGCCACCACGTCAGGCTAGGATAATTTTCACTAGCAATAAGGACGATGTGAGTCGGTAACACATTGACCGTGAATCCGATGAAGAGGGATATGAACGTCTGATGGCACAGGATGCCAACGCGCATAAGAAACGTGTGTCGCTGCCAGCACACCATCTTCAGCGCGCTCTCATTGACGAAAATACCTCTGGGCTCGGTCCCGCAGCACGAGCAGTGACTCGATGACAAGCGAGAGTTCTAGTTCGAGCTCCGCACCTTCACATGTGCTCGCATGTGCCGACAGCCTCCCTGAACGAGAAAATGGCATAGGAGCCATTGGCAAATGTTGATCCATTGAGAGTCACTGCCTGCCGATAGCATGGCTGTCGGGAGCATAGGCTGTTACCACAAAGTGCCGCCGCTTCTCCCCGGGCAAAGAAAGGCTCTGAACAACATCCACAGCCACTCCACGAAGACGGTAGCTCGATACCAGTTTTCACGGAATGTGATGGCATGCGCGACGAGTGGGTCAATAATACACACTCGAAGTGATAGAGGAAGGAGCTGCGGACACCACATCAATTGAATAGGCCTCGTATTCGCGAGGACGCCCGATCCTGCCGTTGTTACTGTTAGACAGAATGGTGCAAGTCATATGCAAAGGAATGATTTGATATTGATATCAAAAGTGCAGGTTGTGTGCAGGGGGTGAAAGCGCGGGCTGTGTCCGGACGAGCGTGTCGCCGACACGTGTTGGTCCGATGACATGAATAATGGCACATAATGATAATAAAGGTGCAATGAGCACAAGAAGAAAAATGAGCATGATGGCATGTAAAATCACCCGGACTGACATGAATAAAGGGCGCAATGGTGAATGGGGTGCAAGAAGGAAAAAACAAGGGCAATCAGCACACTCAAGGCGACTGGGAACAAGGCAGAAACTGGGTGCAACAACTCCGACGAGAGCGGAAACTTTTGCGCACTGGGCGCAATACTGGAGACGATAATGAGCGAATAACTGGGTGTAATGAGCGCCACAGAACAATATGCATAGATATGCGCTCTGGGTCCACTGGTGCAATCAGCGCAAAAGAGGGCGGCATTGGTACAGAAAATGCCATTGATTGTGTTGGGTGCGATAAGTGAGCCCACCGGGCTTCAAGATTGCACAGTATGGTGCATGTATCTGAACACAAAGAGAATGGGGTGAAAATAAGTAGGATTGGTGCCAACGACTCGACCCGTTGAGTCCAAAAACAGAAGATAGAAACAGTATAAGCGTGGAAGCTGATCACGATGAGCACAAATAAATGAGCCCGTCGAACTGTCCCTGAACGCGAATAAAGAGCATGATAGACTCGGATATAATAACGGGGCACAATGAGCGCAAAAACTAGGCGCAATCGGCACGACAACTCGGCGCCATGTAGCGCTCGAAGATGCACACAATAGACATCGAAGCTGGGCAGGTAAGCGGAAGCAAATAGGTGCAATCGGTGCAACAACAGAGCAGAGAGTGTGCACGCCGAATGCAAATCAATGAGCATGCTGGGTGTGATAAATTGGGCACCATGAGCCCGATAGAGTGAATGAATCGGTGCATTAAACACGAATAAATGAGTGTGATGAACACATGACTTGAATGAGCGAGAAATGGCATGCCGCACCGCGCGATGAGCGCGAAAAACCGGCGTGCCAGTGCAACGAGGAGCTGACAGATGATGAGTGCAACCAATGGCTGAACACAAACATTCAGGGCATGAGCCCGAGTATGCTACTGACGATCGAGCACAATGGGGGTCAACGCTCAAGGATGTGAGTCTGAGAGCACAAATATTCAAGGACGTAAGCCCAAGAACTCAGCGACTGAGCGCAATGAGCGCTAGATGGCTAAGGCAGCGACCAAGGACGTGAGTCCGAGAACGCAGCTGATGACTGGATGAAAACATTGAAGAATGGGAGCCCGAGAACGCAGTGAGCGCAATGAGCACGAATGACTGGGGACATGAGTCCAAGAGCACAGCGGATGACTGGATGCAAAAGATGCCGGATGGATGGGCCGACACTCCAGGATGCAAGTCCGAGAACGCGGCTGATGAATAGATACTAACATACAAGAACATGGGTCCAAGAATGCAGACGATTGAGCGCAATGAGCACGGCTGATGACTAGGCTAGCTCCAGGACGCGAGTCTGAGAACGCAGCGGATAGCTAGGCCAACGCTCAGGGACGTGAGTCCAAGAACACAGCGGATAGATAGGCAACGCTCAAGGAGGTAAGTCCAAGAGCGCCGCTGATGGATAGGCAACGTCCAAGGACACGAGTCCGAGAACACCGCAGATAGGCAACGCTCGAGCGCCGCGGATAGGCGACACTCAAGGACATAAGTCCGAGAGCGCCGCAGATAGATAGGCAATGTCAAGGACACAAGTCCAAGAACGCTCCAGATGGATGGGCAACACTCAAGGACGTGAGTCCGAGAATGCCACAGATGAATAGGCAACGCTCAAGGATCTCGCAAGTCCAAGAACACCACGACTGAATTAGCAATGCTCAAGGATCTCGCAAGTCCAAGAACACCGCAACTGAATGAGCAATGCTCAAGGATCTCGCAAGTCCAAGAACACTGCAACTGAATGAGCAACGCTCAAGGATCTCGCAAGTCCAAGAACACCGAAACTGAATGAGCAACGCTCAAGGATCTCGCAAGTCCAAGAACACCACAACTGAATGAGCAGCGCTCAAGGACGCAAGTCCAAGAACGCCGCAAATGACTGAGCGCAATGAGCACAACTGATGACTGGATGCAAACATTCGAGGACATGAGCCCCGAGAAAGCCGCTACTGAGCACAAATGAGTGCAACTGGACGCAAATGTTCAAGGACATGAGTCCGAGAACCCCGCTGATGACTGAGCGCAACTGGACGCGAACATTAAGGGCATAAGCCCGGGAACACCGCTACTGAGCGCAATAAGCGCAATGGATGACTGGACACAAAAATTCGAGGACATGAGTCCGAGAACGCAGCTACTGAGCGCAATGAACGCGATGAATGGCTGAACACAAATGTTTAATGACATGAGCCCGAGAGCACTGCTATTGAACGCAATAAGCACGATGGATGACTGGACGCAAACATTCACGGACATGAGCCCGAGAATGCCGCTACTGAGCGCAATAAGCGCGATGGATGACTGGACGCAGATGTTCAAGGACATAAGCCCGAGAACGCAGCTACTGAGCACAATGGGTGTGATGGGTGACTGGACACAACATTCAAGGACATGAGCCCAAGAACGCAGCTGCTGAGCGCAATGAGCGTGATGGATGGATGCAAACATTCAAGGACCTGAGTCCAAGAACACAGCTACTTAGTGCAATAAGCACGAGATGACTGGGTACAATGAGTACGAAATGACCGGGTGCAAAGGGCACAATGCGACACATGAAAGCATTCGAGGACATGAGTCTGAGGACTCAGCGGCTGAGCACAATGAGCACGATGGAATGGATGCAATAAACTGGCACTGAGCGTGATTGGCATAAAGAATTTTGCACAACCGGGCGCAATAAAGTACGATAGGTGCGAGCAAATACGAGAAATGCGAGTCCGCGGGTGCGAGTGCGAGTGGCAAACACGAGCGTGGACACGGACCAAACCACCGAACAAAAGTGAAAGGCAGCGTTACATAACCCCAAGCCCAGCGGCCAACAATTTTCATGTCCACCAATCTCTGGCTTAGTAAGCGCAGGAGAGCAAGGTGTGGCGCAGGTACAGTGCTGCGGATACGGATGCGGGATGTACAAGAACCGGCCACTGTCAAGTGGCCTAAGAAGGTGCATGGGCCGGCATAAAATAGAACAGGGAAATGAATGGATGCAGATGCAGTCACCGGGACAAGATCTCCGATTTGCATCTCAGAGATGTCTTTCCAAACACTGCACAATTGCCATTGTGGCTGCTGATGTTGAAAGCGAAGCGTGACAAGCCCGCGGATGAAGGCCGAGTGTATCTCGAGACGTCGAGGTAATACTCATGCGGCTATGCAAATGAAAGGGATTATATCCCGTGGCGTGCAACAAAGACACAGGTACAGCAATAGCAAACACCTCGGCCTACCATACAACATGATCTAGACGTGCATAGTAGGCCGTAAGCGCAAACCAGGCATCGTACCGGATCATGAGCAGAGCCGGCGAAGTGCGATTGCAGACCTGAAACGAGGGGAAGGAGCGATCAGCAGCCCCCAAAGGACAGCTCTCCCTCCAACAGCGTCATCAAATGTGCATATGGAGCGGCAGTGCGCTGATGTGCAGGCACAGGACCACCGGGATACCATTGCTCCCCCAGAGGATAGCGTAATATATGTACGAAACCGCGCGGCACTCGGTGCGGGGAGTGACATTGGCGTGCCAAAGTGCAGGTCCCATAGGAACAATAGATAGCCCATGAAGACAGATGCACTGCGGGGAGTACGCACAGCGAGTGACCGTCGCTCCCAAGACATTGTAGAGGGAAAAAGAGAGGAATAAAAGCGCAGCAGAATGGAGGAATGAATGAAGCAAATAGACAGAACAGGAAAGACAAAGGAAGAGAAACGATAGCACAGAAACGCACCAGATATAAAATTCTTCCCAGGTTCATGGTTTTGACGAGTTGGTCTTGGCGGCGGGAAAGGATACAAGAGGAAAGCACGGTTGCGCAGAAGTCATTGGGACATGCAGCTCCAGGAACTCGGGACGGAAGAGCGAGGATCGATATCGGGGACACTCATGTGAGTGCCGCACGCAATGCAGGCTCGATGAGAGCTCTTAAACTGTGCTGAGAGTGACACCATGGGGAGAGGATGTACTGTCCACCAGGAAGTCCACGGACGCGTCCGACGGAAGAAAAGATCGAGGCAGGAGAGCGAAGACATCAGGATGTATGAAGCCAAAGAAAATAAGCAGATGCGATGGAGCAGACGCGGTGAAGAAAGCCTTTAGTTTTCGCGTAGGAGGCTGAGCGGGAAGTAAAGGCAGTGACAGGTGGCAGTGCGTGATGGTCCTATCTAATCTAATCTCCCTTGCCTAACACTGAGGCCGACTCGCAAGCTCGTCTTGCCTCAGCTAACAGCTTGCATGCGCTGCGCAAAAATAGCTTCAATGGTCCATCCATGCATGGCGAACAACGCGAATATGATAGAAATGGCTTGAAAGAAATTCGCCTTTACGTAGACCCGGAGGGAATGGCTTTCTTAGGTCTAGAAAAGTTGGCACTTGGAGGATCGCGAGAGTACCTAAATTTGAATAAGCGCGACGGGACATGAAGCACCGGCGCATCGGTATATACGCGCAGGACCAAAAGCGCATTGGACCGTCGTGGCGTCCTGCTTGTAGGAAGTTGTCGCGGCAGCAGAGCGTACATACGATGGCGGGATGTACACCAGGAGGTGATCATAACTATGTTTTGAATGAGGGGTGCAGAGTGCGAGTTTGAAAGTCAGGCCAGTAATTATGACAATGTAGATGTTTTGCCTGTCCCACCTCGATTCACATCTTGCGGATTCGAAGATAGATGGAGATACAGCATTTACCAACCGTAGATGTGATTATTAATTAACACCATGATGCACGCGTCGACGAGGGTCTTGTATATGATTCCTAAATAATTAAAAACAACCATGGATTGAAAACACGATTACAAACCTGGTTTATAATTTAAAACTTGGTTATATTGTTTTTGAACCAGCATTTTGAGCGGTCTCCTGTGCCCGAGTTATTTTTTTCGCATTTTGGAAATTTCACATACGGCTGCTGAGGGTTGAACGCCCAACCTTTTCGCCCGCATGCCATAAATTCTGTCAATTTCGGCCGCGTCATCCTGTGTGTCAGCTTATTCACGATTGAGCGGGGCTTGAAACCAGTGGATCATCCTGCGGATGGGGGTGTCTGAAGGAGTCCGACTATTCCCGCACTAATATATGTGCAGGTCCACTTCACTACCGCAGAAGAACGTTCAAATCAGGTAACGGTGTCGCGTCTCTCAATGCGGCCCTTTCTACCCGTTTACCGTTGCCTGCGCTGCAATGATGGGCGGCAGGGAGTTGGCAGGAAGCGAAAGGCGCCGAACTTAGTATATGCAGGGCAGGATCTCTCTGATGCTTCAAATTTGATCCGAAACAATGGACAGACTAACCTTCATAGCTTGCATGCTTGGTCCGGTTTACTTGAAGTTGTTGGTGGAGCGGCCATCACCGGATGATTTAAAAATCAATCCCCGATTGAAACTCCGGTTGAATTTTTTTGACCTGGCTCATAGATGAAGCAACGATTGATCCTTATTACACAAAATTCGCTGCAGGAGGCCCAAAAGCGCAACAAACATAACAACACAATCCCAATTCTGATTCAGAGAGAACGGCTTCATCAGGCTTAAACACCGGTAAACTACATTCGAGACGTCAGCAACATTTGGATATACTTTGAAGTGGACTCACGTAGATGCAGTCATCGAGAGACCCGTGCTGAGCAACGGGGACGATCACCTGCACAGACCAAATCAGAAAAGAATGACGAGGCAGAAGAAGAACGTACGGGCTGGTGGTTCGCCGAGGAGTTGATCGTGCACATGCGGTGGGGACCAGGCTCGACACCCTTGGTGACGAGAACAGACAGCACGCCGTTCACCGCCGCGGTGTTGATGCCCTTGAAGAAGAAGGGTTTCTTCGGGTCGAGGGGCTCGGTTGCGTCGATGGCCGACAGCTTCTCAATGGTGATATGGCTGTGGCCGATGATGACGCCCTGGGCATTGAGCGTCTGGGGTGCCGCGAAGTATGTCTTCACTGCGTTGGTGAATGTTCCGGCCTGCGCGCGCCGTGCATCAGAAATAATAATTAATTGGAATTAAATCCATACCTGCAGGTTCCGGATATTAATTGTCACAGTGAAATCCTGTTTTGGGATTTTGGTTAGTTTTTGTTTGGGGGGAGGGGGGTAATTACCTGGTTGGCAGGCACGGTGCCGAGGTTCTTCGGGAACGAGAACTTGGCAGAAGGCATCTTGTCGACGGAAGGGATAAGACCGATGGGCGCGGGGTTGCAAGAGCCCTCGAGGTTTTGCAAGCCGTTGGTAAGCTCTATCTGCGGGAGCGTAAGAGCACAGAAGTTGATGTAATTGCTGAACGGAAAAAGAAGAACTATTAGTGATGAAATTCTTGGGGTTTTTATTCAAATCTGACTTGGTGCTCGTCAACGACGCAGTCTGGCCTGGAAACGAAGTACTTGATCGGATGGCGAATATTGGAGAAGGGAGGATGACATACCGTCGGTCGGTGGGTTTTGCCCGTCATCGGCGAATGCCTTGCAGATAACAGAAGGGTCAAGTGCTGCGTTCGGCGGTCAGCGGTGGGGTTCCTGATGGGCATATTCTGACATACTCAGGGAGTTCTGCAAGTCTCCGCCTCCGTTTCCACCACCTGCGTTTTGGCCTGCCGGGCGCCCCGCTGGGGGCAACGCAGCGCCAGCCGTCGCCTTATTTCCGCCTCCTCGGCCGTTTCCAGTACCTGCGTTTTTGCCTGCCGGGCGCCGCGCCGGGCGCGCCGCAGTGCCAGCCGCCGCCGTATTTCCACCTCCTCGGACGTTTCCACCACTTGCATTGTTGCCTGCTGGGCGCACCGCTGGGGGTGCCGCAGCGCCGGCCGCCGCTACAGCGCCAGCCTGGCGGACGACACGGGTGGGACTAGCAGACGCGGAGAGACAGAGAGCTAAAGTGATGAAAGCAGAATAGTGCATCGTTATGTAGATTGGAAAGACTGTGAGGAGTTGTGCAAATGAAAGACACCAGGTCAAGGAGAGTGTCGGGAACAGATGGCCCTATAGAGAAACGATCTCGGATCGTGCAGGGATTGAGAATGGGCGGAAGAAAATAGTCCGAAGAAACAGGAAAGTAAACCATCGCTTTAAATACTTACTCATGTCGCTTGCCACTTTTTAGGCGATGAATCACCATGTTGTTGGGATATGTATGGAGTTAAGAAGGAGTAACCATGAGTAGTGTGTACAGAGAGACGGCTGCTACTCTCGATTTTGCTTCAGGACAGCTAGTCCTAATCACCTTCGAGAAATGCGCATTCTTCGATGAACCATGCACACGACTGTACAAAAGTTGTCCTTCACCCGTCTCCGCCAAAATAACTCCCGACCCCGAGTACGAACCCGAAAAGTGGGTACCACCGGCAAATGTGCCATTCCGTGTTACCCTCATCAACGTGCCCGGTAACGATATGCCAATACCCGCCGCGCGACGATCACTGCGACTATTACCCACGCATCGATTTCTGATCAACGTCTAGATATATGAACCAGAGGATTCCCCATGGCCGTAGATGTAGCTTTTGCCCTGTCGCTGCTCTCCAAATATCATCTGTTTTCACATATTTTGAGTCTCTTATGAGTGTTCTTGAGAATTCTTTAGCATCTTTGCACGCCTCTTTGAAGAATGAGCGCACGTCTTTTGAGTCTTGCCCAAGATGTCTAAGACGTGCTGTCTTAGTTAAGACATTGGACTCTCGCTTGCCAAAGATGCGCAGCTTGGACAAGATGCTAAAGATGCCAAAGACAAACGTGTTGTTTTCCTGATGCAAGTACATGCATTAGATATACATTAATGGAACCCAGAGGATACTGGGGGTAAATGTGGGCAAGCATATGACTTTGGGACTGTTACTTACCAATGACGAAGCCTAGTCTGGCCTGTTGGTATCGATATCAGAATTGTACTTATCCCAAACTTATCCGCTAAATTTGCTGCACTGCGTTCAAGATGACAGCTAATCAGAACCAACGGGCGCCCGCGGAATGATGGCATGCACGTAGTGATTGTCAGTTGAAAACGCAGGCAACAACGTTATTTGCGTGGTCAACAATTAACCATATGTCTGTCATTCGATAATTTCATCTTTACGATTGCGCCTGATTCTGCACATCTGCAGCTGAAATACCTAATTACGTAAAATTAGCCGCAAGAAGGACCGACTCCCTTACGGCACAGATGAACCATCGACTTCCAGAATCGGATTCTCGCCCCGGTTATGGCAATTAGAAACCGGTCGCCGGTAACAACGGAGTTTCCGCAGGGTCGTACCCATCTTCGTCACTTAGTTACTTCGCTTAGAAGCGAGAAAGTTCGTGACTTTGATGGGAAAGTGTGAAAGCTCGTGACTTTGAGCAATATCTGAGAAAGCTCGTAACTTTCCAACTGAACTCACGAACTTTCGCCACGCTAAGCGAAGTAACTAAGTGACGAAGATGGCGCGGACTCGTTTCCGCACCAGGAAGGAGAACGGAAGCCGCGCCTCCGTGTGCCAAGAGTGCAATCGTTGTGTATGGAACGCCCGGGATAATACCGAGCGATGGCATGTCTCCTTTCGGTGCCAGGACACCGAATACCACTAAGCACTGCTGCAGCTGTCTCGTCCTTCATCAGTGCTGAACTAGATGGTTATCTGAAACATCGGCCCTAGCCCACTGGTTTTCACTCTCCGTGCCATGGTCCTGGATGGACTCCGGCATCTTCCGAGAAGTAGCGCATCGCGGCATCCTGCCAACGAATCTCTAGGCCCTTCAACAGGTTCCACTGAGTCCCAGAATCCCTGAAAAAATGCACAATTCATTCAATTCAACGAATTCCGGTGGTAGCAATAACATTTGTGACGTCAAGTTCCGGACTTCCGTACAAGCGGGCGCGCTTGGTATTGTGGAGAGGGAATGCGCCGGCTATTACGGACGCGCTGCCCGCTGTGGAAGCCGACAATATCTGCCCCGACAAGGGTACGTTGTACACCGCCGGCCAGCTGGAGATCGATTACAGCTGACACCTTGTCTGCAGACAAGTCCTCCGCTGGGACGCCGGCTACATCCCACGGACAAGCAGTGCACGGCGATGGTGGAACGCACAAGTGAGCTGCGGAGGAAGATCGTGGCTTGGATGGAGGTCCAGGTCCAGTTCTTCCCGCAGGTGGTGACGCTGTGTGACTTGGATGCCGTCGAGCTCCTGCGGATTAGCCACACTTAAGCTGTGCCTGGTCTCAAAGTGCATGAGCTTAGGTTGTGGCTTCCGTCGGTGATCCAGAAGAGAGAGGGTTTTTCTCCTCCGAGGTGCTGAAGTACGAGTATCGCATGCGCGTGGGGCAAGCTCACGAGGCACTGCACGACATACAGCAGCAGCTCCTGGTGCGCAGGCACCTGTACAAGCTGAAGGACAACCACGCACGGGGCGTCGCTGCCAATACGCGGTCGAACGACAAGATCGCCGCTCTTTTCAGCCTTGCGGATCGAGTGGGCGAAGGCGCGCGCACAGTGCTTGCGGTGGAGGGAAGAGGTGGATTTTCTCGAGGAGATGCGGCGCATCTTGGAATTCTTGTGGTGGCGGTCAGACTGGTGGAAAGCGCAGGGGGGACGACTGAGCCTGCGCAGCTCGAGGGAGAAACTGCGTATGTGTCACGTCAGGCCGCCTTCCTCTCAGGACTGGCTACACGCTTCGCTGTCAAGTGAACGGGCCTCGCAGAACTGATCGAGAAGGCGCGGTCACCCCTGGTTTCTCCTGCATTAGCTCCTACGGCGAGCGCCGCGGCGACGGAGGATAAACCGGTGGTGGATATGAGGGTGGTGAATCGTGATTGAAGGGCTGGTGACTCCGCCAGTCCTGCTGCCGATCGTAGTACTGCTGCAGAGGCACCGACTGAACGGTGATGAGGAGGAAGATGACGTGGGAGACGAGGAGGATAACGAGGAGGAGGGAAGCAGCGGCGAGGAGGACGAGCCTATTGGAGTGGTACCGCTGCGGCCGGTGAAGTCACTATTTCGGCCAACTGTTCACGGGGTGTTACATGTTACCCTCTAGTGTCCACAGGACCGGGTGTTCAGAGGTTCAAGGCGCCTGTTACGAGATATGCAAGTGTGCATTAGCCAAAGTGTTCACTAGTGAAATGTCCATGATAGTCCCCAACTGTTCCCATCAATTATAAGCGGTGTGCCTAGGTTGGTACGGCGAGAAATTCGGTGCATTTCATTAGAAAATGTTGAAGCGAATTTTAGCATAACCACTAAAAGTATCAGGCACTGCCACTAAAAAGTCCCTCAACAAAATCGGTCTCTAATAAAGAAAATCCACAAATTAGATCGTCTAGAAAGTGAAAGAGATGAAAACATATGTAAACATGTACTCCTTACACATCGGCCCCTATCTTATCTTATCTTATCTTTTCTTTTTGGTGGTACCATGTCAGTAAAGGACAACTAGCAATTGGGCAGCCTATATCATTAGTAAAACAACATGTTTGTCTTTGATGTCTTTGGCGTCTTTGCCAAGATGCCAAAGACGCCAAAGACTCATTTTTTCCAAAGATGCGCGTCTTTCGCTAGGCAGGTTCAAAAGTCTTAGCTAAGACACCAAAGACGTACAGTCATTCTTCAAGAGGCTTGCAAAGATGCTCAAGATTTCTAATGAACAAAACTATAGTACCATTTATGTATTTTTCCATGCATCTACAGGGCCGGAACGAATTTTCTGAGGCAGAAAGCGATAATTGATGGACCTGCCGTGTTTGATGGGATCATAATGCCAACCATTTGAGGAGATGTAACCACATTGCGGAGGTTGTAATCATCTTAGACATGTCGTTGTAAGCAAATGCGAGAAGTTGTGTTCAAAAATGACAAAAAGTGGTATATTGTAAGTTCCTGGTCACCACCGATGTAGGTTACCAGGTCTGAAATCGAAAAGTCGAAATTTGTGATCTTGCACCACTTGTAGTTACCGTATCAATCCGGGCATGTAACGGTTAAATTCGGGTTGCTATCTGGATCTGGTATTTCCCGTGATGGCTCTGATGTGATTCTGCTACCTCCTATAATGCACTTCTTGTCAGAGTCTTGCTGAGTTATTTTTTCCATGCCTCCTCACTGTTAGAAAGTGCAGCACTTTTCTTTGGAGCCACGAGTGAGCATGACAACCAATCTGTAACCTACAGACATTCACCGCACAGCTGCGTACATTGGGTAACTCTTGATATGGGGGTCTCATTAATCAATTTAGTACCATTGACTCCATTTCAAGTTAGTTTGTCTAATGTTGCCTCGGTGCGCATTTTCATCTTTCTCCTTAATGCACTACCAAAACATCGCAAGATGGTGGATTCTGGCTTCGGAAAATGCCGCCAGTATTTCACAGTGGTCTGTATCACCCGACCTTCAATCCAACCCATGAGGTAACAGACAAGTCTGAATCCGGCCTGGAGATTATGTTCCTAACACTTTTTGTGAGTCTTCAAGTTGTTCCTAAGCGTGGCTCGCGCTCAAAGAATGGTCCGCTCCTATTCCCATATCAAAAAATCCAAGCATCCACAAATTCTGCTAGAGCTTTCTCTAGGCTGGTCAGCGGAGTGACCACTTCAAATACTCACATGATTACTTTCATTTCGCATTGTATACTGAATTTATTAGTGGAGTGCTTGATCCTCCTCTACGTAAGTTTGTCCTGGGTCGTGGTTGTGTGGTATTGAGAGAATCCTCTTTTGACTTCCATTCTCATTCACTTCCAAAAGGGATGACAGCCGCTTTTATTATTTTATTCAATCCTTTAGCGGACAGGTTTCTATTGTGTCACTGGTTGAACAATTCGAGTTTTTCAGTGAAAAATTTGGTGAAAGACTTTGAATTTTTTTCACCTATATTTTCAGTGAGAAAACAGGTGAAAAATGTAAAACATTTTCACATTTTTTTGACTTGAAACAAGAATGAGGTGAAAAATGTGAAAATGCTTTTACATTTTTCACCTGTTTTTTTGCTGAAAAAATAGGTGAAAAAAAATTCAAGTCTTTCACCAATTTTTTCACTGAAAAACTTGAAATGTTCAACCAGTGTGTTAGACTCATAACCAGGCCGTAAGCAATGGCGGAAAAATGTTCAGTATAAAAATTTCGGCAATTGGTTCCAGACTGGCAATGAGTTTACTATCGCTGGACAAGCGTTGGCCAGTGGATTTGTCGTCTGGTTCTGGATGAATTTGCAGAACTTGGACTTAACGCGCGACACTTGTCCTGGAACAGACAGGATTAAGAATACTTGCCTCGTGCTTTTCAAATTAGCATCCTTGCTGAACAAAATTTCAAAGTGACATGGAACGTAATTCAAACATAATTCATCGGATATGGTGTACGGCACGGCACGCACTGGTATCCCCTTATAATAAAGGTCGGCCTAAATATCTCGCGGTCCTGAGTTCTCAGACTCCACGCGTGTAGATTTTATTTAGCGCAGCCATTCTAGAAAATAATTCATCGAATGTAGTGTACATAGGGAAACGTGAGGCGGGATAGTTTCAAGCAAATACCTCTCCCGTTTCTTTTCCCGAGTCTTATTGTTCATATACACTACATCTGATTCATGTATGCATATTCTGGTGTTGAATGTCCAGAGGGATTTTTCAACATGGCTCATTTGGTTTTTTTCATTGGGTAAAAGGAAGGAAGCTTGAAAAAGACTCGCGAGAAACCCATTCGGACGCTGGAACTCCAGCGTATTGGTGGGAACCTCTGTTGGACTTTGACTATAAAGTGCTCAAGCTCACTGTTTTGTTTGCCAGAAATGAACCAGTGGCCTGTAGATTTGAACCGCCTGTGAATTTCCCCCTCAAAAAAACGACATTTTCAGCAATACATTACACAAGCGCACAATACAGTACTTGGATGAACTAATACAATGAATATAGGGTTCTTATATGTGGATTGTAATTTGGACCAGGCCGTTTAACGCTTACCTCTTCTGCTCCCCAACTTAGTTGGCAATTGAACGCGAACTCGGAGATTCCCGTGATGCCTTGATGTGCTTTCTCATCATGCTCTTCTCCACCATGTTTGTTTCGAGCTAATGTCCGTACTACTTCGTTCTGGGTTTGATTCTGTTAAATATGAATGAATCTCCGGCCTTACCTTGTCTGAATAAATGCAGCGCCGTTCTTGCCAAGTTGCAAGCCACTCTGCCAAAATTCCTGAATTATATTCAGGTGCGCTGGGCGTCGAACCTGGGCAGGATGACCGCTGTCTCTGGCCAGTTTTTCTATTACTGAATCTCTCTAGTGGCTTGGTCTGTCCGAACTTGAGGCAATGTTCCTTTACCTGGTCCGAATCATCACATATTTGGAACTGCTGGACAAAATTCAAGATGCTCTAGCCCGGCGTTGAGTGGCGAGGTCCAATGTGCCAGTTGGACAGGACTCGGAGAGCGTGGCTGTATAATCTTCATTTCTTCGGGATCTTGAAAACTCTTTGCAGCAATTATCCACCCCAGCACTGCCTGAAGCCTCAAAAGCCTCCCCCTCATTAGTGTAATAAGGTGAAATTCTTCGAGGACTTATGAATGGCCAACACAGAGTAAATCATTGTGGAGCAGGCCCACGCTGTGTCCTTGCTGCCTTCGTCAATTTCTATTTGAATACTTGCGTGGAGGGTACTCATAAACCATTGGCTTCATCTCCGCATTGCGCAACATATTTTCATAGATCCTCATCGGCGGAGCGTAGTGACTCAGGTTTGTTTGTAGTTGTGAAAACCTTGTGTTTCATGCATTATCCGTTCTCTTAACGAAATCTCTCGAATTCATTTGTACATGCGTGGGCTTTGCCCCATATATCTTTCTCTTTTACTTTTTCTCTGCTCGTCCTCTATCCGTATCTCAATCTCTACAGCTTCTCCTGCTATTTTGGGCCTTGATTAATCTAAAATGAATCTACCGATCAATATCTATCCCCATCTCCCCGGAATTGTGGTGTCTCGTGTTCAGCTAGGCGCTGCGCTGGCTGCGGATATCACACTGTAAATAGGTAGATTTCAGGGGGACTGAAAATGAAACTGATAGTAGTTTTTTCGGTGCAATCTGAAAGATGAGCTGAAATAAGTGTTTTCAGCTCCGCCGAAAATGGTAATATTGGCACACATTTCAGCGTGCGCCGAAAGTAGTAATTTCGGCTCCAACTGAAATGTGTACCGAAATTACCATTTTCAGTGCACTTTTCAGCGGATCTGAAAGAAGATATTTGAGATCGGCTGAAAAGTGTCCTGATATTACTTTTTCCGGTGGACTTTTCGGCCGAGATCAAATACATTATTTCAGCGCGTTCTGAAAAGCGCGCTGATAATACTTTTTTCAGCTACGCCGCGGAACGCCCCCGGGGGCACCCCTGGAGGCACCCCGAAGGGCCTCCTTCATCCAACCCTGCCCTACAAAACATCTCCAAAATATTATTTAATTAATATTCTCGAACGGCGTCGCAATGGCTTCTGGGCCAGTGTCACGCCTGCGTAACAGCTGTCACTCTAGTTTCTGACCACCGCTCCGGCCAAACCCCAGCCTTCCTTATCGACGTCCTATGCCCAGCAGCGCCTCAGGGGCTCATCGGGCACCCACCCCGGATACTCTGTGCTCATTCTAGAGTGTTTTCAGCCAGCAAACCCACCTGATTGGCCCACACCATCAATGGCTCTCCCGGCACCCTCCTCGTCTACTTGACCTCTTTTCGAGCCCTACGGCTCTAACGCAACATCTGCACCGCATCGGAAGACCTCAGAGAGCGTGTTGCATGTGCTTTCAATACTCCTCTGGCCCACAGTGCGTCATAAAGTCACGTACTTTTCCTCCGTGAACGAGAGGGGGTGCCGTTTACAGTGTATTTAACATTGAACACGATGCCAGAGGCGCCCTGGAGGCGCAGAGTAACCAGAAACTGCAGTGGAGTCAGCGGAGGAAAAGTACATGACTTTATGACGCTAGACTCGTTACCAGTCTGTAACCAGTATCCAAAAAATGTGGCAAGCACTTTTGGTGGTTACAGACTGGTACATCTCGTTGACGTGCATTGGGCTGTCCCCGGAGTTTGAAATTTTAGCGGGTGCCGCGATCGGCCGACTGAGCAGCCATCAAACCGATCATTTCTGGTCGAAAGCTGATAGCTCTTTCCACTCTTCCAAGCCGTAAAGAAAATTAAATGAGGAGACAGATATAAGCAGTTTTAGTGTCATATTACTCCTAGGTACCTCAAGTATATTCATGCCCAAACTGCATCCCAGAACAGAGCCCTCGCCAATTTTCAAACTCCGCGGACAGCCCGATTACGATCAACGAGTTGTACCAGTCTGTAAACACCGAAGCGCTTGCCGCATTTTTTCGGCAATTTTTACAGACTGGTTACGAGTCTATTATGACGCACTGGGGGCCAAATGAGCGTTGAAAGCATATGCAACGCGCTCTCTGAGGTCTTCCGATGCGGCGCAGATGCTGCGTTAGAGCTGTAGGGCTCGAAAAGAGGTCAAGTAGACGAGGAGGGTGCCGGGAGAGCCATTGATGGTGTGGGCCAATCAGGTGGGTTTGCTGGCTGAAAATACTCTAGAACGAGCACAGAGTATCCGGGGTGGGTGCCCGATGAGCCCCTGAGGCGCCGCTGGGCATAGGACGTCGATGAGGAAAGCCGGGGTTTGGCCGGGGCGGTGAGTGACAGCTGTTACGCAGGCGTGACACTGGCCCAGAAGCCATCGCGCCGCCGTTCGAGAATATTAATTAAATAATATTTTGGAGATGTTTTGTTGAAGGAGGCCCTTCAGGGCGCCCCCCAGGGCGCCCCGCGGGGTAGCTGAAAAAAGTGTTATCAGCGCGCTTTTCAGAACGCACTGAAATAATATATTTGATCTCGGCCGAAAAGTCCACCGGAAAAAGTAATATCAGGACACTTTTCAGCCGATCTCAAATATCTTCTTTCAGATCCGCTGAAAAGTGCGCTGAAAATGGTAATTTCGGTACACATTTCAGTTGGAGCCGAAATTACTACTTTCGGCGCACGCTGAAATGTGTGCCAATATTACCATTTTCGGCTCGCCTTTCGGCGGAGCTGAAAACACTTATTTCAGCTCATCTTTCAGATTGCACCGAAAAAATTATTATCAGTTTCATTTTCAGTCCCCCTGAAATCTACCTATTTACAGTGTGTATTGAATCAGACATCCTTTGCACTGCCATATCGTCCCAAGTCGGCTGGATCTTCCCGCTGAGCTGATGCAATGCATTTGAAGATCCGGGTCTTCTCTACCGCAGCTTCTTCATTTATATACAGCATTTGATAACCCTTCGACATTCTCTCCCCTCTGCTTTCTCCCCACATGCTCACAATTTTCTGACAAATGAATGGTTTCTACGGTTTCTAATGTCCAGTTCTTTTCCAATGGCTCACTGACACAATTTCATTGATAGACAAATGGCTAGGCCCGCAATGAATCCCAACATCCTGTGTCCAAACTTCCGATGCCTGGTGCGTGTCAACTTCACAATTCAGGCCGATAGTCCTGATTAATCCAGCAGGACCTGACGCTTGCTGTAACGGACGACCACATCTCCATGCTGAAGTATACCCGCAGTCTAAGGTCGCATCCATCCTCTTGGATTCGCTGGTGCAGGACGAACGAGTTATCTGTTGACTAAATCAGGTGAGCGAAGCCTTTAGAAAACACTAGGACTTTCAGACAGAGTGCTATTTTATTTAAATAGGATGACTGCAGATGAGCCTAGAACGCAAAGTTGAACTTTATTGTTTCGCTTTAATCATCAGTTCCTCTCCGCTCTGGTATTCGATTAGTGTGTCTTTCACTACATCTGAAATCCCCAACACTAGCTGTTCAGTAAGATATGGGCCATACATCCGCCGCCAACATCACGTGAGCAGCGTGACGCCATCCAAATCGGGGCAAATTTTGTGAATAAATCCCTCAAATAATAACCACATCACTTCGGCTCAATCAGCTACATGAATCTGTAGGTAAATTACGCCCGAGTAGGTAGACATCCGCGGATCCGGCCCACGTGTAGCCAAAATTGACTAGATGTCCATTTAGTCCCGAAATTAGCTGAGAACCACGTCCACAACCCACAACAGCACGTTGACTCAGCGCAAATCTCTTCCGCCATCTCAGCTATCATGCCTGCGAAGGCCAAGCACTTGCGGAACCGCACCACTAATCTTCTGGGCAGAATAAAGCGTGCAATTCAGAGCCATCAATTCTCAGGGAGCTGGAGGAAGCCAGAATTTATTGAAAGCCTGCGTACAACTCTCATAATTGCTAATATGTACTATAAGCCTTGTATATTCTGTAGCCACAGCCCATTTCTTGCCCGTTTGTATTACCTTTACCTCCAAATAATGACCTTGCACCATTGTCGAGACAACTCCTCCTGCAGGACTTTGACAATAATTAAGACCTTTGCTGAAAATGATCTTGAGATGTATTTGAGTGATTTCATGTAGGCGATTAGCCCCTGGTTCACCCGTTATTATTTGAGGGATTATTCTACATAAATTGCCCTAATTTGGACGCCATCAGTCACAGAATGTAACGACACGTGACGTTGGCGGCGGATGTATGGCCCCATATCTTACGTTGTATCTGTCCCTGTGCGATGCAAACTCTCATTACTCCTGCAGTCACCTTCTGCTAAATTCAATAATTAAACGCTCCTTGCAGAGCCGATTCGACTCCTTAGAACTGCATCGGCTCCTTTCCTATCACAAGCATGCTATGTGCAACCCTCGGATGCAATACATACGAATAACTGTAGCTAATGGTTGCAATTTTACCTTTCATCCTTTTCAAGATTGTTCGTTTGTCTTGATCCTTTAAAAAGAATTGTCTCATTGATTCACAAATATAAGTACTGCTGACCATAATAACTCGATGAATGAAGTGAGAAAACTCAATGTCCAGACAGCCGCCTGGAGGAGTTGGTAGTCAAGCTGCTAGTTTGACACCTTGAAAGGTTCGATGCATACCAGCTTACAGCTTCTTCGGCTTATTTCACTGCGCATAGCGCAGCCCGGATCTCGATGTTGTTCCGCGCTGTCTCATGCAATCATTGACATCTCGCGTTTACGCAGCCTCAATTACAGTCTTTCCTCATTTACAGTGATGGAGCACCGATTTATTTCGCACTGGACAATCCACCTGACGCTGCACTGCTGTGCCGCACACCGCGCAGTTGCGCAGAGATGCGCCGCAGTTGAAAAAGCTGCCGGATTTCGGCACCTTGCCCAAATATGCAGATCTGAAAGGCTGCGACGCAGAAATAACTTCTATGGGCCGGATTATTCAACTGTTCTTTATAGGCGACTCTTTTCACTTCTTTAGCTTTATCTCCATCGAGATTATCCTTTCTACTCAATCCTCGACGTCAAATGACCCATGCACCGTTTTAACAAGCTCCGGTACCACCGCCTTCGCATGCCTCGAGGCTGCAATTATCAATAGGCTCTCGATTGATTCTGGGTCACCTGGCTGTGACACTGTCGTTTACCTCCGTATTTCGGGATGATCTTAGGGTTGTGAGAAGCCTACGCCGGGGCTTCCTATTCCTCTCTCGTCTTTTGGTCCTAGGTTTCTCCCTGCCTGACGATGTTTGTTCAAGAATGCCCTTCCTACTGAACTCCTAACCATATTATTTTACCGCGATGTTTATTGAGTTTTTGAACACTTCAATAATATTAAACAATCATTTGTCGACTGTTTCCCCCGGTTGCCGGAGCGAAGCGATGGCATGTCTTGTACACATTTCAAAATTTCTGTCTTGATTTC
Organism: Mycena rebaudengoi; assembly: GCA_029282285.1. NCBI lineage: Eukaryota > Fungi > Basidiomycota > Agaricomycetes > Agaricales > Mycenaceae > Mycena > Mycena rebaudengoi. The sequence continues at coordinate 690,250 of JARJCX010000035.1, forward strand.
TCTGAACTATATCATCATCACATTGATACAGCTCGGATATTAGTATAGGTCTTGGTGCAGGTTTTCATCCAGGTACCAGGGATGCCCGGAGGGCCTTATGAATAAAAAACCCGTAAAATGCACATAATTATTGGACAGTATGTCGCCCATAGAAATGGTACAGTAAATGTGCAAATTTACCGCCATACTGTCGCGTTGGTAATGTGATTGAAGGTTTTGGCGCGATCATAGGGTTTTTTCCCCTTTATTTGTCTTCTTCTCCCCTTTTAATTATGGGGTATCAGCGTGGTTTATTGTCTTCCCGGTGAGGAATGGTGGGCGGGAGTGGCGAGTTTTTCGTGTTTTTTTTTTTAGCAACGCGGGACTCACGAGCTGCTTGGGTGGCGGTTGCCCGCGGTGACGCCAATATGCGAGGGGACTTGTTGAGCGCACGCGAGTTTTTTGGCATCTGTTTTTTTCTACTGCAGCGCATCTTATGCGCGCACATTTAATCAGCTGAATCCCCGGGGACGCAAGCAGGCAGCTCTGCGACAGCCGTAAACTATGTACTTACTGGCTTCCACCACACCACGATTTCTGGGCCAAACCATCCGGCCGTACGTATGAATGCTGGTTCAATAATGAGGGACGACAAAACGAACCCAGTAGTGGCGCAGCCCCGCTCTGTAGGGAGTAACCTCATGATCACTGCCGCAGACTGGCCTTCTCATACTAGATAGCGGTTGGATGTTGAAATCCCTAAAGAGAGATCTGCTACATACATTGTGACTGTATTCCTGTCCTTTCAGAGCAGCCAAACTTGAGTTGGGTCTTTAACGGATGCCAACGAGACGCGGTAAATTCATGTTCCCAGTCAATTTACATCCTGGTGGCATTGTGGGCAGGGCAGTAGCCGAGACGAGACCTTTCCGTTTATACTTGAATAGGATGGACGGAAGGTGAGTCCCAGAATATATGGAGGACATCTTAGAATTCAAGACGTTGCGGCAAGTGGAGAGGTTTGAGAGAACGAGCAGCACAGGATGGTTGGAGCGGAAAAGGGGGGAGGGTGGATAGGAGAGAAAGAGTTTCGTCCAATATTTGGAGGGTGCATGCCTGGTCGGGGTGAGCGGCAGCGTCTTGGCGATGCAAGGCGCAAATGTCGATGGGACAGAAGATTGTACGGGAATCAGGAGTCGCCCAAACTCGAGAGCAGGGAGGGGACGACGGCCTCAGAGGTTCGAAGGATCCCCATAACCAACCACCACCGGTTCTGTGGCAAGAATTCAGCAAGCTCAGCGACCATGTTCCGTGCCGCGAGCCTTCGATAATGCGCAGAGAACACGGATGACGGTAAAGCCACTTGGAAAATTCCCAAAAAGATCTGTCGCGGTTGGTTCATTCAATATATGCTACGTCAAGATAGAGAAGTTCCCGCACGAAGCAACAGGTGGCCACGAATGCAATATATGCCGTGAAAAACGCGACGATGTCGCGAGACTTCGAGTTCGAGGAGAAACGTCGAGCTGAATGGCCGCATCGCAAACTCTGAAAGATTTCGACCCTGAGGCAGTATGTGTGAGAGAGTGAGTCGCGGATGATTCACAAACCAAACTTGTTTGATAGCTTTGTGTCTTAGCGTGGTCAACTTTGTCCGACATAAAGTCATTATATAATCCGGCATCGTCCGTACGCTCACGTGCGCCCGTTCTGAATCTGCAGTGTAATAATATTACTACTAATAATCTTCCAGTCTTCAGTGTCTGGCCCTAATCCCTGCGCTCTCGCTCTCTAGTACCTTATCCCCCACACCGAAGCTTGGCCACACTCCCGTCATCCCTGCACTACCGTCGCGCTCTCACGCTCTTCATCTCCCGTCAGTATTAGCCTTCGTGGACCATGGTGGTCGCCTCACCTGCATAATGTGTTGATCTCGTATGCACGGAAATGAGGAGCCGGGGGTTCGATTCCCCGCCGAGGCATGGGTGCACAAGTGCACAGTTGATTGCTTTTTTTACCTGCTCAGGAATTTTTATTTTCTAATATTGTATCTTGTGCTTGAATAAATTACGGATTTGACTGGAAAGTGAAGCATCTATCCATCGCAAAAAGAAATGGTCCATAGCCTTTGTGGACCATGGTGGTCGCCTCGCATTTGTCACTGGGTACCAAATTCCAAGTGTAATGAGGAGCCGGGGGTTCGACTCCCCCGAAGGCATGAGCGTCGGGGGAGGTTTTTTTTGTCCTCGCTACTCAAGGATTCCAGGAGTACCGCTCAGTAGTCCACACCATCCTGCAAATGTCAACGCCCTCTTGCAACTTCTGTCACACCAGCAACTGAATTCATCGATTACTTAGCAAAACCCCTGGCTATTTTCCGAGGAACGTTTCGCTACAAAATTCGCGCTGCTAGAACTGAGATGCTTTCGATGGAGACCGACCGATCACTGGACATTTCAAAGGGTTGGTAGCTAGTTACCCCTGTAATTTGAAATCTATATTTTTACTCCCATACTCTTTCACGAATATGCGCTTGTGTTTCTGGGAATACCACCTCGTCCTCGTGTTAGCCCCCCATGTACTGTATGCAGCATTACATTTTTTCAAGTTTGGTTTGTGCCTTGCCGCTTGCCGGCCATCCCACCAGTCATGATGGCATAGATGATGAGAGAGGCGGGTGCTGTGTGTAGGGAGTTGGCATTATTTGGCAGCCGGGAACTTCCGGGACATCTCTCCACTTCCCACAACCATAATTGTTCAATACTGCGCGGCGCGTCCACCGTCCCAATGCTGACCCTGCCAGTGCGACTTGATCATGAACGAAGCCTTCCCCTTCAATTGGCGCAGGTCGACCGTCCTAAGCGAACGTCCTCTCCTTCCAGTTGGATAAAAGTTGGATTATTGTGCTGCGCAGCCCGAACCGTCTTCTCACCACTATTCGTAAGCTGCTGCCTATTCAACGACAATGCATGTACGTCTTTCCGGATACGGCCGAACATTCGTCCACGTCGACGAACTACCGTCGTGACCCGCATCTGCCCTCGCTATGCCCAGCGCGTCTTCTCCACAGCCATGCAATGCACCCGCGCATCCCTCGCTCTACCCACTTCCGTTCGTCTCCTCTGGCGTGGTACCTCGTTGATGGCCGGGAGCCTTCACCGTACCCTAGCTTTTTCCTGCTCGCTCCTCCCACATCGCATCCGTCGCGCCGCCTCCCCGCGCTACTTGCCCTTCTCTTTTTGACCTGCCCTGCTGTCGCCTCCTGTTCCAGACAACGCCACCGCACAACTAGGTAACGGCAACGCGAACGGTGGCGGCGTGAACGGAAACGGCGTTAAGGCGGACCCGTACGCCACGGCGCGCAAACGACGACGGCCCGTTACACCACTTCCCCATCCCTATCGCGAACGTCAACGCCCTTGCCGCCACCCCCACCCCCAAATGGATATACCATACTCACCAGCGCGACATCCTCGAGAACCTCAAAGGCTTGAAGAGCGAGCAGCAAGCACACAGCCCGAGCTGCGTGCAATCCCACCTGTTCGTGTGCAGGCTGAGTGCTGTGGGGGAGGAGACTGGTGCTAAATTCCTCTACGTGTTTCTTCAGATATTGACTTCTATCTATTCCCTTGAAATGCATATCGCCAGGCTGTGGAGCGCATTGTACCCGATTTAGTAGCCACGCCACTCGCGATATTCGAAATCTCAGCGCCGAAACCGTGACGCAGCTGTTGTGCCATGGGATGTGAGTATACGAGGCGTACGTCGCTATTAGTCCTTGTTATCATTGCAACACCCGCAATTCCTCCGACCTTCCAAAGCTAATTTTCTTTTCTTCTCGTTACATGCCACTTGCGCCGGCTACCCCTCCCCTAGGAATTGTTATGGGCAAAGTGCAGTGCATTTGGGTTAGGCGGACGAGGCGGAGCGGGCGCGCCTCACGGCGGCGTGTTCGATGAGGATGGTGAGGCCGGCTAAGCGCTCGGAGATCTTCGCCCGACGCGCACAGCTGGGCGCGCGGAAGACGGTGCCCTTTTCACTCCCTTCCCGTCTTTCTCCATCGCCTCCTCCCGTCTCGTCCTTCTCCCCTCGCTTCTTCCTCCCATCCCTTCTCCTCCCTTACTCTTACTCTTCTCATTTCTCACTATCCTGTTCCTGTACAATACTGGTGTGCGGAACAGAACAAGAGTAGGGATTCGTCGATGCAAAACCGGTGTTATCTATACCGACGTGTCCCGCGCAGTGGAGTATTGTGGGTCATTGTAACTGGTGACTAGAATGGGACCGTCGGAATTAGTTTCGTTGATGCTTGATTCATCCAAAGTTCAAACGTCGAAAGATGCCGAAAATGAACAATGGGTCAAGAGTCATTCCTTGTCATATTTCGTGCTGCACCGGCTCTGCAACACGAGCAAACGCGCTTACAAGAGCTGACCATATCCACATTTTGACTTCACTAGTTGCCTGGCCTCACCCACGGCGCCCTCCGCGGTCAAACATCATTTGACCTATATTTGAAGTACCATTCCTCGAACCGCGGCGTCCCGCTTTTAAATAGTCGTACGGTCGACTGGTGGACAGACTGCAGTAGCATCGATCTGCAGGAATTGTCAAGGTTTCATTACAACAACATTGCGCAAGACACAAACGGCAAACTTACGTCGTTTGTGATTTTCCGAAGGCTCCGGATATGAATCTTGAGCCCGTTGACCTCCAACGCGCGCAACGCGTCCAACCCCTCCTGTACTTCCGCCACGACGGTGGGTGAACGGTCGAAGCCCGTCTTGCTGGGGGCGAGGACGAGCTCAAACGACTGGAGCTCGTTGCCTCGTCCCCCCCGTCGCGATGCCAGCAGCGTGGCCAGCTCTGTGTATGGGACCTCTACTGCCTGAAGGCAGGGGTTGAGCGCGAGGGACTGTAAGCAGGGAAGGACGTCTGGGGCAGCGAGAGACTTGAAAAAGTAGGTGAAACTGTAGATGTTCCAATCCAGATCCGTCATGCGCACCGCAGTAACAGTTGGGATGGCGCGAAGACATTGGATCGCGGAGGCTGCGTCGGTGGAGTGGAGTGCAATCGAGTACAGTGTACAGGCGGAGCGTGCGATGAATGCGATGAAGCGCACGGGTGTGTTCCCCAGTTCAATATGTGTTAGGGCCGGGAGGACGATGTGATCCAAGAGGTCGAAGTTCGACTGGTACTTGTTGAACTTGAGCGTGTGGAGATGGGCGAGACGCACCGATGTGGGCAGCACATCGGAGTCGGTCAGATCCACGCAGAGCGCCTCGAGATCTGGCGTGTGGCGCAAAATCTCTACGCATTGAGCAGTGCTCTGCCCGCTCAGTTCGAGATGCGTTAACTGGTCCCACGGGAGAACGATCCACGGAAGAAGAAAATTGATAAGGAGCACCTCGCGGAGCTGGGGCGCGTCGGAAAATGCAGTGACTGCGGTAGGAGGGCCGTTCAGATGTTCTGGGAAGGTGTTGAGAGATATCTCCAACTTCCTAAGACGTGGCATACGCCCACAAAATAAATCGCTCGGGAAGGTGATTGGGGTATCCACAGAATAGGAGAAGGTCTGGAGTTGATGAAAGGCCGGTGCTAGTGCGGTGCAGATGATATCCTGGACGTCGGATGAACAATAGAGGGTTACATCCAATGGATGACCGCCGCTGCGCGCAAGCCAGCACTCCAGAAGCTGCTGTGTGGTAGGTATTGCGTTCGCTTGGGTGCAGATCTCAAACGTGGACCAAATGGGACGCAGGGCCAGTGCGATATCCTTCCATGCGCGACATACGCTCGCCAAAAGCAATGGGCCGTAAGGCTGTCCCCTGAGCATGCGGTATATTCGGATCGGTCCCGCCGATGAGGGCTCTGTCGACATATTGCAGGAATACTTCTAGTGGTGATTTCCGTAGGCAAAGTGAGGACTGGATAGACGACGGACTGGAGGGCTGCGACTATGGATTTTCGCTCCGCAGCCAAGAAAGAAAGCTTAGTCCGGAGGTCAGTTCTTTCTGCATCGATCTCGGCGAGGCGAAGGCGTAGAGTGCGAGGAGTAGGATCAGAATATGAGAAGGTGGTGGTTGGCGACCCGTCTTGGTGGGGAGTCGACATGGATGATGTCGGAAAAAGCGGAATGGGTGACGTAAGTGCGCCATCTGTTTGGTAAACGTCGCATCAGCAATCCAGTGTAAACAACGCGTCATGCTTCTTCCCCAATTCTTTCCTCTTGCGAAATGCCTCGCGGGATTGTGCTTTGACTAGGTCTATCTGTACCCGCAGTTTGATACTGGTCCTGCACCGCGTAAGTTCAATATGTTTGATTGATGAGTCGAGTCTCAGTCGCGGGTGCCTGATGCTGCTCGGCTTCTTAAAACCTCTCATCGTTCTGTTTCAACAATGCTTCCTCTTGTCCTCCTCACCTACCTTGCAACTGTCAGCGCATATGTCTAGCCGTCCCCAGGCATCTTTCAGCCGCGAGCAGAAACCCCGGGTTCAGTTTTGCACAACGCTAGCACTCCACTTGGTTAGTATGGTAATGGGCTAGCATGGTTTGTGGTAATGATATTAATCGGACCGGTAGCGCGCAGAGTCAGGAGGCGGCTAAGAGGCGGCCCCGACCTGACTACCGTAAGTATCCCCCCAGTACACCTTTCCACCCAAACCACCACCACCAGCACCATGGTCGAGGAGGTACCCGCGAGTGCCTCAAAGCTATCCACTAATCCCTCGAATATACCTGCCGGTCTCCCGAGGCCACCCAAAAATGCACAACTCACAAAACCTCGATGCCTCAGGCGCTGCGATCTGATTCTGGCGACGAGCCTCATCGCGCTGGCCATTTTCTTCGTCTGCCTATCCATATTCGCGCTACTCCGCTGGATGGAACAGACAACTTTTTACAGCTACCCACCGCCCAGGATGTTCGTCGATGCGAGGGAATATGGTACTGGCACCAATCGCAGCGACGTGATCCAGCCGCTACTGGGACTCGACGATAAATTTGACATCGCGGTCAGCATCTGGCAGGAGACGTCTGACGTGGAGCGCAGGGAGCACTTGCGCGACAAAGATAGATCGGCGGCGATAGAGTGGAATCGATTTCTTCGAGAAGGCCATCTTTTCCGACGTTGTATTTCGGGGCGTGCACCTGTCCGATACAGAGATGTTCACGAACATCACGTTTACGATTCCTACAGAAATATTGTGAGTCCTCTCAAAGACTCTGTTCAAAAATAAAAAGACTGAAGGACTTCTAGTCACACTTATCCGCGGGACACCAGCGACATGCTCCGCGCGTCTTTCGCGATTCTGCCCCATTCCCCTTCTCCCATTGACCATTACCATAACCACACCTCGTGGTATCCCCCTCAGCTAATACTGCCCCGCTTCCGAAGCGTCCCGTAGGTCCCTTTTTTAATTTGTAGCCGTCCTGATCTAAGGATACCGTACAGATTCCCGCTAGGGTCGCCAATGAAAACTCCTGGAAGACCAGTAGACGCCGCACTCGACTCGTTCGCCATCAGTATACCGTTGCTGGAGGCACATGAGATACGCAGCATGTGTCCAGGGGCCACCAAGGCGAGCTACTATAAGCAAGCCCTCAAGTACCACCCCCACGTCGTCACCCGGTTTGATCATTACCTTTGCCACGACTGAGGAAGTGAACTCACCGCACCTGCACAGAAAGAACCTGCGCGTCGTGCGCGAAACGCGACTATACAATCGCACCAGGTATCTTGAGATGCACGAGGAGTTGCGGCGGACCTCGGTGGGTATCCTCACTCTCTTCAACCGTTTTTCAACCCGAGGCTAATGTCGGAATACGTAACACAGTGCGGGCAGTTGGAGAACTTGGACCGTGACGGCAACTTGTTTCTGCGGCCGAAGGACTGCCACAGGTGGTACATGTTGAACGCGAACTACGAGACGCTGGTGCAGCTGGCGGTCCCCGATTCCTCGGCGGTCGGTGGTTTCCGCGAGGAGAGCGCGTACGCGCCGTATATGGATGTGCTCGCGAACGCGGCGGGGCCCAAGGTTGGTGGTTTGTAAATTATTACTCGCTGAAATTTGACTTGGTTGAAGGACCTCGTGCCAGTCCTCATCGACCGCGAGTTCTGTGGTGTGGATGCCCTAAACCCAGCGAACCGGACGCTTGCCGGTCCGTTTCCGTTACCTGCCGCAAAATGAAGAGCAGCACGCTGACTTGTTTTGACGTTTTGAAGACGACATGAACATAACGTACCACATCTCGTACAGCAGCGTCACCCCTCGGATGTTCCTCCTCGGGGAGCTGCAGCCAATGGGCCGCGTGCGGGTCCATCATACTGCGAGCGAATTAGAGCGCGCGAGTAAGCATGACCTCGCGGAAGTATATGGCAAGTTGTATCCCTGCTGTCTCCAATTCCAGGTTGAAATTCGTTCCCAGCAAGTGTGGTCGGGCACCGGTACCACGAAAACTCGCATCCACGCTGGCGGCTCGCGCGCTCGGTACTCTAGTCAGTATCACTTCATCTATCGGATGCCTGCGCTTACCTTTTCTCCTTGCAGCGATGTCACCTCCGTCCTCCTCTCCCTGCTTTACTGCACGTACTGGGCCACGCGCACGAGCACCACAGGTATTAGCATTCCGGGGACGCTCGCCTACGTTGCCAGCGATATCCTCGATAAAACATACCTCCTGAGCCGCCCAGGCGTCTGGGCCCCACTGAGAAAGCTGAACGGCATGGCCGAAAAGGCATCGATGCTCGGGTTCGTCGTCGTGGTGCGCGGGCTGCCACTGCATTTCCTGATGCTCAGGGCTGTCTTGCGAGTGCGGGTTGTCTCGCCAAGCGATGGAGGTGGGTGGGGCCCGCGCCTTGGCTGGATAAAGGCGACGCACCAGGAAAGGACGAGCGCGCGGCTGGATGTGCGCATGGACTGGCGCTGGAAATGCGGGGTGAGCGTTGCGGTTACGCCATACGCTGCGACTATATTAGACTTACGAATGATCCCCCCAGATGTTCGGAGCCATATTCCTCGCATATTCCGCCCTCGGCTTGGACGAGCGCTACCTCTTCGCGCCAGTCTTACCCGCGCACGCCATTGGAGAGCTCTCCGACATGTCGCTCTTCGATCAGTTCACCAGCACGCTCAAGATGAGCGGCCTTATCATGCAGCTTATCCTCAACCGGCGCCTGCAGGTGTTTGCGGGGCGCTACAAGATTGCTGTCGTGGTGGCCATCGCGGCGAGGGCGCTGCGGTATGTAGCCGCGGTGCAATGGATTGTGGGCCCAGCGGAAGTAATGCCAGGGCTGTCCTACGCGGCGGTGGCCTGGGATGTCATTTTGGTGGTTTATTGTTGGCAAGCCTTGGTGTATTCCGGCAGGATCCCCAACGACGAGAGTGAATAAAGGAACATTTTTCAGTAACTTGGAACTTTACTTGACTTTACGTGACTCTCCAAACATTTTACGGCCATATGTATGACGTACAGGGCATGAATTCACACCCACCCAAGCATTTATGGCAACATAAATCAACTGGCGTAGATTAATGACTTGGGTGCGCTCTTCCAGATTTTGGGGTGAACACCCATGAAGAATGTTGGTGGAGGTCACTCACATGCACGGGGACAGTTCATCTGACGTATCCATACAGTCAGGGCGATTTCCCGTAAGATTTAAATATTCTGGCGCCATTATTCGGGGTGCCAGTGATGGGATTGATGGACAGAATAATCGCGTTTATTCACACTGTGTGTGTTTCCCACAAGCAACATAATATATTTAGTAGGCCAGATTGAGGCAAATCTCTCTCTTCAGTAGGGAGTTGAATGCAGGGATTTTTTCTCATACATCAAGTGAAGAGAGCTGTTCAAGCCTTTACCTCTCTGCCGACGGGCTTCTTGATGTAAAAATATATATTTGAGTTACTGCCGTTTGCATAATGCTGTGAAAATCTGGATTTTTTTCGACTGCATGACGTGACCCTTCCGGCAACAGCCGGCAACCTCGCGGTGCTCCCGAGCTCTCATGCATGCTTTCTGACTGTCTTTTTCACTTTTTTGGACCTTAATCAGCCTCAGGACCATGATGAGGGGGCGGGGACTGGGATTCATCGCTTGAGTTGAGCGGCAACGGTCACATCAGGCAGCACGTGAGCGTGCAGAAAAAAATCCATATTTTCACTGCATTATGCAAACAGCAGTATTTTCAAGGCCAGAAAGTGCGAATGAGGATAGAGAACAGTTTCCCATGTTGTCAAGCTCGATATATTGAGCCGGATGTGCGTTTGAAGCGGTTAGGCGCGAACTGGGGGAGCCGGAGAGTTTGTGACAGGAGTGACCATCAATCATTTATGTCCCAAACGGATAATCTCGACCTCAAATAATCTATTAGGGGGGGTAGGACCCCTCGTCTAGATTTGAGGATATTCGAGTGATGGTAGAATATATTTTGCCACTTTGGGGTGATGGGGTCCCGACAGGTTGCTCGGCATCACGGCGGAAAGTGCGAAAATAATCCCCCGGAATAGAAAAAAGCTTATGGGAAGTGACCCATTATTGCCCGAAGTTTGATCTCCGCATAAAAATTGTCCTCCAGCCAGGGAAAAGAGATATTTCCCGTCCTCAATGTTGCCCCTAACCAAGAGTATCTAGCGTCGTAAGCCCCTTTGCGACATATCCCGATGTGCAATTGGCGTGCGGTGCCGCCCACCGAACTTTTCTTCGATTTTCGTCGTCGTGAGCCTTGCATTTGGAACCCAGCGGCAAGTACCGACGTGGATATTCAACCATTCTGACCCCCATACAGGTAACTTGTTGGCTCTGCTCATCGCCACCGCCGAATTTGGAACCGGATTTTGTACCACCCGTATCACTAGCCAATTGTCTGATGCCATGGCATTAGCCAGCGGAATTGTAGTGTAAAGCCACGAGTCCAGCCACCCACCGCTAGGACCATGGCCAAAGCCCTCTTTCCCTTCCCCTTGTGGCAATCCAACCGACCCCCCTCTCTGCTTGCTGCTGCATGGCAGTGCTTTCACCCCTATTTGGCCAGACAGCCAGTAGCCGATATTTGCCGCTATATTTTTTGGCGATGACGGCGTCCCTCGCCGTCGGTCGCTCTGGCCCGCCTCGCCGCCTGGAATGATGGCGCCTCCACTGCCAGGCCCACACTCCAAATGGGTCGTTTTGTTTACACATGTTACCATCCCATCACTTCCTCCTCCCTCTCCACACCGCAGCGCCCTTCGCTTCAGCCCCTGCCTGACTGCTGTCTATACCCTTGCTGGACCGTTCCTCTGCATGTTATCAACACCTACGTCGACTTCTGGGGTTCCAATCACTCTCAATACCGTGGGATTGGCGCTTCATGGGCGCCCATTGCCGGGGCAGCATTCCTCATAAAAGCTGATCCTGGGCCCCGATTGATCCGAAACTGTACCTCAAGAATTTCCCTCATTGTCGCACCAGAATCCGTGTCTTACGCCCCGTGGATTGCATCCTTACGTTCATAATTGGCCTAGTAGTTCTGCCGGCAGCTTTCTGCTTCCCGGCTTCCCGGGCCCTCCTTTGCCCTGAAATTTCCAGCCCAACGACGCATCACTGAACCTTAGTGTTATTCTGTGACGCTGAGATTTACATTTCCCACGGTAAGCCGCACTGAATTTTTGCTTTTATTTTTATTTTTGTTTCGCTCTCGCCCATCCCGCTACTCACAAGTGCGGCTCGTTCAGGTCGCATCCCACTCGCACCCCCAGTGCAACCTCGCACGGCATTCGCTCAGCCGTCCGCCTGTGCCGTGCGCTTGCTGCCGGGGCCATCCGCCCCTTGCCCGGGCTGCATTTCTCCTGTATCCGCAGTATCTGCCACCTCGTTCCCCTGACGCACACACTGACCTCCCCCCCCCCACCTGCCTTGGATATCGGCGGCGATGGGCTCGCCTGCTTATTGCCGACCCCGCACCACTGGCTTCCCGCTCCGAATGCGCATCCGCCCGCTCTTCGTCTGCGCACCGTCTGCGTTCTGGGTGCATCACGCAGGCGCTGCACACCGCTGCACACCGCCAGCATGCGCCTGCGCCACAGCCTGTCCCCCACTCGCCCACCTGGCTTCGTTAACCACCGCCTTCTTGCTCCACATGCTGCCTATGTCCTTTCCGCGTAGTGCACACGCTCTGCGGAACAGCTTGCTCGGCCTCGCCGTCCACTCCGCCGGCCTCGCCGCTTGGTGCGCGCCCGTTCAGCCGCACCCGGAATCCCACCTTTTTCAGCTAGGGAAATGTGGCGGATTATTGCGCTGCGTGTGCTCTGCTGTCTGCTGCCGAGCCTTGTATTTGCTTCTCTGTGTATTATTAGTAGAAACATGCCAATAAATCCGATTCTCCGCTCTTATCTGATCATTAAATTTTAGAAAGAAATCTGTTCAACGAGAGACTAGAGATGCATTTGCAGGCTTCAGGATCGGTCTCAGGGGAAGAATCGGGTTTTCTGAATTCTTCCTGTTGCGCGCTTCGCGGGCGCTTAATTGTTCTTGACAGTCGGGTGCGTGCGGCGGCTCACCCAATTGACTCGGTTTCATGGTCCGATGTCGGCGTTCATTCCAGAATGCCAAACGAGGGAGAAAAACACAATATTCGAGACCTCCCCAGTCATGAAGAGCCATTCTGAGCCGTTAATTTTGAAGATCCAGTATGCAAAGCATTTTGAGAAAGATTTCAAGGTAAATTGTGGGTGTTATGCACGATTTAAGACCCGCTACCTGCCAAATTGGATCTCAAAACACAACCCAGCTCATACAAAAGCTATCGTGGTGAGGAATAATGTAAAAACATCCTAGAATCAATCCAGGTGTGTTTAAGACTAATATATGTCAAACTGCACGTATGTGGTAAGACAAAATGGATGGTTGGCGAAAGCAAGTGGATATCCCTACTCAAGTGGTGAATGGATTCACCGTCTAATATCAGTTCGCGACATGAATCACTTAATACTTCCCCTGGGAGTCCAATTCTAAAACATGCTGTGATGGGGAGTGGGACGAGGTTAAATCTCGGAGTTTGAGACAGCAGGACCTATATTGAAGACATTTAGAATAAAAAGTTTGCGATCAAAGGTGAGTTCGCGACCTGAAATCAGTTCACGATCTGCGATGCGAAAGTCAGTTCGCGACATCGAAAAAGGGTATCCATGCCATTCCACAGGATTTCATGGAAGTATATGCTGTTAGGGGTATCTGGACGAGCTGGAATCCAAGGTGAGAGGTCGGGACGTACATTTAGGAGGGAAAAGGCTGAATATTCTCAGAGTGTGGGGCTGGGTTCAACATAATTGCGTCAACTTTCAATATAATTTTGTTAATTGTTAGTCCACTTTCAAGCTTTCCTCGTACGGATGCGGGAACGTTGCGAGGCGATATGTTCTGCAGTGAAGAGCACCTTTCAGTCATTTGATTGGATTAGCAACGAATAAATTGCCTACATGCGCAGATCCTTCGCTGACACTAGATCTAGGCTGTTCCAACCATTCTGATGGCATAATCCTGTGTTCCGGGCTTCAAAAACGGCTAAATAGCACTGAGAACCGCAGTAATAGGGGTTATTCCCAATTGGGCGTCACGTTCAGGAACAGTGTTATACTTTGTTATATTCGCAAATTATCGGCGCCTATTGATTTAGCTGTTTTTAACATATCCGTCTCTTTATACTTTCCTCAGAGTGTGCTAGCCCATTGAACAGACCAAAACTTTCGACGGAGGTATGATGTTCAATCGTTTAAAGTGAATTGGACTCTTTCGTTCCACCACCACCACCTTGCGCCTGTACCTCTTTTAAGCCTCCTGGTCGCCCCAACTCGGTCTCAAACATTATGTCATGCACACCAAGTGTCAAGTGCAAAGCGCGACGCCTGCAACTCGGGTCAAGCATCAAGTCTGGATCAATCGCGTAAATTTCGTGTGCTGTCGCTTATCAAACCCCATGAGGCGTGCAGCACCCACTCCCCTGCCCCCGCGTGCGTACACCCGCCAGAGGTGTTGTGTGCCGAGCGTCCGTGTGCAAAACCCTGTGAACCGAGCCCTGTCCCAACCTGAGGCCCAGTCGCGGGGCGGGCCGCCCAGCGCGCCCGCATTGACAGGCAGTCACCTACCAATCAATTATCAATCCCCATTCGCCCTCCTACTCGGTCCCGCACAACAGTAGCACCCGCCCACATCCCGCCCCCACCGTGGCCAGAGGTGCTGTACGCCAAGTGCCACCGTGAGAAGCACTCTTACCCGAACCCTGCACCTGCCATCTGGCCAGCAGCAAGGGCAAGCGCCTGGTGGGCACCGTCGGGAGTCCCCTGGTCGGTTACTGGCCCGCGCGCAGAAGGGCGGGCGCGCGTGGAAGGGCGGGACCCGCCCCGTCACCGGCCCCCCCGGTCGGTTATTAGCCCGCATGCTCCCGCTGGCGGGGCGGCCACTGATACCCCCATCAGCTGATTTCGCAGCATCAAATACATATATTGAATAATCCATTGTATCCTGCGACAACAACCCGCCATCAAACCCGCCCCCCACTTCCCCATCCTCTCAAATCCATGGAAATATGGCACTATGCGGTTAAGCGCAACGGCGCATTGCTAGCCAGCCGGTTGGCTAGTGTCGTGGATTTACGCTGCAATTCACTTGGCTACGTCCGTGTGTCAACAGTCTCATTTCTAGGGTTACGGCTCTTTGTACTACCCGCGAACAAGCCCAGTATTTTTCCCGCGTTTATTCCAAGAGCAACGGATTTAACTTTTCTTTAGGTCCGGTTTGCTGCACGTACTCTGGCGGTACCACGCGCCTGCGTATTCTTTCTTTCATCTTGGGAGGTCCTGCGAACCGAACAAAACGGCCTCATTGGCCCGTCTTAACCCGTGGATTCCGCCCGCCTTTCCCCGCAAAGTTCGATTCCAGCTTTCGTCTTCCTGCGAGCAACCGTTGAAGCCAAAGCCGGACTCTTGCCAACGTCCCGTCCGGCAATGTAAATACCATTTCGCAACTTCTAGCCTCCACATCTAGCCCGAACCACGATTGGCCCGCTTTTGAATCTAGTCGTAGTCGTCATAGCTGCAGTAGATGTAACGGCATCCGCAAAAAAAGAACGCGTTGGAAGATAATAATAATAAAAAATCGCGCCTCATTTCGCAGGATGTTAGGGAAGCTTGGCGCGCATCCGCGCAAGTGCACAACACCGGTGTCAGCTCCGTAAAAAAAACCACTCCGATAGGAAACCCTCAAGAGTATGGAAAGTGAGAACACTAATACTAGCATGATGTATCAAAAGAAAGCCAGCCACTCACCACCCTTCATTTTCTACCTCTTCCCGCTGCCCGTCCATCCACACGCGAAATAAAACATAATACGGACAGAGAGCGGATAAGCACGAAGAGAGGCGCACACAGAACGCGCTAGCTGCGACGCGCGCTGCGGACTCACCCTTACCAGTCGCTGTCGTACCTGCAATACCTGTAGGCGTAGACGTCACGTTTACTAGCAAAACATGCCTGTGCATACTGATTCGCGTTCGGTGGTGCACAGCTGGTTGGGGCAAAAATATTCACAATGCCTTTAGAAAAAAATAGGAAGTCGGAGAAACAGCGCTGTTACCTGGCGCACAACCGTTGGAATTTCGGAATAAAGGGTGATATGCTCCCAGTCATGAGTCGCATATTCACGGGTTGTCATAAGAAAGCGAAGTTGCATTAGATATGTGTATCGCTCGAAGATGAGTGGAAGGCTGCGCACATGGGTTAAATAGACAGTCCCTGCGCGTTGTGGTTGTGGTTGAGGCCAACGCGGGGCTAGAAGGAAAATCACATTAGGACGGGGTGTTGGGATCATCCAGTTGAGTTCATGGTTGATGGTCAAGATAAACCTGAAGGCGAAGTTGAATGAGCGGGGTGCAGCAATTGAATCTCCAAGGAACATACACGATGCTCGAATCCTCGGGGGAAAAAATGGAACGCGCGAATCCTAAATAATATGTAAATAGATATGGGAAAGAAATGACTCACGATCTCGCCAAATCCCCCTCGAACACATACACCAAGCTCTTGTCCCTGAGTCAGCAAAGCGGGAGAGGTGTGTGACATCGCGGGGGATCAGGCGCTGCGTTTCGTGGGTCTGTGGGAGGAGCATGGTCAGTTACGGAAATGATAATAAGGAAAGAATTTGAATGGCAAAACTGAGCCTGGAGCGTGAATGGAAGAAGAAGGAAGAATAAGAAGGCCGAATGGGTCGAATGAGAGGAAGGAAGGAAAGAAAAAGGCGGTGCGTCGAACAAGTAGAGGTAGGTTGGAGAAGAGTGAGCGCAGAACACCCCCGTATTCAACGCGGGCTGGCATCAAATCATCTATGCGCGAGCCGGCACGCCCGAAATAGAAATCGCACCGCGTGGGTACCAGCAATCGGCACAAAAGCAGCGCAAAATCCAAACGAGAAATCGCTCCGATAGAAAAAAGATATGCACCAAAAAGAAAATGCAGGCCCGAATGAAACAAAAGAAGAAAGAAAAGCACCACTCACCGCCATCATCTAGCTTTTCCCTTTACCCGTCTGCCCGTACGTGGAATCGGCGTGTCAGCTTTGGTGAGGGCGTGATTGATATGTAACGTTGATATAGGGGAGCAATATGAAGAATGAAAAGGGAGGACGACAGCAAAATCGATGAAGGATGCAAAAGAAAAAGGATGGGTCGTTAGGACGAAGTGTGTGTGGATGGAGGTAAGGAGTAGGTGTGCAAATCGACAACCAACACACGAATGAAATACGAACCATCTTCACGCTCCCTCGCCAATGCGCGCTACAGCTCACTCAATTCGTCCTGCCCGATAGAACTTGACGAGAGGAGCTTGGCGCGTACCGAGACGTCGGCGGCGTGTAGGTGATTAGGTCGTTTTGCAAGAGTAGAATCTGATTTTGCGGCGTTGGAGAACAGCGCGCGTGGGTGGCGGTGGGGGACGTGGTGGACGAAGATGACGCCGCGGCAGTGGACTGAAGGAGCGTCGTGAGCCGCACGTCATCCTGCGCGCGCTCTCAAGCGATTTGAGGCGCGAGCGGGGGGTGGGAGAGGGTGTGTGCGTCGGGTACTGCCCTTGATGACGCTGGATAAAATGCGGCCGGCGTTCGAGGGTGCGCGCGCGGAGGGCTGGCTCATGACGGACGCGGATAAAGCCATGCGCGGTGGGGCGTGGCGGCGGCGGGCGGGGCAGCGTTGGGATGTCGTGGTATTCGTAGCTGCAGTGAGCGTAGCCACGGAGCTGGTCGCATGAAGCGGCCTGGGCCTGTGCGAGTGCATCATCGGGATCCGGTGGCGTACCTGGCTGGATGCTACTATGGCGGGATACACGGCGCCAACACGGCGCGGGTGGCGAAGGAGGCGCTGGTGGCAATTCCGAGTCCTGAGAGCGCAGAAAGAGGAGTATCCATCGTCGATCTTGCATGGGAACTGCTGTTGGCGAGCGACAGGACCGTACGCACATCGGGAGGGACGGAACCAAAAGCCATTCCGGTCCGAGACTCCGAATGACAGCATCATCTTTGCTGACGCTTGATGGGCGCTTGTTTGCTCTCTTCCTCTTCCCCATCTTTCATCGGCAGCTCTCAGCTGTGAGCCTCAGCAGCGGATCCAGTTTTTGCCTCTTGCAGGTCTTGGCATATCTGAGCGCATCCGAGGCGCCCACTCGGCGGCACTCGCGTTTTGTCCAAATATTCTTTTTGCCCATCCTTCACAGCGTCAACGGGAATCTGTTTGACACCCAGAGTTCTTGTCCTGGCGCACGCTTCCCTCCTGGCTCAGCCTGAGATTGTTTCTGAGCGAAATCCCACCCAGAAAAGCTCACCCTCCGGCCGTGGCTTCCCTGGATCTAAATCCGAGTCTGCTTTCTCCTACGTGTTCTTAGGGCTTGCGCACTCGTCCCGCAGCCTCCATAAGGTTCATATCAGTACTTGGGAAAATACACACTGTACCCGCACCACCGAAGCTGCCAGCACATACAGAGGCTGATGCGACTGCTACAGGAACTATCGACGCTCCAGATCCAACATGTGTCCTGCACCTGCAACACATCAAGAATGTTTTTCAGACACAATTATGCAGGGACTCTCCTCCCGTTTTACTGAATCCCCAATACCAACAAAATTATTCTTTCTTCAAATTTATTCTTTCTTCAAATTTGTTTTGGTGCCTGTACTCTGACGTTACCCGGCGCTTTTATCTAATTTTGGACGTCTCGTGAACACTAGTCCTGTGATTCCGCGTCAATTGTCCCAGCGATGTCGAGCGTTATTATCTGGACCCCGTGCAAGCTCCAACAATTCTGATTTGTTCTTTTGGACTCGCGCGAACTCTCTCTACGTCCGAAGCGTTCAAGATCTAATCCCGGCCTTAACCCCTCATCCCGCGGCCTCACGTACGATTTTTGGAAGCACCAGCTCTCGCCTCAACATCTAGGCTCGAAATACGACTCTCCAGCTCTAGACTTCCGACTCCCTGTCCTGGACTTCCCGCGAGTCTCGGCGCTTTGCTCTGGATTTTTCCGCTCCACTTCGTGGGTGGGCAATTTTGAACTCCACTGCTGGGACACCCACGGGCTGCGACTTACAAGCTCAAAAGTCATCTACATGCCTTGCTGCCTTCTGGCTTTCCAACGAGCCCGCGCGGCCGTTAAAATTGACTTCCCGCCACCACCTGTCTTGACTTCCTACCCCAAGAATTGAAAATCCGGCTTGTCGCATTCCCGCCACCAAGGCGATAGATTTCACTCCGTATTCTCGCAACTTGAGCGCCGATTTTCTCTATTTTTTACCGGCCCGGCGCGTCTCTTTGAGCCTCTTTACCTTGACTTGTGCTGTCTCCTGCCTGTCTGCGCAGCTTGCAGTAATTTTTGGTTCATCCCGGTCTGTCCGACTTCGCTTCGAATTCCATAGTCCTGTTCTGGACGCCACCGACCACACCTATCTGGCCTACCTTTCTTCAGCTTTAGGCACTTGGCTCTGTTTTTCCGGCCCTCTTCGCGGGAGTGCAATTTGGTTCACGATTCCAGCGACTTCCAGGCTCAAAGGTCATCGATCATCCCTTCCTGTCTGCTAGCCTTCAAGGAACCCGGGCATTTTTCTGCGCAGCCCGTAGAATCGATCCCGTTTTCTGGAGACTTGAGGCGCCGCTATTTCGATATTTTCGTGCCTGCAAGATGGCTTGCCAAGCCGACAAAATGGCTTGCGAGCCGAAATGCCGGGTTTGGGCTTGTGATGCCACCAAAATCCAAGCCCAAGCCTGAAACAAACCATTCCGCGCGGGCGCAAGCCACTTTTGCAAGCCAAAAAGTTAACTCTCCAGGTCTCGACGCACGCGGACCTCTTCGCGGATATTTAGCTGCTGCCGCACAACGCGTTGGGTGGGTGCGCGGTTTCTTTCTCCATTTCTTTGCTTCTTTCTTTCTCTTTTATTCGTATTGTTTGTTGGGTTGCATATTTGGATGTCGGCGTGCGTTCGCATCATCTTCGCCCTGCGCGACGTTTGCCTAGCCGTGCATTGGCGCAAGGATTGCTGTCTGCGCATCGGTGCGACTGTTCATTCTATTCTCATTCATCTTTCCAGTTAAGATAGGCTGCTAGGACGTCACGTCTACCACGCCCACAAGCCTCCCTCCCCATCGAAGGTGATGAAGCCGCCAATCCCGAAGAACCCGCGCGCTCGTACAAGCCCGCCGTGCAGTCGGTTTACGCGCACTACACAGCCCGGGCCGACGCTCGCCCCCAACCGGCCCGTTGCCCTCACTGCACCAACCCTCTGTGCGCTATGAGCGAGCACTTTGGCGGAAATCCCCTGGAGGGTTTAAAGTAGAAATGAATTGCGCCTGGACTAAACTGCGAAGGGAGACACAAAAAATCAGCGGAATTTGCGCAGAACAAACGAATAAAAATTACGAGGATGAACCACTGGTATCATGGCCGCAGAGTGCGAATATGGCGTAGGCGAAGCGAACAGGTAGCGGGGGATCGCAGGTTGCACGAGGACATGGAGATGGTGACGAGCGAGCGGGTTTGAAGGCAGTAAGAACCGGGAACCAGATGAGGGGATGGAGGTAGGACATTGGGAAACTCACCTGCACCAAAATCAGGAGTAACTGTGGAGAATAGGCGTGAGGCCAAGCGGATTAGTCCGAAAAATACCGAAAATGTGAATATATACGTATATCAAGAACCCGGACTCCTGAGCACGTCCAAAAACTGTTATATCCTTTCGTATACATTCCTCCCTCGATCTTCAGATGACGGCGACGGAGAACGATGGCCGTAGGCTTATGCGGTCGGCGCTCTACGGCGACGATACATTAGCGCTCAGATGGCCGCATGGGAACGGCTTCTAGCTCGTGAGACGAGTACCGGGGACTCGGACCAGTCCGGTAACGCCGGTGAGTACGTACGGGCGTAGGTGCCGGCCAGACGACGGAGAAAAGCAAAAGACGCGGGGGGACGAGAAGCATCATGCTCTACCCGGTTTGGGGCACAGGAAGGTTGAAAAGGGAAGGAGTGGTAGCCAGAAAGTTAAGTACGCTGTGCGAGTCCGCGAAGTGCGTCCGAGAGGCTTTAAGCAGCGGAGGACCGAGATTCAGCCCGGGGGAGGGTATTGATGAGACAAAGTTGCTGAGGGTGGTGGCGCAAAAATGGAACGCATAGACCGAGCGGAGCGGTGGACGAGGATGGAGAGCGCCAAGAAGATCCAGTGATGTGGGGCGGGTGGCTGGTGCAGTATCCCGGGTAGCGATCGCGGTTAATACTCAGGATAATATATTTCTCCACTAGGTCCCCTTTGGAAGCAGCAGAGTGGCGTGGGGCATAACAGCGCCACGCAATGCGGGCCGGCGAAGTGTGCCGGACGTTGCCGGAGACGCGTCAGCATTTTCCGGAAAGGGTGCGGAGGAAGTGGTGGGATAAGGGGTGAGAACAGTGCACGAGTGCACGGCACTTGCCGAGAAAAGTACGCGGGAACAGGAGGAGTGAGAAAGAGTGCGCGGGTGGCAGGAGGGGTGTCCGAGAAGTTGCCGAGAAGCCCGAGGAGGGGATAGCGGGTGTGTTGACTATTTTGGGAAGACTGCGTACTCGATGAGCACTCGTTACGTCAGAGTGCGAAACTATTTTTTGGGCGGATCAAACGGTCAAAGCGACACATCTCAACGCACATCGGGAATCTTAGAGGTCGGGGATGTATTCTTTTTAGCCGCAAAAATGAGGTTTTTATATCAATATGTAGCCCCGAATGAGCGCTCTCCGACGATGCCCAATATGTGGTAACACCTCCAATTTTAGATGCGAAATGCCAGGGATTTTTGCCTCATTTCTACTTTTCAGACTCCTGGAGTAGAATAATGATAGGTCAATGAATACTGGCGCGCTTCGAAAGTGCTTTCAGGGGGAACTCGCCATGGGTATAGGGTAGAGAGGTATCAGCTTGGATTTGTGCAAGATCGACGGCCAAGCTGTGTTTTCGGGGGGGGGCACCCTCGGCCAGATGGGTACACTCTTTTTTTCCACCTGCTCCCTGTGGACCATATATCGCGGAAAATTAGTGGGCGGGTCGGAAATGTTAGTAAGGCACTCGGGGCCCTTTTTGGGGACCCAAAGAAATCTGTTCAGGGGAGGGATACAGACTGAATTGTGTGATATGCTCTCGAATTTTCCGGCCGATTGTACCAGGTCGCACGCGCCGGGACACTGGTCGCATGCGAACAAACTCGCTTTCCACGGAATATTCGCTGCCACCGAAATCAAGTGGTCATTGTTGTCAATGTGTGGGTTGTTTATAGAACTCCTGGGAAGTTTTTAGGCAACAATGGGCGCCGAAACACTGCCTTGTGTCTCTTGTCTTCCCTTCATCTCTGTCCATCCATGGATGCCGAAACGCAAATGGAACCTCAAGAAATCGCTGCTCGATCGGACCTAGATATTCTAAAACGCACTTGGTGACCTTTTCTTCCTCACTGGAGTGGGCCATGGCTAACGCTCGGCGCCTACCACACAGCAACTCCACCTTCGTCAACCACAACGTGCGCGTTAATTTCAAAGATTGTACCACCAATGTCACCTTCACGTCCGCACCTGTTACACCTTCCGGTAAGTTTCTCATAGGACCCTCTGAGGCCGATATGCCGAACGGGAGATAGACTTTCGAACAATACCGCTGGGTGATATAAATCCACTGCACGAAATACTCTCAACTGATATATCAGCCCCATCTCTCGCAAGAGACGGAGATATATCACCCCTCATCTCTCCCGAGAGACTAGTGATCTATCAAATCCTTACTATGGCCTGCCAACTAGGCAACCACGATTCTTTTCACAACCACGTGAGCAAGACTGGCACACCGCCACAAGTGTTTCCCTGGGAATTCAGTCAGTATTGACTCAAAAGTAAGCAGGCGCCTAATTCATCTCACCTGGGACGCTCAGCTGCAGCGGAAGGACCCAATGGGGGTGCCGGTGTTGACATTGATGCAATTGCCGGGGCTTTCGAACCCAAAGTTAAACTCCACCCCAGTGCAATCGGTGTTCTCGAACAGGACCACGTTATGCCCGGAGGAAGACACAATCTATGAAGTACAGCTCAGCATTGCCAGTGGTTTACAAAGTCGTCCGTACAAACCTCGAAAGAGTGCCTGTTGCTGAAATCGATGCAACTATTGTCGCAAGGAGCGTTGTTGCCTTCGACTCCGTTGCAAGAGTCACCATCCCAGGCGATGAAGTCGGCGGTGACCTCAAGTGCGAACAGGACGGCGGCGGCAATGAGAGAAGCAGTGAAGCGCATTGTAGGAACTTAGAGGCTTTGGTCGGTCCTAAATCTACCGGCCAGAGGTTACTGGATTTTATAGCTTTCCCATTGATAAATGGGGACTCAAGCGATTACCTATAGCGGCAGTCCGTTGGACGGCATCCCAAGTACAACCACTTGCAAAAGAACCCTCTGACCGCCCGACTATTTTTAATATTGCTTTCAAGGCAAAGGTCGGAACGACCGTGCCTGCTGGCGGCCATGCACGGAATATGCTAATTAGGGTTTGTTGGCTGTACAGATACTATACCGTGGTTGATTACCCCCTCCAGAAAAAAGAACCTCGTACATAGAATTCCTCAAGCACTTCTGTGCGACTGCTTTTTCGTGGGATGCGGGAACATCGATACCCCGTTGATAGACTTGCTTCCTGGAAACCAATTTTTACTCCATTCGTTGCCATCACATCAGTTCTGAGAGTGAAGAGCACAATACATTGTTTGTCAGTCGGCGAGAACTTGTCTGCGGATGGTGAATTCGTCGCGTGCCTGCTCGCATTGACCCAGCTTAGGCTGGACGCTCAATTTCTACTATTGTGTACTTGTATACCTGCAGGGGGATCTTTGAACCGCTGAGAATTACCACAGTGGGAACATTACGACTCCTAATTTACTAGGTAATCGTTTTTTACCATCATTTCTGCCCCACTTTTTGGTCGCTCATAATATCCTTAATTTTTCAAAATTCGGGCTTTACGGCCATTGTATTTTTACAACATCCTTTTCTGCGATTTTTGATGTCGTTTAGTCCAGAAATATAATATTAAAGATCACCATTACAGGATGAGCGACTCAAATTAATCTGGGCCAGGGTATGAAAATGTACAGATACGGTTTCAACGAATTCATGGTCATCAGCAAGTTTTGTAAAGGAGCTCGAGGTGCGAGTTAGGCATCAATCAATAGAGATTAATCCGGGGGTTAGTTTGTCGTGATTGTAGAGCATGCACTTCGATTTCCGGAGGATTCCGCCGTGGCCGTCGGATATTCTATTTCCTATTGTCTATTTCTGTAAGCCAGGTCATAAATACATTTCGATGTCCGTGATGGTGCGTTCTATTTGTGACGTTCCGGCCGTGCTCGGTTTGTATGCCGTGGCCGTCTTGTAACTTCTCGTGCTGACCGTGAGTCAACCGAAGTATGTCCGTGACTGTTGTTCGGCTAGGATGGCCCACCATTGAACCGATGTCAGTATACTTCTGGACTTCAAAACAGTACATTTGGATTTTGCATTTGAGAGGGATAGGAACCATTTATCTGCGCGAATACACGCCTTATTTACGTGGAATAGAACTCACACTTGGATCTCAGCGCTAAAAAATTAACGCCTCCCTGCTTAGCGGTACCTCAATGCCTTGACAAACTTTGGAAACGAAAATTGATATCTCCATGTATAAGACAAATTACTCACTGCTTTCAGGATCCAGGTAGCCGAAGCCATTTTGAGACGCTGCTGGAGGAGGCGAGGCGCCAAAATGCGTCGTCTAGCTTCGGCTAGGCTCGGCTAGTCGTCGATCACGGTCACCTCGCCACGCCTAGCAGCGTCTCGAAATAGCTCGGTCAGGCTCGGCTATGCGGCTAGCTGGACTCTGACCGCAGTGATTTACAGCTGAGTCGAACAGGCTTTTCCTATGGAGGTTAAAATCCATCCTCCTTCTCCGCCTACATCAGTTCTGTGACCGTCGACGGATACCATGTGACTACTCCACCAGTGAATAATTACTTTTGTGCTCGATTCTCTCATAAATGATGCTCCGGTGCTACCCTCACGATGTTCGGTTGAAATAGAATATCCCGATTAGGTTGTAATACTGTACATTGTGCTACCTCCCAGAGCTCGAGGTCGGTAGTTCGCCCTGAGATTCTGGGTCACTCTCCACCTACCCGGTCTCACACAACTGAATTCCAAGAGGACGTGGTGCATGGAGCACCGCCAACATCATTCATCTGGTGCACCCGCAGCCCGAGGTTCAAATCCTCATGTCCTCCCTTCTCTATGGCACTATCCATATTTCTTTGTTCATGTATCCACGGAGTACTGTGAACACGTCATTGTTACTGCTGAAAATATGGAACTGTGGGTTGGAGGATAGTGTGTCGTCATGGCCGGGTCCGAATGTGAGCTGGTTGACGCGCAAGGTTCAACCGAGCGAACTGTGGGACGCGGCTCTACCAGTCATTTGTTTTTTCCTTCTTGCTGGGATTTTTGGTTTCTATTTTTCAGTTGTTTTATTCATGTGTTCTTCAGTTACAGACGGGTAAAAAACGTGTAATGGCTGGCGGTAAAAGTGCTCGTATGGCCCCCTAACACAAGTCCTGTTGGGAGTTGATGTGTCGATCAATTGACTCGATGAGTACTGTTCCGATCAGGCCCGGCTTGAAAGCCTGTATAGGGTGGGGTCGAGGTCCGGGGCAGGGCTCGGGCTTTGTAAATTAGCATATTCAGTGCATGGCCTCCGGTGAGCACGGTCGTTCCGACCTTTGCCTTGAAAGCAATATTAAAAATAGTCGGGCGGTCAGAGGGTTCTTTTGCAAGTGGTTGTACTTGGGATGCCGTCCAACGGACTGCCGCTATAGGTAATCGCTTGAGTCCCCATTTATCAATGGGAAAGCTATAAAATCCAGTAACCACTGACCGGTAGACTTAGGACCGACCAAAGCCTCTAAGTTCCTACAATGCGCTTCACTGCTTCTCTCATTGCCGCCGCCGTCCTGTTCGCACTTGAGGTCACCGCCGACTTCATCGCCTGGGATGGTGACTCTTGCAACGGAGTCGAAGGCAACAACGCTCCTTGCGACAATAGTTGCATTGATTTCAGCAACAGGCACTCTTTCGAGGTTTGTACGGACGACTTTGTAAACCACTGGCAATGCTGAGCTGTACTTCATAGATTGTGTCTTCCTCCGGGCATAACGTGGTCCTGTTCGAGAACACCGATTGCACTGGGGTGGAGTTTAACTTTGGGTTCGAAAGCCCCGGCAATTGCATCAATGTCAACACCGGCACTCCCATTGGGTCCTTCCGCTGCAGCTGAGCGTCCCAGGTGAGATGAATTGGGTGCCTGCTTACTTTTGAGTCGATACTGACTGAATTCCTAGGGAAACACTTGTGGCGGGGTGCCATTTTTGCTCAAAGTAGCAATGTTGTAATCGTATAGTTGTCAATGAAGGGTAACCAGTTCAGATCCTCACATTTCTTGCTATGTCTCGAAGTAAGAAATCAAGTCAAACACTTGAAGCAGCAAGTGAAAACCCGTTGAACCAAGAACCTAAATCGGATTTCTTGACTGAAAAGAGTCGTGGTTGCCTAGTTGGCAGGCCATAGTAAGGATTTGATATATCACTAGTCTCTCGGGAGAGATGAGGGGTGATATCTCTCCGTCTCTTGCGAGAGATGGGGCTGATATATCAGATGAGAGTAGAAAGCCTTTTTGGAATTCGCTTGTACGCGGGCGCCTGCTTGCTGCTGGCCGCCGCCTGCTAGCGCGTAGCGGTGCTGTCCCGCCTCGGGCACCAACCCGTCCCGTAAATTTACGCGATGATTCAGCACTCGCTTAGAGCAAGGAGCGGATTTTCCTGGGAGGATAGGAAACTGCCTCGGTAGTATCATGATCAATTATTACTCTGGCATTATTCCAGTTTTCAAACAACTCTTCGTTGCACAGACACGCTGACTAGGTTAGGACGACAGAAAGGCAGTAGTAAGGCGGGTTGCACGCCCATATATGCATATTTCACTTTCTCAAAATGTTACCCCAGGCTGACCCTTCTGTTTATCAGGATGACCAAAAAGGCCACAAATATTACGCTGACTGACTCCCACAAGCAAAACCAGCCGACTTGTACCAGATTACACACCACGTTCGCCGTGTGTTCCAGTTTGCGAATTTCCAGACCCATTTAAGTATTGATTACGACAATCTATCAAAATTTGAGGCCCTGCCAACTAGGGCTTCGACCCGTCCGTCGCTGCGACGGGGTGACGGGCCGTCGCAACGTGCCGGGACCCGTCCGTCGAGCTATTTTGCGAGGAGTTGAGCCGGACGGGTACGGGACGGGCTAACCCGTCGACGGCGTGCCGGGACCCGTCCGTCGAGCTATTTTGCGAGGAGTTGAGCCGGACGGGTACGGGACGGGCTAACCCGTCGACGGGTGACGGGTCAGCCAAAAGGGGCTGCGTATTGATTGCTCAGTGCAAGATGATTGGTTCGGGCATCGCCGTGGTCAAGCCGGCTTCTCGGCAAATTCGGCGGAGCCCCTCCAAACGGGATATCATATCACTGATGTCGCGACCGCTGAATTCAGACCTATGTTTTTGAGTAGCCCTGGATTTCAATTTGCTTGTAATGTGGCTTCTAGTGGCTTGGGAATTAATTTGTGTGCTCTGCAGGATTTTCCCCAAGCGCTACGGACTTCACAATGCTATATTTTTTCGTTGATAGTTGGTGTCTGGACCTTACCTGTGGTCTGGAGCTTATACAAGTCTCAGACAAAAGTTCAGTGGTTGTTTAATAGACGTCTTGCGCTGCAGCCATCAGAGCCATCTGATGGCTTTTTTGCTTTGCGCAAATGGATGGCTGGTGGCTGCAAGCAAAATTTTCACAGGTAGCCAAAGTGCACAGTAAGAACGCCAAGAGGCCCTGGGCACTCTCCAAAGTCTTTTTGGTCACATCAGACCTGGTGTCTTGTTCATTTTGTGGATAAAAAATATACAATGAGAAAAACATTATAAAATTGAGTGATAGACCCATCAGTGAGTCTTTATCCACATGCACATGAGGACTGGGTCCCGTCATCTCCCATCAGGGTAGATAAAAGAAAGTTGTTATCAAAAGTGGCTCAAGCCATTAGCCATCCGTTTGCGCAATGCAAAAAAGCCATCTGATGGCTCTGATGGCTGCAGCGCAAAACGTCTAATGAATATCTGGCTGGTCCTTAAATCTTTAATATCTTCAAAACAAGTTGAATTGCCTTGCCGAGCTTGCGTTGAAGATGGTTTGATCCCATCACAGAGGGAGATACTTGTATTTGTGCTAGAACAGGACTTTATGAGCCTATGCGACTCTGGAATAATATGAACGAGTCTAAACAACTCTCTTAAATTTTCCTGGTAATAACAATGGTGCCTACAAGTCTAGCTATGTTTGAGCTATGTAATACTCCATTTCAATCAAAAAATATCGCCAGATGTACCCGTCACGACGGCCGGGACCCGTCCGTCAGGGCGGTTCGAAATCTCTTTCGATGGCCGGGTGGACCCGTACCGTCCCCACGACGGCACGTTTTTGCGACGGTGACGGGACGGGACGGACGGGTCGAAGCCCTACTGCCAACACACTGAAAGTACATTTATTTTCACTGTATGAGGCTAGTGGTTTTACATATTTCAGGTGGCTTCATAAAAATTTGATAGGAGTATTCGCCTCCCTTCCGCCTTTCTATTGACCCCCTAACTTAAGGTAACGGGCCGTGGCGGCGCCTGGCATGCAACTTGTACTTCCTTTTTTTTCTTTTTTTGTTGAGGGACTCTGACTTAGGATGATCGGAAAGTGTGGCTCCCTGGAAGCATAATCCAAATTGTTGAGTAGTTTCATTTTCTTATTTTTAAAATACAGTCTTTAACCAGGAAGCGAAACGATTACGCGCTACAGCGATTTTCTCCGCGATGGAGACCGATTTATGGTCAATCATTTTTTTAATCAATGTATTGAGTTCATGCTAGGCATTATTTTTCCGTTTGTGAATAAAAATAATGGAGTGATGGCACCATTATTTTTACAAAATAAAAATATTCCACAAACGAGATTCAATCTCGTTTGCGGAATAAACATTTTTTTGAGGAATATACCTGCTTGAATAAGCAAACTGCCCGTGACTGCCGTGCCCCCGCCCATCACCCGCCTCTCCTGCCCATCATCCCGCCTCTCACACTCACCATCCCCCCTTCCCTGCCCATTGTCTCGCCTCGTTCCACCCATCATCCCTGCCCCTCTCCCACCTGTCGTCCTGCCTCTCCTGCTCATTGTCTGCAACAGTCCTGTCCTCCCATCAAAAAAAATAGAAAAAATACTCCCTGATCTAAATTGTTTAGCTGATATAGGGGTCTGTCAGATGACTAGATGGCGCACATAAGGTGGTTTGTGAGGTGTGTGTGCCTGGCAGGTGGAATTGATGCCACAGAAATATAATAATATCCTGGGACTCAAATGGGGTGATCACACATTTATTCCACAAACGACAATTTTATTTGTCTCATCAAATGAATATATTTATTCACAAACGGGAAATTCGGCCCTACCGTGAACTCCCCTATTCTGTGGCTACATGCCCATTGAAAAGTTTGAGTTATTTGATGCAAAAATGGTGGAAACGGGTCTGATTTAATGAACCATCAAATTCGATCAGTTACCGGGAAGCGAAACACTTTAGGGACCACCGCAGTAATACATCCTCCTCCTCCTCCTCCTCCTCCTACAACGTCACGAATTGTGCCTCGGGGAAATAAATTTGATGACATTTGTGCTTGACTTCTCGCACTACACGTCATCAACCTTTGTTTGACTACTCGCAGCCAGTGCGGAAGCTGCGGAGCCCACATCAGCGCACGCCAAAAGACGACGCCGGTCGGAAAATGCCGACTGATTGATCCGAAGTCGCAAAAAACTTTTTTATTTTTTCACTGAGTAACTCCTATTTCCCCGAGTATGTAAACGGGTGCAATTGTACAGCCGCTATTCCTGGTACCGATGTAGGTTACCAGGTCTGAAATCCGTAATTCCAGTTTCCAAAAACACGTCCCGATCACACCATTATTGATGGCAACCATGTCTGGCAACCGTATCAATTCGGGTCCTGCTTCCTTCCTTTCCCGGTACGGCAAACTCCTTGATGGAAGTGATTTTACTCAATCTGCAACCCTTAGTTGGTCCACCTCTGTTGCCTTAGTCCATCATCTTGCCCACTTACAACCCACAAACTCTTCGCCCTACCATGTGGTCGCCGTCTCTCGCTTTCTATTTTAATGCTCATACTGGCAGATTTTATACGGAAATACATAAAAAAGCTTGCCCTTGTATTGATGCAAATGGTGCCAAATGTACCAGCCTTCCTGTTTACAGAAAGCTCAAAAATGTAGCGCCCATGAAATGGGTTTTGTTGTCAACAGACTGATTTATTATTTCAGATGAATTTAGACGGAAACACGGCTTCATTGGATGCCAGAACTACTGCCCCAATGAACGATCACACTGATTCTTGACATCAACCGCAACATCAAAGAAGAGCTGCTCCGTGAACTCCTCGTAAATGAGGAGAAGTTCACGTCTGACGTAGCCATCGAGAGCGAGTCTGCCGTTTGTGCTAAGGTACTCCATCCATGCAATGGTAGTTAAGGGGCTCGTCTATGCAGGTTGTCCAGGCCAAACTGATTGAGCACAAATGCAGAGCGACAATCTGGATATTTTCGCCTCTGGACCGCACAGATACTGTGTATTTGAGCAGTCCCTATAACCACCCTAAAGTTCCGTCGACCAAGGTATCGCGGAAAGGCAAGGAAGTCTACCGCGAGGCAATAGCTGCGGTGGTTTAACCATTTGCAAATGTGACTCGGGTAGCTATGATTTTTAATAATGTTAAAAGTATAATAAAAATAATGTTCTCTTAAATTGTCCAGCTGCAAGTATGTCAAAGATCTTTGGTGGAAACATCCCGGCGGCATTTGACCCTGCTATTGCGAATCCTCGAATCAAGCACAGCTTGATCCAAGAAATGAAAAAGGTTAAGAGTCCTTATGGTCTGGGAATTGGAAGTATGTTTTCTCGCCCTCAGAGCACGCAGAAATTGAAATTGATGAATATTCACTTGATTCGCAGGAATTCTGTCTCAACAGAAGGAAATGCGATCCCTTCCGCACGAAAAACAATATATCTGGAAGGTTACACAGAAAATGGGCTTGCACATATCACCAAGTCGGAAGTGAAGTTTAAGTTTATCGACGGGCAAGGGCCTGCGTGCGATTCTCGTAGACGGAAATAAGCCGCAGGCAAACACGCTGGGTGCCTGCCTGGTGACCCGAAATCACCTGGACACTAGTGGAATTCGCGAAATAGATCCCAAACTCATACTTCTCAACATTCTTTGAACATGCATATTTCATCTTGAGAGGTTCTTCTTCCTCGCTCTTGGTTGCAGCTGGGGCTAAAACCATTGCAGAAAATTTGCCGACATGGCAAAGACCATCCCTGATGAGCCTATGGGCCGAATTAGAAGATCTTCATATATTGAAACCCAGAAAGAAATAGAAGAGTTCGTCCAATGGTGCAAGAATTCTGAGTACAAAGTCGTCAGAGGTACATATTTAAATCAGATTCAACGGATCCCAATCTCACCAATAGTCTACCAGACTGGATTTCGGACAAGGATTCAATCCCATGGCTCTGTCCTTCGATCAATGGCCTCCTGTCTGCGATCCCGGAAGACGACTGGTGCCTGACTCCGGGAGATACAAACCTTAATGAAATTGCTCGCCCTTATACCAACCAACACACTGAAACAACTCTATCGCTTCTTGAGGCGATCGAGAGGTAAGTCTTCTGTCCTGTTGGTGGGCTGAATTTAAATTAGATGCCTGCTCCAGAGCGTATGAAATGGACCTTCAAATTGAAGCAAAACTTCGCGAGATGGGGAACAGCTGGGTCCCCATTAGTCATAGTCTTGTTTCCAGACGTTAAGGGCCGTGGCTCGGTGCGTGAGCGCAGCATGCGGCGGTCCTCCGGACCGTTCGGAATGATCTGAGGCAGATTTTGATGAAAATTTGATGGCGAGGCACTGCCCTATAAGAGCTCGTTCGGTACGCAGATGCAGATGCAGATGCAGACCCAAATTTCCATATGCAGTAGTCGGAATGATCCGAGCGTGATTGATGGAAACCAAGTGTGACAACCTAATCTATTACTGCGCAACGCATCTAATGCCTCCCCCTCCACTCCAGGGTGTCCGCTTGTGCCTGGTTCTTGCTGCTGCCGCTGCTGCATATTTTTGGCACATGATCCACCTTGCTGTAGTGCTTTACGCCAGTCCGCTCTACTGGAAACAGGACTACCATACATTGTCTTTGACGGGTAAAGCCTGGGTGGATGAGCTTATTGTCGGCCATCTAGATCGCATTAAATCTGAGCTGGGCATGCGGGTCCATGTATTCCTTGCCCTTGTTGCCCAGCTCCGATTTTCTGGCAGTGTTGCCGACTCAAAGAATATTATGGCAGAAGAACAGGTTGCCATCTTCCTGTACACCTGCATAACTGGATTATTGATCCATCATGTAGGTGAGTGCTTCCAGCACTCAAACGAGACCATTTCCAAGTACTTGAGCCCTTTCTCTGGCGATGTGATTGGCTAACATTCAATAGGTACTTTTGCAAAGTGTTGTTTGCCATCTCATCCCCCCCCTTTTATACGCACTATGTTAAGCTCCCATCTGCGGATGATCCTGTTCCCGAGGCCATCCACAACAACCCGAAGTTCTACCCTTTCTTTCAGGATGCTGTCGGCTCTATGGATGGCACCCACATTAATTCATGAGCTTCAGCAGCCGATCGTCAGGCCTCTCGCAATCGCAAAGGCAGAGTTACAATGAATTGCCTGGCATGTTGCTCACAAGACATGCTCTTCCAATATATGCTTAGCGGATGGGAGGGATCCATGGCTGCACTCTATCTCGACGCACGGCTCAACGATCTCACTATTCCTGAGGGGAAGTATTATCTAGCAGATGCCGGATTTGGGAGTTGTGATGCTTGCCTTGTTCCTTATCGCTCGGTACGCTATCATTTGGCGGAGTGGGGCCGTGCTAATGTTCGATATGAATGGCTGTCATGACTGTCTTTACGTCACGTCATTAACATAAGTTTCTAGCCCCGAAAATGCGGAGGAGCTATTTAATCTGCACCATGCTTTTGCACAAAATGTTGTGGAGCGCATTTTTGGTGTACTGAAGGCGAAGTGGGGAATCCTTACATGGGCCCCAGAGTACAACATGGAAATACAGGCCCGTGTACCCCCCACCATAATTTCATTCTCAAACATGACTCGGTTGAATGGGAGCACATTCTCGCCATGGACGAGGAAGATCCCGCCCCCGGAATGCGATGTGCTGATTATGGCGAGCTGGCAAGAGGTCCTACAAGCGATGCAGAGAAGTACCAGTCGGAGGCTCGTCGCGATGAGATCGCAGAGGCCATGTGGGACAGCTACCAGGCCCTGTTGCAGGAAAGGGGAGAGATGGATGAGTAGTTTAGAATTTATTTCGAGCCATACAAACATCGAATTCACAAGTTAGAAATAATTCCAGGACTACAGAAAAGTATTGTAAAAGTTCTCCTGCAACTGAGACTGTACCCACTTCACCCTGACTCCCTCACACTGGATGGCGTTGTAAGTGTCCGCCTTTGAAATGTCCTTCTGAAGAATGGTTATAAAAAGAACCATTTCTTCATCTGCTCAGAGCTGTGTTTCAAGCATCTCAGCCCGCGTAATTGCGTTGTGACGGCGACTCGGGCTAGGCTGGAATGCCAACGAAGGGGAAGCCGAAGGGCCCACTTGCGCGGGGCTCGCAGCGGAGGCGGGCGCCATACTGCCGGCGACGGCATCGCTAAATCTGGCAAAGAGCTCGTTAAATTCACCAGCAGCTTCGCTTAGGTTGGTAAGAGCTTGGGCGCCTGCTCCTCCCGAAGTACGAGGCTTCTTGCGCTGAGATGCGGGCGGAGGAGATGCCGCTGCGCGCTTGCGGCCTGCCACAGGAGTGTCGAGTGGGTTTGGAGCCTGCACTAATTAAATAGAAACCTGTGTAATAATACCATTTGGACTTACCAAGCTAATCGCGCCGTCATTGTCGTCCGGAGGCTGGTAGCCCTCATTCTCCATGGGGCTTTCAGCACGCTTACTACTGGAACCATGTTCCGCTGCAGCAGTGTCGTCTTGCGCCGGAGGATCGACCCCATCATCGGACCCACCATCGCTGACTGGCGTGTCAGCGACAGCCTGGGATGCGCGAAAGACGTGGTGTCCCTTCGCGACAGGCGACATCAGCTTCTCCATATTTTCAAGGTGGACCCAGCCCTTGTTCCAGAAAGGCTTTGTGGCAGGGTTCTGCTCAACGAAGGCATCCCATGATGCTGATGCACCAGTCTTGATGTCGGCCCCCTTCTCATTGTCCCAATGCCATCCAGAGTTG
Source organism: Mycena rebaudengoi (assembly GCA_029282285.1). Taxonomy (NCBI): domain Eukaryota; kingdom Fungi; phylum Basidiomycota; class Agaricomycetes; order Agaricales; family Mycenaceae; genus Mycena; species Mycena rebaudengoi. The sequence continues at coordinate 724,295 of JARJCX010000035.1, forward strand.
CCTTGGATCTTGCGGATGACATTGAAGACCTTTCGTAGCTGAGAAGTGCCTCAAATTAGACATTGTCGTAATAAATCTGACAGCAGACACACCGCTTTGTATTTTCCGTGAGCAGATTTCGCTGTTTTCTTGCCTCCTTTGGTCCATGCGGCATTGATGGAAGGCAGAGCAGCATGAAATACCGCCATCTTGAAGTTGCCTCCATCACCAGTGGTGGCTTTGGTGGTGCATGTCACTAAAAAATCCAGCATCGCGGTGACATCTTCAACTGTCCAGGAAGCATTGTCGTTCTCCTTTGGGTCTAGGGGGGGGGCTCAGTTCACATATATATACCTCTGTGATGTCGCCCTTACCATCATTGGCTGCCATTCGTTGCAGCTGGGCGCGACGAGCGCGAGGACGATGAAAGCGAAAATCTGACGTGTATGGTCACCGAGGATCATCACAGATCATCACGAAATGTCACGAAACAATCACATCAGAACAATCTACTACATATAGAAATTTGGGTCTGCATCTGCATCTGCATCTGCGTACCGAGCAAGCTCTAACGTCTGGTGTAATTTGACTGTAAAACTTGCGCTCGGTGTCATGTTTGCACCAAAAAAAAAAATTACTCTTCTCTCCGTAGCCTGGAAAATCTCAAATTTGCACTACCTTCATCTATACACATATTCCTTCCCTTTGAGTCGTAAATTCAATGATATTTGAGCTGTACTTCACTGATGGTGAGCAGTTACTGATGCTGTCCTTGATGCCTCCCCCGTCCAATTAGAGGGCTTGAAAAATAATGCCGAGGTAGAATTATATTGCAAACTCTCATAGAATACTTCCCCATCCTTCCAGAGCGCTTTGGGGTGGCTGGAGAAGATGCGAGAACACATTCTTTCAGCATAGAAATGATTAGTAGGGCGAAGATTAATTTTCCGTGTCCCACATCAAATATGCGAGGTGTTTTGGTGTTTTGGTGGGCAATTGATTCATTCGTATTCCATAATAGCCCTGCAATTTTTTTGTGCCCATAGAAGACTGCAGAGCTTATGTATGAATCAGCTGGTAGACCCGTGACTGATGTCTTCGAGCGCAAGTTTCACGGCTAAAGTCAAGCTAAAGTACACCAGATGTTGAGGCGGTGATCCCTGGCCTCTTTTTTCATCAATTTCTGCCTCGGATCATCGATCGCATCAGCGATCGGTCCGACACTGCCGAACATCTGGAACCGAGATTACATTAATCATCGCAACACGAAAGTCCACCGCAACCGCATTAATGTTGCCCGGCGAGCCACACATTACCGCCAAGCACTTGAACGCTCGATTAGCATACTTCTATCTGCTTGGTGGTATCTCGTGCTCTACAGCTCCCTGCCTGATCTATTCAGACCTCTCTTTTTTCTGACGACGACTTCGGGACGTTGGTGGAGGTGAAATACATGTTGCGCCGTTTCGATCAAAATGAGAATGGGGTGTCTTTGTTGGGTTACTGTGTTCTTGCTCAAGAAATGCATGTTCTCTGAATATCTCGCTCAGTCTAGTTTCTTAAATGTTCTTAATTAATGAGCGTCGAATGCCAGTTGGAACCATCTGCGACATTTTGATTTGAGAATGGGTGTCTCTCTAAGAGGGACGGAAAGTTGGAATATTTAGGCCTTCAACAGGCTCGCTGCCTCTTTGTAATTTGTACTTTGAAGGACTTAAGAGAACTAAACACTAAAAATGCTGTCGGTGAAGGAAGTTAAGAGGCCTTTGAGGAAGAAATAGGTGTTGATATATACATAGTTTAAATGTCAATCTACACTGTGAGCTATGTATCGATGACAATACCCAGCCTAGCATTTAAGAAACCAAAACATGTGCCGATTTAACGTAGGCTGAATCCTCTGGGTCTGAGGTGGCGACCAATATGCTCGCTTCGTTGTCCTGTATGTCGGCGAACGGATTCCGTTACGACTTTGAGATTTGTTAGGAATAGGGCTGTATTAATTGTTTAACTATAGAATTGTGTTGCACACCCTCTGAACTGAAGTCGTGGTATTAGGTCTCACTCCAGGTACCAGGGATGCCCGGAGGGCCTTAGGAATTTTCATTAGGTTTTTTGAAATGAATTTAGGGGCTGTTAGACACAGTCACTAAAAAGTCCCTCCACATTTAGCATCTCTAATGAAAAAAGATAAAGCTTGGTGCCCTGGAGTTTGATAGAGACATTACATATTACATAAGCCTCCCCAATTCATCAAGAACTGGTAATAGGTAGGTAGACATAAGTCTAAGTTCTGATACAGTCACCACAGTCACGTTATGTGATGCTACAACTTGCTACAATCAAAAACTATGACACAAATCAACATTTGCTCTCTGAAAGAGAGGGAGAAAATAGGAGCAAATGTTCTGGGGAATAGTCTCAGAGCTGTGTAGGTAGGTATATGGAATGTATCAATCACTACTCAATCACAATTTGTCTAAATGCGACTGAGCCGCGGCTCAGCCGTGGCTTAAACGGCTTATTTTTGGCTTGGCTTGGCGGCTTGGCTGACGATGGTGACGACGTCAGGAATGAAGCCATCTTCCCACGGGCCACAGGATTGCGCCATATTGTCTCACTGGGATGTACATCTACCATGTCTTTCGACTACCAACGCAGAGACATAATCCGCACGTCTATTCCTCCCCCAAACAATGCTCAACCCTTTTGGACGACGAAATGACTGGCTGCACCGAAACACCGACCCACGGAAACCCGCTTGAGCGCTGTCATATCCACCACGAGCAGTACCGTACCGTGACAAAACGATACAAGGAGGCTAAGAAATTCGTCGACAAAACCTTTGCTGGCGCCTTGATTCCTTCAAAAGAAGATGTTCTGAACTACACGTCCATTCCTACGATTTTCCGGGATATCTGTCGGACACACTCGACAACAGCCAGGGTGCAGAGGGGCGAATGGAAAGATCATTTATCCTTCACAAATGATTTCCAGTCAAGTACTTCCTCATCTTGAACACCTCGCCCACAATGAACGTGCACGACCCCTTCATGTAATTGTATATATGTTGACTATCTGTACAGTATTGAGGAAACAGGTTGACGAAATAAGCACCCCATAGATTGATTAGATTCGCAACCAGTCTGTAAACAAATTCCGAAAAAATGCGGCAAGCGCTTTCGGTGTTTACAGACTGGTACAACTCGTCAACGTTCATTGGGCTGTCATCGGAGTTTAAAATTTTAGTGAGGCTCATGTTCTTCCATGGCCTTTGCATTTAAATGAGGTTCAAGTACATAGCAGTAATTAACTGCTAAAATCAATAACATTTGTCTCTCAAATTTTATTTCAATCTGTTGTAGCAGGGAGAAAAGAGGTATCGACTTTGGGGCAGAATTGATGGATATTGATGGCTTGCTTCTCGGCCAATCGCAGCACCTGCCAAATTTTCAAACTCCGGGGACAGCTCAATCACTGTCAACGAGTTGGACCAGTTTGTAACCACCGAAGTGCTTGCCACATATTTTCGGCAATTGGTTACAGACTGGTTACGAGTCTATAGATTGATACGATACTAGATTGCTCATAGCGGAGAACTGATGAAGGAGGAGATCAAAAACTCACGTGCAGCCTCAAACTTTGTCTCGAACCACAAGCAGAAAAATAGCGAAACGAGCCAAGTACTTATGACAAACCTACAAGTTTGAGTTATGAAGACCTGGGCGAGTACGCAGGTTGCATGTTAGTAGCATCAAGTCATAGCTTGATCATACCTTCTGATTTGGTGCACTGGATTTTTGAATTTTCACTTTGACACGGACCTGGCCTTACTTCGACTAGTCGTCTCTCTTTGGGCGAGCTACCCTTCAGGCATTTCTCTTTGGTCGCTCTTTGGATGCGACTTTCTGGATTTCGAGGGAAGAGCTGCCAAAACAGTATGAACCACAATGGTTTACTTTAAACTTAAACCATGCTGTTGCTGTACGGGGATGTGCAGTCTCTGATTAAAAGCATGATAGTCAAGGTGGCTCATTCAAAAGTCCAAGAATCCAGCAGTGTACCGGTAAATAAGTTGATTTGATTATAGATGGACTTGGCAATCTTAATTAAAGGTAAATAAATGAAGTCCGTGACGATTATAGAGTAGGTCTCGGCAAGTAAATCCGAGGAGCGGATATTATGTGGTTTAAAAAGCCTCAGACAGACGGACATACGTAGTTTTATAAAAAGGATCATATATATTATTAAATAACCGTTATCCAAGAAACTATATGTTACATCACTGGTCCTAGTCAAATCCCCACCTTCCCCATTTCAACATACGACTCATCGTAGCGAATTTGCTGGCTTGTCGAGACCAAGATGGTGTTCTTTGTGATATTGGGATTGGCTGCGTAAACGGGGAGGGAGAGTTGTTGAACGACAGTGCCGCCTTTTCCTGCATGGACAGCATATTCACGAGTGTTGAGCCTGAAATTGAAGGAAATCAAGTCAGTTCAAAGGCTACGCTTAGGTGCTGAGCTACAACTTACATTGCGAGCATGCTGTTCATGTAGACTACACGGATAGAGGTAAGTGGAGTGCAAGGACACCAATTTATCTGGCACCTTACATTTATCACTAATGAAGATGACAAGCATGAAATCGAAGGTTCCAGGGCGGCTGAAAAACTGAAGAAACCAAACATGAGATGCTTCTCGGAATCCACTCAGGGCAATCCGGACATACCAGAATTATGTTGAGTGCGGCGAAGATGACCGTGAACACGCCCCGATTCACCGCGGTCATGATGAGGAAATTCAGAATCTTATTGGTTCTGTATTCGATTCAATTAAAATATCTGAATGGGACGGCGACTCCTGGCATGAAGCCGAGAGCCCCAAGAAGATATGCATAAGTCAATCCGACTCACGACTGGATTCCGCCCCGGGCTTCGTTCAGCCGCCAGCAGAGACCAAATGTGATCAAGGCATCGGCGGCAAGTGCCGCACCAGCTTGGAGATTAGTAGTCACCTTCGGGTTGAATTAGTCCAACGTAGAAGACAGAGATGAATTCTGGATAAATACTCACTTTGGTGGCCCCTAATTTGGAATATTCTCCGAGTTGGATGCTGGAGAGGAAGACGTTCAGCTAATGTAGTTTGGGACGCAGATTCATACCATTGGACGACTTGGCCTATGTAGCGGATGACAGTCAGTTATCTGGGAATCACGAGCGAGCCAAAGCATACCGAGCCCAGCACCTAAGCAGACGGAAGTTATGTGAGAGATACGCTACCACAAAGCGACCCACATACCCACGGCAAGGAGGGACAACAGAGATATGACTGCTGGAAGAATTATGTTCTCCTTCTGCACTGAATCCGACGATTAACGAAGCTTGAGCAACGAGTTCACGCAGCTCACAGTGATAGACGCATCGTGCAAAATGCCTGAGGTAACAGGTTAGCGTTCAGCACCCGCAGTTTCATAGCTAGACTGTAAAGAAAACTTACACTTGAGCAACAAATATTGCAAGATACTCATAATTCCGAGCGTCAGACATATATCATAGCAAATTGTGTCGGGAATATTACCAGCGCAGTTAGCTGTAGCATGTCCGACCTAACGTATCGTCAAGCGACTCGGAGCTAAACTATTTTTGACCTTGCTTACCACCCAATGAATCTCAGGGCGTCCAAGTTGCCGAAGTCGTTGATGAACCAGGTGTAGACGTTACCGAAGGATGCGCCCATCTGTATGCACTCAAGGACACTGGAACGGCATGTTAATTAGTGCGGATGGTCGACTACGTGCAGGAGAACGGCGGACAGCAAGAGTATGACCTAGCAGCTACGTCAGCGCGCAGGGATTGCGGTAATGCTGGTATCACCTACCGCCCCTTTGAACGACCATGGATCCCTGTGGTACCAGACGAAGTAGCTAACAGTTGAACGAAACATGAGGCGGCGATGTGAAATTTGAATGAATGATGAATGGACGTACAGAAAGCACTGGAGCATCCCCATTCCCTGCAGTCTGCGTTCCGCGTTAGCGTGGTGTACACAACAAAGGTTCGTGATTGTTCTACATACAAGGCTTCGAGAAATACGGAAAGCAACCAGATACCCATGGTCGAGGAAAGATCTGGACTACCAGCCATCTTGACAGCGGGAGGTGAATTCGAAGTAAGAGACCAAACTTGGCATGTCCATAGATATATAGACTGCGAACCTTCCGAAAATAATCTCAATCACTGCATCCGGCCGCCCCCTAGTATTGGATCGCGTCGGGGCGGTTAGACGGGCAGATATGCCAGGTGTGACTAGACACGCTGTTTCTAGGTGGCTTGGCAGCTGTAGGCGCCAGCTACGCCACCTCCCACTGAGACCCGTCTCATACGATTTCCAAAATCTAGGGGTCCCTGAATGCAGTGAGTGGGAACACTGACGAACATCAAAAAGTCTCCACTGACTGCTTTCATACATCAGATGCTGTAATCTGCCAAAACAAAAGACGGGTCAAAATGATGATTGACATACTGGATTCGACCACATGTTGAACTGTCGGATTTCAGTATTGTCCCCGTGGTAAGAGAGCGACCGCGGCGATTGTTCATGGGATTTTTAAATGCCTTGGCAGCCTTGCGCCAGCACAACTGACTCGCAATCGATGAGGACTCATCAATCAACCAAAAGACAGCCTTTCGACATTAATCACAGTTCCCTATCATGTTATAGATAGCAAATCATGATCGGTAGGTAGGTCGGTAGTATTACACGGCACGGTCCGAATAACGAACGCCGGTTTCCAGGGATCGAATCGCCCGTTCGATGTTTATCAGAAATGCTGTGTAGATTGATCTCGAGATCTAAAGTGCCATGTTCCGTTTGAGCAGCGTTCCTGCACAAAAATACATGTAGGCCTTTCTGTTTTGCCCCCTGCTGGTTCATCTGTATCCTCCGGTATCTTGCCAGATCTTGCCAGATTTTTTGAGAAAAGCAATTACTTTAGCTGCCTACCTAGATTCGCGGAGAAAGCCCACTATCTCGCAAGATCCTGACAAACTGGAAGGATTTTTTTATGGCAGTCTCCTGTCTGGATCTGGAAAGATCCTGGGTTCTCAAAAAAGAAATTAGGGTTCACCCAATACAGAAAAAAAAACCTGTTTCTTGGAAGATCCCGATGAAATCACAACCAATTTTTTGAAGCCAAGATCCTGCAAGATCCTGTTTCTTTGGCTGCCCACTGCCCTCACTTTGCCAAGTGAGTGCGTATCCTGGACAGCTTCCACCGACTGCACCATGTGCAATTACACACATGGCTGTTTGCCTTCCGGGATGCAGCCTGAGAGGAGGCCGAGAGAGAGGCGATAAAGCACGGTACAGGTGGCATCGATAGCACTGAGAATAGCAGGCATTATTGAGATGTGGTGGTGGTCAGAAAGCAGAAGTGATAAGGGACTTAAGTTGGTATGAAGCTGGAAGTGATGGTGGAAGAATTCAACTAGATACCGATTGGGATGCGAGGCATACTGTAAGGAAGGAGACACACAACAATTGAACCAATATTAGTAAATGAGCTTACTGTATTTTTTTTCATTCAATTCGACACTGTGACGCATAAACATTGATTCGACAATTCGACAGCCCGGAGAGTTGGCGTGACCAGCCGGAATTTTTCGACACAAGAACCACAATTCTCATCGAAAATCAGCCTTTTTACGTGTATTCAGCAATTTTGCGAGTGAATCAGTGATGGACTTCCCCTGCGACACGTGACTGTCGAATCAATTGAAAGTAATAATAATGTGTTGGAATCAATAGGGCAATCCAGTATTAGCAGTGAACCCATTGCAAACGCGTATGGAATCTTTTGTTATCTACGGTACTTAAATACTATTCTAGAGTGATTAAATGTACGAATTTAGTCTCTTGGATACAATAACGGGCAGCAATAGGAAAGCAGGAATGAATGAAGGAATGAACGGCGGAGACCTGGCAACAAAGTGCGCCACAATGAGGCAGTGCGTGCACATGCAACTCGTATTTCAACAGAATGGATGTTGATCCTCGATGGCAGTGAAATGACACGTGAAGGATCCGAAAGAAAGCTGGGAATCCGCCGAGAAATGTTGGAATATACCAGCGAGCTCAGTGAGTTCCAACTAAACCAACACATCTATCTGATAATCTGCCTTCCACAAATGCTCTCCAATTTGGCGAGCTCGTTTATCCGTCGAGAGTGGACAGCGGCCTTAGCTCGGGGTGCCAAAAGGCTGTTTAATTAAAACGTGGGACCTGTGATAGGATATTTTAGATCCTTACCGAAAATTGATTCTACGTGAGCACCGCATTTTTGCGCCACTGCGTACCTCCTATCTTCGTCCCCTTACCATGAGCTGATCCCCTCCAATCGGACCCCCATCCTCACTAACAGACTTCAACAAGCGAGGTACGCGATTATTTTGTTGAAGCGTCTGTCTAGGAGAGACTACGCCAAATGCACAAGAGTTGAAAACACAGCCCGCCCGAAAGATTATGTAGGGAACTTAGATTCTCGTTTATCCTACCCGTGTATGTTGACTGCTTGAGAAATTCTCTGGCGACACCAGCCAAGTGGTATGGAAGGTTGATGCGCCACAGTCTGTGAGGCAAATTCCGTATGGGTGGCTGGGAGGGGAGTCTGTATCAACTTCCAAACATGAAAAGGGCAACAAGACGGAAGAATCGCAGCCGAAGATGGCGACGCAAGCAGCATCGACTTCAAATGAAGGAGCAGGGTTATTGCAAGCGATCCATCACCCCTTTTGATGTAAGAACCGAAGCGTGATTATTAAATCCAAGCCGACTCAACAGAACCTCAGTGTTACACATGATCTCATTAGAAGGCTTCCCATGTTCAGGAGGAGGAGGAGGATAAATTCTACTGGTGCGGTCCCACAATTAATTGGAACTAGCAGTGTGGAGCATTACAGCTGTTTCCGAAAACCTTGACACTGTGTGAATTTTTTTTTTCGCTGTCTAACTTTGATGCGAGGCTAAGGATTGCCGTATTTGGCCACGGATCAATTACCGGCCGGGTAAGTCTTGCGCTGAAAAAGTTGCGTTGGAACTGAAAGCGGTCGCAGCCTTCCAAAACATGTCCAGGTCATTCATTTGTGCACAAAAACAACCCAGGCGATATAAAGATGAAGATTTGAGAGAAGATTTACGTTAGTTCGTCTCGGCTTGGCGCCGCTCGGCTAACCCAAAACAGCAATCCTTAGCACCATCAAAAGTTCGTTGTGAGCAAAAGTTTTTCACCAGTGACAAGGGTTTCGGAAACAGCTGTAAGACGAATGACAAGGCTTCGAGACGATCCTTGGAACTGTATCAGTAACTGAAGTCCGAGACAAAAAACATTCAACATGCCGGGAAGGCGAATACGCGTTGATAATTAAATTGGAACCAAGATGGAGCCGTCGTCTGCGAAAAATTGGGCGAAGATGGATGGCTGGTCACAAACGCGGCGTAGATATTTGAAGAGAATGTCCTGCCTCGATGACGTACGCCACAGGGCTGTGCCTCTAGCGATAAGTGCGGTCATGTGTCAACTGCGAGTCTCACTTACACGGTCTCGGTTTCTTACGCCTAACCACCGTCGGTGGTTAGGCGTAAGTAAGGATGGACACGGGTACGTTCGGGCTTACCCGTACCCGAACCCGCAAAAACCGTACCCGCGTACGGGTCGGGTCTAAAACCCGTGGGTTACCTGCGGGTCTTCAACGCACCCGCGGGTCCCCAAACCCGTCGAGTATATTGACGGAATTTCCGGCATAAATAACATTTTATTGTCCAGCACGGTGCAGTAAAATGTAGACTATTTAACAATGTGATTAGATTTGGGTTTGTTCTCTGCTGTGTGCGCTCGATAGAGGTTCAACCGGGTGCGAACCTGCTTTTCAACAATTGCTGTTGTGCTGAACTTCTTGATGTGGAAATACTCCAGCTTGGAGCTGGGGTGATGTACTATTATGCAGCATAGAAATTTGAAGGAAACCACTAGTCTACTACATACTGAGGGACAAATAGTAGATGTGCAAAAACCCGCGGGTCCACGGGTCGGGTACGCGGGTTGAGCGCGGGTCTGAAATCACGACCCGTACCCGTACCCGCCCTCACCCGCGGGTACAAACCCGCGGGTGTACCCGCGACCCGTGTCTATCCTTAACCACCGATCCCAAAATCTAACCTAAAATAAATGATCAGGATGATCAAAAACCCCAGGTAGATATCTGAGAAGAATGATGATGTTGAAGCAGATGCAGATACGCCACAGGGCTGTGCCTCTAGAGCTAAGTGCAGCCATGCGTCAACTACGAGTCTCTCACTTACACATTCGCGTTTTCTTCCTTGACCACCACCCCACGTCTAACCACTATGATGCGCAATCTGCCAACTCGAGCTCTAAACCCGAGCGCCTTGCAATCTCGCAACATCAAACTCGAACACAAAAACTGGCTTGGAGTATCCTTCGAGTGGCAGTGGTACACAGTCTAATATGGACGGCGCGGCCAGAAATAGTCTCTCGCCATCGTCTCCGTGAATGCGTCGGTCTACGGTAGCGGAAGTTGGGAACTTAAGGGCGCTCGGAGGCGACCGGTGGATGTGACGAGGTGGGTGTGCCGAAACGAGACTAGAGCAAGCGAGGGAGGTCAGCGCGCGGCGAGGCCAGATGGTGAGTGCGAAAAAAAATGTAAGACTTCCACTACCAGCTGCGAATGAAATGTCTCGTTAACATAAAAAAGATGAGTTGTATTTCTGAATAGGAAGAGCTTGTGCATGCGAAGCAATCTGGCATTGTCTGAATAAGTAGATGCGCCCCTCCCCCGCCAAAAAGAAAAAGAAAAAACCTCCCAGGTACGAAGATACCGTGCCAACTGCGTCTGGAAAATAGAAAGTGTTGCCGTGCGGATTGTTAGCATAAAAAATTAGGAACGCCATAATGGACGCTCACGTGTGTGGCGAACCTCTGGCGAGAGGAGAAGTCAGCGCGCCGCGACGATGGGACGGAATGCCAGTGCGTTGGGATTCATTAAAGAGTCCCATTTCTGAACACATGTACATTCATACATAGATTTCTGGATGCGGGTGAATGTGGCGTGTCAGCCTCGAGAGTAGACGCCCACCCCAAAAATAGTGTATGCGAGACAAGGTACCAGCACTTGAAAAAAGCTGCCATTGTCAAAGAAGAGTACCCAACAACATAAAATACAGCGTACCAGGGAGGGAAGGAGCCAGCTGTGAATGTGCCGCGCCGTAAGCATCGAACTAGAAAGGTTGTAGACGCTCACGAAATTTGAGAACGGTATAACGGACGCTCACGGGCCAACGGTGGAAAATATGGCGAGAGAGAGGAGCTCAGTGCGGATGGCGAGATGCAACGGAAGAACCGAATGGAGGCGCGTTGAGAGTCCCATTCATGTCTGAATGTGAATGGAAGACGTTTTCTGCACTGAAGGAGCGCACATAGGTGTCAGAATAGGTAAATGCCTCTCAAAGCACTTCGGAGAACTTAGCAGAACTTGGAGCAACCAGCTGCATATGAGTGACATGGAAAGAACTGGGGACATGAACGAAAAGTAGGCACGTGTGACGACTAGGGCTGACGAAATAAGGGTAGATGGTCAGATGCCCGCCGCGCCGCCGCAAGGCTGGATGGAGAGTATGTATGGGCTGCGCCAAGGGATACGCACAAGAGTCGAGATAGAGGGCGTATGCCTCGCCAGAAAATGGCTCGTCGCCAGCAAAAAAACCGCATCAGCACCAAAAAAAGCCTTGTGAAGTAAAGATTCGAGTCATCCAGCCGACAGACAGCTTCAGCTGCACGTCAGGCTCGAGAACTGCGAACACACGAATCAGATCGGGATCAAAGTGATACATAAGAGGAAGAGCACGAGGAGGATAAGCAGGCGGAGAGAGAACGCCGAAGAAGTGGGAGAGAAGAAAGAAGGAAACCCACCTCTCTGTGAACGTCTCGCGCGCATATCAACAGGTTGCTCGTCCCTCGCCAACTGCATGTCCGACGAACTCCCACCCGTCCGCCGCGAGCCCTGCCTCGCGGAGCGTTATCATGCCCACCGTGCAGCGGGAGTGTGCGCTGGATGCGGACGCAGATTGAGTGCGCGCAAGGATGAGACGTGAGCAGTGCGCAGCGGTGTGATGTGTTTTGCGGGCACATAGAGGTGGTCGGGGACGTCGGGGATCGCGAGGAAGTGCAGGCCGGGGCGGTAGGGCACGCCCAGGTCCGGCGCGGGGGCCGAGGGCTAGCGATGAGGGAGCATAGGCGCCACGGAGGCGCGAGGTGGGTAGGAGCCATATGTCAGGAGCCGTTGGGGAGGAGAAAGGGGCCGGGCACAGGGCGGTAGCCACTCAGTCGATGTTGCGGCGGCGGCGGAGAGGACGAGACACCGGTGCGTGAATCGCAATGGGCGTCGCGTGGGTGTTGGGTGTGTGTGAAGACGCTGAACACATAGGAAGTGCCTACTATAATAGTAAATCAAGAGGAGGGTGGCACGCACTGCAATTGGAAGCCGTTACCGCGAGGGGAGCGCTCTATCCGGCAGGCATGAAAACTGATATCTATGGGCTAGGAGTTCGCGTAGTATTGCGTGCAGGGCCGCCAGGGCTGTGTGAAAGTGCGCCGAGGCGAGTCTCTAACCAGAAGCCTTGTGCTTGGGCTCCCGGTGGGTAGATCAGCTGCGGCGTGGTCGTGCAGCGCCAAGTTCGAGAACCGCACTACGGTTCAAGCCTGCTCCCGTTTGACGGCGAAGCTCGGAGCGGTGTGGTCGATCAGCGGCAGCGGGCGGCTCCGAATGTCGTGCCGCGCAGACCCCGGGAGTACGGGCAGTCCGCCCCGGAATGTGGCGGCGCGCGAGGTTGGTGGGAGGAGCCATGCCTGCAGTGCCACCAATCATCGATCATCATCAGTTGATCGGGTATACTTTTGGACGCCGGAATTATTCTGCTGCGTGTGCAGTAGTTGAGTAGGTCTACGCCGTTTCGCGGGTTCGCGAACACGGGGATTCTCTCGCCCAATGAGCTCGCTTACTCCTCACTGTGAATGTGTTCAAATCATTTTATTATACTTAGCGCAGTGCTTTCCCATCGGAGCGAATAGATGGGCACTCGACGTGGAGACATGGAATCAGGACTAGTAGCTGCAAGGTCTATGGTGCATACACGGTCCTGCGAAATCCCCGGAAAATATGCCCACACGGACGGACACAAATAAGTAATATGCCGTTCAACTCGGCGCGTGTTTACGACGGTGGGGGACAGCAACCAGAATAAAATGAATCGATTCTACAGGGTCGCGGCAGCGACGAAATAAATTCGCTCAATCCGGAAATATTCAAGTTATATATGGAGTATTCACTTCTTCTCAACTGTATTTTGCGCGAGGTCGACTCTGTATTACGCAAGAGGCGGATCAAAAACTTTCCAGATGGGAGATTCTGTTTGGGGCGGAGACCCTTGACAGCCAGTTTGTTTTACGCGGAACATTAAAAGCTACGCGGAGGAATAGATGTGCATCCGGACCGCCATAAATTTGTGTGCCTGAAATTGACCAAATATTGAGAGCTATTCAAGCTGCGGTTCAAAACACTGGGGGTGGATTCTAAAACACCGAATTCTGGGAAGCCGCCTGTCATGTATGGTGTGGATGGAAAGCCCTGCTTCCTGCATCTTGAACCCACCCGGAATTATGTCAATCGGGCCAAAGTTGGCTGAGAAATGAGCCCGAAATACGGTTGCTCATTCCTAATCTATTTTTAGGAGGTGCCAAAGAGCTGTAAACTCCGATGATGTAACCCTCACAGACGCCACAGAATTGCCAAATATTAAATGTGGGTCGGACTCGGAATCACCTCCCCAGATGTAATACCGCTATGTAAAATACGGTATTGAAGTTCGCTCAAGCCACTCACTCAATCTTGAACAGTTACGGGTCTTCGGAGTTATCAGCAGAGCACGAAGTTGAGTGATCCGAGATGCAGCCGGATCCAACTAGAAGCAGGCTGCCGTCTTCTCAGGTATCCTGAATTCGAAGAGCTGACTGAACTAATACCCTCAAAGACAGTCACTGTCCCCATGTATGACCTTCAAGTTTCTCATGTCATGCACACGATTCAGGAACGCTCGTCGAACTTTGAGCAGCAATATCATCCCAATTATTGAACCTCAGGTCAGCTCTTGACAGACTGTAACTGACTTGCCACATCTCAGAACCATTGAAAGTTGATAATGTATGGCCGGCAGCTCGCCAGTGTTTGAGTCCCCGGTCCCAAAAAACAATGTATGGATATCTATATAGTTTGTTTTCTCGAGTTCAGACTAGGAAACACCCTCGGACCGTTCTTTAAACCATTAATATTGAGTGGAAAGGGAGTTGCCGCTTTAGTCTTGCAAATGATCTTGATTGGTTCGCTGTCGGACCCTGAGAGATTTCACCTCTAAAGGTGTGTCCTGTGATTCTCTGGCACGAGGATACCCATGGACTTGAAATGACTGCCGGACTGGGAAGGCTGCTCCGATGTCAGATGTCGTTGAACTGGATAACCATCTGCAGATCTAGTCATCTTCACTGCGGCGATCAAAATCTATTGCCGTGGGAAATAGGCCCCAGAACTATTGTATTCCGTTTCCGCTCCATCTATTACCGAAGGGAAATTTTGGGATATAGACAGCCTATTTCCACTCAGATTTCTTCTAGAAATATATATTCTTTACCCAAAGAGACTTTTGGGAAACAGCCCGTCTTTGTCCTCGAGTTTTTCCGTAAGACAAAGACGGTCTATCTCCTCGAGAAAGATCCAAACCCCGTGTTTCCTCAGGTAATACATGGGTTGTTTGTCGAGGAGGCAGACAGGCTATTTCCATTCCTTTGTTCGAACAAAGGAAAATAAATGGACAGTCTATCTCCCAGGGAAAAGGCCCGTCTATTTCCTAAGGAAACATGTGTCGCGGATCTTTCCGGTGGAAGTATGTCGTCTATTTCTGGAGGATATTGTTCGGGAAATAGATGGCCTGTTTGCTGAGTATCTCTCATGGTAATATTATTTCTATTACCGATGGAAATCCGGTGGAAAATATTCTGTCTATTTCCTAAATTCTTCCTGAGGTAATAGATGGGACGGAAATGGAATACAGTAGTTCTGGGCCCTATTTCCCACGGTAATATATTTTGATCGCCGCAGTGCTTATGTGCCTTGAGAAAAATTAAGTCTGACACCTTTTGGATGCGTTTAAAATGCTTCTTGAATCGAAACTTTGAATACAACCCACCCACATGGTCAACTTTCTTCACAATGTCACTGCCCTTGCAGGCGCGTTCACACTCACCAGAATCTTTGACTTCCAAGGGAACGTAGTCACTCTCAGCCAGAATCAAGTGTTCAATGGTGCCGCTATTGTCAGTTTTCCGGGGACCGCTGGAGCCCTCAACCAGGAGGTCAGGACAGAGAGGTCCCATCCATTTCCCGCCATTTATTTATTTTTGCAGTGGTTCATCGACCCAGAACCAGCCAACGATGGAACCTTTATCCTCCAAAATTGGCTGGGTCCGTTTTTCTCAGCCGCAGATGCTGGACAGGGAAATGGAGACCACTCTCCTGCTATCGCGGCGCCGTCGTCCAATGTAGGTTTGGCCACTGTGTTCAAAATGCGGACCGTGGGTTCTGGTCCACAAGTCAAGTAAGTTGTTCTTGTTGAATATGGCACTATTTATTGATTTTTTAGTTTCATACAGGCGTTGGGCAGCGAGACGTACGCCTTGACAGCGTGGTCCAGCCCGGACCCGACTCGGACTGATCCCACCACTCCAGTTCGTTTGATTTCTTCTTGTTGAATGCCGAAAAGTGCTTAGCTGTGAATGAAGTTAACTATGGAAAGACTCATGGTGCCGAATTCATTCATGCAAAGCTTCACAGTTCAACTTGGTACGTTTCACATTTCCAACTACCCATGCAACTTGAAGAAGTTCAATGCGCTTGTAGTGGTAACTCTGTGAAAGGCCAGGAAAATACCCGACCAAGGTATTTTAAATATTCGCAGATCCGATGATATGTTCCGCTGTTGTGTCATTTCTAACCACGAAACGTGGGGCAGATTCGTGTAGTTCATTATAATTTTTGGATATTCTTGGTTTTTTCGAAACCATTTTACATTTTGTTGCCGTCAGCCCTGATCAGTGGCAATATAGGGCAAGAATTTGGAACTTCCGGTCTTTAGCCGTCTTTAGTTGATGATTCCGAACTTGTATAGAATAGAACTAGCCACGGCTGATTATGCGCAGCAAATTTGAAGCGCCCACAAATATAAGCATTGGGTTTTGATCGTGGCTCTCGAGATAAAAATATCCAGCAAAGCGGGTGGCCAAGATCATGCATTTCATCTAGGTGCCAAAGAAGCGAGAACGAGAACACACCCCGTACGACTGCTCCACCTTGCTTCCCCGCTGAAAGCATTACGAGCACTATCTTGCCAGATTACGAGTCCTAAAGTTTACTTAGGTAATCGTTCTTTACCAATCTTTCCTACCCGCTTTTCTTCACATCATTCAGACAAAAAAGATTGACTCACTGTGGGATTACCGTTACTGTGGTTTTTTACGCAGGTGACCTTTCTTTAGTGTCCTTGATTGCGTTGAGGTTGCCAAGACCGGGAACCGACGTAATGACTGTGAGTCAGATTTCTGACCGTTTACTATTTGTTCATCTTGCTTACGGCGCCGCGTGAATGTCGGATTGTGAGTGATAGAATGGCTAAAGCGAGGTTGAGACAGGTGGGCATGTTTCAATCCGAAATGCAGGTGGACGAAGCGGGCTCTGGTTGAATGTAGTTACTTTAATGTAATAGCCATGTAGAATGGGCACTTGAATCATACCATGCTTTTGTGGGGAGTAGAACCCCGGTCCTTGAAGAATTTTTCATCGCCAATTGAAGTAAGGGTCGCACTGTGGCTAGGAAGGTTTACAGAACTTATTGTACTTTATGGATTTTCTGTGCTGTGGGGCATAGGTAAAAAAAAATGGCAGAGAACGATTTTGAGCATGCCGTTGTGGGGAACCTTGATACGTACCATCTCAACAATACTCAGTTTTTTTAATTATATCTCGTCTAATACAATTTGTAATTCTGTTTCTTCACCTAAATTCAACTTGACAAAATTGTAAATTGGGTTATCGACGGCTCAATGCGTCAATATACTCGGCCTTTTGTTACCTTTGGACGGTTTTTCTCGCACTGGGGCTCTGTCTGTAAGAGCTTTGGCTGTGAGTGAGTGGTCAGATCTTACATGTATTTTTATTACTTTGCTCCCAAATATACAGCCGTAATGACTGTAGAGGGACTCAGAAAAAAATTACGGTTATGGCTACGCTCAGCCATCGACCTTAAAGAACCGCAAAGTACCGTATACTGGGGAGCACTGTATAGCTATGATTTTCCACTCAGTGGTTGAACCCAGATGCAAAATCATAAGATCCAGTAACTTGGAGAAACCAGGTATGCTTGGCACGGGGCCATACTGGGTAGCGGCCTGTTCCCAAAACAAGAGCGCTATCTCTATTTTAATAAGAAAAAGGAGTGAGGTATTTTACTTTATTCTATCGCTTTTTAAAGTCCATTTTCCTCTACTCTGAATCCTCCAAATAAACGAAAGAAACGTGTCGCAGATGTCGTGAATCCAGCTATTTCTTTCTGGTAGTCGTACCACCATTTTCAGCGAGTTCAAGCCGCCTGCTACTCTTGGACTCCTTTTCCATCTGTGCTGCACTACAAATAGTCTGCACCTTGTGGCATATTTGAATCATTGTTGGGAGCTTATTTGCCGGGCCAAATTATCTTAAATCATAGATGTTCTTTCTGTAGCCAGCCGTTATACACGGTACAAGAATTAGTATTATGCACCAGGCCCTTAAGAAGCGACGCGCTGTTGTAGTGTGCTTGTCCTCCACGTGCCCGGTCACGGTGCTCCCCAGCGCTCCCCACGATTTCACCTCACCGTCTGCCGAACCTGCCACATTGGGTGCTATGAGGCGAGTTTCCCCTGGAGGGCTATCAGGGTGCGCGCCTCGTCCGCCCATCCGCTCTCTACCCAATCCAGTGTACATGAGTCATGTAGCATGACTCACCCTTGACCGCCAAGCCCTCCGAAGATCTCGCACACAAGTTGGAACAGGCTTTTGGTTGTGCTGTATCAACGACATATGGTGAATCCGCGGATCCGCAGCATGCGCTCGAGTCGCATGGGAGAACGATGAAAGCAAGATCCAGGTGCGGAGCGCGATTTATGCGTCGCGAAACTTTGCGGTGAACTGGGGGCACGCCAACTGAGCCCGAATTCTTATTGCGAAACTAGAAAACATCGACGGCTACTACCCCACCATAAGGCTGCCACCCCACCCACAAGGCTGCCAGTGCGTGAGTTGTTGCCATTACTTTTGGCTCCTCTACCGCGCGTATGCGTATGGTGTCTACTGGTGCGGCTATGTACGACTGCTACTCCGGGTACGCCCCCGCCCACGTCCACGTCCAGTTCGACTGGTCTGGGGACGCTACCCGGCTGCTCAACACCCGCGCCCACAGTCCCCACCCCAGGCCAAGCAGAGACAACCTACCCGCCGCATGCAAGTTGTATCGGGTCAGAAGGAGATCTTGTCGACTGTGGTAAGGACCTCCGCATCGGTATCGTGCCCATTCCACAGCACGTTGTGGTGACAAGTGCGTTCCGCGCCTGCCTGCCCGTCGTGCCGGACCGATCGACTTTGCACACATCGCATTTTCCAAGCCGCCCTTTATGTTGGTACTCCCTCAACAAATCAACACAGGCAGATGTCTTCGCGAAAATCATGGCGGCCACGCGGAATGCGTTGGACACGTGCATCTTCTTTCTTCTTTCCATCTTTTATTGGGTCTCTGTTTTGTTTGTGTTTTTATTCATGGTTGTATAGAGTTTTCGTGTACACACAAGTGTTCCTTCTTACATCTTTGTCCCATATTCTTGCGCCGCACTTCTCATTGTTTCTCATTTGTGTGTTTGATTACATATCTGCCTTCCTCCACAATACAACCTTCAACCTCTTCCAATTCTGTACCTTGAACACCCAACCCGTCATCCTATTTGCTGATTATTTTCTGAGCCGCTCACTTTATTTATTTCGCATACCGACCCGCATATTTATTATTCGCGTAGGGGCAGCGGGAAGAACTGGACGCAGGTGGGAGGGGCAGTGAGTTCCTTTTCTTCTTTCTTTGTGATTTTCTTTTTTTGGGAGGATTCATTTTGCGGAGACGGCGGAGAGTGTTGATGTAATCTCCAATTCAGGCGTAGCCCTTCTGACAAACCCAAATTTTATTGTACTTCCCTCCCCTTTGTTTTCAGTCGGCCTCAGTGGTTCACGCGTGTCCATTTCTTCTTCTTTTCTTTGACGCCAACCCCTCTCCTTTCATTCCTTCAACATACATTTCTGTTTCTCCCACTCCTCCCTGTGTCAACGACGTTGCTGAACTGCTACGCTTATGGCATTCTATTATCGCCTACATTTGATGACGTGGTTGCAGATGACCGCGTAAACGTTCTAAGTCATTGGCTGTGCTGTGGTTTGCTTGGCTGTTCTTACTTTTGTCCGATGGAAGCAGACATTGCAAAAAATTGGCAGTTGTCAACACCCTGTTAAGTCAGACTGGCTAATGCTGCCGAGTGAATCTCAGCTCATTACAAATGTTCTGTAGGGTGTGAGTTGCAGCGACTCGGAAGTTTGTAACTTTTTTTGTGAATAGTTTTCGTTTTAACCCGTCATTGTGTCGACATAACCAGCCGCTCCATAGTTTGGTCATAAGGTCAGGAGCCTTTACGTCGATCTAGTGGAGAGTCGGCACCAAGTGAGGTTCTGGAACTGGTGTTTAATTGATTTCTGACACGCTCGCAGGGGGGTCACCGATATTGATATCTTCAAGGGATCTCATTCTTCCATGACACCTCCTCCGTCTCGATGCACTTTGCGGTCGTTGCCGTATATCAACTGATTTTTTTTCATTGGCTGGCATGATGATTCTTGGGTCCGATGACACTTTTAAGTTGGAGGACGTGAAAAATGAACTATTGCGGAGACACCCATCACTGAGCAATTGCTTCACCCTCACAACTAGGATTTGGTTCGGCTGGCGCAGGTTTCCGGATGGTAAGTAAAATATCCAACCCTGCCACAACCCGTCCTGCTCTCATCAAACGCGTCGCTGACTTGCACGCAGTCGCACTCGAACTTTGAATCTATGGAACGATACCTTCTCTGTGAATCTAAACCTAACCACCACCGCACTCCTCTCGAGCTTCAAGATATTTGGCAAACTTGGCAACCACCTAAGCAACCAAGCCACTTCTGAGCCCCGCAATCATATAATTATTATCAGCCGCCCGGCCCATTCAGCCGTTGGATCAAACCTGGTCCACCCAGTTATCAAGATGGCTGGTCTCGCCGTACGGTACGCAGGACTGGAATATAATGTTGATTGCAAGAAAATGCTAAACACCTGATGCTGTTTTATATCCTAATGATCTCACACACCTTCCCTGAAGCTGTTGACACCGCGGCTCACCCGCTCTGAACAGACCTTTAACTTGGATTGTGCTGGCTGATTTTCCAACCCGGTATAAAAGGCCATGGAAAAGAGCTTAAAGACCCGGTGATGTACGTCGCACACCTACGAAAAATGATTTAGGGTGCGGTCCCCGTTTGAATCCGGGTCGGGTTATTATCGAGTAAGGTGCCCTTTTTCTGTTAGAATTCATCCCAACGGGGCTAAGTTGGCGAGCACAGGGGGAGGTAAACCAGCAACAATAGATCGTTTGTCCTCATAGGTACATGGTGGTACGGAGGCAAACGGATAGCGTACACAAAGGTAAAGCGATGGAATGTCATGGAAAGTTTACGTGAGACGGTCCGTGCCTCCGACGACGACCGCGGGCTCTTTGCTGCTCGCAAAACATTCCGGTCCAGCCCGGAATATTCCAACATTTGCTTTTCTCGTTGTTTGTTCTACCTGCCGATGCCGCCAGGCGGTATAATCTTAAATCAACCCGCTTTCTTGGGGCTTTCGCTTTCATACAAATGGTGTACACTGCATTCACCCTACTTATCTGAACCTGAATTTAATTTTGACAACTTGGATTGCTGTCCTTGCTGAATTTATAATTTAAACTTTGACAGTATGTTTGATGGGATCGAAACAGATTTTCAACCTACCTCCTACAAGCGCCAAATGGCCTGAGGTATGTTCAGGGCCCATTCTGCCACATAGAGGAGAATCTCATGAGTATTGCCAACAAATAATGTGAAGCACTGTCGACCCCCAAGGACTCGACTCGTACTGCCATGCGAAGCATTGGCCCACAAGCCAAGTGTTGCCTCTGCATCTGCCATGGTGGTACGTGTGAAAGAGAAGAAATGTCAATCCGTGTAGCCGAGCTCGTTATCTCACGCGCTGACAGTGACAATATTGATTCAGGCGCCGCGTATTACTGAACTCCTGCTGAAGATCCCAGCGAAGCCCGAGGCCACTTACTCCATGTCCAATCCCTTGCTCGTGTATGGAGGCCAAACCTTCGAGCAGCTGGCGAGCACCTCCGCCCACTCATGTAGATCCAGAGGCGGGTAGAATGCAAGGGGCTACCAAGATAAGATTCATACAGAAAAATATTTTCGCGGCTCAAACGACCCCTCCCTCCCTAGCCCAATAAGGAAATGTCTTCGTAGCCCCTTGGTAGAATGGCTGATCTCCCCACCGGGCCTAAACTATGAACGCCACACTGTCACAGTGTAGGGTTCCAGTGACGGGGATGGTGTGGTTTTGCGGATGACCATTGAACAAATTCAAGTAGTGGATGATCTGCACGGCAGCGGAAGGGCTTTAGACACCCTATCTGTCGGTTTTACAGACTGAGCGGCTGCAGTTTACTCGTCTGAAATGTGCTGAATTTTTTTTGGATTGGACTTAAAGAAGTGTTTCCCGCCTCCAAGGGGGCCCGTAAGATCCAGCTGACAAAAGCGAAAAATCGCATGCTGAGTTTTGGTAGTGGTGGATATATCCTTTTATTTACTCAGAACGGCAGCAAGATACAGAGCGCCAGATTCTGCGATCGTGCCGGTCAAAGCGACGAGACTTGCCATCAATGTGCGTGTTTTCAAAGAATTTGCTGCCCTGGTCGCAAATAAATGTCCACCCAGCTCGCAATTTTTTGACCTGAGTGCCATGGAAATTCCAGTTAAAACTGTCTGGGGGGGGGGTACATTATATATACTATACTTTAATAATCAATTTGACAGTCACGCGTCACGCGGGGGTCTGTCGAGGCCGAAATTTGGTGCTTGTCACGCGTCACCCAGGGCTCTGTCGAATTAAATTTTTTGTTTGTCACACCAAAATTGGCCAGTTGCGCACAAAAGCTTGATTTCGACGAATTTTCGGCTCCATTAGTCGAAATTTTCCGGTCGGTCACCCCAAATTTTGCGATTGTTGAATTGTCGAACTGGAATTTGTGGTCACGCGTCACCCCCCCTATCGAATTGATCGTTGAAGTACAGTACTCAACATGAACAACGAGTTTACAGAAGACAAACAGATAGTACTATTAGGGTGTTTATCCTTCCAGAGTCCTATATAAGATGTCGATTGAGCACAATACCATTCCAGAATGGTGAGTTCCTTCATGCTCTCCCTCCTATTTCCTTGTCTTGCTGGTTTCAGCAGGTGTTTCATCCTCCCACTCATGACCCTTCCCGTTCGGTGCCGACTCTTTCTCTATTTCCCGCTATTGAGCGGGACCGTGCCGTGTAATCCTACCTACCTACCTACCATGTAGATATCTAACTCTTAACTGCTCCTTATATACTCTATCCCCGCAGGATGCACGGCGCACAAGGCGCACACGACGCCCGCCACCCCCACGCTCACTCCAGCCCCAACGCCCACGCGCTCCGCTGGCGTTCCTCCAGCTCGCGTATCCTCCGCTTCACCTCAGCCGCCTCCTTCCCGCCCTTGCTCCCCACGCTAATGCGCTCCAACTGCGTCTGCGCCTGACGCAGCTCCGCTGCGAGATACGCCTGGCGCGCGGCGGGAAAGGACCCAGCGTCCGGCTCCGCGGCCGGGGGCACGGCGGCTGAGAATGGCTGGGGCCACGCGCCGCCGTTACCGGTATTGCCGTTGTTGTTATTATTATTATTGACGCTGGTGCTGCTCATGGGCGGGTGCCCCGCCAGCTCGACCGCATCGCGGTCCATCTCTGACGGCGGCGGTGCGGGGGTTTTGAATGTGAATGCGGATGCAGGCGCGGGCCCACCGAGGGTGCGGGGCGGCTGGGTCTTGAGCTGCCGCTCGCGCCAGCGCGCGCGGCGCAGGAAGAGGAGGCGGACGAGGGCGAGGGCGACGATGCCTGCGATGACGGCGAGGGAGACGCCGACCACGAGCCCTACAGGCGCGTCGTGTTCGTCGTCCGACTTGAGGTGCGGCCGGCCCGTCGCCTTACTATTGCCACTTTATCAATTGCCAAGAAGATTTGGAAAACGGAAGACGAACGCGGGCGCATCTGTCTCGATGGCGGTGTCGGGCGGTTTGTCCGTAGGCGGGAGGTCGACGGTGCGCGCGACGGGGGGCACGGTGAGAATCATGGCGGTCGCGGTTCAGGGACTCAGCCCGAGGTCAAGACGCAGAGGGAGGCCAGGAGGGTGAGATATATATACACGGAACGCTCATGAGAATCTCTTGGCAACAAGGCCAATCAACGCAGCCGCAAATAAACATGATCTTCAACGTCCATCTCCCGCGATTCGTCCCAGCGCGTCTCCCTTCTTCTGGATCTGTCTAGCATCGCTCGCTCGCCACTTAGGGCAACCTACGCCTCATCCAAATAATCAACGCATACGTATCTCCAACGATCCCCGTCATGCCCGCCCGGCCCTGTTCCGCAGCTCTTTTGTGTGTAGATTCGTTACCCCGCATCGATAACTTGTATGTAAGTAGGTCCAGATACACTGACAGGTCTCCTATCCATAGACACTGCCCTTGTACATCCGGCGTCTTAAAAAAAAACCCTCACCGTCCTGGCCTGCCGCCTATTCTTAGCAGGCTATTTCCGAGTTCCGCGCGCGTCGTTGCATCCTTAGCGCCGTCATCTCGCGTTCAAACGCCGGCTGCGCGTCTCATCCAATATATTATGTGGGTGCACCTCCCGCATATATATACAGGATTCATGGCACGCTTCCCCACCCTCCGCAGCATAACATAATATCCAGCGAGTCAGTATCCCAGATTTGCTTACACACAGTAGTAGTGCACCCAAGTAAGGACCCACGTTCCCGCCTTGCTTGCTTCCTTCCTTCCTTCCCGTCATTGACGCTGACATCTGCCAACAGACACGCGACACCTTCGAGCACGATAAGCGTGCAATACGAATCCAAGTCCCAAATATTTATGTGGTGTAATTTGACTCACCCTCGTCGTTCTCCGGAGCCGTCTTTAATCAGTAAAAGCGAAAGACCTTGTATGAATGGTTTTGGTGAAGTTGAGGCAACGCCCAGACGAGTGGCCGTAAAAAAAACTGCGGTGAAATCGAGGTGAAATACGCGTTGGGGGTTCGAAGAAGTGAGATTCGTAGTACAAGCACGACCGAGCAAGACCGTGGTAGGCTTGCAGAGAGGTACGTGACGGTCCTGCAGATCTAAGTAATTTCCGAGGGAGCGGGAGCGTCGTGAAACGGGAAGGTCCTGCGGAGGGTTCAGCAGATAGGATTCGTGTTGAAGCATCTGGCAATGAGTGTGGTGGTATTGGCATTGGGCTGGAAATTGGAACGCGCCGTTTGATTGATGGAAATTGAAATGGAACGCGGATTGTAATCGGGATTGCCATTGCGGAGGACATGCGACGGACGCAGGCGGCAAAGCAGATGGATTCTTCGAGATCCTGAGCTATCGGAGCGGACGTATGGGAGGTGGGATAGTATGCTATGCACCCAAAATAGCACGGAGGTAAGAGAATATCGGAGTGGAACCTTGCATTTGTTTGGAAATGATCAATTCCAGCCAAAAGTGGCGTTGCACGATTATCAGGGCAAGCGAAGCACGCGTACGACTT
This sequence comes from Mycena rebaudengoi, assembly GCA_029282285.1. NCBI lineage: Eukaryota > Fungi > Basidiomycota > Agaricomycetes > Agaricales > Mycenaceae > Mycena > Mycena rebaudengoi. Next base: position 749,428 of record JARJCX010000035.1, read on the forward strand.
CGGAAAAATTATCCGTTCTCTTAAGCAAATCTCTCGAATGTCATTGTACATGTTTGTTCAACAACCCCATTTGTGTATCCCCATTCCTATTCCTCCCCTCTGGCACTTCATTCATTGCTTTTCTGAGTCCCACGAGTGCGCAGTTTGCTTACAGCTATATTCCATTTCCAGCCACGGCGCTCCGAAAATACACCACAAGACCATACCTGCTGACCCGGGGCAGCTTTGCCGCAGTTCAACACGCCGCCATGAGTTGAGCACAAGACCTGCACCGCAGTTAAATAGAGTCAGATAGGGAATTGTCACGATGCTGCGGCCACGTATTCTTGGGTGACTTGCCGTGATATAAAGCCGCTGCCTTTCTGCATTCATTTGTTCTGGTCTGTACGCCCCCGTCCACCCAACTATTAATATTCCCCATCGCTCATTCTGTTTCCACATGGTACAAGAAAATCTTCAAGCACTTTCTCTTCAAATTCCCAAGCACAGTTGCACATTCGAAAGCCCCAACTTCCCCTTAGACTCACTCGCAGCCCCTGTTTGCTCAATTCGCATCCAAGCTGTGCTTTTCCGCGTCGACTCATGTGCATCCCATTGTGGTCCCAAGCTCTCTACTGAACAAGACTCAAAACTCAAGAGATCGTTCTTCGTGCTCAAACGCGCGCAACATTTTAAATCATTCACAAGATCGGAATTCTTCATATGCAGGCTTCACTACTGGCAGCGACACAGTGAGTTCTCCAATTGTACTTCATGATCCTTTCGCTTAATCTACCTCTGCGTTGCAGTAAATATCGAATGGGGATTCGAGTGTACCACCAAATTAACACAACTCACTCTTATTTTGGTGAGTGCTAGCCAATGCACTGAGTTTCCGCAATTTATGCCCGTGTTGACACGCACACAGGACTGCACACCTCGCCGCCCCTCCACGGGCTTGGACGTCCTCACGCAGCTCTTCAGACTCAGGTCTTTCGTTATAGCCACATGTTGTAGCCACATGTTATCTGGACTCAATATCTTGAATGTCTCGCAATAACCTGTCCCTTCATTTATCTAACTTAGTGCCACATTTTTTTTCAATTACTGGATCGAAGATAAAGCACGCCACTTCCCATTCTCCTCGAAGGAACCTTGCTTCCTGTCCCTGCAGCCCCGCAGCTCAATTGGTTCAGCGCAGTAAATTAACACCGACCATGTACTGTGCCGCAGGATAGACATAAAGTACAGGTAATTGTGGTGGTTTTTTCTTCAGGTATGGAGACCACACATATTCCCCCGAAATTTTGCAGGGATTGCGGCCTGCATCTATATGTCTGGTAAGCCTGATTTCTTAGTAGGAGTAATAGTGTCTGGAATAATATTATTCAGTTATCCACTCTGAATTATGCACTGCTAGACAGATTTCAAAGAGTACGCAGTTTCAAAGTTTATGACTGACAGCCATGGAAGTTGTCCATGATGAATTAACGCTTTATCAGGCACATTCACATATTTAAATTCGGAAATTTGCGTGTACATCTAAGTGTAATGAACCCCTGGTTTAAGTACCCTCATTTGTCTGAATCTTCGCTGTTGCCGGAGCGTAGCGAAGGCATATCTTGTCCGAGATAACAGTTCATTGCCACCGCGCTGCAACGTCTATGGGCATATGAATGCCTCAAATGCAGTCAATAAAAATTGTGGATGCTTTAATGGACGTTATGGTTCATTCAGGTAATGATTTGCACAACTGTTCACAGGGACACCGATCGCGAGCGTGTTTTCCGGAATTCGACCTGTGGGAAAGTTCACGTGCGGTCACGCCTTGATCACGGCAATCCAAGGTCAGGTAACCGGAGAGCGTCTGATCCATGGGAGGGTCGGGTCCGGTCGGGTCGGGTCGACCCGACCCAGGGGCTGTGTAGAGCCTAGGCCCTAGAATGTCTTGGCGACCCGACCCGACCCGACCCTCTACCTATTGTCTACAAACACTGCCGGAGGTAAGCTCGGGCCTGCGTTCTGTTGTACTTACCCAGATCTATTGTTTCTACTTTGTATAAATATGCTGCTTGCTATGGCTCGCCACTGTCTGAATCTATATGGACTTTCAGAAGATTTGTACTGCGCTCTCTTCGTCTCCTGCTGTCGCAAAGGCATTTCCCCACACCGATGTGGTGAAATACATCGAGCTCATCGGACTTCTCAAACCCACTCCAGCTCTTGCATATCTACAGCCTTCCCACCAGATTTCTGTCCCCCCTGCGACGTTGCCAGTCAATGTTCATGAGTTCCTGAAAGCATGCTTCTCCCTTGGCGACGAAACAGCTAAGCTGGCATGGGAGGTGTTTAGTGACCTTGCTTGGGCTTTCGCTCCATCTACGGAGGAACAGCGGGCAAGTTGCATTAAACATGTTCGCTTATTCCTGCTCCATGGACTTCCACTTCGAATTGGTACATCATTCAAATCAACGTGAATTGTTTTACTAATACAATCTTCAGGTGTCTATGCGCTCTGCCCACCAACTCGTGTTTGCCTAGATCCTGCTTGTCGGCAACAGCTGTTGTCGGACTCATCAACTCTCCGAGATCGAGAACTCGGAGAGCCTAGGGATCACCCAATCACAGTATTCACCCTTGATTTTGGAGCGGTTCCAGGGTATTCGACATCATGCTACTGCCGTAGTAAGTAATTTGATGTGCAATAAACACAGAGTTGACGCTTCAATTTAGACTGCCATACACGCTACTATCCCAGCTTCTATGTCCACGACAGCGCAACTACTCGCACATACTATGTATCCGACTTGATCTCCGAGTTCATCCACACTGCGGAGCATTTTTATCTGGCTGGCGACCTATGCGAGCTCTTCTCGAACATGATGGCTACGGCATGGTATGCAATATATTCTTTCGGGGATTATTTCTGATGGCGTGCTATTTAGGACCTCGGCCACAAACTGCGCGCGCATATATAATACAAGCATTTCAAACGATTCAGTCCAATCTTCCCTACCCACAGACTGGCAAACCAGCTTTGATCTAGTTGTAGAGGATGTCTGGAATGGGTTCTTCTCATATGCCCTTCTTCTTGACCACCACGAACGCAAGGAGCCATTAAAGGTGCAGCACAATGCCTCATCCCAACCAGAGCGCCTGCGACCGGCTCTTGAAGCCCGCAACATTCGGATGACCGGCACTGGGCAGGAAGAATGGAACCACGCCTGCCAAGGCTGCTGTTACATGTATCAGGTCAATGAAGGCCCTTGGTGTGCGTTCAATTGGATAATTCATTAATGGAATAAATATCTGACTTTTCATATAGTTTGTCTTCGTTCTACTGTTACCGATGGACTCACAATCGGACATCCTTGTTGCGCAGTTCAAGACTGCCAGAACCGTCTCCGTACCGTCAAGAACATGTTCTGCGAGGCGCATCAGACTCTCAAGAAGCAGTGCTGTGTGACGACTTGTGATGCAGAAGTGGATCCGGGGTTTCGGACCTGCACAAATGCAGAGCATCGCAATATCGAGCTCCGTCACTACGAGCGAGGGAAAGCCATGTTCCAACTCAAGAGCCTCCTTGAACGCCTCAAAGGATCCACTCTTTCGAGTTCACTTCCCGAAGTCGACTCACCTTCACCATCACGCATCTCAGCATCGAATAAGATTGTGGCAACCGGTGCCGACCTCCTCCCTCTACTATTTGAGGATGAAGAGCCTGAGCTCAATGCCGCCTTACCAAACCCAGCCGATGATGACGACGAGATCGAGATGACCAGTTGTGAGGGGAAATCTGCCAAGGGTAATAGGACTCTCCGTGCTCGTTTCACGTACACATAATGAGCAGCTCTGTGTGACATCCTGTGGGATAACTCTTGCTTGGGCTACATTCTTTGGGTCTGAAGCCCCCAACGGAGTTCGCGTGAGTGACTAATATTTACCTATTTACCGCCCAAGTTGTAAATTGAAAAATAAATATTGTAGGAGTTCTGGATGAAAAATTTTCCGACCAAACAATCGCTCCCGGGTGTTCTTTGGCACGACAACAATTGTAACATTGTCAAGATGCTTCGCAATGATACCGACGAATATCTACGGAATTATTTCGAAAACTGTGCCCTCCCTGTGGACGTCTTTCATTTCAAATCGAAACACAAGGAGGGGGATCTTGATTGTGGTGCTAACTGCAACCCGTACATATGGGAAGAACTTCGCACTGCTGATGGGAAGTGGCGCTTCAACTCATCTGCTGCTGAACAGACCAATGCTTGGTTCGGTGGGTTTCAGTCCATCGTTCGGGAAATGTCGGTGGAAAGGTACAACTTCTTTTTAGATGAGATGATCAAGCGCAGAAATAGGATTCTGGTGAAGGATTGGACGCAGGCGGATGAGGGTCTGTCTAGTTTTTTTGTCAACGTTGAAAACAGCAGCAGCTTGCATGGTTTTCCAGTCTGGATAGACATAGATGTCAAACCACGAGGCATCAGTGATGCCGATGTCCTGCATGAGAGCCGGATAGGCGGAAAATTGCATTTGCGGGTATGTTGAAACAGAGTGTTGTAAAATTACGGGTGGTTTCGCTTTCTGTTGAATTATTAGTACGAATAATCAGGGTGAAAACGAAAGAGCTCGCCTTATGGTAGATGACGACTTCAAATGAACGTTTGGCAATCTCATCGAGTTTTTGACGAGAAATCTTCAAGGTGTCGACCTCCTGCTTTTCCAACATTGCATTCTGATGCTTCGCAGCCCAGGTATTTGACATTGGTCGAGCTAATGAAGGACGGCCTCGAACAGCGGGGGTGCGACTTCCCCCAGCCTCACCACCACCAACCGGTACATTTGGAGCTTGTGGCTGGACAGGTGGCACCGTCGGTGCAGCGGGGGGAAGTGCCGGAACAGGTGCTGGAGCTCCAGCTGGGGGATTGGGAATGTGGGCAGTTTCGACAGAAGAAACACTATGGGTTTTGCAAGAATCATGGTAGGCCCCTGTAGCTTCCGCAATATGAGCCGCATCATTGCAACAACCCTTGCACATATATTCAATGCATTTACGTGCACCTTGTTTCGCTCCCGTATGTCCCTTATTAGTGCATCCCACTGCATGGCAAGTGATCGGCCCAGCAGGAGGTTCAGGAGGAACTGGTGGTGCAAAGCGAAGTGGCGCATTACGAGACAGGTCCGGGATCACATATCCTAACTGGCTATAAGTGACACGAATTAAAAGATGGCTGGCGTCGCTGAAGACGTAGGCAGGTGTGAGGTATTGCGATGCAAAACAGCTCTTGCACTGTGAATGTGTCTCAGTAATTAAATTTTGTGAACATTAAAAAGCGGACATACAGTCTGGCAGATTGTTCCACGGCGCTCTGGATTATTACTACCTTCGTGGACTCGGAGCCGGCCCATTGGGCTTGAGCATTGTGGGCACACATGCACTTGGTTGACGACTGGGTCTGGAGCGTTGTTGGGCTGAGCGTTCATGGCAAAGGAGGCTCTGAAAGAACGATGATTTGCTGCGACTCAAATACCTCAAGGGCATTCAAAGCAATGTCAAAGATGATCTTAAAATGGAGGTGAACGGTAAAGCGTTCTCAAAATCGATGGATATTGAGTGTGAATGGATACGGGCTGCATTGCCAGCTAATGTGCCAAAGCAGGAGTGGTCAAAGTCAAAGCGAGCCGAAAGCATTCACATTTTATTGTGGTATAAAGCACATAAGAACAGTTAAAGAGCACATTGAGTACCATCAGGAAAAACACAAAGTGGCCTTGTCAACCGATAGAAACCACCAGTGTCTAAAAATGCCGATGAGCTAGGATGAGCTCATGTCTTGATTCTCCAGAGTGTAAAGGCATTGAATTGGATTGATAGCATGCCAGCATGGGCAACAAGTAGTGCTCGACGAGACGTGGAGACACAGAAGGGAAGATGCTAGCCAAGACGACTGGGAGGTAACTGCACCGCGTGAGGAGGATCCAGAAGATGTTTGTCCATGCTTGACACTGGGTCGGGTCGGGCCGCGCTGACACATATTGATGGGCCTGGGCCTAGACCGGGTCGGGTCGGGTCGCCCCGACCGGGCCCGACCCTCCCATATCTCCGACTTTCTGGGTAACCGACCTGCCAGATTCAGACTAGGAATAACCCTAGTCTCTGATTTCAAGATTGAATCACCTCCACCATTCAGATCCTATTCAAACTCCTCCGTTGTTTCCCGTTCTCGCATGCACCTCCGTCTAGCCGCCGCCTCTCCCCAAATTTCAATTCTGTGCTGATGAATTCGCTGTGCTGACGCTGCTGTGCGTAGCGTTTCCTGCCTTAAGGATTGAACACATCGAACTCTCGTTTCGGGCCATTAGTAGGCCACCTTTGTTACATCGTCAGGGAAAGTTTCTCACCCCGTTCCTCAGATCATTACACGCGCTGATATGTTGATATCAAAGTCCACTATTTCTGGATCGCTGCGGTAAATTTAGGCGGGTGAAAGTGCGTGGCTAGGGAACTCACCTGATGTAAGAACGTTCCAAAGACGATTAGTTGCCGATGGGCCTCGGGTTCGGGAATCATCGAATATAGAATTGACTTCAAACCAATTTCGTCCGTGATGGCGCGGCTTCCAGCAATCAAATTGACCAAAGAAGTTGTGCGAGTAGGTCTACTACTGATTTCTCCAAATGGTTGTATTGCGCGAGGGTGTGGGCCTTCTCCGTCCACTGCAGTCCCCTCAATCAAAATATCACGTTGAAATTTGACCATGGCGTCAAGAAGATCTTCTACTGCGATTCCATCTGTCAAATCAACCAGAACCCTGCCCAATGATACAATCAACCAGAAAATTTTACAAGTACGTCTTCAAGATGGTTTCCCCACATACAGCATAAAGATCGTCCTTATTGTCAAATCTATTGCTCTGAGGATCTCCCATCTTCCTCCGTCACTACAACACTCTCATTTACTATGCACACTCCTTTTAAACAGTTCACCATCCTCACGGTCATCGCACAGCTCCCACAACTCTCTCTCTCAACCTGGACGCCAGGCAAAGCAGCTCAGATCAACTTCTATATCGGTGGTACATGTACGGCGTACTCCAATGAAGCGACGTCCTGGTGGATCTCGTCGCCCTTGGTAGGCGGCAGTGGAGCGATCACAGGGGCAGAGTGTTTCCTCTTGGGTATGCACGGGGACTTGATGACAGGCATTAACACTGCCATGATGTGGGAGGAAAGCACAGCGAGCGATACTGTCGAACCCGACCAAGCGAATGGCTGGTGCATGTTCTGGGACGGATTCGATTGTACGGGGAACGAACTATCCTCAGTCTACGTCCCGGCAGGAGCCGAGGGGGCGCCCTGCGAGCCTGCGCGGAGCAAGGATGGATTTCTGTGGAAGAGCGGTAAATGTGGGATCCACCATCGACGAGTTCAGTACTGTGGCTGACGCCCTGATTCTCTAGGCTTCATCGATGCAACCACTATGCCGGCCCCGCCCCGTACTTCGGCTCTGACGTCGACTCCGTAAGTGTTTGTTGAGACCCGCCTCTCGATATTTACAGTAATGCTTTTCCACGTTATGCTGACCATATAAACAGAACCACTCCCCCAACATTGCCATCCACTACATCTTTGTCAACTTCGTGAGTGTTGATTTGAGACCCTGCTGTGGACGCTCGTCATGGATGCTGAGCATGTGCACAGAATTGGCCACACTTCCCCAACATCGTCATCCAGCACATCACTCTCGTGAGTGCTTTTGCTTGAGATATGGTGGTAAACACCCGCGATTGGATATCTTGGACCTAACCATTCGCACAGAGCGCCAACATCATCTCACGCCTCCACCACCATAACATCCTCAGCATCACCGCCAGGCTATTCATCCAGTATCTCGGCGAGCTTGGAATCTGCCTCAACGCCGCCACAATCAAAGACTCGTACTACAAAGTATGTATAGATCCTCATCTGTTTTGGTTGTATCTAAAACATTTGTGCAGAAGAAGAAACTCCCTCTCCTCCGCTACGATTGCCGGCGTCATAGCTGGTGCTGTTTCACTGGTTGTAGTCGCCATCCTACTCGCCTTCTGTATTTGGCGTCGAGGACGAAAGAAACCCGAGGCGATCCTCCCATACCTGCTTGTGTCGGAACAACACGGACAGGAGGCACAGCGCGGATTCCCGGCGCTGTCAGAGAAATCAAAAGGGAGCGGGGTGGGCACAGAGCCTGACTTGCAGCCACGCTCTCCGACTCCGGGTGAACGGCGCCGCCATCAGTCCCTAGTCGCAAACGAGCTCCGTGCACTCCGTGAGGAGATGGAGCGGCTCAACAGCGCCATGACTAGCGGGGACGGAAACGACGCGCGTATCAGGGCCTTGGAGCGCGAGTTGCAGTCATATGCGGACGCCGAACGGCTGGACCCTTCGCTTCCAGGATACCTGGATTGACGGCGCTACTTGGAAAAAACAGTTTCAAGTATGTGCTATCCGCTCAATACCCGCTGTCGAGATATAATTTCGGGTCTAATTGAATGGAACCGAGTAGCAGAATGGTGTCTCTGATGTAACAGAGATGATCGTTCGCACTGCAAATTTACAATTCTTTCCCGTCTCCGATCTCTCATCGGAACATCACCCGTCGTCTGCACCATTCAGAAATACTTACCTGCTATCCCCACCCAGACTTTCTTTTCTGATTTTTTTTCCACTTTCAAGAGTCTCTAACTAATCTTGAGAACTTGATTGAATTGGTCTTCAGGGAGACTACAGTAACCCCACCCGAAAACTTTCCCGCAGCCGACCTTGTTTCATTTTCCCTGTCAGACTCCCCACTTCCATTCGATCAGATGGACAACAGGCTATCGCCGCGATGTCCTCAGCTCACTAACATGTTGTGTCCATTTGCTCGTATAACTACAATCTCTGCTTGTTTGACGCTGGGTCTGGGCTTCTCAAACCGCGGTCAAAGTTTCAGGCGCATATAAGGTTTGATGCTCCCTGTCTGATGGGAGCTGTTCAGATCTGCTCGGATCTGCGAACATTATTCCCACTCTGATCACATCGGCGATTTCCGCAACTCACTCTCAAATGTGAAGAAATGAGTTTGAAGAGTTCAGGAGGCTGGCATGCGGTCGCAATTTTTTGAAATTAAAATTATTTCGTCGACTAAACCAGTTCATTTTCCATTTCTACATCGCCAAAGGGCGGACACATAGGTGCCACGTGAACCGAAAGTATGAGCCACATACCAGACCCAGCTGGGCACCAGAAGTGGATCAGCTGGACCCAGCTGTAGTCGCCTATAGCTCTACAGTGGACCTAGGTTGGGCTGGCCACCAGCTGTTTGCGGAGGATGGATACATCTGAGTTCGCATGTAGTTCAAAATGATATTTTTCTTTCTTTTTTACTTTGCCAAAATTGGATGAATATAGACGTCCGGGTTACAATTCTAAGCAACCTGCTCCTCTACGTTACTGTCGGGCTCAGCAGAAGCAGGCTGGGCCGACGTTGCTGCATTCACTGCATTCACATCATCGGCATCGATCACATCATCGACCTTCTGCTGAAACTCGTCGGTGTTCTCCTTCAGGGTGTAATTGTCGACACCATGCTCCTTTCGGTCCCCAGTAAGAATATGGCGAAAGGCCCTGGAGGAAACTAAGTAAGGGTTAAGCTTGAAAGAGAGAATGGTGTACCTGATAATCTTGCTGTCGTCACCAGCGGCTTTGTTGCGAATGGCCTCAAGATCATCGTCAATGCTGTCCCAGAATTTGGAACTCGAGTCCCTGTGATACACTTGACGCTGCAAGAAATGAGAGCAGGACCTAAAAGCAAGTGGCATTACTTACCATGAGGGCAACGCGCGCGCAGAGTGTGACATTCACAGTGCATTGAGTCCCTTCGACGAAGGCTTGAGTGAGTTGAAATATGTTTTGGTGTTGACTGCCGGGTGCGGGTTGGCCTCTTTTCTCCTTCTTGTTGACCTTGAGACTCGTTTCGATCTGTGCAACAATTAACTTCCGAGTGAGACAAGTCCAAAAGAGCTCACGGCTTTCTTGAACTTCGACCGCAGTTGAGTCAATACATATTGCGCCGCTTTGATGACTTTAGCCCAATCATCGGCATTATCTTCGATTCCGGGTGGAAGATCGAACCGATACTTCTTCAGAATGGCCTAAAGCGAAGATTCAGCGGGGGAGAAAGACAGATGGGAACACACGCACGAGAAGAAGGGTGGTGGGAGTCGTTCCTTTGTACGCGCTGATTTTACTGGATAAAAGGACGGCCGTACCATATGTATAGAGGTTTTTCTGGACAGAATATTAGCTGCCGTATTGGAAATAGATGAAAAGTGCTTACAGTCAAGGCCTCGGAAACGCTGTACTGTGGAGTGGCGGCCACAATTGCTTTGACAATGTTCTCGATGGCAAATACATTGGCAAGAAGCTTCGCATCACGAAGAGAGGGCGGATCCTAGAAAGGCCTTAAGAAGTCCCAAGGACAATGAGCGAAAGGGAAGTTTACATTCACCATAACGGCCACTTCTGCCTTCTGGTCCGTGCGAAGCCTTTTCCTGTCTGCGTAGCGGTTGGCGGCCTCGACAATATTTTTATTAGCAGCCACGTTGGCCGAGATAGCTGGACCATCGCCAGTGTTGCCGTCGCCCTCGTTGTCAGAGGTGTTGTCGTTCATTTGGCTGTGGGTACATTTCTCGGGAGCCACGGGAGAGCATTGAGACATGGCGTCAAATATATCCCTAAGAGGGTCAACGGGAGTGCTTGCGCAAGACATTGAGGGCAGAAGGGAAAGACTGTCGTCGAAGGCAGAAATGACGGGGCTTTTATTCAGGTCGCGCGTCTTTGTTCATCCTGTTTGACCCAAAGTTTCGGGGATGAACGAGGTTTGGTCGGCCATGTCGGAGTCCGTCAGGTGTATCAAGGAGACCGCTTGAGGTTAAATGTCGCCAAAAGTGAGTGGAAAGTTTCGGGAGGCGTGTCATGGAAACGGCTTGAGATTCCAGAGCTTATTTGCCACTCTTTCCAATGCCGCCAAAAGGGAGTGGAAAACTTCGAGAGGAAGGTAAGGCCAAGAAGTCTGGGTCTAAAGCTCTCCGGTTGAGGACTCCCGTAGATTTCTTGTACAACGAGGATCGGTCAAAAGTCAAATGCAAAGCTTGTGCAATGGGCTGGATTGTGGCGAAAAGTGCGGCGAAGCATTTGACTACTCCGGAACACTTGAAGGCAGTGAAAGCCGCAGAGGAAGCTAACTTGAGGAAATTGGCACTGGCGAAGGAGAGGCTTGAAGACTCTGCGATTCAGGCGTACCGCACCGCCAGCTTCACACCACAACATCCAAGTGGTCCAACTGCAAGTGGCTCTTCCACAGCTGTGAGGAACGAGACAGAAATAGAGATGTGGGCAGACTACGAGATGAATGGCGCTCGTTTTGACGCTGGGGAAGAACCTGAAGATCAACGTGCTCGTTGGGAACAACTTGGACGAGAGGCCGATTCTTTTGGCCTCTGGGATCCCGGGGCGGCGGCGAGGCGGCTGGGTTTCGGAGACGAGAACCTGGACATTGCTGAGGACGAGGAAGAAGACTTCTTGGCCGAGATTATGCGTAAAGCAGGTGAGCGTCAAATTCATGTTGGTTTCGTGTCACATGACAAAGCGGAAGTCACTTCCGCTTTCCACTTTCGGAATGTCCATCTGCCGACTGGTGGGCTTGAGCACACGGGCGTGACCAGCCTTCGTTCCATTAAATCGGTATTAACTAGTAGTCAAATGACAGGTTTAGATGCCCCTGAGCCCGAAGAAATTCAAGACGATGGAGAGAATGGCAAGTCCTCTGAGTCGGACTCCCAATGGTTTCCTTATCCGTCGAGAATGGTATGTGATCTTCTGTTAGGCTATGCATGCTAATAAATGGTTTTATATGCCAAGCTTTTTCTTCTTGACACCTTGGACAATTTAGCCCGGCTACGAATCTCAAGCTCATGGATGCGCGTATTTCTCTGGATTCTGAAAGAAGCCCATTGCAAGGACGTGCCGTCCTTCGACAGACTTCGTCAAGTACAGAAGAAAATACGCTCTCAATGTGGAATTCCATCAATACCCTGCAAATCCGTCCAGGGTAATGTTTTTTTCATGAATGACCCAAGAGCAATTGTCGCAAAGGTGATACCTCGCAATTGATCTATGCATCATAATAATTAGATTCGAATAGGACTGGTCAAATCCCACAACACGAAAACTCATTCATGTATATCCAGAAATCCCTGAGGATGGTATAATTCGTGAAATTTGGCATGCTCAGAAGTGGCGCAAATCGATGGACCTGGACATTCTAAGCCCAATGTATGATGCTGGTGCCTCCCATTATTATGTCAATGAAGTTGCGCGCCTCAAAAATGGGAACTTTGTCATTCCCATCCTTTGGATCATGTTCCGTAGCCGTCTTTACGCAGATGCATTCTCTATTTCATTTGATGATCAGGTTGGTTCGAACATCCACCTTCTTTCTTTCCGCCCAGCTGACAACATTTGATCAGCAGAAAGCCACTGTTATCAACGACAAGACATCTCTTATATGTGCTGCCGACTTGCAAGACAATTATTATGATCTAGAGCATACTGGGAAAATTCCAAAGTGGTCGGGTGAGCCATTGTTGCATAACTTGTGTTGTAAAGCCGACGAATGATTTTAGAGCTGTCCATCGAGGCTGGCCATCCTGATCGCATGCCTAACCCCAAACGCGTAATTGCAAATGGTGATCCATTGTACTGCAGTTTCGTGGATTATTTCGGTGATGATGTATCTGGTAACCGATCGAAATCCTGGAACAAACACTGGAATGCGTATCTTACCCATCGAAATCTCCCTCGAAGTCTTCTTCAACAAGAATTCCATATGTACTTTATTTCAACCTCGCCTAATGCCAGTATTTCGGAGCAGTTCATTGAGTTCAAGGCCGCCGTTGAGTAAGTTGTCAATTTCTCGTTTTGTACTATACCAGACTGACAGTGGCGCAGAAAAACCCACAACAACCCGGTTCGTGTTCAGGATGAAACTGGGATGACAACTTGTTTCTGCATCCATGTGAATGCGGGGCCGTCTGATAATCCAATGCAAAGCGAAATCTCAGCTCACATTGGGGGAAAGGGTAATCATTTTTGCGGTAAGTGCGAGGTCGGAGGTACCCAGAAGGAAAAGGAAATGAACAACGGTTATCATGCGCTCTTTGAGGTAATTCAACAGTCGTATCTCATCTGAAAGGTCCTACACTCACACATTTTTATTAACCTTATAGTGCGGTGTTCCTCGCACGAAAGAAAAAATTCTGCAGGAACTCGAAAAACAAGTTCAATTGGCATGTACAGGGGTTGCAAAGCACGTCAAGGACTTGCAGACAGATACGGGCATCAAGGATGTATACACCCAATATTGGATTGACGACTTGATTGCCCGTTTCAAGGGATTCAAGAAGGAGGACCCCAATCGTTCCGACCAGGAAATCAAGGAGGAGCTTATTGAATGGACTGTTGAAAATCGTGACAAGATATACAGCGGGTTTCTGACGATGAAAGGTGTGAATATAATCATTTAACATGTCTGTGGTGGCTCACCTACACTAGGCTTTGACCCGACAAAGGATACACCGGTTGAGCTTCTCCATACAATATTGCTCGGCATTATCAAATATATCTGGCACGTTTCGCACACGGCGTGGTCTCCGGAAAAGAAACAGACTTATGCTCGTCGCCTGCAGTCCACGGAGACTGACGGGCTGTCTATCCATGCTATCAGAGCGAACTACATTATGCAATATGCTGGTTCTCTGATTGGACGCCAATTCAAAACGATTGCTCAGACAAATGTATTCCATGTTCGGGGGCTTGTTACAGATGACCAATTCACCGCTTGGAAAGCTGCGGGAGAGCTTTCGGCACTACTCTGGTTCACAGAGATTCGAAATCTTGCGGAATATCGGGTACTCTATTCCAAACTTTCTGAGTTCGCCTTTCTGACATTCATCTTTAGCTTGATCTCCAAGTGGCAGTTGCGAATGTTCTGGATGCATTTGCAACCATCGACCCATCAAAGATGGTCACGAAGATAAAGTATCATTTACTTCCTCACATCGAAGAAGATGTCGTGGAGTTTGGTCCTCTCATTGGAATGATCACGGAGATTTACGAATGTTTTAATGGCGTATTTCGCTTTTGCTCCATTCTTTCCAACCACCTTGCGCCAAGCCGAGATATTGCGATCCAGTTAGGCGATCAGGAGGGCCTCAAGCATCGTCTAACGGGTGGGTGGTGGGATTGTGGAGCAGACATCAACTGGAAGCGAGCTGGCCCTGGCGTCCGGCATTTTATGGCAGACCATCCAATTCTTCAAAAATTACTTGGATGGAGCGAGAGCAAAGCCTTAGTTCATGGTCAGTTACATTAACTATTAACTTCAGCTTCTCATATTTTTACCCAGGAGACTTCAAACTTGTGGCGTTACCTCGGGGTAAAAAGGAGCGAACACAGCTCACATTCCAAGAAACTGGTGCAAGACGTGCACTTAATTTTGGTGATTACCCAGCCGATTCCCTTTGGAAAAAATGTAAGCATGTTGTGAGCGAGTCGTTGGATGAATGTTTTGTGGGGTCCTGGGCTTTTGCGCAGTCCGCTACTGACGACTCAGAGGTGAGGCAATCATTAATTTATATAATTGTGTTTGTTCTAAACCTGCATCAGCACTCCGCTGTAATATCTGGGCGAATCACGGAAATACTGTGCGCGGTCTCAGATCTGTCTGTTGTAGTTCTTCTCGAAGTCTTTCAAGTTCTCTCAAGTCGGGACCCGGTATACGGAATGCCAGTTCTGGTTCGCCGAAATTCGGAGACCACTTTTATGATTATTCCATCGAAGGTTTGTTCGCTTTTTTTGTATGCTGCTGGTCCCTCATAACTGATTTTTGGGCATAGAATCTGAAATTCAAATTCAATGTGCAGCATGATTGCTACACTGCAAAATGCGAAGCGACAGGCGTGCGGCCCCGGATTCAGGAACGTGTTGAATCTGACAAGTCAGAGATTTTCATTGTCCACAAGGCCCTTGACCGTTTCATTATCAATTCACACGCATTTCATAATGCACATCTTCTACGCGCCACACTTCCCCGCGACCTACTTGCCCCCATTCCACTTTTTGCGGACCGGAGAGCAAAACATGACGAGTTGGCAGCCGAACTTCGTAATAAGCGTGCCACCAAGGCCTCAAGAAAGCGAAAACGCGCCGACGAGGAGAGCGATCAGGACGATGAAACAGCTGAAGGGAGAAAACCACGTCGCAAACGCACGAAAAAACGAGGGCCGAAACCCCCAAATTTACCGTCACAGGCTGGGTCCATGGTCGCCAATAGAGCAAAGCGCACAATAACCCAGACTGAGAGGGCGAGGGCTGCGCAGGATGAGGATACGGACTCTCGGGGAGGTTCAGACGAGGAGGATTGTCAATCGGTGTGGAGTGAAGGCAGTTCCGATTAAATATATATATTATTATTCATCTGTTGTCCATATTGTACAGTTATGTGTCGGCTATGTGGAGACCTATGTGTGGTCGGCTGGATATTTGGCTGGAGGATCCAGCTGGACCCAGCTGGTGGCGAGCTGGAACCATATTTAGCCCCAGCTGTCCCCCAGATGGGCGTGTCAGGTGCTGCCCATGTGCGGTCACTTTGGCGGTGTAGGACTCAACAAAGTCCCGTGAGAACGTGCGTCAGAGTAGTTGCTCTTATCGCCCTCCACCAACTGCCTCAGTCATCGTCGTGCCGTCCGCACCTCCCCTTGGCCTCCCCGCACGCCTCCCTACGTGCCCCTAACGCGCTCGGCAACGTTCGGCACGGTACCGCCGTGCCGCACTGTGTGGCGCTGTGTGGCGCCGGTCTCGCTTTGACTCCATTCTCCATTCTTAACGACGATTCGCGGGTTCTGTACACCCCCTCCATCCCTAACCCACCCGTCCTCTTCTGCTGCTCCCACCCGCGGCCCTGCTACGATGATCGTCTGGCTTTGCCCGTTCTCAGTACTCTGAGCTCTCAGGCGCTCTCCTTCTGTCCCATTCCTGCCCCTCCCTGTCATTCTGCCTCCAGGACTCGACGCTGGTTGGATGTGCGCTCCCAGACACCATCCCTCAAGTTGCGGACGCAGTGTACACCGCCGGATTGTTCTCAACTGAAGTTCCTGTGCTCGTTTGGTAGAGATCTGTCCGGTTCCGTGTGCATGATACCTCGGGTTCAATCGTCTGCGTGTTATCGGACCACTCCTCTGCTCAGATGCTCCTGCCTTCTTGCCACACGTCCCAGTTGTCGCGATCTGCCCATCGGGGCCGTCGCTCTACGCTACCTATCCCTAGTTAATACCGAATCGATGGGCATCACCATGCGACATCTACCCGCGTCGGATGGCGCCGACTCGTCCTTTTTTCCTTTCTCTACTGCTCCCCCTTCTTCTCCCGCTTGCCTTTGATATTCGTCTCCATTTGACCCCATTTATCTCATCTGCCTTCCGCCTGCTTTCCCCGCCTTCCCATCCTCCCCTCTAACTTGCGACGTGGCGCATCAAAGCGTCATCATCCCGTCGCTTTTGACCTTCTTCGCACATGTTCTTCTACTGCACCTATCCCCACTCAAGATGTGCACCTATCCCCACATCTTGAGGAAAGGGTGCATTACTCTAAATCAAAATGATGTGATGCGCCACCGGAGTCCGGATCAGCCTCGGATTAGATCAGCACCTGAGCATGGTGCTATGATCTATCATGGGCTTCTAGCTAGAAGTGATTCGTGATGTATAAACGCCTCTAGCTAGAGGCCTGATTTGATACATCAGATCAGGGTTTCCAATGGAAATGACAGCGCACCTGCCATAAATAGTCGGCGACGTCCTCAGGGTCGCCGCCATCGTCAACGACGATGAGCTCGATGGAGGCTCAAAGGGGTAATATCCACATTTAGTAATGGCTCTAAAAATACATGCACGTCATTCCAAAGCTACTACAGTACTACTGTCTACCTGCTCGCCTATATCACGGGTGCCGTGTTGCAGGTACGGCTTGCGCACGGCTGCGTGAGGACACACCCATGTGGGCACGCCGTGGGCAGAGATACGCGCCGCCACCATGCACGTTTTTTGCTGCCCGCCGGTATTGCTGCTGCTTGGGGCGTACATACTCGCGGGCGGGAGCGGGGGCTCATGGACATGCGCCGTCACCGCGCGTGCGCCTTGCTCATCCTGCGCGTCGGTATCGCCGGCGGGCGCTTGACGATACGTGTGGGCAGCAGATACGTCTGGCGGCGGCGCAGGCGCAGGCTTTGGGATGTGTATGTACACGTCTTGTAGATGCCTGTTGGCGCCACCCGCGTCTTGCTGCCTGCTGTCGTTTCCTCGGCTGCTATGCTGGGGGGTGCTTTTGAGCGACAAAAAAGGGGCGGGGGCAGGAGCGGCGCGACGTCCACGAGGATAGAGGCGGAGCCAGGCTGCTGGTGCGTCCGGGTGTGCTTTGGTGGACGGGGCGGCGAGTGGAGTGCGAGCCGATCTGGGCTGCGCTGCTCGGGCGGGGTGTGGTGCGCTATGCGAGCGCCGGGATCTTGATCGTGGGGTGTCGCCAATGTGGGGTCGCGGCGCGTCGGTGTCAGTGTCCTGCTTGTGGTCTCCCATGCGTGCGTACATACGGCGAACACTTGAAGTTGTGGGGTGTGTCGAGTCTACGGGGGTCTCGGCGCAGCGCAAAGCAAATGGAGGGAAGGTGGTGGATGCGCGGTTCGGCCCTCGCGCGTGAATAGAGTGCGGGTGCAGCGGGGGGATGCGGTGCTCGTTTGTCCAGACCGCGCACACTTGGCAGCCGGTATGCCCGTCGGCATGGGCTTCTGCACGGCGACGAACGCCTGCATGCTTTCACTCGGTGTGAGCACTGTGGGAAACGCCTGCGCGAACGGCGCAACCTGGTCGACGGCCGTGGTCCGCCACGACGCCTAGTAGAGCTCCTCGACGGGCTGGACGTGCACGAGCGTGCCGGTGAAGTACCATATCTTGCTTCCGCTGTCAACGCGCAGTCGTGGAACGTGGCGGTCAGGAGGAAGCGCCCGTCCGGCGACGAGGCGCAGTACGACGTATTGGGGGCGTCGATGGTGCAGACCTTGGAGAAGGTGGGGCGGTCGAAGATGTCGGTTTTGCAGGCCAGACTGCCAAACCCTGCAAGGGCGATGAGCCGGCCTTGCGGGGTGAAGGGGATGAAGTTGTGCGAAGAGGCGCTGAAGTCGTATATAGTCCGTACACGCCGGTCGAAGAGCATGGTCTTCGCAGGCCTGACTGGGCATTCGATCAGTAGGCGCAATTGTTAGGTACCCTTGACACTCACATCCGTACACGACATCAAAGTCTTCGGACTCCACGCGAAAGCGAAATCTTCGATGGGGCCCTCCTTATCAAGTGGGGCGTGGGTACGTCGAGCCTGCACGGCTCACTCAAGGTGGCTGGAGCGTCTCCAGCATTGAGGAATGATGGCGCCCTCCTCTCGATGAGTGTGTCGGCGTCGTCGTAACCTGAGTAGCGCGCCGCGCTCGATATTGTTCACGGGTTAGTGTATTTTCCGGGGGTAGAAATACACCGTTTTCCTGCTGATAGAGTGAGCAAGATGGTCGAGCACAGAAAGGCGGGCAGTGTGGCACGCAGCATGACGCGAAATGAGCAGGATTGTGGCTATCCATAGGACTATGGTCAGCCCAGCGGATGGCCGCCATGCTCGTTTCGGGGGTAAAAAGAAAGGATAAAAGATAGAGAGAAAACCCACAGAACGTTGCACTGATTCTTAAGGGTAGCGGCGGTGGGAATGAGGAGAGCAATCAGCTCATGGTGGTCGGAAGAAAGAGTGTCACAGTGTGATGCGCTCCACAAACAACGCCACTTTACTGATCAGAAACACAGAGAATTGTTTCATTTAGCGCAACGAAAGCTCCGATACAAAATGTGAGTAGAGGGATCTACTCAGAATTGAAGGCCGTTCATTTTGGCAGTGACACGTTCACCATATTCCGCTTTGTGAAAAACGGCAGAAAATAGGAAATGGATTTGTGCGGGGCCGACAGTGCAATAATAAGCCGTTACAGGGTCGTTAAGGGGGGTATATATAACCCAGGAACTCTATGGATCAGCTATTTCGCAGAATTCTCATAGTGGGAGAGTATGGGGAGGATATAGATTTTGGAATAATATAAAACACGGTATAGGAGACGTGTCCTGCTTGTAAATCCAAATCTGCTTCGGCGAAAGATGATTAATTTCGTCCCAGAAACGATTCAGACAAAAAAGCACCCAGAATAACGGGGGTCAAAAATCAGGAATAACATAATGCGTGTAAAAAACAACCACACAATTTTTTACTGGTCCAACTAGGATAGAAAAGAGCTCACCTAGTTGAACCAAATCCGTGCATATATAGTTTTGGATGCTCAAGAGCAACTGGTGTTCGAACTGCAAAAGGTGAGTTTGGCGTGGTATGAGTTTGGTTAACAAACATGTAACAGCACAATACACTTCTTCCTCGACTCCCATGTCCAAACTCAAGAATGGCTGGAAAAAGCTTCTGGATGACTGCTGGAACTACCTCCTGAGGTCCGGACTCCTGTTTGATGCAGAAACAACTTCAATGACATGGTATATTGCAAGTTCAATGCGGGAGAAAAGCCAGAGAACCACTGCAAGGATCCGCGGCATTACAAACAGTATATCTCTCCTTTTCCAAGTTTTGATGTTCCTCATTTAAGTAAACGATTTATATTCAGAAATATGACCGAAGTACGGGAGAAGAGGTCGGGATGATTTTATATTTGGCTTAAATCCTGATCCCGAGAACAGTGAGTGTATTTTCGATTTTCTTTCAATATTGCGGCGCAAGATAATAAAACATGAATACAAATTCCTCTGATGGCTCTTCATTGGAAGATGTCTCGAATGCGCCATGAATTTCGGAGCAGGCCAATATACATTTTCATTTCTGGTCAAAAAGCCGAGTTCCATCAGGTCAAACTTTATTTTCTAGTTGTTGCTAGCATATAAACTAATGCTAATAGTAACTTGTGCACTCAAATGTCGGATGGCAGCCTCCGAGCGTGCAGTAAATTATCCTGTGGCAGTACCAAAATGTCTGAATGCAGTGCCATTGATGGTTTTAGTTGGGTCACGATCATGTAAGTCCAAACTCGTACCAATTTCAAACATTTGTTAATCGAATGGACAGCAGTAGACAATGACTGAGGCAGACACGGATCCTAGTGTTACTTGAACAGCTACTTGGTATAGATATACTTATACAAACATAAAGAAGAAGACACAAAATAAGAATAGGATATCTGTACGCAACAAGGGAGTATTGCGGTAGCCGATAAAATAATCGGGGGCGTGCGCTGGGGATGACGGAGGCGATGAGGTCGCGGGAAGCGAGAAATTGAATAAAGGAAATTGGCGGCGGCGCGTGGCGTGATGCCTGCGGAGTGCTCGAAGAGTTGGCGGAAGCGCGAGGGCTTGAAAAAAAATGGGGGTGGTGCTCTTCGTGGGTGGTGGGGTGCGAGGGAGGCGGCGGGAGGTGATGGCTCTAATACAAAAATTTTAAGGCCACTCTTGGCGTCATGAGATCCTCGTTCGATAGAAGAGAGTTGGCGGGAAGCGCAGAACTTGAACAAGATTTCCAGGGCGGGGTGTGGTCGTCGCGAAAGGGCAGTGAGTAGGCAAGTTGGATGAAGAGGTGCACGGAAGTGCACCGTTCCGCGCGCGCGTTCGACTAGAGTAGACACTGCGTCCATGGCTGCAATGGAAGATACGCGACAGTGAACCACGCTAAACATATAAATAAGAAGAAGAAAAAGGGGGGGAAAAAGCACGCACAGTCGTGGAAGAGGCACAGGCCAAGAGGGGCAAGAGCGGTGAGTAATTAGAGATGTACTGCGGCTGAATTGTATGTCAAATGCCGCTTTTCGTGGAGCGGTTTGAGCGGAAGCGGCCCCGTGGCCGCAAGGAGAAAGTACCGGAGCCGAAGAAGCGGGTGGGGAGGGCAAGAGGGAGCTAGTTTGAGTGCAGAACTCTTCGATCAGAAAGATTGGCGCTGTCGAAGAGTAGGGAGAAGCAAGAGCAGGCCAGCAGGGAGGGGGGGTGGAGGGGAGAGGGGGGAGCAAAAGGCCAGCTGCCGTGCATTAAAATAAAACAAAAGCGAGAGCCGAGCGTTAAAGGAGCTCAGAAATGAGGAGCGGTGGTATAACACTGTGGTGGTGTATTTTTGGTGCTGTGTGCCAGGCCAGGCGTGGTGAGGAGCGCTGCTTTTGGATTAGTACGGGCCGAAATTGGGGGCGGCCAGCGGCAGCGGATCTAATCCGGCTTCCCAGGCTCGCTTGTATGTAAACCCATTGAATCCGTTTTTGCATTGGCGACGGGGAGGGTGCAGGCAGGGAAGCCAGGGGAGCATTTTGTGCGCGGGGCCGGAGCGAGCGAGTGGAAGGCTAATACCTGTAAACAAGCTAAATGGGGCCACCGGACCTGATGTATTGATGCCGCGAATGATCATGATGCGCCCCGACGAGTTCCCGACAACGGTGGGAGCGCTTGGGTGGCGAGCACGCGCGTCGCGCGCGCAGGGAGCTGCGTTTGACAGCTTCTGATGGAGTGACACGCTGTCAAAGTCCTTGTAAGTAGAGGTATTTATACATCACGAATCACCTCTGATCAGAGGAGCTGTGATAGATCAAATCCCCACATAGGCCTGAGATCAGATACGGTACTCGTTTGTCATAAATTACCAAACAAGCGGCGGCGCATCACAGGATCCCGCCCCGGCCTGCAGTGAGTGCGCTATGAGTGTTGGGAGCCAAACATTTGCTGTTAAATTAACAAAAAGCTTTCCATCTATATCTATGTGATTCTCTGGACCTCAAAAGTCACTGGGATAATTTTTTCCCCAAAAAATAACATGTCGAAATAACCGCACAAAAAACCTTGAGAAAACTTGGAAGAAAATGCGTAAAAAATGCCCATCTCATAGTTTCAATAACCTAATGTTTTTCAGGGATGTGGAATATAGTGGGAAGTCGGTATCATAATCAAATGGCAAGTAGCCTTGTGAATGGGGCTGAAAAATATTAAATACGATATTGAGACCCACTTTGGGACAGTCGGCGACGTAGACATACATGCACACATACAGGCGCGCCGACGTCGGAATGACTCACTCATTACTCAACCCTGGAGAGTCCGATCACTTCGTACCTGATCCGGGCCCACTCTTTATGCTTTCTCTTGACGTTCTTCTCTTTGATTTAGAGTAATGCACTTATTACTCCCCACATCTTACCTCTTGTTTCACGACGTCCCCCGAGGCCGCCCACAACGGGGAGTCTTGTAGTGCGCGCGCCACGCACGTTTTCTTTTGTGCTCCGCGTCAGGCGCGTTGTCTTGCAACGCACGGGTAGCCACCGACCCCTCGGGTGGGGCTTGAACCGTGTCGCCGAGGGGAAAAAAGCCTCCCCATTTCTTGCGGCGCGCGCGTCGCCCAGCTCCATGCTCGGCTGCGTAGCCATACGGTACCCCAGCTACATCTCGCGCGTGCTGCTGGCGTGCGCGCAGGATCAGCGTCCGCATCCGACTGGTGGGTTGTCGAGTCGAGTATGGCGTCGGGTCGAGCGCGATGTGATCATGTCCTCGAAGGCGGTGGCAGCGTGGTGCCAGGCGCGGAGTCCACCCACACGTTTGCAGGGGCGGTTCGCTCACGGCGGCTGCTGGTGATTGTGAGCATTAGCCTCGATATCTGTCATTTCTCGGTCTTGTCTTCTTGTTTTTGCCTTGCGTCGCGGGGAGCTTTCGCGACCAGCTCTGACGCCTGGTGACATCTTCATTCCGATTCTACGGTCTTTCCTTCTTTGCCTCCGATATCCCTACCCTTTTCGCTTCTCACCTTGGGCGCTTCCGCTTGCGTCTTCTGCTGGGTAGTACCGTCGTGGTATACTACCAACTGCGGCTGCCGCGCAACTGCCGCTCTTGCAGTATCTGTTATCTATGCGGAAAACTTTGTCCCACAGTCTCCAAATTTAGCTGAACCAATATTATGCTGCTTCCTAAGTCAACGGATTGGCGGCGGGGCCGCGGTTGCTGATTCTCGTATCGCACTATTCCTCCTGGAGTCTCCCGCATCACCATCTCGCGGCTGTCTTCGGTATCCAGATTCTATATTTTGTCTTGGCGACGATCCAAGAATCGTGCGCCGATGTCCAGGCGGAGCTGCGAATCTAGCTACGGTACCTTTTGATCTTTGGCTCTTCTCTGATCCTGGCCTCCGTTATGGCCCAGACTCTTCTTCCAGCAAGCATGCACCACTATTTAGGCAATTTCGTGCGCTCAAAGTTGAAGCTGGGATTCCTCGCAGCTACACTCACGAAAACAACTCCTCGAGATGTGTTGGCAAATCAGCGGAGCGATCATTAGATCTCCTTATATCCAGCCGGGAATCTATCGTTTATCTCTCAATTCAAAGATATGTGTAGCTTTGGATTGTCCAGTTCTGTTCGCCAACCATCCTCTTCCTCTTTCTCCCCCGCCGTTAAAATGTAGCTGCTTTTAAATTTCATATACGACGCCCCACCCGTCGTATATAGTGTTGCGGTTCATTCCTTCGAGAGGGAAGGAATGACCATATCGACATGCTGCAAGGATTAGATATGTTCCAAATGCCGAACCCCATTGAGATGCACCTCAAGCTAAATGGGATGCACATTTTGAAATTTGTTTGGGTACAAGAGTTAACTTTTTGGCTTGCAAAAACGGCTTGCGCCCGCGCCAATTGGCTTTTTTGGCGTGGGCGTGAGCATTTGGTGGGACGAGCTGTTCTGCTCACGCCCATAATCAAAGCCCACACCGATTTGCCGGCTTGGCCTGCCAAGATCAATTTCGACGAAAAACTGGCATAAAGGTACCTAAATAAGATTCTAAACATAGGGGCATCCAGCAACCGAAAGATGGAGGGGCTCGAAGCACTAATTCTGCAGTAATGTGCGCATTTGTCCTCAGGGTGGCAACCGGGCAGCTCAGAATCTGCAGAATCCCTGGCTTGTCTTATTGTACGGAAAGTAGAGATATTCAGGAGGATTTCCATGCACGGAGGAAACGAGAGCACCGGAATTGTGCGGGCTATGGTGAAAAGTGCCGTCGCGTGAGCTGTAATTGGCAACATGCCGCTCCATTCTGTGAGAAATTAGAATATCAGTTGAGGTGCCATTCGGAGTAACCCAAATTTATGTGTTGGCATGCTTATCCCGCAGAATTTTCTCTGCTTTGATCTCAAGGCACAAGCCGTTTTGTCTGGATGGCATCGAAGCCCACATCAATTTGTCGCCTGGGTCGAAAATCGGTCATTCAAAGGGCTTAATTTCGCCGGAAACAGCCTTAGATTGCCGATGGTTTTACAGCTCGGCATGTTCGGCCTTAATCGAGTTTGAATCGGTCTCCCGACCGATTTGCCCTCACCCTTGGAATGGCAGGATTGCCCGAGCCGAAAAATCGGTCATTGAAAGGGCTTAATTTCGCCGGAAACGGCCTTAGATTGCTGAGGGCTTTACAGCTCGGCACGTTCGGTCTCAATCGAGTTTTAATTGGTCTCCCGACCGATTTTCCCTCACCCTTGGAATGGCGGGGTTGCCCGAGCAGCGCTGGATAAACCTCCGAACACGTGACATCATCCCATGCTCGGCGATGTTTCAAATTGGGCACTCATGGTGAGACTGATCCACGGCCGGGCCTGATGGGAGTCGAAAACTTCCAAATTGTCGCCAAGCCACTTGAGAGTTCATGGTGGCGTGTCGACTCAAAACTCGCCGTCACTCGTATTCATCGCAACAGAGTACTTGTAAATGAGGCTTTTCATCTTCTCCTCCGTGCCATTGCCACGAACAGATGCGGCATCCTTCATCCCATGCGAAACGATGGTGGTCGCCGGAGTTAACGCTCTTGCTAGCAGATCTTCGTCGAAAATACCGGTGGTTCCAACGTCACCGTGTACCGTCTGCATGCGAGTCGTGGCTAGAGGCTCGCCGCACGCTGTACCTCGGCATTCGGTGCGCGAAGGAGGAAGCGTGGCGCTTCTTCCTGCGCGAACTGGAGCGAGTGAACGTCTACGACGCTCTGAACACCCTCCGCCACTGTTCTCGCGCCCCCCTTCCCCTCCATCGTCGATCCCCAGATGCTGCAGTCAATAATCCCTAGTCCTTATGGCCCCTACGTTTGATTAATGCCTACAGCGTAGGCAGCAGCTGATTCCGCCGGATTCTGGGCCGAGATGAAGCCTGTAGGTGGGAAAATATTTATCAAATATTATTATTGCCCAAGGTACTAGGGATTAGCTGATGCTAACTAAGCTAACTGCATAGTAGCCAGTCTTATTATAAAATATTATTGGCCTGCTTCTCTCAACTCAGCTGATGCATATTTTCTGTAAGCAGTAAAATATTATTGCCCTATGCCTCAGGACTGAGCTGCTCAATATATATAATATTTTGCGACTATAAATTAGGCATCGGCTGATGATGTGGAATAATATTCTTGACCCAAATGGGGCGGATAAAGCTGATGGCAAACTTTCAGCCAAATAATATTATTAGCCTGGCCTACTGCACTCAACTCATGACAACTGGAAAATATTATTAAGCTCAGCTTTAGCAGTCAGCTGTACTATAGATATAATATTTTTGGACCTATATAGCTGGGATCAGCTCATGCTATATATTAACAGCTAAAAAATATTTTGGTCCCTAGGCTTCTGAACGTAGCTGAAGCTGAATAAAAGAACAAAACCTGCATCATGTCAGGTTTGAACTTAAGCATTTCCAAATAAAGTAATTCTTGGCAGTATTTCTGCCAGTCAGGCGTCATAAGCCCCTGCACTAGGCCATCCCTCGCACCCACTAGCGCCTTTTGACCCCTTTTAATGTGTACACAGTAGATAGGGAGCTTACATTGTCCTTCAGCTGAAGGCAGAGCTGTAGGCACAATAATAATTTTCTTTTGGCAGTAAAATATTATTTGTTATTTAGTTCATAGGGCTTAGCTGCCCATTCCGGCGGATTTCGCTGCACCCTAGACTCTAGGTATTAATCAAACGTAGGGGCCCTAGGCTCTTGGGCATTTTTGACTGCATATTGTGCGCGCTGATATGTTGATATCAAAGTCCACTATTTCTGGATTACTGCGGTAAATTTAGGCGGGTGAAAGTGCGTGGCTAGGGAACTCACCTAATGTAAGAACGTTCCAAAGACGATTAGTTGCCGATGGGCCTCGGGTTCGGGAATCATCGAATATAGAATTGACTTCAAACCAACTTCGTCCGTGATGGCGCGCTTCCAGCAATCAAATTGACCAAAGAAGTTGTGCGAGCAGGTCTGCTACTGATTTCCCCAAATGGTGGTATTGCGCGAGGGTGTGGGCCTTCTCCGTTCACTGCAGTCCCCTCAATCAAAATATCACGTTGAAATTTGACCATGGCATCAAGAAGATCTTCTGCTGCGATTCCATCTGTCAAATCGACCAGAACCCTGCCCAATGATACAATCGACCAGAAAATTTTACAAGTACGTCTTCAAGATGGTTTCCCCACATACAGTATAAAGATCGTCCTTATTGTCAAATCTATTGCTCTGAGGATCTCCCATCTTCCTCCGTCACTACAACACTCTCATTTACTATGCACACTCCTCTCAAACACTTCACCATCCTCACGGTCATCGCACAGCTCCCACAACTCTCTCTCTCAACCTGGACGCCAGGCAAAGCAGCTCAGATCAACTTCTATGTCGGTGGTACATGTACGGCATACTCCAATGAAGCGGCGTTCTGGTGGACCTCGTCGCCCTTGGTAGGCGGCAGTGGAGCGATCACAGGGGCAGAGTGTTTCCTCTTGGGTATGGGGCCTTGATGACAGGCGTTAACACTGCCATGATGTGGGAGGAAAGCACAGCGAGCGATACCGTCGAACCCGATCAAGCGAACGGCTGGTGCATGTTCTGGGACAGATCCGATTGTACGGGGAACCAAGTATCCTCGGTTTACGCCCCGGCAGGAGACGAGGGGGGGCCCTGCCAGCCTGCGCGGAACGAGGATGGATTTCTGTGGAAGAGCGGTAGATGTGGGATCCACCATCGACGAGTTCAGTACTGTGGCTGACGTCCTGATTCTCTAGGCTTCATCGATGCAACCACTACGCCGGCCCCGCCCCGTATTTCAGCTCTGACGTCGACTCCGTAAGTGTTTGTTGAGACCCGCCTCTCGATATTTACAGTAATGCTTTTCCACGTTATGCTGACCATATAAACAGCAACACTACCCCAACATCGCCATCCACTACATCTTTGTCAACTTCGTGAGTGTTGATTTGAGGCCCTGCCGTGGACACTCGGCATGGATGCTGAGCATGTGCACAGAATTGGCCACACTTCCCTAACATCGTCATCCAGCACATCCCTCTCGTGAGTGCTTTTGTTTGGGATATGGTGGTAGACACTTGCGATTGGATATCTTGGACCTAACCATTCGCACAGAGCGCCAACATCATCTCACACCTCCACCACCATATCGTCTTCAGCATCGCCGCCAGGTTATTCATCCAGTATCTCGGAGAGCTTAGAATCTGCCTCAACGCCGCCACAATCAAAGACTCGTACTACAAAGTATGTATAGATCCTCATCTGTTTTGGTTGTATCTAAACCATTTGTGCAGAAGAAAACTCCCTCTCCTCCGCTACGATCGCCGGCGTCATAGCTGGTGCTGTTTCACTAGTTGTAGTCGCCGTCCTACTTGCCTTCTGTATTTGGCGTCGAGGACGAAAGAAACCCGAGGCGATCCTCCCATACCTGCTTGTGTCGGAACAACACGGACAGAAGGTACAGCGCGGATTCCCGGCGCTTTCAGAATCAAAAGGAAGCGGGGTTGGCACGGGGCCTGACTTGCAGCCACGCTCTCTGAGACCAGGTGAACGGCGCCGCCATCAGTCCCTAGTCGCAAGCGAGCTCCGTGCACTCCGTGAGGAGATAGAGCGGCTCAACAGCGCCATGACTAGCGGGGACGAAAATGACGCACGTATCAGGGCCTTGGAGCGCGAGCTGCAGTCATATGCGGACGCCGGACGGATGGACCCTTCGCTCCCAGGATATATGGATTGACGGCGCTACTTGGAAAACAGTTTCAAGTATGTGCTACCCGCTCAATACCCGCTGTCGAGATAGAATTTCGGGTCTAATTAAATGGAACCGAGTAGCAGAACGGTGTCTGATGTAACAGAGGTGATCGTTCGCACTGCAAGTTTACAATTCTTTCCCGTCTCCGATCTTTCATCGGAACATCATCCGTCGTTTGTATCATTCAGAAATACTTATCTGCTATCCCCACCCAGTCTTTCTTTTTGATTTTTTTTACACTTTCAAGGGTCTCTAACTCATCTTGAGAACTTGATTTTGATTGAATTGGTCTGCAGAGAGGCTACAGTAACCCCACGCGAAAAATTCTCGCAGCCAGACCTTGTTTCATTAGCCACTTTGCGATGCAGCCATTGGAGCCACCCAATGGCTGATTCGCGTTCCGTCATCTGGTGGTTCCGCCCGCTAAAAATACCCGTGGATGGCTGTGGGAGCCGTTGGGTATAAATTTAGCGCGGTGGAGCCATCGGGCCGCGCAACGCAAATCAGCCATTGGGTGGCTGCATCGCAAACACTCTGTTTTCTCTGTCAGACTCCCAAACTTACATTCGATCAGATGGACAACAGACTATCGCCGTGATGTCCTCAGCTCACTGACATGCTGCGTCCATAACTGTAATATCTGCTTGTTTGACGCTGGGTCTTGGCTTCTCAAACCGCGGCCAAAGTTTCAGGCACATATAAGGTTTTTTTTTTTTTTTTTTTTGAGGAGCTTTTACATTGATGGGCCAGCGCCAGTAAGAGAGAGTTGGGCTCGTTGCCACTCTCTTCCCCTTCCACCCTGATGACTCTCACATAGCCACCAAGGTTTCCGGGCCGACATAGTCGATCACCCCCATCCGCTAAAATTGAGGCCTTGGAGACTTGGAACCAGGCCAGACGATGGTACAACCTCTCGAGGAAATGCGTCTACCGCATAGGCACATATAAGGTTTGATGCCCCAGTGAAAACCCTGTCTGATGGGAGCTGTTCAGATCTGCTTGGATCTGCGAACATTATTCCCACTCTGATCAAATCTGCGATTTTCTGCAGCTCACTCTCAAGTGTGAAAAAATGACTTTAAAGAATTCAGGAGGCTGGCATGCGCTTGCAACCTCTGAAATTGAAATTATTTCGTCGACCAAACCAGTTTCATTTTCCATTTCTAGGACTTAACGAAGTCCCGTGAGAAGCTCTTGTCGCCCGCCACCATCTACCTCACTCATCGTCGTGCCACCCGCGCCTCCCCGTACGTCTCCCTACGTGCCCCTAACGCGTTCGGCAACATTCGGTACAGTGCCGCCGTGCCGCGCTGTGTGGCGCTGTGTGACGCCGGCCTCGCTTTGACTCCATCCTTGCGCGCCTTCTGTACACCCCCTCCATCCCTAACCCTCCCGTCCTCCTCTGCTGCTCCCACCCGCGGCCCTACTACGATGCCTGTCGGGCTTTGCTGCCAGTGTTCACCCCCGTTCTCAGTACTCTCAGCCGCTCTCCTCTCTGGCCTATTCCTGCCCCGTCTCACCCTCTCTTTATTCTGCCTCCGAGACTCGACGCCGGCGGGATGTGCGCTCCCAGAGACCATCCCTCAAATTGCGGACGCAGTGTACACCGCCGGATTGTTCTCAAATGAAGTTCCTGTGCTAGATTTGGTTATCTGTCCGGTTCCGTGTGCGTGATACCTCGGGTTCAGTCGTCTGCGTGTTATCGAACCACTCCTCTGTTCAGATACTCCTGCCTTCCTGCCACACATCCTAGCCGTCGCTTTGCGCAACCTACCCCTAGCTAATGACGCTCACTACCGAATCGATAGGCATCACCATGCGACATCTACCCGCGTCGGATGGCGCCGACTCGTCCTTTTTTCTTTCGCTACTGCTTCCCCTTCTTCTCCCGTTTGCCTTTTATATTCGTCTCCATTTGACCCCTTTCCTTTCATCCGCCCTCCGCCTGCATTCCCCGCCTTCCCATCCTGCGACGTGGCCCATCGGGGCGTCATCATCTCGCCGCTCTTGTCCTTCTTCCCGCATGTCCTTCTACTGCACCTATCCCCACGTCTTACCTAATTTTTTCCGACGTCCCCCGAATTTTATGCGGCTGCCCGCACCGGGGAGTCTTGTGGTGCGCGAGCTACGCACGTTTTCGTTTATACTCCGCGCTGGGCGGCTTGTCTTGCAGTGCACGGGTAGCCACTGACCCCTTGGGTTGGGCTTGTCGTGTCGCCGGGGGGACAATGCCTTCCCATTTCATGCGGCGCGCGCGGAGCGCGTTGCCCAGCTTCATGCTCGGCTGCGTAGCCATACGCGCACCCCAGCTGCGTCTCGCGCGTGCTGCTGGCGTACGCGCGGGATCGGCGTCCGCGTCCGACTGGTGGGTCTGGTGGGTTGTCGAGTCGAGTATGGGGTCGTGTCGAGTGTGGTGTGGTCGTGTCCCGATGGCGATGGCAGCGTGGTGCCAGGCGCGGAGTGCACCCACACGTTTTGCGCGGGCGATTCGCCCACGGGGGCTGCTGGTGACCTCGATGCCGGTCATTTCTAGGTCTTGTCTTCTTGTATTTGCGTTGTGCCGCGAGGAGCTTTCGCGACCAGCTCTGGCGCGCGATGACATCGTGATTCCGATTCTACGGTCTTTCCTCCTTTGCCTCCGATTCGGATATCACCCTACCCTGCTCGCTTCTCACCTTGGGCGCTATTTCTTTCCATTTGCGTCTTCTGTTGGCTAGTACCGTCGTGGTATACTACCAACAGCGGCTGCCACGCAACTGCCGCTCTTGCAGTACCTGCTATCTATGCCGAAAATCTTTGTCTCACAGTCTCCAAATTTAGCTGAACCAATCGTATGCTTCTTCCTAAGTCAACGGATCGGCGGCGGTTATTGATGTGCATGAAGCACAGGTTCTCGTATCGCAATATTCCTCCTGGAATCTCCCGCATCACCATCTCGCGGCTGTCTTGGTATCCAGATTCTATATTCTGTCTTGGCGACGATCCAAGAATCGTCCGCTGATGTCCAGGCGGAGATGGAAAGGCTGTGAATCCAGCTACAGGACCTTTTGATCTTTAGCGCTTCTCTGATCCTGGCGCAGTGGTCCCTCCGCTATGGCCCAGACTCTTCTTCCAGCAAGCATGCACCACTACTTGGGCAATTTCGTGCGCTCAAAGTTGAAGTTGGGGTTCCTTGCAGCCACACTCACGAAAACAGCTCCTCGAGATGTGTTGGCAAATCAGCGGAGCGATCATTAGATCTCCTTATACCCAGCCGGGAATCTATCGTTTATCTGTCAATTCGAAGATATGTGTAGCTTTGGATTGTCCAGTTCTGTTCGCCAACCATCCTCTTCCTCTTTCTCCCCCGCCGTTAACATGTAGCTGCTTTTAAATTTCATATACGACGCCCCACCCGTCGTATATAGTGTTGCGGTTCATTCCTTCGAGAGGGAAGGAATGACCATATCGACATGCTGCAAGGATTAGATATGTTCCAAATGCCGAACCCCATTGAGATGCACCTCAAGCTAAACGGGATGCACATTTTGAAATTCGTTTGGGTACAAGAGTTAACTTTTTGGCTTGCAAAAAACGGCTTGCGCCCGCGCCAATTGGCTTTTTTGGCGTGGGCGTGAGCATTTGGTGGGACGAACTGTTCTGCTCACGCCCATAATCAAAGCCCACACCGATTTGCCGGCTTGACCTGCCAAGATCAATTTCGACGAAAAACGTACCTAAATAAGATTCTAAACATAGGGGCATCCAGCAACCGAAAGATGGAGGGGCTCGAAGCACTAATTCTGCAGTAATGTGCGCATTTGTCCTCAGGGTGGCAACCGGGCAGCTCAGAATCTGCAGAATCCCTGGCTTGTCTTATTGTACGGAAAGTAGAGATATTCAGGAGGATTTCCATGCACGGAGGAAACGAGAGCACCGGAATTGTGCGGGCTATGGTGAAAAGTGCCGTCGCGTGAGCTGTAATTGGCAACATGCCGCTCCATTCTGTGAGAAATTAGAATATCAGTGTAGGTGCCATTCGGAGTAACCCAAATTTATGTGTTGGCATGCTTATCCCGCAGAATTTTCTCTGCTTTGATCTCAAGGCACAAGCCATTTTGTCCGGATGGCATCGAAGCCCACATCAATTTGTCGCCTGGGTCGAAAATCGGTCATTCAAAGGGCTTAATTTCGCCGGAAACAGCCTTAGATTGCCGATGGTTTTACAGCTCGGCATGTTCGGCCTTAATCGAGTTTGAATCGGTCTCCCGACCGATTTGCCCTCACCCTTGGAATGGCAGGATTGCCCGAGCCGAAAAATCGGTCATTCAAAGGGCTTAATTTCGCCGGAAACGGCCTTAGATTGCTGAGGGTTTTACAGCTCGGCACGTTCTGTCTCAATCGAGTTTTAATTGGTCTCCCGACCGATTTTCCCTCACCCTTGGAATGGCGGGGTTGCCCGCGCCGCGCTGGATAAACCCCCGAATGCGTGACATCACCCCATGCTCGGCGATGTTTCAAATTGGGCACTCATGGTGAGACTGATCCACGGTCGGGCCTGATGGGAGTCGGAAACTTCCAAATTGTCGCCAAGCTACTTGAGAGTTCATGGTGACGTGTCGACTCAAAACTCGCCGTCACTCGTATTCATCGCAACAGAGTACTTGTAAATGAGGCTTTTCATCTTCTCCTCCGTGCCATTGCCACGAACAATGTCCGCAAACGACCCCTGCTCCACAAATTCCCGAATTTCACGGTGGACATTACCAAGGCCAGATCCCCGGTAGTTTGTGAATGACGCATCGATGTCCGCCTCGGTGAGGGGACCGCAGGACTTGGACACTGTGATGTGGAACAGCTGCTCCATGATCAACGTCAGGTCGATTACGTATCCCATGAAGCAGCGAAGGACTTCAGGACTATTGCTGAGGTGAGATACTAACTCAGATTGGGGGTCGGCTGCAAGCGCACCTTTGTTTGTATATTCTCCGGACGAACCTCACAAAGAAAACAGACACCCCGACTGCTGCGACGGCTGGAATTGCGACGGCAGCAACCGGACCACCCAAACCCATGGCCCAGCTAATGCCTGATAGCAGGTCGTCGACGTTACTGCACAGAGTTAGCCGCTGCACTCCTCCAAGAGAGGATGTATGAACTTACAACCAAGACTTGGCTTCGGCCGCACTGGGCGTCACTAGCTGCGCAAGTTTCCAGATCCTTTCCATGAATTCTTTGCCGCGCAGTAACTGAAATACCTCATTGAAAGTTGAGGATGTAAGAAAGAAATCACTTGCCTCGTTCGGGTCGTAGATATTCCAGCTGCTCGTCATCTCGAAGTGAAGTGTGTTCAGGCACAGTTCTAACTTGCGTCCTGCGAACACAGAACTCGAAGCGAGCTTCCTCCAATGCTCTGCGGTACAAAGTTAGAAATTCAACCAAGTCTAGTGGCGGTGCGAAAAGCATGCGTACTCTTCATCCCGACTCTGTCGTCCGACAAACATTCAGTGCGTGAGAGAATCTCCCGCGATGCAGTGACGCACCCAATTGCACCATCGATCTTGGTCTTGACACTTGCGCGCTGTGCCATGGCAGACACGATCCAGGTGTCGCCCGGGAAATATTCCCCAACCAGGCGTCGGGTAGATTGAACCAAGTCATCTAGAGCCTTTCTGTCCGGGTTCGCGCCCACCCCTGCGGCAAGCCCTAAACAACAGATATACAACAAGCTTTGAACTTCAGCAAATCTTCACACACCGGATGTTCGTGCATAACAGAGATCGGGATACTGCTCGTAAAATGGTTCGAGCTGTTTGAGACAAAATTCCTGGAACTGTTTATCGGCTTTCCCCTCGCAGATTTCGTCAGTTCTCTCCTTGGGCGGCAGACGGCGGAAAATAGCTCCGCACAGCACGTCGTACTGCGTGAACACGACAATCACGGGCACTGGCTCTTGGGTCAACGAGGCGAGTGTATCAGCAGGAATTTGCTCACCGCGATATTCCGAGGCAATCGCAAGCAAATTCTCATCTCCAGTCTCGAAGACGCGACCATTCGCAGTGGGTATCTTGATGCAAAGCCTGCGGAGGTGGTTACAAGGGATAAGGACCCTTATCGCAGGGAAACCGACCATATAACGTGGACACGATCCCTGAGAGGGGCGCGCTTGCTGTTCCGAGCCTTGAGGAATCTCTTCGCGAGGTGGAAATACTGCGTTTCGCCATGTTCAAATCCCATCGAGTCATGAACAACGAAGCACGGATTCTCAGCCGAGATTATCTCGTCGTCGATATTGCACTCTCCGCGTTTGTTGTTGGATATCGACTGAAATAAAGATATTCAAGCATGGTTTAAACTTCTGGGAGTATCGCACCTTCATGGTGACGCCAAATGCCCGGGCGATAAGCGAAGACTTGCCGGCTCCAGACTGTTGAGCAATGTACCCGTCAGAACTCCATATCGACAATGACGGAAATGAGGCACACGCCTTTCTATGGAAACCCAGAGCACCACGCTTTTGGCCGGAGCACCATGCCTGTCAAAATCAGTGATCTAGCTGATGGACCCCGGCCACTACCCTCCCAGCATCAAATACTCTCAGTTTGACGGCGATTAAAGTTCACGATGTGCCACGATCGCGGTGCGCTCGAATTTTCGGTGTCCCCAGCTGGCTTCATCATACTTTGATTTTCGATTATATGGCTTTCCCGCTCGGCGGGATTTTTCATTATCTGACGTGTGTCTCGTTGTTTCGACGCGTTTTTTTTTTTTTTTTGTAAAGTTGACGCGCCACGTGTGAATTTGACGCGTCTCCCGCTAATTAGACGCGTCCTGACATGTCCCACGTTCATGATGTATTTTTGACTTGCCCGCACAGTCCTAGTAAATCAGAAACCTTAGATTTCTCAAATCAAGATTCCAAATGAGAAATTTGAGTCATGCACAGCATTTAGAATCAGTCATATTGAGTATATTCATACTGAGCATAGGTATAGGCATAGACATGCATGCATGGCTAGTTAATGGTGCGAAATAAATACTGCGGTCATATTCTACGAGTTGAGAATGCGATAACTAGGCAGTTGAAACCATTTACAAAACTCATTGCAAATATGCTGCTGTGGAAACTTCGCGAAGATGGAGCTGACGTTTCCATCGCCGAAAATGCTGACTCCATCAGCAATTTCACTGATTCCACAGTCAGTTAAAAAGAAATACTAGAGGTTATGAGTTGGCTCACGCAGCGGTCATGATCTGGGGGTCTGTCAAAAGGGAGGAGGTGCCTAAATGTAGATCAGAAAGTGGGCTTGACAAGGGAAACTGAACGAACCTTGGAGGTCTGATATAAAAACGGTCTGGTCCGTCTTTTGATACTGAACATGCTGAGTGAAACACAGGAATTGAGCGATGCGATAGAGGTCGTCGTCTTCGTCGAGAAGCGGAGTGGCGCTTCCATTGTGAACAAATTTGACGTAAGGACCGGCAGTTTTGGTGTCAATAAACTCCTCCAAGAGATATGTGCGCCGAATAGATGAGATGTTCGCAATGTTGTTCCCAGATAATGGCTCGTGACTGACTGCGACGGCAGCATCCACAAAACGCAACCTAGGAATGATAAATGGCGGGGGACCGGGCAATTCAGCGAGAGTTTTATCGATAAATGAGTAAGTGAAGGACATGAGGGCGTCCGCCCAATAGAGCAGGTTTGCTTCATCCAACAGCCTCCTGTGCTCGTCCGTCGTCGTGTATCTTAGGTAAATTATCAGACAAATTATTTCGTAGCAGTTGAGACATACCTCGACACTTTTATTGGGCCAGTCGTGTCTGCAGCTTTATTTCGTGCCCGATACAAACACTTTACTG
The DNA here is from genome assembly GCA_029282285.1 of Mycena rebaudengoi. Classification (NCBI taxonomy): domain Eukaryota; kingdom Fungi; phylum Basidiomycota; class Agaricomycetes; order Agaricales; family Mycenaceae; genus Mycena; species Mycena rebaudengoi. The sequence goes on from JARJCX010000035.1 coordinate 785,502, forward strand.
CAACAGAGAGTTAGGTTGTTGACCCAGACCTCGTTTCGGCAGATGGATGAGAGAGAGGTGGCCAGAATGCGCTGTCTTGAAGGTGCCGATACCAATTGTTTGTGAATGGTTTACGACGATGCTGCCCTGGCTCGCCGATTCTGGGCCGCATGTAAAACGGCGCGGGTTGGATCCCTCGAGAAGAGATTTGAAAGCTGGGGGCTGAATTGGGAAATACTCAATTCGCTCCGAGATGACTGGTAAATTTAGTGAGCTCAATCCACAACCGAACAAATATTCAAGGTCTCACCAGGAACGTGCTCTTCATCCATTAGCCCACCGGCAGCTAACGCCTCACGCATGAGAAGGCCATCGGGCGATTCATATGCAGGGACTGTCCTCCTCTTTGAGGGTGGGGGAGTGACTGGGGGAGAATTCTGTATATCACTGGATCAAATGTGCGAGCACTGGGGAGAAGTCGACTTACCGAACGATCTCTCTTCTCCATTCTCTCGTTGTTTTCTTCGACAGAGGCAGCCTGAAAAATTGGCTGGATTAGTAGTCGTGACCATTTGCGTTCAAATGGGCTTACAGCCCAACGAGCCGCTCGAAGCTGCATGCGGTGTGTCGAGTCTCCCTCGTTTGAGTGCCTAGTCGCAGACGAACGGAAGTTCTCCTGATTAAAACTTGTGAGAATGCGGGATAAATCGACTGAGTGAAAGATCTACCTCGGGTTCGAACCATATGCCTGCCGGCTTTGAAGTGCTCTGACGTTTGGCTGGCTGGATAGGATTTGTCTCAGCTTAGTAGGTAAACACGACAATGTACCCGACTCACCCGTTGGTCAATCTCCTATGCACAGGGAATGTCAGTTGATATTTAGTGTCAATGTATTAATTCACCTTCGGAGCCTCAGAAAACTCCATTGCCGCATCGTAGAGCTCTGCGTTCAGCACAATAGCTAGAACGAATGGTTTGGTCGGTTTCTTGAAGACCCTCGTCCCCTTTCCCTTCCCTTTACCGGCCACGGGATAGCATTGGTCGTAAAAATAGCTGCTCTCTTGGGGTTCGTTCCCAAGGTCAATCCAAGTTGGGACCTCCCTGATAATTACAGCCGATAACAGTACCGAAGGCGCGGATGAAAAAATTCCCGTTTTGGGATATTTTTGATCTTAATCAAAGAATTCCTTATAACTCGATGAGTTTTGCATGTATTGACCTAAAAACTAGATAGAATTAACGGGCTAATTCGTGCGCAATTAATGATAGAGCTGGAATAGAAAGAAAATCGTATTTTCAAGTGTCTTGAGAAACTAGGACTTCTGAGCGAAAATATACGCTAGCATGCCTAGATCACATCCAAATGAGTTGAAATTTTAGGAGGGAGTGTTTGTAACTACTACAGTAATTGTCATAGAGCCAGAACTGCGTATAAAAAATTACCTCAGCTTTGTAGCCTTCAATTGAACTGAACTCTATGACAATTACTGTAGTAGTTACAAACACTCCCTCCTAAAATTTCAACTCATTTGGATGTGATCTAGGCATGCTAGCATAAATTTTCGCTCAGAAGTCCTAGTTTCTCAAGACACCTGAAAATACGATTTTCTTTCTATTCCAGCTCTATCATTAATTGCGCACGAATTAGCCCGTTAATTCTATCTAGTTTTTAGGTCAATACATGCAAAACTCATCGAGTTATAAGGAATTCTTTGATTAAGATCAAAAATATCCCAAAACGGGAATTTTTTCATCCGCGCCTTCGGTACTGTTATCGGCTGTAAACTTGACCAATCAAAAGGATATCCATTCATGTAGGCGGTTAGCTTCGATTTCATATGGAAAAATACGACGCCCATCAGCGTGTACACGGTGGAGTTGGCATCGACACCCTTCACTCCCTCACTGAGGTTCTGGTTCGATGGGGATGAGTCGATATAAAAATTAACAGTATTAACAGTACTATTTCACTTACTCCGACCAGTTTGCCTTGGCTTTTTCCAGGGACCTCGTGTAGGACTTGAACGAGGAGCTCTACCTTTTCGTGGATTAATCCCGGGCCGATTCCCGTATGCTTGTACGCGGTCTGCTGCCATGCATGTTTTGTTGCTTCGTATGAACGATGCGCTTCGGAATATCCCGTAGGAAATAAACGTGCAGGAACAGCATCCCACGGGGGTGGCGTAGAATTTGGGTTCATGGACTGCGACGCATAGGCTGCATTCGCGCGGCGTGAGCGTCGATATCTGTGGAGCAGAAGAGAACTGAACTCACGGGGAGTACTCCGAGAGTTGAAATTTGGCACGCGCACAATTGCGCCAGAAGTGAAACTTTCATGACGTGAACCTAGTTTTGGGTTAATTGGACGGGAGAATAATTTGATATACCAGACGGAGCCGTGGGGGGGAGCATAGCACCGTAATCATGGCCATAGTGGGGCTGGGAAGAGGCCAAGAGCGGAGTCACCCGACGTTCAGACAGAGAGGCATCTCCAATAATTGTTACTAGAGGTAACCAAGCGAAAAAGCGGATCGTGCCTTTGTTTCGAGCGTCAATGACATTTCTACGCACAGCTTGAACATGAGTTTCCGACGGTACTTGCGAGCGACTTTTCGTTCCTGGTCAATTTCAAAGTCAAGCATCTAGAAATTAATAACTAGCACAAGTAACTTACGCGTTATTGTTCCAGCCCTTTGCAGATACATGTCCCTGCAAGACTTGCACACGAGTTTACCGGACTTGGTTGGGTTGGGGCTTTTGATGTAATATCGGCGTTGACCTGCCTGAATGACCTGATTACAGTCGAGTCGACCACACGGAATATCCTGATGGGCCAGCACATCTTCAGTTAAATCCGCGATTATTTCCATGAGAGAGGTGGAAGTTGGGAAGACAAGTGCTTGTTTGCGAAACCCTTGGTCGATTTTATAGGGTCATTGCAGTAGGCCTGCCGCCAGCCTCATTGCCATCATATGATCCGCACAACTCCGTGCGCATCAATGATGTTGATTCAACTTCGTTAGCGCCGACCCAGCTCTCGCGCCTCAATAGTTTGTGTTCGACTAAAACACGCTTCCAGTAGAATTTCCTGCTGCAAGAAATTCAGCTGGCAGCTGGAGTTGAAAGAGGAGGAGTTAACTCCCACCTATGGTGTTCGACGACTTCTCAAAGCATTGGTGCGCCCGGAGCACCACGCTTTTAATGGGAATTAAAAGCAGTACATATCAACGTCCAAGATAGCAACGCATCTGAGCACATGAAGTTCCACGGGGTGAGCTCACAACCAACAAATATTCCACCTGCATTCTTCCAGAAACACCCGGTGTAACTGGCCCCAGGTCACATTCTTTCCGGATGCATGGATTTCCACGCCGTTCCCGGACAACTAAGATAGTGACGAACAAGGAATCCATGTGAAAAGCTCGGTCTACACTTTGGTCGTCAGTCAGGCGAGCAAAATTCATGTGTACAGCATGTGCGCACACTAACTATACTTGATTAGGGACTAGCTTGCCGGACCTTGCTGGTCGTTTAAATACTGGAACAATTTATTTCGATCCACATTCTTTCAATCCTTCATCACCCCCACCGAACAAGCCCAAATGGGCAGGAACCAACACAAACCCAACCGTGAGAAAAATCTTTCTGTCATATTTTTCTCTATTTCTTAAACCGCTTTCACCAGCCCCGGTCGCAGATCTTGAACCACACATTCGCCGTCATTGGCAGATGCGATTGGGTAAGTCCCCATTTTCACCGGCTCGCTGCAACAACTGATTCTGTTATCGAGCATCACGCGCTTTAGAGAAATGCGGGAATCTCTTGGCCTCATTCGCAGCAGAAAGCAAGATCACACCGTCGCAAGTATTCAGCCGGCAATGGTCCGCCTACATGCACAATATCCAAACGCGGGTGCACGAGAAATGGTTAGCCTCCTCTTTCACGAAGAGAATATGGGGGTTCCAAGGTTCGTGAAAATCACTGTCAGTTTTGGTTGATAACTAAAAGAAATGCTGGTCTAGGAGCTTGGTAATGAGCTACTTCCAAATCCACGAGGCTGACCTCGTCAGGGTGCGCCGTCAGAATCGCCTCAGGCGCAAGCGATTCTGGGCCGCCGGTTCGAATGATATTTTGGCTGTAGACCAACACGACAAATGGAAGTACAAATTCGGCCTTGCACTTCATTCCGGCATCGATCCTTTTGTTGGAAAGATACATTGGATGAAAATATGGTGGAGTAACAGCAATCCCCGCTTAATCCTGAGTTACTATTTGGATCATGTTCAAGAATCTGGTCGTAAGCTTGTTCCGCTTGTGAAAATTTACTCCGATCACTGACCTGGGTGTTCAGATATGCCTCTTGTTACTCAGAGTGATCCAGGTAACGAGAATTTCGGGATGGCAAACGGGCACACCTTACTGCGACATTGGCACGATCCTGCTCTCAAGGGCACACTTCAACACCGTTGGATGAACAAGAAGAATGTGATGCCAGAGATAGGTTGGTCTCAGCTCAGGCGTCGGTTCACACCTGGGTTCGAAGATATCCTTGACATGGGGGTGAATAACGACTGGTACGACCCAGACAACTTACTGGAGGCGTGCGTTCAATTTCTTTGGCTCTACGAGACTTCTGCTTGGGCCTCACTTCTCTTTTTCAGACTCGTGTTTCGTTGGATTTTCATACCGTGGCTGCAACAGGAGCTGGATGCATATCGCGACCGAATCAACAATACTGCTAAACGCGCAGACAAGAACAAGGTTCTGCCTCATGGGGTTCCGAATCTGATCGCGGAGCACCCAGAGGACTATGGAGTTCTCGATTTTAAGGTGTGAAGTGGTTTGACAATGGAGTCCGTAAAATTTAACGCTCTTGTTACATAGGTCAAGGTGGAGCAAGAAGCAGTGGACCATGTTCGCGCTCTTTATGCTCCCCCAGACCACCAAGTCTTTGAACTTGTACCGCCCGAGTTCCATACGATGATCAGCGCCATTTATGCTTTACTGGGTCAGCCTGATGTGACTTGTGAGACTTGCTGGGGGATTTACAAAGCGATTGTCTTGCGTTTCCGCTCACAAAATCTTCTGGAATTCTTCAATGCTGATGCGGAGTGGGGATATGCCATGACAATGGCGCGTGGTGATCATGTCGAAGATGTGGAACTTCTCCCCAATCTGAAGCCGCTCCTCAACGGAGACAGTGTTATTAGTGATACAGGCTACTACTACATGGGTGGTGTGAACAACGGGGCCGGCTTGGGTACTATGATTAATGTTCCCATTATGTTTGCGACTGATCGCAACTTACAGATGACAGACACTCTAGAAAATTGCAGGAAATGCTGAACGAGGACGAACCTATTATAGGAGACGATGACGAATTCGACGAGATTATTGCACCTTTCACCTCCGATGAAGAGGATGCTGAAGGAACTGATGGGCCAGACGAGTGGTAGCTGACAGTCGCATTGACCTGGTCTGAGGAGATATAGCAGCAGGACTATTAGCTTACTCTAAACTCGGTTCTCTTGTGTTTTTCCCACTTATTCAACTTTATTTATTTATTTTCGCGCTTTTGACATAAAATGGCTTTTCAAATATGCAATGTGCAATCATTTGAGTCGGTGTTGCAGAATAGATGATTTTGATTCATTCAATCAATCGTTTGCTTGTAAGTGGAGTTCTATTTAAATCCCCAGTGCTCCTGGGTGGTGTGTGGGCAATCGCGCAACTGGGCAAACGGTGCAAGAATTTCTTCGAACTGGGTAGGCATCACGTCCCATGGCACTTCCTCTCATGAAGGCATGTACAAACAACGAGACTGCCTCGTAAATATATACACTATGTATTTGTGGAGCCATCTTGCTACCGATTGGGAAAATAATTTCGTGGGATCCGGAGTCGACCAATAAACGAGTTCCCACCGGACTCCAGTGGACGCTGTGCCCCCTGGCAGGTTGGCGCAAGCAAGCGCACATTGTTTGCCCTGTGTTTGGTCTGCAAATAAATATTCCAGAGCAATAAGGGGACAGAACGCCCAAATTCTTCCGACGCGCTTGGAGTTGTTTGGCACGGACATCACCGGACGCTCATCACGTGATCGTATCACCTCGTCTACTAGGTTAGGTGCGGAGATTCTAAATAATCGATACCGTGGAATGCATTGCAGTTTGTTGCTTGAGAAGATGATCTTGCAGTATGCAGCAAATTATTCATCAGCTCCAAAGCGCCTATACTAGTAGGCTAAGAGACGATCAGGACCTATGGTATTCGGGGTCCAATTGCCTTATGGAGAGCATCACTAGATGCCATCGGTCGGCACCAACTGCCGGGCATCGCTTAAAAGCGTGGTGCTCTGGGTTTCCATACCTTTCCAACAACCAGAACTCGGAGCCTACGAAGAATCAGCTCAGGGGTCAAATGAGACATTGGGACGATACCGCGGGCATGCCGCCAAAATTTCTTCCGTTGCGAGTGGTAGGGTTTCTGTTGTCTATGAGAGGCAGTATAAAACTTCCTCAAGAACTGATGCCAGATATCAACGAACCGTATTCGTATCTAAAGAATCTTGTTCGGACGGCGGCATCGCATTCCCCGCACCCGCTTGTTCGGCTGCCAGCAGCTGGGGCGTAGAGGCTCGCGAGGGGCCTAAAGACGCAGATGGATAGTTGATTGCGGATCGGTGAGGCTTGAAGATACGGCGTAGTGTCGCACTGCGGTACGACAGAGTCGTCAGATGTCGTTATCTGAAGCGAGGAACCGACAACGAGCCGTAGACCATGCTCCATGGGCAGGAAATGAACAAGCAACAAAGCGGAGGGTGAGCGTCAAGCAACAGCCTGTTTCGATGACGCGCGTCCTCCGCGTGTCGAATCTCGATGTCACTGCACACGCGTGCCATGCACGTGCTGTCCCTGATCCGACACTGCCGACCGTGAGGCACTTGCTTCCGCCCACTTCGTCTCCATCCCGATGGCTGGGGAGCTCCTTCGCTGCTAGTTTCTTGTGCAAAATTTTTGGCCGTGGCTTCGCGCGAGTGGCGCCTCCTGGCGCTTCCTCATTTTTCCTATTTGTCCTAGATCCCTCAGCCCTGACCACGCGGACGCGTTGTGGCCTTTAATGTGCTGGCACTCGGACAGAGAACACACCGATGGTTTGGCGCACTCGCACCCAAGCAAGCGTAGGTCGTTGCCTCGTGCCGAATGCGAGGTTCATATTTATTTCCTCGCCCCAATTCGCCCTCCCGCTCGCTCGTACTACACGACCAGACGCGAATAGTTGACATGGGCCAAACCCTCTCTCGCAAGAAACGCGATTCAGACACCGATTCGACACTTTCTGAGTCAGATTCTGATACGGTGAGTCGCGCCCTCTCATTTTCCTCCCTTTTCTTACACTATACTTCGTCCAGTCTGGGACCAGTTCCTCCGATAGCGAGTCTGGCAACCAATCCTCAGTCCTCATTCGCTGCCCCGCATCTCAGATACAGATATCTGACTCACAATTCATCTAGGCTCATTCTGTTAACATCCGTTCGGAGTGCGGGCATTTCCGCGTCCTGGTCATTGGGAAGGCGAACGCTGGAAAAACGACGCTGCTGAAGAAAGTCTGCAACTCAATCGAGGATCCCGAGATCTTCAACCCGTCGGGAGAACTGGTGCGTTGACAAACCTGTTCTTGGGACCCAGCTCATTGCTACCAGATTAACCGCGAAACCGTGGAGGGAACGCATCTTGTCGGCGTTGAATGTCTCGTTCCGTCCATATTTTAATTCTATTCCAGCGCGGGGAGCACGACATCGAGAATGAGCTTATGTTCAAGAGCAACCCCGGGTACATATTCCATGATTCGCGTGGATTCGAAAGCGGTTCAGCGTCCGAGGTGGAACGGGTCAAGGCATTCATTTCAGACCGGTCCTGGACGGGGGACTTACCGAAGCAGATACACGCAATCTGGTGGGTCGCTCAAAAGATGTTTGGCTGAACATTCATGGTTGTGTCGAAGGTATTGTCTCCCGGCGGACACAACGCGCTCACTCACCAAAGCGGACGATGACTTCTTTAACACGGACATGCGTGGCCGAGGTGCGAACTGGTATCGTTGATTCAGCTCAGATGGCTCACGCGCAGCCTCCTGCTTCAGTACCGCTCATTGCGATCTTCACCAAGCTGGATGGGCTCGAAAACGAGGCCTTCACCCAACTCCGGAACGAAGGATACAGCAACAATGATTCAGAGAAATTGCTCTCGCAGAGGACCCAACAATTGCTGACCACCAATTTCAGACAACCGCTCGAGCAAACAAGTTTTCCGCCGTCTGCGTACGTGGAACTGGACGGTGAGTTTTGTGTTCAACGTTTGAACTCGACTCCGTTAATTGAATACGCCTCAGACATGCGGGAGACTGGTTCCAACTGCAACGAGCTAATCGAGAAGACCGCAAGCACCCTCACTGACACCACACTCCGCTCGTTGTTCGAGTCGGCTCAGCGAAGCAATATCATGTATTGCACTATGTTTGCCATTGGATTGTCAGTGGACTATTTCTTGTGTCTTTCGTCCTAGGATTCACGTGAGGATAGTGGGCTGGTGCAAAAAACCACGGTCGGTACGATGCACGGCTTCCTTCCGGCTAGCCAGCGAATCGATCACCTGCTTCAGGAATCGTGAGCTGGACATTAGGATGTTACAGCCATCTTTGGGTACATAATCGAAGTTGATTTGTCTTTGGGATCTAGCTGAACGCTTTCCAGCGGGTTAGCACTTCTCCGTCCAAGAGCACTCATCTTAACTTCTGACACATTGCACTTCTTTCAGGTAAGAGACGACCACTGTCTCATACATCGCGGTCCAACGATGAGTAGTCTCACCAGGTACGCCTCGAAGAAGTCCCCACAGCGGAGTAAGGTTGAAAGCAGTGGTTCGGGCAGTATGTGAGTCGTTCCATACATATTCCCCCGTCCGTGATTAACCGTCAAAACCAGAATGTGAGTAATAGGTCCATTGCTTAATGAGTTCCATGAGTCTAAACAATCCGGGCGATTCACAGAAGGCGAGTCTCCGTTTCCACTGTCATGCTTACTTCCAATGGACCCAATCCGAATGTCTCTTCACGTAGGCTGTGAGTCCGTGCCGTGCTTTTTGCCACGTAGTCTGATGCTGCCGCGCAGTCGGTACGTACACCGCCGCTTGCGGCGGCTCCCACAAGTCTGACATTACGACTCACGCGATGCTCAGTTTGTGAGTACTGATTGCGGCCGCCGACTGACTTACGCGTTACTATCCTGGCAGGGCGTGCGTTACAACTTCTCCATCCGCAGTCGCTTTCAGCCGCTGACGCCAGCATAACACCTGTGGACTTTCATCGCAGCTCGTGAGTCCGCCTACTCTGCCGCTGTGTCCGTAAGAGCGAAATTGACCTCGGCATGTTCCCCTGTGCAGAACGTGGGTTACAGCTTGCTTCTCTCGCGTCCACGTCCTCACTCCAATGCGCTCGCTGCCCACCGTCTCAGGCGGTGAGTGCTGCACCCTTCCTAATCACGTACAAAAACCTGACTGACTCCTGGAATCGTCACTTCACGCTACCAGCTTGTGAGATTCGCGTTGCTGTACTCGACTGAGATCTGACGCTGTTGTGTTACCAGATCGTGAGTTTTCCGGTTTTTTGTTTATTACTTCCCCATCTGACCCGAGTGTGCGTTACGGTCAAGCCCGTGAGTCTCGTATTCGCCTACATCCCAACCTATCGTCAGCCCATCGCACTCGGTAAGTCGGCGAAATCATTCGACGCCGGGGTATTCTCATTTCAAATTCAGCTGCCACTGTGTCCAACCTGCGACGCTCAGAGGAATAAAACTTACTCATGACCATAGAGTGAAACTAAGGACGCCTTAAATGCCGTTGTTGCCGAGTTCTACCCGGATCTTGTAAGCAAACCTTAACCACTGATTCATGGCTGAAAACTCGTTATCATTACTATCCAGAAATGGAGAATATACACGGTGCGAGGTCGCTTGAAGTTAATTTCGGGTGCGTCAGTCACTCGTCAGATGTCCCTCATTGGACTCACGTGCGAAGCCTTGTGCATCTGCGCGGAGCAAACATTCAGCGAAGCCTCCATAAAAACTCGAGAAGAAGTCCCCAATGCCTTCGCGACAGCGCTCCGAGCCTATGTTGGCTCGCCCACCCAGGCGGCAGTCAACAAGGAGATCCAGGAACTGCCACGGTGGATGGTACATCTGACTCCGATGAGAGGCATTCTCAAGAGAAGCCTTCCGGGACGCGTAGTTCGTATCATATTGTCTCATCCACTTCGTACGTACCTCTGGAAGTGATCTCACAACCATGTTGATGAAGGAAAATTTGTAGGCCTCAACACTGTCATTGATGGGTCGAACCGTCCACCCATGCTACCGTGATCCAGCTTGTGTACATGTAACGCTTTCCATGCGAACTAAAGCTAGGAAGGGACTCTGCTTTTGAAGTGTTCCCAGAGATTTTTCATATATCTATGCGGGTGGCAGGCTCGAAGTGGTTCAACATGCAACTGTGGGAATAAAAAAAAATACGAGGACAGAACACAGAACATTGGTTAAACTGTAGATATTCAATTTGATCACGTGAATGTTCAACGTCCAACAAAAAACCTCCGAGTCTTAGGTCCTCTTCTTGAAAAGCACCTTCGCCGACCGGTTTGCCCCGCACGTCGTCCCGAACCATTCGCTGGGCGGGAACACCCCCTCCCGTTCCAGTTTGACATCATAATTCTGGAGGATATGCGCGAGCATCACTTTGAGTTCGGTGACCGCGAAGAACCGCTATTTAATTCGTCAAGTGAGTAATTGCAGCAGCCCGGAAGCAAAAATGGAGGAAGAAAAACGCACCCCAGGGCACGCGTGCTTCCCCAGCCCGAACGAGAGGAACGCCGCATCTGGCGTGACCATCCCGAACTTCGCGCTTTCTGTCCCTCCTTCTCCGCCGGCACCGACGCCTATGGGGACGAAACGGAACCCATCAAACACGTCTGCATTCGCATAGTGTGCGTCGTCGTGGTGCGTCGCGTACGTTGCGGCTGCGATGAAGGTCCCGCGCGGCAGGTGCGTGCCATCCGAGAAGGTGAAGCCCGCGGGGTTCGCGACCATGCGGTTCATGTTGACTGTATAAATACGATGATAAAGAGATGAATTGACGGCCTAAGGATAGGGAAAGACTGACTGGCGCTGACAACCGTTGAAGCGCTGCGACTCGCGGAGGAAGCTGTCGAGCTTGACACATTTGCTCATCGCGGCCTTGCTCCACCCGTCATCGAGGAGGGCGGCCTCGAGCTCCTCACGCAGGGGTGCAACATATTCCGGAGCAGCTGCGAGGTGGTAGAGCGCCTGGGTGAAGCTCTGTGTGAACACATCATTATTTTCCTATCTGCTGCAAAGCCAAAAACTCTGGAAGACGTACATTGGCCGTCGTGTGGATCGCCACGAAGTTGATCATAAGGATACGCTGGATGAGGCTGCTCACGGTGCGTTCTTCCCCTGTGGCGTGTTCCAGGAGCCACGAAATCAAGTCGTTCTAGAGAATAAACCAATCAGTCAGCCATGGAACCGGCGCAGAAATTGCTCAAGGTAAGAACCACACACCGGTCGTCCTTCCCAATCCTTTCCGTACTCCTCCTCGACTCTCAGCCGCTCCTCAAGCATGGGTACAAGATGCTTCTTTGCGCGCGCCATGCCGCGGGGTAAGGGCGAGATCATGGGACCCACGAGTCTGAATTCAATTGATATGAATTAATATTCATATTAAAGCACGGGCTGGGTACGTATTACGGAGCGCGACTCACGGCTTGAGCACGTTGGGGAAGAGGTTGATGACCCTTGCGCGCTTCATCACGTCTTCGGCAAACTCGATGTTGAGGTCCCTGTAGTCGGTATTACGGCCTGCAGCGGACGTTAGCCGCATGTATTTCAGAGGTTGAAGGGGAAGGTGCACTGACAGAGTTCGACTCCGACAAACAATCTGTTGCTCGTGCAGGAGACGATGCGGAGGACAGTTTTGAGCGCCGGGACGGCAACCCAGTCTATCGATGCGCGCATCAGTCAGCTAAATTGGTAGGATGGATGTAGGTGGAGGATTTACTGCTCGTATCGAAGTCGGAGTGCGGATTCAGAAGCTTCCGAATCTCGTCCTGGAACGCAGTGACGATCTCGTCGTGTATATCTGCGAACCGCGCACCGATGCTCCGCGTGAGGGACGACTGGATGACGCGGACATGGTACGGGTTCGTGACGAAGCCGGCGCCGAGGGTGTAGTTCACCGCGAGGGTCTGAAACAGTAAATATCAAAATTTTAATTTTGGATCGACGTTTTGGGGTAGGTTTATACGCACGGCACCGAACCCATGCGCGGCGGAGAGGTCATCGTCGCGCGCCTTGCGGAGATCGTTAATCAATTCGGGTGAACTGAGAACGACGACCCATTTATCAAGGTAGGGGACACGGAAGATGGATTTGTGCTGTCCCTCGTCTTAGCATATGACAAAAAATACGAGATGAAGGCGGAGGAGTATAAGTACCCTTGTAATATCCGGCTTGAATAATTTTTGGCGCGTTGGAAAGATAATTGAGGGCCCCACGGTAAGAGGAGAGTGGGCCAGAAGGGCCCATGGCTGGGATAGTGTGCACTGCACCTGAAATAAAATGAATGGGTTGAAAACCGAGAACACAGAAAAGGCCGGCATACAGATGAGCGTTTAAATTCCAAATAGAGCAGAACGACAATGCTGACAGAGAGGGCGAGGACGGTGGTGAAGCTTGGAGTAGCTTCCATTGTAGCTGTAGACGGTATTTGTTTTGTGATGAGTCATGCAGTTGCCATCGTCTTTATAGCTCTGTGGACGGCAAGGTGTTAACGTGAAAGCAATGTGAAGAGTGGAAAGCATGAATAAGACAATTCTGAGCATGAATCTCCCAGAAACGACGCCATAGGAAACAACCTTTCCGTCTGGAGCAAGTCGGCCCCGATCGCACCTCGCATGTCCGACGACCTGGACTCCTTGTCCACCGGTGTCCGCAAAAAACGACACAATAGGAAGCAACCTTTCCGGCTGGAGCAAGTCGGCCCCGATCGCACTCGCATTGTCCGACAATCTGGACTCCTTGTCCACCGGTGTCCGCAAAGACCGAAGGAACCGCGCACTATGTCAATGGGTTTAGGTCAGCGCTTGGGTTGTGTTGAAAGGCTATGCAGATGGACGTTTGAATTCGTAGGTGGGGGACCACAGCCCCGGCGCACAAGAGACCAGTTGCCCTCTTGTAAATTCAAGGAATCCGAATTCGTGAGCATAATTGGCTCCAAGCTTGACCTGAGAGTCCAAATATTATATACAAGACATGCCGGAGCTTCACTCCGGCGGCCAGTTCCCTCAGCAGCAATGGGAGACTGGTTCACGATGATGAAGCAGCACTACCCACATCTAAGTAGCTCTCTGATCTCTTTTGCTCTAGCTCCCAGGTTACTTTACATTCCCGTCTCTGAAACAACTGCGTCCCCTCAGAGGAAAAAGCGGCCATTCAAAGGGCTTAATTTCGCCGGAAATGCCCTCAGATTGCCGAGGATTTTACTAGCTCGGCCCGTTCAGTCTTAATCGAGTTTTAATCGGTCTCCCGACCGATTTGCCCTCACCCTTGGAATGGCGGGGTTGCCCCTCTGGATGACGTTTTTGAGTTACCCGTGTTCATTACGACCTAGTACCGGTGGTCTTGTTTGCCGCGCGATGATGTGGAGGGCTCGTGGCATGGAAATTGCTACTGAGCTTCCAAATTCCACACCCGGGGCTCCATACAGTGTCACTCCGGAGCCCCTCGTCGAGTTCACGTAATTATCTGCTATAGTGTAGCCCGGAATCCGTGGCAGCCCCCGTCGTAGCTTGTGAATCGCGCTCCTCCAGGTTCCTCTCTTTTACTATCTCTGAATTATGTCGACTATTTCTGGCGACTATCATAGCTGTTGTTGTGCTTTCTGGAGCACCATATCACCACATCAGCCACCGACGTTCCAAAAATTTCGCCCCCCCTTCCAGCTTCACGCTACGCTGCTCAAATCAGACTAGTACTCAGTTCGTATTCTTGAAAGCCTCATATTAATATGTTCTACTGACACACATATATTTCCTCTCGTCGAATTCGGGCTACTCCATATTTTCCGCTCTTGTTATCACAAGACAAGAAAAGGGCCGGTAATCTCGGTTCAGTTCATGTCTTTGACGAAGTCGATGATCTCTTTCTAGCCCATATGCTCCTTAATTCCCCGAGCAGTCTTTCACAGTGAAATCGCTCGCGATATTTTGCTGCCGGTTCCCATTCCGCCAACATTCCTGGTTGCCTATGAACGATATCAAGTCGCACGAAGCTTTTGCCTATTCGGGTGACCATCTTTATAAACAGGCGCATTTCTCTGGCCGAATCAATTCCAGCAAGATCTCTTCCCGAATTGCTCTCAGCATAAGGGCGAATCGAGAAAGTTTCTAACAAATCCAACCGCGCCAGTGGGTGGTAATATGGGATTGGCACCAATCGCGTTCGGCACACTTTGAGGTAAACTGCGCCGGAGACATCTCTTGGAGAGTTCAATGTTAGCTGATTTCGCACCTCGGATTTTCTTCAGTCAACGTGTTTTGTTGACGCGAAGGACTTTGAAAGCGTCGAATCTTCTCTCACGTTGGATCGCTTCAAGTTCTTCGATGCGACTACAGAGAGCCTCACCCCCGAGGCTATGAGCTGAATTATTGAGTACGTGGCACAATTATCCGATCCCGCATCACTGTCTCTTTCAACATCCCACCCTCAGCGTTGGCTACATTACTGTGGGCCCTCCCAACGTCGTTCTGAAATGCCCGCATGAAATTCACGCATCCCTTTTCGGATGGTTTGTTCGCTCCCGGGGGCATCAGAAAATAATATAATGAAAGTGAGTTTTCCTTCTTGCTTTCCACCGTCGTTAGCAAGTTCGTCCTCCACTAAGGTTGATCGTTAGACAGCGGTCTCAGGTCTGTGTCAACATCGCAAAATGCTCCCCTGGCTTGCTTCGTCCTGCTTCGTCGTCGGCCGCAGTGCTCGTCGTTCGGTTTATTCCGAGAATTACTTTATTTCCGATAGCCGGCTGTACTGCAATTCAATTGCTCTGTGGTCTGGTAAAACTAAGGAGGATAGTAATCGCTGCTCCGAAATTTAATCACTACCCAAGGTATTTATACTCACGATTCCCCTTCCTTCCGCTGCTCCCAAACCCCCTTGCAAAAAAACATATACATTCGGTTGCAACACGCTAAAATCCGTAGCATAGCAAAACTCTGACTCGTGCTCCACTCAGTTTTGAATATTCAAGGATTTCCTTGGAGTGGTGGCCCGAGATGCCCGAAGTGGGTTGAAACATTCTGAATACTGAGAGAAGGCAGAAAATATGACTGTCACTCGTGTCGGAGCTTCAGACGAGGCCGCTTTTCGGTATGTGCGGACTTTGAATATCAAATGATTAGTCTGCGCGCTTGTTGACTGAGGGCTCTGACAGGCACAGCCAAGGCACAGCTCTTGCACGCGATATTAGGTCTCTTCATGACCACCAACACCCCTACAGCCGAGAGAAGAAAGCTTGTCGTCGTGGGTGACAGGCGAACTTATATTCTGCGCAGGCGT
This sequence comes from Mycena rebaudengoi, assembly GCA_029282285.1. Lineage (NCBI taxonomy): Eukaryota > Fungi > Basidiomycota > Agaricomycetes > Agaricales > Mycenaceae > Mycena > Mycena rebaudengoi. The sequence goes on from JARJCX010000035.1 coordinate 801,163, forward strand.
GGTCCACACCGCTATCGAGGCTATAGTATGCTGCCCACTTCGTCTCTTTCTTTCTGCAGAAGGCCCGGGTTCGAATTCGGGGGCGGGCCTCGGTACTCCTGGGTTTGATTCGTTTTGTTCTTTTCGTGGCGTTACGATTTTTTTGGTCCATCTCGGCCCATTCGACTTCTGCTCGCTTTTCCTCTGTGTCCGATTTTCTTTCATTTTGATGTGGTCACCCGTCTTTTGGCTGCATTGAGAGTTGCCGAATCACCAAGCTAACGGCAACGCGAGCGCACACCGACCGAACGATGAATTGCAATTAGATTACAGCAACAGTAATAATGTACAGCCATATTACTAATTCAGGATCCGTATTACAAGTACCCACACCGCGCTATATATCCCGAACCATGACCGTATTACTTCCTTGAAACCGAGTATACGCCATCCTCCCATACAGAGAGACCATTCATGAGCACGTCGCTTGAGAAGGTACTTGCCAAGCTCCGTCGCGAGGGTGGCTTGCGGCCAGGCAGAGCGTGTATATACGCACTGGATGGCGAGAAGTGAGTTCTGCATGCCCATTCTATAAGCAGCCCAGAGCCAGTAACTAGGAACGCGGACGCAACGACCAGGAACGGCCAGCCGATGATGACGGGATTGTTGCGAGACGTGCTAGTGTCCGAATCTGCCCACAATTGACCACGACACCAACAGGTCAATGCCCGAGATGGCATCGGAGTAGGTTCCGAGCCGCCCAAATCGCCAAGGTGTGAGTTCGCGCTCAAGATGATTGCTTTTTGTTGCATATTGATACCCGTATCTCAGCAAAAATTCGAGGCTTACCATTGGTGGTTCATCCAACTTGCGAGTGATGAGGGAAGAGGACAAAATGGAGTGACGAGTCTCGGACTTTGAAATTTGATCTAGATCAGCCATTATTTCTTCGGGCCGACATCAGTTCAACTATAAATATCATTTGGAGGGAGCTGCTTCGGTTCCATGCTGTTAACAACGACCTGTTGGCACAGTTGGTAGTGTGCCCGCTGAAATATGCCCAGGCTAAATGAGTCTTGGCAGGAGTCCCCAGTTCAACTCTGGGACAGGTCATATCCATTTTCCGTGTATTTCTTTTTTACTTTGTGCTTTTCTTCTCCAGTGCATATAAACGTTCATGAGAAAAACACCTTCTATTTGGTGCTTCAACTCGCAAACATAACGCGTATGTGCGCATCCTCAATCTTCTGCGCGAGGGTCGGATTTGGTTTACTTTAAGGTGTCAATTTTCTCTCTCTCATTCGTTCGTCCATCCATCTGCACTGCACCGCGGGGGACCTATTTCTGCAAACTGAAACTGTGTCGGAATCCTATAAATATTTTTGTTGTCCTCGCCATTCACTCATTCAATTTGATCGATCTGTTCCATAAAGTTCCACCATCGGAATATTTCAAACTCGGAGGACTCGCTTTGGCTCCGGGATGGGTGATTCTCTTTCAAAATTTATTTCCGGCCTAAATTTATTCACTTTGTCAAATGCCTCAATGCCCAGCCTGTAGTCGATTTCAATTAAGATAACAGAAGGACCTGTTGGCGTACTCGGCAACGCGCCCACAATAAATAACTCACTGCGTTCCGAGGCTCTGTCGGCAAGATATGCCGGACAAAGGCTGACGTGTGCCGACATGGGTCAGCACCGCTGCCGATGCGATCGGCACGCAGTGCTGACCTAGGTCGGCACACGTCAGCATTGTCGGCACCAGTGCTGACCCATGTCGGCACACGTCAGCCTTTGTCCGGCATATCTTGCCGGGCACGAGATATAGAATCGGAAACTGATTGGGGGGCCAAAAGTTTCTGTTTGAGGTGTTTTGTAGAGGTGAAATTCGCGTGATAGCGGCGCGAGCCTCAAACATAATAACACAATTAGGTTAAATCAGAAATCTGTTTCGGTGAATTCGACGCGCTGAGGCTTCGGAATCTCTCCAATGAGGGATGAGATGTCTGAGGTAGGGCGAGGAGGGGTGGGAGACAGCACGTACGAAGGGGAATCAGAAATCGGGGAAGAACAAACCGGACAAGGGCTTACAAAATATTGGCCATGGGGAGGGATGACGAAATGTAAACGCTACAACTTCAAGCTCGGCATACAAATAAATAAATAAACGCGACGCGCGAAATAAATAAAAGACACGACACGACACGTGAATTCTCCCTTGCAAAAAAACCAGCCAGCCAGCCAGCCAACAACGAAGAAATTAAAAAATAAAACGACTCAGGGGCTCAACCAACTGCTCCCTCGTCCGCATCGTGGATTATGTATGTATCTGGGATGGGTCATTCATATGTTGTCTGGAAGCATTTTCGTTCCGGGTTTGAATTCAAAGTCCAGCCTATATTCAGGTTCCAGGAAAATCGTATTGGTGCAGATGGCAGCGCACCCACAATAAACTGATTGTTCCTAGTGAGGTTATGTGGGAGGCCCCAGTTCGACTCCGGGCTGGGGTCGAACCACATGTCGTGTTTTTTGTCCCTTGTTCAGAACCGTCCACTAGATATCGTAGTTCAATTCACATACCAGGAAGACCTGTTGGCGCACTCCGCAACAAACTTCATATTTGGTCGAAGAATTACATATGTGGAAGACCCCAGATTCGATTCCAGCCTGGGCAATTTTTTTTTCGGGGGGGGGGGGTCATTTCATTTTCATGTAAATCCAAAGCTATGTATACTATTGCAGTTTAATTATGATACCAGAACGATCTGTTGGCGCACGCGGTAGCGCACCCACAGTAACTTTGATGTCTTGGCAGAAGTTACATATGTGCGAGACCCCAGTTCGACTCTGGGATGGATCATAATATTTCTTCATAATTCTGTTTTTGTTCCCCGCCGTTTCATTTTAATTCAGAAAGGGAGCACTTGGGCGGGACGATGCAGAAGCCTTCTCTGAGACGTCCCGGGCGTTAAACCTGACTTGCGGGATGTGACCCACCGCACACCATCATCGTACGCTGCAGCACTGGGCCGAACCAAGATTGTTGAGTTTCTCCTCGAGCGGGGTGGTTTGGACGTCAATTCTTGCGATCATTCTGAACGCACTCCCCTTTCCTACGCCGCGGAAAACAGATGTTTTGCCGTGGCCGTGCTTTTGCTAAAGGACTCGAAGACCCGTCCTGATTTGGCCACGAAGCTCGGTGAACGCACCCCGTTGTCGTACGCGGCAGCACAAGGCCGACGGGAGGTTGTCGAAAGTCTCCTCCAGATGAGTGTCGATGTCAATTCCAAGGACTGTGTTGGACGCACCTCTCTCACATATGCGGCTGGGTGGACGTCGTCGCCTTGATACTCAGGCTGAGACGCTCCGATGTGAATCCCAACACTGAATGTAAGGATGGTCGGACACCACTTTCGTATGCAGCTCAGTCCGCACATATTGTGGTGGTGGAGGTTCTCTTACAGTGCCCAGTTGCCCAGCTTGACTTGGCGGATAAACGAAGTCCTCAGGCTTAGGACGGTGGACGTACATCATTGTCGTTCGCGGCGGAACAGGGCCGACGCGAGGTTGTGGAACATCCTCTCCAGAAGGGCGTCGATATCAACTCTCGGGACGGTGATGGGCACACCCCGCTCTCGCACGCGGCCAAAAACAATCGGGTGGAAATTGCCGCACTGCTAAAACGTTTCGATGTAAGTTCCAACTCTCAAGCGAAGATGGTCGGACACCACTTTCGTATGCAGCTCAATCCGGACACTCTGCCGTCGTGAATGTTCTCCTCATGTTCCAGCACATTCTCCCGGACTTGGCGGATGAACCAGGTACAAGCATGAACACTCTTCTGGATGATCTCAGGAACAAGGCGCAAGGTGGACGTACTCCGTTGTCGTATGCCGCACAAGGGGGTCACGTCGATGTTATCAAACTTCTGTTGCGGAGTCGTGTGGACGTTAACTCGAGAGACCGCATTGGACACACACCACTATCATATGCGGCTGAAGGAATCGAGCAGCTGTTTGTGCCATGTGGACTCGTAACCAGTCTGTAACCAAAAGTTGCCGAAATATGTGGCAATCGACTCGAACCAGTCGTTACTTTAAATTGATCAAAGACAATCGTTTGATCAAAGATGTAGCGACTGGAACAATTTAACCGTAACCGAGTACGGTCGGAGATTGCCGAGGATAATAAAATATCTTAGCCAAAATTTCGACGACTCCAGGACCAAGTTCCTCGTTCCACAAATCTAAAGAGGCAGTTTTGTAGTGCCTCAAATTCTAAGGCTCGTGATGTTTTTGAATTTCCGAGTAAATTAAATTTGAACGCGTAAAATTCGGTTTTAACTTTTAGGGGCTACACAACGAGGCCTTCGATTTCCACATCCTCTGGGCCTACCATGCCATTTTCACGCACCCGCGAGGACTCTGATGTCGACTACGCCCCTCCTGCGTCGAAACGCCGCAAGAAGGCGCCGCCTATCATCACTGAGAGGGCAGTCAGCATGCCGCCCAGCTCCCCTGGCCCTCCAGTTCACACTCACGACAGCCCCGAACCTGTGACACCAGAGGCGGAACGACCACTCCTACCACTACCTCCTCTTCCTGCTCTTTTCCCGGACCCCTATGGTTCTCCGCTGCGTGCAAGCACGACAAATTTCCCAGAAACACGTCACCGTGGGCAATCTATTGAGCCGCCAGCTTCATCCCCGATGTCGGTCATGAATTTGACCCCCGTGAAGCCCAAGCCCGTGAAGCGAAGGCCAGGTCGACCCCAGCATTCTCTGGAGACCCACATACTCCACTCGACACTTCGGCATCTCCGTGGGTCAGGGCAGTCGACACCGGCGCAGCAAGAGGAGTTCCGTTGTGCAAGCGAAACTCTGCAGCGTAAACGTGCTGCGAGTGCTGAGCGCAGAACTGCAGCCCTCAAAGAAGAGGTTGAGGCTGCGGAGCGTGTTGCCAAAGAGGAAGAGGAGAAAGCGGCGGCCGAAAAAGTTGCCCTACATGCACAAAAGACTCGCGATGCCCAGCAAGTCCTCGCAGACGTTACCGCCTCAACCGAGGACGGGGGCTACAACTTCAAGGACCTAGATGAATTCTTTTCAGCAATTTTTCGCACTGGCGGGGATTACCAAGCGTCAGCAAATCTGACCCGCTACGTCCACAGCCATGGAGCGCAACACGCCAAAGCCATGTTTGCACGTTCAGCACCGGCGCGAGACGAGTATATCGACGGCGAGCTGGCCGAGATTTTCCAGAAAGAAGGCCGCGCTATTCAGGATATCCTGACACGCAACTCTACGACCACAGTGACCGACCTCTTGAAACAATTCTCCATGGACAAGCTGGCGGCGCAGATTCAAGAAGCGGCTCCAAAGCTATGGATGGCCTTAGTGGTGCTAACTATGCCGGACGAGTCGACACGTCGAGAGATCAGCGGCGAGCCTCGGAGGAACAAGGGCCTGGTACGTTATCATTCCGTGCACTCACATTGACATGTCTGACCATCCGGCGACAGGTTTTCACAACGATCTGCGCCCTTATTAGCATACTGCGCTCACAGCAAGCCAATAACTTCCAGCTCGTCATCGGCCTATTTCTCCTAGGCTCCGGGGCGTCAAAGCGAGAAATGGAGGTCCTTGCACATGCTGGATTGTCGATATCCTATGGAAGCATCACCAACCATGTCAAGAAGCTGTCGAAGGAGGGATTGGCGAACATCCGGGAGCTGGTGAAGACATGCATGGTTCAGATTGTGTGGGACAACCTAAACATTGCATTCCGCATCGCTTCCGAGCGCCTTGACTCAAAGAATCATTTTGATAACGGGACAACGGCGACTGTCATACCCTCCTTCGATCCGACAACGGGAGGAAGGGTGCCCCACGGGACTATTCCCCTTTCGATGAAGCCGCCGCGTGAGCAGACACTCCCCGTCCTCGACTGGTCCGAGGAGGATGTGCTCCCTTCGCCCGAGAATGCCGAGCAGCTCTCGACAAGCTGTTACTGGCTTTTTCAAAGTCTTGCACTGGACCATATTGCTGGCCTGAAACGACTCAGGCAGGATTTCCGCGAGTGCCCTGTAGTCAACCAGATCCCGCTTCACAAAACGGAACAGCTGCCGCTGCCAGCGATGCACGATGAGGAGTCGACTCTAGAGGGCTCGTTCACAGTCTACTATAAGATCTTGAAGACTATGGGCATGGGAGACGCAGAGCTGGAGGCCCACGGCCTCATGTTCGATGACAGGGATCTCTTGACGGATTCTCTGAAAGAAAAGGTACCAGTGTCCTCGAAAATCTGATCCAGCTCTTCACTTATGAACCGGCCCCTAGATGGAATCTGCCAGAAGGAACAGTGACACTCCGTTGGCTGGACTGCGAGCGAGTGTGCGGCGTTGGGGCTTGTTCCATGGGAAAATGGCCGGTGGCCGGCTCACAGTTAACGAGCATTGGGGAACACCAAATTCGCTCTGGCCAGGCGGGCTCTGGTGGGAGCATAACAAGCTTCTGAAGCGCAAGCCCCTCTCAGCCGGCTGGTCTGCGAAGAAGGCGACGCCGTGGGAGCCAGCTCACGAGCTAATTACAATCTCTCTTCCAGCGCATATTGTTGACGGATTCCGAATTCACTGCCGCCATGAGGATCTTGCAGTGTGGGCAGAGACGGCGACCATGGACGAGTTCAATAGAGTCTCCAAGCTAGTATTTGACAATCTGTTCTCCACGGCGGCGGTGGACAAGTTGCGGGCGTGTCCCGATTCGGAGCGTGACATCACACTCGAGAACGCGATCCTCTACAACCGCGACGCACTCTTTTATCTGGAATTCGTCTGGGCCATCAAGAAGGGCGACATCGGGCGTGTCTTGAACGTTCTCGGGATATGGATGGTCATGATGAGAACACCCAAGACAATGCCTCGCTACGCTGACGCCATGTTCGAGACACTTGTGCGGCTGAAGAAGTTCCCTCCAAAGCTTCGGTACGCCGTGAATCGCATCAAGCATATGAGTGCTAATGAATTTACAGAGAGCTCTTCCTTGCCAACTGGCTTGTTAATCTAACCGGACGAGAATTCGGCTTCAAGCCCGTGGATTTGCTGCAAGAGCACCAGAACTTCTGGGCGAAGATTATCTACAATGCGAAGGGTACTAACAAGAGCTGGGAGTGGCTCTCAATGATCACCGTCTGTATCTTCACCCTACGGGATGCCATGAGGACCGTCCAGACCGCCTTCGAGATCCCTGCGTACGGCGACAAGCACAAAACCCCCGATGTTGCTATGGAAGTCACTGAGCTGGCCAACGGTCTCTGCAAGGAGAAGATCCAGTCCTTTGTAGCCAACCGCCCCGCCAACGACCACGTACTCCCTGACCGCGATCTCATCAAGGAGGGCGCACGGTACCCCAACTCTCGCAAAGCCTTCTGGCGCTTCACACGGGAGAAGCGTACCGCCGAGAGGCGTGGCTTTGAACCTGCAGAGCGGGATTCTGAAGCCCCTGAGCACGAAGAGGAAGACGGGCAGGAGGAGGATTACACCCCCACCGAGGACGACCTGCGGACCGACGACGAGGAGTTCTTCTACATGGTGGAGCCTTTGGAGCTCTTGGCTCGGGCAATGGATGTTGTAGACTCAATGTCTGAGTAGTGTAGCAAAAATTCGCATATATTGTTAATCTACTAGGAGCGAAATAGTGGTTATGTCACGAGTCGGCGAGGGTGGCCCACTGCTGGCAGCCCAAGATGGTATATCTCCTGGGAAGGAACATCAGTCGGCCGCTTTGCACAAATTGCCTGAAAAATACCTGATAGAGTCTCATATCCCGGTAGCTTGTATATTGTGCTGAGCATATATAGCTTGTCATCGAAAACCTTCTGCAGCCAGTCAGCATCCTGAACAATCTCGGAACCCGGCTCGTTGTACTGTCGAGCATTGGCAAAGAGGAGATGCCACGCCTCTCGATACTCGAGTATACTCAGATAATGTGTTGGCCTGTGCGAGAAGGTGTGTATTTGCTTGATTGAAATTGGCTCGAGGATGACTTCATGATAATCCGGGAAGTGCTGGTAAAGCATAAACATGAGAGGGAAAACATGCTCTGATTGTAATATTATCCTACATCGATGCGGGGAACGGCCATGAAGGGTTTGCATACTTGCCGGCGTTCGATCCGTCTGTTCTTCTTTGGGCCTGCGGCAACATTCTTGTACTCTGAAATTACGGCCGCATGACAGCCGTCAAAGACAAATAACAGCCGTGAGCGTAGTTCCTTCAACTCCGCAGCGTCCAGTGTTTTTTGAGTGCGCTCCGCAGCCGCTTCTTCACGAGCTGCTTTTGCAAGGTCAGGGAAGTCGAGAAGAACGTCTTGAATCGCTTCGGCCACCGCATCACCATACTTCGGAGCGAATCTCCACCGGGTGTGTTGAAGGATCGTCTCGGCGGAGGTAATTGATCGCGCACGCTGAGCCAATACATCCACGACGTCGTCAGCAAGAATTGCGCTGCCAGTGAGGAAGTGCTGATTGGGATAGTCGCGTGCCATGAGTTGGTCTCGGAGCTCGTTAAGACGGCTGCGGACGGCGGTCTCGAGTTCAGGGGAGCTCTTTCCGCGACGTCCGGTTTTGAGCTGGTGTCCGCCCGTCAAGACAATGGTCTCCACCTGGAACAGTTCTGGATTACAATTATCGCAACACGGGCCGTCGGGGACAGGGTGGTCCAATCGCCCTAAATAGATGTGAGAAAATAAGCGAAACATCAGACTTCAGAACACGTACGTTTATACTTGTTTCCGAAAAACTTGTTCCAGGGAATTCTGCGACACTTGGTAGTCGTCATATATTCCAAAAGGTACCGTCGATCTCGTGCCTCCATTCGGGACAGCTTCTTCTTCGTCTTTTTCGCATACTTGCGCCGCTTAGGGGGAGGAGAGCCCTCCTCTTCCTCATCAGACGCGTCTTCTCTTGCGACAGCTGCATCCCGGTCTGCCTGCACCCCTTCCGCAACGTCGATGTTAATGTCGTCCTCATCAGAGTTGTCGGACTGATCACTGGCCTCCGCCTCGTTGAGAATATCGAGTTCAATGCAGGCACGGGTGTACATTGCCTTGGTGATATAAAGTACTCCCTCGCCGCGCAGGCTGTGATCCCGAACACAGCGTCCCAGCTTCTGGACAAGCGACAAGAAAGTACGTGGCTTGCCGTACAATATCACTCGTAGAATGGCGGGAAAGTCCATGCCCTACAGGAATGGTTAGTGAGTATGCGAGACGAGGTGTTGATCACTCACCAGACCCAGAGCATCGGTAGAAGCAGCGGCTCGCAAAAAGCCGCTGCTTATGCGCTCTTGAAGCAATTTCTTCCTTGCCTCGTCGATGTGGAGATGATAGAATTCGAAAATCTCGGGGTCCCATCCTTCCGGCTTGAGGCGACGCAAGACATCTTGGATTTTCTCGACCACTTGGCGCTCGTTCGTGTATAGTAGGGTCTGAGGAAAGTCCTTGGGATCCAGCATGTCCTCGCCGAAGAGTGTGAGAAGATCTGCGTATGAATCGGGCTCGTTCTGAAGAATGCGGACAAAGAGCGCTATATTGAGCTTCTCATTCGAGACCTGGACGCGAGCGCAGTCGGGTGGAAGGCCGAGGTAATGCATGATGTCGCTGATAACATCCCGCGGTGCCGTAGCCGTGGCAGTGAGGATGGGGAGGCCGCTCGGCACACGGGCCACCATCTTGACAATTTCGCGATAATCGGGCCGAAAATCATCGGTTCCCCACTCGCAGATGCAGTGGGCCTCATCGATTACAAGACAGATAATATTATTGGCGAAGCGGACATTATTTGCGACTAATTCATGAAATTCGTTGCCGAGCGCCATTTCGGGACCCAAGGGATCAACGCGGTACTTGTTGTTGCCCAAGTCCTGAGCGATGGTATGTCAGTCCGTGTATAAAAGCTTGAGATCGTTTGGCACCACACACCGTTAACGCTTGGGTGATATTTTTACTTGTCTTGGTGATCGCCACAGCCGGTATGCCCTTCCCATTCAGCGTCTTTGCCTGAGATTCTAGCAGCGCAACCAGCGGCCCGATGACGAGAACGATTTTCTGGCACTCCTCGCGTGTGTTCCCGGGGCTCCAGTGGTAGAAGAGCGCATACCAGAAAGCCAAAGTTTTGCCACCGCCAGTCGGGACATCCAGAAGTGTGCTGATGCCTTTCAGGATGTTCTGGCCCGTCTCCTCTTGGTGTGGGTGCAGGGATGGGATGCCAAAGACGTCGCACAGGGTCTGGGCGGTTATGCGGAGGCCTTCAGGATCAAGAGTCATGAGAGGAGTGAACGGCATCTCCACAGGAAAGGCCCCTGAATGAGCAAAGAGGTCGATTTTACGGGATGAGCCGTACACACCTCGAAAATTCAAGAACATCACGTACCTTAGAATTTTGAGCTCTAAAGAATGGCCAGTTCAAATTCGTGGAACGGACAACTTTGTCCTGAGGTCGTCGAAATTTTGGCTAAGACATTTTATTATTGTCGGCAATCCCCGACCGTACTAGGCAACGGTTAAATTATTCCAGTCGCTATTTTAATCACAGATTGATCGACTGTCATCAATCTTAGGAAAAAATCGCTACTGGCTCGAGTCTAATGTGGCAAGCACTTTCGGTGGTTACAGACTGGTACAACTCATTGACTAGACTCGTGAACCAGTCGACGCTCATGATTTCACAGACTCGGAATTAAGGCTGAATCGGGGAGATATGCAAACACAGCCAACATCAGACAAAACAAGAACAATGGCAATGATCAATCGCGAGCGGACTGGGCCCCCATGTCGCGCTTTTGGCGGAAGGAAATTTCCCCCGCCATTTGAAGTGCTCGACTTAGAGAAATTTCACGGAAATTTGAAAAATTAGACCCCGGTTGTAACAGCAACAGTTTTAAATTCTACGTTGAATGAGCCCAGCATACTTTTTTGGCCAAAAATAAAAAAATTTAGTCAAAAAAACATGTTGGGCTCGTTCGATAGAGAATTCAAAATGGTCCATGTTTCCTCTTTACCCAAAATTTTCAACTTTTACCGAAATTCTACCAAGTCGAACACTTCAAATGGCGGGGGGAAAATCCATCACCAAAAACGGCTCCATGGGGGCCCAGCCGGTATCTGATGATGCGAGGTCTCGAGCGATCAATGTGTACATGTTTATTCAGATACCGGATGGGGACGAGCCTACTCGTTGACAGTGACAAGACATGCATGCGCTTCGCTCCGGCAACAGGGATGTCAGTGAGGATGTTTGTTAAAGTTGTACACCCATCAGGATAAAACTAGTGCTGCATTACAGCATTGAAATAAAATCTGTGAAGGAAGAGGACTTGCATGAAAAGGTTTTTACGCCATATCAGTCATTCAAAGTCGTCCATAAAGTGAAATATACCTAACTTGCGAAAGGAAAGGTTTGTTGTTTGGTCTGCAGAGAATTGCTATCAAGATGCGGTAACAGGAGACTTTGCCAGATGTTGTAGGGAGTGAGACCCGACGAACGGAATGAACGAACAGAAATATTGGCAAATGACAGGTCTAGAATATAAACAAAATTGGATATACTGCAGGGAAAGAAGCTATGAATCTTAGCGAGCCTGCGGATATAGCTGAGTAAAGACATAGGAACAGTGCAGAATAATGGGAAATGCACAGCAAATGCACACTGCCAGCAAGAGAAGTGAGATAGATGGAGAGATTGCGAGGCAATGAGCCGAGCGAAGGAAAGGAGCCCAAGTAAAGTCAAAACAGTTGATACAGCCAGCCAGCGACAGTTTTTTTTGCGTTTGATGGGTGGCAGTTATGAAAAATTTGCGGAAATATTCAGGAAGTGGAGAGGAACTAAGGGGAACTAAAGATGTGACATTTATGAGCGGTGAAAAAATCGGTGGGATGCAGGGCTTTTATACGAGAGGCGATACAAATATACGTGGCCGCAGTAGTGTCTTCTCCTGCAGCACAGTACGGCTCCGGAGCTTGCGAGGTACGCATCGTGTCGGCACAGTCAATACCTCAGCTTCGGACTGCGGCACAGTTGAGCACATGAGGTCTTTTAATTTCCCTTCATCAACCACCTGACTCGGAGCACAGAAGAATGGGGAAAGGCTGCATCATTGCTGCGAAAGGGTGGGAGCTGAAATCAGGTTGCACAAAGAACTACTGGAGAGAAACCACAATGGAGATATGACTAAAGGGGATGGGACCAAATATATGCAAACTGATTCGAGACATCTCGTTAAGAGAACAGATAATTGGGCTGTCCCCGGAGTTTGAAAATTTAACAGGTGCCGTGATCGGCCGAGAGGCGAGCCATGAATATCCATCATATATGCTAGACTCGTGAACCAGTCCGTTGGCGGATGAAGACCGAGCGAGGCTCGGGCGAAGGGACGGATATGGACGGAGGGCAAACACGGCCAACATCAGAGCAAATACAAACAAGACGGTCATCCTGCCAACGGACTGGGCCGACTTGTCGCATCTTTTGGTGATCGTCGTTGCCCCCGCCATTTCAGAGGCTTGACTTCACCAAAAAACATCGAAAATATGCCAAAAAGTGTCCCCAACTCCCTTAGTGAAAGATGAACCGTTTTGAATTCTCTATCCGATGAGCAAAATTTGTTTTTTGGGTGAAAATAGATATATTTAGAAGCACTCCTCAGGCTGGATCAAATCACTGATTCCGCCCACAATATATGGTCTGCGGCTCCGTCTACACCTTTCTCTGCCTAGTTAAAGCTTCTAAAACACACTTGGAGTGCCTCTCAGCATTCCTTCTCTCTGGGATATTTTTCCTGGCCTTGGTTTTGTCCATTTTCACCCAAAAACAACTTTGGCTCAACTGATAGAGAATTAAAAACCATTCATCTTTCAGTAAGACACTTCGGGACACTTTTTGGGGTGTTTTCTATGTTTTTCGACCAAGTCAGACATCTGAAATGGCAGGGGAAAAACTCATCACTGAAACACACGACAAGACAGCCCAGCCGGTACTGGGAGTAACGAGCATCAGCGAGGATCTTTGATCCGTGATCACCCGACCAGTTCCGGATGGGGACGAGCCTACATATATGCACCAAAGTTGATACCTCTTTCCTCCCCGCTAAAACAGATTGAAATAAAATCTAAGAGACAATGTCATTGTTTTTAGCAGCTAATAACTCATATGTACTTCAACTTCATTTAAATCCAAAGGTCATGGGAGAACACGAGCCTCACTCAAATTTTAAACTCCGATGACAGCCCAGTGACGCAGTCTGTAACCACCGAAAGTGCTTGCCACAATTTTTCGGATTTTGGTTACAGACTGGTAACGAGTCTATGTGCTATGTTGCTTGGGCACCCTGACATCAAACCCGATCAGGCAGACAATTCCCAAAGAACCCCTCTGATGCTTTCTGTGATGCAAGCCTCGCCGTCGAGATGGACTTAAGTCCTACTCTGCCCTGGCTGATGCCGTGTTTAGTGTGCGCGAATTGGTGCAACTTTTGACGCATAGCTTGTCGCGTGACATGAGCGTGGTTCGCATTCTCTTGGGCCATCCTGATGTTAAACTAGATGCCACAGATCAAGAGCTTTGCACATGTCTCTCACTTGCAGCGGAAGCCAACGACATTAGTATGGCAGAGATTCTGCTGCAGCGGGGTGCCGATCCGGACTCCAGAGACAGCCATCAGTGTTCCCCACTTGCCTACTCCCGCAATCACTCCACAATGACCACAGTCCTCCGGGCAGGACGAAATGGAAAGCGCCGCAGCATGTGCCGGGAGCAGTCACTGCGGGAGTCCGCTACAATTCGCCTGGATCTGTCTGCTATGGGGCTGGTTGTCGAACAGTGATCGAGTACACTCTGGTACAATACACTTTGTATTCTGTTTTGTTTTCCATGACGTTTGCTTTTCATCGTACTTGTTGCCCTGGTTCATATTTCCCGCTCGTCGCTGGCCTTAAATATTGCAGACGCAGTGGTTTCTCAAGCGTTATGCTCCCCACCCACCGACTCCCCGTCCCTCCCAGCCCGGGCGTCTCAGCTTTCTCAGCGGCAGTGTATTTATATGCGATTATAATTATCGAGGTTCCCAACCATTCACCACAGAAGCCGTGTCCCATTTCCCGATGGGGCGCCGCGCAATGGCCAAACAAACCTGGACGACACAGGGTTAATAGGCAAAACACAGGGCATTGTATGCCGCAGACTATCACTTACCGCGAGCGCGGGATCCCGATTGCAATACGCCGGCTCCGAAAATGTACTCGCGATCTTGAAGACGGTATTCATCGCCCCCCGATGCTGACGGGTCGATTCCGCGAGGGACGGGGCGAGCACACCAAAGAGCTCGACCATCGCCGTGAGCGCCACGATCATGGCGGCTTTCAGCGTCGGGTGGACGAGCTGCAGCTGCGGGATCGCCTGCACCTGGGCCCAGCACGAATTCATGAGCTTCATGTGCGCGTAGATGTCGTCGATGAGGCCCCAGTAGCTGCGGGACCATTCCGCTGGGAAAGTGTCTGCGCCTGTGGTGTCAGATTCAGCGGCCGGTGTCCGGTAATATGGCCGCCTGCTTACTAGATTGCGATGTGTTCCACTCGGCGGCGAGCGCTTGGCTTTCCACGAGGAAGACAGCGCTCTTGGCGCGCATAAAGACGACGTCCGTGCACGTCCCGTTCGCGTGCTGAGGAATAGTATGACGAGATGGGTAAGTAGACGGGGGAGCTAAATCCACGTACCGCCATGCGCGTGAACTTCGACAATACCGCTCCGTTGAGGAGAGGACGGCGGAAGTACCAGGCTCCTGACGATGTCGGTCCATACGAGCTGGGACAATGCCGCTCGGCTTTCGTTTAGGAGCCCGTGGGGCGCAAGGTCCTCTGCGTCGGATGACCCTGAATGTTCCGAGAATAGCTGATCTTCATCGAGCCCCAGAGCGACCACGTTCTCCGCAACCACTCTGCCCGCCTGCGCAAGAAATCCCTCGAATCCGCTGACGTCCCCTCTCTCAATGTGGTATGTCGCGAGACACAGAAACCCCTTCAGGCGCGTCAACGGATCGGGTCCAGCGCTCAGGGAGCCGAGGATGACGGCGACCTGGTCCTCCTCCGGCAGAGTTTCGCCAGTTTCGTAGATCCATGGGCCGCGGTGGACGTGAGCGGTGCGGAGGCAGCCCATGACCTGGCACATATTCACGAGCGTGGAGCGCACCACGATGCAGGACTGATCTCCGCGTATGAACGCACTCCACTTGGAGTCCGTGATTTTCAGTCCGTGGTGCCAGCCATCCTGCAGGAAGCGTGTTCGTCTGTGGACATTTTTTTCAAAAGACGCATCGGGAAAAGGAAGGAATTTGGCTTACACGTTGAACAGTTCGATTATATGGGCGGGGGGAGGCTCTAGGACAGGGTTGCGGATTATAAGAGGAGCGGGCTCCATGATTGAGGGGGTGGTAGCCAGAGTTTCGGCCAAATCCAAAGGTTCATTCGCGACAGACATCGAGTAGGTTGAATCCGGTCTAGCGGCGTTCACGAAGTCGGGGGGAAAATCTGAGCAAAGTTGGGGATAGAACGGAGCACAATCCAAGGAGATTAAATATGGGTCGTATGCGCCAAACGTGCTTTCGGACGGCCAACAGCTTTCTGAAGGCGCAAAGAGATCAGGGATGTCCGTTGCATCGTGCTGGGATAGGTGTGGATTCTTCGGGGCAGTCTGAAGGGAGGGAGGTGTCTCTGGGTACATTCCTCGTCCAGGTGTCGTTTCGTCGTGCTTGCATTCGCTGGGAGGACGCGCTTTGGTGCACGTGCGACAGGGTATTGTCCCGCTGCATCTCTAGAGTTCGCATCAACAATTGCCGTACGCCGAGGGAAAAACCCGCGCACCTTCTTTTGTTCTCTGCGGGACATTGTGAGCGAAAGAAACGCTTAAATTATTCACTCACCGACATCGTATGCAGGCGGCTGTTGAAAGGGGCATTAGGCGTGTGGACATCGAGCAGCTGACTGCTCTCACCTCCTTTGGGCAGCGAATCAGCCCGCGGCGGGAGCGGAGGGATGGAAGTCGTGAGGCCATACACACAGGTCACAGGTTTCCTGGCCCTCCTACACCGTCCGCAGGGGCTTTGACCATCACAACGCTAGAGAACGGCTTGGAATTGAGCGGATATGTGCCTGCTCATGATGGCACGTACAGTCTTTCGCCGTCGACACAAGGAACACGAGCTGGATTTCGAGCTGGGGGGATCCATGAGAATGTGGGGGTTCTGCGGATTGCCTGCGGATGGCCGTCAAATACAGGAGCTGCAGCTGCGCTCTGCCATAAATTTGCGCCTATCAATCTCCGACGAGTACGGGGCTGCTGCAAATGGAGTAAAATTCACTGAGAAACGTTGATTACCGTACGTATGCCGGTGGTGAACGGCCAAAGGAAAAGAGGCTGCCTGGGTGCGTCGCTGGGGCTTGATCATGAAATAGTCTTCTTTGAATTTCTTCCAAACTTTGCCGAAACTCCCCCGTTTTTTGAAGGAAACTGGAGTCAAAGTGAATTGTGGGCAAGTTATTGAGGCGCATATGGAAACTTCCAGGAAGACAGAAGTACTGTAGATTTGCTGGAGATGGCCGTTGAAGATGGAAGGCAGAAGAAAGCGCGACTGACGTCACGACTTTGGCACCACTAACAAGACCAAAGCGGTGTCCACCTTGTTCCCGATTGGCTCCCGGCTTGCTCCCGACTTGCTTGAAACTCTGATATCTCGCTTGGCGGTGTCCGCCACAAGGCCAAAGTTACTAGTTTCAACTGCATATGTTTGCTTTAGTTCATCGGGAGTCAACCCTGAGAACACCGGCGTAAATTTTTAACTATTTGGACTCATCCAAACTTCGTTTCTCCCGTCTGCGACCGTCAATATCCCGTTTCCTGCTGTCTCTTACCAGGTTCCTTTCCGGTCGCCTGCTCATGGGTCGTCGGAGTGTTTTTATCCGTTTTACTTGTTTTTGGTTACTCAGCACCATTTAGCAGATCCGAGCTCATCGGTGGTGCTTACTGAGAGACACGTTACTTATGGCATACTTTCTTTCGTCGTCTTCGAACTCTTTGGCGATGTCTCCTCGAGGCTGAAAACTCGCTCCCGCTCATTGTGACAGCGGAAAATCGTACGCATATGTTTTCAGTTCCAACCAGTCTCTGGCGGACCCAAGCCAGGACTGATGCGACTTGCACGCCGGTCCCGGTGCGAATCGCGGAGGACGGAGAACAGATTTTCTCGACATCTTCTACCGCAGAGTATATTTCCGTATCCGACCGATATCGGCCAGGGACTCACATATTCAGCCGTTTCCACTCGCAGATGTTGTAAGTGACAGAAAGTGCGCAAGTATGTCTTCTTCTGCGTATCTTTCGCCTTGCTTTGCGATGGAGATATGCACTGAACACCAAATGATTAGCTTGAACCCTATGTTGTTTTCGACAATTTGCCTGCGTGAAACCGAGTAGCCTGGATCTATCCGCTTGCAGACAACTCCATGGGTTTCCGGTTCCGGACTCCAGGATAGTTGAAATTGGGCAGCAGAGCAAAGCGAGAGTTGTGATTAGAGCACAGCGGTATTATATAATACAAATGATTGTGTAGTTTGGGAAAACAGGAGGATTCCTTTTTAGCAGATTAGTGGGGCATGTCGTTTTGCCGTAGCTAGTATAGTAAGAGTAAAGGAGCGGCGAGCTACACCGGGCGTGGGTCAGACGTATGAAAAAGGTAAGAGCAAATGCGCACCCTCGCCCAGGGTACTTATCGGTTCGCGCTCTTGGTGGTGTTTGATCACTAGGAAACGAGCCAGACCGCATTTCATAAACGCGTTGCAGGCGACACTCCAGGACAGAGTTGTGGTGCATCTGTAAGTTGAATGAGTCAATCCACGCAGATCATAATGAACGCAGATCCCTTACTGGATCTTATTTTTTAAACAACGCGGACAAGTGCCACTGGGCACCGATTCGCAGAGGACGCGCCGCGCTTTGCAGGAGTCGCATGCCGGGGGCTTCCGCGCGGGGAGCGGAGTGAACGCCATTGAGCGCGGCATGGGGAATGGGTAGGTTGGTGGAACAGGCGCCCGCTGGTTTTTTATAAACATATCCGTTTGGAAACGCCCGATCAATTCGCGCTCACTCATCAGCTCTCAAAACTTGTGATGGTGGGCTGTGCTGGTCGCTGTGGGGTTGAGGAGAGCACTGGATTCTTGAGCCTCTTTTAATACTATATATCTGATCTGAGAATCGAGACCTAGTAGGTTGCTGATATTCACGTTCCGTGGCTGATCCAGCCACTGGTGGCTGTGGGGGCTGTGCTCAACAGCCATGAATATCAGGTGCCGACGGCAACCTACGATGGCGCTGCACCATATCCTGAATAAAAGAAAGCCCCACTGCGCCGCAGATCCTTGATCAAATCACTAGTCCAAAGGAAGAAACTGATCCGAACCGACCCCCAAATTTTCCTACCGGGGTGTCCCCGGGATTTTCGGCCATATAAGGGACCCTCCCCGGGCTTTAATAGGCTTTTGGGCGGGTTTGGCCGTAGCGGGCCCAAAACGGGCCCAAAACAAAGCCAAATGGTGTCGGGCGACAATCAAAGATGATCTCCCGAATATTCCGGACGTGCTCCGGGGGGTGTCCTTAGGCTTGGCCGAAGCTTTTCAAAATTGGACATTCCAAAATTCCCGTTGTGAATGATTATACAACGCGCAATTGTAAAACAATTGCTTCTCACGCTTCCGGGGCACCAGAACCGTGTCGACTCTAGTAGGAGTGGCAAGCTTTGATGGCAATAAAATCACCATAAAAAAAGACAATAGTTCCGAGTCTGAATCACTCCATCCAAAATACAGGCTTCATTCGACTTCGTACCAGTCGAAAAGCTCAGAATCAGCATTGAGGCTAAGACCAATTAATCTATGGACGAGTGCGCGATATAAATTATAGTAAGTACCAAAAGAACGAATATGGAGTCTATGTATGCGTAATAATGAGTGAGTGTCCGTGCCAGTCAGAAATCTGTCATCGGGTCTTTAGGCGAGTGAAACGAGTGCGCTGGATGCACACGGGAAACAATTAGATTTCCGGCGTTCAGAAGTTAGCCTGAGATTCCTAAATATTTGATTAAAGATTCGTTGAGGTGATATGAAAGCTGAAACTAGAAATCAATCAGTCAAAATCAGACCTGAAACTAAAAATCAAGGTGAAATCAGAGTGAAACTGGACATCACTCGTCGATATTTCGAGTTTCGGCACTGATTTTGCCTCAACAGATACCTAATTGGATACTTAGGCATCTCGAGCTAACTTCCAGTGGCCAGAAATTGCACTATTCCCCGTGTGATGGGTGGGGACGAGGCGCTCTCTACAATAGTTTGGTTTCGAGGTGGAAATGAGGAAGGGTCGGCTGCGAAACCGCAGTTGTACCGTCGAAAGTGATAAAGCCCACTGTAAAGTCCAGGCAAATACAGCGTAGTGATGGTGGAGAGTAAGAGTCACTGGCATCCACCAAAATTTCGGTTTGACGCGCCATCAAAACACTGCCAAGCCCTTTGCAACTTTCTTAACGATCTTTTGTTCAAAAAGCTTGGGCCATCTGCCTTACAGCTCTCGCCTTTCGGCCAGACACGCTAGGCGCATATGATAAAATTTTACCGAATTGTGAGTGTTCCCCTGCGGGCACGGTGAAAATGCCGATGTTGTCGCACGCTGCCGCAGCACTACCGCAGCCAATGTGGCAAATATGTCACACTGCCGCAGAGTTCGCGGAGTCTGCCGCAAGACACTACAGACGACTGTATTGATTTCATCCAAGCCTTTGATCTATCACAATCCACATCACCAACAATATTCACTACTCGACACCGATGTTGGCAATGTTGGCAATTTCAATACCACAAATACATTTGCTGACACCTCGGGGAGGCGACTTGGACCTTTTGTAAACCATGAAGCACTGTAGTGTATACTGAACAATGAATCCACTAAAAATTCTTGAGGTTCAAATTCTCTCGGAGCAGCTGAAATATAAATTGAACATAACTCGGGAAAAATATGATTCTGCACGGTTTTCATTCAGCGAACCTCAATTATTAACCCATATCCAGCCTATTGTCAAAAACTAATTCTTGAGTCAAAGCAAGAAAGACTGCCGCAGGGTGGCTGTGTTATTGCCGCAGCCACCTTTTTGAACAGTTGCCGCATTGAGTCCCATAATTCGAATTTACTGCGGTTTGGGGCTCAAAGAATCCGATACATTTGCTTAACTGAATGTGTAGCAAAATCCGGGAATTTATGAATGAATCCAGCCCATTCGGGCAGCAGGGTTGCCGTGTTAGTGCCGCAACCAATATTCAATAACTGCCTGCAGGCTGTTTTACAGTCTGTTGAGCACTCGTTTTGGGGTGAGAATATTTGTAAAATTCATACTAGATACGATGAACCCCATATGAATCGAAGTAAATGAACTTAGTTTTGAACTGTGGCCTGCAGGCTGAGCAGAGTGTCAGCAACAAGTTTAACCAGACACTGTGCACTGTTCCGCCCACCAGATATAAATAAGTTGCAGTGTTGAGTGGGATTGATCAGCTGTAGTGTCTACCAGCTATATAGCAAGACTGTGGCTGGATCCATTCCCTGAATCGTTAGGTCAGACAAGTGACGATGATGAGCAGGGTTGAAGTTGAATTCCGTTGATGTTGGTTGTCCGGCTTGAGCTGATGTGATGAATAATAATGTACAAATATGGAAACTACGATGCTGTCGGTTCAAGCAATACTATGTTGCGACGTCCGCAGGAACTGCCGCTGTGTAGTTCCACAGCGTGTTGAATTGCTCTTGCTGAATTGCCGCAGCCTGCCGCACACAAGTCACACTGCCGCGATGTCACGCCGCCTGGCTGCCGCATACTGACGCAGAATGGTCGCGGCAAAATACTAGACTGCCGCAGCTATGCATGAGGTTGCCGCATCCATTCATGGTTTGCCGCATGTAATTGCCGCAGAGTGCCGCAGGTTGCCGCAGCCAAGTCACCTCTTAAGGCCCCCAGACGAGGCTTATGCAGGAGGACTGAAAGACCAATAGGGTCAAAGAATTGAAGCCCTCACGTCGTCGCGGCTGTCGATATACGCGGGTTTTTTTTGGCAGTGCAACACAATTGCCGCCGAGTGCCGCAGCGGCAGATGCTGCGGCACTTTGTCTTTGCCCTAATTTGAATCCACCGCGCGATTTAATCGCGGACCGATGAATTTTTTACGCTGAAACTAACGCGGGATGCCGTTGAGTTCATCGGCGGCATCGATTTCCTTGTATTCAGTTGTATACATTGATTCACATCGTCCAGAACGGGAGTACCATTCATTTGTACCGGGCGAAGGTGGGATGCGGAAGTCGGTTCCGATGTCCAGTCCGAGTCCGCGTGTCGGAAGATGAGAAGTTACTATGGGATTCCAAATTTCCTGATATTGTGGATCTCTAATCCTAGGAGTGTTCGGGAGGCCAGCTCACAGCACGAGTCAACTGATAAATAAGATTCTGAGGATCATATATACGCGGAAAGGGTTCACATAATGGTGCATGTATTCGACTGTTGCGCATCCACCGACTTCCGCGCACAGAACTGCTTCATCTGGGGATGTCTCATCATCTCCGCTGTGTTGTGCTCCTCTTGCCTCCACATTTCAATCGGGGGATAAGGTGAAGTGCTGAAAGTCAGGCGGAATCCATATATTGGCCCGATGCCGCCGCGTGCGCCATAATGGCAAGCGAGGCCGAACTCCCCGTTCTCAATGACGATGTCGATCCGCCGGGTCTCGAATGCGCCGTCGAGAAGCACCTCCTCGTTGATTTGATTATGCACCACGGACCCATACAGCAGCGGCCTGCGTTTCGTGATGGTGAGTTCCACGATCCCCGCAAATAATGTTGTGGGTTGTTTCCGAGTCATCGGTCGACGCCATACGCCCCTCCAATGCATATGATCAGGGGGAATGACAGTGGTTTCCCGTGCAGGTATCGGCACTCTACCTGCACTTGGGAGTAGTTTCCACTGTATTCCTGCGACGATCTTAACAATGGCTTCAGCACGGGATATCATCTGGATAATTGCTGAATATCAATATGTATCCAGACAGCATTTCTCACTCACCTCGCCGGTGCCGTCCGCATAAAATATGAGTCGATTGTTATCCCATCCATCCCATAACCATTCTTCCTGACTGCACAATACGTGAGCTCCGTTTAAAAGAAATTGGTTCAAGTCTTGGTGGTTAGCAGTGGTGGGTGCAGCTTCCGAGTCGGTAGGCATGCCGTTGTCGAAAGACAGAGAATCGTTGGGAATCAAAGCTATACACACACCATCGACTCCCGATCATTAGCAACAGATCCGTGCCATTTTCGATGGTGGTTTGAGTGTCGGTGTCTCGTGGCAAGAGCCTGAGCACCTGGACCGTGAACCACGATTGACAATATACTTTGCAGGCACCACGGCGGCGCCCTTAGACTACGGGGTGGCTTCGGCAATTTTGTGTCCTATTTCGCGGGTGATTCTGCGTGCCGAATGGTTTGTTCGCCGACACCAACACGGACCCCGTCGTCGGACGGCGTATGGGAGAATCATACCATAGCAGCCGTCGAGCTGTGTGATTACGAACCGGTGAAAAGAACCTTTCGGACATCTCATCATCGTTCCTTTTAAATTCAAATCAACGGACATCCGAAAGGGCGTGGAAACCCGTGTAGTCATATATCGACGGAACTTTGCAGTTGGGTTACCACCAGAAATGCATACCATGGTATAGGGTTCCAGGAAGATCCTATTGGTGCAGATGCTACAATAACTGGTTATTCCCAGTGAAGTTATGTGGGATGACTCTGGGATGGGCCATGCTTCAAATCACATATCGTGTTTTTTTGTCCCGAGTGTAAGTGGATCATTTCATCTCGTCCATTAGATATCGTAGCTCATTTCACATACCGGGAAGCACTCGGCAACAACTTCATCTTTGGTCGAAGAATTATATGGGAGGCACCAGTTCGATTCTGGAATGCGTCATTCGTCGATTGGTGCCTTTTTTTGGGTCGTTTTATTTTTATGTAAATTCAAAGCTATATTATTGCAGTTTAATATATGATACCAGAACGACCTGTTGGCGCACGCGGCAGCGCACCCACAATAACTTTGATGTCTCGGCAGAAATTACGTATGCGGGAGAGCCCAGTTCGACTCTGGGATCGGTCATAGTTCTTGACAATCTTGTTTTTTTTGTTCCCCGCCGTTTCATTTTAAAGGGAGCACTTGGGCGGGACGATGCAGAAGGAATTCTAGAATGCCCAACAGCACCGAGCTTGAAGATGGAGGAAGAGGAGGATCCTTGCGTGGTTTTTCGGGTTTTTGAGGAAAGAGTGGTGTGGTACTGTAAGTAACGTCATGAGATGGGACCACGAAAGAATAGATTCGGATGGGAGGCACTTGAGAGGCAGATGTTCCAAAAAGGTGGTCTGTCGGAGTGTATTGTGCAGGGCCCTTGTTCCTCATAAGAAACAAGGATCACCTTGTTTTTCTTTCGGGTGTTGTTCCTTATGGGGATTGATTAAATTGCCGATGTGATCGCCGCGACTAGGCCCTTGTTCTCCGTCTCCCTTTTACTCTCGACGAATGGGGTCCCCATCCATCCATCCTCTTTCTTTCATTTCTGTACATCACCACCACCCTTGACGAGCTTCTTTGTTTAAAATGGATATGCCCCCTACGACGCACGCCCTGCGGCAGACGCAGCGCACCCGCCTCATGCGCTCGACGCGCAAGCTCGAAGCACTACTAGGCGAAACACCCCGTCTCGTTGAACCCCCGCGCGGCCATGCCCACACGTCCTCCACCAGCAGCATCGAGTCTAAGCGCTCCGGCCGTATATTTGCCACCACTGGCCCCTCTGCCCCCCCGCGCTCTTCCTCGCTCACCGCCGTCGAGACGCCCCACGAACCCGCCTCACGCCCGCTCCTCCTCCTGCGCCTCCCTTCACCGCCCGGCTCCCGCCCCATTAGCGCCCTCCCCTAGCCCCTGTCCCCCACCTTCGGCCCCAACACCCCTCAGCCCGACCCCTCCGCCGACCGCCGCCGCAAGATGGCCAAGCTCACCCGCACCCTGGGGAAGAACGTCCCCCCAGAGCTTGTCTTTCAGGCGCAGTCCCACTCCCGCTCGCCCTACCGCCGCCCGCGGCGAGCGAGCGCCGACGCCGACGCCGTCTCCGCCCTCCTCGCCGCCCTGGGCCCGCGCTCGCCCGGCTTCTATCCCACGCGCACGCCGTCACCCGCTCCGTCCGCCTTGCCCTCCCCCGCCTACTACGCCACCGCTTTCTCCAGCAGCGCCGAGCGCTTGGGCTCGCGCGCGCCGTCCCCCGCGTTCCCGCACGACCAGCACGACTACCCCTCCCCCACGCGCGTCACATACGACGAGGACGAGTGGGTGCGCGTGCCCTCATTACCGCACTCCGCCGCCGCGCACCCGTCCACCACCACCCGCAGCACGCGCTCCGCGCGCTTCCTCTCCCGCACCTTCGAGTTTGCCGACGCGCCGCGCGGCCATAGGAGTAATAACGGCGGAAGTGGGGGGCGCGGCGGCGTGGGCCCGGGCACGAGCACGACATACCGGCGCGAGTCGCGCCAGGGGTGGAGCGGCGAGTGGGGCGGCGCGGTGCAGGGCCTGGGCATGGACGAGGTCGTCAGCCGGCTACGGGGGCTCAAGATGAAGTGAGGGTGCGCTCTCCTCGTTTTTTATGCGCCCTTCCTATCGGTCGTACGCCCTTCCTATCGATTGCACTCGCCGCCTTGTCGATCACGACGTGCTCATGAATGGCCCGGGACGAAACGCTTTCACGCTGGGGGGAGTAGGGGGAACGGGCGGGAGTATACTATGACTACGGACGGGTATGTCTGCGACCGCGGTTTCGCTCGGGGTATCGGGTGTGGGTACTCCAATATAGGTTTTCATTAATATTAATAGCGGGGACGGCGTCCTCGGGACGAGGTGTATGTATGTACATACTGTATTATAACTGTTGTACAATGAAATGGAATGGAATGCCGTCCGGGTGTGTACGTGTGCTGGCGGCGAGAGCTGGCGTTGGCGATTTAGCGACTAGAAATCCAGTCGCTCTCGTGGTGCAAAGTGAAATCGAAATAAAAATAAAAATAAGAAAGGAAAAGGAGAAAAATTGAAACGACACGAAAAAAGGAAAGAAAAAAGAAAAGAAAAGAAGAACAAAGGGAATGACCTGTCCCGGATTCGAACCGGGGGCTCCCACACAACAGGGCTGGACATATACTATATCACACGGGCGCATTTCCGACTGCGCTAACAGGTCTTCCCTTTTTATCATTTCGGTTGGGAGTGGTCGCGGAAGACTTTTGGAGCCCAATCTAAGTAAATCTATTAAAAAAAAATTGGAATGCAATGGCGTCCGCTATTAGATCGTGTCGTCACAGCGCGCGTTGGAACAAAAATAAGAACGAAATAAGAAAGGGGTCGACAACGCAAAGAAGGGGAAAACAAAAACCTTTCATTTGAGGAGGCTATGACCTGTCCCGGGCTCAAACCGAGGCCTCCCGCACAAGTCTGCGAACAGAATGCAGACATTTACACGGACGCGCTTCCAACTGCGCCAACAGGTCTTCCTCTCCTGCCATTTTGGTTTTGAGGTTGGAATATGATGTGGTGGGGGAGCCTGATCAAAAAAATCAAAAAGTATGCTCCTCCTGTCCCAGCGTCCTCCCGCAAACCAATCGATCCAACTCTTAGATAGCATGGTCGGTCTGCGCTAACAGGTCTTCCTTCCTCTCCCGTTGTTCTATTAGTTTCAGTTCCAATGTAAGATATGACTTGGAGTAATATATATATATATAAAAAAAAAAGGTATAACTGTTTGTTGTAATGGAATGGAATGAACGGGTCGTTTGGTGTCGGGCGATGCGTGCTTTTTGCGTTCCACATCAAACATTCGTAAATTTAGCCTGGCAATTTGGGGACTCAAAATCCCGGGCCCGGTTTTACGTAAATTGTGTGTACCCGCCTGAGCCCGCGGTGGAACAAAACGAAATCATGATTGAAATAAGAAAAGAAAGTAATCGACACAAGAAGAACATAAAAAAGTGAATCGACACAAAAAAAGACCCGGAGGAAGCAAAAAAAAAGAACCAGTTCACCCTCAACAACAACCTGTCCCGGGTTCGGACCGTGGCCGCCCATACAATTCTGGGACACAGTTACTAAATCCTACGAGCACACTTCCGACTGCGCTAACAGGTCTTCTTCTGAATGTTGTTTTTGATTGAAATTGGAAGAGATGTGGTGGCCGATGGCTTTGACTCCTTTGAGCAATAATAATTTAAACAATCACAAAAGCTGTTGTAATGGAATGGGTCGGGGTGTGCTTTCTGTGTTGCAGTGACTCGGACGTCAAGTGCCAGCATTTGTAATGGAGCCACACACCTTTAATTAAATCGTATCGTCGCCTGAGCCCGCAGTGGAACAAAATCAGAACGAAATAAATGGAAGGAAATGACGCCAAGAGAATTTACATGTAAGAGGAAGATCGTATGACCGTGTAGCCCCGACTCAGCCCTTTCAGACTATACCCACCATTTTCTATCGCGCCAAATTTCATGCCAAGAATGTCGGTAATCTTTGAAGTTTTGTCATCTTTTCAAACCTCTGGCGCGAAATAATCATATCTCGACGAATACTGGTGCGCTTCGTTGGTAATCCTTCCAACGCGGACCAGGTACGTGTACCAGCTTTCGATGTATGAACAACTCGGATTTGTGTGGGACCGACGAGAAAGCAGTGTTCTCGGCATCGCGGTGCTTTTTCACCTCCTCCCCGTCCATATACAAAATCGCGTCCATGCGTTTCTTGTCTTGTACCTGCATTTCGTAGCCCTCTGGTAGCCGACCCCGTCGCTCCCGTCATCCGTCACGTCCCGTGGAGCCGTTAGTTTAAATTACTGGACTCCCGTTGAAACGACGGCCGTTCCCGTGACAATCAGGCCTACTAGCCCTATCAGGTCTTATTCCCTTTCCTGACCGCCTTGTCTTACTCTCAACTCTTTTTATCTGCTCAGTAAGAAAGAGATGGTCGCAATTGCCACTTGAAACGTTCAAGATTCAAGGGGAAGAAACGATCTACGTCGTCTGCGGCAAACGAAGTACTTGTCTAGGCACCGGTATCATCAGGTACTTCTTTCCTCCCCGGCTTTATACAAGCAAATCAAAGTCATCTACGGTGCAGACAACCAAACGCGAGATGACCCGACATCGCATCGAACGAGCTGTCCATAGATGTTCAAACTTTGATGAACACCGTATCTTATCGAAGGGTGCATAACAACGTTTTTGTCCTTGCGCACAGCTTGAAGTTATTCCTGTTGCAATAAGAAAAACAAATCGAGAGGCCTCCGTGCACAAGACCTGGTCCCGGATCGAACGGGTCACCCTTCGGGAAGGCTCGTTCAATTCAATTGTTGAGGGCGCGTCCAACGCAATCAGGTCTTCACGGGTCTCACAGCGCCATTTTATTTGCCTCTTTTTTGGCAGCGCCGGGGTAAAACAAGGAATAGACGACGCATGACGACGGAATGAATTGAACCCGGATCGAACGGGTTACCCTCATGTCCGGAATGGAAGGCGCAGGCCACCTCTCATCGGTTTCTTATTCAACTCTGAAAGGGGAAGAGAAACTCGTCAACGGCAGCAGATATGGATGCGAAAGAAAACCTGTGTTTATTCCAACTGAACTGTGCAAAAATGTCTGACTCATTGACCGCGATAATTCTGGGGTAAGAGAAATGTTCAAGTATCGCCCAAGAGAGATATTATGTTGTGGCAGATTTCGGCTTTATCTCCCCCCTCAGAAACGTCTTCCAATCCTTCAACTCGGGATACTGCTCCCTCAGCGCAGGTATATCGGCATTGAAGCCGATTTCGTTGAAAAACTAAATTCCGTCCACGTGTCAGGCAGGAACAAAGGAAGTCACAGAAACGCACCTTGAACATCAACCTCAACTCCCTCATGCCTACCCTAACTGCCCACGCCAGGACCCCACCGCCCATCATTTTCGGCCGCATCTCCTCCCCAAAAACTTCACGCCATCCATCTTCGAGCTCCGCCGGACTTAGCTCGTCACCTGCCAGATCCACACCCTTCCCAATATAGCGCTCGGGATTTTGGAGCACAAGAGCTGCAACGCCGCCGATGTCGCTGCACGCGATGAACTGCAGGCGCGTTGTGGCCCGGAGCTGGGTGAGGAACATAATCTTCGTGACACGGGTGATGGCGGAGGCGGGGTCGCCGGCGACCAGCTGGTCCATGAATGTCGCCGGGCGCAGGATCGTTACTGGGAGTGTGGGGTGTTCGGCTTGAAGGTGCTCTTCTGCTAAGCGCTTAGATTCAAAACTGTCACGGTGCATAGGAATAGACAAAATCAATGCATGCAGACGCTTTAATGGACCGATGCGTACTGCGGGACATAAGTCTTCTTCCCCTCCACGCCCCCAAAATTCACGCTCGCATAAACGAAATGTTTCACGTCATGCTTGGCGGCGGCGTCCGCGAGCGTATTGGCCTCCACCGTTTCGCCAGTGACGCCCTTCGGGTTGTCGACGCTCTGCTGCACGGAAAAGACTGCGTAGACAGGACCTGGCGCGGTGGTAAAAAGCGGCAGGGGGTCGGTCGGGGTGCCTTTGTGCAGGCGAACGCCGGGGAGAGATGAGAGGGCTTTGCTTTTGGCAGAATTAGGGTCCCGAGTTTGCGCGAGGATGAGCCATGGAAGGGGAGTATCAGAGGGAGTGGACTCGTTTGCTTTAGCGAGAGCTGGATGGGATGATCAAACAACGAATAAGCGCTTGCATTTCATCTAGGCGCCAAAGGAGCGGGAACGAGAACACACCGCGTACGACTGCTCCACCTTGCTTCCCTGTTGAAAGCATTACGAGCACTATCTTGCCAGATGTTGCCTCTGCATCTGCCATGGTGGTACGTGTGAAAGAGAAGAAACGTCAATCCGTGCAGCCGAGCTCTTGATCTCTCACACGCTGACAGTGATTTTTTTTTTGAGAAACGTTTGAATTAGCCGTGCATGATTAGTGCATGAAGGACGCATTTGAATGCTGCCTCCTGATAGTGCTCGTCCAGTGTCCACTTCCGATCACATAATCTCGGGCCGACATAGATCGGTCACTTCCACCCGTTGTTTTTGAGGCCTTGGACTTGGAACCTGGCCAGGACAAAAAAAAAATCGCAGTCTCTCGAGGAAATGCACAGTCGCACTTGTGTCCAACAACACGTCGTCCGGGGCTATAATCCAGCTAACTCCGGCGTTGCCGCCGGAACAATCTTCATCATCAGTTCAACCGATAAGTACCCACTAAAACCCCGACCTCCCGCGTTTGCGTCCACTCTTTAGGGAAAATAGCTTCGTCTTTCAAGACACCTTTCCAAGTTTGCTTCACTACTGCAGTTTTTATGGCTCTCTTGCCATACTTGCTTCTGTTTGTCATAGCACAGTCAATTAATAACCTGTTATTTATCGCATGGAGCCATCTGTTGTGGATTTCCGAGATGGAGGCGGCGGCTTTTTGTTGTATCACTCTCTCGTTACGCAGGCGCCACACCAGATGCGGTTCCGAGACAAGGATCCGGTACAGGCGGCTTGTCCCGGCGTCCTTCTTTCTGGTGGCGGCGCACGCCATAATTTGGCCCATCATTGTTTTCGAGAGCCCCTCCCCTGTCTTCAGCACCCAGAGTTCGCTTGCGAGCTCCCAAACTTCTGTTTGACCCGCTATGTCACATTTCGTGAGAATATGCTCCATTGACTCAAACCGTTAATTGTGCATGTAATGAGGTCAGATCAGGGCGCTTCACTCCAGAAAAAATTGTAGATGCTTTAATGGACGTTATGGTTCATTTCAGGTAATGATTTGCACAACTGTTCACAGGGATACCGATCGCGAGCGTGTTCTCCGGATTCGATCCGTGGGAAAGTTCACGTGCGGAGTGGATCAACAGTAGATTCAGACTAGGAATGACCCTAGTCTCTGATTTCAAGATTGAATCACCTCAACCATTCAGATCAGACTCCTCCGTCGATTCCCCTTCCCGCATGCGCCTCCATCTAGCCGCCGCCTCTCCCCAAACTTCAATTCCGTGTTGATGAATTCACTTCGCTGACGCTGCTGTGCGTAGCATTTCATGCCTTAAAGTTTGAACACGTCTAACTCTCGTTTCGGGCCCTCGGTACGCCACCTTTATTACATCGTCAGGGAAAGTTTTTAACCCCGTTCCTCACCTCATTACGTGCGCTGATATGTTGATATCAGAGTCCACTATTTCTAGATTTCTGCGGTAAATTTAGGCGGGTAAAAGTCGTGGCTCTTGCCTCCTGGAAGAATGTTCCAAGGTCGATTAGTTGCCGATGGGCCTCGGGTTCGAGAATCATTGAATGTAGAACTGACTTCAAACGAACTTCGTCCGTGGTGGCGCGATCAGATTGACCAAAGAAGCTGTGCGAGCACGTCTACCACTGATTTCTCCAAATGGTTGTATCATGCGAGGGTGTTTGAATTTCTTTGGTACACCCAGGAAAACAACCCGAGGGCCGAGCTGCACTGCCGCGGAGACCGAGATAATGGCCGAGTTCACGCAGCATTGGTACAACTACATTCGGTGCTAGCTCAAGGTGAAGTGTTCAGATAAACAAACAACCCATTCATATCGTGAACATAACTATCTCTCGAGATCACGCCGCCGAAACTTCGCCATACTTCACCGGGTTGACGTCGTCTTCATCCCGCTGTCTATGTAGCTCGCGGTCCAGTCCAATTTCAACCTCCTTTCTGGCCGCGAATCGCATACCTCGACTCGAACTGAGTTCGAAACTCGGATTAATCGGAGACTGCGTGCTGGAACTTCCTGCGCTTTTATTCTTTGTGCCCTCGCCGTATGAAGTGCCCCGACCCACTCGGACTATAATAAGTGAAAACTGATTATTTCTCCGGCATCAGTTGCAATTACTGCAGATAATTGAAACAACTCACGACCAGACCCTGGATGGAGTTCGGAGTAGGTTCTCAATCAATGGGGTCCGATAACAGGCTGTAGCACATACGATCGTGGGCGAGGACTGGTAGAAGAGCTAAGCCAGGATAGGCAAATTACCTGAGAGCAGCTTACACAATCGTTGAGGATGTAACTGGCAGTGCTATTGAGGCGACTACTGACCAGTAAGCCTACCAAAAGTAGGGTATTGATTGCCGCTAATTAATGATACAGTCAGCACAACTGTCCCGGATTATAAGGACCACCGACCGGATTCAATGAGCAGGGAGACAATTCTCATGCTCTCAGACCGCCTCGAGGAACCCGAGAGTACTGGAGCCGCATGCCGATATGATTGTAAGATTCGAAATGAGATCAGACCTCGCACAAGACATTTGTTCAAGGGTCAAAGAAACTTGTGAAAGAACTCACCGGTGCAAACGATGTTGGTGCAGAGGGTCAAGATGACGAATATATCGCCTGGATTGACGACGTTTTGTCCAAGTACGTTACCTTCTGGACCCACGCTGTTGAGAACAACGAGTGTATATATACTCATTCCTGGGGCCACACAATTAGTGGGTCGAGAGAACCTTTGGTACGCAAGGCACACCGCAGCCTGCGAGATACAAAATTGCTGGTAAGGCAATAACGACGGAGTTTTGGTTCCAGACAATGAACGTTCGGAAAACCTAAGATAGAGAAAAATGAGTAAACACTCAGTTCAAGAAAGTCATGCACGACACACAATGAACGCATCGGCAATTGCAACCAGCAACGCATAAGACAATTCAATTTTGAACGCAGATGACTGTACACTTTCAAAGAGGTTGGCGAGATTGTCTTATCGGCGGTCTCAGTGCAGATTTTGTCAAATTTGAGGAGAGGAATTCTGAACCGAAAGTAGTGATACAACCGTGTACTTCGTAGATGCAACGCTAGAAGAATATTAGTTAAATCCAATGTTGCTACGCAGAACTTACTGCGGTGACGAGGGCGAACATTGAGACCGTCGTGGCCAACAGGTATAAGTGACTTGCGTTACCCAACTTCTTTCTTCGCAAAACGATGATGCACTCGAAGAATACGGGTATGTAGGCACCTGAGAATTACATCGCTTCAGAGTTCTATTCGCCGTCGTAAACGGACAAATTTACCATAGATGATGGACTCGAGGAAAGCCCTGCACTGTGAATGACTAAACGACCCGGTGCAGGCAGAGAGGACACACGCAATATATGATTCCTTGAGTCCCGGAGGGAAACTAAAGTTTATGTCGGGGATGTTATCGGGGATTGTGTCCATGTTCAGGAGTAGGGGGTGGGATGGATATGAAGTTGCCAAGCGAAATGGAAAGCAATGAGGACAGGTGAACATTCCACCAATGTTTCTTGCACTTATAAACCAATTATGATCTCTTCAACGCTGTCAATCCATGAATAATACAGGGACATAGGATGAACACTTGACATACATATCTTCCTATAAGAGAATCGGCATACTTAACATTAGTGCTGATGTTTGTTTCTGGCGTTTCCCGCCGTCTTTTAATAGTTTCATTAGTGATATTCATCTGTCCTAGTAACCCAGGCAGGGGATATTTGACAACCTGGGAGCACTCAGGAAGCTTTCAACCCTTTATCGGGAAGAAATAGACGTCAGCTTCCTGTGGAAAGGGTTCAACCCGCATATTTGAGCCAGATGGCTGAAGGCGCCATCTATGTCGGTCGTGACGATCTGTGGGTATGTGATGAATCTAAATATGCATGGACGGCGGGCCAGCTGAAGTTGCCGGTGATAGGTTTCTTACAGATGTTTGTGCTTCGTGAGTTTCGGATAGTACTATTGACCTGAACATTACAAAGGGTCATCAAATCTAATTCTAATAGTTGAATGCAGTACCTTGCCACTCGTGATCCTGAACTTCCAGCGAATTGGATTCCCCGCTCCATCGCCGTTCGATTGATTTTGTGCATACTCCAAAAACTTCTCCAGAAGATTGACGGCACTCCCACCTTTGAAATACGCATGATATAAATCTCGGACTTCTGCCCATGTCCATCTGCCATACTCGCTGATCATCTCCCGCGACCACCATCTTCCGCTCCACAGTGACATTCCTTCCTTTGCATCCGGTTGCCCGAGGGTGAAGAGTTAATCATGTGTGAAGAGAAGCCTTGTCAATAGGCATTTGACAAACATCTCTGATCGATTTCGGTGGAGAGAGGTGGAAAGTCTGAGGGTCCAACTCAAGGTGAGTCCCAGTTGCAAAACATCCAATGTTCGAAAATTCCATAAAATCCAGCCCTGAATCTTTAGGAGCGCGCCGGGAGCCCTCGTTCACTTACTTATAATGAATTAGATTGCCCAGACGACCACCTTACGCATCGACATTTTAATGGCACCCAGGATTCCAATCGCCGACCAACGTGCATGGCCCAAGGCATGCACTGCATTCAAGGCCCGGATAGCCGCAGCGCCGCCTCGCCGGACATAGCCGAACCACATCACGGTGGCTCGCCGACCTCGCCACACGCGGCTTCTAGCCGCAGCTGGCCACAGCTACCCACAGGTACCCATCTCAGCGGCTGGCTAGGCTTCCTCCCTTGTGGTCCCAGTTTTTCTCTGAGTCCTCGCAAATACCGTAGTTTATGACCCAGGCAAAGAAATACACTGAGGGATGGTAAGCGGTGATAAAAATACAAGCAATGACTTGTCATAGCAACGCCCTCGGACTCGGTAGATGTACAGGCTGGAATTATCCAAGTAGGAGCAAAGTTAGGTAGCCTGCTTATGCGTAGTTGGCCAGTCATGGGTCGGCCAAGGCAGCTAGCTACGGCTGGCATGAGCTGGCAACATCTGTGGCGAGCTGACATGGCGCGCCGGCTAGCCGAGGCGAGTAATATACGCGCCGCTGGAAAGTTCAATGGTGGCCAACGATGGCCACCAGTGATTACCGGTGGCCATTGGCAGATGTTGATGGCCAGTGTAGAGCCAGTGTTTCATGTTGTTTTTTGACCATCATCATGATCCGACGGCATTCGCCGGAGCGGCGCAGCTTTCCGTTGAATTCCACTGTATATTGCTGGATCTTAAGGCAGACTGGCGGATGTTTTTGCTCTATTATAAATTTAAACCTGGTAGCAGGCTGCCGCCGTTTTCCATTGTATTTAAGAGCAGTGTGGTGGATGTGGTCACACAGGTTCACACCGAAGTACGATGGATGATTACAAAATAACAAGACTACTAGTCCCAGGATCCAATCCGTCATTAAAAACAAAATGTTTTCTATCCTAGGGGTTCGAATTGATCAAACTGGAAGTTCCAAATTCACCACAAACTTATGGATGACTAAGTCAAGATGGCATTGAGGGAGGAATTGATTGTGGCCTTCAGTGGAATCCAATAAATTCCCTTGAATGCAAGACTAAATTTTGATTCATTTTCTGTGTTCATTTGTCATTATAAACGCTTTGCGGTGGAGATCATGGAAATTTGGTTCAATTTCCAGAGTATTCCAGCGTGTCCCAGTAATATTTCTGAGGCGTAGGAGTAAAACTCTACGTAATATTCAAGGAATCTGTCAGGATTCATTGCAACCAAATGAATGTTCCACCACCGAAGACCAGTGGAAATTTTATTATAGGAGAACCATAGAGTTCCAGCGGATTCCATCGGATGACACGGTCAATTGATCGAGGTGAAATATGTGCATCGGCCATTGCGCGCGCCAGTGATTTCCAGTGGAATTCATTGGCTCGTCAAAGGAGCCCGCCATCAACCAATGCCGCACGATGCCGATCAGCCGGTTATCAGTGCCGCGTGTATTACTGGCCGAGGCTAGCTACGACATGGCCACAGCTAGCCGAAGCTGGGTCTGAATGCAGTGATGGCCGGTAACGTCTTTGGATTAGGTAGGTGCACTGAACAGGAATCGAGTTGTCTGTGATCATACCTTGACCACGTCACACGAGTGATTCTGGAATAGGCGACCCGGAACATATTGAAATAAAACACTTACTTGTGGCGTTAATGTGCTCAAAACGACTTCTCCGATTCGGTGGAAACGCTATTTTAGCGCGGTCTAAACTAGTCTCCCAGGTCCAGTAAGAATCCACAAATAATTTATGTCCTGCTGAAAGCACTCACAGCAGGGAGACCAGCTGTCCACTGTCCGTACTATCGCCGACTGGGTAGTCGACCTTAGAGGTTTTTTGCCTGCCCAGAGGGTTTTATTTAGCCACCAAGGCTTCTACGCTGTGGGTACGTAGGTTGGTATCCTAAAATTAGAGTGTGAACAGGAATTGAATTTGTGTGACGTTTTGATCGCCTAGCGAATATTTTCTGCCGGCCTGTCCAAAAATGGCATAGACGGCTTTGTCGGCCATCCATGAGAACTTTCCACATCGCTCACCAAATCCGCTTTCTCTGCCTTCATCAACGACTGCAGCTACAATGAATGCATTCAATGGATACTCTAGGCTTCTGGCAACTACTTATTTGTGGCTATCAACTTAGGGTTCCTGAGGTATTTGCACATTGGTAGGAAGAGGGGATTGTCTATGTCATGGTCTGCCAAGTAGTCTTCCAATGCTGCACAGTTGTTAACCCAAAAATTTACTCAGGAATGCAAGTCACGCTTAATGGAATAGGAAATATTCCAGCAGCAATGGGCGAAGCTATAAAATTGAATGGTGGAGGCTAGCTGCAGAATACGTAGGTCTGTCTGATAACCTCTAATGTTTGGGCACTGTGAAATGGCGAGAGACGGCGGGCAGCTAAAATGAGCCAGGATCAGCTTTGTAGGAGTCATATCAACACACATGGACCAGCGGTTCCCCCAGGAAGGCCTCTCAGTTCCCAATAAAAATCACAAATGTCGAAGATCCGTAAAACGACCATTTGCTGTAATCGGCCACAGTGAGGCAGTAATAAAATCGATAAAATCATTCAACATTCCACTGAGATTTGGGGGTAGGAACTTATAGCCGGCTTGTATAGCCTTAGTGGCCGCAGGTTCCTACCCAGCAGCAGTTACGAGGTTCATAAGACAGCGGTAGTGATAAATTTTATTTAATACAGAAATGGGTGACCGGTAATATCGGACCGGTGTGACAATATTGTGACTTAACTTTTGGATGAACCTCTCCACGGCGGCTGGCATATAACATTAGTAAACAACATAGCCACAATTTGGCTGACTTCAGAGATGAAGCTCTCGGGGGCTCACCCACTCAAAAATAAATTTGTATTGTGCATGAAACATACTCTCAAACTCATCCTGAATGAATTCTGACACTCATTTGAGTTTAATGGACAATATCTTGCAGGTTAAAGTTGCGGGTTCCAAAACTTCAGTGTAATTCACCACGGCTCAGGTCAAAAGGTATGTTATGAGCCCACAATTTTCGTGAAAGGCTCTCAGTAACATTATGAGACTGTTAGAGCCCTTACAGAAATTTATTTTTGAGTGGGTGAGCCCCCGAGAGCTTCATCTCTGAAGTCAGCCAAATTGTGGCTATGTTGTTTACTAATGTTATATGCCAGCCGCCGTGGAGAGGTTCATCCAAAAGTTAAGTCACAATATTGTCACACCGGTCCGATATTACCGGTCACCCATTTCTGTATTAAATAAACTTTATCACTACCGCTGTCTTATGAACCTCGTAACTGCGGCTGGGTAGGAACCTGTAGTGGCCGACTAACTAGGGTGGCCAACTAAGGGTGACACTGATGATCACTGTTCCCTAACAATCACCCCAGCAGTCAGTACGGCGCCACGGCTTACCCAGCGCCATAAGTGATGCACATCCGGGGCCCCAGCCATATTTTGTACTCACTGCATTCCCTGGCTGGTTTCGACGAGCCCCGGCTAGCTGCCTAGAGCGAGGCCCAAGGGGGCCCCGGCATTCAAACCGGCCGGTCATTTGGTCCAGCCGTAGGGCTGGAAAAAAAAAAAAGAGACCACTGTTTTTTTGCCTCAGAATGGTCTGTGGAAGGCTTAACTGGTTTACTTGTGTTCTGATAGTGGCAGAATCAATGCTTAACCTGAGGTTCGCCTCGTTTCGCAGTCGGGAAGCCGCCGCTCTGGCCTTTTGGCTTAATCAGGAAGCTGTCATGTGTAAATCATTTCATCAGTGGTGGTCTGTTTGTCAAGAGCATCTGCTTCTTTTTTTCTTGCGACGTGCGAAAAGATGGCTGATAGTAGTAATTCATAAGGCCCTCCGGGCATCCCCTGGCACCTCCCAGTACGACCTAGACACACACTTACCAGCCAGCAGTAACTATTTAACAGTTAATTTGTACTATACCTGCCGTTGCTGTCAGATGGCCCTCTGGGCATTCCCCAGTAGCCGGACTCCATGAACAGGTTGAACGAATACCTTGATCATTTGTTCCAAAGTATTTACAGCCACCCGTTCTTCAAAATGGCCCTCTGGGCATTCCCTATTACTTACCTAGGCTTCTGATCATGAACTTCCAACTTGTCAAATTGTAGAAATGATAAACCTTTGAAATCAAAATGGATTTGCTGATAGCAATAGCCCTCCGGGTAACATTGGTTCCTCCATGAGGGGTTTTTTTTTTCAAAGCACAGGACAACTTTTGTGTTTTCAAAACTTTTACTTAAGTTGAAAAAAACGTAGCCTAGATTAAAATTCAAACTCCCGGTTGATCCGAGCTGTACCAAGGGTTGTCGTACCAGGCACTGACTCCTACCTAATTCTAACAAGAAATCAGTTGTTTCTTTTTTTAGCTCTCAACTACTAGGTCCTCACACTATTGGAGAGAGCCTGACTGGATTTCAAATCAAGATTGGCCCTCCTTCTCCTCAAGCGCATCATTCGGTGATTGCCGTTAACTAGACCAATTGAGGGTTTCTAATTTTGGATCGGACCTCGGTCCGACATGATCGAGTGCGTAACACGGATACAATAGACATGTTTTATTTCTGGTTTGGAGACCTGGTACCTGAGTCGGTACCACTATTTTAGATTTAAGTTTGGAACCACCTATCAGGGACAACACTTACAAGATGGAACTGGCGGACGCCATCAAGGAAGGGTTGGTGGAACCTCCCGAGGACGTTGGGAGCGAGGGACTGTACATCTGGGAAGGATAGACTCGTCACCAGTCTGTAACCAGATACCGAAAATATGTGGCGAGCACTTCGGTGGTTACAGACTGGTACAACTCATTGAAAGTGATTGAGCTGTCCCCGGAGTTTCAAATTTTAGCAGGTGCCGTGATCGGCCGGCACAAGAGCCATCAGACCTATCAATTCTGGTCGAAAGTTGATGGCTCTTTCCACTCTCCCAAGCTAGATTAAAAAATAAGTGAGGAGACAGATTGAGCCATTTTTAAAGTAAAATAGTTCATGTGTGCTCCAAATTGACTCATACTCAAACTGCATCCCAGAACAGGGCCCTCACCAAATTTTCAAACTCCGCGGATAGCCCAATGCAACGACCCGAGCTGTACCAGTCTGTATACACCGAAGTGCTCGCCACATTTTTCAGCCATTGTATACAGACTGGTTACGAGTCTATGGGAAGGAGTGGTTTTTGCGATGGATGAGGATTGATGCCGTTGATATTTTCGCACTTTAATTACCGATTACATGTATATGCACTGAACGTATCATGACACTGTACCAAAGTATCATCCAGTATTTGGTTATTTTACTGGTCACAAGGCTGACGGTCAGCGCATTGAAGCCGTTGATAGCTTCAAACTTTGGCTCATGGACTATGTCTGTGGTTCTGGGCAAAAAACGCGTTTTTTCAAGTTGAAAA
This sequence comes from Mycena rebaudengoi, assembly GCA_029282285.1. Taxonomy (NCBI): domain Eukaryota; kingdom Fungi; phylum Basidiomycota; class Agaricomycetes; order Agaricales; family Mycenaceae; genus Mycena; species Mycena rebaudengoi. The sequence goes on from JARJCX010000035.1 coordinate 840,071, forward strand.
AAGGAGGAAAAAAGAAGAAAAGAGAGAGAGATTTACTTAGATATCTGGAGCGTATACAAATGCTAAAATCGAGCCCACACGTCGCCGTTCCGCCCCAAAAAGCAGCCCGAAGTCTTGATTGCACTATCAAAGCCGCTGTTCCGCTGATGATCAGCGCTTTCAAGACCTGTCGCATTCGGAGTTAACGTCCTATCGTCAGCCAATGGGTTTCAAGATATTCACAAATCAGCTCATGTGCTGCCGTTATTGCGCGACGCGTCCACGACACGTCGTTTTCTTTTTACCTCATCTGCGGACACCACTGGAGAAATTTATATCACCATCTAACTGTCTTCTGGAGCCTCTTAGGTGATTCATTGAACATCTGCCGCTTAAATAAATATACAAAAGGCAAGGACCTATTGGTAAGAATAAGGTGTGATTAAAACTACGAGCGATGGAGAAAGAATGAATGAAGACATGAAGTTGAACGTCATCAATGACAGCGAGCGGGCGGCCTCAAAATTCCAGGATATGGGCTTCAGGAAAGCCAAACGAAAGTATAGATATTGAAGACCGTTACAAAGAACCAGAAAATGATGCCAGTAGCCGTGGTCGCAGATGCCGCCCCCGTGGAAGGCTTGGGCTCGTTACTGGCCACAATGGACAAAGTTGACCTTGACGAGGTTCGTGTCCCACCCCTGGGAGTACCTTAAGAAGTGTCCTTTTGTCACGATTCAATGCCAAATCTAATCTAATTGAGACAACGCCAACATCCCCTATCTTAATGCCCAAGATCATAAGCATCCAAACTATATATATCGATGACGACAACGATGTCGGGATTAGCCGAGAAGACTGGGAGATGGCCGGTTAAAGCAAGGTATGACATCACGGATATATTTATCCTCGTAGAACGTTGTGGAACATTGAAGGACATTTGGACATGAGGCTACGGAACGTTTACATACAGGCTTCCATATGTACAAAGTTCACACGGTTATGACCGTTTAGTATAAGTAGAGTAGTGTTTCGCTTGTAGTAGTTAACCTTTTATTCCATCATCTTTCGAGATCTCTACATACGCACTACCCAATCCCTCTCATCTTACCGAGAGTGGACGCGTTGGGTCTTGACTGTGACATAATAAAAGGTTACCCTTCATACCCTCGTACCGCCCCTACCGACCTCCTTTCCTCACCATCCACCCACTCTTCCTCTTTACCTCTTTCTGCCGTCGTGGCAGCCTCTTACCTGAAGATCCATTTCCCCCATACCAACATTCACGTCGTCCACACCGACGTTAAACAATTGCAGCGCAAATCATTCGTGGTTCACTCGAACAGACAGACGCTAGGCCACGGGAAACATTGAGACCGTCCCCAGCCCTATAGCAGTCGCAGGAGCACTAGTCTAACCTTCGGGGAGGGCTATCTCGCTATCGCCGGGGGTGTCGTAGAAGACCCGGGGTAGTTCTGTTAGCAACAAACCACATCGACCCCACCATCCGCTTCGTGTGGACCCACACCAAAAGCTGTGACGTACCGAGTACCCTCGAGCGGGTCTTCAACCCCTGACTCTGTCCACGAGTGGATAGACGACCGAGCCCGATCCGCCTCACCACCAGGAGAAATCTTTCTCTCCTTTCCTACCTTCACGCAAATCACCTACGCCTCCACCCCTCCGCCCACCCCCGACATGTCGAGACAAGGGTCCCCCATACATATGAGGACCCCTCCACCACCCGCACCCCAGCCCTACCAAACACTCTACATCCAATTACCGGATGGAAGCTTCGCACCCGCCCCGACCCCCTACATTCCCAGGTCACCACCGCGACCCCTCCCCCGCACACCCCCACCACGAACTCCTTCCCCATCTCAATCCCCAAGGACGTTCCTGACGGGATTATTCCACAACGCCGCACCAAGACAGGTGTCTAAAATAGTCTTGGCAAAGACCCCGCCGCTGTTCGACGGCAACGACAAGGCCAGGTGGGACACCTGGTACGACGCCCTCACAACCTATGTGGCGGCATACAGATCCCAGTTCGCCCTCGAATCCACCAAAATCTTTTTCACCCTCTCACTATTGAGGGACGAAGACGGAAAGGCTTGCCCGGCCTCAAACTGGGTAAGGAATTGGAAGCGACAGAATATCGCTTTCGGGACGTTGCACCCGGCTGCAACATTCGAAGGGCTCATTGCTGGGCTCGAGAAGACGTTCAAGGACTCGAACGTCAAGGAAATGGCGCACCTGCGCCTAATCAACACTCGGCAGGGAAAGGACCCCCTCGCCGACTTTCTGCAGAAATTCGAATTGACTGCAGAGGAAGCCGGATACACACCCAGCAACACGATTTTTGACACTTTCCTGTGTCAACTATTGGAGACCCTCGTCAACGAGGAAGTCCGGTGTCATCTATACGCCGGAGCGACCGAGATTCCCGGAGAGTACCGGGAACTGAAGAAAAGGATGCTCGTTATCAACGGCATCATGGAGTGAGGAAGGCTCCTAAAAGGAAATATGTTCTGGACCCCGGCAGGGCCCAGTCAGAAGAACACCGGGGCATCCCAACCCCATCAACAAAACGAGGGACCAGACCGGACGAAGATCCCGGTCTCGAAGGGCGGAGACGCCATGGATATCGACAGGGCTAAGGCAGCGGCCAAGCCCTTTTTATGTTATAACTGTGGCAAGGAAGGCCACATGAAACGCGAGTGCCCGGAGCCTTGCAAGAATAAATTTAATATCCGGTCGATCAAGACCGACGACTACTCGCAGGAGGAGTTACAGGCCCTGGCGGCCATACTCCGCGAGAAGGGTTTTTAAAGGGGCCCCCGCTTGCGGCCAAAGCAGCGCCCCCTCCCCCGGTTACGAAAACTGTTCGCTTCTCGGACTTAAGTATTGACACATACGATACCACAGACAATGTAGTTACGGACGATGACATGTACACGGAAGAAAATTCTAGCTTACGAAAGAACATAAACGATTTCTTAGTAGCTAGTGTAGAAAACAACAAAAAAATACGTATCTTGGAGAACCAAAACCGGAAAAATAATTTAAAGAACAAGAGAATGGACGAAGCGAACAAGCGCTGGAGCGCTTACAAAAAGGCCCCTGGAATCCAAACCAGTAATAAAAATACGGAGACGAAAAAGGGTGACGATGTCACGACGGCTCAATCCTTAACGAAGGAGGAAGCACCGAAGAAGGAAGGAAGGGCGCCGACAGTGCCGGCCGGATTGACCAGGCTAAAGGCAGCGAAGTGGTTATCCCACAAGGCTATGGGCATACCGGAGGACAAGCTTGCGAAGGAGCTCAGGGAATACCAGAGGCAACAGAAACATCATGAGATGTTGGTCAACGTCCAGATAACCACGTTGGATACAGGGAAGACGCGTGCAGTCAAGGCACTCCTCGATAACGGAAGCACAGCATCGTGCATCGATTGAGATTATGCCAAGGCTGAAGACTTCGAACTCCACGAGCTTGAAGCGCACATCGTCGCCCGCAACGTGGATGGGATGGACAATGCCAGAGGCAAGATCACTCACTACGTTGAGCTGATCATGGCAGTTGGACCACACCGGGAGAAGCATCGCTTCCTGGTGACCGGGCTAGGAAAGGCCTGTGATCGACTGGAGAGCACAGAAAATACTCTTCAGCTGATGCCCCCCCGAATGCAACATGAAGGGGACGGAATCCGGAGCCGGGGAAGGCCGAGCGAACGAGTTGGAGGAAGGGGAGTCTTTACTCCTAGTAGACTTTGCGGAAGCAATCGACCTTCAGGTCAAGGAGACGCAGGCGCAACACATGGCGCAGGAGGGAGACCGTGAGAAAGAACGGATGACGGAGGAGAAGATCCCGGAGCAGTACCGCAACTATGTCAAAGTCTTCGCCAAGGAATCGTTCGACTCGTTACCAGAGAAGAGACCATGGGACCATGCAATCAAACTCAAGCCAGAATCAAAGGCTGTAGATTGCAAGATATACCCACTCTCGGTAAACGAGCAGGAAAAACTCAACGAGTTCTTGGAAGAGGACTTGAAGAGCGGACGGATCCGGCCATCAAAGTCACCGATGGCCTCGGCATTCTTCTTTATCAAGAAGAAAGATGGCAGCCTACGACCCGTACAGGATTATCGGAAGCTCAACGAGATGACGATTAAAAACCGTTATCCACTTCCGCTCATCTCGGAGCTAGTAAACAAGCTTTGCGGCGCCAAGTACTTCACGAAGCTGGACATACGCTGGGGGTACAACAACGTATGGATCAAGGAGGGAGATGAGTGGAAGGCGGCTTTCCAGACCAACCGGGGACTATTCGAGCCCTTGGTGATGTTCTTCGGCCTGACGAACTCACCGGCGACATTCCAGACGATGATGAACGACATCCTCAGAGATCTAATCAACGAGGGAAAAGTCACCGTCTACCTGGACGACATCCTTATCTTCACCAAAGATTTGGAAGAACATCGAGCCATCAACAAACGAGTGTTGGAGACGCTCCAGAAACACAAACTCTTTCTCAAACCAGAAGAGTGCGAGTTCGAACGCACCGAGATTGAGTATCTGGGAGTCATTATCTCCTACAACTCGATGAAAATGGATCCCGCCAAGATCAAAGGCATGATGGAATGGCCTGAACCCAAGAACCTTAAACAGACACAGGCATTCTTGGGGTTCACCAACTTCTACCGGAGGTTCGTCCGGGGATACAGCGAAGTCGCGAAGCCGCTCACAAGGCTGACCGGGAAGGAGGGGTTCTCGTGGGGACAGGAGCAGAAGGATGCGTTCCAGAAGCTTAAGGACCGCATTGCCGAAGACGTTGTGCTAGCACTGCCGACGGATCATGGCAAGTTCTGGTTAGAAGTGGACGCATCAGACGGAGCGACGGGAGCGATATTGGAGCAGGAACAGGATGGTGAATGGTGCCCTGTAGTGTTCCAGTCACACGGACTGAACGAGACCAAGCTGAATTACCAGATCTATGACAAAGAGATGCTTGCGATTATGCTCGCCCTAGATGAGTGGAGACAGATGTTGATGGGAGCGCGGCAAACATTTGAGGTTCTGACGGATCACCAGAACCTTGAGTACTTCCGGAAGCCGCAGAAGCCGAATCGGAGACAAGCCCGATGGATCACGGAGCTCGCGGAGTACAATTTCACTCTGCGGCATCGGGCCAGAGCGTTGAACAAGAAGGCGGATCTCTTATCTCGGAGATCAGATCATGACCAGGGGAAAAGCGACAACGAAAACGTCATGATGCTAAAACCCGACCACTTCCGAGCACAAGACATAATGCTCAAAGGGCCGGAGGCAGAGATACTGGAAGAGATCCTAAAGGAGAAAAAGATAGATAAGAGCGTCAAGCTTGCACTCAAGAAAAAGTTACAAGCATGGGAAAAGAAGGAAGGAGTTATTTACTATAACGGACTTATATATGTTCCCCGGAACAAGGAACTTCGCGATAAGATTATCGGGTTACATCACCCGACCGAGACACGAGATATGTCTCGGGATTCATGAAGGAGTTAAATCACCTTCTCGGGACCAAAATGAACCCCTCGACGGTGTTCCACCCGATCATGGACGGCCAGACCGAACAGATGAATCAGGAGATCGAAAAATATCTCTGCATATTCGTAAATTATCGACAATCGGACTGGGCGGAGTGGCTCGCGCTAGCCGAGTTCACACACAACGACAAAGCCAGCTCGTCGACGAGCATGTCGCCGTTCTACACGAACACGGGATACCACCCCTGGAAGGGGATCGAAAACGCAGTCGAGTTGCGCAATGAGGCCGTGAACGACTTTGCCGAGAAAATGAAAAAGATCTGCGACGAAGCGGCAGCTGCGCTGGAGAAAATGCAGAAAACAATGAAAAAACAGTACGACAGGAAGAGGCGCGATGCACCGGAATTCAAGGTCGGCGATAAAGTGTGGTTGGATGGTCGAGACATCACCACAGATCGGCCGACGAAAAAGCTGGACGACCGAAGGCTAGGGCCTTACGAAATCCTGGAGAAAGTCGGCACATCGGCATACAAGCTTAAGTTGCCGGAGACGGACCTGTCACATCCGGTATTCAACGAGGCGAAGCTGACACCGTATGTGGAACCACCGGCGCACCGAAGGGAGGAACGACCCGGACCAGAGATAGTCAGCGGATTCGAGGAGTATGAGGTGGAGGAGATCTTAAAACACCGAAAACGCGGCAGAGGTTATCAATACCTCATCAAATGGAAGAATTACCCGAAGGGAGAACGGACGTGGGAACCAAGAAGGCATTTGACGCACGTGCAGGAGCTCTTAGACAGTTATAATGTCGAGCACAATCTGCAGATACGTGCGGTGCCGATCCTACCGAAGGGATTTTGGGACAAAACCATTCGCCGATACAAAACAAAGACGGAGAAATTGCCATACCCGGAACGGAAACTATTTAATCCAGAGACGGGGGCTTACACCATGGTCGCCGAGGACGTCGACCCTAAGAGGGGGGTAATGTCACGATTTGATGCCAAATCTAATCTAATCGACAACGCCGACATCCCCTATCTTAACGCCCAAGATCATAAGCGCCCAAACTATATATATTGATGACGACAACGATGTCGGGATTAGCCGAGAAGACTGGGAGATGGCCGGTTAAGGCGAGGTATGACATCACGGATATATTTCTCCTCGTAGAACGTTGTGGAACATTGAAGAACATTCGGACATGAGGCTACGGGACGTTTACATACAGGCTTCCATATGTACAAAGTTCACACGGTTACGACCATTTAGTATAAGTAGAGTAGTGTTTCGCTTGTAGTAGTTAACCTTTTATTCCATCATCTTTCGAGATCTCTACATACGCACTACCCAATCCCTCTCATCTTACCGAGAGTGGACGCGTTGAGTCTTGACTGTGACACCTTTTCAGCGAAGGGTGAGGGCAGGATGAAATGGTGTACCGATTTGAGAGTTCGATGGGAGCGTGACCCCGAAAGACGTGGTAGCTGTCGTTTTAGGTGTGGTGGTCGTCGCCTTCATGGTCGTTGTTTCTTTGGTTGTCGTTGGTGGCCCACCTCCGCCTCCGCCTCCGCCTCCCTTCACGCACTCAAGGCCGGCGGCTACATGGACCGGACCCGTCAGTGAATAAAGAAACGGCATGTACAAGAATGATGACAAACTGCAAGTCTCATCCGGTCCTTCCAGTCCAGACGTCAGTAACATCCGCATTCAAGACAGAATGAAGCCTCACTGCAGCAGTTAAGAAACCTACAAGGAGTCTCGTCTTTCAGAGGGCATCCACTCGGTATACCACCGCACACCTCTCCATTAGGACAGCACCCAGGCGGATCACAGTAGAATATGCGGCGATTAGGCATGAAATTAACATCCACAGATGGACATCCACGCCTCAGAGAATGGTATATAATTCGTACCCGACGGGGCAGCAGCCGTCCCCGCGTGAGATTTCTGCACCGGCGGCCGACGTCTCCCCTAATTAGTCCCGCGGAACTTCCCCTCCCACTTCTTTCTGGCGTAATGCTTCTCAGCGTAATTATACAGGGACCCTACTACATACCACATCAAGGAACGAGATGCACGTAGATGTTTATCAGTTACGCCGCAATCCTTGATCCGCTTAGAAACCGGCGTTCGTGATTCGGACCATGCCGTGTAATCGTACCTACCTACCTACCTACCTCGCGTTCTAATAGTGTACCACTCTAACACTGCGGCCAACAAAACTTGACACACTTGACACTTGGTTTGCCGGCGGGACGGCGCTTAAGCCTTTGAACTCTACGCCTTCTTGCCCCGTCCCCACCTTCAGTAATAAACGCATCCGTACCGATGCGGTAGGCTACCGCCTCCGGGAAGATTCCACGCACCTTGCATTCTATATTTTTCTGCCTTCATAGTGCTTCCGTTGCACAGCGGCACCGGATCCTGTGTTATGACAGTTCGATCACCAGATTAAAGTTAGAATTGGGGGATATCAGTCGAGGCTCTGTTAATGCGGGAACCGCATTCTTTCGCCACCTCTCATCCATCGATTGGCCTTAGAGGCACAAGCAGTACACCCTTCATGGACGCCGTCCAGCTCCAAACACAATTGTTGCTACTCTCCTGAACGTGGTGGATTCCCACTTACATCCCGCAGGAATGCCAACTACTATTTTAATTCGGCGTCTTTCAGTGGGTTGAGTGCAAATCTTGAGATTTTACCACACGCTCATCTTTGCGTTAGCGATCCTCTTTATGAGTACTTCCTGACTCTGGACTGGGAAGTCTCGCGATTTTGGGGGACGGCCTTCACATTCACATGGGCCAATATGCTGTTCTTCGCAAATCGATACGGCACTCTGATAGGGAATATTCCCGTCGTCGTCCAATATTTCTGGACCACCCCCAGCACGCCTGAGAAAATTGCGGTGAGGGCTAAATTCCTTGTGCTCTGCGTGAGTGCTGAATCATAGGAGATGTCCGGTCCACTCCACTCGTGGAGTCGTCCCGGTTCTAACAGTTCTTCATTTGCAGATGTCTGCATTTGGAATTATATCACCAGTACTTTGTCATCGTGACACAAATACTGGTTGCAGGTACGTCTGGCTCACTTAATTGATACTATTCTTGCTCACGAAATGCAGCAATGCTCATTCTGCGCACATACGCACTATATGAACACAACAAGCGCCTACTGGCCGTGATGCTGATTATCACCAGCGTAGTAATTATTGTCGGGCTGGTACGTTGCAATTTGAATGGAGTCATTGAGAGTGACATGGTCTGTCGTGCAGTGGGCTGTCATCGCCGGAAAGGGTGTGGACACCAGCAACAATCTACAACTGTATATCGGGTGCAACTACCCGGTCGGTCACTCCCAGTGAGCTCGAGCCGTCGTTTTATCACTGCTCAGCTTAACTTGGGCCGTTCAAGGGGCATAAGCCAGGCTTCAGCGTGGGCTGGAGTAGCCGTCTTCGACTGCATGATATTTTTTTTCACTTTGAACAAAGTCTTCCACCGTCATCGAGACGGCATGGGCATCATCACTGTATTATTGCGCGATGGTATGAATTCTTCTGTGCCCACTCCTCGGTGTTCTAACGCATCTCCATGTTCAGGTTCCGTATACTTTGGGTGCGGAATTCTATCAATATTTCAAGTACAGCTCTGAGACCTACGCGGCAGTGTGATGGTCATATCAGAACTATCCAACATCTTGACACTGGTCGTTGAGTTCATCCCTTTCCTTGAAGGGTCTAACTCTTTGATTGATCAAATAATCTCCCCAGCTCGGTAGCGTAGGCGGCCTTACTCTTATATTTTCACCCACTCGAATTTGACGCCGCATAGCCTTATACACGTGGCTTCGCCACAACATTTACGAGCATGTAGGTTTCTTCGCCGGTACAAATTTCGATGAAATGAACTCTTGCCAGCATATCTTCGATAATGATATCCCGCCTGATGCTCAACCTCCGCGATCCGGCTCTGGCGCGTCAGTCGGGTCGACACTCGCGTGGTACGACCACGAGGGTGGTTACCCAAGACATAAGATTTGTGGCGCCTCCGGATGTACCCCAACTCGATACCGACGCATCCATGGATATGCGCGGTTCGAGCTGTCTCAGTTCTGCGCTGATCTTGGTTTTCAAGACACAGACATACGGTTTGGGACGACTTGAAATTTTGCAACGCAACTGGCTAGGAAGGTGAAGAGTTGAGTAATGGTGCGTGGGGAAGTGGCTGCAAAGTAATGAACTTGTATACATAGAAGAATCTAGAGAGTCTGTATCCATCCTTCTGAGTGGCACCTTGTTCCATACTACATTACGCAAGAAAGGAGATAAAGAGACAGCAGCTCCTTCTTTACACAACAGGTAGGTAGGTAGGTAGGTAGCATTACACGGCACGGTCCAACTCATGAACGCCGGTTCCCAGGGATTATCCCAGTGTACAGGCACTAGTACACTATCGTCCCTGGACCTCCCTGCACCCTGCTAATTAAAGCTCGCGGTCGCTATGTTTCCACACGCCGCGGTAAAACTAGAGGAATACAAAGAAGCAAAAGTTAGTACGGGTGAATCAGCCCTCACTCAGACGATACACGGGGACGGCGTAATAAGTTGGGAGGACATCGTAAGCAAATTTAGCAACCAGCGCAATGGTAGATCTAGGATAGATGATGGCTTTCAGGAACTCCGTGTTGGACAGTTCAGCCATCCGATGTCGTAGGTTAGGTAAATCATTGAAGAGTTTGCCAAGAAATTGTTCGCGGAGATCTATGAGCGCGTCCGAAGAGACACAGGTGATCAAAGCATGCTCGGGGGTTTCCACTTCGGTTTTACAAAATCTACAGACACGTTCTGCACGGGGTACTTTGGGTAATGCGTGATCGACGTAGCGCAATATCTCCACAGCTAATAGGTGAGTTGACAGTAAGAGGGAGGTCAAGGCCTCCCTATGTTTCTGAGTCTTCACCATTACTAGGTAGTGTCGCATGCAGGAGACAATTTGGGCGGGTCCTTTGTCCTTTTGAGGTTCACGACGGCCATGCAGTAGGTAGAGTTTCTCCGAAGAATTTATTTCACCTTGCAGCCATTCCAAGTTCGCAGTTTTAACCGTTTTAGAATACTCTTCGATATCTGTGATCGTTGTAGACTTGGTCAAAATCAACTCTGGAAGTTCAAATGGCAATCTCATTGCAGCTTTGATTAAATCTTTGGCCCAAGACTTCTTTCCCTTGGCAGCTAGTTCAATTGAACTATTCAAAGCTGCACGGGCATAAGTATAGTTTTCCAAGCCTAAGAAGTATACCAAATGGCTAAGGTTGAGAATAAGGCGGCGGACTCGGAGCGGCATAATTCCAGTTTCCGTGAAGAGCGGCGCAATCATGGATCGGCGATGGAGATTGAGCATTTGGCGTATAAAGCTGATTTGAACTTTACATAATTGCTTGACGTGAACGTCTTCGCAGTCTGGCGAGACCTCGCACCCGTGGATTAGGTGGCAGTCAATGCGGGCCATGTACAGTTCTTTGTGTTGCTTTGGGGTTAACCGCCCTGTCATGTCTTCAATTCCCATGATCCGATGACCACAGTATCGCGCCGTGCGTGCCTTTGCTTGGTAGTGATCCGAGAATATGTTCTGTGTATCCGTGCGGAAGTTCACACCCACGTACTTCTCCTCTGTCTTGATCTCGAGCTGATTTGTCCCCAGGTGGAATAGAGGAAGGGGTAAGATCATCCGTCCGAATATCAAGATGATCGTTTTGATCATGCTGATGAGGATGAAGTTCTTGGCGCACCAGATTTCCAGGGAAGACAATTTAATGCGTAGACCACGTGCAGATAGAGAGGCCAAAATAAGGTCGTCTGCCTGAGCTAAGATGGATATGCGAATGCCCACTAGAAACACGTCTTCAAAGTCCGGCAACATTGACAGATCGGAGAGAAACAAGTTCCATAAAATTGGGGAGGCAGGATCACCTGTTAGCAGGCCAATGAGGGCCTTGAACTCTGTGGATTTCATATCTCTGTGTCGGACGTAGTATGCCATTCGCTTATAGAGCATGCGTAGCCAGTCGAATATTTTGCCTCCCATGCCCAATCGGAACAATTTCAGCCACAGCGTCGGTTGATCCGTTGATGGGAACGCGTTGGTGAAGTCAACACAGGCAACGTAGAGAGTGTGGCCATTGGCTCGGGCCCATTCCTTTAGGCATCGCAGGATGAAAGGGTTATTATTGGTGCGGTATCCCGGTCTAAACCCGTTTTGAGCCGGCGGAATCAGGCCCTTTGCATCTGCCCAATCAAAGACACTCCAGTGTAGGAGAATGGTGAGGCTTCGAAGGAAGCAACTCTCAATTGCAATGAGCCTAAAGCTGTCAGGATTGTTATGCGGCTTCATTCGCTTCAGAATCCCTATCAGTGCTGCTATAAACCAAATTGTTGGGCCAACTCTGGATTCAACACATCTATTGTAGAGGGCGGCAAGATCATCGTTGGGGATCTCCAGGAGGTCCGTATATGCAGCATCATCCTCTCCTGTTGAGCTCTCAAGCGAGTGTTTACGTAGATGGTCCTTTAAGCGGCCCATGTCGTCGTCACCCCATTTTTTCGTGAAGAATCCTTCAGGACTGTTATGAGTTGTTTCCGCGGGTATGAGATCAGCGAGAATAATGTTAATTTTGTGTTGTGCACTATCAAACTGCACGGGGAGGGTCTCCGGTGGGTTGAGACGTTTCTCGAATACTACTCGCAAGCTGTCTGCGGTTACAGAGATGGGTGCGGGTCGAGGATCACTGAATCTTTTGACCCATTTCCAGAACGCTGCGTGGGACTTCCGGTTCCATAATGCGTTTGCGGTTAATTTCTTTGAGCGTACCGAGGCGTACGCGACCTCGATGTGATGCGGGGAGGCTGGGCCGGGAAGGGCGGGTCGTAATCGTTGTTGATGAACAGTTGTCGGGAATATCCGCGAGAACCTTGGGGACATTTATAGCACTGATAGTTGGCGTCGATTCGGGACCAGTTATTTCAGCGGGCGGTTGAGTCTGGGTGTTAGGTCTCGGTAGAGTGCATGCAATCGCAGCAGTGGCTTTTGCCACTTTCAGGTGCCCGTGGTGAGTTGCCAATGATTTATCTATGTGTTTAAATCTCAATGGTGCAGTCCGAGTTTTGATCCGTGCCAGCATGATCTTCAGTAGATCACCGTTCGCGCATCTGAAGCCGCATGCTGCGTTTCTTGAAGCGTAGTATGCTGCGGATCGAATAGCGTATTCGGAGCGCGTTGCAATCACAAGGGATTTAAAGGTGGGGACCGATTCTAGCGCGAGTATGACGGCAAGGAGTTCGGCTCGGGCACTTGTTTGAGAGCCGAAGACTCTGCCTTTTTTGTTTAAGCGCGATTCAGGGCCCGAATAGACAGCAGCACCGGCTGTAGCTGTTATTTTCCCCGCCTTCCGGCATAACCCATGCACGGTAACATGAACATCGGCGGTTACGGAGGTAACTGATCCGTAGAGGGATAAAAGTTTCTTTGCTTCGTCTTTCCCACTTTCTAGTGTTTTGATAAAGAGTTTGTCGAGCTCCGTAACATCGGGAAGCGTGCTTGGATTCAGTTTGAGTTTCTTACGAGGGCTGGCGTATGTAGAGTTTTGCATATCAATGTCCATTTTGATACGAAGGACGGTTGCTGCGTGATCGTATCCTTCCTCTTTCTCGCAGATTTCCAAGCTGGAAATATTACCGAGAGCTCCTTTTGAGCAGGCGACATAGTCGATGACCGTCTTGGTCATTGTGGCGGGATTTTTTCCTTGAAAGGAAATAAATTACCGCTGGTTGGGCCGAGCGAAGTTACGCCGTTTAAGATGGTCATGCCATAATCTCCGAGCATGCCGCACAGCCAATTACCCCGCGTCGATGCAGGGGCTACATCGAGAGAGTTACGAGGGGGATCCAGTGGATATGCGAGTTTCGAGCCTGTGCGTGCATTTAAATCGCCATGCAAGGTAACATCAAATATGGCGTTGTATGCCAGAGCTTGGGAGGCTGCGAGTGCCTCGCACGGATCTTTCTCTAGTATACCAGCCCATTGTGACGTCTCAGGTAGGATATATGTGTTGAATATCAGATGTCTATTAATCTGAATGACCATTGAGTCTGGACCGGAGAGGTCTTCACGATACTTGAAAGGGATCGTTGATTTAATGACCGCCGCAACACCGCCCCACGATTTGTCGAATGATGCTTTTGGCCGTCGTACTCAAGATACGAGAGTGTAGCCCGTAGGGAGATCAATCATCTCATGTTGGTGTGGACGCATGTGCGTCTCTTGGAAGAGGTTGATCTCATATTTTTGTAGGTTTTGTCGAAAATCAGGGCAGCTCATTTGTAATGCAAAAGCACCTTTTATATTCCATGTATGTATGGCTATAATATGTGTGTTGTCCACAGGACGTGTACTATGTGTAGAGATAATAAAGGGGGAGGGGGGGGGGAGGGGGGGAGGGAGAGGAGGGTGAGATCATTGATCTGTTTTGGGCTGTGCAAAAAGGGGGTAGCGCCAGCGCGGAAGAAGGGAAAGGAGGGGAATGAAGGGGGGATGAGCTGCCCTTACACATTTAAAGGCACGGCAACGCAGCACTCGTAGCCGACGCGCTGGTGATCGTTCCACGTGTTCACGAAGCGGACGCCGCGCACGGAGGACGCGCCGAGGACGCCGGAGATGAGGGTGCGCGGCGAGGCATGGTAGTTGGCCTTCCAGTTCATTGGGCCGAAATAAACCTGGCCGCGAGGGTCCCTGGGTACCTGGGGAACGGCGCCATGGGGCGCTGCGCGCGCGGACCCAGAGGGGGCGGCAGGAGGGGGCGAGGGGTACTGCGGAGCAGCAAGGGCGGGCGCGAACATCGGCGAGGCGAAGTCTGGGGCGGGCGGAGCAGTGGGGTAAGGGGAAAAAGCGAGGGTGGGGGGGGTCGGCGATAGCGATAGGCAGCTGCTGGCGTTTCGCGCGATGCCGCTGTCGTCGTTCTCCGTGATGGAGCGTTTCCCGTTGACGTTGGTGGGGGTGTCGGTGGTGGTGGCGTTGCCAGCACCAAGGCGGGCGAGCACAACCTGCAGGGTGTTGGTGTGGGAGTCGAGGGTAGCCTGGACAGTGGTGACGGTCGTGGAGATCTCCTCGAGTCGGACGACGCGGTCGGCGAGGTCCTTGATATGGGCGCTCAGGGCGGTGGTGTTGGTGCTGTGCTTGTTGCTCGCACCGATGAGGGCCGTGAGGGTCGACGAGTCGATGTTTTGGTCGCGTGGGTGAGCGAGAGTCTGCGCGGCGTGGTTCGTGGCGTGCGTGGCGGCTTCTGCGGAGCGCGTGGCGGCTGCGACGGCCTCGGTGGTGTCAGCCATGACCCCGATGAGTTGCGCTTTGACGGCTAAACTTTGCGTGAGTGAAGGAGGGGTGAGTAGAACGCTTGATTGCGCACCGATTAACCCCTCGCTCAACTCAGTGCGGAGGCGATTGACATCGTCGCCCATCGCGGCGGTTCCTGCGGCAAGAGTGTCGAGGTCGCGTCGATTGGTTTCTGTTCCACGGCGCTGTAGCGCGTCGAGGATTTTGGGGAACCGGGGTTGAAGCCGATTTGGCGGAGCCAGCCGTGAATCACGGTGGACGGGCCAGCGGCGGCGGGGGAGGCGGGAGTGGACCGGGGCGCGGGAGCTTTGCCCTTGCCCTTGTCGCCCTTCGGGTTCAAGAACTCCTCGACCTCGACGTCAAGTTCAGAGCTCTCATCGTCGTGGAAGGAAGAGAGAGGGAATTGCAGTCTGTGGGCGACCGTTGGGCGACCGCTTGTTCTTCCGCGCCGATCACGATGGAGTGATCGTTTACCACGAGGTCGGCAAGGGCTGTCTCCGCGGTACGGGAGGGTACGGGGGATCAGAGCCAGAGCGGCGGTGCCGGGTCAAGAAGGAACCGAGGGTACGGTGATGAGGGTGGGAACAGATTGGAGTGAGAAAGACATCAGAGAAGGACGTCTGCGGCTATCTCCTTCATCTCCTTTCTTTAAGAGCAGCGGGAGTCGGGGACACCGATCCGTAACCGCTGATCCCACGGTTGCAGGGCGCTGTCAGGTTACACAGGGGGCAAAGTGAGGGGCACTTGTCATAAGGGCACTGGAAGGGCACTTGACGGGCACTTGCAGCGGCACTTGCACGGCACTTGCTCTGGACAAGCTAAAAAAATTACATAATACATTGTCCCCATGCATGGGTTCAATCCCCGGCACAGACATCTTTTATGTATATTTTTATGTCCTTCAATTCAGTGTCTACAACCACTACAATTTGGTATTCAGTACATATTGGTCCCAGATAGGTTAATCTTCAACACTAACCTAATGTTGACTGCTACTGGCTAATGTACCACCAAATAATAATAATAATAATAATAGTATAGGTTGTACCGGAAAAAAAACATTGGACGAATAATTTGATGGGACAAGCCTACCAAATGAGAATCGAAACTTTGGTTCCCTCCAAAAACAAAATTTAGTGCTCCAAGCCAATGTTGAGTCTGACTTTTTTGCTTCTAAGCACACTGAACTTTAGTTGGTGGATGATCTGCATCAGGAAAATCTGAAATGCTATATATTGCTGGTGGGGATTATATGGGTCTATCAGGGTCTATGCGTCTGACCCCCTGTCAGAATTATATTTGTCTATGCATGTGTGTCTTAATGCTACAAATCTATAAGTGTCTACAAAATCATCATAAGTGGTTACAGGTTTGAAACATCCTAGCAAATGGACTTGTACACGTAAAGACCGGTCCAATTGTTTGCAAAAAAAGAGATACATTGACTTGGGGTTGTAGGCCGTGGCTTTTCCCGGCAAAAACTCGTACTTGAGTTTAAATATAATAAAATCCAAGGTAAAATCTTCTTTGAAGCACAGATCTAATTTTTCCGTAGCAAAAAACTGCCCTGACCGGCAATGATTGATGGAAGACCAGCAGCTTTAATTTTGTCTTTATTTGGTTGGCAGACATTGTCAGTTCCAGTTTTGAAACCACTAAGGCATCTTAATACAGGCTGTTACATACATTAAATCTGAGTTGTAGGAAATGCATAGAATAGAGGTTATTAGTTGACCCTCTAAACTACTTTGTAATCAAAGACAATCAATACTTGAGCAAAGATTGTACTTGAATTCAACAAATGAAAGCTCCACATAGTTGAACTGAAGCTCGAACCAAGAGTGCCAAAATAACCTCTAATATCTGAAACTTCGAACTTCTGAGACCAGATTTATTCTTGTCAGAAATCTGGCCTCAGATTTTTATTTGGGAGTATCATGGCTACATTTTGTACTGCAGATGTGAACTACCTCCCTGAGAATTGAACAAGCCTTAGGTTTTTTTGGCCACAGATCAGATTAAATCGCTGATGCGATCAGCAATCCGAGGCCGAGCAACCGCCGCGCGCTGTGCTTGCACAGCGAGCCACTTCCCTAACATCTGGAAATGAGACTAGGAGACTAGTATATGTTTACAAGACGTCTATAGCATCAATACCGCAGAACACCGCCATTGCGCTTAAATGCGGGTTGCACAGATCTTGGTGCCTAAAGTGTGGCATTTGCCGTGATAGCATCAGAAAATATGTCGGCAATCTGGTAAAGCTCTAGTGTATTCGTTTTTCGTCAGAGGAGCATAAAAAATGAGCTAGAAACTTAGGAATTCAATAATGAACCCAACCATGTGGCTCCGGAACACATACACCCAGCGGACAACGAGTTATCAGGTGCCATCAAAGTACAAGCAAATAATGCTCAGAGCCTTAAGAGAGTCAGAAAAAAATGTGATGAAACTGTAAAATCGGTTCAACACAGCCCCTAGAATCATTAGCATTTTTTCGAGGAGACAAGTAAAAACTTTTCTTAAAATTTTTGCTGCTGCAAGATCCTACAAACGAGTATTATGTAAACATAAGTACTGGTAATCTAAAACAGTGTCAGTTGTCCACACGGAATCCAAGTTAGCACTGGCATTACCACAACTGAAATTAGGAAATAATTGGTAAGTCTGGTGAATGTTAGACAAAGGAATGATAGAGGCATTGTGAAATCAATTGGCGGGGAGTGGTGGGACAGATACAGAATACATGTGGTGATTGTCTCCATGTTGCAATTTAAATGGTGTGAACCATTCAATGTATGCAACACAAGTCTTCGGCCAATTATGAGGGACCCATGAACCACCGGCAAACTTCTCAGGAAGACGAAATAGAACTTTAACATGTCCCATGTGTGTCCCTCATAAAAATTAGTTCTCAGTTGAAGTTTCAGCAAATTGAACTTGCCAGAGAAACTGATCGCTTCTGCTGTCTCCTTGTTACGTGCAATTAAGGTGTCAAAGCATGGCAGAGACATGCACTCAGTGGATTCCAGGCAGGCAAGAACAGTTTGAAAGTCCTTGTTGTCATTTTCTCCTGAGCCAACTGCTCCAGGATCAAGGGTTGAGGGCTTAGATTTGAAGTTGTGGTAGACTAACTAGAAGGGTAGCAGAACAAAGCTGATTTAGTGCCATCTTTGTGCTGGTATTAATGTGGTTGAGAAATTCCTTTAAGGTGTGAATAAATGTGTTGGGGTTGTGGGTCAGTTCGATTGTCGTGAGAGGCTGGCATGGATCCTGAGGGGTCTTGACGAGCCAAATTGCCTGACCACACTACAGGCTCCTGCTGTGCAGTCCATGTTGTTTCTAGCCATGCCATGTATGTTGCAAAGGATGATACATCACCAAAGAAAGTAGTGGTAGGCCCCCGGTCACTCCCCTATAACTGGCTCCGCCATAAGGTAAATCAACCCTCCAATTTGGGGGTTCCCCAGTCCGTCTCGTAAGGTAAATCAGTGCCCGGTGAGCTGCCATAGGTCCACAGTAAGGTAAATCAGGCGCAGCCCGAGAAATTTTTTAGGGTAGTAGTCTCTAGAGCATGGAATACTACCTACCTATTTACTGCTATGGCTCAGTAGGATGCACGTCTGTTTCACAGGTACTCGGATTGTCTCAGGATCGACCCTCACTGAACTCTTTTTTTTGAAAAACCTGCAAAACGGCCAAAAAACTTGGCGTGGGAAGAAAATTTGCGTCCGATGTAAGGTAAATCAACGACCTGGGGTCCAAAAATCGTAAGGTAAATCAACGAAAATTTGCAAAAACAGGCGGACCCAGTTATAGGGGAGTGACCGGGGGCCTGTAGTGGTATTGCATTGGATGAGATCTTCTGTTGGCGACCCAGCCATGTTATTGTCTGGGGAAATTCTTCACACTGATTGGATACCCACCAACCCTCCTTCATGAAGTCGATGTGTAGACGTTCAAACATTTCTGTGTTGTAATTGTCTGTAATTCCAAGATATAGCTGATGTAAGATGTTGGGGGTCAGGGAGAGTGAGACGTTTGTGGGGAGAAATCCCTCCCAAAAAGGCCGGTGGATTGCAGCGACCTTGTGGCTCATGCAATGGTCATGAAATTTATTTTCTGTGCTAGAATTCTTCTCCCCATCTCGAATTATGCTGAGCATCCAGCTCAGTGTTTGTGGTGCTCCAGGATCCGGATTTTCTAAATCGGTAGCCCTCTGCTGGCACTTTGAGCAAGTACCATATTTACTGCAAGCAAGCGACATAGGATGCAGGAATAGGAAAGATGAGCTGAACTTTTCCCTTTCCACTGACAACCTCCATGCCCTCATTTCCCACCTTGATCAGCGGCTGCAGAAAAAACCTTTTAATTTCGTGTTTTTATGGTCTGTTATGAAAGACCTGTGCATATAATTTTGTTGACAGATGAATAGCCAGAAAGAATGGAGACATTTTGTGACAGCTTCCATCACAGAGCCTTTGGGATGTGTCTGAGTGTCAAGTAGACAGGACATGCTGATTTGAACTGAGTCAACTGAATTTTATCGGTCGCAATAATAACCGGAGCAAGTGTGGTACTGTTCAGGAGTTTACTCTGCATTGAAGAGTTCAGATATCATCATAAATGAAGTGATACACCTACTTGAACTGCTGCCCACCATTTTCACGTCCACATTTCATTATATATGCGATTGTTTCGAGATTTATGGAAGAAAACCTTCTTGGGAACATATCTGGATTGCAATTAGAGGGTCTCGATACTGAATGGTGTATTTTTCCTTGGGCTGATCAGGAAATGCCAGGGTTTTCAACATCCACATGCCGGCACGGTTGGGTGTGCTGTCGACGATCTGATGAAGACTGTGTGTAAGATAGCCCCAATCTTTCGCAAACCTATGAACTATGAAAATCTGCCCATGAAATAATAAGTTTGGATGTGAATGGTGAAAATCCTTTTGCTAGAGAACCTGACAAGGCCATTTCCCACATTAGCCAGTCAATCCAACCACAGTAATGGTGGAGCTGGGCTAGATGAATCTAGTCAGTTTATACAAGTGTGATTCACCTATGGATGGCTTGCCAAAATTATTGCTAAGGCCGCAGTGCGTTCGGGTGCAGTCAATCCAGGCATAGCCTTGTTAGAGCAGGGCCTAGAATAATGAGGAGTCAATCAATAGAAATAGAAGTCAAATTTGTATGGCTTACCAAACATCAGCCCAGACTGGACTTGAACTAAAGTTGCCTTAGGACAGTGTAAGGCCTCGTAATGACTACTATGTCCAGCGGTCTGAAAGAGATTGTGTCATAGGTTGAATTAGAGCTTCTGAAATTAAAAGCTTGTTGACCTTCTTAAAATAAATGGAATGGACAGTTAGTTTGTGCTCTGTCTTAGCTAAACCACTAGAGTATTGGGACACCTTGGAGCTTTGGTAATAGTTGCGCTCTGGGAATGCAGATTGTGAGTGAAGGATATATTATGTTAATGCGCTAACTTTATGTTGTTAGGAATAGATCATCGGTGAAAGAAGACAAGCTGGTTGGTGGACAGGTGGCGGAGGATGAGCAGAGGATGGGTGGTGCAGATCATCCACCAACTAAAGTTCAGTGTGCTTGGAATCAAAAAAATCGGACTCAACATTGGCTTGGAGCGCTAAATTTTGTTTTTGGAGGGAACCAAAGTTTCAATTCTCATCTGGTAGGCTTGTCCCATCAAATTATTTGTCCAATGTTTTTTTCCGGTACAACCTATACTATTATTATTATTGTTATTATTTGGTGGTACATTAGCCGGTAGCAGTCAACATTAGGTTAGTGTTGAAGATCAACCTATCTGGGACCAATATGTACTGAATACCAAATTGTAGTGGTTGTAGACACTGAATTGAAGGACATAAAAATATACATAAAAGATGTCTGTGCCGGGGATTGAACCCATGCATGGGGACAATGTATTATGTAATTTTTTTGGCTTGTCCAAAGCAAGTGCTGTGCAAGTGCCGCTGCAAGTGCCCGTCAAGTGCCCTTCCAGTGCCCTTATGACAAGTGCCCCTCACTTTGCCCCCTGTGTTATGGATGCGCATGCACGGAACAGTGTGGTCAGTTGGACACGTACGGACCATGTGCGTGTCATTGGCAAAAAGAAACTTTATACCCTTATTTATGAAGAGTGAGCACAGACTTTTCCACACACTGCGGTGGTTCATGGATCTTCTAAACTCAAAAATGTCTTTGAAAGATGTCTACCATTTTCATTAAACTTTCGGAGCTCCGGAAAAAAGGCCAAGGATATCGAGTGTTTTCTTCGTTTTTCCCTCTTGATAGAAGATTTTCTGAACAATAAAGCGGCTTTGCCAATTTTTTCCGGTTGAGAATTAATTCTATTCATAATACCAAAGACTATTTGAACAATAGGCCCCATTGTCCATCCAGTTTTTCATGCCCCAATAATGATTTCTTTGTCACACCAAAAAACAAATAGCATTTCAATCACCCTTTGGCCAGATTTTGATCACTGAAAGAGATGCTGGCAAAGGGAGAAGACAATCTTACATTTTTCATCTTATCTTTGTTACAAGCCCTAAATTTAATGAAACAGGTAGACATCTTTGAACCTCGTTGTTAGGTCACAAAGATGTCTGGACCCACGCAGTGACACTCTGGCAAAAATCTGAGAATTTATACCCTTCAAAAAGATATTATCTTGTGCCTTGAGGAACAATTTTCGATGACCGCAGCAGCCTGATGTGCGGAAACACAGTTTGGCTTGGGCATGCAGGAAACCTAGCACTTGGTGGCATTATCGTGCCAGCCTGCGTTAGGCGTGGGAATCTCTGCCTTATTTGGGGGGCCCCGAGAGGGGTCGAGAATTCGAGTGAAAAACTTTTCAACCCTACATCCAATTTTCGAAAGCCGACAGCTCCTTGCCGCCAACCGCAATTATGCGAAAACTAAGGCAGGAGTATTCTGAATGGTCTGATAGCACTCGGAGAGGTGAAGTAGCGAATTTCGTAAGTGAAGATAGAGGTTTTGTAGGTCGGGATATTGGCGCTGATAATGGTCAGGAGCTTTGGAAATTTCGCAGATGCTCCGATAAATTAGATCTAACTATACAAAAGCCTCCGATGCATCTTGATGAGAAATTCCATTACAGTTACCTTCACAAGCACCATTTTGAGGGCAAGTTAGCGGAGGTTCTGTTTTCTGTTGTGGTGTACAAAATAGAATATCCAGGTACCCCATAATCGAATGGAAAGGTTGTGTTATACCTTCCTAAGCCCCCATTGCCAAGCAAGGGCTTAAACTCTTCATTTTTCGAAATATTGACATCGGCAGCATACGGCATCACTGTACTCATCAACATTATTCAAGGTCCGCAATTTTCTTTGAACTATAGCAAAGTTCAACCAAGGTGTAAACTTTCAAAAAAGGTTGCATGCAGTAGATAATTGAAGTTGTGATCGTTATTTCAAAGAAGTAATCCAAAGACAAAGTTGTGGGAATCTTGTTGAGATGTAGTTCAAAATCCTGTAAACAGCTGAGTTGTGTGCCAAGTAATTTTTGGACAATATATGTGCCATATGATAGCGCAGAATTTCCGGGCAGGAAATGCACGACCTGCACGACGTTGCAAACAGAATGCACGTACAATGGTTCAACAGTTCGTCGTCTCTCAAATCACAGTTTTTCATTCTTTCATACGGCGGCGATAAAGAACCTGGAGGCTGCGTCTGCCCACAGATGGAAGACTGCACAAGAACACGTCGAAGATATTTTCTTGGCCTCTACCATCAACATACCCTCAAACCATGTCATTGTTTCTCACCAAATACTGAGTGCAGTGGCCACATACGCTCGAGAGCTCGAAGAAACAGGGGCTGGGCTCAGACAAGAACTGTCTAGAAGATCGCTCCTGTCAACCTCTCTGAGGTCGGATCTCGGGACCCTCAGCTCGCCGAGAGACGATGAGTCGGTCGCCGCCTTCATCCTATCCATTTACAACAGAGCACAATCTGAAGTGTGCATCTCTGGGAAATTTCAAAGGTCTGGTTTGAATATTTGTGGCGATGACACTCCGCATGTGGTGGCCAGCGAGGAGAATTTACTCCCGCCCAATATCTCGGAAATCAGGGGGAATGCTTCTGACGCCCACCTTATCGCTGCATCATCGAGGTCACAGGGCCAACAGCATCTTATCATCTACGATCCGTTCCATCGCGAGCATCGCGAGGTCAACCTTAACAACATGCAGTACCAGCGGCATTCACATAGCGACGAATCGACGTATGATTATCGACAACCAGCCTTTTACCCGGCCGAGCCTGCCGTCTGGGATGTTCATCAGTCAACCCATTTTCTTGACATCCTTCTAATCCTCTGTGTTCAGCTTCACGTTCAGCGTTTTCTTCCCAACATGATGTATTCGGGGGACAGGTCGAAGACCCTCAACCGCCTTTGAATTTGTTCCATCCTTCCGACCATGGGTCCGTCGTATGTGCTCCATCAACCTTTTCCGCAACTAATGTCTAATGCCTTAAGTTCCCGAAGCTGGAGCGGATATCCTGAATACGCGGCGAGACGAGCGAGACCTACTTCGACCACCAACAAATGCATTGAATGATTGAGCAGTTACTCGTAAAAACGCGCAGAGAGAACTGTCAAGAGTGGCGAATAATTGCGTCTATCTTCTGCTCTACTCTTCAGCGCTGCGGTGCTGGGCAGAGACATTTTGAACACGGATCAATTTGTTGTGATCGGATGCAATCCGGCACTTGTTCAATCTGATCTTCTTTTCGACTTCCATCTTCCATCTAGCCTAGCTGCGGACTGCCATTTTCATCCTCCAACGTTTTTGAATCATCCAGTTCTGCCTTGCAATACGGAGCTCTTATAGCCGGCCCTCTGCCAAGCCCATGCTATATCCATTACCTTCTCTGTCGGCATCTTAGTCTCGTTCCCGCCTTTATAGGGCAGTCGCTCGCTGCGCTCGCGGGCAGAGAGCAGTCCTCCGGCCCGGTCGGAAAGATCCGAGGCAGAATTTTGATGAAATATGTCGAGTTAGCCCTATAACGGTGTTTTTTTCATCATTTTTCTTCCCAGATTTTAAACTCCGCCCATGCCCGAACATCTGGAGCCGAGATTATCGGCATCCTTCATTCGCTTCTGACATTGATCGTCCTGGCACGCCATGTGCGCATCTGGCTATGAATGGCCACGATGCACATGGACCGCCATGATAGCAGCGAACGTGGCTATTGCTGACATATAAAGTTCTCTTGGACCAGGGTCAATGCAAACGAAGGCGGAGATAAGACATGCATCTGTCGTCGTACGCGCTCCTTTGTCTCGCTACTCTACACGGCGTCCATGCGTGGGGCGTGCTCGGACACGCCACAGTCGCGTACATTGCCCAAAACTATGTTACCCCCGAGACTGCCTCCTGGGCGCAGGGCGTTCTCAACGACACGTCTAGTTCTTACCTCGCCAGCATCGCGTCCTTTGCCGACCAATTCCGCGCGACTGCTGCGGGCGCATGGTCGGGTGAGTGCTTTAAATGTGTCTCTGTGGGTCTCAAAACCTGATGCGTTGTCCCCTAGCCCCCCTCCACTTCATCGACGCGGAAGACAACCCGCCGACAACCTGTAATGTCAACCTCACGCGCGATTGCGGCACGGCGGGATGCGTCGTGAGCGCCATTGCAAATTACACGCAACGTAGCGGTACGTACTCTTTTCTACATTGCTGAGATATCGCTGAGCCATAGCCAGGTGACGGGCGGCTGAGCGCTGCCAATACCGCCGAAGCGCTGAAATTGCTCGTACACTTTGTGGGCGACGTCACACAGCCGCTGCACGACGAAGCGCTCGCGCTCGGCGGGAACCAGATCCCCGTGCACTTCATGGGTTTCAACGATAACCTTCATTCCGACTGGGACACCTTCATGCCGCAGGAGCTCATTGGCGGCTCGTCCCTCGCCAACGCGCAGTCATGGGCCAAAACCCTCATCGCGGAGATCGACTCTGGAATGTTCAAGAGTCAAAAAGCCAGTTGGATCGCGGGCGACAACACTGCGAATGCACTCACCACCGCGACTCGGTGGGCCAGCGACGCGAACGCGCTCGTCTGCACGGTGGTTATGCCGCAGGGGGCCGCCGCGCTCACTGCGATGCCAGATCTCTTTCCTACTTACTACAACGCTGTGATTGGCACCATCGAGCTCCAAATTGCCAAGGGTGGTTACCGCCTCGGGAACTGGCTGAACATGGTCTTCGAGAAGGAAGTCGCCAGGAGGGACGTTGGCGATGAGTCTGAGGTTGCGAAGCGGGTCCCTGAATCGGAACTCGATGGACACAACTTCCTTCCTGCGCCGAGCCCGCTGAGCAGAGCGAAGATGGCCCGTGCTGCTTTTGGGTACGGATGCGACCATCAACACTAATGCGGGGAAAAGATCCTGCGGGGCGTGGTGGTTAGTGCTTTGCGTTAGTGTCTGTGTATGTATTGCTGTAAAATATCTAGCTAGCTCCCGATCAGATTCCGAAACTCGTCAAGCATTTCGCACCCACGACTTTCCGCTCAGAAACAAAGGCCGGTCTTTGTAGAGTTCACTGCTGTCCGAAAAAAGATATGTTGTGTGTATCATTGGACACCATTTGTGTCCCAGATGTGTTTGGCACAACCATTTCCAACAAATTTATGGTTTGTATAATCCTAAACGTTTTTTGTCCCTTCAGCAAGCCAATATTAATTTGGGCCAGAGAAATTACTAGCCATCAGTTCAAGATACGAGCATCCATTCCTCGTGCATCGCAAGTAGGATCCAACTTTAGATTTGACTCTTCAGACAGCAAGCAAGACACCGAAGAACAGGTATTAACACCGACTTTCCGAGCACGGCGCACGCGATAGTCTAGTCCAACTTCATCAGAACTGGCCCATTTAGCCCCCCTCCTTTTCGAAGTGCTCCAACCGGATGTCCGCGCTGCCGACAGCCACATGGGTCACAAAAAAAAATCGAGAAAACTATATTTTTTTTTTTGTGTCAGACTGGTCTGTGGAAGGCTTAACTGATTTTCCTGTGTTTTGATAGTGGCAGAATCAATGCTTAACCTGAGGTTCGACTAATTGGGAAGCTGTCATGTGTCAATCATTTCATCAGTGGTGGTCTATTTGTCAAGAGCATCTGCTTATTTTTTTCTCGCAACGTGCAAAAATATTTGCGGAAGTAAGAGGTTGACGCAGCAACATCTCAGGAAGAAAGCCCACTTACTATTGAGACACCTGAGCTGAGACCTTTCTCAGTGTCTTTGCGATAATTCTATTTCTAGCTCCGGTTAAGTGCAACAAAAATGGCTGCGAAACTAGCTGGGCAAATGCTTATAATTTATTCCAGGAGTTTTTTATTGACGCATACTATAACCCACTGGGAAGTGGGCCACCCCTAGGTAGTGGGCCACCAGACAATATCAAACCAGCCAGTTACTTTCTGGCACACTTTGTGACTGGGGGATGGAATACAATCTTGGACCCTGGTTTGTACCAAGTTTGATGGCAGGATGACGTTTGGCCCGCAACTTATGGCATGTTTGACAATCAAATATTGTTGTGGGAACCGCACCGCTTAATGGCGCCAACTTCCATCGCCTAGTTCTCTGCGAGTTCTTCACCGATTTGGGACTTCTGAGGCTCATTATGTTCGCCTTAGGCTGGTGTTGATTTTTAAGGCGCTCACTTCTGCAACACACTATTCATTTTAGCTCACTTTGCCCTCTCCAAAGTAGGTTTGAGGCCTAGCATGCTTTACATTGGCCGCTCTGCAGCGGGTAGACCCCTAATGATATATCCTTATGCCGGCAAGGAACGATTGAGGAGACATATTCCATGGACTGTGAGCACTTACCAATATTTTCTTCACCCGATTCGGTGCTGGACCAGCATGATTGTTGAAAACCAAATATCATCTGACATTGAAATCTGCAGATTTTTTGTGGACCCCATCTTCCTCTAGGTGTGTATATTACGCTCCAGAAATATTGAAATATATGATATGAAACTACCCAATGCATATATAGGGCCCCCGAATGTACCCCAGGGGAGTACCAGTCGCAAATCATCAATCAGCATGATTTTCAACAACATGCACCTTGGAGAAGTAAATATTGCTACCAATACTATCAATGCTACCAGCCATTTGAAGATGTTAGACAGTGTATTTGTTCCCCCACGACACATGCAAGCAGTTTAATCGCAGTTATCGATCCAGAAATACATGATTTGGCCACCTGGTTCACTTCCTGAAATTTACCCCTTTTGGACTGCCGCCTAAAGACCACAAACCGGACAAATATGCTTCACAGGTCTATAACTGGCCTATCTTCGATCCCAAGCACACAAAACCCCATTTTTAAATTGTGTGTATGTCGCTATTCACTGATTGCTCTTAAGTGGCCCACATCCCAGCGGGATATAGTACTTATAGTATTGCCTGCTATGCGCAGGGCTGTCTAGAACTGGACCTGCCTCGCATGTGCATCATCAGCAAGCACCTCCCAGCTTCCCAGAGCATCTAAGTGTGTGCGAAAAGATGATTGATGGGTGGAATACACTAGATTAAGTTACAACTTCAGGAGGTCTGAATCTTTGAATCTAAGTAACAATTTCTCAACAACTGAATTTGCACCTTAAATTATAAATTTTAGTTGTAGATTCAGCACCGGTGAAATTGATAATTTGCAGCTAATGTCAGTACCGAAGGTTCCACAAAAGAAATTGCATTTTGGGCAGATTTTGATCGAATTCAAAGAATTGCTTGTAACTGGATGGGTTCTACATGTATTGACCTAAAAAGTGGATATAATTGATGGGCTAATTCATAAGCAATTAGTGGTAGACCGAAAGTCCAGCTCATTTGGATGTGATTTGGGCATGCCAGCCCATATTCTCACTTGAAACTGACTTTCTCAAGACACCCAAACATATAGCATTTTCACTACTTTAGCTCTATCACTAATTGCTTATGAATTAGCCTATCAATTCTATCCACTTTCTAGGTCAATACATGTAGAACCCATCCAATTACAGGCAACTCTTTGAATTCGATCAAAATCTGCCCAAAATGGGAATTCTTTTGCAGTGCCTTCGGTACTGACATTAACTGTAAGAGTGCCTGAAAACAATAATTTCAGGTGGCATTCCAGTCCAACCAAAACAATCAGACTAATGCACAGTTTCAGCCGGTGAAGGCTGTATTGTTCGGCCGAAATCGCACCATTAATTTTATTGTTTCAGGTGGACTTAAATGCTGTCCAAAACTATTGTTTTCTGGGCACCCATAAATTAGCAATTTCACCCATGCCGAATCTGCAACTGAAACTTATTGTCATGAAACAAGTGCGCTCACAACTAACCCCTATTCCATTTTTTCGAATTGCAGGATATATTTTGGCCACACTCCAAAATATATCCAGCACACGGCAATGGTTGTCAAACGCAACCAATGCGGAGAAGACACACAGGAGGGAAACTAGGATACAGACAAATAGGAGGACAATCGGGTTCAACGGCGTGGAAACCGATTGCAGGACATTTAGTATATAAACCAGTAGATAGAATCATGTACAGTAGATTCTATCTCGTCTATACTCCGGTCTTGCTTCGACCAGGGTGCTGCTCTATAGACCTACATCTTGATTCTTCCTTGCTGCGGGATTGCTTCGATTCATATTCCGCATTCCCTATCCCACTCCCCGACTCCGACATCACTCTTTCACTCGGCATAGTGAAGCATTATCAGTCTACGTCAGTATTACGGGCTAAGCGGGATACAATCCCGCTGTACGCTGTGGGGCTGCCACATGCGCTGTGTCCGCCCCAGAGGACCGTTGCTGACACTTATAATTTAAGGTGCTATTTCAGCCTTGCAAAAATTGTTGCTGAAACTCAGAGCTTCAGGCGGGATCCTGAAGTTGTAGCTTAATATAATATATTCAGTTTCAACTTCAGGTGTCCTGAAAGTAAGAGTTTAAGGTGCAACTTAAGGCTCACTGAATTTGGTTTCTGAAATTCATAATTTAATATCAGCCCGCCTGAAAACTTGCATCTGGCAGTGTGAATTCGACATGCGCCAAATTTTACGTGACCGGATGGAAATTTTCAACAGAGGAACCGGAATTTTCGTCAAAATCGAGCTTTTTTGCGCTCTTCGACATATTTTGGGGTGACGAACGGCTGGGGCAGTTCGGTGACCGTGACACAGCACCAATATTTGCTATCGACAAGTTACAGCCCCCCCTGTGATGCGTGACTGTCGAATTGATTGAAATAGTACAGTAAACGTGCGTGCACCATGCGTACGAGGTCCTCATCCTGCGATTTACCCAGCATGCGCAACGTGTGCTTCACGTACGCTGTGATTGAAATGTCAGCAAACCGCAGAATAGACGGAGAAAGTACCCACTGGTCCCTTTCAAGAATCAAGAAGAAGTCCATCCGTTATCAAGGAAGTGTCCCCCACCTGACTCGCTGCCCCATTATTTTCGGCTTCCAATTCAGCCGCTGCAATCTTGGTATAGGCAGCCGCGTGGGTCGGTGGTGCTAGTGCACGCTCAGTCTTCCATGCACCTCAACTGCCCCCTCACCCACTCAATAGGACGGAGATACCTTCATTAAACTCTCAAATGTGACTCACAGATCGCGCCTGCACTTCTCGTTGACGCTTATACTCGCACATGTAGACCACTTTCACGGCTACCGTGTATCCACGCGCATTTGTTGTCATCTTTGCGTTCCGAGAGAATTGGCGGGCTGTGGGCAGGATGCTGCGGGATGCAACACCAGAAAAGAGTGTAGCAGTTATTGGACATTAGTTTCATGCTGCTATGTGCTTGCAGACAGCCTCAGGTTCTGGTTAATGTAGTGTGGCGGATTCTTTTTGTGATCGTACTCGCCTTTAAAAGGAAATTTGATGGCACGTGATGGCTCTGCTGGGGGGGTCCCTGGGTCCCTGGGACCCCCGAAAAAAAAAATTGTGGGTGATATATATTTTTTGCATTTTTGGCCCCCCTTGGTTCAAACCCGCTTGCTCGTCACCATCTCCGTGTCCTCGCGCAACCTGTGACACCCCACTACCTGCCCGCTTCGCCTACGCCATATTCGCACTCTGCGGCCATAATACCAATGATTCGTTCATCCATTGACACGATGTATCGGCGGCCAAGGTACATCCACGTTACTCTTATTTGCCTTTTCTCCGCCAATTCTGCTGATTTTTGTGCCTCCCTTCGTAGTTTACTCCAGGCGCATCGGATATTACTAACTCATTTCTATTCTAACCCCTTCAAGGGATTTCCACAAAAGTGCTTGCTCGTCATCATCTCGCGCATACCGCCACTCCTCACTTATGGACCGTTCCGCCGACTCAATATTCCGATTCTGCGATCTTACCAACGGCGTAGAGCACACCAGCGCGTGTTATCGGCGGCCTGGGTACCTCCACGCAATTATATTTGCCCTTTATGTTCTGATTCTTATGTCTAACCACGTAGTTCGCCTTAGGTGTGTCCTCTGCCATTTTCCCACTCTACTTTCCCCTAATCCCTACCTGTTCCTCTCCACTGCCCTCTTTATCCATTCCCCATGTCGTGTCAAGTTAGGTGCCGCGAAGTGCGCCTGCGACGTGCTCAAGTCAACAGCGGCCGCGGGTCTCTATTTAGGAGACACCGTGCGCCGCTGACTTGAACTGTCCCCCCTTTGTATTTCATGGGCGTTTTTTTTTTTTTACTTCGTCCTAGTAATATGCTACATACGACACCCCCCCCCCCCCCCCCCCCCCCGTGTCGTAGTGTGCCTAGCCTGCCCGAAGCACTTGACTTGAGCATGCTAGACCCTAACTACGACACGAGGGGGTGTCATATCAGGTATATTCCTAGGGAAAAAAGTTCCTTTATTCACTCTCATATAAAGGCTTAAAGTTCTTCTGCAATGACTTGCTTCATGTACCCAACGTGAATGGATTCCCTTGTGTGACTTCGTGAGAACAATTTTGTTCATATAAATGAACGGCGAAGCCGAAAATATCAGATTTGACCCTTCCATCTCGGGGAAGAACAATGCGAAGTAACAGAATAATAATCTCCCTCTCGCGTTGCTTGTTCAACGCAACGAAATCTGGAAATGGGGGCATGCCAGTCCGGTGATCATAATTCAACGGACGCGGGGAAAGTCATTCCTTCACAAAATGTAATGGACTGGGCGCTCCCTGCGCCATCTATTACTAATCCACCTCGGCGTCGACTGTTTCTCGCGTTAAAATCGCTCCGGATGAAAACATGTCGCAAAGATTGAGCAAGCGAATAAGAATTGGTCTTCTTCGTGTAAATCCATCCAACAATTCTCGGGATCGAACTTGACCACGGGAACTGAAGTGG
The DNA here is from genome assembly GCA_029282285.1 of Mycena rebaudengoi. Taxonomy (NCBI): domain Eukaryota; kingdom Fungi; phylum Basidiomycota; class Agaricomycetes; order Agaricales; family Mycenaceae; genus Mycena; species Mycena rebaudengoi. The sequence continues at coordinate 871,385 of JARJCX010000035.1, forward strand.
GCGGAGTGACTGTCGGAGCGGACGGAGTTTGAGTAACTGTCACCAAACGAACCTCAGTGGAGCGGGAGTCCCATATCTAGCATTGAGCTAAGGATTCAGTAGTCTTGACAAATGATCACGTATCAGTACCTCCCATGTGTTGGAATCTATTTTTTTCCACAGTAGTTGACCCTCTTGGGACCACTCCGAAAAGTCTGTATCTGCGGGACGCCCGTTCTTGAGACGCAGTGTCCATGCATATGCTCTGAGATGTGTTCAGACCACCTGAAATCACAGTATTAACACATTGTGGTTGACACACACCTCTCCTCCAATTTGACAATCCTGATGGGTTCTTTCTCATCTTGAAACTTGATTTCAGCCGGGAAAGCCTCCGGGAAGTTCAGGGAGGAACGAAAAGGCTTTCGCATTGAGGGTGCATGAGTTTCAATGTAATAATTGTAGCCATCGCGGCCAGTGGCAGTGTATTGGTATTTCCTGCGCAGTTCCAGGTCCTTAGCCGGACTGGGGCAGAGCACCGCTTCAGTTTTACCATTTAGCCATGAAAATGTGCGAAGCGTGTCATCAGGCTGCATGCTGGGGAGATCTTGTGCGGGCGAATGCGAGGTCCATCGTGTGGCTGCTCGAGTCTCTTATATGTCTGTGGCCACACGTTGTGATAGAGACTAGGTGTGTACGCCACACAGTGGGTGCATGCATAGTGATTCATGTACAGCTTCCGAAGAGAAAAATGCGGCCCTGAAATATCGACTCAGAATAGAATATTTGATCCTGATCAATCGCTCGAATCGAGTCACAGAAAATGAAATGCATGACTAAAATGGGGCTAGATGTCCAAAAATGACACGAGTACAAAGGACTTCCGAGCCGAACATGACTCAACAACAGTCCTGCATAGGCCCGACATGGTGGAGACATCGTGGATCAAGGACTGCGCAATATCAATGGTCAAACGAGGCGGTGACTGTGGAAGGGATGAATGGGTGCAGTGAAAAATATCAGAGTCTGCTCGCCGTAGTGCTCAGAAACTGGAATAAGAATCTTTCCCTGTAGAAAAACGCGGCCTGTGGTTCGCCAAGGAAGACCATTTACCAGGATTTCAATTTCAAATGTGACAGGGACGATCAATCACTATCTCATCCCTCAGGCATCATCCTCCTCAGCTGACAATATTAATGATATGTGTATTTAGAACCAACTCTGACTTAATTCCAGCTGTGGCTAACATGTGAATGAATCTAACGAAAATGAACACGAAAATGGAGATGAAAACAAGATGAAATGAAAATGAGAATTAGAATAGGGACGGTCAGAATAGGATTCTTGACGGGGATTCTCAGGCGATTCTCATAAATGATTTTGATCAGAATCGTGTGATAATCACCTAGAATCGCCCTGAATTCTGACCGTCCCGTTTTCAAGGCGATTCCCAAGCGATTCCCACCACGATTCTGGCCATGGTAAAGTACTTGTGTTGATTATTATTATTTATGATACACTTGGCGCTCTGATCATGCCTCCCGCCAATCAACGCGAAGGGCAGCAGCGTCGCGCAATGATGCGCCGGCGCTCTTCTTCCCCAACAGGACCCTCCTCATCCTTCGGATCATCATCCACCTCGATGGCCGACTCCTGTTCGCTTTTTTTGGGGGGTTGCCCAGGTGGCTTTTTTTTCATAGCAACAGGTTTTTCTTCCTCACGAGCTTTGGTGGCAGCAATGGCAGCAGCTTGCTTTACTCTACTGGAGGTAGTAGAAGCCTGGGGAGACAAAAGACCGAGCTCAGTGGTGGCGGCGATGACGATGGCGATGGCGATGGCGATGGCAAGCGAGGATCTGACGATGTGTCAGCTGCGCAATAAAATAAAGAATAATTAATTTAGTCTTATAAAGGAAGGGATCAGCAGACGAGAATTGAGAATCGCCTCAGAATCGTTGTCGAATCTCCTCCAGAGGAGCTTCTGCAATTCGAAGCGATTCTTATTTACGGAGATTCTCCCACGCTTTTTTAAATCAAGAATCGTCTCAGAATCGCTGATCAGAATCGCCTGAGAATCGCCGTCAGAATCCTATTCTGACCGTCCCTAATGAAAAATGTGGGCAGGGGGAAAGTGACGCAGTGTGACGCATGCGACGTTGCATTGACGCAGTGATGCTGTGACGTTTTGCAACTGACGCAGACTGACGCATTGCGTGTCACACCAGCGCTGTGTCACATACTTATCGGCGCACGCAACTCATTCCATTGACGCAGACCATCGCCGCTAACCCCAGCCACAAACGATTGACGCAGACTAGTTGACACCGGCACTTCACTGCTGTGGTTTCAACTGTGCATTGACGCAGCCCAGACGCACCCACCGACGCCGCTGCAGCAGTCAGGGGAAATTGTTATCATAACTGCCCACGCTACAGGACCTGTCCGACCAGCACCATTTTAGTGCAACCCACTCGCCGTTGCCCTTCTAACATACTCACAAGTTGGATTTCGTACATTTCTTCCTCCTTCTATGTATTATCAACCATTAGGCTCGCAATCAACTGGCCAACACTTCTATCCATTGTTCGAAAATTTGGCGGAGTGGTTGACTGCGCACGTCCCAGCAATTGTATTGTATTTCCCGACACCAAACTACCCGGGCACTCCGTTACACCTCTGCAGCTCCATCAAAACTCATAGAACTCTTAGTATTTCTTCTTCCATGCCACACTGAGAAGGTAAGAACCTTGCAATGACTTGGGGATGGGCCCCAAATAGAAGACCACCACAATTTGAGCCCATCACCTAACGCAGACATTCTGTGAGGCAATTTAAAGTCATGCGTACACCCTAATGGACGTATAATTCATTCTACAATAATGAAAAAACAATGTCTGATTAGTCCTTTTATCCTTTAATCCCAAAATTCATTTGTGGATGCGTCAGTCAACATCAACGCAACTGACGCATGGTGGCTGTGCATTGACGCACAGTGGCACGTATTGACGCAAATCACCGTCGTGAAACACAAGTTCATGGGCCTTAGCATTGGAATTTTGGCTTAGGTGTTTTCCTATAACATCTGGGGGATTCATCCACAGTACCTCTGATTTTGAGATTTATTTGCCTTGGAAAGAAATTCAGACCTCGTGACTATTTTATGAATAACTTTGTCAAGGTTTCAAATGAGAGATTATCGTGCTCACCAAGCCTTACAAGGGATATATTGGGGTCTTTTTATCCATTAATCCCAAAATTAATTTGTGGATGCGTTAGTCAACATCAACACAACTGACGCACGGTGGCTGTGCATTGACACACAGTGGCGCATATTGACGCAGATCACAGTCATGAAGCATCAGCCATGTAGTTCACACACACTTCTGTTTTGCAGTGATGGGCACTCACCAGTGGTACATTGCAGTGGTCTGAGAAAGGAATCTCGAAGAAAAGCTTTTTTCAAGTAGCCACAGCTTTGCAACGTGAAGACTATTTTGTGAATAACGTAGTGAAGACTTGAAATTCCAAGTTCTCTTACTCAACAGGGCTGGTATATTAGAGTTGCTTGGTCAAAGAATCTCAAAATACATTGATAGATGTGTCAGTCAACACCAATGCAGCATTGACGCATAGTGGCTGTGTATTCACGCAGATCGGCGCACACAGTTCTGAAGCATCGCCAGCAGAGCCGACTTGATCTACAGTATGTTTTAACTGGTGCTTTGCAGCACGGCATCATCGATGTCTACTGAGGAGACCCCCATATCTTATCTTGACACCATTCACAATCTTATCAATCTGGAAATTTAATACGGTTAATCACACCGGAGGCAAGCACCAAGGCACTTGAAAGTCAAGTGCCTTACATGCATGTGGTTCGCATGTGGTGAAATGGATGACAATAAGCAGACAAAATGTCTTTTGTCTACCCTTTGTCTACCCTTTGTCCCTTCTTTGTCTACAAAAGACACTTTGTCTGCTTATTGTCATCTATTTCACCACATGCGAACCACATGCATGTAAGGCACTTGACTTTCAAGTGCCTTAGTGCTTGCCCCGGTGTCAGGTGCTTGCAGCACATGGGGATGCCAAATAGAACTATGCCAAAAATCAGAGGAGTTTGTGGTGATGGACAGATCAACTTTGGACAAACGTGATTATCGTTGATCATCCTTCCGAGTGCCGTCATTTTTCGTGACAAATTTTGCCCTCTCTGCATTTCTTTCGGGTGCAGAAGGCTCAAGGTGGAAACAAGCTCCCAGTGCGGTTGATTCCAATGTCCTTGTGCGCTGAATAGCCAAGTTAAACTAAGCACTATTTTGCAAATAACTTGTTCAAGGTTCGAAGGGTGTATATGAGAGTTGTTTAGTCCTTCATCTCAAAATCCATCAGTGGATGCGTCAGTCAACGTCAATCCAACACTGACGTTGGTGGCTGTGTATTGACGCAAACCGGCGCATGCATTGATGCAGATCGGCGCACGCAACCATAAAGCGCTCACAGCTCAAAGTACAGAAGTCAGGCAGTTGCAACCACTTACTAGAATATATTGCAGTGGTTTGATGATTCAAAATTGCAGAAAGGATGCATTTTTGTATGCAGTGGCAGTAACTCTGCGTAAATCGGAGGTTGATGCAGTGGCGTGAAACTTTTCACTGCATTTTGGTTTGGTGTCATCGAGGAGGAAGCGGAAGTGCGTCTCAAGAAATAAGTGGAAAATACCAGCACGGAATACATCCAGGAAGTTGAACCAGCAATCTTTCAAAGGCACCTGATGTTGAGCAGGTGTGTATAACGGCTAGAGCGATGTTGAAACGTCGTCAATCAGACAATAGTATCCCATTTGGAAATGAGGAACAGAGGTAGACGAGACAGGAGTCGTCGAGATGCGAAGAATACCGCCGCAGAGGGGTGAACGACTGGCGCAGAGAAGTTCATGAGCGGCGCAGACCAGTGTTGCAACTGACGTTGGACTGACGCAGAGTCGTCACACTGACTCTGTGTCACGGCGCTCGACTGGGAGTCCGTAGTGCGATGCTAGAACTCCGAAGATCTCGGAAAGGTAGAATGGCGGCTGTTAAACACTGCCGCAGCTCCTTTGAACGGTGGAGGCCTACGAATACATAGGCAAACTTGTTTTAAAATGGATATTGAGGACGATGAACCCCAGAAGAAAACAAACAGACTAAGATCATATATATATATATTCTTTTTCAATGAAAGAATGTGAAATAATGTCATACCTCGCCTTACTTTCCCCACAAATCCCGCAAGGCGACTCTTTTGAGTTGAAAGGAGATTTCCCTTTGCAGTACCATGTAGCGCAAGAGGTGAGATTATAGCTTGGCAAGGGGCATTAAGGAAAAATTACTGGGAATATATTTAGATGATACAGCCACACGCAAAATAATAATATGCCGAGTCACGAGCCTACAACAAACATAGGTGTCCCTCTCTTTTCATTTTATTCCGTGTCCCAAAAAGGACTAGTACATATGTACATATATTCAAACATTGATATCTTTTCTCTGAACGTATCTGCCGGCTCAAAATGGCTGTTTTTTTTTCTGTTACAAATTTATTTTCTAGCTCCCTGATTCAGGTATCAATGGTTTTGTTGTAAGATTGGCCTGGATTGCATTTTTGTAAGTTACAACAGGTTTGTCCCGTCAAAACAAATGTCTTTTTAAAATTATTTACGCGGAAGTTGCAACATATTGGTGCAGGGGAAAAACATACGGACTGAGGTTTTCCGAGAGAAAAAAATATATGGTGAATTTTACCGAAATGGGGCATTCTTGGAGAGCCACTTCACTTATTTGATGAGGTTTTCAACCACCTATGTGTGTATCGTCTGGGAGGTGGCCCTGTCATCGAGTCCAAATGGGGCTAGATCTGATGGGAGTTCCAGCAATCGACTCAGCACTCCTCGACTGGCGCAGACTGACACTAACTGAGACAGGGATTGACGCTGCAAGCGCCGGGACTGACGCTGCAAGGCGCAAAATTGACGTGGAAGATTGACGCAGACTGACGGTGTGACGCATGTGACGCAGTCCCATTGACGCTGATTGACGCATGATTGACGCATGCACGAAACTCTTTGGGTGGTTTTGAAGGCTTGAATACAAACTAATCTATTTGTACTCCTATGCTAAACGTTGTACTTAATCCCCGACAGGATGCATATGGAATATGGGGCCCCGACGATCACAGCGAAGGTCAGTTGAACACTGACGCAAAATTGAACTGACGCATGATTGACGCAGACTGACGGTTCATGCGTCAAACGTCAGTGGTGCGTCAAAATCCCCTTGCCGGAAAAATGTGGGAATGAACAAGGTAAGGGGTGTTGAAAAGTTAAATGATGGACCGTGACTGGTATGTGTGATCTGGTATTCGGGGAGGCCCCCGTTTGGTTCTCGGTTGGTGCATTGTAGGTAATAAGCGAGTTGATTTTGCTTCGTCTCAAAAAATCGAGTTGAAAAGCTCTGAATAAAACAAGTAGAAGAGGAGAACCAACAGCATCCTTCGTATGTACGTTCTTCCGTCTCTTCCCTCATCACGCTTACTGTCTGTGTTCTGGAACATGGGCGGCGGCGGTTTGTCTCTCCAATTAGTGAATTAATCGAGTCCGTGGAATGGGATACGAAGCGGCAATTCCGCCGGGGAAAACGAAACCTGCTGGCGCAAAGACGCTCGGCAGAGAAGGACCATGCACATACAACCCAAGAGGAAACCCCAACACTCACCCCGCCGAATCGAAGTGTGGGCCCCGCTTCACGACGGCCGTTTTGGGCTTGCGCTCAGGTCCCACGACGACCATCAGCACGGGGAGTGTCTCATTTTTCCTAATAACCAAATACATACAAGGATGTAAATGAAGTGTGAAATAGATGATGGAAGCAACGTGAATACGAAGGCAAGTACGGTGAATAAAAGAGGAAGAGAAACCACGTACTTGTCCATGTTCCCAATGCCGCTGATTTCGCCCATACCTAGATGGGTGAGTGAGCAGCATACGAGTGAAATAGGAGTATGCGGCCCAAAATGCGAAAATACACCATCCTGTCTGACTAATAGCCGAGCGAACGGGTTCGAACCGGTTCACAATTTCTCTCAATTCCGTGACTCCCGAACTGGTCCACTGCCGGTTCAAATTCGAACTCGCAGCCCTGAACCGCCGTGTTCCAGTTCAGGCCCTGACCGCCAACTGCAAACCGGACGCAGGCATCTTTTAAATCGGGGCACGCCCTAAGCTGTCGGAAGAGATCAATATTTGCTCAACAGCCTCGCAAGAAATCAACCTCTACTCAACTACGAACGCAGTCGAGGGAAGGAAAGCCTAAGCTTCTCGCGATTCAGAATAAATGACCAAAACCGTGACGGATGGACTGACCCGCTTTCACGGTACCTGCCCTCGGAAAAAGGGAATGGGAATCACAAGAACCAAATCCACCACACCTGCGGGGAAAAGTCACGAGCGATGTCATTTTATTAAAAAGAGGGGCAAGAAAGGGTAAAGAAACTCAATAGCTAACCCGGAAGGACTCGGACCCCCGGCTCCTCAGGATAAGTGAGTGCTCGTGAGCCAGCAGAATAAAATTGCCATCCTCACCAATATGTATAGAACGCACGCACACTCGGGCAGAGGAACTCGGAACTGTGAATATCCCCGTGAAAGTGCTTTCCATGAGCGGTTGCTGGTTTGGTTGCACCAGTGACAATGTCGAAGGAAAGCATAAGAGCTAAGAAGCAAGGAATGAAACATGGGTCGAAAGGAAGAGTGCAGAGACGACGAAAAAACGAGGGAGGAAATGAATGGGAGGAAAAAAAACGAGGAAGCCCGCCGCTCGCTCGCAGCCGGCGAACCCACGCCTCACCCCCGAAAAAAAACGATAAATAAAAAGAGCAGGTCTGCAAGTCACGAGTGAGGACGAAAAACTCAGCGGAGCGATCAATGGGAAGGAGGAGTGGGGGAGGAAAACGCGGAGAAGATGTCTGCCAACGAAGCCAGCCCTCCCATAAACAAACAAACAAACAAATAAATGAGCACGCGCGCATGGACCAATGCGCGACGAACAAGGTGACGAAACAGGGAGCGATAAAGCAGTGGAGCGAGCGATGGGGGAAAGGTATGGAGAAGGAAGAATGGGGAAGAACAAAGAAGGAAGCACACCAGCGAATCCACCGCGCCCCAATCAGTTTTCCAAAAAAAAAAAAAAAGCAGGCTAGCAAGCGGCTGATGTGTGCCGAAAATGAGGGAGGAAGCGATAGGGGAAAGCGGAGCGATCGATGGAAGGGAAGGATGGAATGAGGAAAAAGCAGGAAAGTACGTGCCAGCCAGCAGCCCTCACACCCCCAATAAGATGAATAAATAAATACCAAGGCGACGAACAAGGCGACGGGTCACCGTCCCGGGTGTGTGTGCCCGACTATTTTGAAGGATAACGAGTGGGTTGAATGTAATGGGTACGAGACGTGGGGAGGGAGGAGGATGGGCGTGTAGAAGAGCGGGGGGACAGACGAAAAAAATGGGCTAAGGACGTATACGCGCCCGGCGCGTGGCGCGGCGGGAGGAGCGGATCGAAGAGAGAGAGCTTGCCAAGCGTCACATAATCAGCTGCAGGGGTGCTCCAAGCGACTCTCCCTCCTCTCCACCTTCGCCACCCATTCCACGAGCACCTGCTCCGCGTCCCTCACGCACCCATAATGAGTCGGAAACCGCTCCTCCCTGCCCTCCCAGCTCGCCCGCGGCTTGCCCTCGTACGGCTCCGAGTCCGTCCAGCCCACGAGAACGAGCATGGCGCCTATGAGGTGGGCGCGTTTGGGTGCGCTTCCAGCACATACGCACGGGGCAAGCGGGCGGCGACGTACGTCACGTAGGCGAGGTTGGGCAATGTGTCGTCTGCAGCAGGTCGGCGCCCCACCGGCGGAACGGCGACGGAGTGCCGTCATGCGGGGCGCGTAGACGGTGAGATCCGCGAGGGCGGATGAGTGCTCCGGGAGGGCAGCGCGGGCGGTGGCTGTAAAAGGCGCCGCCCAGATGAGGTAGAAGCGAGAAGAAGCTACGGAGGATGCGAGCCGTCCATAAGCGGCAGGGCGGTGGCGAGCACAGGGAGTGCAGGAGAACGCAGGCGCTGAGATGCTCTGCGTCCAGTCCTTGTGATTCGAGAGGCGAGACGGCTGTTCTAGGTGTGAAATCGTAAGACGCGCGCGACATTGTGCCACACATGTCCCGGGTATCGGTCAGGAGGCCATGTCGGGATTAGTCCACAGGCGAGCTCGAGGAGGAACTGCTCAAGATTGGCGGGTTTCGTGGCGAGGCCGGAATACTTAGCTGAGGGTAGCCAGCACAACGCATCACCGCCACCTGACATGAATCTGATCCGTTGCGTTCTCTGGCCGGGCCGAGTTCTGCCGCCGTTCGACTTGGCTTCAAAAAAGAAATTGATATTCAAAAGTTCACGTTCTAGCTTCCAATTATTCACATCCCAGAGTTCCTACACCTTCTGAACAACTTCAATATTTCATCGCCGCAATTCACGCAGGATTCCTCGCGTTCTGCGTCGACGATAAATCCGGTTCTGCCCTCGTGAAGATATTCAGCCGATTCTTGGTGGGCTCGAGAATTCGTTTTCAGCTGCATTCCAAACTTAATAGACTCTCAGGTGAGAACCACGCAGCCCAACACATTGACCATCGCGATGTCAGGTAAGACGTTCCGTACGAGTGGGTTTCATTCATTTCTATCCCCCTTTGAAGAGGGAAATTAATTGTTGTAGCAGGGGATTTTGGTGTAATTCATTCATTCATTCACTTGAATTTTCACATTCGCCAGAAATTAATATTTGGTTACAAACATGCCGTTGTAAATTCATTCAGGGTACGTTTCTTTCCAGATATAAGGTTTCGGAGCACATTCGACTGCTGGCCTCACCAATTTATATCCAGCTGCACTCCAAAAGGGGCAAATAAAATACCAGGAAGTGATAGCTGCGACGTGTTTCTGCCTCGTGTAAGCAAGTACACGATGAGCTCAGTATTAATTTGCCTGCGGTGGCATGCCGATAGTCCCAGTTAGTTTCATGATCATCTCTCGGCCCAGTATATGTTGCGGCGGGGAATCAAGTGTTGCTGCGTGGAATGTCCACTCTGAGTCATTTACACTCATACCAATCGACTACAATAAACTTCCGTTACACATTCGCTACAATTCTACAAACATCACGCTGGAAGGCATGTTCTTTTCAGATACCATTCTAAATCGAAGACGAGTGTCCCGATGGTGTACGAAATATCATAGCCCCCCTTCAGAGGGCCTCAGTCTGGAATTACTCACCGATGAAGCAAATCGATTTCAATCAAGTAAGTTCGTTTTATATCCCATGCTGCCCTACCCAGGCTAGTTCCTTTGTGTACCCAAATGAATCACCCGTACAGCTATGCAATTAGATGTACTCCTTATTTCTATGCAATAAAGTGCTCTACTTGGCATAACAAATGTAATTTCTGTGAAAGCATTCCATAAGGGAGCAGAGCAAAAACACGACGTTCCGCGTGGCTACGTTAACTGTGCTTGTCAACGCGCGTATCATTGCGGGAAGCTGTTGCGTTACGGCCACACGCACACGCGACGGTGTTGCATCTCGGCTACCCACCTCCAAACTGCTACTGCGACTCGCTTCGGGACTCAGAATCGCGAGTCTGAGTTTGATAGTGTCGCGTTTGGTTCGTCCCTTCCCACAGCCAGCTGCGGTCTTCACTGTCCATTTTTGGGTGTTGCTATGTACATGCCGAGTCCCACTAACTTGTCATTCCTGCGGATGGCGCGCAAGCCAGATGAAATGGGCGACTATTGTTAAGTAATTGCTGCCGTTTCGGGACCGCTCCAGATGATAAAAATCTAGGATTGGTACCAACTGACTCATAGCAAGAGTCGCCCCTGAAGCTCCGGCGGGTATAAAGCTGCTCCATATCGGACGATCGTTTCCATCTCATTCGGTCATGTCTGACTCTGTGCTCGCCGAATATCGGGGCAACTGCCACTGCGGTGCCTTCAAGTTCAAATTCAAGACTGCAGATCTCAAGCAGACTGCTTGCGACTGCAGCATCTGTTCCAAGGTACGTCGACATCCTTGACAATTGAATGACGCTTCGCAATACTCAATACCCAATCATCGACGACAGAACGCCTACATGTGGGCCCATCCTGATAGCGAGAGCTTCACCGTGCTGAAAGGCGACGAAAACGTCACGCTGGTAGGGTATGAGTTTGGAAAGAAAATGCTGACGCACAAGGTGAGGCCTGCTTCGTTTCTAGTGGTACAACGCATCCTCATGGATTACAGTTCTGCCCTACTTGTGGAACATCCGTTATGGCGCGCTTCCACCAAGAGACCCACGGTATGACAGTCCTGATCAACGTACGCCGATGGTAGCTACACAAAAAAACGCTGCAGTACTCACAGTGTCCACAGCTGCGTGCAGTCCAGGGCCTTGACTTTGCGTCCGTGCCATCGGGCGAGACATACAAAGGCTCAGCGTCCGGCTCTCCGTACCAGCCCCCCGAGCCAGTCCCCACCGGACCCATCCCTGAGGGTTCGACGCAGTACAACGGAAGCTGCCACTGCGGTGCTGTCGCTTATACGGTGCTAAACCCAGAGAAAATCACCTCTGCGTGCGAGTGCGACTGCAGCATATGCTGGCGCGTGAGTCTCCTTCCCTCTCTTGCATCATTCTGTGGCTATAAACGTGTGGATAAAAGGACGGGGCGCTTTGGATTTACCCCGCAACAGCCAATATCAGCTTCCGCGGCCTCGAATCTGTCTCGGAATATACCTTTGCAAAGAAGAGGACGTACCATGGGTTAGTCCCAATAACGCAGATTCTCGCCGATGTGGGTACTCATCTCTTTGTACGACAGCTTCTGCAAGGTCTGCGGCGTCGCGATTTACGAGCGATTCATCGGCCAGCGCAAGGACGGGACGGAGCGCGGGCTTGTCCAGGCGCTGAACATCCACACGCTGAACGACCTCGATCTCAGCACCGTGGAGATCGAAAAGGGCAACGGAAGTTCGGGAGAACCCCAGTATGTGGTGCCCGAGTGAAGTGTAGAACGCAAATCCGGACTAGCTTTGTACAAACACCCAATCGAATGAAATCAAGAGTTCCAAGTAGAGCTTGTAGTACCCCCGAGAGATGAATTTCGAGGTCTACGCGTAAGCCGAGCTATGACTGCTTTTATTGGACAATAATCGAATGCAACCGATGCAATAGGGTGCAATGAGGTGCAACAAGATGCAAAGTAATGCAGTGGGATACAGCTCGATGCGACGCCGTGTGAAGCTTAGATGCAATGAAATGAAACCGAGATTTGCGACATTTTTTACTGTGCATTATGGTTGCGCTCTCTGTGACGCTGACCGAGGTGCATTGGAATTTAAAGCATTGCGGTGCAGCCACCATTCACTGCACTGCATTGCATTGAATTCCAACAATACCTACCTACTTTCCACTCTGTTTTGTAGTACAACATGGTGGCTGGGGCATGACCCAGCCACCGGCCGTGCCACAACCACTGTTTTGTGCTACAAAACAGAGCGGCAAATAGGTAAGGGGACAGCGGCATTCTAGAAAAGACCTGGGGCCGATTTTTGCAACAACAATTTGACAGCGCTAGAAAGAATGTATAGTGTACATGTTGTCTCTTATTTCGTCCATATAAGTGGTGTCTCGTACTTCAAATATTTGTTTAACTGCCACCATGTCACCACTGAATTTTAACCTCTAAATAGTCCATCTCGAAGGCTTGCGAGTGCACACCGGTGAACCATAGCCGAGATGGGAGCGAAGGCCTAGAGCTACGTCTATGCCTGCTCACTGCTCCAGCCCTTCATTTCATTCTTTTCCGCATCCTGGAATATTCAACATTAAGCAACGCGGAAGAGAATGGAATAGCATTCACCAAGCAGCGCTGGCCTCGCAAATCCACAAAGGTGATGGTCGATGTATCTGGCTTGCGATGCGATGGCCCAAAGGTGATATCTGAGACTACATCGATCTTGGTGCAGTTACGAAAGCGTTTCCTGCCGTTTAGTCTGCTTGAATTAACGGAGACATTCGCCCAAATACGATGTCGCGACACTCACGAAGCGAGCATTGCGTTGGCAAAAACTGATAGATAAGTGAGTTAAGATCCGGTTGCACCCACTGGGGAAGAAATGTACACACGCTTTGCTTGAATAATGAAGACGCCGACGAAAACGACTGCATGTCATGAGATGAATGTAGACTGTAGACGTCAGATGACACCTACGGTCGTCTCTTGTCATGAACTGTGTTCGAATTAATTAACTGAGCGACTAGCATGCGGTAGAATCTGACCAGTATTATTTGCATGATGCTGGCAGCACTGCAGGGCGACCGACATGAATCCCAAGGTGCCCGAGCAGAAAAAACAGGACGAAAATTTACCTGGTGAGGATTGTTGATTCTGAGAATGACATGAGTGCGAAGAATTTAGCCCGGTGGTCGAACAAATCTCACCAACGGCCCACAAGATAAGCGTGTCTACTATCGTCCTGGTCCTATTGCGGCTTCAGTTCCAACTCAAGGTCACTGTCGGGTCACAAAGTGCCCACCGCTTCGACTCGCATGAGCGCATATTCCAGAGGCAATGGCACAACGACGCCGTGGTCAGAAGATCCACACTAAGGTCAAGCGAGAGTGCCGTGGTGACAAGCCAGCGCCACTGTAGGAGGATGCTAACGTGCGAATAGTGCAACAGAAGCCCGACGATGCCCAAGTGGCCAACGAGGCGCAGAAGGCCCAGAACGCAAGCAAAGGCCATGATATACCACTGCCCAGATAGGACACGGACCCTGTTCGCAAAGAAGGTCTGAAAATGCTGTGACTGGCCTGCTATGAAAATTGTAACGGTGGACTCACCTGGACTACTGTATAAACGAGTGCAGCAAAAATGACCATGGTTTCTTCAGAAACCGGCGGGATAAGGATATGGTCGGGTTGACCATAGAATGTTATAGTTTGCGAATAAAGCTACGAGGCGTTCAGCACTCCAGGGCTCAGAGGTGGGGGGGAAAAAACCCTTACAGCATGCCAGGCTGATATCGTGTGCCCGAGCTCCAGTACCCTGGGGATCGCATGAGAAAAAAGATGTTTGGGTTAGGTGTGTCATTTTCACCAGACCAAACCAACCTAGATGCGACATGTCAGCAAATATTTTCATCTTCCCACCCTTGACGTACGGCAGCCTTGAGAAGTTTCGAATCTTGCGAAAAATTACGATAGTAATGAAATGTCTGAAGCGTCTCGATTCCGAAGAGGAAGACCCCCAGCAGGGTGCCACTCTCAATAACACCCAGACTTGCGCTCAGGTCACGAAAAGAAGGAGTGGGGAGGATAGCAGACATGACCAAAGGGGTATCAGTGCGTGGCGAAGGCGTGGAAAGGGATGTGATTTATGTACCTGACTTGAGAAGCTATGCGTGGCAAATTGGTGAAGCCAAAGCGGTCTTTGGGTGGATGAACTGTCATCGCGTGGGATAGCATGATTCAGGAATTGTGCCACGCGCGACTTGGCGCACCTGTATGGTGGCTCAGAAGGTGGCTCTGAATGCAGCTTCCGCACCATGAAATCTCTAAAACGATGAAGATGATCTGTCGGCCTAGATGACCAGTGATAATCTGCTTCCGTTAATGATGAACGAAGGAGTCGTATTTCAAATGTGATCACACCGATGCGTCTTAGGGAGTTTCAACTGAACTACTAGGCGCCTCGATTTCCGGCCTGGTTCTGCGGTAGACCCATGAGAAGGAGAAAAAATAAAATGAATAGTACGACCCATTGAGGGTCAAAAGAGGGATACTAATTCTGGAATTATCAGATCCCACGGGGGCTGTCCTCCGCACCAAACAGCTGTAGATATGAACAGATGGTGGCATGGTGCGATGCTTGACTGTCGAGGACGTACCTGCCAACCTGTAAACCACCAAAGATATACGGTGGCGGTGTCTGGCGGTGTGGTGTAAAAAAACTCAAAATTCAATCTTTCGAGGCGTCATGACCAGTAGGCGTTCGGCCAGGAATGTGGCCTCTCGATCTGGGCCGCCAGATGTTCTTCCAGACCGTCCGCGGTTCTCAGTATAGAGGTTGGCGATGAAACTGGGCCCCGGACAGATCCATCAGACGGGTCAATTCAGCCCCCTCGCGCTTTGAAGGATATAGGCGATTTGATTTGCTGTGCGATGATATTCATCCATCTTTCTTAAATGGCCGCGCTTCCTATGATCACCATCCCGTGTCACACGGATAACTTCGCGGAGCTATATATAGTGCAAATCCTACGACGTCCACTCGAGCAGAGGATATACAAGATATAGAATAAACATTCATTTGATCTGAAGCACATTCCCTGAGATGTGGCACATATCTCAAATGAAGCACATCATTATTTCTATGTGTCGCGGTTGATCGGCAACCCCGCCATTCCAAGGGTAATGGCAAATCGGTCGGCAGGACCGATTAAAACCGAACGTGCTGAGCGCCAAAACCCTGGGTAATCAGAGGGCGTTTTCGGCAAAATCCGACTCTTGGAATGACCAATTTTTGTTATTATGAAAGCCTGTTTATCACGTGGAGAGTCCCCGTTCAACTTCGGGGTTGGTCCTTTCGTGGTTTAAATATTATTTTTGGTTCAATTTTAGACTGATAACATCGTAAATAAAAACCGGTGCAAAGAAGTGAATAAAGTGCGGTGGTGTGTATCCCCTTGTTTCTTTGCCATTGACACAAGGAACAATTCAATGTGCATACCCGCTCAAATAACAGTGTTAATTTACATTTTGAATGTGTATGCGACGGATTCTTCATCTTGCACTAACGGTTGGGTGAGCATATTTATTTCGAGGGAGTATTTGAGAGCACGGGGGTGTGCATCCACGTAAATAAGTAAACCCGTCTGCCCGTTGTTATGTGGAAAGTCCCGTTCTACTCGGGTCAGGTGCATGAAGGGGTTGCATTCCCAGTTTTTTTGTCCTACTTGGCCAGCCCCATCCGAGGAACAACCAGCAGATCGCCGTCGTAGAACGGCCACTTTAATGGGCAAATCGACGGGAATTCTGGGATACTAGTCGGATCTCGGGTACATGTATTTTATTCTGTGGTTGTGTGAATACATTGATTGCGAGGCGTATAACAGAAGGCGGGAAAGAGTAGAATCAAGCATCTAATAGCACGTTGGTGTGTATCCACTGTAATTGAAATTTGAATACATCGCCTGCCCTTTATCGTGGAAGGTCCCCATTTGACTCGGACAGCCTTAGAGCTGCATAGTTTTTTTTTTTTTGTGTGTGTGTGTGCAAAGAGAATATCTAGAGACTAATGTACCAACTCTCTAACGCCCTCCTATTGCGTTCGATGTAGATTCAAGCTTGAGTCCAACACGTCGCCATCATCAGCTTGAACCCTAGCAAACCGTGTTGCGCGGTGGATGAGCTTGCCAATATATATATATACTCAGTTAGATCTAGGGATAGAAAATGGCGGCACGATTTTGTTTATGAACTCCTCACTCATTTCCCATCAACGCATCAACTCCGGCCCGTCAAACGCAACAGCGCCAAAGAAAGGCAACCCCGCCATTCCGAGGGTGATGGCAAATCGTTGTGAAACCGATTAAAACCGACGGGAAACCCTCGGCAATCTGAGGATATTTCCGGCCAAATGAAACCCTCGGAATGACTGATTTTTCTTTGGCAGTCAGACCAAAGTCAAATCCAACTCCGAAGGTTATACGCACATTTTTTCCGTGGGTAGATTCCACTATTACGATGTATGTTCTGGTTGCCACCGTTGGGGGATCCAACTCTCGTGCTTCTGACGTCTCGGAAGGACACAAAATTCTATGGCTGAATGTGATGCACTTGTCGATGATCGCACCAGCGGTTCTTGGGTCAAAAGGCAAACGTCGATGGCATGCAGGATCATAAAGGAAGTAGACGTGGGGTTTGAGGGATTGGAGCGAAGGTGGGTTGCGCAAGGCAGAACAATAAGCGACAGTGTAACCAGAGGTGCGATGTGCAGACACCTTCAATTCCTCATCCACGTTGCATCCCTTCTCACGATGGACCTCTTCCTCCCTCAATCATGTGCGTAGAATATAAGGACATCAAAATAAGCGAGAGTCGGCCGTTTCCAAAGCAGAGAGGGCAACAGATACGCAACGGATACCGAACAACGAGGTGGGCAAAGAGTGTGAGGTAGCGTTCACTGCGGCGATCAAAAAAAATACCCCCGGGAACAACGGCCCTGTACCATAAAATTCAATTTGAAAAATTGGGACATAGACAGAATATCACCAGTCAATTTTCTTCCAGAAATAGATATTATTTTAACGAAAGAAACCTTTCGGAAACAGCCCTTCTTTGTCCAGGATTTGTTCCGCAAGAGAAAGACAATTTTTTCCACCGGAAAAACCCGGACTCATGTTTCCTTGGGAAATATCCTGTCTGTTTCCCTCGGCAACAGGCTGTCTATCACCTAGGGAAAAAGGCGGCCCGGATCTTCCTGTGGAGATAGACGGTCTTTGTCGTGCGGAAAATTTCCAGGACAAAGACCGGCTGTTTCCAAAAAATCTCTTGAGGTTAAAGTCAATATTATTTCCAGAAGAAATTTGAGCAGTAATATTCTGTTTATCTCCCAAAATTTATTTTAGGTGATATTTGGGCAGGAAATTGAATTTTATGGGGGTATATTTTTTGATCGCCGCAGTGGTTGATGTGGGAGGGGGGTAGGTACCCGACGGTGCACCTGACGGATTCATCAGCGGACTGCGCGATGCAAACGAGGAGCGATACGATGATTGAAGCAAAAGGTGTGATGGCGCACCTGTAATCGCATACGGGACGGCTAATGGCGTCCGTGGTGAAGCGCATCACTGCAGGCATGTGGTTCTCCCGTACATATAGGAAGACGGTCAAAGGACCAGAGTAGAGGGTGAACAGAGAAGGATTAAAGGGGGGCAAAACATCAAAGCATGTTCAAGGAGAAACACAATGGACATGCACCTGAAGAGCCCCATTCATCCTTTCCACTCGTTTTTGCATTCGTCTTGATGATGCGGAAGGGATAGTGGGTTGTAATCCAGTAGGAGGAAGGAATGAGGCGACGGGAGCTAGTTAAGTGGTACGCGGATCCGAGAGAGCGCGGGAGAAAACAGGCAGAGGCACACGTGAAGAAGGCATCCAGTGTTAAGAGTGGAATTCATAGCGTTAGCGTCTCCTTAGCCGCAGACAGGACGAGGAGTAAGCGAGTGGCGGGAGCAAGTGGAACGCGAGCGGTGGTGGTTGTATGAGTCAGAGAAAGTCGGAGCCGATGAGTGTGATGGCCACGGAAGTGTTCGAGGGCGGGAAGCGCGGGAAGGGCCGGCACGCTGGGCAGCGTTGGTAGGAGAGAGCGGGCAGGTGGCACCAAACGTTGTGGGGCGGGATTCATCGGAAGTGGCCGGAAATGCGAGCAGAGTGGGCGGCTTTATGTATCCGAAGATTGCGGAGTGGATCGGGTGTGGGAGGCATTGTTCAAAGGGAGTGGGAGCGGGATAGGCCGGATGTGGGCGGTGTGGGACGCTGTATTGTGGGAGTGGGCAGGAGTGGGATGTAGGCGAGATTGTGGGCGCGGAGTTCGGGTTTAATCGGTAGTGGGAAAGGGTGTGGGCGGTTACGAGAGGAGGCAGCCGTTGGGCGTGAGACCTGGGGTGTGGGATTCAGTGTGTTTATTACGCGTCGGTGGCGCGTAAGCGAACCTCTGCCACAACTAAAAAAATCAGATTTGGATGAGTTCTCTACCAATAAATATGATTCATAGTTCAGAATATCGCGAAAACGATGATATCAAATTCCTTGAAGACTTAATTTTTAATGCGGCAATATAAGCACAAGTCGAACTTTTCTGGAAATTCCAAACAACCTGATGATGTTGGGGGTGCAGAATTTGAGCCTACAGGACAGGGTATGAAGCTTGGTCTGTGGGGATGAGGGGCAACATACCCCCAATTCAGAAAAAAGATAAGTGGAACAGATTATCCAATGACTGGGCCACTTATATCTTGACATGGTCCCACTTCACGGGGCCGCACACACTAGCACTAGTTCGAGCACTAAGAGGCCCGGCGTCTCTCTGATATTAATTCATGGAGACTCTCCTTGATGGACCAACATAATCTAAGTCTGCTCTTTTTCCACCACCTTTCGCACCGAATGCAAGCAACGGGTTTTTCTCGGCTGGCAGCTGTCTCGTGCTGATGGTCCTGTACTAGTTTGTGTATGATTTGCACCAGTTACGAAAGACTTGCTAGTTTGGCGTTCGGATCGGAATCGGCAAAGTGGCAGTGGCGTAGGGTGGATTGAGCCGCAGGCAGCGGCGGCGACCGCACGGCATAACACAACAGAGTTGAGGAGCTTTATTTTTATTTATTTTGAGAGGGGGTATTAGTATTCATCTACGCTGCATCTATGCTCTGAGGACATATGTAGTACAGCGGCGCTGAAAGCAGAGTGCTGAAAGCACAGCACACGTCGGCATTTAATGATGGTAAAATTGCTCTGCTCTCCGTATTTTACGGCGGTCAATCCAAAACGAGGGAATGGCTGGCGGAATGCAGTCCAACACTTGCAGCTACTTCTTTGAGTGCGCAGAGGCGGGGGGGGGGGGGGGGCACCCGAATCAGCCATTTCAGAAAATAGATGATGGTGGTAACGGAGACCACGAGAGTGATGCATGAAGGACAGAGGCATGAATATTTCAAACTAAAATCTTAGGATAAGTTACACTAGTAGTGGTATTCTACTTCGAGCGCAAAGAGCCGTAGGCCTCTGAGGCTTTAGGGCCTGAAATTTAGGGTCCCTTTAGGGGCTTGGCAGCCCTATCACCAACCTATTACTATAAAGTTGTCCATGGGAAAAACAGGGCGGCGGAGATCAATACCTACGATGTCCGGAATTTTGCGCCACCTTCACACACCCTGTCGAATCGATTGAAAAATACAATAAACCAGGCAAGCGTGTTAAGGAAACGGTGGGTATGAAATATAAGTTCCAGCTAAATCGAGCCGAGCTTTTGGTCGCCGCGAGTCTCGGCGTCTCGCTGCATTTAGAACGAGTTACGAGACAAGTTACGAGACATGGTATTGCCACAGGGTCGTTCTTCGCCATGAGAACTAGAAGCTACTAGAAGTAAACTAGAAGTGTCCCGCTGACTTTGGCTATTCGGCATGTCGGAATCGAGCGGATGAAGAGCGTCTCAATCTCTCCAGATTAGGATAAATATGACACAGTCTGCCGTTTGACAGAATTCCACTGGACCTGGATGTTCGGCAACAGATTCTCGCCAGATTTTATTTCCTTATATAGTAATTGGCACAAATTCTCGAGCTTTGGAACAGCCACAACATTGTCTTATGGTGTAAAACTGAGGTATTTGAGCACCATAACATCCATTTATGGGGTCCTGCTTTAGTTTTATTACCATTAGAGAGTACCTAACCATAAAATAAGCCCGGAGACTCGGATTCTGCCCAGATTTGTTGCCGAAGTATTTATAAAGCCAGAAGCCTCTCCGCATCTTCATCATGGCGCCCCTCGACATACAAGGTGCGATTTTCTGCGCGAGCTTAGCGTCCGGAGTTGCGCTCTACCAGGCCCTTTCCCGGAGAAACCACCCTACATTATCACTTCCCCCTGGACCCCGGAAGTTGCCTCTGGTAGGAAATCTGTTGGACGTACCTGCCGACTTCGCGTGGGAGAAGTACATGGAATGGAGCAAAGAATACAGTACGCCAGAGCTTTTTCTTTTCTTTCTTTCCTGTTAACTGCTTAAGACTCCGATATCCTTCACCTAAATCTGGCAGGGCAATCGGTGATTGTCCTATCCTCATTGGAGGCAACCGAGGCCCTGCTCGAGAAGCGCTCCGCCCTCTACTCAGACAGGCGAGTTTTTCGAACTCGAATCTTCTGTTTGTGGATGTTAATACGCTTTCAGATCGGATCTTCCCATGGTGAATGACTTAATGGGCTGGGATTTCAATGTTGGTATGCACCGATCTTTCTCCTCGTGTTTGCCTTTGAACTCGGATATGCTTTAGCATTTATGAAATATGGTATGGGTCCTACGTCAAGTTAACACACTAACCATTCATCGCTGCATATATAGGTGATACATGGTGCGCAGCCCAACCCAGGACAATAACCTTCAATATTCGTTGATGCTTCTCCCTTCCAGGCGTGCGAACCGCCGGCTCTTGAGGCAAGCATTTACTCCAGCGAATTACCAGCCTTTGGAGCTGGCAGCCACTCGTACCCTCCTCGGGCGTCTGCTGGACAGCCCCGATGCGTTCTATGCTCATTTACGCCAGTAAGTACATATCTATCCCAACACCCAATCGCTCAGCCTTCCCTGCAAATAAAGGATGGCGGGAGAGATCATAATGTCAATGGCATACGGAATTGATGTCCTACCATCCGACGACCCGTATGTCTCCCTAGCTGACAAAGGCGTGCATTCCCTGGTAGTCGCCTTCGTAAATCGGTACTTCGTTGTGAGTTCAGTTTGCCGACAAACATACTCGCATTTACCGCGGCTTCCAGGACATGTTCCCGGCTTTGAAATACGTGCCGAAGTGGTTTCCGGGTGCGGAATTTAAGCGCAAGGCTGAGGAATGGAGGAAGCTAGCGCGGGCCATGGTAGATATGCCCTACACTGAAACTAAACGACAGATGGTGCGTCACTGATACTCTGAGCATGGTGTTATTCCAATCGCCACGATTAGGAATGCGGTATAGCGCCCCGCTCCTTCACTTCGGACGCCTTGCATACTCTTCGTGAGTCCGACGGCGGCAGCTATTATGGAGAAGAGGACATCAAAGCCAGTGCCGGGACCATGTTTTCCGCGGGAGCAGGTACACATGTACCTTCAACACAACGCGCATTTGGTCGGAACTCAATGTCAAACAGACACCACAGTTTCGGCACTTTCCACGTTCTTCCTGGCCATGCTAGCCAACCCGGAGGCGCAGAGAAAAGCTCAAGCGGAAGTTGATGCTGTCACCGGTGGGAAATATCTCCCTGACTTCGACGATGAGGCAAATATGCCGTATGTCTCCGCCCTTGTCAAGGAGGTTCTTCGGTGGAAGAATGTGACACCCATCGGTATGTATTTTATTCGGATACCCTCTCCTAGTCCTAATTCCGCCTCTCCAGCGGTCCCCCACTTCCTAGCGACAGAGGACGAATATCGCGGATATAGACTGCCTGCTGGTTCGATAGTGATTGGAAACACCTGGTCAGCTATTCAGAATCCTCGTTTCTTCAGTATTTCCAAACTGTGTCCACCTGCAGGGCGATTCTACACGACGAAGTACTTTAACCTCTCCGTCGTAACTTTGGTTTTAGCCCAACATAATTTTTCCACAGCTCATGTATCCCGATCCATACGCCTTCACACCCGAGCGTTTCTTGCTCGACGGGAAGGCCAATCCCGCCGTGAAGGATCCAGATTGCGCGGCCTTCGGCTTCGGACGGAGGTACGGCTGACCAGGACAGGACTTTCATTTGAGTCTTATCATTGACACAGAATCTGTCCCGGGAGACACTTGGCGCGGTCGTCCATCTGGTCGGTGGTGGCGTCCATTCTCGCGACGTTCAATATCGACAAGGCCGTCGATGAAGCAGGCCACGTTATTGAACCCACGTTCGAATATCTTACGGCATTAGTGAGGTATGACTATGTTCACCCCGTACTGAGCCGTGGCTCTTATGCATGGCTTCGCAGCGCACCACTCCCGTTCAAGTGCTCCATCACTCCGCGGTCAAACGAGGCGGTGAGATTGATTCGAGGCATAGTGCATTGAGGCATCGCGATGGAATGCGGATACGAAGAATGATGGTGTAGGATATTTAGTGTGGAGCAGTGTTGAATACCTATGAACGTGCTAACCTTGATCAATGAGCCGCGATATTCTGTGTCCATAATCTTCTTGAGGTGAAATTTCAATCCCAAGCTTGGGCGAGAATGATGATGATTTGATCTAAGGTACAATACGATATCCATCTGCGAGACAGGCGGGAGCGAGCTGTCAGTGCATCAGGCGGCGCGTCGATCCAAAGTTGGTGGGACAAGCCGATTTGTTCACGCCACCACTCTAGACCGGAGTGTTTTCTACGACAGTCTCGCACATCAACAAAATCTCCCAGCGAGTTTGAGAGTGAGAGTGTCGCCGTTCGGCGTTAACACATCCCCGTTCCCCTCGGAGGGAGTTCTATTTAAATGTTTCCGTCTGCTCCGGGTCACGTCACGGTGTAGGTAGCGCCAGCGGAGATGAGGTGGGCCAATCGTTTCTATTCTCTCCTCCATGGCATTGTCACAGTTTCTGTGCACCAGCTGCAAAAAGCCCTTCCCTCAGTCTCAACTACTCTCCACCCTGTCACATAGATCTCAGCTCCTCGATGTCGTTCGTTCCAACCGCACTCCATCCGACTGGGAAGCTCTACACATTCGCTCGGTGGTCGATTTTGCGCAATCCGAATTGTCCAGATACGATACCGAGATATCTCGCCTCAGTAGTGCCCTCGAGAAGCTGGAGGCTGACCGGGATATCCTTCATGCATATTACGACGTGTGCCGCGGCGTACTGCCTCCCATCCAGTCCCTTCCGGCGGAAGTCCTTCTTGACATTTTCACCCTTTGCTCGCCGAAATTGAGCGAATACGACGCATCCTCTAATTACAGAGAAGCTCCTTTGATGGAGTTACGGCGTCTCATGAAGTTCCCCCTCCTCCAGCTTTCCCAAGTTTGCGCGCGCTGGCGTCGGCTCGTGGTGGACACCCCGGGACTTTGGTCCAGCATCCAAGGTGCATGCCAACTGTGGCCTGGTAGTAAGAAGGAGCAGATTCTGGAGATACTGCAGACAATTATGGACCGCAGTGGGAACCTTCCTCTGACTATCGAAATCCAAACGCATCCGGGACATACGCTTGAGCTTGCACGGCTCGCGCAAAGCTCGGAGCGTTGGGTGACTGTATCCTTCATTGGCGCCGTGAGTCACTTGCGTCACATCTCATCCGTTCAGGGCAGGCTGCCCCTGCTCAAATCACTCGAGCTGCGGAGCTGGGGGGCCAAGAGACTTGCCCTGGAGGCCTTCGCAGTTGCTCCTCGCCTGACAGAACTGCGGATTAGCGGTTCCATCGAAGGCTTAGAACGACTTCCACTGCACCAGATCCGCCGCCTCACAATGATGAGCATCTGGATCTTGAATACTCAGCGTCCAATGTCCATCATTCCGCACTTTACAAACTTGGACACATTAGATCTTCGATTCTACAACGGCAATAACAAGCTGCCACTGCCTGCCCATGATTTCCATTCCTTATCCCTTCCCATTTCAAGTCTTGAAATCGGTTTCAGTGATAAATTCCTCCCAACTCATGACAGGCAGTTGCTGGAGGATCTCTTTGCTTGCTTTACATTGCCCCTCCTCGGAACGTTTCGTCTCACGTCCCAGAAATACCCCACCGTGGCGCTCGCCTGGCCGCATTCCGAATTTCTCTCCCTCTCTTTTCGGTCCGCGTTTCACTCCCATCTTCGCGTGCTCGATCTAGCGCATGCAATCCTTTCGCCTAATGAACTGTCCCAACTCCTGCAGTCCTTGCCATCACTCGAGTCGCTCGCAATATCCGACCCTCCGCCGACCTCTGCTTCCCCCGCTGTCGTCACCGACACTCTCCTGCACGATCTTACCCCCGTTCGGCTAGTTCCACATCTCTGGTCCATCCGCCTCGTGACGCGGCTGCAGTTCACTGATCGCGTCCTTTTGGACTTTGTGTGCTCCCGGCTCGGGGCGCGGCCGTTCGCCACCACAGTTCACTGGTTTGCGGGCGATGGCCGCGAATTCGAGGCTGACGTCGCCACGCATCTCCGCAAGTTGGCCGTGGCAGGGAGGGTCACATTCGAGGCACTGGAGCTGGTCGATGCCGATAAATGAGGTGTGTACTGATTTGCTTTGCCACTTCCCTTTCCATAAAAATCTTCGTCCTCATGCTGTTCTCCAGGTTACAATCGCCGGGCTTCAAAACCCATTGTCTTACTCCCAGGCATTGAGTGATACAAGGTGTGTATGTCGCGGGCGGCTGGTCCCTCCTTTCAATGAACTTTCATAGTGCGAACTCCGATGCTAAGATGCTAAACGTATCTTCCTTTCTATTCATCATGAAATTGATTTCATGTTGTTCCATTGTCCTGTTCTTATCTCAGATCCAAGGTTTCCATCCTTGTAATTTCCCTTACGAAAAATTTCTTGTACTGCAATAAGTTGTATGTAACTCTCCGTTCTCGAAATCATTCGTCCATCCGCATCAGCACCCAAAATAATAACAAAATGAGCAAATGAACGAAACGAATAGGAAGCGAGGGGAAGGAGAGCGATCGATGGAATGAAAGAATGGGGGAGGAAAGAAAACAGGGAAGTACGCCGGCGTCGTGCCCCCCGAAATAAATCACCAAATAAATAAAAGAGCAAGTCACAGTGGAAAAAAACGCGGAGCGATCAACGGGATGGGAGGAATGAAAGAATACGAGGGAGAACGCCAGTCTCTCGCAGCCAGCAAACCCACACCACATGCCAATGCGCCCCACCAAGAATAAACAAATAAAGGAGCAAAGGAACGAAGACGTGGGAAAGCAAACGGCGGAGCGATCAATGGGAAGGAAGAATGGGAGGTAATGCAGGAATATGAGGAAGTATGTCTATCTTGCATCCTGCAAACCCCAAATAAATAGGAATAGACGAGCAAACACTCTAGTCCCAATGCGTGGTGAAGTTGAGGGGGATGAATGGGAGGAGGGAATGGAAACAAAAAATGAGGGACAAAAGAAATTGAATGGGAAAAAATAAGGACGCACGTCTGCTGGCGAACCTAGCCAATAAAAATAAAAACAACACGTGCGCAGTGCGACAAAAAATGAGGAAGGAAGCGCAGAAGCGGTGGTGAAAAAGAGTAGTGGGGCGATCAAGTATGAGGGAGGGAAGGCTAAAAAAGAGCACACCCCACCCCTCGAAAAAACAAAGGATAAAAATAAACAAAGGCGCAAGTCACAATACATGCCGAAAATGAGCGGGGAAACAATCGATGGGAAGGAAAAGCGCCGGGTAGCGATGGGAAGAAGGAATGGGGGAGTAATGGATGGAATGAAAAGGAAGAAGCATGCCAGTGTCGCGCGCCAGAGGCCCACACTCCACCACACACCCCCCTCAAGAAAACCACAAAGAGTAAAAGAAACGAAGCAAGTCGAGATGCCCCCAAAATGGGGGAGGAAGCTAGGGGAAGAAGAGTGGGGCCATGGGAATACTGCAAGAGGAACGAAGACGCGGAGGAAACGGCGAAGCACACAGAAATAAATGAAAAATAAAATGAAAGGGGAGGTGCGCAAGTCGCCGAACCTTGAGAGAGGGAGCGATGGGGAAAAGAAAAAAGCAGAGTAATGAATGGGAAGAAAGAATGGGGGAGGGATTTGGATGGGAAGCAATGGAAAAAATATGAGGAATCAAAGGAAAATGGGGAGGAAAAGAAAACGGGGAGGAGAAACCGAGAAGGTACAGCAAGAATACAAAGTAGCAACGCAAGGACGCCAAAAACACTGGGGAGGAACGCCCCGCCCTGCTAAGATGCAGACCAACGGGCGGTGGAGACAGTCGACTCCACAAGAAGATGCGAAAAACTCACAAGAAGATACGAACAAAAAGGGGGACGTGCCAGCAATAGATAGGGGACAAGCTCCGAAAGAGGATCGCCGCACGAGGTAAAGCAAGGGAATTGCGCATAGAATACACAGACAATGAGTGTCGGGGTTGGGCGCACCGCCGAGTTGGGGCGTAGGATGAGGGCGCGCCGTGTCGTACCACGCGAGCGGCGAACTGAAGCCGAAATGCGCCACTCCCGCTCTGCGTGCAGCGGCGGCGGAAGCCAGTTGTGCCTATTTTTTAAGATAAGACGTGGGTTGGATGTATGGAGACGAGACGAGGGTGACAGGCGAAGGGGGTAGGAAGGAAGGCAGGGGAAGGGTAAATGGCGTGCGGGAAAGTGGAGGGACAGACGAAAAAATGAGCTAGGAAAGAAGGGAGCGACATATACGCGCGAGGGCTGAGGAAGGGGGAAATGGAAATGGGAATCAAGAAAGAGGACGAGAAAGAACGCAGCACGCACTATATCATCAGCTACGAGCATGATCCAAGCGGCTCGTACTTCCCTTCGCCACCCACTCCACCAGAACCTGCCCTGGATCCGTCACACACACCGCCTCGTGATGAGTCGGAAACCGCTCCCTGCTCTGCCGGATCGCTCGCGCCACGCCCACGTCCGGCACAAACACGAGCACGCGCACACAGGGCATGCGGTCCGCAGTGTACGCCATGCACGGAGACGAGTGCGCCATCGGCGGCAGGTGCAGCAGGTAAAGCGCCGGGTCCCGAGCTCCACGCGCGCGTAGACGGTGAGGTATGCGAGCGCGGCGGAGTGCTGCAGGCGGTGCGGTGCGAGCGCGGGCGCGTGTGATATGCGCCGTCCCAGATGAGGTAGAGGCTCGTTAGGTGGAGGATGTAGCATGGGTGCGGCAGTTAGACCCTGAGGAAGTTGGGGAGGAGCGATAGTTCCGCGGCCAGGAGTGGAAGCCGCCGCCCGCCTTTCGTGAGCGGCAGGTGTGCGTGCGGGAGGACGCAGACGCTGTTCCGATGCATTACGACGGTGTGGAGCGTAAACGGCGTCGTCCTGACCGCACCTAAGCCCGATTTTGGCCCGATTCGAGGGATTGACGCACCAGGCATGGAATCGTGCGGCCTGGAAAAAGAAGAGTAGTTTCAGTCCAGATTTCAACTTGAGCTGAATCTTCAACCGAAACCTATTGCTTTGGCCTGATTGAATGCAACCTGAAATATTAGGTTTCAGTTTCGGCCTCAGTGCAAGTGATATCTCCAGGACGCACTTTTCTTAATCATGATACAAGTAGTTTCTGCTTGCAGTTTCCGTTCATCCTTTTTGTAATATGATCCTCTGCATTTCTAATCCATTTCAGTGATGAGGAAGCGCCGATTTCGTCAGCAAGGACCTTGCTTGAAAGCCTGTTTGATACTTTGCTGAGAGCTCTGCATAGAGTGCTGTTTTGTTGCAATGCTTACTATTAAATTGGATCGCGCCTCTGCCTCGTATGTACAAGTTGTTTAGATTTTCTCATCCACCCAGCTCCGCGTCAACCCAGACTTACTCCCTTAAATTATCTTCTTTGTTTGCGCATATCCGTATCCTGTGCCATTTCCCTCTTCCGCTTACCCCAGATCCTGCTAGCCACTAGCCAAACGCCGGATGAGGCCGGATGGCGGCGGTGTAGACCCCGGGAAACTCCCATGGCGGTAACCCCGTATTTAGTGGATTTGAGGACGAAAATTTTGAAGAACCAACTTCGGAATTAGAGGATTTGAGGCCAAATTTTGGAAAACCAACTCTAATTTAACGGAGTTGAGGGAGATGTAGAAGAATTTTCGTCCTCATCAGGACGGGTCAAAACTTGCTCAAATGTGCGTAAAAAGACCACTGTTCCAGGATGCATCCAGGCCGAAATTGGCCGCATTTGACTCATTTTCGCTTAGAATTTCGTGGTTCAAAGATGTTTATTATGTCACCTACCTAGTACCAAAACCAACTCTGACTTGGCGGATTTGAAGGCGGCTTTCAGCCATTTTGCCGAAGGTACCCCTATGGGAGCTTCCCGGGGCTGGGCTGGCGGTGTGCCATTCAGCCGCAAAATGATGAGCTACGCAGGTTGTTGATAGTGCGTTGATAGTGCGTTGGCGTTGTTGTACTGTCTAGTAATAAGGTGCTTGAAGATGAGGATGTGTCTTCAGTAATCGACGCTTGAAAATTTAGATAAATTTGTTCGACAGGAGACATCATCTTCGGAAAGATACGGAACATATTGGCCGGATCAACCCGGGTTGGTCGAAAAGTGGTGTAATCATGAGTTTGGAGCAGTAATATACGCGGAGCCGGCAAAGCCGGCCGCTGGTGGCGGCCCATGCTGGAGTCCACTGTGTATCACTGGAGTTCCATTCACCTCAAATCCTTCTCCACCAAACTCCAGTGGGGATCAGTGGGTGTAAGTGTTCCATAACAACCTCCAACATACCAAATTTTATGATCCAATTTCCAACGATATCCACTGAAAAGCACCGGTTTTCACTGGGTACAGATTAATTCTATCTCCAGTGATACCCAGTGAAAACCAGTGGTTCTCAGTAGATTCCACTGATCCTGACGGGAATCAAGATTATATCGCGAGCCAGTGAACTCCGGGCACATCAGCTGGTGTTCAGCCGACTGTAGTGGAGTCCACTAGTATTTACTGGGATCCCCTGAGTCTCATTCTCTGACATAATCTATTGATTATTAGTGGTTAGTAAAATATGTTTAAATTCAATTGAAGTCCTGGTATGGTGTCTAAAATCTTATCTTGGTAGGTACAGAAGGTGTGTAGAGACATTTCGCCGGCTTTCGCCACGATCCATCAGCGGGTGCGGGTGCAGACACGGCGCCACTGGAGATCGGCGAAGCACGGTGGCGATTGATTGACATGTGGGACACACTTGGCCCATCAGCTTGCAGCGAACTTCAATGGACTCCAGTGGAGGCCACTTTGTCAATCTGGCGAACTCCAGTGAACTCCAGTGCGTAATCGGACACTGTTGATCAAAGTTGAATGACCGATGTTGCCGGAGATGGCCGATCGACAGCCCGGAATGACGGCTGACGGTACATTCCAGCAGTCACCAGTGTCCATCGATGTCCACCAGTGTCCACCGGTGTCCAGCAATATACTTTCATGCGGCGCGTATATAACTCGTTTGGAGAGACCTTGTCAAGCAAGGTAATACCGAAACTTGATTTTATTCCGTCTCGTTTCGGTCACACTGATTTCATGAGAATCGGTACCAAGCTCAGAGTGATTTTATTGTAATTCAACATTTGGGTGTTCGAGTACAACTGGGGCTGTGCCTAATTTTGGTAATATTAGGTGTGACTTCACTTGTGTATCCAACCAAATATTTGAATATTAAAACAGTAAGTACATCTGTGACATGATCTACAAAATTGGGTACTTCGTGTTAAGCTATTCAGTCAGGTCGGTTAAAATCAAAAATATTTAGTTTAAGCCCACTCAATGGTGAACTTGAAACAGTAAAGAGGTACGGTCAGGGTCCACGGTACCAGGGGTGCCCGGAGGGCGCTGTGAATGAGCTATTCGTACGGTCATCCCGGAGTCGGAGTTATATTCTTCGCGGGGGTAGAGATGCATGTGATTGCTGCTTCTAGTTGCTATTATTTTGTCGATCTGGTTCGGTTGTTTTTTGGTACTCGACCCAATTACCATGTGCATCCAACTCAATTCCTTCTTCCCCCTTTTGAATCATCAAGCAAGAATTGAAGAAGATACGGATACGTACCCAATGTCAGGATTGAATTCAAACCACTCTCGGCAGTATGTCGATTCGGAGAAAATGAACCCCGGCTTGAGTGCACACCGCCTCGCTAATGGGATAAGCACCAAGTTGGTACTCCGGTGCTTATACTTTGCGCATTGTTTGCGCGACTACAAGGATTTCCGCCGGCTTGCTTCTTCCCGCCACCTCTCTGAACTCCCTTCTCGTCTATGTTGTAAACGTTCTCGATGGGCATTTCATGCTTTCGACGTGTTCCGTGAGGATGTCAGAGAAGTGACCAATGACAGGCTCATTGAATGCCATCGCGTGCTTTCCATCGAGGTCTGAAGAGGTGTAAAAGCTGATGGACGAGTGCGGTTTAAGGAAGCCACACACCCAGTTACGGCTGGCCTTGTCGCGAAGTAGATGTAGATGTTTGGTGCGTGCGCGGATGTTGTTTTTTCGCACAAGCCACACTGAGGTGGCCGAGGTGCTCAACCCATTTGAAAAGGACATGTTCTGTAGAGGGGCTGAGGAATCACTGGGCATCTCGAGCCTTGCCACGGAACTTGTCAATATTCTTGAAACTTTGAACGTGTCACGCCCTGAAGTCTTCGCTCATACGACTGTCAGCTCTAGGCGAGCGACCTACCCGACCTATATAGAAAGGTCAGCTCTATCCAGCAGAAGTGCGCTTCCTGATGATGTTCATGCCATGACACCATCTTGAGGGTTGAAACAGCCATGCGAATATAATAGGCTTTGTGACAATGGTATTTGACCGCCGCGATACTGAGTAGCGACGGCGGGTGGCCGAGATTTTGGCAATTGTAAATAACAAAAGGACTGGTAAAAGAAAAGATCGTGGTGTTTAGGTAAAACGCTACCAATTAAAATGGGCCGTATCTATCTGTGGCTCTAGTTCGAAAGCCTCATGGCGGAATCATTCAGACCTGGTCATGGAGAGCTCCAGTTTGGACTGAACCGCCCGTGTGCTGTTGGACCTGCTGCACATGCGGATAACTTGGTTGGTAGGTGCCCGGGATGGGGCCTTTCTCAGCAGAAGCTGATGCAGAGAGGGGGGCATTCGCAAACGACTCGGTCCACACACGACCGCGCTTACGCGACATCGCCACGCAAGACATGATCATGACCGTGAGGGTATAGAACATAACTAAGGAGGCCATTCAGCGATGGAGCACGAATGGCGAATAAGCGGGCTGGAAGGGACGCGACGTACGGATGAGCCAGTTGAGAAAGCTGAAAGCCGCGATGGCGCGGGCCTCTCCGCAGATATTCTGGAAAGAATTATCCGGGGACCGGGGGTCATCGGAGAATCCATCGAAAAAGTTATCGGAAGAAGCGAAGGTGCAGGCCCCGGTTAAGATGATATTCTCTACGGCTTGGGCGGCGCCACTGGCAAGCCACATGACGGACAGGAACCCTGTGAGTATTGGTGAGAAGCGTGCATCCCAACGATTTGTGAGGACTTACCAAGCCACAGAATCTCGAATATTATCATGGACGTGAAGTACGCGCCAGGTCGAACTATCTCGAGGGCAATCCTAAATTCTCCATATGAGGAACATCGATATCTGAGATCAAAGCGCCATAACGTACATCAAAGGAGCGGTGAGCAAGGTGAGAATGGCGACAACGATGGCCAGAGCAGGAGCTGCCGAGGTGATACCGAGGAATGGTCCGGCTTGGGACGCCGCTGCGATCAGAGCAGCGGCCAAACCCATCGAAATGAGAGCGAACAGAGAGACCGTAGCTTGATTGCGAGGATGAGAGCTTCATTGCTACGGAAAGAGAGGAAACAAACCTAGAATGGCGAGACGAACAATGAGGCGGGGGGAAGGCATATTGGGAAAGAGTGTACGAAGGATGCTTTGCTTCTCATTCGCCGTCTCTTTGAACTACTCTAAAAAGCCGTAATTTTGACCTGACATGATGTCGAAGTCGCACTACCTGATTGCGCGCTTGCTTGTTGGACGCTATGTACACACGATATCATAATTAAACTCTTTGGCATATTAGGATTCTGTCTTGATACATTTTTCCCTGGAATGAAACAAAAGTTGTTCCTCTCCTTGGCCCTTATCTTGAAAGGCGTGGAAGCTACGTACCATCGAAGATCCAGATGGAATATCGGTATTCTTGGTTGCACTAAATCGGATCCCGCTCAAACTGAATTAATCACCGTGAACTGGGTCCTAAGGGTTGGAGAAATTAGTTGTGCTTGTACGACAGCCGGTGCAGCATTCCCGACAAACTCCGAAGCTTCTCCCGGCCTCATTTGATGTCAGGCATCACAGAGACAACGTAGGATCATTGTTTGAATCTCAAACTATGTGTTTGAGTGGCTGAAAACATACTATAGGGAGTTTGTTCGGAGCTTTTTTCCGACATAAATGCGCCGTCTAACAGAGACTCACGGTATGGATTCTGTCTCATGGTCTCTACATTCAAGTAACGCTTGTTCCCGTCTTCCTCGCGGTGGGATACTAGTCAACTGCCAAGTGACGGTTGAGATGACTATCAAGATTTTAAGAAGAGCTGTCTTCTGCATGGAAAGCCGACAGATTAGCGCCACTGTTGCCAAACTGTTGCACATGAGACGACAGATGCAGTTCCGTGGGGCGCTTAGATGCGTACTCACCCCTGCTGTTATTTTCTGGGCTATGCTAGTTACGAGTCCTAACTTGTTTAGGAATCGTTCTTGTCACCCCGTATCCCGCAAAAATAATGTCGCCATTCAGCCCGACTTTTGATTGAAGTTGTTGATATTTGTTTCATGATTTGAACCGATAGTACACACAGCACAAAGAATAAAAATAGAGTCTTCCGCCTCTTTCCGCCGGCTCTGGCGAGCTCTGGCGGATCCAATGACTCAGAGAAAAAATAACCCTTCCAAAAATCGCCGTCCCGGAAACACTAATGAGACTAAGGATGGATTATCCGTTCTCTTAACGAAATCTCTCGAATTCATTTGTAAATGTTTGGCTTTAGCTCTATATGGCCATATCCCCTTCTAATGTCCTCTTGCTTAATGCTTTCGCAGTACCTTTGCCGACTCACTTCTTTCCTGCGGAAGTCCCCACGATGCAGTACTTTTAATCTGCGGAGATCCGCAAACTGAGAATATCTCATTTCGACAGAACAGATGACCTAGTCGCTGGCTTCTGCGCAAGCTCCGGACTACATCAGGAAAACTGATGACCGCTTGACAGTCCTCCATAGTCCTCCATAGCACTGTCCGGCATTTTCTCACGGGGATGTACCTATAAGCCACTATGGACGCCTGTGCAGTACTGCACAGCACTGCACAGCACTGCACAGGCGTCCATAGCACTCATAGGTACATCTCGGCTACGGTTTTCCTGATGTACGCTGCGCACGCAATTATTGCTGCTTTCGACTGACTTCGAGATGTGGAGTCGTAGCCAAATTGGAATTATTGAGATGAACACCCAAGTCCCGTGGCTCAACAGCCTATACATCCATTTCCGTTTTCTTACTGAGATATAAATTTCCGACTGCACCGCAGGAGGACACGTCTATCGTGCTGCGGCCACCTCATACTTGCGTCGACCATAAAAGAGGTGTAACTGGTGTGCAGCTTCTTTCATGCTCTCCGCTTTCCTCCCGGCTGCACTGGTTCTAAGTGCGGTTCAAGCTCGTCCAGGTCTTTGCGGAATCAATACCTGGTGCCCGACTACTCCTCAACACTCCTCCCTGTTTATGGTTCAAAAATTCTACAATCTTCGCTGCAAGTTGTGTTCCCCTGTTGGTACTGTCCATATACTGTCCAATGATGTTTCTGTCCGTCGCATCCCTACTATGTCTCATCGGGATCATGCCTGCCACATCGTCCTCAGTAGGTGAAATTATTTTTCGCTTTATTTAAGAACACACTTTACATTAATTCTGTCTTATTTTAACAATACCTACCAGCTATATATTCAAATGACAATGAATGATATTGAAAATGAAAATGAAAGTGAAATGGAAAAGAGAAATGAATGCAAATCTGCTGGCAGTAGTCATCATACGAGAAAGTAATGTAGAAAGTGGATAGTCGGCATGAACTGAAATGAAAATGAAGTCTGAAATGAAAATGAAAGTCTGAACTGAACTGAAATGAAAATGAAAATGAAAATGAAAATGAAAAAATGAAAATGAAAATGCAGAAGAACGAAAATGGAGTGACTGCATGGGGTATCACAATTGCGGAGACAATCAAGTTGGAGGTTGAGATGGATAGGAAAGGATGATACAAAGAATAAGTAGCTGGAGACAACAGGAAATAATGACCCTGAAACTCGACAAAAAAGGGGTCGAAAACACGTTAAAACAGCCGAGTAAAATAAAGACAGTAGGTGCACCACGCAACGAAGAAAATTTGCGACTTTGAAGACTGGAGAGAAGGTTTTTGGCAGCTTGGACTCGAAAGTATGTTAGAACATGCATATCGTGTGAAATGAGTACCTACTCACGACACTTGAAGCATGTGGACTTGCAGCTTGAGAGCTTGTCTTTAGGCTAGCCAGCGCGGCACAGCGAAGAATAATGTCGGTTGAAATGCAGATTTAGCACATAGCTCATGGGTGGTAATGGAATTTACCAGTGAAAGGCCCGGGAGAACTTGATTTGGCATGTTGCGAGGGTGGTAGCGTGTTTGTTATCCATTGGAAAGGAGCGCGATGCGCCGCAGGCACGTTGTGAGTTTGCGCCGGAACGTGAGAGCTCGGAGGTGCCGGGCTATCGGAGAGTGGAGGGTCCAGCACCGTTTTGGTTGCAGCAGCGCACGCAGTGGCGGGGAGGGTCCTTCACGGCGTCAGGCCACCGAGGTTGCCAAAGATATCAGCACAAGAGCCAAGGGTGACCCCAGACCGTCAGACGAATGTGCGGGAGTATCAAAATCTAAAAATAATGTTAAGGCACCAACAGTGTCTGCGCGGCGCAATCCACGCATCCCCACCGTGGGAGCAGAAATCGTCAGACACGGGCATGGAGAGTAAGTAGCGCTACGCGCCTGGTACGGACACGCTAAGGCTTGGGATGCGAAAAGCCGCAAGCCCGCAACTTGATGACGGCGCATTTCAGTGGCGCGCGAAGGTGACGGCGCAGTGGCAGAAGTCAAGTAGAAGTTGACCTGCGAAAGAAGATAATTAGATGAGGATGACCCTGAGTGCTCACTGCTAGTAGTAGCGGGGCAAAGCGCAACGGTTTGCTGCAGACGGTGGTGAAAGCGTGTTGACATCAATATTGACTTGGGGTAAAGGGCCGTGGCTTTGCCCGGCATGAAACTCGTACTTAATTTATTCAAAGGCAACCTAAAACATAATATAAATACAATTGATCTCACTGTCAATATTGCAAGTATTCAGACATCCCTGTGGAAGCCCATGTGTAACACCATCTTGCTCGCAGTTGGGACCTGTCAAATCGCAATGTCAGAATCCCATCATGAAACTAGACCACCCTGTTTGTTTTTATAAATCTAGCAGTGAAGTGGTTATGACCATGGTAGACAACTCCACGGATAGCATTTCGATGGTGTGTATCCCGAATATCAATGTTCAACACAGAGTCATAGGAAATATTCGGATCTGATGAAGAAGCTAGGGTAGGTAGGTAGGTAGGTATATTCCGACGCAGTCCCATCAGGAAACAGCCGGTGTCAGTACTACATACATTGCGTCAGACTATGTGCTACGGGTACCCTCAATCTTCCGCTGATTGATCTACCCTCCATTTCGGGATTCCTATTCTGTTGTCATTATTCTAGTATGAAACAAGTACTCTGGGTTTTAAAACATGGCGCGTGGCATAAATTTTTATAAACCTCGAAAGTATACTCGGCCAGACGTTTAGTAACATTTGAGTAATGTCGATGTTTTGGTACAGCACTCATTTGTGGAGGAAATCCGCTGAGATTCCCGTGCGAGGGATATATGGGGAGATTCAGCATCAATTCAGGTGACACACATCCCACAAAAACAATAAGGCGCGGAGTTAAGTAAACTCTGAGTTTCCTCGACAGCCAATAAAGACATAGTTCTCGCCTTCCACGGCCGTATTGCAGAATTGATCGAAGAATTTCAATGTGATGAGCATGTGGCACTGGCGAGATGGGTAAATCAGATATACCTCAACACTAGAACTGGAAGCCAGTATTTGGCTGGAAGACACTTGTCTCGGTGAATAAATTTATAGGATAGAGTGGTTGTGGATCCCGAGACGGTGTCTGATGAATTCATGTTGAACATCTGCCAATGTTTTAAGATTGCTGTGCGGGTGTCCAAGCAGACTATAAATCCGAATGTGCGGTGCGGTTAACCTGCACCATGTGTAAACAAATCCCTTGGGAGGTGGTATGCAGTTAATATTAATAGTCAGCTGCGAAGGTTCCATTCACTACGTTCCTAGTTTTGGACGCTTTTTTGAGAAAATATTGAGAAAGAACATCAAGTTCCAATGAGGTGAAGATAGCCCAACAAGAAAAATGTAGCATCGGCAGCCTCAGGCTTCTCCGATGCAAATGGCAGACAGTTGTGCCTCGACAGAAATTTTGTCGCAGTGGGGACCAAAAGTGTCTGTGAAGTGCGGGAAAAGTTATTTCGTGCAGGGTTGGTGAAGCCAACTCATCTGTTAGCACGCCAATTAAGGTCTTGAAACCGTCGGTGAGATTATCATCTTGGTTTACGACATACAACGTTCGAGTATACACCATTATGAGCCAATAATAAAAAGCGGCTCATGAGTTTCATCCGGCGGGAGAAAAATCCTCGTGTATGAACAAGCTAACATAGGTATATGTGAGCTATCGAGTTCTTGGAGTCGTCAAATCATGGGCCATAGCCAAAAACCAACTTGACTTCATTAGACTCCAAATCAACTGATTTTCCTCACTCAAGATGAGGATAGGGGCGTGAGACACATCGGACCGCGATTCCGCGTGTCTCGGAAAGTCCCGGAGCCCTTGCTCGCTTGCCGATACCGCCCGCGCGCAAACGACGCGCAGATAGCGAAAACGTCCATAGTGGCCTATCTCAGTCTCTAACATTAGACCAAGGTCTATACTGGACATTTTGATGGCTGCCCTCGGAATTGCGACAGCAGATCCCCCAGTGTCCACCATTTCAGCCTCTTGCATTAGCCATTCTAACCATGCTGGGATTCCCAGTCATGGCAGTTTTTATAGGAGGTGAGCGGGTCTCATTTGTCGTCCATTTTGTCGGATAGGAGACAAGAGCAAAATAACAAATTGAAAGATCAAAGGAGCCCAGGGCAAGAGAGAAAGCAGACGGCGTCACGGCATGAGAGTGTAGGCACAGAGAGCGAGGCACTGATGTGGAGAAGCATGCAGAATAGATTATGTGTGTCAGTGGGATATCTATGGACCAAAATAGTGCAGTCCTGCTTTGCCGGGCGGCAGGCGCTAGGGGTCCGCCCTGGCCCCCAAATTTCTTTGATTTACCTTCGGTTGAGTCCTTGCAGGCAGCGTGGTCCAACACTTCATGTTCCAGTCTTTTCTACCTATGTACATTGCACTGGACCAGCTACACTGGTCGCGCCGAGCGGATGGCCGAGTGGATGGCATGTTTGGTCATGTTAATATTACAATACGATAGAGGGTGCATGCTTAATCAGCAAATAGATTCGCCATACCACCACCTTCTATCACCTTCTAGACATCTTGACCAGATGGCATGGCACCAGCACTCGGTGGATGGTGTCCTTTTATTGCGGTTAGTTTTGCGCATCCACCATTGCCACAGACAGCAGTCGATCTAGGCTTCTCGGTCATTGCGCTACCAAGGCTGTAGTTAATCGTGAATATAATAATCTTGACGGACCCCACACCTGATTGAATGTATTATTTAAGGATTGTTTACATGCGATGAAAAGGACGCAATAGTTCCGCAGGATATTGCCGAAGCGAGGTTAGTCAGCAGAAGATGGAGATGTAAAGACTCCCAGCATGGCGAGATAGTTGACAAACCTAAGAAATATGGTGCCCGCAGAAATGAAACCCGTCGGATCATTCCGAAGGCGATGTCAAAAAAAATTTTTACAATGTTTGCGGATGTTGTTATTTTTCACCGAGTAGGGGGTATTTTTCCCCGAGTACGTACACAAGTACAATGCTCAGCCACTAAAAACATTAGGTTTTTGTCTAATGGAGTGATTTTTTCAACTACACACAGCCACTAAAAAGTGCCTCACAGTTTTTTGTCACTGACCTGAATGAAGGTCCCCCGAGATATAAAAGAGACGATCCTTATTACATAAGTACTCGTAATCTGCATCAATCTCTTGGCAAGACAATGATGGACCAAACACCCTATCTCTTTCTTTCACCTCGACCATCTCCTCACGCAAACGAACTCTGGACCATCATTCTCATCGACTCCGGGAAGCTCAGCATCAATCCTTCGGCCTGACTGCGTGTCAGGAGACTTTCACCTCGACGGCCACTTCGCATGGCGCCCCCTTTGTTTAATCTTCAGTGGTGACATCGGTGGCGGGACGCTAAAAAAAGGGCGAAGATTTCAGGTGGCGCGATGCGCGGTCAGCATGTATATGCAACACATTCTCTCAGCTAACTGCAGGAGAATATGTGGGTGGAATCAAACTTGGGAAACAGTACGCCCCTTGTTCATTGTTTTGTACTCGCAGCTGCTTCTAGACACGCTGTGCATATTATGACGTGTTCACCACGCGCCGCATCGCCGCAGACAAAAATATTCAAGTTCCTCCGCTCCCGCCGACGCCTCTCCGCCTCTCGGCATGCGCACCTGAACGCGCTCCACTGCGCTTTTTTGGTCCTAAGTGCTCAAGGTATGCCATTTTCATTTTCATTTGTTTCCCTGCACTTACAACATATTCCAGATGTTCTGTGACGACCTTGCGACGCCACGGTGCGCCAACGCCCGCCGTTGTATGTGCACTTTGGGAGTCAGCCACTCTTCTTTCACGCATTGGCACGTATCTGTGGCACGTGGCACCCCACGCACTCTGATTCGACTTTTGGGCGTCCCGCAGTCTAGATCGTATCTCCCCAAGTGAGTTTCATGCCGTCCCCTTTTTAAGATGAATCCAGAATTAATCGAAAACTAATAGATGAATTAATTCTCATTCCAGGCACAGTTCTTGTCCGGATTAATTCTGCTTACAGACAAAATTAATTCTCCTCATTCAGGACGCACTCCCAACGACCTTCTATGCATGCTCCTTTCGCCTTCCAAGTTCAAGAAAAAATTAATTTCCATAAATTAATTCCACTCCAAGTAAGTTTCACTCTGACTAGCTCTCGTTCATTCTCGCTGACTATGTCTTCTATTTCATTCTCCGTGGAATTAATATTGGCCTGTTAGTTTATGCTGTAGTACATGTCTTTTAGATAGAAAGAAAATTAATGTAAAGTTGTTTGAAAAACAAAGATGGAATTAATTCTATCTACTGATATCACTGCCTGCCAACATCGCACTTACTGGTCATTATTTGCTTGACCGGGGACAATACGATTTCCCCAACTCCTTCCCTCAGCCCTTTGCATTTTTCTTTCTCTCCCTCTGGCCCATAAACCTCGGCTTTCACATCGCTGAAAATCCGGTTCATCAGTATGAAAGGTCCCTGCTCGGGGGCACTCCACGGTTCGGTACGTAATCCTCTCTTCCACAGACTTGATTACCCAAATTCACTAGAAAGCTTGCAACAATCAACGGAAATAACAGCAGTCTCTTTCAATCCATGGCCATTAATATGAGTGTGTGTGATGCATTTCACTATCTTATCCATCGCCCTAATTGAAGCCGACAGCTCAACCTTCGCCGCTTCTCATTTCGCTTGAATGCTCCGCACATCGCATACTATTCAAAGTCCCCATGGTTTCAACCACCAATTTTTTTTACTAGCATGTGCAGCTGTTAGCTGTTCACGGCGGGAACGGCTCCATGACGTAGAAGTGAGTTTTTGCGTTTCATCTTTCATTCAAAGCCTCCACCGGAACGGCTGAAACTCACAAGAATCAACTTCCGCTTCGCATGTGAAGGGGTTTAAGCTTCGGCTGCGTACATTCAGTAGGCAATTCAATCTTCGAGTTCCCTCAGATACTGCACAGTCGATCTAAGCCGCGGTAATTGTACCTTCCAGAGCTCTCTTCACGCCGATTGATAACGGCTCCATATCGTCCTCCTTCAAACCAACAACCTCATTGTCGTTCTTGGCGTACAGCGTCCCGCCCTCGCCCCATATTCTCCGTAGCGTCACCTCAGTGGCCCTTGGGTTTCCCTCGGCCCAGCTCTTCGCCTCCAGCTCTTTGATGGCATCGAGCGGGGTCTTTGTGACCTTCCATTTCCCTCCAGTCTGTTTCTCATATTCTGCGAGGACTTCGTTCGGCGTCACGATGAACGACTGGACCTTCAGTGCTTTGTCGAATGCTGCCGCCGGGTTCCTGAGGGAAGCCACAACAGACTTGCCCACACTGAATATTACTTAGCTTTGCACAAAACACAGGGGCGAATCAGAAATAAGGAATACTCACTCCCACATCGTGCAGAATCCAACTTTGCCGTCGCCGTCGCCGATAACATACACTTCCTTCTTGTCATTCACAAACCCGCCCACCGCCTCCAAGCCCGGGATAGTATTCACCCACATATCGAAGTACGGCCCAGTGACCACGTATGTGACCTTGAGCCTCTTTACCTGGTCGCGCACGAAGGTGCGGACCTTCAGCTTTAGCTGGTGCGGCTTCTCGTCCGGGCTCTTGTCGTTATACTCGATATCCGTGCCGTACTCGGACGGGAAGAACCACTTGATGGAGGGGGTTTCCTCAGCGAGCCGGATGAGCTCGATCTGGTGCTGCAGCGCATTGCGGCCGACACAAGAGATGACCGTGTCAGCCCCTTGGTACGCAGACAATACGTCGTCCGCGTTGGTGACATCGCCTGTCACCACCGACAGTCCCTCGGCTTTCCACTTCGAGAGCAGCTCCGTCTTGGTGCTCGCTGTATTGGGCGACGTGAACAGCAGCACCTCGAATGCAGGCTTTGCACGCAGGATCGATGCGGTGATAAACTGCCCGATGGTTCCAGTGCCGCCGAAGATGAGAACCTTGGAGGGTGCAAAGACCATGTCCAGTGGAGAAAGCAAGGTTATCGTCGGGCCGGATTTGGCCGCAGCGATCAAATGGCAGATCGGAATCATCGGACATCCGCACCTCCGCTTAGCTTCTCCGGGAGATTGACTTGGTCCTTGTTCCCCTTTTAAGTGGCTTTAATCGCCGGATGGCACGTGCGATGAACACATCCTGTGCTTGGCTCATTTCTCGCGCGAGCCAGGTTCGTCGCGTCGGCGGCGTCGCGCGTCCTCCGACAACCAGTCAACCCTGATTGATACATACCGTATGCGCATTTCATCGTTTCTCGATCTATTACTAACTCACGGAGCACAACTGGCAACTGAGTGGGTAAATATGGTATGGGACAAGTGAAAACTAACGCCGTAAAGTACTCGGTAAAATATGTCTTGTTTCTCGACATGTTGCAAATCTATATCTGGGTCATCGCCCACGTCCATCACATCAAATTATCAAAAGGCTGCAAGACGACTCTCATCTCGTTGCACCGCGGCCCATCGATCGGCAATATCTGCAATGCTGGGGAGCAGCTCCCGCCAAATATCAGCCACAGGACTATCCT
The DNA here is from genome assembly GCA_029282285.1 of Mycena rebaudengoi. NCBI lineage: Eukaryota > Fungi > Basidiomycota > Agaricomycetes > Agaricales > Mycenaceae > Mycena > Mycena rebaudengoi. The sequence goes on from JARJCX010000035.1 coordinate 913,614, forward strand.
TGCCCTTGATTCGACGCTGGCCACTCTTTGTTTATGCCAACGCTCCATCGGCATCTGGGTGATCCAAATTACCGTTAAAGAATTTCTGTGCAGCTTCGGCATCGGCCTTGTCTTTTAACTCTCGGGCACCCTTCAATGCGTCGAGGATTTGTTGATAACGCAGGTGAGTGCTGTCCGACGTCGAATACTTGCTCCGGAACGCTTCTTCATTTGGAAATCTTTGGCAGTCTTCAACCAGGAACTGCAATGAAGTAAGCAAATTATGAATCAAAGACGAATATCAACAAACCTTCCAGTTTCCCCATACTGTCCGAATATTATCCCAGGCGCCGTTCCTGACGTTACGGCCTTGCTTCCGACGCTGATAAAATAAAGGCCGGTCCTTGATTGCAATCCCGCGGCCGTTTGCCATCAAGAGGGCCGAAGATTGCCATTCTCTGAAGAGCTGGGGCAATTGATAGCAGAGTTATGCATTCATTCGTTGATGCTCAACCACATCCGCCGTAGAATCAGAGCAGAATGATCCCATCTCTACTACTTACACCAATCCGCAGCACAAGAACCGGAACAGAAGAAAAGTATTTCTTATGAACCGGTGTCATGATTATCTTCGCATATCGAAGTTCAAGTCTTTGATGTGGAAGGTCCTTGTAGGACTCACGGTCAGTGCATTTTGGGTCGCAGCAGCAGCCTTTTTTTGGCAGATATTTGTGTCTCAATCCTAGTGGGGTTAAAGTACCCGATAGCGCACGAAGTGCGCCCATAACAATTTCTTTTCCATGCGTTTGTGGAGTGCCTGCTGGAGGCGCATTTTCCGTCCACAACTGTTTTTTTAGTCAAGTCCCTGTTGCCTGTTGTTTTATAAAACAAGGGACAGGCTAATATTAGAAAGGAACCGATAACGCATTGTGTGCGTCCATATCCGATGTTGCCGACCATTGCTCTAATTTCGGCGGAGGGCAGCCGTTCAACCCGGGGGCGGTGAATTCAACTTTCCTGGGGAGGTTGCAAATCCGCAACAGTTAAGAAGCCTCGCAGAAATCCAGGTGAGGAACAATGAATGCAATTACCTGATAGCACGGTGGCGTGCGTCCGCATCTCGTGGGCCGTATCGTACCAGAGTCCACGGAAGGCCGCTGTCCAACTCTGGGTCGGTACATTATTCGGTAATGAAGGAGTTCTTTTTTTCTCTCTTAAAATCCACTCAAATGGTTGACAAGCTCTGAGCAAAACAGGAGAACAATAATTTCCAACAGCACCGATAGCACACGGGGTGGGTGCGTCTCAAGGAGGAGGAATAAATGGAACCAAACGGAGAAGTACATCTATCCTGTATTCCCAATAATGCGCCCCCCAAAAATGAATAAATAGAAAAAACAAATAAAAAACCAGCGGCACAGGTCACAATGTGACGAGAAAGCGAAGCGTAGATGCTACGCAAAAAAGGCGGTGAAGCGATGGAAGTATGGAGGAAAGGAGGGATGAATCACCAGCCGCCTGCCATCAAACCCACACCCCACCGTGTCCCCCAAAGTCGACGAAAGAAAAAAACTGAGGACGCACGTCTGTCTCAGTCAACGGACTGGAACCTCACCACGCCCATGAAATAAAAGAGCAAGCGCGCAAATCGCAATGCGTGGCGAAAGCGAGCGGTGGAAAAAAGCGGAGCCATCAAGTACCAGGGAGGGAATTGGATGGGAAGAAGACCTGGAGAGGACGTCTGTTTTGCGGCCTGCAAACCCATAGCCACACCCTACCGCGCCCCTCCACAAAAATAAACGATAAACGAGCAAGCGCGCAAGGATGAAAGGCGTTGCGCAAAAACGACGTGATTAGTGGGAAGCAGGAATGAGGGAGTGAATGAAATGCGGAGGAGACGAGGACGCACGTCTGGCAGCGAACCCACCCCCCGCACCCTCTAATAAGTGAATAGTGAATAAATGAACACTACGTGCCGATAGATGAGGGAGGAAGGAATGGGAAGGGAAAATGAGGGCAGAAATTGAGGGGAATGGGGAAGGACGCCAGTGTCTCACACCCCCCGAATAAACAAATAAATAAACAAAGGAGTAAGCGCGCAATGAGACGAAGGAGGAGCGTAGATACGACGGGGATAAAAGGTCCGGAATGAGCCCACAGCCCAAGAAACAAACAAATAAAAGAGCAAGAAGTGCGCACGTCACACTGCGTGTCCAAAATGAGGGTGGAATTGCAAGGCTGGGAAGAAAAAATGTAGCGATCAAGTATGAGGGAGGAAATTGGATGGAGAGTGTCGCACACCCTACCCCCCCGCAAAAATAAAGGACAGAGCACAGAACGAAGGAGCGTACCATAAGGAAGAATGGGAGTGAGGAAACTGGATGAAAGAAAAATGAGGAAATAAAGAAGACGCGAGGAAAACCAGGAGGTAAAGCGCGGATCGGGGAAGCAACGCGAGGACGCCATGGACAGTCAACTCCGCAACAAGATGCGAAAAAACTCACAAGAACAAAAAGAAGCGGACATGATCGATGGATTGAAAACTGGCCGAAATGGATCGTCGCAGGAAGTAAGTAAGGGGCTTGCGCATACTGTAACGGACTTGCATCGGCAATCGGACGCGCTACGGTGTCCCAGGATGAGCGTTCGCACCAGATCGGATTACGAGTGGGTACCGAGTCGCAAACTGAAGGCGGAATCGCGCCGCAATTCGAAGGCAAAATGCCCGCGAGGCATGCGGTTGTGCCTAGTTTCTTTTACTAAAAGTGGAGACGAGACGCGATAAGGGACGGGAAGGAAGGGATAGAAAGAGAGAAAGAAGAAAGGAGAAGGTGTGGATGGGAGAAGTAAGATGATGTACGTGTGGAAAGCGGAGGGACAGACGAACATTGGGCGAGGGATGGTTGGGACGGCATTTGTGCGCCCGAGTTGGCGTAGCGAGGACATGGGAAAGGAAAGCGAGGAAGAGGACGAGAAGGCACGCACCATGCGTCATATCATCAGCTGCGCAGCATTATCCAAGCAACTCTCCCTCCCTCTATCTTCGCCGGCGCCCACTCCACCAACACCTGCCCCGCACCCTCGCCGTATAATGTGGAAACCGCTCCCTGCGCTGCCGGATCGCCCGCAATGCGCGCCGGGCAGGCGGGCGCACGGCATGCGGTCCGGGGTGTACTCCACGCAGGGCAGTGCAGGTGCAGCACGCCCCACCAGCGGGCGCACGGCGCTGCATTCGCGAGGTCCGCGGGCGCATAGACGGTGAGTAGGCGGGCGTGCACACGTGGTAAGCGCCCGTCCAGATGAGGTAGAGGCCCGCTAGTTGGAAGGCCCCACATTAGCCCAGATATTTCATGCGAGGTGAGATGCGTGACGAGGGTGGAGGCTATGGAGGAGCGACAGCTCGGCGTGAGCGGCAGGTCGAGGGCAAGCACGCGGATGAAGCGTGCGTGCGGGAGCATTCAGGGGCCATGCATGGAAGCAAGACGGCGTCGTCTAGGTGTTGCGACCACAGCAGGCATGGAATCGTGCAACCAGGCGCGACATGGTGCTGCAGCGCCTCTGTTGCCAAGATGTGCTGAATGGTGCATGATGCTGCGGTGTGCGTCTGTGGAAGGTAGAAGACATGGATGGAGGAGTTGAGTGCGTGGTCGGATCACTGGGGTACTGGATGGACTTGGAGTATGCAATGCAACTTCCCTGAAGTTTCCCGTTGAGCTGCCCGATCTGCATACCATGACACAAGAAATTTGCGAGGATCTGGGGAAGGCGGTGCATATAAGTGCAATGAAACACCTGACAGCGGATTTAAATGGGTCGACACGCTTGTATTTGCTGCACGATCGCAGGGAACCGCTTGAGGATGAGGCACCAAAGGCCATAACAGTAATTCTTCGACACTACCTGGTTTTAGTCGTGAATCCCCGCCATCGGAAGGCACTGACGAGGATGCTCACCAGTCAGCATCCCCTGACAGTTGAACGCCTACAGGAGCCGGTGCCCAGAGAAATGCGTAAATGTAGATTTGGATGTGATGAGGTGGAGACGGTCGAACATGCGCTATTTTTCTGTGAAGGCACAGAGGAGATGATGGCGAGGCGGGCGAGCTTTAAATCAATGATGTGTGCGAAGCATCCGGCGGTGCGCTCAATAACCCCGTGGAATGCCGCAATAGTGCTGAAGAATATGGTGTACCATAGAGACACCATATGCCAATTGGCGAAATATGTCCATCGGGTGTTCTCAATATTTGAAGGTGTGGCTATTGTATGGCCGGAAGGATGGTGATGATCTCGGAACAGTCGCTGCAAGGGTGGAAGGAACAATCTCGGTAGGCATTTTAAATCTTACTGCAGCTCACGTATTTAGATCTACAGCCTGAAATGGGGCGAGCTCGTCGAAAATATGTGGGTTGTGGTGTAGTGGGTAGTACATGTATGGCCAATGTACTGAACACTATAACTCTGCACGTTCCGAAAGGGGACATAGCGGAGAAATAAATTATCCTGAGTATTATCCGCCAAGCGGAGTGATCGCACATTCCCCCTGACTCGGGCCGGCCCGAATTCCGTTGCTTTCAAGTCTTTTCAGAGTACCCTCCAACCTGGCTGGGCTCTAGTGCGAGTCCCTCCCGCAAGGCAGCACACAACTTCAGTGTTGCCGTGTTTCACACACCCTAAGATGGGATTTCGTGTGAGTCAACAAAGAAGCCTGTTTGTTCAAGTTCTTGATTTATGAATAATATTCCGCCGATTTGTGCTGGCCTCACGAATTTATATCCGGGCCCACCAAACGAGCAGATGAAGTATCAGGAAGCGCAACACGCAGCCGAATAACCGACGCGATTTCATCTAAGTTCATATGAGACAATTTTTCCGGAATTCCGATACAGTCATTCCGTGGTCCTTGCATTTTCCGCGGTCCTTGCATTTTATTTTTTTCTGGGCCTGGAGAGCAGATTTTTGCATAGTATTCTTTTGTGAATCTCTTTATATCTTGCCCGCACATCTCTTGGATTTTTGTTGGATGTCAAATGTTACCCAAAACTGTGGAATGAGCACGTGATTAGGCTGATTTGCAATGTATGCAACCACGTCCAGTTAATTGGATCTATTTTTGCAAAGAAAAATTCAGGAGCATGTACTACATGATCTACATCTCAAGTGTCCAGTACAAAAAAATCGAAGGAAATGAGCAGTAAGGCAGCTTGGAACAAGTAGATAAAGAGACCAAATTCACATTATGTTGATTCTTTTACAAAAGAAACATGGTTCATGCACTCTACCATTGTCAAAGTGGTAGTTCGAAGGCAGGATTAGGCCATGGATGCACATACAACAACAGAAGAGGTAAAGAAACCAATGATGGGGTGTTAACAGCTTGAACTGGTGAAAGCTGAAATTCAGGCCCAACGGGCGACATTTGAGTGACATGGCATGCTCCACCGTGAACTGGACATGTAGGAACATGCAGTCAGGTGGGAAATGCCAGAGAATATCAAAATTCTCGTGGAAAGATCATATCACAGCACTGCTTGTACAAAAATGCAAGGACCGATGATGTCGGAAAAAATTGGCCTGGACGAATTGGCTGTAAATGAGCCAAAGACGGCACTCCCTCCCAAATCTTTTTGTGGTACCATGATTTAGCTGTCTGTACAGTCCTCCTACATATTTTGTTTCAACCGATAGGCTTAGTAATACGTCAGGAAATCGGATTTTCTGAAACCTCGTGCAAGGACCGTGGAATGACTGTACCAACTGTGCTAACAGGTCGCCGTTAGCAACATGGTTCTGAACGACACATGGTTGATGTTTTCTGTGAATTTATTCCTTCAACCAGTCTAGACTCTGTACACAAAATTCAAAAAAAAAATCGGTACGTATGGAGAAGTGCATTGACCTAAGCAGCTCCTTAATGTTCGATGTATAATGCTGCCTTGCGTGGCCACAAATTATAGTTCGCGATCGATGAGGGTACTTACTGTATTTTTAATGTACTACGAAAATATAGACGCGTCGAAACACACGCCGAAAGATATTTATACGGATGTTCTCGGCTTCTTACGTTGCGGCACTTCTCCGGAGCCGTCCCCCTTGCGCTTAGCGTCCTCCTTGGGACGCTCCTCCGCCGCACACTTCTCTGCGAACCTTCGGCGTAAAGAATTATATAGTTGCTGATTGAACCCCACACATTGTAATCCGGTGGCGACCACCTTGATTATTCCGTCTGGGAACATCCGCTCAATTATACTTTGAGCGTCAGGTGGAGGAGACGTTCCTAAAGCCGCATCGTGTATTTCTTTTACAGACTGAGGTGAAACGTGAGGTTATAGACTCAGTTACGCAGATATTGACTCACAATGCCTTGCTGCGTCGGAGTGCCTTCGGGATAAACCTCACGGAGGTCATGACACTTGTAGGTGCCGGCATACATCACTCAATCATTGCAGTCCATGAATAATTCGCGCGTCCCGCCATGCAGAGTGTCAAGATCAGAACCCATTGTCCAATCGTTGGCAGAATGGTCATAGCGGTGGGTGGGACCAAATGCCAGTGCATGCGACTTGACCGACGGGAGAGTGCGTTTGGGAAGATAGAGAACATGGTTCAAAAAACTTCAAATATTAGGCAATTGCGTTGCTCTCAGGACTGGGTGCACTGACCTTTTCAAGTTTGAATCCTAGAAGTATCAGGTGTCGGTTCGAACTAACGTCGAGGAAAGACTTATTGTAGCAAGATAGGAATAACAAATTTTCGCGTTTATAGGACACGGGTTCTAATTCTTGATACCGAGGATGGGAGGCTAGAGATGTCAGAGCGGCCATGTGTTGTCGGTACAAATGGTTTGTCTCCACGATCTATTTTTACGCGTAAGACAAAAAAAGGCGAGGTTGGATACAGCCATACCTTGTTTCTGGCAAGAGTAGACCGCTCCTCCGCTGTCAGATTCGGGGTTTCCCGCTCTAGTTGATCGATTTGTGCCTCCATCGCCGAGCATTTCTGTGATGGTGTTAATGAATAAATGAGATAACGGCGTCAGAGGTAAACCACCTCGCGCAGCAGCTTCTTTTCGCTCTTGACCCTCTCGTACTTTGCTCGCAATTTACCCAGCGCCTGGAGAGTAATGAGATCGAACACAGATATCCGATAAAAGTGAAACAACTGAAAGCGAGCTCACCTCGGTCGGCTTGTCCTACAGGAGGAATTGGGATAATAAATCAGTGTACTTTGAATACAGGTGAAGACCACGTACTTCAACAGAACCCGCTGAGGCAGCGGCCGTTTCTAGCTCTTCCACTGACTCCGTTAACTGCTCGCATGTCTAGAGAATAATATATCAGTATCAACGTATTCGTAGATATTAGAATACTCGCCTCCTGCAACGCCGCCTTCTCCTTCTTCACCTGCTTGTACTTTGCACGCAGGTCCACGATCTGGCCCAATATGTTTGGCAGGGACGCGGAGATGAATCACGAGTCACTCACGGCGTCGTTGTGCTTGGGGATATCGTCAGTAAATTGCTATCAAGGCATTTAGAAACTTACTGTTGCAGCGGCACTCGTCACTTCGTTGACTTGAAGCTCGGCCTCAGCCAGCCTCTGTTCAAGTTCATCCTTTTGTGCCGACAGTTCGTCATATTCCTGAAAAGGAACTGAGATGAATGCCTTCGAAAGTACTTACAATAAGATAACGAACATTCTGTAAATCGGCGCGCGCGGTCTTGTGCTTAAGCAGCCGCTCCTTCGTTTTTGCGAGCGTCTGTGAAAGTCAGCGTTGACTAACTATATTCAAGATCGACCCAACGCACGGCGGTAGCTTTTGCACTCTACGACGCGAAAACGCCAGGTCAGATCACAAAAATCAATATCCTGGAATCACTCACCGCGCTCGTGGCATCCAACACGTCCGCATTCAGGCTCTCTACCTCCTCCCTAAGCGAAGTAACATCGAGTGTAAGCTGGTCGTATGTCTAACCACATCGTGAATTAATTTGAATGATGTTGATTGACGAGGACTTACCATTTGAAGTTCCTGCTTTCCCGTCTTCACGTTCTCGTATTTTTGCCGCAGTTTGGTCACAGCCTTGGGAGTTGGTGAGGATGAGAGGTGAGACGACACAGGGTGTTCTCACAGAATCATATTTTAAAGCCTCTGCCTCGGCCAGTTCGAGCGCCTTGCGTGCCTGGCGCAGCTCAAGACAAACACAAAAGTTGAGCGAAAAACCTATACGCACCGCCGCAAGCTCAGTCGCTTCCTTCTGGTGGGTCTCCGATCTCTGGCGAAGTGCTACAGTCAGCTCAAAGAGAGCGCGGACATGGACGGGACGTACTGCCTTCAAATCGACATTCTCCTGCTCGAGGTCTTTTACCATTGCCTCCAGACGTCGGCATTCCTTGAAATAGATTATCGCATGAGGTATGAGAGAGAGATAGCGCGTACCTGTTCGGCATTAAGGGATGCGTCCGGGCCGCTCTGAGCAGCAGGATCTTCCAGCTGCAGCTTCTGAAGAAGTGGCGAAGTAAGAAGACGAAGCGTTGCTGAAAGATTCGTCTACCACTTCCGGCTCCTCCTCCTTCTTCACCTTCGACTTGGAGGTGTCTTGATGCGTGACCAGTTCTTGACGCAGAAGCCCTTTTTCTTGCTCGAGGGTCTGGATGGTGCGTTTCGCCACCTCTACACTACTAATCAGGTCTGTCTCAACTCGAGACTAGGGGTTCAAGATTCAACTGCCGTTCAGTGAAGGCAGAACCAGCTTACCAGCCGATCTACTTCTTTCTCGAGCTCCGCGATTCGCACGCGCGATTCTTTGAAGGAATCGGAAAGTGTTGTGAGAGCGAGCTCTGGATTCTGAATGATGGCCTTCATCGCTGGCGAACGCGCCCTGACACTTGAGATGGTGGTTGTCCAGAAAAGAGGATGTCACAATGATGTCACCCTGTCACCTTCTCCGGCCGTTTTCGAAGAGTGGGCACGCCAGAAATTGAACTACGATGGTCCCATGGTGGTGGTCTGAGGCAGATAAAACTTCCGACTGAAATTGTGCCGTGTAGGGGATGGTCCCGATCCATGCAAAATGAAATCTGATGCAACATTAGTACTAGTTCAAGTCCAGGCGATTTCAACCATTGCGGCGCGTCCAGAATTTGAACCACCGTCGCAGTGCCATTATATACAGTACATTAGAAAATTTTGCCAAGGATTTAGATTATATCCCGCCTCTCTAGATCATACATTGTACGGTCCATCCGAATCCGCTTTGCGTTTAGTCCCGCCGCCATTCAGTCTACGACGTCGCAGTGCGTTGTACAGCGAACGGTCAAACCCTATGCACTGCAGTCCCACGCATCCGACGAGGATACTGCCGCCCGGATAGAAACACTTGATCACCACGGCGGTGTCGACTGGTTTCATCGCGCCAAGGTGCGCAGCGTACATCACTTCCAGAGGGGACTTCCCCGGAAGAAGAGAGCGCAGTGAGACAATTTTATAGATGCAGGAGAACTGACATACGACGACTTCCGGGGCCACAGTCCCGCCTGGGTGTACATGTTCAAGATTGCGGCACTTGTACGTGCCAACGTAGAAGATTGAGTCCTCGTCGGCCATGAAGAGGTTGCGGGTGGTGCCGCCGAGACCAGAGACTTCTGTTTCTGCGACCCACAGACCAGTTGAATAGCTGTCATGATGCGTGGGCCCGAAGGCTAGTGCATGCACACTGCGGGGATGACCACACCACGCGCTTCGGTACATATAGGGCGTGATTCACATATCTACAACAGCGTTAGTGGGACTTCATTCACGAGCTACTATGCGCACGCCTTGAGTTCTGGGTCCTGGCAGCCCCAGTGAGTATTGCAGTCAGAAAATTAGGGCAGGGTAACGTACGGAAGCTAAATGTGCATGCAACTTGACGTCCGTTGTGCAGATCGGCTCCAGGAAATGGGGACATGGCGACCCGGGATTAACGAGGGAAAGCGTTCCATGAAATCCTCGCACCAGGTGCGAGCGACGGCGGTCTACTGTAAATACTTGTACTGGAGCAACCGTCACGGTCACGGAGAGGGCGGTTGCGTTGCCCGAAACTCCCCAGGTCACGGTCACGGCAAGCCTGGTTGCTTATCCCAATACCGTGACATGGAGATTTATTTTTTCTGAGGCACCAAAACTGACTTGAAGATTTCAAAAAATGTCTAGAAGTTTCCCTAAAGAACTTCTGAGCAGCGCACCTGCCACAGTTGGGGCTTTTGACTATAAATAAGATAATTCAGAATTGTTTTTGTTGCCAAATTTCAATGGTCACGGTGAAAATTGGCTCGGTTGCGTTGCCCAAAGCTAATTGCGATGTCACGGTGAGCTCGGTGGTTGCTCCAGTACAAGTATTTACAGTACGGTAGTTTAAGAGCGGAAATACAGTTCAGGATAAAGAGTACTTGAATTCGTGGATTCTACGACCGCAAACAGTTACGCGAACTTGATATTTCAAAATCATAGGTACCTGCATCTGGGCCTGGATAGTTCGTTAGTCTGGGTCAACTGCCGAACGTGGTCTTCCAGCTCACATCGGTCCTGAGGCAGTAAGAGTATGAGTCTAAACAAATAGCTCATGGAGCGAAACGTACCTTGTCTTGGAGTGCCAATTGGCCGGGTTGATCGAATGGTGCGTTAACTGAGGGTACAACTTATTTCAGTCGAGCTCCTGGGGTAAATATGTTTTCAGCGCTTTTTGTCATGAACTTGAAGGATTTTTACCTTTGGGCCTTTGTGTTTCTTGCCACCGCGTCCTTGAGATCGGCAAACGCCTTGCCCAAATAGATTGTCATTGTCGCAAAGTAATTCCTATGTTCAACGACGAACATGAATGAGCTCGGCGTTTTTCGTCTCTAGGTCGTCGCAAGTCTTGTCAAATATCAGATCAAACATTCAGAAAGAAACGATGGCCAGACCTGCTACAGTTGCTCGTGCCCTTCCTGTAAATCGCTGTATGACTGCGCGAATCGTCAGCGCTGATAACACATAAAGAATCCACAAACCTCCTGCATCTCTTCTAGAGTAGACTGTAATGCTTGGTGGCGACCCTTCAGGCTTTCGTATTCCTCCGTCAACTCTGAAGTAGACAGTTAACGGATCACTTAGTCTGAACGCTGAAACACGCGTAAAGTAGAATTACCGCGCGGTCTTCGCGAGGCGGGGGCTTCATAAATTCATTTAAACCGAACTTGATTAGTGCGAAAATTATGGACTAACCAGACAGTTCTGCTGGAGCATAATGAATCGCTGGGTGAGATCCTTATTGTTGTTTGACAGGTCGTCGTAAGTCTGAAACGACGGTAAGCAAATCGAGTCCACACTATGCCACAGACGTCTTGACTGGCCTTGTGAAGCTGAACGTTGATATCCTTTTGCTCGCGATATTTTTCATCGAGTTTTTGAGCGCCTGAACAAGTTTATCAGAATGAAGTCTCTACCTCATCGTCGATTGGAGTACCTGGGCACCTTTCTCTTGCTGATTTGCCATCAAATTAATTAAGCTTGTTTCAGACAGTAGAAGTATGCTCACGGATTTCGTAGTTTTGGCTAGGTGTTGTTTCAGGGCATTCATGATGGTCGTCAGTGATTCGACTTGTGTTGCGAACGTCGCAGATTTCTAGTCCCAATATGAACGAATAATTTGGACAGAGGGCAGAACGAACAGCATCAGTCTTTCCGCCCTTCTTCTTTGCCTTCAGAGTATAATATTCAAATTGTAAGTTCGGCGAATTCCTTCAGAAACTAAATGTTATAGTCTTCGAGTGAAAAGCAGAGGATCGCTTACTTTATCTAATTTAGATTTCTGAAATGGATCAAATTTAGCGAGGGAAAGGCATATCTTCGAAACTGTACTCACCGCGTTCGCAGTCTGCAAAGCAATCTCTTCGCAGGCTCTGGCATTCGCAGCAGACTCAGCCTGTGGCGCACTCAGCTCTGAAACGGCTTACGCAGCATTTCTCAGTCACATCGGCACATTATGTAAATGTCCTAGAACTCACGCGCTTCAGTTCACGGTTGGCGATGGTTAGGGCGTCATAGTCTTCTTGTAACTCTGCCTCCGACTCGAAAGGCTAGAGTGAGGATACTAAGAGAACGGCATCATGAGGATATTAACCTTTTCAGCCTTAGATTTCTGAGCGGAAATTAATAGCCAAAGTTATATGGCAAACAAGAATCACTTACAAGGTCCATGGCGGTGGCAACTTCCTCCGTCATGGCCCGAGCCTTGACTTCAAGACGATGGTTTTCCTCCACGAGTTCCTTCTCGCTGCGCTCAAGCGCAGAACATTGCTGATACGGATGAAGTGATTAAATGGGGGGGGGTATATGAATGCTCACGGTGTTCAAACGCTGTGGCGTTGCAGCTCGGTATACATGGCCAGCGCTTCGCTGAGACTGGCCTTCCAGTTCGCGAGAGGCACTTCTGACGGACCCAGAACTACGCCTCCATATCCCTAAAGAGATTAAGTCAATGCTGGCGCGATTTAATGCGAAATTTAGCACCGCTTGCGTCTCCTGCCTCTCTTCCGCCGCCTTCTGAAGGGCGTCGATCTGTTGGCGTAAAATAAGAATCTGGGAGCCAATGTCAGTCGGCTGTGCGCACGAAAGAGTCCAGGGTCAGTTCAAGAGTTACAACACGCGCACGGGAGTTCGCAATCGTCATAGAAAGCCCTCGTAGGGCGAATTTCCGGGTCCATGGCTATCGCATTGGCGTGAGGTGGATGCAGAGGAAGGAAGAGATTTGTCACGCTGTCATTGATCACCGCCACTCAACACGGTCACCTGACCTTTCTGCTTGAGACAATTGACGTGATCCTACATCGGAAGCTATGGTTGTGGCACTTCAAACCCAAAGAAGCTAAAAATTCAATTGCTCAGCCACGGAAACGGCGGCCGCTTCACAGGTGGGCTTGTTTTACTTCGAAATCCCGGATACACTTTCGACAAGATCGGGGATTAGTTGGGGACGGTGTCTCTTCTCACCGAATCCGTGTTGCTATGTTATTTCTGTTCGGCTCCTTAATGCGCCTTAGACTATTTAAAGATCAAAGCACATGAAACTGGACCGCTGAGTGGCGAGGTCGCCCACCCACAAAGTTCCCTCCTGGAACCACACATATGACTGAGGGCCATTCAAAAGTCGGGGAAAATACCACTCATCCCTGTCTATGTGCGTCTTTTCGTTTTCTAAAGTGTCAGAACCTCATATGAGCAGATATACGCACCATTGATGACGCCCTCAAGGTCCTGGAAGCCGCGCGGTCGAACGTATTGCCGCTCATCAGGCACCGATTGCGCGCGCAGGAACGCGCACAATTAAAAAGCGGAAATGTTTTCGTATGGGAAGAGTCGTCGAGGGATTGTCTCGAGGGCGGCTTGGTGCGCTGGACCGAGGGGAGAAAATGGTGAGTGATGGTCTTGGATCTCCCCGAGGGTTGTTGCGCTTTAATGTGACGTCCCATAGGTCACAGAGTCGGTTCCGTCGCGATTTCTTTGTCTACAAAGAGAAATTGGGCATTGTAGGCAAAACAAAATCCGAACGGTTAGACTTCTCATGCTACAGGAATTGAAATACTAACTAACGGCTCGCCGCAGGTGCCTTGTCCGATCTTCAAGTATCTGTACTTCTGATAAATGCAAGGAAAACGTCCATAAGCTCACGAAGAAAACTTACTCGACCGTCCTCATCATGCCTGGAAGCTCGGTTGCACGCAAATGGCACCTCGTTGCATACTTCTCTGTAGGTTCAGATCCGCGCCGTGATAACTTCTTTTCTGAATCCATAATCATAGGATTGCGACAAGGACCGACTGCCAGTGATAGAGAACTACGAGTACCTGAAATATATCCAAGTCCCACCCGACGTCTTTCTAACGACCCACAAGCTGCCTTGCAGGCTCCAGAGCATACAAAGTCCGCACCACAGTCGCGACATAGTCGAGCAAAAAGCTCGCATGGAGGGTAGTCGGCGTACGTCCTCTCAGGCACAAATTGGTTATCCTAATTAATTAATCCGCAACTAGGGACTCAAGTCAAATTACCTCCCCTCGTTTCGACAATCCATGCAGCCTGTTTGCCCTTGATATTGCCACCCATTTCATCACTCTTACACCCATCCTTGCGGTCTCCAGGCTCTGTGCAATCAATCAAGCCCCGATGCACGCCCCTGATGCCTGAGGATCGCCGTATTTTGAACAGTTTCCGATTTGAGGCCACAAGTACCGACTGATTTCGATAGCCATATCCACTATGTATCAGCGCAGACACTGAAGACATACTTCCATATTGTATACGTTACGCAGGACTCGCAGACCCGCCGCGCACTTGAAGATAACTGAAACCACAGCGGGAGAATATGGTGCCAAGTTGCTGGTCAATACGACTTTTCTACGCTCGGGTTATCTGCACATATCTGTCACTGGAACCAGTACGCCGCCGCCACATCATAAGTTGCAGGTGGAAGCGGCAGAACATTCTCCGGATGCAGTGCCGGACCGCTATAGCCAGTTTTTTCGCGGACAAGCGGGATATTATCTGGATACTGGGGCTGAAGCTCCAAGTATATCGGTCACTTTTATGAAGGATTGAAATGGAAACGCTTGACATGATATTTTTGTCAGAATATTTCCGGATTACACACACATACTTGAGTGACCAAGATTTCTTAGAATCGGGTGAAAAAAAGTAGGGCAAGAACATTAGCCATCTCTTCACAAGCTTACCAGCCGCACATACAGCGTTGCACGACATTGACAGATCGTGCGGATGGGCTTGCGACATAGACCACCATGTCGGTGGCGTTTATTCCCCGGTTCACTATTTTATCTTTAGCTTTGATAGCTAAATTCAACCATTATCTGCAATTCTGTGCAGAAAGAAATTGACAGCGATTGCGGAGGAGAAGATTCCGGATCATTCAAATGACGGTTCTTCCTTTTTGGAAGGTTCTTACAGTGGTGCTGTGAACTACATTGATTTTAATTTAAGCATCTGCACCCGTCACGATAAGTACTTCCTTGAGATAAATTAAACCGGTCCGAATGCGACTCCGAAGTTTCCGTTGAATATCCAACTCCCCGCGGGACGAAGGCTTGCACGCAGCCTATCACAATCTCGCACGAAGCTCTGCTATTCATTGGCTATTTGGTATGCGCAGAATCTCCGGTATAGGGGGACCCACAAACGAAATCAACTACACATTGGTCAGAAAACTCGATTAAGGGAGATTAATTATCTACTTCGTCTTTTGATTTAATTCAGCCTTGAACTTGATTAAATTAAATGATTTACTTTAATGGAGGCGCGGCTTGTGTTGAAGATCTTGCGCATTTCCAAGCAATATATTGGGACGATGATAAGGAGAGAGCAGTAGGGCCCTGTATTTGGTGGATGTATATATACTGGTATATATACACGTGTATATATACCGGTTTTTAATCGATTCTGGGAAATGCCCGGTTTTTAAATCTGTCGGGACCACGGCCCGTCGGCAATCAAATCTACCCTAACCGATGATTCCGGTGATTCTGCTTTATCGGATCTGGACGACTCGGACGTGGAAGCAACGATTCCATTGCGGCATGATGGTGTAGACATAACACTGCCGTTTTTCAGGGATCTATTGACGGACAAACCTGTGGACGGTGCCAATAAGGTCACCAGCCTTTCAAATTGGTCCGGCACGGCCATCGACTCTGGTGGCCATGGCACACGGAGTGGGGGGAAAATAAGCTGGGACGGGAAAGCCGGAAAAATGATATTTTAGGTGCAGCGTTTATATACAGATATATATACGGCCTGTATATATACCAAGTATATATACACGCTTTTAATTGGCTGGGAAATACTTACAGGGCCCTAGAGAGCAGACTGGGAGGTGAAAACGCACGAAGTCAAGTGAAATTGGTATCGGTGGGATTAGTAGTCGGCCGCCAGACCGTTAGCACGATGGTCTGAGATCATTGACCACAGTCTTTCTCGTTTTTTCAATTGAGTATAATAGCCGATGTATCATTATATCTACAGTGAAGGCCTTCGCAAGTGCTTATATTGCTCGTACACTACGTCGCGGCCATTTCATGACTCAATTGTCTGGTTTCTTCTCCTGTTTTTGTTGTATCAACTTCACTTCAGCTCATAGACCACCGATGGTTTTACAACTTGCAAGAGGACTTGCTATTACAATCTTTCTAGGCCAGCTCGAGCAAAATTCGAGCAGCCTCTTGAAACAACCTGGACACAATCATTTTCTACGCCGCTCTCTTCGAGTACAACTAGCGAGGTACGAGTTATTGTAGTCTGTCTAGGAGAGACTACTCTTCGAGTCTCTCCATAATACAGGGAACTTCTTGCGGCTCTATTCGATCACTTGAGAAGTATGATACAAATAATCCGAAAAAATTGGAACCAGCAGTCCATCCATTGTGTGAACATGCGTGAAATCCGTCAGTGAGGCAGCGCCTATTCCTCCCGCCAGCCAACAAGAGCTAGTCGTCTCGCCGGTATGGCACCCGCCTCTCTGTATCGGCGAGCCGTAGACTCGTTACCAGTCTGCAACCAGATACCGAAAATATGTGGCGAGCACTTCGGTCAGTATACACCACCGAAGTGCTTGCCACATTTTCGGCCATTGTATGCAGACTGGTTACGAGTCTAGGCGAGCCGTATGATACATGCGCGAGTCCTTGAACACTCGCGCCGCTTTACGGTTCTTCGAAATGGAGCTGATGTACGAGACTACCGGTGCCTCGGGCAGCGCGACGACAAAGAGGGACGTTTGCGTACGGATGTACGTGGACTGCGTCGCGGGCTCCTGGTACTGCGAACCATAGAAAGATGAAGAGCTACTAGAGCTCGAGCTGGGTGAGTACTGCGGCGGCGTCTGCCGTGCACCGCCCGACTCTGGTGCAGATGTATCACCGGATTCCGAACTGGAGGTCTCATGAGCTTCTTGGGGGGTAGGCGGCGGAGGAGGCGAGTCGCCGCGCTCGGAGACCTGCGGGGTTTCGGGTACAACACTTTCTTGTGCTGTGGGGACTCGTCGTGCTGGGCGATACGCCTCCTGCATCGGAACCTCGCCATCTTGCCATGGCATCGAGGAGGGACAAAGTCGGCACTTATTTCACGTCCAAGCGGCGGGAGGTGGACGTGTGGGGGAAGGCGGAGCTGTGATTGAGGGACGGGCTCAGGATAGCGACCAGCATCGGGATGGACATTTTCGACACTTTGCTTGCTCGTCGTAAATTCCTCGACCTCTGCGCTTACGACTCCGACCTGGAGGTGGAGAAGGTTTCTCGCGCGTTTCGGACCGAGAATTCTCGCGATGCACGCGCTGCGAGGCGGAAGGCTCACCGCTGCCTCCATCGCCATGCGGTATACGACCCAGTGAAAGCTTCGTGAGACGGAGGAGCTCGTCCGTGAGATGGAGGTTCCCGGTGAGCTCCCAGGTCGTGTACACAACGGTGGCCGGGAACCCATGAGTCATACTCAAGTGAGTGATTGCGAGATTCAGACCGATATATTGGTCGGCTTGTGACATTATCTTCCCAGTGAATTCATTTAAATGAACAGGGAACTGCTTGAAAGATCCTGTATCTTCATCTGAATCAGGTTCGCTGAATGTCCGAACGCTTGATTAGCGGCTAGCAATGAAGTGCTGACGAGAACCGCGCACCTCTCGAGCTGCAGATCGCGCCGCCGCCGTTTCTTTGGGCGCTCAACAGAGCTCTCAGCTTCTTTCGAAGATTCCCTGCAAGATTCGCGTGAGTGTTAACGACTCTGCACCCATGAAGAAATAGCTAACCTTCCCGAACCATCTGGCTCGTGCGCCCCTCCCCCTCCATTGTTAACGATTTCCGCAATACGCTTCTCATACTTGCGCTCAAATCCCATATATCGGCCAAGCCAGGAGGCCACCGTATGGTATCTCGCCCACTCCAAAATTACGCACCTATATTGAAGCGCCTTTCTGAACACGCTATATCTAAACGCCTACCTCCTGCAGCAGCATCTCGTAGGTAATCTTGGATCTATGGGGGTGTTGGGGGTGTCGAGCAAAGAACTGGGCCAAACGCTCTTCGTCAGCGCTGAAGTTGTTGCGCACTCGCCTGAGGAACGATGAGCATCTGATAACAGCTGAGACAGTGAGAGAACTGACTTCTCTTGTTTCCCCGATGATCCCATAATTAGGAGTAGTATTGTCCTCAGTGGCGTGGAGGTGTACCAGATTCAAGATGTCAAGGCCTCACTTGGATGTTGTGGTTCGCAACAGAAGTGGAACAAAGTCGACTAAATAAGTCCAAGTCATTAATTGATTTATTTTGCACGCAGACGACATGCACCGAGTAGGTAGGGAATACTTATTGAATACCTCCAACTGCACTACTGTCTATGGTAATAATCGGTTCGTAGTTAGGGGGGGGA
The DNA here is from genome assembly GCA_029282285.1 of Mycena rebaudengoi. Classification (NCBI taxonomy): domain Eukaryota; kingdom Fungi; phylum Basidiomycota; class Agaricomycetes; order Agaricales; family Mycenaceae; genus Mycena; species Mycena rebaudengoi. The sequence continues at coordinate 932,042 of JARJCX010000035.1, forward strand.
GATATAGTATACTCGCGAAGTCCACAACATGAACAACGAGTTTACAGAAGACATACAAGTAGTACTATCAGGGTGGTTATCCTTCTAGAATTCTGCAAGATGTCAACTGAGCACAACACCATTCCAGGGGATCGATCACACAAGACGCTGGCCACACTGTGACTGGCCGGCCATTCGGCGGGACCTCCGGTTGTAACCTCGTGGGACCTGACCACAAGCCAAAGGCGCAAGTGTATGGGAGGAAGATCCCTCCTCCCAGGCAAAATTCCCCGGTATCCACCAGTCAACAGTGAGCTGTCACATGTCTTCCCTTTGTAGAGTGCATGCGAGACCACAAGTCAGCGTGCGGCACGAGGCCCACAGCCGACGATAAAAACCAGTCTTGTGGCCTGAGAAAGGAGTAATAAGTGACGTGTAGCTTGAGGTCTTGAGTGCAGGTGGTGTTTGAGCAAATTGAAGCACTTGAGGAAATATTTGAACAAGTTGAAGAGCACGAAGAAATATCACATTGAGATATTTATAATAGTAACACCGGAGCCAAATTTAATACCGGTTCGTACTCGAATAAAGCTTGTGAGAAGAACCAGGCGGCCCTTGGCGCCCTCCTCACTGGCTCTGATATTGGGTTCTCGCTTGCGATGCAGAGTCGTTGGAGCCCATGTGCATCTGAATATTAGAGTATCCAGGAACCCTGTTGCTTGACCAGGCGCTCATGAGCGCCGTTGCCTGCCCCTGTGTTTGCGTGGAGATGCAGAGGTTGTGGGCCATAACCGGGTCGCGTTCAATCTGGTAAGTTCTCGCGCCGGTGTGGCAAAAATGGTTGGGAATTGCCGCTTGGATGTGCGACTCAAAAAGGGTCAGAGATCCCCGGTTCCGTCCTTGTATGCCGTCATCACCAGTCTCCGTCCTTGTATCAAATTCAATGTACGCAAGCAAGTGAATCTCAACCCCAGCCCGACGATTGGAATAGCTGCGAAATGGGCGTTTCTCCCAACGCCATAACACGCCGATCATCACAACTTCCCCCGTCGTGCCACCCACCTAGGTGCAAGTACATGGCAGGCATTTCCGTGGCATTTCCCGTCTCTCCTCCTCTCATCATGTCGTCCCGCGCCAGGCCCTACCGGGCGCCCAAGAACGCAGTCCGCACGCCTAGCGCCGACAACGAGTAAGTTCCCTTCCTCCCTTCCCCTATCCCCACCCACTTACCTGATCTACAGCGACGACATCTTCACCGCCAGGCCAAGCACGGTCCCTAAGCACCTCCGCATGCCCACGTCGACCAACAGCCCCAGCCCCGCGTCCTCCAGGAGCCCTCGCGCCCTCGCGCCCACGAAGTCCCCCCCTTAACCCTTCAACTCGCACTTACGAGCCTCCGCCCTAGCCCCGGCTCCTTCCCGCAACGTCGCCGCCCTACGCTCCGTTCCCATCGCCCGGCTGCATCGACTCCGACACCCTAGTATCCTCACCAACCGCCGTAGTCCTTCTGACTCTCCGCGTGGACCTGGCCCGCCACTGGCCAGTGTCCCGCAGACACGTTTCCGCGATTAGCCTGAGCACAAAGAAGGAAAGGGCCGCGAATATGGCAGAAGGTACGTCCCAATACTTGCTCGCCCTTCGCTTTTTCTGACGAGTGACACCAGCTTCCCGTCCCTCGAGCCACGCCTTCCCTACTCGCGCATTTGCTCTTGGAGCCGCCCGCCGAGCCGGCCCGCGCCACTCCCGTCTCATGCGCCGTTGTGTTGTCCCTCAGCTCAGTGTGCGAATCCCAGGCGGCGCCGTTGTGAAGACTAGCGATGCACCGGGACATACTGCCGGACGTACGTCGCCGTGATTTCGCGTTCTGTGATATTACTGCTATAAATTTGTCTGAGCCCTGATCCCAATGAAAATCCTCCTGCGTCGCGCGTCCTCCCTCCAGCTCCCCGCGGCGAGCGCCCAGAACGCCCTCATCTTCGACATGGGTAATTATACCGCGGCACGCGTCAATCCTGGCCAAGTACGTCCCAATAATTTGCAGCTCTGTTCCTCTCCTGACAGGAAACGCGAGCTTATGCCCTCATCCCCGCCGCTCGATCTCGGATGTCGCTCGGTTCTCATCGACACGGCCCTTTACCATACTCCGCCCGCATTCACGCCGATGCGGCGCTCGCGATTCCGCCGGCCCCAGAGAACGCTCGGCACACTGCCCCAACGTACATCCTATCATCTCCCCGCCATATCTATTGCTAACTGCTCCTGGTCCTCTCGCCACAGCCATTTCCTCAGATTCGCCAGTCGAAGTGCAAATCCTCGCGCGTGTATAGTTCGTCTTGCGTGTCCTGATACGATACGCTACCATTGCAGCCGTCGTGCGGTTTGCTGACGAGAAGACAAATTCTGCGCCGTGTCGATTAGTCCCAGCGCCCCGTTAACTCATCTACCAGCGCCCGCCTAATCACACCATCACATCCTACGCCGCGTGGATGCGCAACACCCGCGCCGGCGTCTGCGCAACACCGTTCGTGTCGGTGTGTCCTGCAGATATTGTCCACGGTGGGTTATTATCTCCTCATTGATTTGCGTGCGTTTGCTGACGTGACGCGGCAGCTCCTCCTACTTCCGCGCCCTTACTCCTCCCTGCGCGGTGCCATCCCCGCCCCACGCACGCATTATACTCGCGCTGGAAAATACCGTGTACGTTGTATTGCTTTCTCGCCGCTTTACACATGCCTGATATGAAGCGCAGCAGCTCCCTGTCCCGCGCCGCTCATGTTTCCTGGAGCCGCATGCCTGAGAAGCTCCACAGCGCAAAAGACTTGTAAAGCTCAACGTACGTCTCCGTATTCTATTTATGTAACTGACGAAAAGCGCCAGCTCTTCGTCATAAAGTTCTTCTTCGCAGGTCCTCTCCAGGGCGTATCCTCCCTACCACATAGTACGGATCTTCCCACGGATCTAAGCCACTGGTTCGCGCTGCAGGCAGCTGGTACGCGCATATACGCTGATGCGCGCCTACTCGTAATCCCGTAGGGGGGCGCCGGGACTTCGAGTGATTGAAGAGTTGTCGTACGTCTTATGAATATATCGCCTTTTACATCCGACGCGTCACTTATCCTCCATACCTGCAACTCTTTGTGGTACGGTCCTTCACAACACTCCGCTGCCTCGGTACTTTTTTTGCTGACCAGTCAACCAAGTCGCGCGGCACGTTTAACTGGGCTGTATTGTGGGTTTCACCCCATGAGACTCCAGGTGTGCTGCCGAAGGTGCTCGTGTTTTGTTTTCGTCTGTTCCTACCTTGCGCGGAATGCCCACATGTACAGTAGATCTTGAGGATTCCAAATAGCACTAATCGCACACTTTCACCCTTTGATCGACAGCGGTCATCTTGTTGCGTCCCGACGTGATTGCTTGCACCCGCCATGCTCATCCGTTCAAGCGTTCGTTGTGCCAGCCGTGAATGTCTCTCCGCGCCTCAGATTTTTGATGCTCTCTTCTGCCTGCGTTCCTTCCTGGTGCCGGTGACGCATCTGCGCAGTCCCTTTTGTTTTGTTCTGCTCTGTACGGCCACGCTCTGCTGCGAACGTCTAGCCTGCATTCAAATCAACTCAACTCAATTCGACGTTGCTAGTTTGCATTCAGCTATTGTCTTGACCCACCCAGTTCGTCTAACTTGTATCGCGCAGAAAGGGATGCGGCCGGTAATTTTCGCCCACCCGTACAAGAATTACTACCTTCCTCCCTACCACCACGTCAATTGTTCCAATTCCATCTGTCAGCTGGCCATCTACTGCCGCAAGTACGTTGAATGATGGCAAGATCTTCCCTCGGTTCTCAGCCCACCAACGGTATTCCTTGTACATGGCGTTCTCTATGGGATGTAAGAGCGGAGCTCAACAGCTGACAATTGTGGGAGATCCCGGAGTCTATCGATGCGTCAAGAGGGAATTTTCGCTCGTTTGCACCGTTTCTGATTGTGCCAACTGGCCATGAATTCAGTTACTGCTCCGATGTACTTCCGCTTTCAATGCAATTCTTTTCTGCCCGATCTTCCTGTCATCAATATCCTGGGGGTGATGTAGACCCGCGTTCAATAGGTACTCAGAGATTAAGTCTCAGTTCCGAAAGCTTTCGTAGCAAAAAAAACGTGAACTGGATGTACATATCGGAAACAGTGGTGCCTCATCGAATGTCTTCGGGTGGATTCGAACCACGGGCTCGCCCCTGGATGCATTGTGAAAATCAAACAATCGGGGGTGAACTCCACGCTGCACGAAGACAATATCGAAACACCTAGAACTTGGAACAGGACCGCATAAATTGCAACCTTGGTGAGAAATCTCGACTCCGAGTTACATACGTGAATGTCTTCGTAGCACCGGAGAGACACCGACGTCAAGTGATCACCACGCTCGACTTCTGCTGATCGATCAAGCTCCGGGTAATTCCCCAACCCTAGCCCATATCCTCTAGGGAAGTCGAACCACCGAATCTCTCACAACGCCATGCGTCATCAAGTAATTGATGAGGGTGAGCGCCGTGCTACGAGGACTTTACTTGCTTTCCTTGGAGGATGGATATGGTAATTGAATGGAACTTCCGACCAGCAGCGGCGCGAAGAACGGAGTGGCCCTATGTATTTTATTCTTCGGATGGGGGGGGGTCATCCGTTTATTTTTGGGGCTAGGCGCTTTGTGGACGCCTGCACCGGGTTCCGGCATGGCCTCGGGATATTCATGAACTCATGCCGATCTGGGAGTCTGGACGCTCTTACTGTCAGTGACTGAACTTATCTATCGCCCGGGACATTAAGGACAAATACATTCGACCTTATCTCACTTGTACGATTCTGGAGAACGCGGGCTCTGTTATCTCGGCTCTCTGGGATCATGAAATATTTGGCTCTGAGTGTGCCGTTCCGAATCGTTTCAAGCATTTGCTCGGATGTATTTCGAATACGAAGCAGAAGAAACAAACAGTCGAGGAAACATTCCATAGAAAAGCACTTGTACCCTATGAAAACAAGCAGCCACATCGAGAAGACCTGACCAAAATCAAGGAAATGAATAAAAAGAAGAGAAACACTTACTTCCACCCTCCAACCGTCGTGCCCCAGGCTGGCTGTGCGTCTGCTAATATGCAGACATTGCATCTTCTAGCCATTTAAAAATCAGCAAATGAATTCAGTGCGTATGAACGTGACAGAACGAAATAATTTAAGTACAATGCGAAGAGAGGCTGCCCGGGACATGTGAATCTTAGAAAAAACTGAGAGATTGTGGTGAGAGCAGAGAGTTCAGATTGGTGTGCTTCTGCCGAAGCTCAGATCGTAGTCGCATATATTATGTATACTCACGGTCAAGCTGTAGCCGAAAGTGGTAGATTTTCCCGCATGGACATCCAAGCCTCCTTGACGGAGGCCCATAATCCCGACTTCATCCGGCATATCCTCGATAATCGCGATGCGCTTCCAGCGCACCTCACGGCAGCCCAAGTCATCGCCGTCTTCGCCGCCTCTGTCCCATCGACCTCGCTACCTCGGACGGCCTCCAAACCGAATGGCACCTTTTTTCCGTGGTAACGACAAACAATATCAACCGCTACTACGCCACCCGTGCCGCCTTCGCGAACATCGTGTTCTATACCTTCTCTCACGGTGCTCGCGTCCGTGCTGACATGAACTGCGAGCACTGTTTCTCCATTGATCACCCCACGGGCTTCTGCCCCTTCCCCTCGACGGCTGGCTGGATGGGAAATACCCACCCCACCCCTACCCCCGCACCTCCTGCCATTACCAACATCGGCGCGAACACGAATACAAATGCAAGTGCGAATGCGCGGGGTGGCGGTCGGGGGCGCGGACGTGCGCGAGGACGTGCTCACATCACCAAATGTGGGAGATCGTTACAAGGCCAGGCAATGAGCATAATGCGACATAATCCAGACAATCGCCGCAATCATTGCGAATTTTTCGAAATCCATTGCAACGACATAAAGAAGCCACAATGTCCACAATATTGTGGACATTGCCAATTGTCCCAGGGATTACGGTGCCTTGCCAGTCGTTGCAATGTGTGTCAACACTGGTGAAGCAGGGAGGGATGGTGTTCAGTAGCAGGATGTTGTGGTCTAGCATAGCGCTCAATAATTTCCCAAAATGGTTGCAAAACGGCACAAAAAAGCGACCAAAAAAATGTGATTGAGCCAGATATAAAAATACAATGTAATTTAGGCAGAGGCGACAGTATCCGACGGCAGCACACTCGAGGACTGGGGATCAGAAGAAGGTGGATCGGAGGACGGGGGATCGGAAGAGGGCGGATCGGAGGACAGGGGCACGGAAGACGACGCACTGGCAGCAGCCGCAGCGGCGTCGTGTCTGGCCCGTTTTGCTGCCCGCTGTGCTTTGTATCGCGCCATATCGGACAATTCGGGTTCGTTCTCTTTGTTTGTATTGGAATCTGGTGCCGAGTCTTTGCCTTTGACATCCCCGAAGACAGCGCTGATAAAGGTATCAGACTCAAAAATGAGGAGAATTATCACACACTGATTAAAACGTTCGAGGATGTGGGCATTGTCCCCATCATCGAAGAGACCCACAATGTTCCAATAGAAGGCCTTGTAGTCAAAAAACCCATCGACCTGTTGGTAAGAATCGAGGGATGACAGCGAAAAATATGACTGCATTATCCGCTCAGTATAGATTCGATCAATTGAGAATAGCTTACATGGAAAGCAAAATAGCCCATGAGACGTGGTGTGATGCGTCGGACACCTGTCTTGGCGGCGTTGCCACGCATACCACGATGAGCTCCTGCGGGCTTGAGAGCGGCACTGGGGCCTTGCAAGTTGCATTTCGCAATCTAACGGTGATCAGAATCTGTACACTACAATGTTGGTGGCGTACCTTGATCATGAGATCCCCTTCAAAGATCCCATCCATGATGTTGTCCGTCTTCGTCGCAGGATCGTAATCATACACCCATTCATCCTTGTAAAGGAATCGAGGAAACATGTCGGCAGTGACCTTGAGTGTGCCGTTGAGGATTGCGTCGTAGGTCCTGTCAAAGGGTCAGGAATGCTCTTGATTTCTCAAAGACTCACGCTTGAACAGGGGTCTTCGAGGCGGGGCAAAGAAGAGCGGCAGTGCGAGGATGATGGAAACCCCGGGTGATCTTGACCGTGGGACTGAGTGGAGGATCGACGACAGTTGCGTCCGAGTACAAGTAGAGCACCACATTCTTCTTGCAGGTGTTCGCGTCTTCCCCGCGCGCGCCCGTTATGCCACCGAGGATCTAAAAAGAGCTCCACATGTTCTGAGGTTGATGCAGTTAAATTAAATGCCTCACGTTCGCACATACTTTACGGCGAAGCTTGCGTTTCTTCTCCAAATGAATCATGTTGGTGCGAAAGGCGGGACCAATCAGGCGCCACAAGAGCTCCCAGCTCTCGGTGTTGCGCGTATAGATAGCGCGTTCCCTCGTAGGTGTCAGAGAGTATGATACATGAACTGTTAGACTCACTCTTCATCCATCGTGGGCTCATCAATAGCCTCAGTGGTCTCAATGAAGATGCCGCGCTGGACAATATCATCAGGATGGGAGAAAGGATCACCGATGCGGAGGAAGGCCCGTCCGGCATCGCGGTAGCTCATTGAGACGTCATCACTATCCGTACTCTTCCTGAGAACAAAGCTTATCAGTGGACCCACAGGATAAGGAGAATAACTCGCCGCTTCTTTTTGCTGTCATCGAGCGTGTCAGCCAGGAGCTGGGCGGTGACAGCCTCTGTGGCGATGTCCTCAGGGGTCTGCGCAGGCACGGGCGGTGCGGGGTTTGCTGTAGAGTCAGCTCCTGGAGCAGCGGGAGTCGCCATGAGTGGATGATGATGGGGGGAAAGAATGAAGGAACGAAGTCACGGTGGGTTGGATTGCTTCAGAATATAAGCAACATCAAACGCATCCATTCCCATCAAAGAAAATCATCACATGGGCCCGTTGCATCAGATTGTTCAGCAATGATTCAGATAATGATGGGATTGCGATAAGGCTTCAGTATTGCCACCACCAGCCAGAAAGAGCTTGAAGTGGGAGGGAGTACTTGAGGGAGTGTCTGGGAGAAGAAACAAATTCTCATGCTATCACCTGCACAAAAACATTATGAGCAAGCCATTATCAGTTCGCAAATTTCTAGTGCCGGCGACAGCGTGGGATTTTATTTGCCTCCTTCTCCCACTCGCGTTCGCTAGCAATCCACTGGTGCCCGCTGGCAATCCACTGGCGCCGTCGAAGCCTTCTCTCTTACTGCCATGCCCAGCCTCTCCTGGTCAGATATTGGCTGCCAAGAATCAGCATTGAGTGGAATGTCCCAGGAGTTGTGCCCCCATCACCACATCCGCAGCGTACTTCCAAAATCAAATTCCAATAATCCGGGAAATCCACAACTCGTCATTTGGCTCTGAGCCAACTCCCATCCCATCCATTGAGCGGATATTCCTCTTCCCAATTCTCCCCCCTCATATCCACCAGCGCACAAACATTTCAAATGATGACCATTGCCGAAAATTCTAACGCGTCGCAGGTCTCAGTACGCCTCGCCTCCCATTGATTTTTTCATGCTGAATAAAATACTCACACACAGAATATACATACTTCTGATGCGTCTTTCGATGTTACGATGTCTGACGTGTCAGATTCCGATACATTAATGGACTCTGACTCTTCCACATCCGATTCCGATGTGTCCGACGCGTGCTCTGAAGCGGACTCCGACGCGTCTGACGCCTCCGATTCCTCTGTCACGTCTGCATTGTCCCTCCCATGCCATTCACGCAAGGTATTTCTCTCCGACTTGCCCGATATCGCGCACCACCAGGTGATTGGAGAAAACTGGGTCGAGTACATCTCTGTATGTGCTACACCCTTCAAACCGTGTTTTCAGCTGAATTCTCTATGTAGGTTGCTCGGACATATGTCAAATGGATTCGCTACTGGCTGCGGAACGACACCGGCATGGATTCCCAAGTCAGTCCGTGCATGATTATGCGTGTGAATCATCGACATCGATCTCGTGAGCCATGGAGTTTTTCCCCCCAGATGCAGGCCTCCTATAAATTGGCCGATTTGGATGAGGCGGTCGCCTTGACTCTCCGGGCTGCTAAACAGGAGTTTAATCTAGTGAGGGTGAATATTGTACCACTTTATCGACCCCTTTCAAGTCTGATTTATTAAATTTACAGTCAAATCGACTGCAGGCATGGGCCATGAAAGCTGCTCAAGTGAGTTTTCAGCCCGTATTTCTTCGCCCTTGGATTCTGACAAATGATCTTAGTATGCGGAAACTCTCTAGGTAGAAGCATTATCAGACGACCGTGATTTGGTTACCAAACTCCATAATTTGAATTTACCCCTGTCCTCCTTATAAATTGATTTGTTTCGTTCTCCCTTCTCCGTTCCTCCTCCATGAAGTACCGTTGCCCACTTCCCTGTGGTGATGACTTCGACTCAAAGCACGGTCTATCGCTCCACCAAAATTCCTGCAAAATCTACCAAGCAGACAATGATGATGAAGACGAAGGTCCCACTGCAGCCAGTAGGTTTGAGGCGGTGAGGGAGAAGAAGCGGCTGAAGTTGGCCCCGCCGCAACCGCAAGTCATTCCTTCTCTCGCTAGTCCACCGGTGGGTTGTGCCTACTTGTTCCATTGTATCATCTAGCTCACACATGGCCATAGCCTGAGATGTCGCCGATTGACGATCCTATGCCCGTGGATGATCCAGTACCTTCGCCACCTCGGATACCTAGCCCAGAACCTGCACGTACCGCCGCTGGCCGGCCCGTTCGCACCAAGCGTCCCACATGGAAGTTACTACAGTTACTTCCAGAACCGCCTGCGCCCACTCCCGAGTTGGAAATCACTGAGCCCGACGAAGACGCCACCCCACCTCCTGGCCCCACTGCATTTGTCTGGGAGTCAATCAAGACTGCCATGAATACGTTCGGCCTGTACCGTGAATATCCGCGTGTGCCTACGCATGATCCGGACAGCACGATCTCTCTCTCAGACCTCTCTGATGCTCCCAAACCACCACCTCCCCCTGCCGTCCAGCTTCGTACATCGCCTGCCGCTACTGTACCCCCGCAACTACGGCCCTCCGTCCTCGCCGCCGTGCCCCCACAATTACAGCCCTCCGCCGAAAACCCCTACTATCCTTTCCCCAATTCCACCGCATATGGAATTACGAACTGGATGTGGACGGGATCTGCATTGAAGTCGATTCAAGAGGTAAATCGGCTTGTGGATTTCCTCAAGTCGGATCAGTTTCACAAGGAGGATCTTGCGTGCTTTAATATGGCTACAGAAACGAAACGTCTCGATGATTTGAGCTCATCCGGTGGGCAGACTGCGCACGACGGATGGTCGGAGGTGTCCGTTGATATTCAGGTACATTGAAGCATATTTCCTTGCTAGCTTTTCGGTCTGATTATTCTTTAAGATTCCGGATGGAAAGCCGCATGGCGATGATTCTCCCATCCCCGTATACAGCATCCCGGGACTTTTTCATCGACCATTAATCGAGGTCATCAAGAGCGCCATTGATGATCCAAGCAGTCGGCACTTCCACTTCACTCCATTCAAGCAATTTCACAAGCAGCCGGGTCCTGATGCTATCCCGTCCAGGGTTTACGATGAGATCTATTCCTCCGACGCAATGATTGAAGCCTACGAAAAACTGCAGTCGCAACCGGCGGAGCCAGGATGTACCCTTGAGCGCGTTGTTCTCAGTTTGATGTGGTGGTCCGATTCAACTCACCTCGCCAGCTTCGGCACTGCTTCCCTCTGGCCCCTCTACTTGTTCTTCGGGAATTTGTCGAAATGGATTAGGGGAAAGCCCAAGTCCGGAGCCTGCCATCACGTCGCCTACATTCCGAAGGCGCGTTCTATTTTCCTACTCGTTTTTCAGCTATTAATTAAACATCCACAGCTCCCCGACGACTTCAACGACTATTACACTAAGCTTACCGGTGCTGGCCCATCTGCAGATGTTCTCGCCTACTGCCGACGTGAATTGATGCACGCCGTCTGGGCACAAATATTTGACGGTGACTTCATGCATGCGTATGAACACAGCATCGTTCTAGAGTGCCACGATGGGGTATTGCGACGCTTTTTCCCGCGCGTCTTCACCTACTCTGCAGACTATCCTGAAAAGTACGTGGCAATATCTGTCGGACTACGACTATATGACTCACGAAAATTCAGAGTCCTTCTTGCCGGCATTCGGAACCTCGGAGCCCGCCCCTGCCCGCGATGCACCATATCAAAGGAGAAAATCTCCGGCCTCGGCACCAAGAACGACGATAAAAATCGGACAAAGCTGGAGCACAAGGACACCCCGCAATACCGCTCCAAAATTGTGCGTGCCCGAGACTGGATCTACAACCTCGGCTTCGGCGTCAAGAGTGTGCGGGTAGAGAACTTGCTTCGCCGGAATCATTGGTTCCCACACTTGTGAGTATGGTTCTCAATGCAGCGCTGTACTCTAATAATATATATGTACCAGAATACCTTCTCAGAGCGCTTCTCCAAATTTGGTTTCAACTTCTACAAAATGCTTGTCCCTGACTTTCTGCATGAAGTAGAACTGGGGGGTTTCAAATCGCTATTCTCACATTTAATTCGTATATTACTTGCCCACGGTGATTCCGCTACTAGCACGTTGAACGCACGGTTAGGTTATACATGTGGTCGGTTCCAATTGCTAATTTTTCTGTCGCAGCTACCGCATGGTTCCAACATTTGGTCAAGCCGTTATTCGTCGTTTCCACTCCAATGCCTCCGATATGAAGAAAATGGCCGCCCGCAACTTCGAAGATCTGCTCCAGGTACGTCCGTTTACTTATCAAGAATAGCGCGCAAGAGCTGATGAGGTTCCAGTGCGCAATTCCCGTGTTTGAAGGCCTCCTGCCCGAACCACATAACGACACGGTCCTGAGTCTGCTGTTCACGTTTGCAGAATGGCATGCGCTTGCCAAGATGCGCATGCACACCACACCGTTCCTCAATCGCCTTGCGGAGTCCACCACACACCTCGGCCGCCAGCTTCGCTATTTCTGCACCCATACCTGCGCACAATTCGAAACCCGTGAGCTGCCCAAAGAAGCGGCGGCCCGCGGCCGTCGCAAGGCTCGGAAGGCTAAATCCAGGCCTACACCAGACCCTGTTCGACGTAAAAAAGCTGCTAAACCTTCGACTAAAAAACCCATGAACATTCTTACCTACAAGTTCCACGCCCTCGGCGATTATCTCCGCACAATACTCTGGTTCAGGACCAGTGACTCTTATTCAACGCAAACGGTATGGTCTTAAAGTTTCTCCCATACAATTATGCCTGATCCGAACGGCTCAGGGCGAGCTCGAGCATCGCCGAGTCAAACGGTTCTACGCCCGCACCAACAAGAACACTGCCATCCGCCAAATGACGGTCCTCGAGCGCCGCGAGCATCATCTCCGTCGGATCGCACGGAAGCTGGGAAAGACACTCCCGGTGTCGCCGGAGAAGCCCCGTTCGAAGAAAGGGAAAGGCAGGGTTGTCAAGAAGAAGCCTACGTCGACTTTACCGACGCCGAATCCTTGCCCTACACCGCGCCTGAGCAGCACCATCATATCTCGACCTCTCGCAATTTTTACGTCAATATCCCCAGCTTCCTTGAAGACCATGAAGGTGACCCGGCAATCAAGGTAAATATTGACTTCCTGAGCGGGGCGTTGCGCTCACGACATGTTCTAGGATTTTGTCCCCAAGCTCAAGGACTACCTCCTGGCTCGGATTCACCATCCTGAGTGGAGTGGCAACGGCAACGAGTTTACGCCAGAAGAGCACCACAAGCTCCTCATTGCCAACAATCGCTTGTATCGGCACAAGGTTCTTCGCGTGAACTACACCACTTACGACGTGCGGCTCGGACAGGACTCTATGAACCCTCGAACCCGCTCTGACATCATGATGCTCGCTCCCGAGGGCGACACATCACATCCATTTTCTTACGCCCGAATCATTGGAATTTTTCACGTCGACGTCGTCCATAATGTCCCCGGTGCGGCCACTGTCCCTACCTACCTCCATCGAGGTCCTTTGGATTCGCCGCTTTCGCCGAGATACCACTTTCCGCGCTGGTTTCAAGGCCAAGCGTCTCCACCGTCTTCAGTTTTTGCCTGCAGATGATCCGAATGCCTTCGGGTTCCTCAGTCCGGACGAGGTTATTCGTGGTGCTCATATAATTCCTGCTTTCCACCACGGGCGAACCGCAGAGCTGCTTGCCGGGCTGTCTCTTGCGCTCGAACATGAGCCATTGGAGGACGAGGAGGAGTGGAGATTCCATTATGCGAACATGTAAGCCTGCAAGCATTATTTCGGCCGAGCATGCTAACAATATATTTTAGGTTTGTTGATAGGGATATGTATGTACGCTACGTGGGAGGAGGTGTGGGTCACTACCAGGTGGAGGTTGATGCCGAGGCCGACCCCCCGCAGGTTCCCCCATATCTGCTCCCCACGGCCGACGAGGAGCTGGAGCCGGGGCCGGCGGTGGCGGTGGCGGTGGCGGTGGCGGGGAGTAGTGCTCAGGCGATGGACACGGGGGCAGGAGATCATGAGGCTTTATCAGATGAAGACGAGGGTGAAGGTGATGATGACGCGGGGCGGGATAGTACGTATTCCGAATCGGATGAAGAGCATGACAGTGATCTGGCACCCCCGGGCGGCGGTGAGGCTGCACCCCCCGATGATGCGGACGACAACGACGAAGATTTCGGCGCGGAGGATGGGGAGGGATTTGAGGAAGACGAGGACAGGGAGGGCTATGCGCCGTTGTAACTTGCAGGTGTAATAATAATATATTTAAAAATATGGGGCATATGAATTTCGCGAAGGCAGCCACAATAATTATATCAGGTCTCAAGTACTTGCCATGTACTACCATGATTCCCACTGACCCCCAATGATTGCACGCGGATTGCCAATCAAACGGCACGGTTGTGCGGATATGGCAATGGATTGTGATGCGGTTGCAATCAGTCGGAATGATGGCGCCGTTCAGCAGGTATCACAATGTTTCTCCGGATTTGGTGATGGTGGCCGAGGAGGTCGAGGAGGTCGTGCCCGGAGTTTTTAATAATACACTATCTACATCCACATCTCCTTCACATCTTATACCTGACGTACCACTCTCCCTACACATCGATACCTTAGTTGAATGGTACCCACAATCCCTTGAAATGCTAGATCTGCGACGAACGAATCACCGATCCGGCTCACGCACATATGTTAAACCCCCAAAAGTCTGAAGGTGTATGAGGTACCCCCTGCTGGGAATGGGTCCCAGCAACTAAAAACTCCGTAACCTTACACAGTACCTGATATCCCCTCAGCCATCACGGGCCCAAATACACTGACTGCTCTTCCGAGTGGGACAGGAAAGCCATGTGGCGTAAAAAGCGGAGGCCTATTTAGGCCTGAGCTAGCCGCGCTGAGAGGCTTAAGCTGTAGGGAAGGACTCGTCGCTGCCCATTCAGCGTTGGGGCTCAGTGCTTTCAGCATTCGCTCGCCCTGGAGATCGGTTAGGTCTAACCCCTATATATCTGGGGCGCCGGTCTGAACGCAGACCTAGCCGAGGCGTACAGCCTAGGAATATCGGTAACCAAAATTTGGAGCTTGTGTAAAGTAATGTTTGCACATGCTAGCTTATTTTTGAAAGAACTCTGGCTTTGAATTCATTTCTGTGTCAATGGGGTTGGATATCAGATTCTCCCATGGCCGATTTGGAAACTATTATTCCCTCCCTTGAACGCACATTTTCCCCCAAATAACCTAAAGGCCCTCGGTCTGCATCGGTTTACTCTGTCTGCACCTGTGCCTGCATCAGTGTCTGCATCAAAGGTTATGTTGCATGGATGTAGATTTGTTCTATCAATGCTGATGGTTTGTAAACATTGTGGATGTCAAAGCCACAAGAGTGCTGTTCCATACCTCATCTAGATCTCAGAAAACAAAGCCATTTAGAATGAGAAATGTGCCAATTAAAGACGGGAGGTGCCATTAAGGGCATTAATCTAGGTCCAGTATGGGGGGCTAAAGTAGGGTTTGGGAGCCCTAGCAAGCATGGAAACGAATTAAAGTGGAATGGGAGGGCCGATATGGGGGACCAAAGTCGGGTTTGCGAGCCCTAAAGGGTGCCGAAAAGAAAACCAAGTCGGATTGATGGCATTGCAATTGGGTACCCAAATGGCACGACTGTATAGGTAGAAACTTCCAGGTTCCTCGGCATCTGTCGTGAAAGCCCGACGGAGGTGGGACCGGTTGGTGGCAGGTTTCGCGGCAGGTTAGAAAGGTTTTTTTTCGCGGAGTTTCCGGGTTGCGGTTTCGGTGTTGGCCGGGTGTGGCACGTGTGGAAACCTGCCCCGGGATTTTCGGCACCTGCCGACGAAACCTGCAGGGTGCCGGCGGGGTGCGGCGGTTTTTCGGGGCGGGTGGGGAGGGGGGGGGGGGGGGGATATATTATACTCGCGTGGTCCACAACATGAAGAACGAGTTTACAGAAGACATACAAGTAGTACTATCAGGGTGGTTATCCGTCTAGAATTCTGCAAGATGTCAACTGAGCACAACACCATTCCAGGGGATCGATCACACAAGATGCTGGCCGAACTGCGACTGGCCGGCCATTCGGCGGGACCTCCGGTTGTAACCTCGTGGGACCTGACCACAAGCCGAAGGCGCAAGTGTACAGGAGGAGGGTCCCTCCTCCCAGGCAAAATTCCCCAGTATCCACCAGTCAACAGAAGGCTGTCGCATGTCTTCCCTTTGCAGAGTGCATGCGAGACCACAGATCAGCGTGTTCAACTTCCGAGGAAGGATCACAGCCGACAATAAAACCAGTCTCGTGGCCTGAGAAAGGAGTGAACGGAGCAGGCAAGGTAGCGAAAGAATAAATGCGAAAACGTAGGCTTGATGAAGCGCTCCGAATGGGCTAAGCGGGGAAGCTTGCGTGGATGGATGCTTCAAAGGTCGTGTTGACCATTTTTTAGACTGAGTGTGGAGCAAGGGGTGACCACTAATATTCCCATCAAAACCCACCACCCCGGTGTGGTCGTGGGAATGTGGCAGTGTTCGCTGAATCGACCCCACGGATTGCAATGAACTGAACCCCAAGACATTGAGAAAAAATAGATATTAGTTACAGGAGCCATTATCATCCTCACCCATCTTTTTTTCAGAAGTCTATTCGCTCCAGAAATGACACAGGAAATAAAATCGCCGCCCAGCACTGCCACATTCCCACGACCACACCGGGGTGGTGGGTTTTGATGGGAATATTGGATGTACCCTCCAACCCCGGGCGCCTGTCCTCGACGCACCGCTGACAGCTTGACCATACGGGCCCGGATGATGGAGGAGCGAGAAAATTACAAGAATATTGCCCTTATTTCCTGATGCAATGGCTCAACAATGTTAACCCTCTATAACGGAGCCACTGGTGGACGAAAAGCGCTTACAGAAACCACCAGCCGCTCTTTAAGCAAATCCTCGGCGATTCTTTACACCTGTTTGGTTTTATCTCCATTGAAATTATCCCCTTCTCTCCTTCTCCCTCTTCCTGCTCTTTCTCAACATCAAATGACGAATGTGCAGACTCAATAAGCTCCAACCCCACTGCCTCTGCGTGCCTCGAGACTGCATTTTATTCCTATAAAGTCGGTTTGTTCCCACTGGACCCGTCATTGCCGCGGCGCCATGGCCTCGAGCAACTGATGAGTCATTGCAGGCTGTACGAATTAGGCCAGTGAAGGTAAGGACGCAAGGCGCGTGAGTCCACAGCTCTGTAAGAAATCCTCAGACGACACTTTGGCCGCAGTAGTGATGCTGCGGCCACGTATGCTTTTGAAACGCATAAAAGGCATGCCTCTCAACTTGGTTTTGGTTCTTTCTGGGATCACTTGCTATTGGGAGCTATGGGTTGCAAACTGGACCGATCTCGTAATTGCTGCCACTTTCTATCGGATTATCTGGAACTATGACTCTTGGATCCAAAATATCGTTCATGAATCAGCCTTTGAACCACTTCCATTTACATTTTGCTTTACATTTTGCTGTAATTATATATTTGATTTGAATGTGACAATGATATCAGACTTTTCCCCCAGTTGCCGGAGCGAAGCGGAGGCCCATCTTGTGAGATGTAAATGAAATGGGCAAGGATGTTCTCTGACGGCATGACACCGACAAAAGAGGTCAGATGAAGCGGATAAATCCGAGCGCCGATGCGGGCGCTAATCGGCGCACTTTGAAAGCTTCGAGCAGAAGGCCCAGCAACGACAAAAAGGTCAAATGATGCGGGAAACTCCGGGCGCTCAACCATGCGCTAATCAGCGGAGTTTTAAAACTTCAGACAGAGTGCTTAATTTCATAAAGACGGTGATTGTAATCAAGAAAGATCACGATGACAAAATAATTGGCGCTTGGGGCGGCGCCGGTTTGCGATGAAGCCGCGGCGGCGGTTGTGGGGGAATGTGCTGTCGAAGCTTTAGAAATCCCCGTTGTAAGGGAGTGTGCGGACTGGCGCGGTGCTTCCGAAGACCCCGAGACCGAGAGCGATGGGCGCTTTCAAAGATGGGCGCTTCCGAAGAAACGGGGACTAATACCCAAAAGCGGAGCTCGAAGGCTTCGGACAGACACCCTTAATTTCATAAAGAGAGAGACTCAGGCACGTTTATTGTGCGGATCCAGTTGGTTATATTCAGGCAGATGGCCCAAATGAAGCCTGCTACACGCCTTTGCCTCGTCTCTACACCGTTTTGTCTCAACACTCTCTAGAAACATAGAAGATATGCGCCAACTCCCCCTCGACTTCCTGAACCCCCAGCTCCTGGGCATCCAGTGCGCTCTCTGCGGCAAATTCGTGGAGAAAGAACGGGCATATCCCGACCAGCCCAAGAGCGACTCAGAAGGGAACTGTGCCAGCCTGCACTTCAACAAAAATATTATTTCACCCGACGAGGGGCTGCATCAGCCCCCGATTACCTTTACTGGCCAGGTGCATTTTTTCCATCTCGCGGACGCGGAATAAATAATCATGAACGGATTTTCAGGTGGCTGCACTCACCGAGTGGCCCCCCCTTTCAGATCTCACTCCAGGAGTCTTCTCCGCTGACGTTGTCGCTCGCGCGAAGGAATATTACAATGAGATCGGGTCCATCGGCGCGTACGCGCACAACCAGGGTGTGCCATCGATCCGCGGGAGCGTTGCAAAATCTATTGAGGGTGAGTGTCCATTTCCAAGTTAAGTTGTATGGTGTCCCTGTAGGAGGGGAGAGTCCGGTTCATCCTCGCAGCCGACCCCGCTACGCTCTGCTGACGAGAGCAAAGGCGAGGAGTCGAGCGAGAGCACCAGAGTGTTCGGCATCACCCGTCATGATCATGATCGCGTCTTTCTCGTTGTTCTGCGTCACGAATCGCACACTTCCTCGCCATTTTGCAAAATCTTTTGTGGGCTGTGATTTGCGGGACTAGTCCTCAATTGAGGGCCCCCGCTTTCGCCGCCCACCAGTAAAATCTACCATATTAACCAGGGAAATCCTGTCTCCAGGCCTCCCGCTTGCCTCCCTATATTTTCATAGGTTTCTTGACTCCGTGCTTAATTTTCTTGTTTCAAATGCATCCCAATTTCTCCTTCTCAGATTGACATTCCTCCAGACCGCGACGGCTATGCCGCCTCGCCGGATGATATCTTCCTCACTGCGGGCGCCTCCGGGGGAATCTCCCTACTCATTAACTTGCTTATCACCGACCCAGCCGCAGGAATCCTCATTCCGATCCCAAAGCACCCGGTGCGTGAACTTTCGCAAAACCCAAAGCGCTCGTGGTTATTAATCCGGGAAGCCGTGCAAGCGCCTTGCTCACCTCCTCCACGATGGAGGCATTGGTGAGGATCTGAGAGCAAAACGATTTGGTGTTGCTCGCGGACGAGGTGCACCAGAACGACGTGCACCCTAGGCTGCACCAGTTCACGAGCTTCAAGAAGGTCGTCCGCGATCTCAATTCTCCTGTCCCGTTCGTCTCATTTCACTCCATATCTAAAGGCGTGAGCGGTGAGTGCGGCAGGAGGGGAGGGTACTCTGAGCTCTGCAACATCTCTCCTGATGTGGTGGCGCTGATATTCAGGCTCGTGAGCGCGGGGCTGGACCCGCCGGTATCGGGGCAGATTGCGGTGGACAGCATGGTGAGGCGGTGGTTCCTCTCTTTACGGTAATCTGTTGCTGACTCCTTGGAGAAGGTGCGACCGCCGAAGGAAGGTGAGCCGTCGTACGCACTCTGGAAAGCCGAGACAGACACAATACGTAACGACCTGCGCGAAAGGACGAAGATCATGGGAAAGCGACTGAATGAGTTCCCCAGCGTGAGCTGTGTGGAGGGCCCCTGCACGCCCGGCGGTCCAACGGAAATTGCTACCTGCACCGGAAATTACTGCGGGAAGTTCAGGGGAGAGAAAGTATCTGTAGAACCGTGTCGATCGTTAGATTGAAGATGTGACTGAAAATGATATAATGGTATTACATAAACTTGCATTGAGCGCAGCAAGTGCGTTGAAATCCCAAACCGGGCCACAGAAGCCCAGTGACCTCTCGGTTGGTAGTTTTCAATCAAACTGATAAACATAAAAAAAAATCACAACTAATTCAATTCAACCCGTTCACTGCATTCAAGGCCCGGATAGCCGCAGCGCCGCCTCGCCGGACATAGCCGAACCACGTGTGGCTAGCTGACCTCGCCACACGAGGCCACACGCGGCTAGCTCTGGGTGGCCGATCTAGCCGCAGCTGGCCACAGCTACCCACAGCTACCCATCTCAGCGGCTAGCTAGGCTTCCTCCCTTGTCCTTGTGGTCCCAGTTTTGCTCTGAGTCCTCGCACATACACATACCGTAGTTTATGACCCAGGCAAAGAAATACACAGTGTGCCATGATGGATGGTAAGCGCAGGTTCCTCCCCAGCCGCGGTTTCGAGGTTCAAATATACAGAGCGTGATATTTGAGTTGATATAGAAATGGGTGACCGGAAGATTCGGACCGATGTGACTGGTGTGATTAGTGACAGAAAGTTTCTCCATGGCGGCTGGCGGATAACACTTGTAATACCACAGCCACAATTTCATCAATTTCACGAAAGGTGTTGGAGATCTCTTCCACACTCAGAATAAAAACTGTTTCTCATAAACATGGTGTATATTATGGACCTTGGGTCATATCCTACTGATTTAATAATTAAATGTTAAGAAACCCTCTGGCTGTGGCTCATAATGATCCCAAAATGCGGCGGAACAGGTACACACTCGCTTTCAACATACCGAATTTTTGTTTCAAACCTTTTGAAAACACTTCCGCCATTGAGAAATATGTTTTGAAAATAATCAACTATTTTTATTCTGAGTGTGGAAGAGATCTCCAACACTTTTCGTGAAATTGATGAAATTGTGGCTGTGGTATTTATAAGTGTTATCCGCCAGCCGCCGTGGAGAGGTTCACTTCAACTTGTCACTAATCACATCAGTCACATCGGTCCGAATCTTCCGGTCACCCATTTCTGTGTCAACTCAACTACCACGCTCTGTATATTTGAACCTCGAAACCGCGGCTGGGGAGGAACCTGTGGTAAGCGGTGATAAAAATACGAGCAACGACTTGTCATAGCAACGCACTGGGACTCAGCAGAGAGATTGACACAGATAGATGTACAGGCTGGAATGAGCAGCCGCTTAGGAATTGAACCCCCTTCTTCTTATTGCGGACCATATTTTTACCATGGACTTGGGACGGTTGCCATGATCCAGGAAGGCTTATCTCTACTCGAAGCCCGCCTTACTCTTCTTCCATATTTATGCCATTTTTTTTTCTGACTGAGAGGACAACCACCACGGTTCATGCATCCGTCACAAACATTTCACAAGGTTCCTGGTTTCTGGTTCGTTCGTTCGGCCCGGCCGCGATCGCGGAATACTTATATGAATATGCTCACCTGGCTTCTAGCATACCTCTCGGTGTTCTTCTTACCAAAATTATCAGCAGAACTGGTGTAGACCGCGCCGGCACATTATAATATTTGCATCAGTTCCTCCAATATCCTTCCGGGGCACCTGTTCGACTCGGGGTCGAGCCATTAACCGCCTTGCGCACAAGTTTTGAATTTTATTACTAATTTTTTGCCACTTGATTTGTTTACATGTCCGCGACTTAGCTTAGCTATTCTCCCAATATTCCTATCCATCATAAATGAAAAATGACTGATTGACCCAAATTCGAAATCGACTGGATAGCGGTGGGGCTCGCACCTGCACACGGTAGTCTAATTTTGATGCTTTAGTGCTGCAAAACCGCCCGTTCGACTCGGGTCCAGTCATGTTAGATAGTTGTTTTTGTTTTATGGGAGTATTGGGATGGTCCACGTGCTCCATGGACAATGTGAGAATGCAATAGAATAGTCTTGTAACATTAGACACGTGGCGGTCCAGGGAGATAGTCTGCGACAAGAATTGCTGATAAAACGACGAGTCTACTCAAGAACCTAAATTTAAATCAATAACATCACCACCACTTAACACTATTTTATAAAAAGCGAGAATAAAATAAAGCAAACTTGAAGGTAGCTGGAATCAAATCGCACAATAGCCCTTCCTTGGAACATCCTGCACGTTCCTAGCTAGCCATTCACGAAATGCGAGTACACATTCAAAGCCTCAAATCCCTCAAGGTACCCCCCCACTGAACTTCTTGAAGATTGGCAATATATTGTAGGAGTGCACCGTTCTACCAGGCCTTTCTCTCCACATGCAGAATCCAAATATATGTTTGTGTTTTTGAGCCAGTAATAAAAGAATCAGAGGTGATTGAGCCGAAATTTGGAATATAATGCATTGCTTTTGATCCGCCTTAGCTGCCCATCAATTATCGGGCTCCTTTCCGCGATCCGTGATCCGCTCTCCGCAAATCCCGCCTGCTTCCCGCCCACCACCTTAAGGTCTGATACATGCCCCCACGTACCGTTATTTAAAAGCGAGACTCATTTTTTTATTCATTCATTGTGCCTTCGTATGTTCCCATCGTCACAGTCCTCACACTCATCACGCAAGAGGCACCCACCACATAAATGGGCTATACGAGGTCAGGAAACAGGATCAACACTGGATTAAGGGTAGACTAATACTATTAGCTGATGACAGATAAGCTGTTATTTGGAATATCCTTCTTTTCAATTTTAGGCCGGTTATGATAACTAAACTGTCTTCTTTTTTTTTTAAAAAAGGCAGTACGAGTTTGCATGCCGGGCCCCGCCACGGCCCTTTACCCCAAGTATATGTAGGTGATATGGTTTTTTCGCATTTTTGGGCCCCCTTGGATAATATACAATCCATACTGGCGGTCACGGATTCGCATCCACACACTTCTACTGACTCAAGATGGTCACAAGAAGGAATCGTACTTGACATTACTCTTGGTGTCGGTCCGCGCGTGCGTGAACGGCTCGTCGACCTCCGCGTCGTTCGACTTCATCCTCAGCTGGGTCAGCACGTACCGCAGCTCCTCCGCACCGATGTTTTCGTCCCCATCCGACTTATCGACCGCCTGGAACGCGCGAATGACCTCCTCCACCTCTGTGCCCGCATGCGCGGATCACCCGGACGGTTCAAGATGCGCAGAGAACGCAGCAGGCGGGTACTGCAGCGCTATCGGAAGAGGGGATCAGCCTGGCGCTGTCTTTGCATGTACATAGCAAAGGTTGAGTCGAACTTATCGACGGCATCAGAGGATTCGCCAAATGGCAACCCTTCCCATAAATGAGAATCGGGGAACATCCGGGGCATTCTTAGCACCGCAGCTTCAGATGCTGCAGTCAATAATCCCTAGTCCTTAGGGCCCCTACGTTTGATTAATGCCTACAGCATAGGTGGCAGCTGATTCCGCCGGATTCTGGGCCGAGATGAAGCCTGTAGGTGGGAAAATATTTATCAAATATTATTATCGCCCGAGGTACTAGGGATTAGCTGATGCTAACTAAGCTAACTGCATAGTAGCCAGTCTTATTCTAGAATATTATTGGCTTGCTTCTCTCAACTCAGCTGATGCATATTGTCTGTAAGCAGTAAAATATTATTGTCCTATGTCTCAGGACTGAGCTGCTCAAGATATAGAATATTTTGCGCCTATAAACTAGGCATCGGCTGATGATGTGGAATAATATTCTTGACCCAAATGTGGTGGATAAAGCTGATGGCAAACTTTCAGCTGAATAATATTATTAGCCTGGCCTACTGCACTCAGCTCATGACAACTGGAAAATATTAATAAGCTCAGCTTTAGCAGTCAGCTGTACTATGGATATAATATTTTTGGACCTATATAGCTGGCATCAGCTCATGCTATATATTAAAGGCTAAAAAATATTTTGGTCCCTAGGCTTCTGGACCTAGCTGAAGCTGAATAAAAGAACACAACCTGCATCATGTCGGGTTTGAACTTAAGCATTTCCAAATAAAGTAATTCTTGGCAGTATTTCTGTCAGTCAGGTGTCATAAGCCCCTGCACTAGGCCACTCCTACCTCCCACTAGCGCCTTTTGACCCCTTTTAATGTGTACACAGTAGATGGGGAGCTTACATTGTCCTTCAGCTGAAGGCAGAGCTGTAGGCACAATAATAATTTTCTTTTGGCAGTAAAATATTATTTGTTACCTAGTTCTTAGGGTTTAGCTGCCCATTCCGGCAGATTTCGCTGCACCCTAGACTCTAGGTATTAATCAAACGTAGGGGCCCTAGGCTCTTGGGCATTTTTGACTGCATATTGTGGCAGCTTTATCCGTCGAGGTGCAGCGTTCAGAAGGTACAATACCACCACAAAGGAGGCGGTGAGTAGGACTCAACTTTGGTTTCACGGTAGCAGCCCCAGATTGAATACCCTGGACATGGGGGCAGCCATGAGGCATGATTTCTCAGACCTCTTCTGACCACTTGTCCAAACCTTCTCCATTAACAAACAGTGAATATAAATTTAAGTCGAAAACAGCTAGTGTGGCCAGGAAATAGTTCATCATGCCCTTGAAGTCCAGCTGGAGGCCCATCTTCTGAGTTGGGAAAGAAATGAACTGGCCTTCTCTGCAAAAATTCAGCTCAACTGCTAAACAGACTGTAAGTTAGTGCACTTGAAATTAGTTTGTTCTTTTCAACACGCCGGCTGGAGGCTCATCATCTGATTTTATACAAGAATAAACTACCCACTCTCCGCAAACAAAGGACGTGGTGGGAAGAGGAAAGCGACAGAAAATGCCCATCACCAGC
The DNA here is from genome assembly GCA_029282285.1 of Mycena rebaudengoi. Lineage (NCBI taxonomy): Eukaryota > Fungi > Basidiomycota > Agaricomycetes > Agaricales > Mycenaceae > Mycena > Mycena rebaudengoi. The sequence goes on from JARJCX010000035.1 coordinate 956,403, forward strand.
TTGTTTGGTGCAAACAAACACCACGTGGCAGGCGGACTTTGAAACGGACTTGGCAGATTTTTAAATGATGACTGCCCACCAATTTTCTCTCTCAATTAGTAGCATATTTGAGAGCTTAAAACGATGTAGATGAAGTTGGGGATGGCATTGGAGATGTTTCCGAGCATCTTACATTCTGTCAATATTTCGTCAGATACCGGCAGCTACTGATCTGGGACTGATGGCTACCGTGAGCTACTGATCTCGGCGGACACGCTACCGGAGCTACGGACAGCTACAGGATCGCGGCTAAGAGCTACCAGAGCTATCAACTCTCCAGACCTTGGCTTGCAGCTACGAGTCAATTCTTTTTTTCCTGATTTGAATTGATGGAAAGTATGTGACCGCCAACATTCTACAAACAGCAATGAAACAAATTTGAGTGTTTTGGAGTGGTGATCTCTTCCCTAATATATATGCTCACACGTTCCCTCGTCAATGCTAACTCAGGGTTTGCATATCACTGCTGTGTCGTTAGAAGACCAGATGTCTATCACTGTCTGACTAGGAGTGACGAACAGATCCCGATAAACACGGCGTTGGGGTAGATATCTTGCCGCCCGTGTTGTTTCGGCGCTGTTTCCACAGAGGTCACATATATGGATGATTCTATTTGGAAACCCCCTTGCAAAGATCAACCTGGTTGCCAAATAGCTGATTGATATTTGGCAATCAGCTGTTTGGCAACCGATGTGAGAGGTGAGACAACAGCCCTGAAGCCGTTCTTGGACTGTTTCCCGCCACATTTCATGTCTTAAAAGTGGTTTCTAGGGCGGGAAAGTGCCCAGGTAGGCTACTCATACTTCAATACTTTTCCTCCATTTTTTTTGTTGGATTTTTGCCGCTTTTCAGTCAATTTTTCGGCCCAGTGTTGACTTTTAAGCCTCTAACGGCGTAAAAAACAGAGGAAAGACGGGAAGTGGGCCACTTAAGAGCAATCAGTGAATCACTGCGTTCAGGCCCGGGATAGACCGAGTCTGCGCAGCTGATCCGACCCCTGCCGACCCTAGGCGGCAGGGTTTGGGTAGTTTCATACGATATACCTGAAGCGGAATATTCACACCTATACAAAGATGGGGTCCACAAAAAATCTGTAGACTCCAATGTCAGATGATATCTGGTTTGCAACAATCACAGCTGCCCAGCACCAAATTTAGCCGAAAGAAATATTGGTGATTGCTCACAGTCCATGAAATCGGTCTCCCCAATCTTTATGTGCTGGAGTAAACTTGTAGCCTTCAGGCTCTACCCACTGCAGAGCGGCCAATGTGAAGCACACTGAACCTCTAAGCCTACTTTGGGGAGGGTAAAGTCAAAAGTGAATGATTCAAAAGAAACGACAGCCTGTGGCAAACATAATGAGCCCCAGAAGCCCCGAATCGGTAAAGAACTCGCAGAGAACAAAACGATGGAAGTTGGCGGCGCCAACCTGTGCGCTTCTCACAACAATATTTGGCCGTCAAACATGCCATAACTTGTGGTGCGAACGTCATCCCGCCATCAAACTCGGTACACATAGGGGTCCAAGGTTGTATTCCATCCTCCAATCACAAAACATGCCAGAAAATAACTGGCTGGTTTTATATTGTCCAATGACCCCTGGCCCATTTCCAAGCAGGTAATAATATTTATTTTATGACTCTACAATTATTTTGAGAAATTCCTGTCTTAGTTGCTGCACCCCTGGAGACATCCCGCCCCATTCTGCCACCCCGCCATCAAATCATCACTTACAAATCAGGGCGCCGCCAAATAGAATTATCCCACATATATGGGTATGTTGGGGCATGAGTATTCTTTCTGATCTTTTGCTGCCGACAGAGCGGATATTCACATGACAATCAATGGCAGAAAAGTCTGTATTTTTATCCACACATAAAACTAGCATTGGACCCGTTGCTCGGCCAGCGGTCCATCGGGATGTTGAAAGTGCCGAGATCCCCACTTTTCTGGCGTGCACTATCTTCGGTTCCTGCTCCGGCAGTAATCCGAATGTATGCGCGTGATCTGCGCATCATGATTTTGCTCAAATTTGGGTTACGCTTCCCATGGTTGACATCGACAGCCCTGAACTGTCCCATTCGCTAGCGCCTTTTCCAATCAGGTCAGGACCATGTCTATGCGAGGATCTATCTCCAGTTGATAAATTGAGCGCTGCGCATTTTGGTGATTCATCAATGTCGGCTTCTGTACCTGAAATATATAAGAAGCTTCGAGTTCACACTGCGACGACTGATCCCGCACTACAGTGACCACCATGCACCTCAACCACCTAATCCCGTACACCACACTCGCCGTTTCCACAGCAGAAGAAATTGCTAGTGCATATCGAATACCCTTCTTAAGCTCAGCTGCTACACTGAGCTTGTCGATTCTGAAATGTGTCGAGGTAAGCTGAATATACCTTCACCTGCCAAAAATATCGAGCTGATGGATGCAGTCGGTCCGAATCAACAGGGATGAATGTATTAAAATGGTCGATCAGACTCGTGAAATTCTCTGCATTATTGTGAAGATACACTCTGTGACTGAGATCAAGGGTGTACTTCCAACTGCGCTATTGTATGAGATTGCGAAATTCACAGAGTATGTAAAAATCCACCCTCACATTCTGGAGACGATTGAAGGCCGATCTTACAACAGAACACTCCAAAAGGTCCTCACCGTTTTGAGAGCGCAACAGGGGATGGGGAAGATTAGACAGCTTTTCAAACAAGCGAGTAACTCTTCTAGCCTGGAGAACTGCAATGTCCAACTCGGGCACTCTCTAGACAGGTTCAAGGTAGAGAGATACACATGACACAGTTTTTGCCCTGTATTGAGGCCGCTCTAGGCTCAACTCACCAGCTCAACGGTGGCTCAAATTTTGCAAATGAAAAACGATGCAGCAGAGCAACATGGGGAGCTTCTGGCCATCTTAGCTGCCCACCAGGATTTCGCCAATTCTGACCACTCCTCGGTCAGTTGGTATTCTCGCTGTCGACTGGTTTCGGCTCATTATGATCAGATAACTGGAACAGTGCAGTTCGCAGGCAACAGGTGGGGTCAACCAGCAAACTGGAATTCATTCAATTAATCGACTCCATAGTTCAGGCTCGCTATCCATGCTGCCACCGACTCCCAAAATCTTTCATGGTCGTGAATCCGAGCTCCGAGACACAGTCAGCATCCTCATTCAGGACTCGGCGCGAATTGCGATCTTGGGTGCAGGTGGTATGGGGAAAACTAGTCTCGCTACAGCTGCATTGCATGATCCACAAGTGGAAGCAAAGTATCATTCCCTTTATTTTGTTCCTTGCCATTCAAGCCCCACTTGTGCTGAGCTGGTGTCAACCATTGCAGCATACATTGGTGTAGAGAAAGGCCCACACCTGTCAAAGAAAGTCGCTCATTTTTTCACACATGCTTCTGCGTCTATTCTTGTCCTAGACAACTTCGAGACCTGTTGGGAATCTGCCGTAACTCGGCCTGAAGTTGAAGAATTTGTGTCACTCTTAGCAGATATTCCCCATTTGGGGATCATGGTCGGCCAACTCTTAATTCCAGTAATTCAGCAGCTGATTTGTTGTTGTAGATCACGTTAAGAGGAGCTGAGCGACCTGGGAAACTCAAATGGACCCGACCATTTCTGGCCCCCCTCTCCCCACTTTCCAACTCAGCGGCCCAGCAGACATTCTTCGATATTGCCGATGATATCCACGAGGAGGAGAATGTGGAGCGGCTACTTGAACTCACAGGAAATATTCCTCTAGCGATCAGTCTCATTGCCACTGTGGCTGCCACTGAGGGATGTGGAATGACTTTCTCTCGCTGGAACTCTGAGAGCACCCGCATGCTCTCCGACGGATATGACCAGAGATCCAGTCTTCACATATCCATCATGCTCTCTTTCACCAGCCCCCGGATGACACCAGAAGCCCAAGATCTCCTCAGCATTCTCTCCATCCTTCCTGATGGCCTCACAGACTCAGATTTGTTGCAAGCCAAACTTCCGATCACCGACATCTTTGCCTCCCAAAGTACTCTACTGCGAACATCTCTGGCATTTGTGGACAAGGATCACCGAATCAAGGTTCTCATGCCCATTCGAGAGTACACCCGCAGCACGCATCCTCCCAGAGATGCGTTAAAACACCAGCTACAGCACCATTTTCATGGGCTCCTTGGCCTGTGGAACCAGTTCAAGAACATCGCTGCTGAACATATTGTCCCGCAAATCACGCATAATTTGGGCAACATAAACAGTGTCCTGGAAGATGCCCTCAGGGCAAACAACTCCGATATTATCCACACTTTCCAGAGCATCCTGTTTCTCAATAATTTCTATCGACGGATGCAGAGCACTTCTTCCCGTTTATTGCCCGCACTGGGGACAAAGATTGTGGATTGGAGAGAGCACCCGATATTCGGAGACTACCTAGTTCACCTGTTTCAGAGTGCCTATGATTTACCGGTTGCTGATGCGGAGGCCCAAATTATAGAAGGAAATCAATATTTCCATCGCAGGGATCCCTTAGCACAAGGTGAGGATATTTCATCCATTCATACCATTGAACTAATGGTCTATCAGCAAAATGGTATCAAGCTCTCGGAGTCTATTTTCACGGCAGTCGTTCAGACATGGCACGGTCCCTGGACTACCATAAAAAAGCGCTGTCTTCTTCTGACAGCACTGGATCACCACAAATCGAAGGATACCAGGCCCTATGTAACATCTCCGTCAACATGCTTTCTTCCGGGAACTTCCAAGGCGCGCAGGAACATTCCCAGAAGGCAAAGGAATATGCCACTTGTCTTGGGGATCTCTTCGCACAAGCACTGTCTCTCCGGCTTCAAGGAAAATTCCGGATGATCGCTGCTGACTACCGGGGTGCTCAGCTCCTTTTCCGGGAAGCGGGGAATCTGATTGAGTGTGCTGGCCTTCGCGGCGGCACATTGGATAGGAATCTGAAAAGTTGCGAAGCAGAAATCCACATTTCGAAAACCGAATATCAGGAGGCACGTGAACTTGAAACTGCTATTACATCCATGTGTCGGCCAACCTCGTATGATTATATCTTGGCACACCTGAACATTGTCTTGATCGATATTGCCACTGGTACCGACTCCTTGGTTGTTCACAAGAATCTGGAGAATTGCAAGCTCCATATCAGGGGGCTGTATGGCTTTCAACAGGAGGACCTGACTACCGTGGCCGATATAGCACTCGCAACACAATACACCCGAGACGGGAATTGGCAGTCTGCCAAAATCATCTTTACGGGGTGTTTAACAGACCTGCCTGGTAAAAGGATGGAACTCAAACTCCTGTGTCTTGAACAGCTCGCAGATGTTTCGACAGGAATGAACGACACCACCACAACACTAGGATGGGCAGTGATTTTCCTTAGATTGGCATTGCAATCCAAGGACAACTTGGTCATCATGAGTGCCATCCGCCGTCTGGGCCAAATATTCATTGCTAAAAAGGATGATAAGACAGCTCTCGCTCTTTTCACTGTTGCACTAGATGGATTTACATTTATTGATGTTCATCGTTGGAGAGCGGACTGCATGGTTCGAATTGCCGATATCTGGGAAAGGCGTGGCGATGTCGCAAGGGCAGTAGTCCTGTGGAGAGCGGCAAGACCTCTCTTTGAAAGGTCTTCCCAAGTGAAGGATGTTACTCGTATAGACGGGAAACTCAGCATGATCGACATGAATATCTTTGATGGATACGAAACGCAGGTTGTCCGACTTATGTAACCGTCTTGTACCGACTGGCGCGTTGGGAAACTCATCGATTGCGGAGCCCACTGCCAGCCTCAGCGACGAATCAGCTGACAAAATAGACCGCCGGAAAACCAAATACCTCAGGAGGACAGTGGAGTTGCTGTTCCAACAATGACTTGATTGGAATGCTTTGTTCATGTTCGTGCATATATATATCCCCTTCTATTTTCATTTCCTAGTTATAGGTTTCATGTCTTGTCCGCAGTGTCCTTATTCATGAATAACTCTGTACGTAGAAAATGTGAACTTAGGCAAAGTTGAGTTAAATTGGTCCGGGTAGTTATCGAGCTGCACCCAGAATAAGTACCGTTGCGGGAATTCTGGTACAGCAGCTTGCATAAATGATGTAGACTACTGAGAGGACTCTGGATTATGTGATCCAATACATATGAGTGGTCATAATATTATGAGAATGGAGATGATATAGGTCAGAACGAATCTGACAAAGGTGCCAAAGATAGGGACTGTCAGAACAAGTAAATCGGCTGTGAGAACGTAATGTGATTTTGTGCGACACTCAAACGTGTAAGCCAGGGCGTATATTCGAGCACTGGATTCGCAGGACGACTGCCTAATCAGATCTTGATTTGGAAAATGACAGGCTGAGCCTGAAGGCAGAGACGGCTCCGATAGCTACCGCAGCATTTTTATGACTGCCCACTGCACCGCAGCCCTCCGACCTCCAGACAGTCTCGTTCGAGAATGCGCGCTAATCATCTATCCCCAGGACGCCAAAGCTCTAAACGGTAATTTTACGGTGCATAAAAGCTCCGCCAACGTGCAAAGTTAGACACAGCAAGCTCAGTTGTCAACTGAACTTGTGCAATAAAAGCTGTCTTCATTTCTGCATGCAAAATCACGGCCCCTGAGTGTTTCAAGGAAGTGATGATCCCTTCAGCACCTGAATCAGATGTGTACTTTCCTACTCCCTCAGCACCTTTCTTCTTGGGTGATAAGACTGCAATACTTCAAGCGAAATTATGGCACGACACGAAATATATTATAGCAGAGTACGAACGAGAGCTCATATCATTATCGAAGTTCAACAGTCACTCGGGACAGATTACCTGGGCCCGTACCCACCTCACGTTTCCCCCCGGATGACCGCTTCCTAAGACGGCAGTCCTAAGCATACAGCTGCGACGGCTGTGTACCCTACAGGACGTGAATAACACTGACCCTCTTAGTGGGTGTAAAATATGTTTCCACCGAGTTTCGTGTGATGCGCAGAGATCTGCGGGTTGAAGAAACTATGATTGCGCACCACGATGAATGGCAACTAATCGAGGGGGCGCATAATGATTCAGAGTGGGTTGAGATCCAGAGAGCCAGTCCTATTAGTTCCTTTAGCGCGCAGACTCAACAGAACAAAGAGGTATTGAAAATACACCGCCTGAAGAGATCCAAAAGCTCATAATGCCAGGGTGAATGATGGGATGGAAGGACACAAAACGATGGGGGATAAAGGACGTTGATGTATGTGCACGTTTTGAAGCCGAGTTCACCCGAGATCCCTCGCATTTGCCCTGCCTGTCGATATTGTGCCATCTCTCAAATCATATTCCCCTGACCCTTCGCCCCCCGAAATAGATGAGAATGGAGCAAGAATAGAGGGCAGGTTTCATTGTGACGACAACAACACAAAATATTAGTCAAAGATCTACTAGGACCACCGCGATAATACAACGTCCTGCTCCTCCTCCTCCACCTTGTTCTCCTAGCCCCAAAAATAAACGGATGCCCCCCCCCATCCGAAGAATAACATACATAGGCTCGGCGTACGGTGAAGGCGTGCGTGGCAGATGGCAACGCAACCAGTGTGATGAGGATGGGGATGGCGGAGAATTGCATGGTTGGGTTGGGGGTGGAGCACTTGGAAGCTCAATACTTATGGATTGAAGTACTCACACTGACTCACTGTCACGTCAGCCTGCTCAGGTCGTGTTCAAATGCAACGATACTTCGATCTGTCACCAAGGCTGTCGCGTGAACAAAAAGTGAATGACAGTTCATAAATGTAAGGATAGGGCCGTCGGTAAATTCCCTGAAGAATATATATGATCGTCAGGTAAGATTACTCCATGGGTGGACATACTAACGAGTTGTCCTTGTGTGAACATCAGCACCAAGGACAACAGCATCAGCTGCATTGATCACCAGAATGAAGAAGAAGTGTTACCTTGCACGCCACATTTTCCGGACTGAAAATCAGATACAAAACCACTTGACAATTCGTCGTCACGACAGACATTCTATGCCTCAAAACAAACGGATGGGGGGGGGGGGCATCCGATGCCTAAAATACTCAGGGACGACTTACTGAAGTGTAGTTCGGTTTGAAGCCGCATGAAGCAAGAAAAGAAAGGAACCTGAAAAACCGAGAGGTTAGTTATTGGAACTGCGATGAATAGGTAAATCTTACCGAAACAAGGTGGGATGATCATGCCGAGTAGCCATTCGTGAACACATAATTAAAAGGAACAACACTAGATGAGGACGACTAAACTATCGCCAAGGACAGTGAGTGAGACGTTCAATCACTGCGAACATGTTCGCATAATAAATATTGAATGTGAACGTTGAAATACCTTCGTACAATGTTGAACTCAAATCCTTGACCTGACTTGAAGTCGAGGTTGAACTACGGGATGAAGGCTAGTCCTACAACATAACATTGAGCCGTACATACCTGATACATTGAGTGACCTTGAAGGGAACATATATATTGATAAATCAAACCTTCAACACTGGGCGATGTCTATAAGGTCGTGGTACCCATTATACCGTGAACAGAGTACATACCTGGCTCAATCGGGCATAGCTTCGCTCTCCGGAAACGTAGGTGTTGACCTCAAAACAAACGGCCATAGCAACGGCCTCTAAGATCTAAGAGTCATAAGGATCTGGATGAAAATGGTTAGCGAGGCGCGTTAGTTATGAGGCTACTTTGAAGCACTGAGGGTCATTAGGATCTGAATAAAAATGGTTAGTTGAGGCGCATTAGTTATGGAAATAGAACGGCCTAGCTTGAAGCATGGGTAACGGTCTCCGAGCGCTATTGGAATCTGAGGGAAAAGGTTGGTAGGACGGATTAGGTATATCAATAGCATACCTGGCTTCATACCGACATAGCTTCGCTCTCCTAAAAGGTGGGTGTTGAGCTCAAAGCGAACGGCCATAGTAACGGCCTCGGAAAGTCATTAGGATCTGAATGAAAATGGTTAGTGAGGTGCGTTAGATATAACAAAGAAGGGCCTACCTTGAATGCATGGCTTTGCCCCAATAAGGTACAGAGACCGCGATTCGTACAGCGTGTTCGAGGGCTATTGAGGCGTGAAACAAGGGTCAGTGAGACGTATTAGAAGTATAAATATATCTATCTACTATCAAGCATGGCTCCTCCCTTTTGAAGGGTCGTAACCGTGATGGATATGGGCATAGTAACGTTGTCCGAGGGTAATTAGGATCTCTGTGAAAATGGTTAGTGAGGCACATTAATAGAAAGGCCTACCTGAAAGCATAGCTTCGCCTTGAAGGGTTCATAACCGCGATATATACGGTAATAGTAACGGTGTTCGAGCGTTACGAGTATCTGAAATGAAGGGTGAGTGGAGCGGATTAGAATGAGCAATAGAGCGAGCGGCTTACAGTTTAGTCGCATTGAATCGCGAGTTGTACGGCAATACCCCTAGCAAATTCCGAGGCGTCAGTTTACACATTAGCGAACCATGCGAGTGAGGGAGGATGCGCAGGACACAGACAGGGTGGGAGGAGTAGGAAACATGTACACGTAAGCACAAAGAGCGGGAGCCCCGATTCGACCGCGGAAAAGGGCCTCGCGCCGTCACGGCAAGCGGGTGCGGCATTGAATCGACGCGCGGAGCACGCCGCTTTGGATGGGAGGACGTTTGGTGCGATAGAACGCATCGGGAGAGGCTCACAGGGTGTTACGCGTGACGCACTAGCGTTCACTCAAACTGGTGTTCATTCCGTGGGAAAATACCATAATAGGGAACCCGGGTCGCGAAAATTTGAATTTTCATCCCAAATCTGATCCAAATCAATTTCGGACCTGTTACGCGTTACGGGGGCCTAAAGTGTTCAATTCACAAGTCCCCGTTACGCGTTATTTGAGCAGTTGGTCGAAATAGTACAGTAGCCTGACCCTGAATCGAACAGGAACTTTCTGAGGTACCGATGCATGTACCATCTAATAATCGGCTCAGATGCGCACCATTGCGCTATCAGTCTATTGGACTCATAATCGTTCCCTCAAGACGATCCCGCAGTATTTCCTGCTCAGATAGATGGGGGAAATTCGAGAGAATGCATACTCGAAAGTAAAATAAAATAATGAACTTGGAATAGACAGGAGGGAAAAGGAGAAGAGATATGAACGATAATCAAGTACGCATCATGTTCCAAGATTAAATCCAGCCGTTGACGTCGGGTGTGGGATGAAGGTAATTGGGACAGTTCTCCTTCTCACGAGGCGCGCGCTTACGGGACGTAGAATTGCTGCCGGAGGTGGCTGCCTTGGATCCTTTGGTAGACGGGCGTGCCGATTTGTTGTTCCCGCGAAAAGAGGCTCGGATCGACTGGGCGGCGGTGCTCCATTGGATGCGTCGCTTGTCCGAGCGGGGAGGCGGTTTGGCAGGTGCGGAATTCGGTATGCCGTGCGCGAAATCACTGCCCGCACCAATCGGCGTCACCCAAGGGTACTCAGCCTCTGTCGGCATTACACCAAAACGTGAAGAGAGGGGCAGGGAATTCAGGTGGGCGCCGACAACTTGATCGGCGATGTTGTGTAGATGTTCCATCGACGACTAGATTGCGTCTAAGTCGGCCTGAGGGGCACCGGCGGGAAGCTGGGGAGCGGGAGTATGGACGACTCCAACGTGTTGGGAGGTCGACATATCACATAGTTGGGAGGGCGGCTGACGTATTCCGCGCGGTCGGTTTGGTGAGTTCGCACTGGGATTCGAGTGATGCAGCGCGAGATTTCCGTGATCATGATTTGCGAAACCTCTTGCATGCTGAGGATCGGTTATATTGCGTGTCACAGCGAGGGAAGGCGAAGGCTTGAGGCGCGGGGCGAACGGCAATTGCGGTGTCAATATATCTGCCCATAGGTCGCCTGGCGGAGTAGCGGGCCCGGTGGGCCTCCGCGTGAGAGTGGCATCGTTTTTGGTCTGGAGTTCAGTGAGCCGGCCATGAAGAAAAGTAGGAGTGAGAAGATATACCTGACCATCAGATCTTCTCCCGGAACGCCTGGTAGATATATTCAAAAGCATCACGTGGGAATGGGGGGAAGCGACGCTCGGGTTGGGGATAGGATGTAGAGCAAGCGATATGGCCTGTAGCAGATGTAGAGTAGTCCGAAATAGTGAGAGTGCAGTGAAAGAATGTGGGAATGGTGTAGTTTGGGAGAAAGAGCAGCGAGTTAACTGAATATGTGCAACAAAGACGGCCGATATGCCGAAATTCTTCCTGTCATAATATAGCATTGCGAGCAAGAAGTCTGCGGGAGTCTGAAATGCTAGCGGTTGGGACGACCTATGTAGGGGTCGAAAACGACGGTGGGTCGGCGGGGTAATAAGCTTCGGGGCTGTAAGATTCAAGTTAGGTAGGCGCAAGTTCGGAGCATACACGACATATGCTTCTCCCGGTTGAGTGAATGACGTACGTGGCTCGTAGAAATACTGAAGTGTCTGCTACTAGTGATAGCAGATTATATTTGAATGCCAGTGGCCGAGTTTTGTCGGCATAGGGATGTGACAAAGACGAATGGAGGACCGGGAAGCATCATGAGGCTCAAGTGAATGTCATGGAAAGCCGCAGCGCAATGCAAGAGTTGAGTGCGGACATGAATCGTGGTGGTGGTTCTGAGCGACTTTGACTGCTCCCGGGCTTTGCACGTGGTACATCAGGCGGGGTTTGAAAATGACTAGCAGTTTCCCGTGCTTCGCCACGGAATTAACAGCACCATCATCCGTCGGCCATCCTACCTATCGTGCTGGAAGCCAGTTTTTGAGTTTTCATCCTGCAGAACAGAAAATTAACAGCCTTTCGGGCATATTCGGCCTGCCCAGCTGGTCAACGATACTCCTGGTAGCTCCCGTTAAACAGGGTCATTGAAACTCAGTTGTCAATTACACCCATTCCAATTTCTATCCGGTGTCGAGGATATACATCTTCCAGGCCAGTACTTGCTGTTAATGGCAAGCTCCACTATGGTGCAAAATCCAGGTTGACACCGACCTCAGAATGTTCAGATAAGCCCTGCAAGGACCTTCAATTAAATTTATTCTGCTCTGATTCTGCCAGACATGTTCAATGGTGTATCGGGCATCTCGGGTGAATTGAAATTCACGCAGAAGTTGTACTTGTGGAACCTTTCCACAGCCCCACGCGAATCCGCATCGTTGAACATTTCTGCGGCTCGTTTTTATTTATTTTATTTTATATTCCGTTGTCCCTTCAAATCCGCCCTCTTTTCGATTCTTTTTCTTTTTTGGTTGGACACAAATATCCAACCCGGCTGTATTGACTTAAAAAAACCAACATCGGGGTGGAACCGAATTCGGAGAACCGTAGGCCGTATGGATCCGGTACTCCACCAAGTTCTCCAGTTCCGAAAGGTTCTGTCCACGTTCGTTTGCAAGGCATTGAACTCAGCAGTGGGCAAGAAGTAGCATCTTGACAATATGGTGGAGTCGGATGCGAGAACCCGATATCGCTACCTCGCTTATAAATAGAGCTTTAACAGTTGAGTGGAGTCCTGCGCGCAAATGCAACATCTCGACAGTGAACTGTGGAGTCAAGAGCTTCTTCATTCCCACAGGTGCCACTTTTGTCTAGACAAACCACGTCTTTTCTTATATAGATGTGTCAGCACATATAAGCGCCGCGCCACTTTCGCCGCACCGCCATCTCCGACGATCCACGACTTTTGCGTTAGGTTTGCACTGGGGCATCTGTGGGTCCTCGATACATTGCTCATCCTGTACTGCGTTTGCTGTGGCGTTCCACGCACAATTTGAATCGAATAAACGCTTGCGATGACCACTTCATCATACATGGGGGACTGGGCCTCCTGGAACCCGGTGGCGTCAACACCCAGCATCCAAGATGCCGAAGACTTCAAGCGCCAGTCAAGCGCATGCTCGACCCCCGCCACGACAGCATCCTCCTACACACCTGACACGACAAATTTTGAGCTTTCCATGAACACACAGCAGGTGTTCGCGCCGCCCTTCAACACCTGGCCAGCGGAGCCTCACTTCAATCCCGCGGGACAGTATCCTTCATATTCTTCAAAAAATGCCACAATCAGAAGTCGCGGTCGCCCTTCCGAGACCTCGTACGTCTGCACTTCCACTAAGGAGCTGGCGCAGCATTACGGGATACCTGCGGATTTTCCGCCGCCTCCGCGGCCGCCACCTCGTATTTATGGCTCATCGCCGGCACAAGCGTCACCGTTCGCCGATTTTGCCGCGCTTAACGCTAATTATCAGGCGATGAGGGCACAAAACCTTGCGAAGCCGCAGAGTCGACTACTGATGGATCTGGAAGTGTTGACGCTGCCGATTTTACAAGTGAGCATCTCGTCCTCTTGTCGTCGCCTGAATATGCATACCCTTCAGACTTCCGTGATCACGGCGCCCCGTCGTATGTGATCAGCTTCGAGGACCAGATGTCGCCGCCACTCGTCTATGCAGATGGTTCCCCTCAGTATTCGTATTTTTGTCGTATTTGACTTCACCCGTGGATACGCCGCTCAGCGACCTTCTACCCACGCCACACCTCGAGGACGACATGCTTACCGGTCCGATCGTTATCCATGACGACCCCTACCCCGAAATGAATCTCTTCGGCGGTGTGACTACGCCTTCTATCCACGAAATGTCCAAGCCGCCACCAGCGCTTCCCCGCGGCGCGCAGCTCTACACCATCTCGCCAGAGGCGACTCCGAATCTTGACGCACCACAGCCGACTGTCCCCGCACGAAAACGCCCCGCGACAGGCACGCGCCGCAACGTCACGCTCGCGAACCTCATCCCGCTCGACGCGCCGACGCAGAAGTGCACGTACGTCACCGAGAGCGCGACCTCGCGCAAGAACATCGACACGAAGCAGCGCGCGCACGGCGCGGAATCCGAGCAGGATGCTGCAGTGGATGCCCTCGTGTACCGGCGCCGAAAAAATACGGTGGCTGCCAGGCTCTCCCGCTAAAATCTGTTAGCGATCGCGGGGGTCTGATGGGGCTAGAAAGTTGTTACGTAATCGCGGAGTTTGAATTCTCATCGTGCAGTCTTACGCTCGAGGTTCTGCCACCTGGAGGATATAATACCTGCCCAAATTGATCCTATAATCTGAAATACGTGATATCTGATTTTTCTGCATTTTCTTTTATGAGTACTTATGTAATAAGGATCGTCTCTTTCATATCTCGGGGGAGCTTAATTAGGGTCAGTGACAAAAAACTGTGAGGTACTTTTTAGTGGCTGTGTGAAGTCATTTATATCGCTTTATTAGAAAAAAACCTAGTGTATTTAGTGGCTGAGCATTGTACATGTGTACGTACTCGGGGAAAAATACCCCCTACTCGGTGAAAAATAACAACATGCGCAAATAAAACAAAAAACTTTTTTCACTTCTGTTTGTTGCATCGGCGATCACCGAACACAAATTACGGTACCGCACTTCAGATCTGACAGTGATCGGCAAAGCTCCTCCTCAGTGTTCCCAAAAAAATCTCTTCAGCTTTTTCCGAAATCCCCCGAGGAAGCTCCGACTTGCGGCGCGCACCTTGCTTGTGAAGCTTCTGTACAAAGTTCATGGAATGTGCTGGAAATATGCGCCAAGCACAGACTTGGTGAGCCATACCAGGAGTTTTGAATTTGTCATTGTTAAAACTGAGGGGCTCCCAGCCTGCATTAGCTCAGAACCAGCTGAATATTCTCCCCTAGTTTATGAGAGGAATATCTCATATCACACTGCGGCTGCCTCCCTGCTCAAAAATCCACAGATAACTTGTAGAACTGAACACAATATGGGCCCCTCCTTAACAAAGGGGTTTTAACCGTTTTGGTCCGAACTCCGGTCTGTTCCGACTGTCGTGTGTCACCGATCGTTACTTGTTTTTATTTTCTAAAGCTGGTAGGAAGAAAGTGCAGGCAATAGTTAAATCAAACTAAATCACGAGCTATCTTCTGTTTCTCGTGGAAACCTGAATACTTTGTGTTTCACCACATTCCGTCGGAAGTTGCCGAGACTTGCGACAGCTAAAAGTTGCAGCCTGCAAATGGACGGGCTAGCTATCCTTACAGACCCTCCTCTTAGGATTGGGATTTTTTTTCCGAGGATAAAAGTGCTTTGTTCTTGATATTTAACTTGTCTGAATGCCAAAAATCTGTGTGGAAGATGATGCTGCAGTAACTCAGAATTAGTCGGTAATCCCGTGTGTATTTCCTTCTGGCTTCTGAGACGAACTTCCTATTACTAATTATGATGACAGCCAGTCTGTCCGCTGAGATTGAATGGAAAATTTGCAGTTATTGAAAGAGGGCTCTATCTCGTTTCTACCGGTTCGGTCCAATCTCGTCCGGAGCTGTTTCCAAGTCCAGCATATTATTATGCGGGCTGTGGGCAAATATTTTCGTTGACCAAAAGAAATTACAGAGTTCGGGCATGGCGCAGATTTGATTTATGTACCATCCGGAGTTGATATGCAGTGTGGTGTGTGCCGTACATTACACCACTTTTTTCTTTTGTTCTACAAGATATCAGTTCAAACCGGCACACTTGTGCACCATTTGATGCGATCAAATCGCAGTTGAATTTAAGAAATCTAGAGGGTTGAAGAAAACAAGTTAACCACCATTAGCATTGTGGGGAAGCTGCGGTTACGGAAAAACAAAGGAATCCCGAAATCAATCTCGATCCGTCGGATAGTAGAGCTACACATCACGTACATGACGCAGAGACACTGCCTACAGTGCCCATTGATACAGAGTACATGCTGATTAGTCTGTACATTTACTCTACACCTGTTTTTTTGGGTAACAAATGTGGGCTATTTAAAAAAAGTAAGTACGAGGTCATGCCGGGTGCAGCCACGGCCCTTTACCCCAAGTTCTATCCTCAACACGAATTTTCGATCGAGTCGAGTTGGAGCACGTGCAGTGACTATGTGGAACATCATTCACGACAGGGATTGTTACACTCAGGGTAATAGTTGGGAGTCTTAAAATAGTCAGAGAGAACGAGATTCATAGTTAGAAACAAACTGGCCAGCTGCCCAAATTATTCGGTATCTTTTTGCGTGTTTTTCGGAGTTCTACAAGGTATTCGGAATTTTTTGGTTACATTATTCATGTTTGGCGGTTTTTTTTTCTCCGGGATGCCAGAATAGACTTGGGGGACGATTCTAGAAACTACACAAGTGATTTTTCGCATTTTCTGGAGTGCCAATAGCACTGTGTATGCTCTCTATCTGCTCGTCTATGTGGTGGCTTCGCGCGCGATCACAAATTTGGCGGATGGGAAATTGATGACATCCAGATTGGGCCCAACTCATCAACAACTCGGTGCCAACTCATCTCGTCTCGCCCACTCGAGTTCATCAACTCGATAATCGAGTCGAGTCACCACTCAAGTTGGACTCAGCTCGACCATAACACTAATCACAATTCTGCGACAATTCCTGCACTGAATTCAATGATGAAAATTTCAGGTTAAAGAATAGTCGATGTAAGGACGGTACAGTAATTTAATTGGCACAAAACGAACATCGGGCACCACCGTTTTTATTTTTTGCGTCACCCACTCATTCCCCTTTAGGCTGCCCCAATATTTCTGGAATCAGGCATCAATTTTAGGATCAAACGAGTATTTTGGCCTGTGCAAATATGTTCCCGCTCCGCAGTCAAATGCATATGAAGATCTACGAGTGGCGCTGGAGCACGGCGGATTTCACCCGACGTGGACCAGGAGTTGAGACGCAATGAGCATCTGCCCGGGTTGCCATAGTCCGGAGTTCCTAAAACAAATTTCTACGAGGTGATCCAGCTCATCAGCCAGATAGGTTAAGTAGGAGCTCAAAATATCCAGCGCGTGTTACATTGGTGAACCCTGGCCATTATGATTATGAGCAAAAAAAAAAAGTAGGACTAGATCAGGGACGCAGTGCGAGTGCTTCTTCATGTTCCTACCTTGGGCTTTCACCCTGAGGTTCACCGGAAGATTAACAAAATGCATGTTCCAATATACTTAGATCGATCCGATATTGTTAGGTGTTTTAATGTCCGTGTGCCTGTGGACTTGTCAATGAGCAGGCATTGACAAATCGGCGGCGTATACGGTTCCACCGGCCGTGCAACGTTGAGTCCTTAAAATCCATGTAATAGTACCTAAAGTAGGACTTGATTAATGCATGATGGAGACAAGATCCAACCTTACATGGGCTACTTTGCGACCCGCCCTGTTTCAGCCCCGACTGAGGCCGAGGCAGAAAGCACTGCATATATAAATCTTCTTATATGATATTCAAAGCGCAATCGTCCACATCTGTCAACTAATATTCCCTCACCCTTGAAGCAACCTCCTCTCCGTCTTAGTTATGTGCCGTTGGCGCCAGTACGACTCCCAAGTTTTCACGCTTGCCCAGGAACGCTCTGACAGCCTCAATAAACAGTGTGCGAAACCTCTACTTGCGATGCGGACATGCGGAAAACCTTGTAAGTAATGTCATTCAGGTCATCTACTGCATTTGACGTACCAGTATCGATAGCCGACCGTCGAGGTACTCCTTCAACATAAATATTGGGCTTAGTAGCACCGAGATTATCCCTATTATTCAGGTTCAGTGTGGGAGTAGTCGCTGTAAATTCAGCGTGAACCATCCTCAAAATTGTGTGCCTCCTTCGTGCCTCAGGACTTGTGCCCAGTAGTAGGTCACCATTTCCCTTTCTATTTTTTCTTGAAAGAATCTGACGAATGCTCTGATCAGTCATACGTTCCCCGAGCAGTATAGTACATATTTCCATATTTTCACCCAGTTTCCTCGCTGATTCCCATTTTTTAGCTCCCCAAATCAATGGATACTGTTCGGCGTGCAGTCGTTCCGTGGCTGGAAGGCGTTAAGGAATTTCTGTATATTTCAATGCCACATAGAATATGTAGACATGAAGTTATACTCGGAGTCCACAAATAAATGTAATCGCCATTGGGCTGTCCATCAGCATAACAAAACGGGTATCGGCATCTTTTGTGGCACGGGATAGAATTTGTTGGATCGCCTGTACGCTCTTTTGGGATTCAGCTATTCAAGATCAGGCTGCGGGTCCAACTGTGTTACATGGACGGCCATGGTAGAACGGGATTGGTATAAATTAATAAAAGAGAATGCGGGAAGACGAAGGAGTCCATGTCCTTGGAACATTCCTACTCCATTTCTCAATATTCCAAAACTCCTTACACTCTCTCGGCCCTCCCCAATGCTTTCTTTCCACCTAGACACGCTGCGGGGATCCACACATCTTCGTGGCCCAAAAATGGCCTACTAGTTTGCTGCTCTGTTCTGACCCCAGCCACCGGTGGCGATCGACTGGCACAGCCACCCATTCTGAGGGTCAGAATGGAGCAGCAAACTAATAGGTCGACGGGCAAGTGTTGTTTCTCGTTCCCGGTCCGGCTGGTTTGACCCCAAAAATGACCGAAACCACCGTTTTGAGGGCCAGGGTTTTTTATCTATAGCTCAGGGAAGGGGTAGGGGATGGACAAAACCCAAATAGTCATGACAGGGTTCGTATGAACCAAATATCCCAACGTGGTCAGCCAGAATCCGGCCGATAATACTAGGTAGGTGTAAGCCAGGCTAAACGAGATATAATCCAAAAGCCTGTAGACAATGATGAGTCGTAGTTCAAAACTCTGTATTTTTTACTGGATTTTTGGACAGGATATTTCCCATATATCAGGAATATAGCTAGGGATGCGAACCACACTAAAACGATTCGCAACTCCGCCTTCTCCCCAAATGCTCCATTACAAGCTTTGTCCGCACCATTCCCGCCTCACGTAAATTCGCGGTCGTTGGGTTATCCACCTGCGGCAGAAGTGCCTCCAACTCCGCATGATTGCGATACATCCAGATTGCATGCAGAAGGCCTGTTCCCTCGATCGGAATATCTGCGTCATCTTTGCTGCCTTTGCGGAACACCGATGTTGGAAGTGACAGGAGCAGAAGCGCCGTGGACGCTACAAGGCCGACGGCGATCTGATATGTGTCAGCCACCAAGAGAAGAGGTTGGACGGAATAAATACCGCGATGATGCTTAACTGTTGGGAAAATGTCAGCATAGTTGCACAGGATTTCCTCTAGTTTTTCCCCTCCGCCTCGGGATGAGGGAACTCTGGAGGTCCTTGTTTTTCTTTTGTTTTACGGAATATTCCAACCACAACATCTTGAGGAGGCTCTACACTGCAGAAGTATACTCTTGGGCAAGTTGACAATGATGCGGAAGTTGGAAGAGCGTGGTTCGGCTGTTCTCTGCTTCAAGTTGAAAGTGAACTCAACCAATAATGAATTGAGACTCAAGGTGCGAAATTTGGCAGCCTGCGTCCAACGATATTAGTCCACTGTGTAATTGTTTCTGCAGGTTCGATAGATTGTGGCCATTCAACCAATGGCCAATATAAACTTCATCACATATTCGTTCCCTATTTAATGGGCAAGTAGCATGTGTCTTCGATTTCCAAGCCTCAAACTCAAACAAATTTCAACGTAAGTTATTTTCTACACCCAGAGTTCCCAATACTACGAAAAACCCTGGAATTGCACCACGCATGCGCACTTCGGTGGACGTTCAGTCTTGACACCACTCCGTTCGAGTCGGGCTCCAGGCATGATGATGCTGTCAGTTCAGTGTTTTGCATCATTGGTTACTGGAAAATGCGCGAAGCCCTGCCCATGGAATTGTGTACTGTATGTCACAATTAGCCAGGTGAAAGTGTCCTTGTGTCAGCGCCACTGTTCCATGCTCTTAATTCAATGTTGAGGTGCAAAAGCACGGAGCCTACGATCGGTATGGTTGTCCATGAACATGAGTATTTTCGGAGGCAGGGCTGGAACATTTTTGAGCAGAGTTCTGGTTTCTCCTGTTCGGTGCGTAAAGAAAAACCTGCCACAAATTTAATAGCCTAGACTAGACCCTCAGCCAAACCCAGCACACTGCCCGTAGGCACTTTCCACCCTTGTCTTGATCCCCAAACCGCTCATCTTCCCCATTGGAACTCATATTACGATGCATGAGCTTGCGGAATGTCGCCTGCGTGCATTGGAATCACTTGGGGTCTGCATCCTCGCGACCTCTCTCAAGCATCTCTTGAAGTTGAAGGACCCGAAAAGGAACGCTATCCCGAATAGGTCCGATCACGGGAATCATCGGACATCACGCCAACCGTCTAATCCCTCCCACGCTTCTTTTGCGCTCACCAGCACCCCGCGATTCATGCCAGGGTCAACACGACCAGCCACCGCATCTACGGCATTTCGATGCCCATCTTGTCATGCGCTCCTCTTTGGACATCTCGAGCCAGTGCCGTCTTAATCACTCGCATTGCCGCGTGGGCTTCGCTCAATGCGCCGTTGCGTGTACGGGCCTGGCCACCGCTAACCGCGCATGTGCGGCGCACTCATTGCCGCCGCGTCATCGACGCCATGGCCGACCTTGACGGCCACCTTAGAAGCCGCCGCTTGCGGCTCGTCTTCAGCACTGCTTACCGCGCTGCCTCCTGTGTGGTTTTCCTCGGCTAGATGCTGCTCACGGTGCATCGAAGCCATTCATTTCAACCATACAACGTCGTACTCGAGCTCGGCTCTCCCTTCGCCCTTATGGTCGGTATCTGCCGCCCCGACTCAAGCTTTCATTCCCTCTACAGCTTCGCTGGCGTTTTAGCACCCACCCACTATCGTCTTCGGGGCTGGTTAGCCGTCGCCGTGGACGTGGATTGAGCCAATATCTTTCGGATACATGCGCGTCTCTGTCTCTTGTGTTCCCGCTCTTCTTCCCATCCTTCCCTTCCCCATTATCCGCTCCGAATCTTTCGGACGTCGATCGTACACCAGCACTAAGCGCGCCCAGCACCACACCCAGAAGTTTCATCGCACTGCAACACGCTAGCCCACATGTCACACTGTGCTCCTCTCCTCCCAACTCAATGCCCTGCTCTTTGTCTACGATGTTACGTCTGCGGCGTGCTTTTGTCGTCACATCCCCATCACGCTCCGAATGTCCCTTTCCGCTGCAATCACGCGCGACTCGGAACAGCCCCACCGCCACACCTGTTCGGCGCGCCACGAAAACGCGTCTTGTCGCTGGTGTAGCTCGCGCTCCTTCCCTTCGTGGTTTTCTGGGTCGGCGTCGTCATTACCCTCGCTGGTCTTCGTACCGGAGTTTCGTCCATCATCCATTCTGCGCCGCTCAACCTCGCTCACTCTCCATCGCGCGCAACACTGTCGACGAAGCTCTCATTCACAGTCGTAGGCATAAAACGCAGATAGGAACATTAGGTACGCTGCGGTTTTCACGATGCGCCTTCCCTGACATTCCTGGACCTTTAGTCTGCTCACGATCACTTGAATTAACGGCGGCCCCTGTTGCGCAGCCATATCGCCATGGCGACGCATGGCCAGTCCCTGATACGCTCTTAAGAATCCATACGCCTGGCGCTCTTTCATACGGTACGGTACATCCGTCCAGTTATTTTTTTGTTTTGAAGTACAACGCAGTCATCGAGGATGATCTTGATTCTTCCTCGCGACAGTGATACGGTCACCGTTCCTGTCGTCTACTTCGCAATCGTACAGCATCATGGGATGCAGAATCGAACGGACGATGAGCAGTGTGAAGCTTCTCGACGTAAGTTTCTGTCTGTCTAGTTCATACATCCTCGTAACTCATACAAAAGTTCTCCTCCATACATCCTCCCCAAACCACTCTAATCCGATCCAATCCGAAGCGCCAGATCGGAATACTTACAAAGCGCCAAGTCGGCCGAGACCGTTTCTCTTTCTCTTCTCTTGTCCGCGCGCGCGAAGTTGATCGGTGCGTACGGTCATTCTTTTGTCACAATCTGAATTCCGTGGACCCGTCCGTTTGACTTAGGCCTGAGCCATCATCTCATGTTTTAGCAAGTTTCTTTGTTCTCCGTTCTCCCTGTTTTTATATCCGTTCTTTCGCTAATTTAATTCCTGGTATGGGTTTCGGGACGACTTTCGCTTCCCGCCGTATGGCTGGAGTTACATACGGGCTTCGTCTTCGCACAGAACTTCTCGACGTTCTGTAATGACGAGCTAAACGAGTTAGGTGCCCAAATGATGCCGAAATCTTGAAGCTGGCTATAGACAGGGATTCCGACCGCCAGCCTGTTGAGGGTCGGGAAAGGCAACGGATTCTCAGCTGACTCTGGGCTGACACTCGCTCTGATAATATAATATGTGCTTGTGACTTTCTGAGAGCTTCTCCAGGTACCATCTTCTTCGCTTCTTGAGCGTCTCCAATGGAATCGCTGTTATTCCCAGCATTAATCCTCGCTTGTCGTCCGCCCTTGCTCAGGAACAATCTCCGTGTCTATTGCTGAACTACCCAGGAATAAATCATTCGACTTCATTGTCGTTGAAGGTGGTGGCATTTTCTCATCGCCGTCCGACTACAGACCTCTACTTTTCAGGAGGGAATGCCGGGAACGTTGTCGACAGACTGACAAATGCGCCACTTCCGAAACTTACATGATTGTGTTACTTCGACACCCCGTTCATCAAATTCACCCAAACTATAATTCAGCAGAAGCAATAAGTCTTTCAATCCAACGCCTCGAAGGTCCAAATTTGCTAAGGGCGTCCGGTCAATGTTTTCGTAGATGACCTGGGGAACCATGAGTTGGGCTCATTGGCTTTTTGCTTGTTGACATCCAAACTTACCGAGGAGGGGACACTCCCATTCTCCGCCGGCCACGCGGTATGCGCAAGCCCAGCCACCGAGTCGGTCAAACTGAATTCAATCAGCGCAATTACTTGGGATCCCCGTCAAAGACGTGCGTCCCAGTGGTGGAGCTGAGGCAATTCACATCGAAAGTGATCGGGCTGGTTGTGCTCCCAATGGCTTGCATGAAGAGCGGGCTTGGGTTCGAAGTGTCGAAGGAAATGAATTTAATATCTCCGGAAGACCACACTAAAAGTGCCGGGAACGATTGACAGAAAAACCTACTGTTGAACCAATGTTAATGATGATCAACTTAACGAACATCGAACAAACCGCTTGGTTTGCAGTCGCGGGGGTGTTTCGCGTGAAACTGATGATGACGCTGCCAGCCAGGTCGAGGATGTGGCCTTGGAAGTCGATGAGCATAACACTACTGGAGACGCACGACATTGTGCGAAGGAGGTGCTGGTTCAACTTTCGCTGGATCTTAAAGCGTTGTCAGTCCGCCTTTGTATGTGCAGAGTACGTGCTTCATATCTTGAGCAGATGTCCTGATTCCGTGTGTACACGTTTGGCGCTTCCTATTTCAATTCTATTTTGAGTATGTATGTATATTTAGAGGTGTGGAGAGGTCGGAAAGGACGTTCCGCGTGCCACGGGGGGTTCTAGTCAAGTTCGGTACAACATGCAAGGCACGAGCATCCAGTTATAGCGAGTTCGGTACCTGCCCCACGAGATCATCGGAAGCTAAGGTAGCGAAGGGTATAAAAATCCTGCGAGAGACAGGTGAGGGGCGAAGAAAAATAGGGAGGCACGCATCAACGGTTAATCGTTGGTCTGATTTACGCAGTGGGTGGGGTTAGGTCAAAGAGTTGAAGCCGGATTGGTCTTTCCAAAGGCATCAGTGTGCCGTGGACATGTCGGCCCTGGTATTAGTGGAATATATATATATATATATATCACAGATCTAATTGAAGAATCCACCTTCCGACTTGCAAGGAAAGTTTGCAAGCTCGAATTTGTCCTCGAGTATACTTCGCGGCGACTCAGCGGCCGTAGAATGCGTCCACAAAGTGGCATGACAGGTTTGGCACTTTGGCCCTGAGTCATTCTTGATTCTGAAGTTTATTCCCATTAGGTGAATTGCTTCGCAGTTGTCATTCAATTTTGTATGCGTTGTTTTCTATCAAACTCCTCGATTCGCCACTTTAGTATCCAACCTCGGACATAGGGCTTCGGCTACCAGGGCCGGACCACCGTGCGTTCGACTGCACGCTTCTTCCCAACTTCTATGCATATCTACATATGATGTCTGCGGTCCGGAAGCGACCTGCTCGGCGCAGTTACATCTAAATCTCGACTGAAGCATTCATTGGATGGGTGAACGGTAGCCAGCTGCCCAGCTTCTACGCCCGTATAAAAGGCCGAGTGAATCAATTCTGACCGCCAGCAAAAGTTGAACGAACTTTTCCAACGCACAATGTCTGTTCCCTGCACCATCCCGACGACTGGCAGCTTCTTTCTCATGGATTTTCAAGCCCAGTGCCTTACCGTCGATATCAGCGTTTCCAAGCCCTTCGCTCCTATCATTAGCGATGTGTGCCAAGCAGGCTCCCCGCCGAGCCCTGGCAAACGGTTTGTTCGACTTGGATATCTAGCGATTCACACATGGTTGACATCGTTATGCAGTGGTCGCTTGCGCCGGTCAACCACGGCAGTGTCCTGGTCTCAGGCCTGAGCCAGCCTGGTGGTCAGCTTGTCCTGGTCAACGACTCGGGCGGACAGGCCTTTACAGCTGGCAATACCGGCTTCGGATTCAATATTACTTGCGTCCCGGTCGATGCCAATTCCGTGACGTATGTCTTGCCTCATTTTGTATTGTGTATTGCTGTTGATTAAATTCAGTCTGGTGGACAACCTCGTTGGGACTGAGATTACGCTCACCTCAACGCAAGGGAGTGGCCAATTCAATCACGCCCCGGTAAGATCGGAGAACCAGAAAGAGCCCAACTCATTATGTTTCCTAGATTATTTTTGAACCGCTCACTGGAAGCCCTGAGCAAATTTGGACTATTGTGGCTTTGGATTGAAGGAAATCCAGACATATACTATATACGATAACCCGTTGTCGCAGATAGTCTATCCCAGGAACCCCAGCGTTCCTAGAAAACAGTCAGCTTTTCGAGAACAAATACTCGCTGCGATTGACTACTTTGGAAGAAGAGGTACTCACAAATTTCCTGGAGAGGCATATGGCGCGTACCAACAGGAACCCATGTTTCACTTTCTCCGATCACGAATGAGAGCGAGAGCTTGGAGAGTGAGGTCGGGCTGGCGCGAGATGTAACCGAACAATCACGAGAGTCTGAACGACAATTACTGTATCTGGAAAAGACGTGCGCCGCTGAAGTGCGGATGATGCTTTCCAGAGCAACTTTCCCTGCCGTGGGCCAGCGATTGCTTGATTAGATCCCACGCGGGTAGGTCTCGAACTTCTTCCTTTGATTATTTCAACGGGCAATCGGTCACAGCGTGAACATCCACTAGGATGGCGAATGGGTAGCGGGAAATGAGAGCAAAGAACGAAACGCACTGTAAACACGATACTGTATTTTTCCATTCAAATCGACATAGGGGGTTACCTCTTTTACCATTTCGACATATGGATTACCTCCTAGCCCCAAAAATAAAGGGACCCCCCCCCCCCCCCCCCCCCCCCATCCGAAGAATAAAATACATAGGGACTGACCTGCAGCTGAGTAGTCCAGAGGGTTTCACTACGTTTTTGAGATGACATATCCCTCGCATTGTATTTCTGTGTGGAGTCGTCACTAAGCAGTCTACAAAAGCCAATGTTCGGGGGTAGCGGTAAAGTAGGCGGGATGAGGAGGGTTGGAGGCGCGTAGGTAGAGAAAGAGTAGGCGGGAATCGGTTTTGATGCCGGCAAAGGCCGAAGCAACTAGGGGCGTTAGGTTGGATGGCGGGTAGTTCACGGTAGGCGTCGGGACAGTCGGGCGCGTCGCATGGGGTAGGGCGGGTTGAATCGGCACGTAGGTGGGCCGTAGGTGCATTAGAAAGCATATTGGCAGGCTAGGTAGGCGGAAGTGGGTCGTTAGCGCCGGACTAGGTCGGGATGGCGGGACGAGTCGGGAGGTAGGTGGCGTGTAGGTCGGCCAGACGCCGGGGATATAGCCGGCGACGGCTAAAGAGTTAGGAGGTAGGTGCTGCGTAGGGGCGATCTCAAGGGCATATAGGTCATTGAACACGTCAGGCATATATCGGGGTTGCTGCCTACGTAGGTGTGAATCACTTGTGACAGCGTGACAGATTCATAATAGGACCTCAAAATGACCGCATTCAACGTCGCTCCATTGTATAGAAAACGCGAGGTGAAGCAACCTTTTCCCAGCGCAATATCACTTCTTAGAACAGCGTAATTGTGATTTTTCAAACTCACTCAAAGATTTCACTGCGAGTCTGCGGGGAACCCTATAATTGTGCGTTTGGGGTGGGAATTGGATCGGAGGTGTATTCAATGTGGAGAATCGACCTAATTGATCGTTGAACTGATCAGGCGTCCGGAGCGCAGTCCATTTTCGACCCCAATGTGCAAGTGTTTTAGGCCATTTTCCAGCGTAGGTTCAGAAACTGCTATTTTTGGGAGGTATTTTGCGAAATCGGGACTGGGTATGAGGATGAGATATTTTGGGAGGGTGTAGAGCGTCCAAAACCTGTTCGAGAATGTGGTGGTAAGAGCACCTGTTAACGATCAAAAAACTCAAAATGGTTGTTTTGTTTTTCTGTTACAAATTTATTTTGTAGTTCCCTGATTCAGGTATCAATAGTTTTTTTGTAAGATTGGCCTGGATTACATTTTTCTACAACAGGCTTGGGCCCATGAAAACAAATGTCTTTTTTAAATTGTTTACGTGAAAGTTGCAACATATTGGTGCAGGGGAAAAACATACGACTGAGGTTTTCCAAGAGAGAAAAAAAAAAACATATGGTGGATTTACCGAAATGGAGCATTCTTGGAGAGCCACTTCACTTATTTGACGAGGTTTTCAACTACCTGTGGATGTGGGTATCGTTTGGGAGGTGGGCCGAATCCAAATGGGGCTAGATCTGATGGGAGTTCTAGCAATCGACTCAGCACTCGTCGCCTGTCAGTGTCACTATGCGATTGACTAACACTGTGAGAAACGTCTTGTTATTTGACACAACGTTTCTTACACAGCCCTAGAAATGGAAACGTGGGGACGCCAAGCGGCAGTCATAAGAATAGATTAATGGATAGAACGAGAATACATTTTGCGGCTTGGCACCCGTGGGTTTGCCGTGGCGAACCCTTTCCTCACAGGATGCCCGGAGAAAACCGAAGTGCGGGGTCCCAATGGACAGAAAATTCTTGAGGAGCCGGGAAACAGTATGAGATATACACCCCAGAGGCTGGGTCTTGCCCAAAGTGAGTGAAGCGCAAGCTGGCTTAGAGACTCGAGAGAATACATCAACTTGAAGTTGAAGACTGAATCCCGGTGACTTCGGCTCCACACAGTCCCTCTAAGAGTCAAGTCGGGGTCTAGACGGCAAACTCAGGCAAGCTCAGAATTCAAGTACCACCGGAGAACCCAACACGCATCTGATCAAGATGATTAACAGTACATAATAGTGAGCACAATTGACCATTGCAATCAGGAAGCTCACTCAACAATGCATACCACGGCGCCACCGAGTTCGGCGCCTGTCAAACCTGTAGAATTACCCGAACAAAGGTAGCGGTTGAATCCTGGCAGGATTGAGGATTGAGGTAAGGAATAAAACAATAATGACATTGACCTTAGCGGACTAGTAACCACATCTGACAATCTTTCTGTGAAATTCAACCAACTGTAAGAACAATGCACCCTACTTCATTTCTGAAAAATGTTTGATGTAAGCGTAAAAAAATTGAGCCGAATTCAATACAGGAAACATGACGAGGAAATACAGTGGCCCCGACGCTGTGGGACGGACGCTCAAATTGGAATACTGGATGGTCCTGTCGGGTTGAAACCTGGTTTGATCAATGATACTTCAATAACCCGTGGCATCGCGGGAAATGGGTAATAAGGTCAGGAAGCAAGAGGCAATGTTGAGCTCAGAGGGCACTTCCTTGGAAGCAGATTTCGTACCAGTCTTAATTTGAAACCAAAACAACTTCTGGTAGGGCTGTGGACACTCCGCCCCAATTCCAGGGACTACGTGAACCTTGAACAACGCGAGTCATTCTCGGAAATCTGGAAGAAAGTCCGAGTAAAAATAAAAATGTATTTATCTGCACAGAATACCAATCCATATCTAGAAGATCTAGACAAGCAATTCCAGACTGTAGTCACAGGCACAGAACGTCGCATTAATGCCAAAGAACCACGGGAGGTCAAGAAGCGGTACCTGATTCCCCAACGTCCCCCCACGCTAGTCGTTCTTAATTCTGAACATCGCTATCCCCAAAAAGGCATTACACGACCACCCAACGGTCTCAGTTGCCATGGCCTCATTTTGTACTCCCACGAGTCGCTATTTAATGCAGCTCTGTTGCAAGTTTCTGCAAGTACCAAATGCGCCCCAGAACTGCGATCTGGCTGCTTGGCCTCGTTCTGTCCGCGACGGCGCAGCGCTTCGTGCGCTTCATTGCGACGGATGGGAAAGAGTACACCGGCGACGCGATCCTTCCACCCGGTACTACCGATGCGGCGTACACTAAACAGGCGAAGGTTATCACCGGCGACATCCTAGGTGCTTTCCAAATCACCAATCAAGTGAAGGTGGACTCCAACTCCCGGTTGACTAGAGCCGTTCTAATTGTGTGGTATACAGAAAGTTAAGACCCTTCTTGCGCCTTTAGCTCCAGAAAAGACCCGCACGGTAAAATCTGTGTGTCATTGACTTGGCACAAGTCTTACGGGAGAGACTAGGTTCGATGTGTTGGATTCAATTACGCTTCCCATGCGAACGAGATATGTCGAGTTTCTGTTGCCTGTGACCTTTGATCTATTAACCCTTTTTAAACGCTAATATTACAATTCCGTCATTTCCGGTCTGTTTACACCCTTTCCCTTGTCCCTCTATTTCTCAATCGAGCCTAGATTTTGTTTTACAAACCCTGGACATCGCTCAACACGCCGACTGGCCCAATCCCTGTGACGGCAGGATACCAAAACCAGACCAACTTCACATCCACCATGGATTATGAGACAGAGCTGGTAGTCGTCGTTAAGAAGAAAGCCTTCAACATCTCGGAGGAAGTAGCGCTGGATCATATCCTGGGATATGCTGGTATGTAATACTCTATCCCGCCACATTATTAAGCGGGATGACAGCGGGCCATGATGTGAGTCATCGCGGGTGGCAGATTGACCGCGGTGGTCAGCCGCAGCCGCAGTTCTCGATGGGAAAGGGCGCAGACGGCTGGGTAATTCCCTGTGGCAGAGAGTAGAAAGCCGGCTGATGATTTCCAGGCACCATGGGGTCCCGCGATAGTGTCGACAAATATCATCAAACATCCGCAAAACCTTCATCTGTGGACAAAAGTCAACGGGGTTTTGAAGCAAAATGATACGACCGCGAGCATGATTTTTGGTGTTGCGCAACTCGTATCGTTCTTCAGCATGGGGATTACTCTCCTCCCGTGCGTTCCTCGCCCGAAATGTGCTATGCTTGCTTCTGATTGGATTGAAGTGGCGATATCATCTTCACTGGGACCCCGAGCGGAGTGAATTTGGGCAAGACTGACCCTCAATGGCTGACGAACGGGGATGTGGTCGAGGTACTCCCTTGACAAACACTTTTATGGGTTCTGACTCGTCCTTCGTTGCAGGTTGGGACCGAAAATATCGGTAAGTCTTTGTTGTTGAACAGTCAATTAATTTGACTCTACATTAAGGCACCTGCACGAACACCATCACATATGTTTGAGGAGACAAATTTCTATACGACAGATGGGCTAGTTATCATTGTTTCGATTCAGCTCGGTTTGACATGAATGAAATTTGCTGTTTGCAAACCCGAATAACAACAAATCCATCTTGTCGATGAGTTAGAAATCAAACCCATCCCTTGACAGGCAGTTATGACGGTGACATATCTAGAGCCTGAAAAAATGCTTCAGAGTGTCGGAGACAAGTAAAGACATCAGATCATTCTCTCAGTCAGCGGGCTTAACGCGTTGGTCCGCAGGCTCACTTAACGCGCACGATCGAAATGAGGCGCTGAAAGCCGAAGACTGGAATCGTCAACAAAATCCAATTGGGTCGGGTCGGTTAAACGCCACTGTGCCAAGAGAGGGAAGTGCTTGCGTAAGGTAACTAACTCGTGCTTCGAACCCATTGGGATAGTTTAATTGAAACACCAGAAAGGTAACAGCGAAACTATTAATAAATCTGATTCCACGACTGAGCTGAAATATGAACACAAATAACCTCAGCGACAAAAAGCGTTCAATTGCTACAAGCAGAAAGGAAGAAAATCGGGAAGGAGATTGGCCTTCATACGGTAGTGCCGCTGCGGAACCCCTGTTGGACTTCAGTCCTTTCCTATTAACTGAAGTGCAATAGCAAACATACAATCGTGTTGGTTTTGCTCACAAGATCATCCAGCTCTCTGTCCTCAAATACCTCCTTACGAATTGAAACAACCGGGGCCGGACCAGGATGAGTGTCCGGCCCTCCATTTCCAGCATTTCGGATGAAACTGGAGCCCGACATGATGGTCCCAGAAGAGGAGTATCCTCTTCCACCTACGATTTGGAACCTTGAATTCAGGACGGCAAACATAGAGTTTGCATAGAGCTTGGGCAGGATGATCCCTGCAGCGATAAAGTAGTGTTTACCGGGGAAGCCGAGCAAGAGAACGAAATCTATGATGGCTACCAAGGCTAGCGAGAAGTGATAAGTCATTATCTTGGCCGAGGAAAGGGCACGCTACCGGTCACAGATCCGGTCTCGATGGTTAATCGAATCAGCTTGACAATTAAAGCATGGGTGTGCCGAAATCGACTGTCATGCTTCCACAGTTTGAACCTACGTCAGGCGCAAATGAAAGGACAGTAAGTCGAGCCTCACATAGTATGCCAAACAAATAGTGATTATGATGTCGTTCAAAGCAGAAGTGCCAAGCCACACCTTGGAACAGCATCAGCAAAACAACAGCACTTGTTCTGTTACGTACCCCAGACGCTATCTTTCTGGGAGTTGCCAGAACGGATAGATTGCTTCCGGCTGTAGATGTTCCAGCTAACCCTTCGGAACAACCAAGTTTTCCTACCTTTGAATGCAAAGCTCCCAGTGACAAAAGAAGCGATGGTACTCAAGAGTGCAATCTACTAGCAACATTAACTAAGACCAGACAATGAATTAAGGGTTCCACGTACCACTACACAGAAGACGGGAAGCCATGGGGACTTCGACAACACGTAGAGGCGGTAGGCATAAAAGGATTGACCAATGAAGGAAACTGTGGAACGGCGCGAGGGATCGGAATGAATGTACAAGCGTGATTGCATATCGTACCGCATCCACTCATGACAGGAACAGTCAACCACTCCAAACGCAAATCTCGCAAGGCGGCAGGGTCACCGAAGCCATATCCGAAAGTTGAGAATGCAGCATAGGTGATCAACATTGTCTGGACAAACTCAATGGTGTAGACGGTATAGACGAGCCATTTGTTGACCAGTCGGTCATGTGGGAAGGCTCGATAGTACAAGTCTGATCAGCGTGTCAATAGAGAAAATTAATCCGGAAATGTCGTACATAGCTGAACAGTCAAAGAACCAAACAGGCCCCAATTCAACAGATATCCGACAATCTACAGAACTTTGGTATGGAGACAGAAAAAGGAGTCTGATAAAACGTACCTCTGGTCCTGACCTATGTATGACAAGTCACGATAAAATGTCGCACCTCAGCAAAAAGATATTGACAATACTGTAATGGTAGAACCGTCTTGTAGGGTTGTAACCAGGAACATGGCGTTCAGAGGTCGTCGGAGGGACAGAGGACTTGGTGCAAAAGACATTTAATATATGCCTCGAAAGAATCCCACGAAAAGTAATAATATAACAATCGTGATGCCTGATCTCGGTGTATGCATTTAGTGTGGTTTGGTTCTGATAGCGGCAATACCTCGAAGGCTGTCGTGGTGTCTGTGGACACTACAATTGCAGCGTTACCTATCATGACAGTGGGAAATGCCAGGGATGACCGGGTAAATCCAATACATTCCGGAGAAGACACTCCCGTGAGTTTGCCGCGGGGGAACTCATATGAGGGATGCCAAGAGTGAACGGAGGAAACGCGAGAATAATATGTTCTATCCAAACTGCAACTCACCTGTAGCATATATAAGAAAAAATTTTAATGTACCAGTATGCATGATAAATTGTGTTCTGACCTGACCCAGTTCAGAGTCGCGAATTGAGGAGGAACCAACGTGAAGTTAAAGACTGAATCCTAGCATTGTGAATGGTTAAGCACAGCCGGGCATTCGGTTCCGAACAGTACATTTGAATGTCAAGATCGCGGTAGGTATGATAAAATTAAGAACGGTTATGATCAGATACCAAAAAAAGAGCCCAACAAGTCTAACCAAGATGATTATCAGTGCAACCACCTGACAGTCCCACATATACCAGCTAGTTAGGCCTTGCATATGGTCATACGCAAGGCCTAATTAGTTCCAATTCTGCTGTTTCACGCCCTATGGGAGGACCGCTGATTATAGGCGTGAAGGCCTGTTTTTTTTTCTCACAGAATGTCAGAATCGCCGTCATGAGAATCGCTTGTAATCGTGTAGAAGCTCTGGAGGCGTTTCTGCGACGATTCTAAGGCGATTACGATTCTTTGGAATTAAATTTGTCCAGAATCGACATCAGAATCGACATTAGAATCGCCTCAGAATCGCCACAGAATCAATACTCTGACTGCCCCATATTAAATCTTGGTTCCAATTTAATTATCAACGCGTATTCGGCTTCCTGGCATGCTGAGTTTTTTTTTGTCTCGGACTTCAGTTACTGATAACCCAAGGATCGTCTCGAAACCTTGTCATGCTGGAACGGACCAAAAACCAAACACCGCTCACATAAACCTCTTCCTTGACGCACTGAACTCTCTCACGTTTTTATCACCGAGAATCGCCCTGAGAATTGTTGATAAGAATCGCCTCTCTGACCGCCCCTATTATGAAACCGTCGTCTGCGAAAAGGTTGGGCGAAGAGTGAGATAGATAATCAGGATGATAGATATTGGAAGAGAGTGTCCTGCCTCAATGACGCTGAAGCAGATGCAGATACGCCACAGGGCTGTGCACATTCGGAACTCTACCCCTGAACACCTACTAGTTTGCCGCCTCGTTTGGAGGGTCAAAACGGATGAACATAGCCACCGTGGACATAGCCACCGTTTTGACCCTCTAGACCTGGCGGCAAACTAGTAGAGCGCGTCTCCCTATCGTGGTGGTTGTGAGTCACGGCAGTAACGCGTGCCACGCACCGCATTTGCTCCCCCACCGCCACCGATTTTGTCTTTGGGTGGATTTAAGCTCTCTTGTGCTCAATCTGGTTACACTTCGAACTTCAAATCACGTCTTGGTTAAATCCCCTTCCTTGTTTCTAGATTTCATCTCAGTTCTGTAATGAATTCCACAATCCCCGGAGCTTTCGACACGTAACTTCTTAACGCTATGCCTGTCGTAGCCTGTCGTCCAGCCTTCCAAGCCACAGCCTCTCTACCGTCTGCCCCGATTTCGATTTTTCGGACATGATTCTTTCCTAATTCGGGCCAAATCGTTTTCTTCATCTGCGGGGCTCCTTTCATTCTATAGCGGGTCTGCTCTTTCTTATCGGAGATATACTGAAAAGAAAGCTCGAAGTTTTCTGTGAATCCTTGTTGCCTTCGTCTCACATGTACATGTGCCCAATGTTTCTACATTGTTTCTACGAGGCCGACATCTGTGCATCCTGCGGCCAAGTCTAGGACCTGCGCTAATGTCTCTCCGGTTCTGAATGTATCGTGCATCTCCACATCATTATCTCCCGTCTATTTAATGACCCGGCGTCCGGTGTCAAAACTCTCCATGCCTCCCGTCCGAGTACATAGGGGAAATCGCTGAGGAATACGGGAATGCGGAGAGGATTGCGATTTGCTGATTTGAACTCGAAAGGATTTTTTTTTGCGGTGGATATTCCTTGAAATTATGACAGAGTTGGTTGTCCAGGTGAAATACTGACCACGCTTTGAATGGCTTCTTTTGTTTTTATTCGCTCACATTTCTTAAGGATATTTTCGGTGAATCCAGGCGTCCTATTATTTTTGACGCTCCGTGCTTCTGATCACCGGCGCCGAGTTGTGCTTTCATTCCAGAATAGGAATTCCTCCTCTCAATCAGCACCGGGAGCCTGCCGGACGTGTCGCTGCGCACCGGTGCTGTGCGCACCAGCCATCACGGCGTGTTGTGTCTCCACACCTTTCCACCTCCTCCCATGCCGCCATTGACTCGCCAGCAGACGTCCGGAAGTGTACGCAGCTGGTGGTCTAACAGAAATCCTAACCTTCGTGGCCCAACCATCAACCTCCATGCGGCGGCGAAGCCGCTCATGAGGCTCCTATATAATCGACAAGCATTGGAGTTCATCAGTACTATTGACAGTATACCACTGTCTGCAAAGGATGCGGAGATCTACGGAAGCTACCTATCGTATGTTCATCCATCGAGACAGCGGACACCCAGAGTTGATTCAGTATCCAGGTGTGAATATGTCTCGGTTTCCACGAAGCGCACCATTCTGGAGGATCTTTCTAGGAGAGCGCAGTCTGAGTCTGAAGCATTGAAGGTGCACGCACATGTGTTCGATGACATCCTCCAACTACTTGAACTGCCTGTAACCATGGACACGAGGATTCCTACGGCCGTATGGATGATCGTCCGGACGTTGGCTAAATGTGAGGCTACCGCTGAGGCGACCTGCAGTTCACTTGTGGCTGCCTTGTGGTGAGATTTTACCTGTATTGCTCAGCTCCATGGCTCTCATCTTTGCTAATAGCAACAGTGATATGCCCCAGCTTAAGCTCATTGATGGAGCATTATCGGTACTATCTGAGGCTGCCCATATCAAATTTCCACCAGCTACATCTGGAGCATCCCTTGGGGCGAAGCTGCTGGACCGCCTTTCAGATATGCTCAAACCTTTATCCACCATTGAACGGTCTCTGTGGATACTTCGGATAGTATCAAACCTGGCGCGCGACGAGTCCACTACAGTAGCCATCGTGGACACAAACATACTACACTCCGTGGAGAAAATTCTGAGATGTTGTCCCATTTATCTATACGAGCACATTTTCCCGATGCTGGAGCACTTGGCATCCCGCGAATCCACTGCGATGGCTGTCGTCCGCGTGCTACCTCTCGACTTGCTCGGGACTCTTTGGCAGTACGTCTCCATTGACTTACACACTTCCTCTGAAGTTTACATAGTCATTCACTACAAGCGTCGACGATACCGCACCGGTTCACGTGCTTGCGAGATTGTGGGAGCATCTGGTGATCGCGAAATTACTGGATTCCCCGCGTAAAGCCATTGCCGAGGCAGCCTGTGGTTCACTTGTGGCGCTTGTGTGGTGAGACAGCAGTAGTCTTTCGCTGCTACACCTCTTATCTTTACTATTAGTGACAGTAATGTGCCCCAGGTCGTTGATGGGGCATTATGGGTACTATCTCGTGCTCCCTATCTCACATTCCCGCCGGTCACATCCGGAGTATCCGTGGAGGCAAAACAGCTGGACCACATTGTGGACATGTTCGAAGCTCCGAACACCGCCACTGAATGGCGCTATCCGGTAATATTTGAAATATTGTCCCACCTGTCATTCCACGAGTCCGGTGCAGCCGCCATCGTGGAGGCGAAAATACTCAACTCCGTGGAGAAACTCCTGAGATCTCGCCCCACCGACCTATACAAGCACATTTTCCCGATGCTGAAGAGCTTGGTGTCTCACAAGTCCACTGTGATGGCCGTCCTCCCCATACTCCCCCTTGACCTGCTTGGGGCTAGCTTGCGGTATGTCTCCGCCGACTTACACATTTGCTCAGAGATTTAAAAACTTATCCAGTGAAAGTGTCGACGCTACCACGCTGATCGACCCGCTTGCAAGCCGGTTAGAAGGTCTGGTAACCA
The DNA here is from genome assembly GCA_029282285.1 of Mycena rebaudengoi. NCBI lineage: Eukaryota > Fungi > Basidiomycota > Agaricomycetes > Agaricales > Mycenaceae > Mycena > Mycena rebaudengoi. Next base: position 992,415 of record JARJCX010000035.1, read on the forward strand.
CGAATATCACCACGAAATTACTGAGTGCCCCGCTTAATGCCACTGCTGAGGCAACTTGTGTTTCACTTGTGGCTCTATTTTGGTGAGATATCACCAGTGTGTTCGCTGTCAGGCCTCTCATTTGTGCCATTTGTGCCATTAGTGACAGTGATGTGCCCCAGGTCGTTGATGGGGCATTATGGTTACTATCTCGCGTTCCCGAGCTCAAATTTCCGCTGGTCACAGCAGGAGTACCTGTCGAGGCAAAGCTGCTGGACCACATTGTGAACATGCTCGAAGCTCTGAAGAACACTGCAAAATGGCGCTATCCGGCAATATTTCAGATATTATCGAACCTGGCGCGCCACGAGGCCAATGCAGTAGCCATCGTGGAGGCAAACATACTGAACTATGTCGAGAAACTTCTGATATCTCACCCCACTGACCAATACGAGCACATCTTCCGGATGCTAGAGAACTTGGCGTCCCACGAGTCTACTGCGACCACCGTGCTCAACATGCGCCTATACAACTTGCTCACGACTCTCTGGCAGTACGCCTCCCATCCTTTCTCCATAATTCTAGAGTTTCTCAATGTTATCCAGTGAATACCGCTATAATCATCCGCTCAGTCCCACTCTTCCTGTAATTGACCTGCTTGCCTGCATGGCGAGATGGCAGGAAGGCGCTGCGGGCATGGTGACCGCACAATTACTGAATAACATCCGCTATGGGGTGAAGTCACTCAATGCCAGTCCGATACGGGTATCTACGTTCAAGTTAATGCGAGCACTTGTTGGACACGAGTCAACGGTGCGGGCCATGGTAGCAATAGTGCCGCGAAAGCGTATTGTCGGCATTGTCACACTGTTAAGGTATGGTTTACATCATCTTTCCTGCTTATCCGAAAAATTGACGCTTCTGGCCCAGCAACAGGGACTACCTTGTTCGCAAGTGTGCAGTCGAGACATTGCAAACGTTAGATGCCACGTTGGAAAGAATCGATGATAATTCCCGCAATCAATAGGTCTGACCATGCGTCCTCGAGCACAACATCTTGTATTTTTGCTTTTTCAGAACCATTCTACCGCCTGAGTCATTAATTAACCTCTTCATCATTGAACAATTGGAGGGATGTGAAATCTCTTTCTGAAAGAGATTTTACGTCAATACAGCCAGAAAAAGAGTCAGACACACCACCAAATGCAAGATTTCTGAATAGGGCTCCAAGCCGTGACACCCGTACTACGGTTCGGGTCCTTACGGCCGTTTATCGCCCAACCCGACCCGTACCCGTCCCGTAGAGCAATTTTCATGGAGGCCTTACGGACAGGTGCAGCTGTAGTACGGGTCACGGCCGTGGCTGCGGGTCTTGCTCATGTAATCTGGAAATACTGAACTCACCAGTGTCACTCACTCACTCGCAGCTTGCCTCTGTCCATATTTCAATGAAATATTCAATTTAATTATTGGTCAAGCACTTCTGCTCACAAAAACAGTCTGTTTGACTAAGTAGGGGCTAGAAACGTCGCAGAAACAATAATAAAACCATGCATCAAGCCGAGATTAGCGAGGAATGGCTCTCACGTCGTTCAGTTGGGGGCATGGGAGAGGTTCGAAGACCTGATTCGTGGAGGTTGCCATGGAAACTTGGTCAACCCGTACAACCCGTAAACGGACGGGTACGGGATATCCGTCTACGGGCTCACCCGTACCGTAGCCGACCCATAGGAGATCAATCGAAATCTCTCTACGGATGGTACCGTAGCCGTAAAAAAGGCCCGTAGACCCGTGAGCTATGGCAACGGCTTAGAGCCCTAAGATTTCAGGAACCCTGTAAATGTAACCTAATTTTGTAATTTCAGAAACAACATAAAGTACACCCTAAAATGTAACTTAAATAACTTTTTTCAGGATGTCTGAAATTGAAGCAGAATAAACTAGACTAAGTTACAATTTCAGGAGGTCTGAATCTTTGAATTTAAGTAACAATTTCTAAATGACTGAATTTGCACCTTAAATTCTAAATTTCAGTTGCAGATTCAGCACAGGCAAAATTCATAATTTAAGAGTGATTGAAAACAATAATTTCAGGCAGCATTCCAGTCTGCCCGAAAGAATAAGATTAATGCACAGTTTCGGCTGGTGAAGGCTGAAACTGTGCCCAAATCTTATTGTTCGGCCGAAATCGAGCCTTAATCTTATTGTTTCAGGTGGATTTAAATGCCTGCCGAAACTATTGTTTTCGGGGCACCCATAAATTATTAATTTCGCCTGTGTTGAATCTGAAACTGAAACTTATAATTTAAGGTGCTATTTCAGCCTTGCAAAAATCATCGCTGAAACTCAGAGCTTCAGGCCTCCTGAAGTTGTAACTTAATATAATATATTCAGTTTCAACTTCAGGTGTCCTGAAAATACGAGTTTAAGGTGCAACTTAAGACTTTACTGAATTTGGTTTCTGAAATTCATAATTTAAGTTACATTATCAGCTTGCCTGAAAACTTGCATCCGGCGGTGTGAGAGAAACAGGCCTTCTCTTTGACTCAACTCTGGCTTCGTATTCCTTTTTTCCAAATCAATTTCAAAGCTGGTTATATATTAACACAATAATTTCGGTATACTTGCACCTTTATTTACTGACTAGAAGGATTTATAATACATAGATAAGGTCCTCATGTTAATATTATAACCCTAAACAGTAGAACTCGAGTGCCATTGTCCTGCCGGATGAGTTGCTGCAAAGCGGAGTTTGAATTCTTCATTTGTTTCGAACAAATATGAGATGGGCAAAATTAGCTGGGACAGATGAGCCAAGAATTGAGCACCCCTACTGCCAATTGCGCATTTTTAATTAAATATTGTTTCGCCGGTTTTCCTCGAGTCAATTCCGAGAGAGACAAAAACTTTGTAAAGCTGGTATACAGTAAGGAAGTAGTCTTCACTTCATCCAGAGCATTTGACCCTTTGGTTTACATGAAAACATGGGACTGAGCGGTCGCGGACATAGGTGGTGGGAAACTCCATTCAGAGGGGTGTCTCTGGGAAACCGTAGAATATAATCGCAAGTTCGTATCTTTTCAATTTGTTGATTCTGGACAAGATGCCGAACGGTTCACAAATATTATCCAACCCGTAAGATAACAACGGGATCGAGGTCGTGGTGTGAGCAATTCAAGTTTATTCCGGCTCCTCCTCTGCCCGTTCATCAGGGTTAAGTACTCCGCAGCCCCGCCCGTCGGCTGCGATGCCGGAGCACTCGAAGAGCGGCGCGGGGGCCGCGTGGTGGTGGTACGCCATCGTTGGGGGCTAGTGGTGTCGAGGGGCGCGTGGTGGTGGCTAGAGTCAAAGAGAATAGGCGCCGGGGTCACAAACGCGGTGTGACAGAACGCGCCTCGAGGTCTTTGTGCTTTGTTCTTCGTTCGAAGTTGTAGGCTTTCATCGTCGAAGTCCAGGGGGAAGCTCGCCGGTGAATGGCGCGGGCGGTCGCGCGCGCAAGTAAGCCAGCGAAATGCGGTACGCTGCGTCGGGATGGAAAGAACGAGAGTCGATCGGGATGAAGCACGCATGCCAGTGGACGCATCAATGACCATAGGCTCGACCGGGTGAAGGACGTTGGTGGCAGGCCGGCGACGACAGCTCCGAGATTCACCTGCAGGGTGTGGCCAGAGATAGCGGTTAGCGACGATGCGCATCGGAGGAAAGACAGAAGATGGGGCACCATTTCGACGATTCGTTCGTTAACCTAGGCCCTCCACACCTCGCGAGAAACCAGGGAGATCTATCGAAAGGGGATAAGCGCAAGGTCCACAGCGTGATCAGGAAAACACATGCCTTCTCCGCGACGATATCCGCTTATCCCCCATCGTAAGTATCCCTGCGCGATGTTCGCCCGGCCTGCGTCGCTGTCCCCATCGTGACTGCGAGGCTCCTCATCGTCGCGGCATCGCTCACACCCACCCTCAAAAAGTCCCCGACCTGTCCTGCGCGAGGACCGATCCCTGCATTGTTGTGGAGGTCCCGAGAGCCTCCTCATCTTCTTCCCCATGAGCTCCAGCCATGAGATAGCTGGGGAACGGAGGGCCGATGAGCGCGCCGACATTGTGCTTCCCCACGGCGTCCTCGGCATTGCCAGCGCGCGTGGCGAGGATTAGGTGTGGGCGATGCTGTGTCGGCGGTGCTTTGCGAGCGTAGGGGAGGCTGGAGGCAGATTCGGAGAGCGTGAATCCATCTGGAAACTCGTAAACGCTGCACCAAAATTTTGTCCGACAGGGAAAGCGAAAACTCGGTGTGAATATGATTGTGATTGACTCGGACATTGTGGCAAAACCCACTAAAGTGACCTGACACGGATCCGCGCTTCGCTGTGATGCAGGAATGTCAAATGCCATTTTTGTGTCAAAACATTTTCTTGGCTGCGTTCCTTTCTACCACCTCGAGGATTGGTGAATTCGGAAGAGCGGGCTTAAAAATAACTAAAGCCGAGCGGACAAAGTTTCTGTGAATGAAGAATCAGGCTTTTGTTCGTCCCGGGCCGAAAAGAAATATCGGGGAGTTTTTTCCTTCTTATTTCTCGGGTGGGAAACTGGGTCCAATGGGCTCCAGACACGACCCACACACCGTAGGTTCTTGAAAGTAGCTGTGAACTCTATCTTTCGAAACTGGCAGGATTGTTGCAAAAGTGGATCTTATATTAATATCATCTGCCCAAAAAATGTTGGACAGTGAAGAAAATGCCACGCAGCCACAAAATATTTTGAACTGTTCCGTGTTGTCTAGGACAACTGTTTGTCGTAGTGCGCCGTCGGAGTGAAATCAGGAATGGCGCCACCACTCATTTGGTTCACTACGAAATAATATATTATGTAGCAACGCCAAATATCTATCATGGAGCGAATAGAGGGATTAATGTAACGATTAAGACCGATTTTACGACTTTTTGGGGGGTCCCTGAATCGGCCCTAATCCGATTGGTTCCACAATGGCGCTGAATACGCATGTAAACTACGCTGAAATCGAGACGGGGTAACCGCCTGAACGGTGAACGGTGCAGAATCGCCCTCCAGAGGCCAAGAACAGTATTGATACAACTTCAGTGGTTTTCGCCAAATAATTCGCGCATAAGCGAGTTAAATTGTATTTTCTCGATATCTTCTACTCTAACTGCCCCTAATGACCAAAAGCTACCGAGCTGCCACCTTCCGGTGTATCCACGGTCCTTTCATGTGGCACATCGGCGAGACATGAGAAAATCTTGTGGTTGCTCCCCTTACAGTCGGGGCTTGAAGTTGAACCACTGATCACAAGTAACTCCATTTTGCTCGTCGGATTTTTCAAGTGATGGATGTAACGATATCAATATGGTGACCATCTGTCCAATATTCAATTAACCATTGCATGCGTTGATGGAGTATAACTTGAACCAGCGAGATTCGAGTGTTTCAGTGCAAGTCCGATAATACGCCGTTTTCGCAAGTTGTATGAAGTTCTTTTGGTCATTTTATGTTGTGCGATCTCTGCGGTCCTACCCTGTAGATCCTCCTTCGACGAAGGAAACGAAAGTGTGGGAACTGTCATGCTATTGCCAAGCTGCACCACACACGCTGCCGTGACTTCTCCTTCTTCCAACAAGCGTTCATGTAAGTAACTGTCCTCTTCTGCCTCTGCACTGTGCACGAGGACTGCTTGAACTGTGATTTCGCCTCGTCTAACGTCCGGGTCATCTCTTTATCTACGCGCGACAGATCTGTGATAATCTCTCGGTCGTCTACTGTCAACTTATGATGCTCAATTCTGTGCTCTTATCAACCGAAGCGTCTCGTCACTATCCACTTCGCTAACTGGATTCGTTTCCGATATCTGAGATCTGATTCTTTGCACCTCAATCGCTGGAGCCTCAAGTGAGTCATGGGATGGCCGCCTCCATTCTCACGTGCGGTGCGGGCGGACTCTGCATCTTATCCCATATTCCGTGTCACCCCTCAGATAGCACTTCTAAAATCTTCTCCTGCACGCAAGATGGGTTCGGCTTACTTCTCGCTTGACATTATACTTGTGCCAGTATCCGAGAAATCACACCGTAACTACGCTTAGCTCCCAGACTGCGAGTTCTTTGATCATTCGGAAGGCGTACTATGCATTTGTATCTTTCTGTCCTTATCCTTTCCTGCCGCATTCATCCCGTGCCATATTTTATTCTAGCATCCACACGCACCCGCTATGCTTCGCCGACGACTTTGGCTACCAGTTTCGTCGTGAGCACCGCCGAACGGTTGCGCAGAATTATCTCCACCGCCGGATCCCTCATGTGGTATGTTAGCATATCCTCTCGTCCTCACATTCACATATTTTCTTACGTCCGTAGTAGGATCTGAGCTTCAAGGGCTAGAGCGTCATATTGAAAGAGCGACACATGCGAATTACTGGTTCTTACTCCGTTCTTTTCGCACTAGTATCTTTCGCGATACTTACTGGTTGATTACTTGTGTATTCGTGCTAACTTGGGCTTCGCACCTTTTACTCTGATTTTCTTCCTCTTCTTCAGCTCTGAATCCGCTCTAGCTCCGGCCAGGACGTGCTGATGACTCAGATCGCTGCAGTATTTGTTGTTGTACCTTGCTCTTGGCGCTGTATTGGCGCATGAACGGCTAATCCTCTGCTCCCATTTCTTCATGTCCAGTAATCTCAAGTAATGTCTTAGTCTTCCCTCTCTTCTTGTTTCCCTCCAGAGTATTCAACGCACCGTTCTATATCAACGTTGTGATTGCGCAAGTGCTTTAATTTCTTTGGTGGGCAGTTTCGGTGGATGTTTGCGGAGAATGCAAGCTTCGTTGCGACATCGTTGTGCGCGGAGGTTTCCTCGTTCTTTCTGCTGTGTCCAACGCCGTTCCAGCTCGTTACTACGCTCGAATCCAGCCTGCATGGCTGTTGACAGTCACTAGTCTAGTCCCGTACCGTGGTGCGAATTTCTTCGCTTGCTTGTTCTGCTCAACTATCTCAAGATTACTGGATGGCATATCTTTCAAACGTTTACTTCTTTCGTTGAATCACTACAGTACACCCTACAAAGTACACTTCTCGAGCTTTTGGCCCCGCATTCAACCATTCATGGCCAAGCCTCCAGCCACATTTTCGTTGTCCTGCCAGAACGTTAAAAATCTACACAAAAATGGTGGGGTACATACCTTTCCAAATATATTTCCCCCCAAAGTTTATTTCAGCAGAGTTGCTGGTCGCTGAACCGACACCGGTTTCCCAGAGGTAGGTTGTGTCGGTTTTGCAGAGGTCGGCGAACCAGTGACTCCTTCGTTTCTGCAGAGTATGTGGTTAGTTATTATACTCTCGACTAGCCTCGACGTACCCCTGATTGTGACGCAACATATCGTCTCTCTGGTGCATCGGTGTTTTGGCGCCTGTTTTATACCGCTTTCCATGCTACGTACCGGCAGCGGCCTCTGGGCAAACCCCGACTTAGTCGGAGACACTCGTCAGAATATCGTGTTATTTGGGTCCCATTGCCACACCTTAGCGGTAAAAGGAATATCACGAGGGGGCGGCCCTCTCATCCTCCCCCCTCTCCATCATCAATCTCTGGACCCCGGCTCACATTGGGACGTTCGGGAATGAGGAGGCGGATAAGGCGGCTAAGGACTCGACGGAGCTCGATCCTGACCCCTCCAATTTCCTCTCTCTCACTACCGTTCGCCGCCTTGTGCACCTGCAGGTCTTGGAGCAGTGGGCCGACTTCTGGGCGCATGGCAAGACGGGGAAGGGGCTCCGCGCTGTGGATTGTACCCCTCCGCGCTCCTCTCTCTCTGTCCTCTACTCATCCCTCACCATACCTCGCCGGATTATCTCCTCCTTCGCCCAACTTCGTTCTGATTTTTCCTTCCTCAATGCCCATCGCGCTAAGTCAGGCTTCAGCCTGCGACGCATGCAGTGCCCCGTTCGAGACCCGTTCGCACTTCCTCCTCGCCTGCCCAGCCTGGGAGCACCTTCGTCTGCCCTTGTACCGCGCATCGATGGAAGCTGGGTCCTTCGGTGCCCTTCATCTCTCCACCCTCCTCAACGAGAATCTGCTTATCAACCCAATGGGCAAGTTCCTTGAGCTTACTGGTCGGCTCAATGGATCCTAAAAGTATGTCAATACTATACTCTTATTTCAACTTATTTTTTCTCGCTCTCTCATTACTTACTTTATATCACCATAATTCATGACTGCGACTCCACAATGATTCTCCTCCCCATCGCACCTCACTCCCCAACCTACGTTTTTCACTCATCACCGTCGAAGCATACCTTAACCATATCTTTTCCCTTACGTTCTCTCTCTCTCATTCCATCGTTCTCATTTAAACAGACACCTCTTCGTCCCCGTAGTTTAACCCGTTCCTATCCCCCTTAGTACCTCCGCTGCCGTAGCCCTTAGGGCCATATGTAGTGACAAAATGAATAATCATCATCATCATCATCACGAGGGGGTGGATATTGTCACATGCGCAAGACAATCGTCCAATCAAAGTGAGTTCAACATGATCACATGAGGCAACTGACTTATTTGGTCTTCTTCTTGCATTCAGGCTGTCATTGGGCAGTGCCCTATTCGCGCTCCACCCAAGTAATGATGCAGGGCGTACATGGAGGGCTTAAATATTAACAGTCGAAGTTAGATTGCGGAATCACCTCGCATTACTATAACTCTGCCCCCCCCCCCCTCCCTCCTCCTCCTCCTCCACTCCCAATGGCGAAAGCACATGTGAAGTTAGATATGCTGATAGGAGGCAGACGACGAGGTTCAGGAAGTGACGTGTGTGGAAGGAAGAAAGACGGAAAGGAAACGGAGAGATGGATGCGCGGTGTGCGCTCTCCAAATGATATAGCAAGACTTTCAAGTCGGCTAGCACGGTCAGGATGTCCATATGGAGTCAAGGCCACTGCCTGCTGATCAGTCTGCAATGCAGCCTCGAGGTCCTTCAGGTCTCCCAGCCTCTTATATCTCAGTGACAGTACCACAGAAAGACCTTGCAGCAGTTCTGCTTGAAGAAAATGTTCTTGTGGAAGGAGAGCAATTGCTTCTTGGAATCTCTGCAGTGAAACCTCAAGATCTTTCAGGTCTCCCAGCCTCCGATATCGCTCTCCAAATGATAGAGCAAGACAGTGAAGTCGGTCCACATAATCAGGATCCCTCGATGGAGTCAAGTCCACTGCCTCCTGACCGGTCTCCACTGCTGCATCAAGGTCTTTCAGATCTCCTAGCCTCTTGTATCGATCTGTAAGTGAAATGGCAACACTTTGCAGTCTTTCTGCTCGACCAGGATGCTCAACTGGAGTCAAATTCACTGCCTCCTGCTTTATTTGTAGGACAGTCTCAAGGTCTTGCAAGCCTCCCAGCCTCCGATATCGATCTCGGAGTGAAATGGCAAGACTCCGCAGTCGCACTGCTCGATCAGAATCCCAAACCGGGGTCAAATCTTAGTCTAGTTTTATATGACATAAGTAAGCCGTAGGTCGCGCTTTAGAAGCACGTGACTTCATTGATCTGAGTATTTGACGCGTCCGCGGGGAGTTAGGGGAAAGTGACCAATACCAGATTAACATCTGAACTTCGCTGTCTTCAATCCAGCACTTAAAATATCATTGCACTTTGCAGTTGGCCCAAATTCACTTGTGTGAATTGTGAGCACTGCCACTCAGCCGGGGCGACCGGTAGCACATAGGGGGGCACAAAAACTGTGGTAATTTGACAAAGAGTTTCAAGGAAATCAATACAATGCTTCTCAACTTGCCGAGAATTAAAAGCATGACTGGGGCCTATATGCGTTGACACGAAGGAAAGAGATGGGGGTGGGAAGCATCAATGACCTTTTTGGGAAAATCCTAATCCGGAAGGCTGACCTACGGCTTTTCCAGCGCGAGTAAAAGCAGACCATATAACAAGGTTTTTTTTTGTCTTTTTTTTTTTTCAGAAAATAATCTTGTCTATGGTCTGACAAGGGAGACTAGTCAAATCTACTGCTTCCTGCTTTATCTGTAGTGCAGCCTCAAGGTCCTTCAGGTCTCCCAGCCGCTTATATCGATCACTGAGTGACCCACCAAGGCTTTGCAGTCGGCATGCTCGATCAGGATGGTTAGGTGGAGTCATGTCAACCACTTCTTGGAGTCCCTGCAGTGCAGTCTCCAGGTCTATCGTGTCCCCCAGCCTTTGATGTCGATACCCGAGTAATATAGAAAGGCTCTGTAGTCGCCTTGCTCGATCAGGATGGTTAGGTGGAGTCAGGTCAACTGTTTCTTGGAACCCCTGCACTGCAGCCTCCAGGTCCTTCAGGTCTCTCAGCCTCTCATATCGTTCTCCGAATAACATAGCAAGACTGTACAATCGACCTCCTTGATCAGGATGTCCAGCTGGAGTCAAGCCCACTACCTCTTGCATTATGTGCAGTGTAGTCTCAAGGTCCTCTGGATCTCGTAGCTTTTGATATCGATCTATGAGTGCACTACTCAGGGTTTCTAATGCATTTGCTCGAACAAGGTGTCCTTCAGGTATCAGGTCCAGTGCCGCCATAAGATGCTCCACGGCTTCAACATCATTCAAGTCCTCTGATTCCCCATATATCTGTATCGAATAAAGCTCTAGGTCTTGAGGTGTCTGTTCTACCACTTGTTGCATTCTTGGTATGGTTTCAGGATTTCCCGAGTTCTAGAAAACAGTTTCAGCCTTCTGGTAACAGCTTCCATTTATGATTTACACCCCAAATTCCCAAAATCTTTGTCTTTATAACCTGGATCCATTGGAACTGGTTTTGCAAGCAAAACATTTTGAGATTCACTCGAATTTTGTTTGCTGTTTAGGATCAATGCTGTTACAATGTGGTCCAAAGATTGTGAGCTCACTGTGTTTCCAAACACAGTGGTCTCCAAGCTCTCCTCAGAGCTAAATGACGTGTCCACTGAAGTAAGATTTACTGTGTCCTGTTGCGAAGTCAGTCCGGTGGAAATATATATCCTAGATAAGTCCTCACCAGTGCGGTTTCTGCCGTTTGTAAAGCAACTTGAGGGTTGAAGCAATCAGGGTGTGATGGAAGAAGGACAGACTTATATACGTACTCTAAGCGCCAGCCTGTCAGATCCCAGATGCAGATGGTATGATAAAAGTCAATAAATATCAGTATGACCTTGCACCGTACCCACATGTGCTTCTGAGTCTCACGTTCTTCCAACAGCCATCACCAACTCAAAAGTTTCCTCACATCATCCACATTTTTTGATTGGTTGTCTCAGTTCTGCATGCCTGCTTTCACCCATCTACCAAAAGTGTTGCCCACTGCACCGAGTCCATAGACACGCAGGGCCGGCTCTCACGGATCTCCCAACAGTTTAGAATGATATCAGATTCCGATTCCAAATAGCTCCCGTCCCTCGGTGGTTTCTTTCCACCGGGGCTGGACAGCCAGTAAACTGCTATCTGCGATCAAACGCGCACTTGTTTAAATTTAAACGAACCCTAATTATATCGGTCATCGTTACTAAACTACACACCGTATCTTGTGGTCTGCCTGGTTGTAAAATTCAACACAAACTCGACGCCTTCGAGATTCAACGACACGATTCGGGGGAACCCGGTGCAAAGTCTGCAACATAGTTACGGCCCCGAATTTTGTGATTCAGATTGAAGTCAGGTGGTACAGTAATCTCGTTAGTGTCGTGATAAATGATGTTGAACCGCGATGATTATGCATCTGTTGATCTACCGTGATATTCGCACTTTTCCTTTCAGGTACGAACCCCGGACCGCGAGGTACACCATCACGAATCTTATCAATACGAGAACCCTCGCTGTGTACCGTACACCACGCCTAAATACCTGAACTGTTTATTCCTGGTTGAAGTTGGTAAGTCAAAATGCCTCAACCAAGACAGGGGGATAAACTTGAACACCCGCCGTTCCTGGAAATTGGAAATTGCAACAGCGTGTTCCGAAGTAAGGCTAATACTTCCCCTCAGCTCATACCGAGCTCGAACGGTGGGAGGATCTGAATTGGATTTGCAGTGAGCTGGAAATCTGAGGTGTGACAAAAAAAAACCTTTATGAAAGTTTTATTCGAATGCGGGGAATTAATATTGAACCCCGATCTGCGAGTTGCACCCGATATTCTTCAGGGATGCTTGATGTGCTCTGTACACTAGGCCAAGATGTTTACCGTGACGGATCGGAACACACCCGCAATACGCAGCTATCGGACGCAAGGCGGTTCGTGAACCAACTCTCTCTCTCTCTCTAGGTGATTTCAAAAAAAAAAAACAGGCTTCCGTTGCAGCATCATACCGCAGACCCCTTCCCCTTACACTAAAAATTCGATTTTTTTTTCACATTTGGGGGGTTCAGCATCGCCCCCATTGTGTCCCCGAAATTTGGACCTACCCCGTACCCCCTTCCCAAAGTAGCAATAGCCCGCGGTATTGGCAGAAATGGCACAAATTCCAAAAACACGCCAAACGCAGTGCCACCACCACGCCATCACCCGGCTGAAAAACTTAACTTGCCCATCGGTCCCACCCTCACCTTCAAGCTCCTAAATTAAGATCATCATCCTCAGCACACCCCATCAAAATTTGGGCTCCGCCCCACCCATATTGCACCCACTGCAATGAAAACATTTGGCAATGTCAAAAACTCGCGATCCCCAGCTTCCTCGACCCCTACCTACTCAAAATTTTTTTTCTTAATGTACAAACTGGACACACGTGTGGCCCTACTAATTCCGATCCTGTGGATACCCGACATCAATTATATAGGCACCTGCATTCCTTCACAGCGCTTCCAGAACTGAAAAACACTGTTTTTGGGCTCGACGTTTCCGGAATGATCCGGTGTCGTAACGCGGTGTCGCGCAGTTCGGCAACCTTGGCCGCGCACTCCCTCCCACCGCACCGGCCACGACCTACTACCGCATGGTACCACGCACCCTACCGCACGTTATTCCCATCGACTGCGCACCTTACCGCGCCAACCTCATGTACCGCACCCCATACCGCGCCCCATACCGCGCCATGCTGCACGCTAATCCCATCGACCGTGCAACCCACCGCACCGCACTGCACCCCAATGTGACCGCAGGTGCCCGGCATCTGCCGAGATCCTGTGCGTCCTCATCCACCGTGCCCTAACATGACCCCACGCTCCCGGCATCTGCCGGAGGGGCCGGTGACCGCCTTACCCTAACTATTCTTTCAGCTGTCTCACTTCCAGCTTCCCTGCCTGGCCCCCAAATGTAACCCTAGACTAGGGTTAGCCCTGCTACTTTCCAAAAAAGGGAAATTTCCTTTTTTGGCTAGATGGTAACCCTAACCCCACAGAATTGTAGAGCTCTTCCCCCGCTTTCCAACGGTGCCCGATTCAAGGAAAACGGCCCAGCGGTTGCTGAGATGTAAGCCTTTTACTGTCTGAAAAACACAGTGTCGCGTTTTTTTCGAGTATTTTGCCTTTTTCAGCTCAACGAGTGATGCAATCACAAAAGTCATTTAAGGAAAGTTGATCGCAACAATCAGAGAGAATTCTTTTCATATTTTTTATTTTATTTTTCATCTCGGAAGGCCGGGAAGCACCGCCACAGGTTCGGCATCTCGGAAAGCACCGCCACAGGTTCGGAAGGTCGGAAAGCACAGCCACATCCGGGAGTCTGAGCTCTGATTCTCGCCATAGATAGATAGGCGGTATTTCCCGGAGACCCAACAGGCTTGGTGTTGGCGACGATGGCAAGTAATACCGCGAAGAGGGGAACAAAGACTTTAGAGATCATTGTGAACCAGGGTCGGTGGTAAGCAGAGAATGATTCTAGCCTGAAATAATTGCAGCTAGAGCAACAACTTATATACCACGGCTTGAACCGATGAGGATAGAAAGTTGAACCTCGGTAAAACTTGCACGTTCCCCGCGGGGATAGCTCGCTCTACCAAGTAGACACCGGACGTACTTGGCTGAGTTCTTTAGAATGCATCTTCTGTGGCAGAAGTTAGGCGCCAAGGGCTATAACAATCTAGCTATTGGGGGTGGAAGATACCCTGATGTTCCCGGCCAGTTAGCAGAATGTTCATACAAAGATCTGGGGACTCGGATTTCTTTTCACAGCGTCGACCGTGCTTACTCTGAGCCTTCTGTTGATGCGGCAACGATTAATTTAAACGCGGGTTTAATTACTCAAGTCAAGCCCTAGCCTCGCGAGATATAGTCCACCATCTCAAATTTCACCGGATTTTATTCATCATTTCAAATGCCCTTTCCAAATCGTCACCGATTCAGTAAACCCTTCAGGTTACTGGCTTATTCTCCCGAATTTACAAGCCCCAAATGGCTCACTCAGTTCCAATATGCATACTGGAGAAAGGGGATCCACATCGGTCTTTAGTGTCAGTGTAATGGCTGGCAAATCCTTGTCGGACTAGCTTACAGACCATCTTTTGAACATGCAAGTAAGTAGAGTCTCGGAGCCGTACAACGCCGCTGACAATTTGTCAACCATCCCGAGAGCTAATGGCACGGTTGGGGATACTTGGTGGCGATACAACTAGTATCAAGCTGAACTTCATCTGCCGCTCGAAATATGCGTTCTTAGTCTGCGAAGGAATTACTCTGGGGTAGATTTTCAGGTGAAATATTTGAGATGAACTTATGTTTGTTGGCTCAAAAAAATAAAGCACCGAAATTAGGATTTCAGCAATACTTACTGTGGCAACATGTAGCGTGGTAACGGACCGGTATGCTCCAGAAGTCGTGACATCAACTAAAATGGGGAAAGTCGCAAAACAAAATTCCTCACCCAAAAGACCTCAAATCCAGAGTGCACGCAAGCAAATTCTTGGGCGGTAGAGGTCTATGCAATTTCGTTGCATATACGTAGCCTATGGAGGCAACGGTCACAGTCCTGATATCCTCCGTTACATGGACAATAAGCAACAAACGGCGCTGTTCTCAGAGCGGCCCCTACGTGTTGGTGTTCACGCTAGCTTCGACAACGGGCCCGAAAATTGAAGTTTTGATTGCATTAATTTGCATGGCGGACAAATGGCGGATCAGATCCGAAAATAGCACGGCACAGCCACCGATTCGATATCTTCGTGCATCTCCCCTCGGAGAAACTTGCCCTACTTATACTTACTCAGAAGAGAGCTACTGAACAGACTTGACGGAGCCCTGAGCCTACCCCATTCTTCAGACGGCGAGAGGTCCGACCGATGCTGACGAACGAGTGTACTTAGAAACATCGGTGATCGCATGCGGCTGCTGCATTGCGGCATTCCTTCTTGGACTAAAAGGAGAGAGAACTCGGGGAAGGAGTCCGAGAAGGTTGCAAATATTAATGAGACCTCAACAAGCTTAAAAATGTTTCCGTTTTTTTTTGATTGTTCCTGAGCGTCGGGCAGCGTCGGGCGAGACGCTCACCTCGAAACTCCTCGAAACCGACTCGAAACACAAGTTTGCGCCGTGATCCTCGGAAGGCCGTGGTCCTTATGGTTCTCCTGCCTGCTGTCGGCCTTTCATCATGAGCCATGTGCGACAATAGACGGGAAGGCGGGATCCCCGAAGTCGGCCGATTGCCTACTCTATTGCTACTCTAGCCGATAGAATCCGGTCAATCCGAGGCTGTGCTATGTTTTCCCCTTCTGTAGACAATCTGTATCTGCTCGGCAAAGTTTTGAAAGCAGAAGAAGGATATCGACCTTCTTCATTCCGGTCGAATAGCTGGATGACACCGTCGGAACCGAACCTTCCATAATGCATGAAATTAATCACATTCCCTCATTGGCAATGCATAGTTCATCCTTGCCTCGTAGCGAAATTTCGGGCCGTTTCACTCCAGCTATATAGCCAACCGCATCGCCCCAAGGCGCTCGTGTTTGCTTCGTGGAAGCATAAAGGAGTTTGGGCTTTTAGCAGCCCAAGCTCTGCAGTTGCTCTGCAGTCCTTGCAATATTGGACATTATTCAAAATATACTGGCACGGGAGGTCGGATATTATTATCAAGTACTATAAAATTACTGGCTAAAACTTCCTGCAAAGGCGGTCTCTTTGCAGAGCTTATTAACTGGAACCGCGAAAATACCAAACTTCGGCTATTATACCAGAGGGCATAGCATGAAACACGCATTTTCAATTTTTTCGCAAGTGCAGGTTTCCCATCACATGCCAAAAGAGCAATCGGAATACAGCTGTCACTGAAGCTACCACCGCATGAAGCCACCGCAATCAAATTGATCAGCTGACACAGCGGGAAAGAGCCGTGGCCGCGGCTTCATGGCATTTGATCGGCGTGGGACCGACACTTGCCATGGCGTTGGTCAGGCATTGCACGGATTCTTTGTTTCATTTGGCAGCGTGGGACTTGAAGTTAAATTCAACGACAACCAAGTTCTTCACCCATTCCTGCACATCCCATACCTTGTATTTGAATAGAACCATGCGAGCATGAAGTAGACAACAAAAATGTATGCTTCTGTCTTGGTCTTAGTCTCCTCCAGCCCCCGCGGTGTGGTTAACTTCAAGTTGTTCTTTGTGCGGCTTAAACCCTGGGCTGGGCAATATTTTCCCACGTCTCAACGAAACTGAGGTAGAAAAGAGAACATAGAAGGGCGGTTCTGAAATAATGTTTTGGTGAATAACATTTATCTTCTCCATGCAATTAGGCGAGAGAAAACCAGAATTGCTGGGAGTGACGAGGTTGAATTTGATCCCTGATATCCAGCCGCAGACGGCATGTTGAGTTCACACGCTGACAAAGGAACAAAGAATTTGGTGCAACGCCTGGCCAACGCCATGGCAAGTGTCGGTCCCACACCGATCAAATGCCATGAAGCCGTGGCCATGGCTCTTGCCCGCTGTGTGAGCATTTAGGGAAGACCACAAATGACTGTAAGGGCCTTTTTTATTTGGGGGTGGATGAGCTGAACACAGGGATCCAACCAACTCACGGGCTGTTCTTGGAATGAGGCACGCGTCAAGTCACTGCTTCAAATGCGTCGAGCATGTGGATCTTTCCAACCTTATTCTACCAAAAATGGTAAAAATCCGGGGCGCCTAAGTTCCGGTCCATGCCGCCTAGCGCGCGGGACTGGGGTAGATATCCCCGTTCATATTCAAGCAATGAATAAGAAGAGGGGACGTACCAAGGACGTACCCGTAATCATCCCCCAGCTACTCGGTCAAGATGGCGTTTTTTACCGGAGTCCTTGCAGTCATCGCTCTGAGCGCAACTCAGGCTATGGGCTACGATCCTACTTGTTCAAATAATGTCGGTTATCTCTTCTACGCGTAACACGGACTTGCCTCCTTCTAGTTGGCTGTTTACTGGGGTGCGGCTCTCTGCTCATCTATGGTCTTCAAGAATCGACAGTTCCGCCCCTAGGCCAGAACTCGTATGGGGTGGGGAACCCGAATGATGCCACCAATTGGCAAAAGACTATATCGACCTACTGCCAGGTGCCAACTCCAGATGTTCATTTGACTTATAACTAAACGTCAGGTAAGGATACGGTGATCAATGTCATCCCTATCGCGTTTGTGAATTTGTTCTTTTCCACCGGTGGTCTGCCGCATCTGGACTCACCTACGTTTTTGTAAAATTTCTCATTTTTGGCCAGATATGCGGCAGTGGAAGCACCTTTCCGGGCACGAATTTGGCCAACTGCCAATTTTTGGCTGCCGGTATCGAGGCCTGCCAAGCGAAGGGGAAATTAGTCACCATCTCTCTCGGTAAGCGTAGACCCCCTTTGCCGCTTATTCTGTTCTAAATGGATGCTCAGGTGGTGCGGTCGGCTCAGTTTTGACTTCGGATGCTGAGGGAGTGACCTTTGCGAACAACATTTGGAACTTGTTCTTTGGCGGCTCCAGGTCAACCTGCCCCTTTGGTTCAGTCGTGCTGGATGGTGTTGATCTCGACATAGAAGTTGGTGATCCAACGGGTTACGCTGCGTTTGTGAACCGAATCCGCGCGCTCTCAGCCAGTTCCAGCAAACAGTATGTATGCTCTCAATTCCACTTCAAGAACTCGATCTCTTAGCACATTCTCCAGTTATTACATCACTGCAGCGCCCCAGTGCCCTTTCCCTGATCAACACATCGGCGGTGCCCTCGATGTTGCTTTCTTTGACGCTGTCTATGTCCAGGTAAGAGCGCGCTATTCACCTTCCCCTTGGCCTAATCGAAATTCACACCGTTACCTTTTCCAGTTCTACAACAACGACTGGTAATCTTCCCCCCGACATTGACCCACTTTCTAATCATCTAAAATTAGTGGGGTCGCATCTCCAGAGACTCCGGTGAGCCTGCCTGATTGCTTCTCAAGAATCTTAGTTAAAGACTATTCAAGAACTTCGACTTCAGCACCTGGGACGAGTGGGCGAAGACTGTTTCCCCCAACCCGAACGTCAAAATCTTCATAGGGTGCTATGTTCATACTTCAAGCGCACTGGCATCCTTTTTAACCGATGTTTTTTAGGTGCTCTGGCATCCCCGAGCGCCGGTGGAGGCTACGTTGACGCCACTACTTTGGGCTCGATTGCGCTCCAAACCCGTATGCTGTACTCCAGCTTCGGGGGAGTTATGCTTTGGTGCACCCAGACAAGGCTTCTTCCCTCCTCAAATACTAATCAAGTCCATATTTTTCAGGGACGCCTCCCAGGCCTATGGTACGTCTGATTCGATCTAATTACCAGTTCTTCGTGGATGAAGCGAATAAATGCAGGAAATGGAAGATACGACATTCAAATCAAGAATATCATAACCGCGGATGGATGCAGTGCTGGCGGAGGCGGAGGCAGCGGATGCGCCGAGACATATACGGTCGTGGGTGGAGACACATGCATGACCATCGAGTCGAAGACGGGAATTTCAGACGCTCAACTGCGCTCATTGAATCCCGCCATTAACATTGGCTGCACAAGTACACACTCCTACATTTCCGGCGCATTTGCGCTGAACTGATTTTGCTCTCAGATCTTCAAGGAGGCCAAGCCCTTTGTATCAAAGCAGTCAGCGGGGGCAGTGGATGCGCCCAGCCCTATACGGTCGTTAGTGGAGACACTTGCGCGGTCATCGGGTCGAAGACCGGAATATCAGATTCTCAACTGCACTCATAATCTCATTGAATCCCGCCATTAATAGCGCTTGCTCAAGTATGCGTCGCACCTTCCGCTCGGTGTCATTTAATCTGACTTGCCTGATTAGATCTTCAAGTGGGCCAAAACCTCTGCCTCAAGGCAGGCGGGGGAGGTACTGGATGCGGCCAACCCTATACGGTCGTAAGTGCAGACACTTGCACGGCCATCGAGTCGAAGACTGGAGTCTCAGATGCTCAACTGCACTCATTGAATCCTGCCATTAACAGCGCTTGCACAAGTAAGTATGCGCCGCCCCCATCTCCACGTCCGTTGATTTGACGTCCTCGGTTAGATCTTGAAGTCGGCCAAAACCTCTGCCTCAAGGCAGGCACCGTCTGCACGCAGACCTATACCGTTGTTTCCGGAGATACTTGTGCAGTCATCGAGTCGAAGACAGGGACCTCCGATGCTCAACTTCACGCACAAAATCCCGTGATTAACACTGCCTGCACGAGTATGGTCCCCTTGAGCTTTGTTGCCAACATATGCTGATTATTTTCACAAGATTTGAGTGTCGGCCATATTCTTTGCCTTAGTGCGAGTGGTGGCGGGTGCTCAAAGACATACATTGTTGTGAGCGGAGACACCTGTGCCGCGATCGAGTCGAAGAATGCTGTCTCTGATGTTCAGCTGCATGCGAGGAATCCTGCAATTGACAGCGGCTGTACAAGTGTGTTCTCATACTATTCTTCAGTTCAACCGTGACCTGAATGTGCTTTCTAGACCTTCGAATCGGTCAAACTCTTTGCATTTTAATTTAAGCCATAACATTCATGTGGTATTCACGTACTGTCATCAAACTTGGGCCAATTGGGAAATGGGTTGTACAATATAGTCGCGTATAGCTGGGTTCAATACATCCAGGGAACTTGAGCTTTTTTGGCCAGTTCAAAAACTTCACCCATGTCAGCGGCCGGAATAGACTGACCGTGCGTCAAAATAGGATCATGAGAAATAAAACCTTCGTGGGCTCGCTGATCGTCTTCATTCCGTGTAGAATGAAGTGGTTGTAAATTTACCCGTTGTTGTGTCATGTTTACCCGGCACTTGCGATGCGTACCTCGTTTCTGGTGCCGGGACTTCTCTCCGTTTGTTCCATCTTGTGGGTTGAACCATGAGCCTGGAAGAACTCGAAAGCTCACTAACCAGAAGCTACCCAACCTGGTTTCTCATGCCACCGCATTTATTTCGCATTTACTCGACTTCTTCAAGTTGACCAAGTCAGAAAAGGCGAAATTAAGATGCCTCATATATATGTGTACCGCTTAGAAATCAAAAATTCAACTCCAGCAGTTCTCCTGATCAGCTCACATATTTGTGGCTTAGTACATTGTCACAATGGTTCCCAGTAACACAACATTCATTTTTTGTAAAACCGACAACAAACACAGAAGTAAGGAAAGAAATTTAAGAAGAAGAATCATTATGTAACTCAGCGCTCCAAATAATTTCAAAGCCCCGACGTGCCAAAAATTATAGGCTCCACTTGACCGTGATTAACCCATCCTCCTCATAATTGTCATCGAGGGCGGCGATAGCTCCCTCGACCAAATCGATTGCATGAGGCCCATTCATGTCCAAACAGCCCTCACACATGTCCAGGACCGTAACCGATATTGTGTTACCCCCAACTAATAAATGTAGAAAGTTAATCAGTCGTCCTTTCTGAATTGAATGGGAATAGGCGCACATGAAACAGTGGCGGTTTCACCGCAGTGTGAACCATCATCCCAGTCATCCTCCCCTAGGGCGACGCCAAAATCGTCATTTTGAATCCTGGTACCGCAGGCACCGACGCCACCGCCGGGCCGATAAAATGAGGCTGCAAAGATTCTCAGTACCATGAGGAGCAGCTGAGGTTGAACATACCGATTGCTGTGAACGTGGATCCTCCGCCGCCGCCTCCCGATCCTCCGCTAACGCAAAGGGTCTGGCCGATGTCAAGATCTACCAACGGCATTTAGCACCCATTGATAAGAAGGGACAGCCAGGGCAGCCCACTTGTGCAAGCACTGTTGATTGTGGGGTTCTGTTGGTGAAGCTGGGCGTCGGAGATGCCAGTCTTTGCCTCAATGACTTCACACGTGTCTCCTTTGACGACGGTGTATGTCTTTGAGCATCCGCCCCCACCCCCTCCACCACTTCCTCCGCTTACGCAGAGGGCTTGGCCGATTTCCAGGTCTAGTCCAGATATTCAACACGGTTTATTTGGAAAGAAGGGAAAGAAACCATACTGGTGCAGGCGCTGTTGATCGCGGGATTGAGTTGGTGAAGCTGCGCGTCTGAGACGCCGGTCTTTGACTCAATAGTCTCGCAGGTGTCTCCTTTCACGACAGTATATGTCTTGGAGCATCCACCCCCACCGGACCCATCGTTTAGGCAGAGGGCCTTGCCGATTACAAGGTCTAGAAGAAAGATGCATCATTAAGATGGAAAGCTGCGGGAAGGATAAATTACTTGTGCAACCACTGTTGACCGCCAGATTAAGTGCGTGAAGGTCAGCGTCGGAGATGCCAGTCTTTGCCTCGATCTTTTCGCATGTGTCTCCCGCCAGTATGGTATATGTTTCGGTGCAGGCACGTTTCTGAAAAAAAAAAATGAACACTCGGGAAACCACACGGCCCAGATATTGATGTACCGGGAAGGGAGAAAATACGTGTGTCGTCGCCGGCGCCGGAGCTGGACTTGCGTTGGCCATCGCGGCAAGTGTTATTGCGAAGAGAAGAGAAAAAACCTTGGATGCCATTGAGAACCAGAGGAAGTAAGCGGTAGAACAAATCTAGCTTGAATGAAGTGAGTTTAGATATCCAGCTTATATACCACGTCTTATACCGAAGAGGAAGGAGAATTGAACTGCTGCGTGAAGTTCTCAGGTTCGTTTTGGGACGGAACGTGTCGGTGAAACAAGTAGAAGCCGGATGAGCTATTTGGAATGCGTCTTCGACCATAGCGCATAGGTGTTAAGTTTTAGAACAATCTCGGATGTATTTTTAAGGTTGTTGGCCATGCGTAAGTTTGCGATTGGGAGGTCCCTGAAGCGCTTGTGACTTTGTACACGCGGAAAAACTCTCGGTACCAAATATGGCTCTCTTCTAAGGGATTTTTTCCACTTCACCAGAAGCTTCTGATATCATGTTGTGTTTTTGGCGCAGCCAGGTATCTATTCTGTACTTTGGACTGAATATTCACGAGGTATGTACCGCCAGCCTCATCTTTCACAGCCTTGATCCTTTCCAGCGCCATTGCAAAGTTGGCCTTCAAGTTCATAGGCGACCATGTCGTGCTAGGTGCTCTAAAATCATCCTTCACGTCGGGTGGAATGAAATTTCTATTTTCTTTCTGAACAGCGCCCGTCCTCTCAAATGACTCTACGTCGAGAACTGGAGGACATACTTCCTGTTGGTTGGCGTTCGTTGACCTGTAATTTAGGTGTTGCGATATTCTCCATTGTCCACTGCGTAGGGTGCGGGTCTAAAAAGGCTCAGAGTGACGCCAGCGCGTACGCGGGTCTACATTGGTCTACCCCGAGTCTCTGAAGGCTCTAAATTTGTCCACAATTCATTGTTCTACCCTCCGTTAGATCAATCTAGACTCGCATCGCCTGCTTGTTATTACATAGGGCCTGAACACAGCGGTCGTGTGAACATCAGATTGCAGACCCGCGGATCTCTTGAGTAGGGGGGTCTGGCGCAAAACCGGTGAATTTGTTGAATATTGGACAAAGCGTGGCCAATGAATCTCCCTGGGAGGCAGATTATATGGAAGGTTTTGAGATCCCATGTATGCCGGAAAGAAATGAAGAGAAAATATCCTACCCCGGGACATTGATTATTGAGATGATATATCAGTCCCAAAGATTACGACTTTGCGCCAGAGTTAAGAGCCACTATAGGAGGATCCGCGGTAAAGAAGAGATGGCCAGGTACCACCCGCGGCTAATTGCCGGATCCCGGCCCGGGGCAGTGCTTGTTATTCTGCCCTCTCTTCTGTGCCTGCTTAGCAAAACTTTATCTGATGGCCGACCATACATCTCGGCCCTTTTCATACCCAGTGAACTATCTGGCAAAAAATGTCCCTAGGCATCGTATTTGATATTTTGAGAACCCGTGTTTTGCAATATAAAAAAAGCTACCCCAGAACATGACTCATAATGGCAGGGACCAGATCGATCCTCAGAAGAGCAATGTCGTGCGTGAGGCAGAAGCCCAGGTGCATGTGGATGTGGATGATTTTCCCATCTCCTGTCCACATTTTATCTGGACCCCCGGTAAGAGAACAACTCGCCAGGTTCCTAGGTTGATTCCCCAAATTTAGGGAACAGAATCTCGGTGTTACTCTTCCCCCCTTCTGTCCCTGCTGGGAGATTATCGGGCCAATAGCGTATTGCACGCGTTTGTGGTCTGTTCGATCATGCTTCGAGGTAGCCATATTTGGACTTTTATCTCTCCTAATAGGCAGCCAACTGCGTCAATAGTATAGGCGTCGGATTTCCGCCGTTCCCCAATCTAATACGATAGCCCGCCTTTAGGATACCAAATTCTGCAAGACGTAGAATATACTTATGAGAGATGACTGACTATACACACCATTCCGCGAACTCGCGCGGGAATGCGACTTTCTGAAGTATGGAAAAAATAACGCGAACGCCCGCTGATTTTCTATGGCGGTAAATTTGCACATTATAATTTTCTCGAAATTTTTGCAGAGTCAACCTGAGCCGCAGGGCTCAGGTGCAAAGAAACCTCAATTAAAGTTGAGGTCAGAGGATTAACCACATGAGATTGGAGTTTAAATATCCACGACGACGAACAACCATGGGATCGCTTGGCTTTAACAGCTTCAACTAAAATTCCACCCCTCCAAGGCTCGGAGTCCACATCTGTTTGCGCAGAAGCCACGGAACCTGACATTCTGACAGTGGAGCGGCAGTCCTCACATGGCTGCCGAAGCGGGGGGACCGGATGTTCCCGGCCGAACTCAAGCCGAACTGCCGTTCTTTGTGTACGCGCCAAACAGGCGCACACTTCTCCACCGCTTTTCCACCATCGTCTGATTCGTCTCTGCTCAAAACGCTGCGTCTCAAGCGCTGCGAGGCGGGCTTCCTTGGCTGAATCCTCCCCCTCCTTGTGCTCTAGCTTTTGGGCTCCCTCCTGCGGCAGACTGTCTGGGGTCCGGCGGGGCCCTCCTGCAGTCGAGCGGAGCGCATTCTACTACGCGCCATGCGGGGTCCTGATTGTCAGGACACATCTCTGCTTTAAGATCTGGCCGATTGGCTTTTGGATATGCTGGCGGTGGCACTGCGCGCTGGCACTTCTGCGGCATGGACGGGTCTGGGCGTTTGGACGAGGGTGATGGGCTCCGGTTTAGAGGGCGACGGCGTATCAATCTGCGGTGCGACAAGGACGAGGACCCGCGAGCTAGCGATTGTGCGGATTTTTCTAATCGGAGCAATGCACTCTAGATGCGTGAGTTCTCTGGCTGCGTGTTCTTTTCTTCTCCTCCCCCCTTGTTTCTGCCACTTCCGATTCAACCAATTTGCTTTGCATTGTGTCTTTTCTTTCCCATTCGGCACTTATTTTTTCGCTGTCGTTTACGGCCCTTGCTTTCTTCCTCGACGCTTCCCCCCCAGTTTTCCGGAGACATTCTTCGCACCTCGTAATCTATTTTCGCACTCGAGCCGTTGCGCTTTGCGCGCGCATTTTCGACCTGTACTATGTCAAGCTCCCGAATCACTGCCTACTCGAACAATAATCTTACAACAAAATCGCGATCTCGCTCTACCTCCTGCTGTGCTTCTGGCCCGGCGCTAATCACATGGCGCTACCATCTTGACTACAACGCTGTCGATGCCCACAGGAAACATGTACAGCCGCGGCGCTTGTGCGATAAGCTCAAAATCGCTCTATCAACAGGTGGACTGGACATATACTTTCGACTGGGCACCGTTTTTTTTCTGAACTTGGAGCTTGAGCCGCGCAAGAAGAAATGTTGCGTTGGAGCTGTCATCTTGCCATATATCATTTACATTCCCATGCTGCGAAATATCTGGGCGGTGCAGTGCTGGGCTGGAGCCAAGAGCCCATTGACTCCTCGGACATGGCCTATGAGAATTTTTCGACGCCGGTGCGAGCCACAAACCCCGAAGCAGCTGTACGCTTATGGCACTTGCTGTTGGTGGTGAAGGCCGAAGACAGCATCGCGCCGCGTCAACTTCTATCTTTTTTGATGTTTCACCCATACTTCTCGCAAAGGCCGATGAAGTTTTGCGGTACCGCACAGCGACCACATGCACCCACCCACAGATGATTGAGCGCTCTTGCAGTCTAGCTTCTTCAAAGTTCAAGCTAAACTTCCCGAACATGCTATACCTGCGTGCAACTCATCTGCGCGAGTCGTTACAGTCACGGCGCAAGTAGTGTCCTCGATGTTGATTCTTCAGGCAGGATACTTCCTGCTCCATGTCCGAATCCCTGAATGACATCATCTCCCATAGCAACTCAGGAATGATGTCCAAATTAAATAGGTGTGTTCACTTGGCGGGAAGGAAGCCGTGTAATGCTACCTACCTACCTACCTACCTACCTACCTACCACCTCATTTCTGGATAAACAGGTCCCACGGACTGATAACATCAATCTTGGGTCAGATAAGAGGTCGGCGTCACTCGTTCGCGTTCGCTCAGCGTCTGTACTATCGGTCGATTATCGCAATGTCGGCGCCAGCTGCAACAGGTTCACCATCCACTATGGGCGGGGGTCACTTTGACGTGTCAAAGAGGACAATCCCGATTGTAAGTAGGACTCATTCCATCTCTTGTGGGTACAGATCTGACTACCCATTCGAATCCAGCTCGTCGGCAGCCTGCAGAGCTGGATATTATTTGGGGCCCTGATCATGCAAGTCGGCACGTCCTTTCGACACGTCTTGCGATTTTCAACTACCACTGACTCTGTATAGGCTTTTATTTTACTGCATTCCCTTTAGACCGGCGGGCCACGAAAATTCTGGTCGCGTGCGTTTTCGTTGCGGAGATTTTGGAAACGATGTTCGACACCAGGAACATCGTGGATATCTTCGGCTCTGCGTGGGGAGATCCCAAGGCACTTGATCGTGTTGGATGGGTCTGGTTTAGCACACCGGTTGTCGGTTCACTAGGTAAGTCACCGCACGAAAAGTACGGTCGTTTTAATGACATATATACTCACCTAGTTGCTGCTATTGGATGACTTTCCATGGCGGTTTAAAAAGTCTGGGGAATATATGAGCTTTTCCGGCTGTGTTGCCGAGACAGCTGTCAGGACCCCGGAAAAGCCATCACCTCAAAACGGATGGATTTTAATGTAAATCTATAGAAATCTGTAGAGGGGGTAGGGACCCCCTGTACAGATTTTAATAACTCAAATAAAACGGTTTAGGCCAATACTCCGGTGATCCTGCCGGATTGGGTTCTTCTCACATCTAGTCACATCCTGGGAAGAATTACATCATGCGCCTTCTGGCCGCACCCGCACTGCCACATTGTCCGTCATTCTTCCTCACGCTTGTTCCACCGTCACCCACGCCGCACCAGGCATAACTCAAGATAAAGCTTTGGTTCCCTCTAGCAACCATTTATGCACAAGTGTCTGTTGCTCACCGGAATACCTGTAACCCTCTCAATCTTCTGCTCCGAGCGCAATGAAAGCGGTAGCCGTAGCGATGAGGATCTCCTCGTCTTGCCTCGTATCCTGCTCCATAGCTTCATCATGCTGAAGCAGTACCAGAGTGTCGAGATCCATGATGGTTAAGGACGCGTTGTTTGGCACCGTAATGAGCTCCAAACACCCGGTTAGTGACGGGCCGAGTCCAAAGCTGTAATTGTTGGATATATGGCTTCGTCTTTTAAAAATGGCTCCTGTGCGTTTCCCGTAGTAAATGCGCGAATAATTATTCTGATGCAATCACTGGCACTCTCAAAGAAGCTCGGATATTCCCCAGACTTTTTAAACCGCCATGGAAAGTCATCCATTGGACAAAACTTCTTCGCCTATCGGATATATATTCTCTCGCACAAGCGGTGGATCCCTGCCCTCATATCCGCCGTACTTCCCCTTCCCTATCGACGTTGAGAATTTGCCACTGACCCGGAATATCAGCTCACAGTTATGGCCTTGGTCACAGGCATCTGGACCGGTGTTTCGATGGGGAGAGCTACGCAATTTTCTATGTTACGGTCAGACCATATCAGGATCTCTACCGTGAGTTTTTTTTCTTAAATTCGCAACAATTCCTATTCGCAACAATTCCTAAACGGCTATTGACCGCTTCAGATATGGCTTTCCACGTCTGCGGTATGCGACTCGATAATCGTTGTGGCCACAACATATTACATGAATCCAAGGAATGAGGCGCTCCTCACATCAGCACACATAGTGAAGCGACTGCGCTAGAATTCAACGGCGGTACTGGCTGATGGCCCGACTGAGAAAGAAGACGCACCCGCAAGATATCCTGTGAGCCTCGAATCTGTAACCAGCTGTAGCAACTCCGAATCGTCTGACATCCGCGAAGGCCAAGAGCTCGACTTGACTGAGGCGCAGCAGAGGGGGGGGAACGAATTACACAAGAAGCCCGCGGCTTAAAGCCGCTGCCCATGCTGTGTGATCAGGGAATCAGAAGCGGCGATTCAACGGAGAGCCCCTACGGGACCAATGAATTAAAAAAAGTTGATCTTTCTGTTTGACATGGAAGAATTCTTGGACCGGAGGTTGGCCACAGATTGCCTGAATACTTGCGTTCTCGAGACATCCCATTAACTAGAATATTTTGGTTCCACACTGTACCAGCTTGAAGGGGCAATGCAAACGGAACATAATCAGTTTTTCGTGGCGCCCGACCGGAAATGACAGGGATTATGGTCAGGCGCTGGCGTGTCGAGGCTTCCAAAGTCGTGGCGGAGTTCAATGTAATTTTACACGGAAATGAATATTTCATTTCCGCGTAAATCGTGGCCCACCCGTCCTGTGGTAATGAACGGCGTAGCAACCCTACTAAGGCAGCAGGTTGACTAGTGAGAGAACAAGTTGACTAGTGAGAGAACAAGTTGACTTGTAAGCGAGAAAATCAATTTGTGCTGCGCAGATTGACTTGTGACGGAGGGAAATTGACTGATATTGCACATGGGAGGAAGAACCTGCTTTCAGGCAAGCCGCGATACACTGTGGGTTATGCAAATTGACTTGCAGGGGAAAGTAGGACAAGTTAGGATGGCTGGACTGGCTCGACTGCCGGCAGTGCATAAATGAACTCAAGCCTACAGAAATGACCCGCGGAACGGCGCGGCGGAAGTAGAGCTACTAGAAGCACTTGATTGAAGTACAGATTAGTAGTCTATTCACCAGTCATCGGAGAATATTCAATACACCCTAAAATCGTCAGTGTAGTTGAATGTAACAGAATTTCGACATGTGGGTGGAATGGGCACTTGAAAAGATGAGACATTCTCAACACTGACAGACGACGCAAAGCACATTGATGGCATCAAACGCATCACCAACCGTGGGCGCAGGGCGCATTAGGGAGGTTCCTATATCTATGACAGGAGACCAAGGATATTATACTAAGGGCTAGGGACACCTCATTGGTGGCAGAAGTGAGTGTAAGCGAGCCATGCACAAGTTAGCCCACGCACAAGTCAACGCACCAAAATTCAAACTCCGCTTGGTGGGCAAGTAAATTTGCCAAGTCAATCGGTTACTCCTCGAGCATCGGGATAGACCGTACGGATACGGATATTTTTCCATAACCGTGGTGGAGCAAATTTGCCCGAGAAGAAGTAATGCTTGTTTCGGGTTGGTCGCTGAATATGCCTCCGTGGCAAGACTGTAGTCCCGACAAAACAAGAATATATTTCTTGGAGAAGCTCAGGAGGAAGGCGTCGAGAAGCGGAAAAGACGGCCTGTAACGATTGGCGGAGGGCGCTTCGAGAATTTTGCCACGAAATTAATTCAGCCAGCACCAGGCTGACTTTCCTGATCTGGTCGTTCAGTGCCGCGAGTTCCACGTCCCGGTGACGAATCAGAGGTTGAATCTGTTTGTTTTTTTTCGATCCATTTAGCGGATCGTTACCGCGGAGAAGTCGGCGGAGATTTGCGGCCATTGTCGCCTGGGATCGAATAAGTGAGATACATATCCACTTAACCCGAGTAACACACCAGCAGCGTGTTCGCCTGAGCTTCTGATTGGCTTCTGAGAACCTACTTCGATCGATCAGACGGCCTTGAATGGGGCCTGGGCTTGGGAAAAGACTCGCTTAATGCTCAGAGAAAACGAGCTTACTTCTCGCTTATTCCAGAAGATCCGAATCGTTCCTGCGCTCGGCGATGTCTGCGGACTTAACCAGTCCAGATAAGAGCAAGATGAGGAGTGAGTAAACGAGCCAGCGTACAGGCCGGTACTGGCACGCCAATGCAGGGTGAGAGCGGGAGGCAGACTGATCTACAAGATGCGCCTCCGCTTCGCTCCGGCATACTTGATTTGCGGGGAATGAAGTCAACTGTACCCTGGGATTATGGCAACTTCCGTATGAAGAACTCTGCGGGAGAGTTCGAGTCTTGTGGAATCTGTGAACTTGGATCTCGATCTTGATTACAGATCGAGTTAAAAATGAAGGCGACAGAGAATGGAGGTGTGTCATGACGCAGTGATTGAGATCTGGGCGGCGGAGCGCAGTGGTCAGCCGGTATCATACGTGTAAAATACCTCTAATTAAAGGACAGCCATAATTAATACTGTTTGACTCCGCGCATGGGCGGAGCTCATGAGCTCGGAATTCTTGACGTTGTTCGCAATATTTAGCATGAGTGGTATTTTGAATAGAACATCACAAGTGACGCGGATATAGAATTTCGAACATATGAACGGAGAACAGGGAAAGCCGCGTATTGAATAAAGATTCACGGCAATGTAATTGTAAGGACGTTCTGTTATTAATTAGTGGCGAGGTGCACACAAAATGCTGAGACCGCGGTAACCGGTATCAGCTGAGTCGGAAGCTCGGGGTCCATTGTGTTGAGTCGGATGCGTAGATAATGATTTTAGCAGAAGATGAAAGTCATCATGTCAAGCACCCGAATCACTCACGCTGAAAAGGACCGCTAGAAGCACTTGGTACTGTGAATTGTGAATGTTTTGAACAATCACTGCGTTCAGCGGTCCCTTAGAACTGGATCGTGTCTAGGTGCCTAGATGGCCAATTGTGTCTAGTCAACTAGACACAGTGTTTCTAGGTGGCTGGGCAGTTGTAGCCACCTCCTCAGCCACCTCTCGACTTGCCCTCGACAAGCGGACATAGACCTGTCTCAGATGATCTCGGCTGATGCCGGGTCTAGACGGCCTCGACTTGACAGGTCTAGGTAAATAGGCGTACATAAACGTCATCTAGACCGATCTAGACCCATCTCACAGGTTCTACACTTTTATGGGTTTAGGGACCCGCTGAACGCAGTGAATGAAACATGGTATATAGGGCGCTTTCTGCATACTCGTTGGTCGTGACTCCGGTAGTAACGACCGCCGTTGACAGAATGATGGGAAGTCAGACAACATTTGGAGAAGAAAATGCCCCACTTACATGGCGAATTTAGAAGGAGTTGAACTTTGTCTACTGCACGATGAGTGTTTCCAAGCTGTCGGAAGCATAGTTCATGGTTGATTGGCCCTCGGCATGTAGAACACCAACGGGAGTAATCATAGCAGCGTTGGTAGCAGGTTCTCAATGGATTTAAAAGATCTGTGGATTGCTTGAGTGGAGTGATTTTAGAGTCCGCGCCATCTTCGTCACTTCGTTACTTCGCTTAAATTCATCAGTTTGATGGCATTCTCGTGAGTTCAAGGAATTTCGACGAAGGTTCGTCACTTTTCCTAGTAGGTTGCCATCAGAGCCTGATATTCACGTTCCGTGGCTGTGGGTGGCTCTGCTCAACAGCCACGGAACATGAATATCAGGCTCCGACGGCAACCTACTAACCTTAACCTACCTATATTGCCCAGATCAGGAGAATAGACTGCGTCACGAATCCGGCACAAGTGACCACAGCAGCGCCAGCTCGTTTGACGCGCCGATCCCGATTCCCGCGCGCCTGACGCAAACTTTGACAGCTAAGCTCAAAACGATAGACACAAATCATTTTAGACATTTCGGCTAAGTTCTAACTTTAGTGGCAAGAACTCCGCAGCGTCCGCCAGCTCCACATTGGCCCCACATTCAACCGTTTTTTTGGTGCCAAGTCATATACGCACCAATTAGTACATTCTCTAGTATTTACCATGGCGTCTGGCAATCGTTGCCCAGCGCAAAAGCAGCTCGTAACCACTGTGGCCAATCGCATGAGCCCAATGCCCCACCACATATGTCAGGAAGGTTATTGTGTGGAGAGTGGATCGTCATAAGCTTGTTTATGGAGACGGCGGAGTTCTTGCCGCTAAATTTAAAACTTAGCCGAAATGCGCTCTAAAATGATTTGTGTCTATCGTTTTGAGCTTAGCTGGAAACCACCGCGCCAGGAAAGCCACCAGTGCGTCAAATTTGATGAATCTGCAGAACGACGCAAGGCCCGGCGTCTCATCCATCGCCCATGCGCTGACGACCCGCACCACTTAGACCTGAGGACCGACGAGATGGCGCACACACATCATTTTGATGCGAGGCACATCCGGTTCAAGGGAGGCACATGCCATTTAAGGCGAGGCACATTACTCAGATGCCACACATTTCAATCGCAAATGTGCCGCGCATAATCGCATCCGGGGCACATAATGCATTCACGCGAGCTCAAGGGATCAAGGGACTGCATTGCATTATCTATCTGGCTAAGTACATACAGTGAACCCAAGTACGCGCATTTTAGACGATGTTACGACTGAAAATATATGTGAGAGACTGAAGTTACCACAGAAAAATACGTACCTTCTTCGTCTTGTGCCGCTTCTGTGCGCGGGACACAGCTTCACCCGAATCCGATTCGGCACCTTGTGCCCACGCAGATTTGGTCCGGCTACGTGCTGATTCGAGGATATTTGCAGTATCCACTCCCTCAGATCTTCCACGTTTGCGAGAAGTGGGTGCGGGGATAGCGGTCGAAACCTCGGGCGGCGGTGGCGGCGGCAAAGAAGACGAAGACGAAGCAGAGTCGTTCGGAGGTTGGGAAGCGGAAGGGAACTCGTTGGTGAAGTCAGGAGCGACGCTGGTGGACATGAACAGCTCGGAGGTCAACAAATCCTGCATTGTTGAACCCCAGAACTGCTCGTCGGGCATGGTAAAGGGCGCCGACTTGGATTCATGGGGCGCAACTGCTAAGAAGTTCTCGTCAAATGACGTATAGTTGCCGTAATACGGCACTGGCGTCGCGGGAGGTAGCCAGTTTCCTGCATCGCAAGTGCCGTTCAGTAGCGCCTCAAGCTGAGCCTGTTGCACGAGCCATTGAGCCTCGTTGAATGGCGGAACCGCCGGGAACGCTCCGGGAATGGCCGCATATGAGTTGATCAAGTCGGTTCTAGGCACAACTGCGAGCAAGTCGGAGGGCGAGTCACCGTCCCCAGTGTCCGTGATGGTCGTGGTCGACGAGGGGACTGCAGGAGAAATATCCCCAACAATGTCGAGAGCAAGAGACATGGGTCCGGGTGTGGGAGCGGAGTCCAGACAAGAGGTGAGCGCAATCTCAGAGACGGGTGTGAAAGCGGGCACTACAAGATATCAATCAAATATTACCGAACGGCAGTGACCGAAGACGTACCCGGAACAGTTTTTACGCGTCCAGTAGAACTTGCAGACACAACCATTGAGCGAGTATTAGCCCGCCCGGTGGAGCCGCTGGATTTACCGGCAGCCTTGGAGGAGCTCTTCACGGATTTTAGCTGTTCACGCACAGCCTTCTCCTTCGCAGCTAACTGACGGCGACTTTCCTGCAACTCAGCGATCTCGAAAGTGAGATCCTTCTGAATATGACTGAGCTCATTGGATTCCTTAACCTTCTGGGATGCTTTCGTTTGACGCTGTAGGCTGCGAGATGCGCGATGGATCGCCTCGTTCTGGGGATTGGAGAGAATGCCCGAGTCCATCGACGACTGAATTTCAAGAGCGGTCTTCTCATCAAGCTCGCGAGCGCTGTTGACAAGTACTGAGTAGCCGATAACCGGGTAAAAGAGCTGCTACCTCTCAATAGCTTCGACGAGGGGTAGCTTTATACCAGTAATTGAATTCGTCCAGTGGTGCTGAGTTTCGCCAGTGTTGGTCGTTGCAGGAGTACTGTCCCAGTCTTGCGGCAAAATATTTGACTGAGACTTGACGAGGCAGGGGAGAATCCAATCGCTCATCTCCTTGTGGGTCCACCAGTCTTAAAATAGTTCAATGTCAGGGCGAATTCGTCTGTACAAGGGACTCGCCTTGGATTTTCTTGACTCCAAGATCCTTGACAAATTTTGGGAACTCTTCGAGTTTATCTTTGGAGTCGATGTACATGAAATCCATCAAGCGAGAATAATCAGCGGGCGAGACCATTCCCTTGAAGTCGTGAATAGCCCTGAGGAATAAGGACAAATTGTTAGCATGGTACAGCTGGTATTTACAGACCTACTCTTTCGAGTGCCGATAGCAGACCTTGACGAAATAAGTCGCTGCCACGGATGCGGGCGTATCGCTGGGAATGCCACTGTATTCGGGGTTGTTGGTTTTCATAACGGACCGCGCAGCACCCAGAATTTGGGCCGCCTCCATATCCGCATTCATTACAAGTAAATTACCCCCTCGCACGAAGCGCTTCAGCCCAAGAACTTTACCCGTTATCTCTTTTTTAATTTTCTGCACCTCGTCGAAGGGAATTTCGTAGAAATCAGCGCTAGCGCGATTGATGTACGCCCGGATAACGGTGGTAGCTATTAAATTGTAAGCCCAGAACACAGCATGAAATAGAAGATTCTGACCGCGTAGAACTGCCTTAAAGAACAGAGCGAGCTCCCACTCGTTCATCTCTCCCGCAACACGTTTAAATGGGGTGTCATCCTCGAATGCCAGCACACCTGGATCGTCAAGGAGCTTTATTAAATACGGAACACCCGTGATAATTAGAACACCGCCATCAGGGGTAGTGTGGCAGCAATGTATATAACGCTTATCGAGCGGTTTTTTGAGGTCATCGAGATAGAGTTGAAATGCGCCTACACAGTTTAATCAACGCATGCTCGCGATACAAAGGGTGAAATAACATGCCTGGAACACCTAATCCTGCGGGGTAGTTGTTCGTTTTCACGCGATGAACTATCTCGCGCTTCACGCGCTTATCCTGCAGTGCCGGCGAAAAAAGCGCGGGGGTTTTTCCGTTCAGAAGGAGCTTCGTTGAATGGGCTATGGGCAAATAGGGTAGTCGAAGGAAGGCTGAGGAACATGTGCACGTACAGTTATCAACCTTATTAACTGTTGCCCCCACAGAGCCGGTCGCCTCGACCAACTGGCGATACTTTTCCTTTACCTTCAAAGTCACCTTCGTAAGCGGAGGCATGGGATGATTGTGAAGGGTGTTGTCCTTGTGGATTATGAGCGCCCGACGAATCATGAAATCCAAGGGCACGTAAATGGTGCGCGACGCGCCACAGCTGAACCGTTTTATATTGCTCTGGGGCACGGAACGGCCGTTGATGATGTGAGAATGTGCTATAAATGAAAATCAACCGTCAGATCGGGTGAAATGCGAAGAGAAAAGACAACTGACGACAATACTGAAGTTTGAGCCCAGTTTTCGAATGGACAATACGGCTACATGGCGGAGTATCACTGGAGCTGTCGACTGAGATGGCCTCGTTTGCGAAGAGTTTTACGAGTAACGCCTGATCCACGTAGTCGGGGATAGAAAATGTGCGATGATCTTTTTGAAAATCTCTCCGCCAACCGTCGCATGCAACCCAGAAATCATGGCCGCGAGTGGCGCCCTGTGTGGTTTAAATTGGTGTGCATATGCGAAGGGAAAATACAGCTTACCTCCAATTTCGGCATTAGCTTCGGTTTCCCGCGGCATTTACTTCCTGCCGCATCTTTCGCTGCGCACTTCTTCTTGACGACGAGATCAAAGAATCTTGCGCACTTTGTTAGTGTAATGCCCGAGAGGCTAAAGGGAAACATACCCGGCAGTTCTGGATTCGGCAGTAGTTCCCTCCCGCCGGCGAGTATCTAATTCGGCGGAGAAGACTGCGTTGCGTGATGCAGGGTCAAGATCATATCGTTCGACCGGGAGGAACTTAGGGTCAATATTCTCGCAAGCACAGCAACCATTACAGTTCATGCGAGCCCGACGACATTCAATTGGCGGCTGCCCGGGATCGAAGAACACCATGGGATTGTTGTCTGCCTTACCGGTGCCGTAACTCTTCCATGATTCGTTGTCCTGTACCGGTTAATTATTATTTCAGGGTGAATAAAAATAAAAAATAGGATCACGTACGGAGTTCTTGATAAGATAATCGACTGTATGGAGTGGCAGCCCCGTCTTCGGGTCGATTGGATCATAATCTGGATCCAGGTTAAGAATGAACGCGGTAGTTGGGCGACCAATTGGCCAGAGAGACGCAGGTTTGGTGACGACTTTCAAGCATTGAACCGTAACCTTCTGGGTGATGCGAAATGGGCCGCCGACGAACGCCTTTGACGTAATGTCTGGATTTTGCCAAATCGTGGCTGACTCCTCCAGTATGAATTCATTCTCTGTGTCGGAGGATATGTGTTAGCATCAGCCACTGACTGACGAGGATCACATCAGAGCTCACCAATGTCGCTCGAAAAAGGTGGAATACTGGAAGAACGTGATGGAGTGCGTAGTAAGGCCTGGGATACTTCGAAATCCGAACTAGGCTCAGCATCGTCTCCCTCCGAGTCCGAGGAGAGAAGTTCAAGAATTTCGTGGTTGCCATGACGTAGTATTCGCATTCGTATGTCAGAAGGAGGAACACGAGGGGGTGGGGGTTCTAATTTGACGTAGAAATCTATATTTTCCTCCTTGACATATGGGGGCTCCGGTTGGAGGAGACGCGCCGGGACCGTGTTGCGCGCTTCTAAAAAAAGCTGCAGGTCTGAGATTTTGATCCACTCGTTGTCGAGGAAGAGGGCAGCATGGGCGCGAATATACGGCTCATGGTAGACCTGCAGAATATTAATATAAGCAAGGGCATCAGAAGCCAGTGTGCGGGACGTACAGAATTCCGGAATTCGATCAGATTGCGACCCGGCAGGCTGTCTATGAGCGCGTTATCGGCAGCAGAGTGCTTTGAGATGCACATTTGGCGTGTCTTCGACGCGTCAACGCGTCGCGGGGGCTGGTGGGTGGTGGTATGAGAAAGAGAGTCGACGGAGAGCGAAAATTTCTTAGTGAGCACGTGGTAGTCTGATCCATTTGATCCGCTTTGAATCAAGTGGGGCACATTCCCTAAAAGAGAATGTGCCTCGCCATTATAAATGTGTGGTGATCCAGGCGATGTGCCTCACATCAATCACATGTGTGTGCGCCATCTTGTATATCCTCCTTAGACCTTGACGCGCGCCTGGCCAATACAATTACAAGCCGGCTAATTCCTGCCCAGTACCCGCTCACGCAAACTCACCCGCGTGCACCTGCCAGCCTGCCCCAGCGCCTGCTCCCGCCTCCTGCTGCCCCTACTCACATCTCCACAATCCTCGTGCGCCCGGCATCCCCGGGCCGGCATCAGTGTATGCGTATATTTAGCTGCTTCTTCTCCGCTACAACCACCATCTAAGCGCGACGTGTCCGCCTGTGCCGCTCCCCACCGCCCACGAAGTCAAGAACCCTTCTTCATGTTACTTCCTTCTTCCTTGACTCACCTTGCTTAAAATTCCGGGCCAGCCCGCCGTAATCTGGACACAAGTCCTTCTCCCCGCGCGACTTCGGCTTGTATCCACCTAGGTTCTCTGGAGCTCTCCTCCGACAACCTCTGATGTACACCCTGACATGCCCTCCTCACTTTTTGTTCATCTACTCCCCGCTTCTCCGAGACCTGCGCTCTTTACGCCAAATTTAGTTCCTCGACGCTTTTGGTACTCGAAGCTGCCTAGCACAAATCCCATACCCACTCGCCAACGCCGTTGAATAATTCCCCCAGGTGCCCTCCATTTCGAAAATCTGCCCCCGCCGTCTTTACCGTTCTGTCATTTGCGTGCTAACGGACCGTCGCCGTGGAGCGCCTACTGCATGCTCCCACGGCCACCGTTTTCCGTCGTTTTAGTCTGGCGGTCGAGAGATGGGTGTGTACGAGAGGATACAGGGGTTTTTGGAGGGTTCAACTCCGCATTATACAGTTATATTTGCATTTTTCCTCCATTTTTCTGACTAATCCCCCTGGCCCCACGCCACTTCATCTTCGTTTCGCCTAATTTCAGAACTGGGGAGTCGCCCCATTTCCCCTCTACAGCCGCTGCTTGGCTCCCGATTATCACCGCCCTCAAAATCGCTCGCTCACCACCATGTCCGTGTCCACGCGTGTACCGCCACATCCTCACTTCCCATTCGTTCCGCCGACCCAATACTCCGACTCTGTGGCCTTACCAACGGTGGATACCATAGGTATCCGCCTTGGTACGCCGCTTTAGTCCCGATTTACTTTTTCTGCGCTAATTATGCCGAAGTGCCCTTATAGCGGGTAAAATCTGCCCATATGAGGGTATTCGGCGCGCACATAATCATATGCCGGGTTTGATTAGCGTCGGCACATCCGGTCAATCAATGGTGTCCTCATTGCCCTAACTGCCCCGACCTAAACGCGCCAGGGTGGACGCAGCGCCAACACCGCAAAATATTCTCCTAGGTCCCTCTTGTGCCCAGCATTATTTGAACGAAATCCCGTGAAAGTACACCAGCTGCAGGACTGTGACCAACTATGCCGGGCGCGCAGGGTGATCATTCATCACTATGGGGATCACCGCTGGACACCTAATACCGATCACGTTTGGCGTCCACGGGCCATTCGGGATCCGGCGCCCAGCCGAACGCCCATAAAACCTGGGACGATGACTCTGTTCAGCATTCCCATTCGTCTGCCTCGACCTGGTGTCTTTTTCGTCCTTTCCTCCCTCGCTTTACACTTGTTCAAATCACCGCTCCCTGTAAAAAATCCTTCCTAATCTTAATGGCACGCATCCTCTCTCTGTTCTTGGCTCTCATCGTTGCCTCTGCCTCCGTCGCAGGTACGGCCGCCGTTATTCTCATGCTAAAAGGGGCTAAACTCACTTTCTTGTTTCTGCTTAGCACCGATTGAGCAGCGCCAGCTCGGCAACCTTGCCTGCAACATCGACCGCTTCAGGATCGTGACCGGGCTGCTTTCGGCGGGCAGTGCGATTGGGAAGATCGACACTACGTACGTCCCCTACTAAGATAGCATTTCCCTGCCTGCCCCTGCATATATGCAACTTGACTGACGCTGCACTTCAGCGACCCCGACACGGCGACTGCAGTTGAAGCTGCACAGGCAGGACTCAAGGCCGCTGGCGACTCCATCAAGAACATCGCCCTCGCGCTCGTCACGGGCCAAGCCGCACCCGCGGATGCCCGCACGGGCGTCTCTCAAGGACTGAACGACACCCGCTCAGCGTTGGAAAGCATCACCAAGTGCGTTTCATTTCATTTCTTTCTTTCTTTCTTTCTTTCTTTCTTTCACCTTCTTGAAATTTGTTGTCTCCCTGCTGACGAATTTCTATCTGCGTTAGCACGGCTGTTTCAGACTCAGTCCAGGCCGCACAGAGCAAGGTCCAGGCCGCCATCGACGTCGGGAACGACGTTATTGCCGACTGCAAGTGAAGATGAAGATTGGATTATTTTGTCTGGGTGTAATGGCTAGTAATTTAGGAAGTTCGAACGTAATTGTAATAATGCACAAACGCAGACTTTGGGCGTCATTTGGAGGGACAGTTTTGTGGATAATTCTATTGAGAAACTCGGTTTCTCAACCCTTCGAGACATTGTTTTGTAACACTTTTGTTATTGGGACCCGGGTTTCTCAGAAAACGTCGACGGCCAGTACCTCCAGTAGGTAATCCACACTATGTCTATTCGAGGTTGGTTCAAAGGAGGGCAACAATAGCGTCCAAATCGGGCGTAGGAAAATCTGATGTATAACTGGAACCCAGTCACAGCGCTGGTCCCTCAATTAAGAGGGCATTTTAGTTAGCTGGACTATTCAAAGTATCGTAAAACAAATAAATCGGCCCAAAACTTCAAATTTTATATCTGATATAGCTGAAATTGTGCCGAGGTTTCTCCCATTGGTCCGGAATATGATATAAAATTTGAAGTTTTGGGCCGATTTATTTGTTTTACGATACTTTGAATAGTGCAGCTAACTAAAATGCCCTCTTAATTGAGGGACCAGCGCTGTGAGTGACACAGCAGCCAAATTTTAAGGTTCTAAAACGAGTATTATGTAAACATGATTGCTCGTAATCTGTTCAACTGGAAGAATCAAGAATCCGGATGAGACGCGAATTCTGGGGACCATTGTTCCTGTACATGTCGTTAAATTTAAGCCAAGGTAGACTTCTCTCTGCGACCGAGATCGCCAGTGCGTATGCGTGATCGGTTCGGTTCCGTGAACCTTGCCGCTAAAATTTTTTTTGGTGCGGAAGACATTGGACTTTGATTTTCCTCCATATAGTGCCTTTCAACTTGGCTTAACCGGGCCCCCGGCTAGCAACAGGGTTGTTGTCATTCGTGGTCGTTGGTGAGGACCCTGGACCGGAAGCATCATCCAAGAGGTCAACTCACACATTTCATGTGTAAACATCTCATGAGATAGGACTTGGCTGCCGTCCTCGGGCACACCGATGGAAGTGTCGGTGGAGCGACACGGACGGCTATTCCCTTATGGCGCGCCGTGTTATCTGGTGCAAAAAAATCAAGACAGACGTATTGATTTTCTTGGTATACTTAGAGCTATAGTATCTCAGACACCCTTCGCATAACTGCCTCTCTACTTCTGCCTAAGGCACTCCGCCAGGTGCTGTCCAAGAAGTTTGAACGGATGTTGTCAGGCGAAGACGAAAGACTTACGAGGCCAGAACACGTTGGTGCACGCGATCTCCCCGTTCTTGGTGCAAATGCAGTTATCGCACCGTCCAAATCTGGTACCGGGTATGCCTGAAAGCCAACATTAAACATGGACTCAGCTCTGGGATAGTTCAAATTGCGACGTACATTTCTAGTTACGACGCAGAATTTAGAGCGTTATCGTGAGTGCAAACTCATGCAGAAGTACTCACAAATGGTGAGATTGGATTGGCTGGAGATGTAGGGTCAGGGCCTCGTGCAGCCTTTAGGATTCTTGGACCGGCTTACCAGATACAAATGCTGCAGTTATAAGCAGTCCAAGCAGGGCGGATACTTTGATAAACATTATGATGGGTACTTTAGTCTTGGGAGAGCGGCGTCAGAGTTACCATAGAGGCAGTCCACTTACCCATGCCTCCCGCTCAATCCATCAGCCCTCGGAGTATTGGCAAGCTACCGCAAGGCGGCGGAATAGCTCTCATTGTCTGCAATGTCCTCCTCTGCTTACTTTGCTCATAATTGCAGTCGGAACATACTTCGACAGAAGGCGTGCGCAAAGCACCCGCCAAGCAAACCGAGAAGCCAGGGCACGCGGGGAGCCCACCCAACCCGTATTGCCGAGGGTGTAGACTCGAGATATTCTGGTCGTTCGTGCATTACGTTTTATTTGATGCGTTGCGTTGACTACATGAGTTCAGGGATGGTGGAGGCTCGATACGCGCTCACGACATGGAAATTGCTTTCCTCGAGCATCATTGCACTTCTTCATGTAAAACTCAACATAATGATAACCTACCACACCAGGCGGGTAACGGGTTATGAAGACATCGGGATTAATTACGATACTGTAAAATACAGGCAACCATCACGGTCACAGCCCTTGGTTGTCCATATACTTAGATTCTCCTCGTTGGGGGGGGGGGGGGGGGGGGGGGGGGGGGGGCAACGGCAAAGTCCTACACATATGGTTAGTTCATTTGGGTACCCAAATGAACCACACACACACATATAGCTAGGGGGTTAGTACTTAAATATTACAAATGTATATTCAGAATTGGCCCAAGAGTTGGGGCAACATATGGGTACGAGGATCAAATTTTTACACCAGGTATAACATGTGCAAACATTTATTGCCACCAGCTCCAAATTTCGGTCGCCGATATTCCTAGGGTTAGAGAGCCCCAGGCTGCCAGACCTTTTCCCCATTCGATTTAAGCAAAGGTAACGCAGTTAATCTTTCAATGAGGGAAAGAAAATTAAGTGGCAGAAAACTGGTATATGGCCCGCCCCCGAGTCGAACGGGAGTCCTCCCGCAGAAACCTTTACTCCGAAACTGAACGCACTTGAACTGACAGCTAACGCGCACCGTGCGCAGCAGGCCGATACTTTCAAAAGATTGTGGTTGAGTAAGTGCGTCCGCCTGCAGGTCAGCGCGAGAATAGAATACTGGAACACCCACGGAAATTCACAGCAGATCTACCACCTTCAATCGGGTTTAAATCCCGACAGACGCCGGGGGAAGAGATAAAAATGGACGGGACTCGGTCAAAACAAATGAGAAAAAACGCACGGCTCTTCCTCGTAGCCGTCCTCCTGTATCAACTTCGCTCTGATATGTCGCCTTAACAACTTCACAAGTGCGCGATCGAAACCGGTACATTCGTGGATTTAGATGTTGCTCTATGGGAAGCAGATACGAGGGAGGAAATACGAAGAGCAGGATGTGCCGTCCGAGAAGCAACTGAACTTTTAGGCTGCATCCAGTTATTCCAAACCACCGCGGAGATATGTGAATATTCGAGTGACAGATTGTGGATTTACCGAAAAATGACAAACATGTGTGATTTTGCGTGACGGCGGGATTATCATGATGCGGAAAGCCTCGGCATGGTCCCGCCACGCGTCGCGATGGACGGGGTGGACGTCGGGACAGCTGTTGGGCCTCCCGCTTAGCGGCATAGACCTTAAACCATATTATTTCCTTAAAGTGCTTTGATCAACAACATCATGTGCAAAAATACTGTGAAGAACCTTTGAAATCAGGCACCAACATCGTTTGGAATGGCATATCGGACAGTTACGGGCACTCTGTGGAGTTTATCTCCGCTGTGACAACACTGGTGTTTGTCATACTACAGCTACTATCTTTTCAGTCATCCGTCACAGGGGGGTCTGTCGGTGTCGAAATCCGTTGCCAAGTCACGCGTCACGGGGGTCCTTGTCGAATGCGG
This sequence comes from Mycena rebaudengoi, assembly GCA_029282285.1. NCBI lineage: Eukaryota > Fungi > Basidiomycota > Agaricomycetes > Agaricales > Mycenaceae > Mycena > Mycena rebaudengoi. The sequence goes on from JARJCX010000035.1 coordinate 1,034,848, forward strand.
CCAACGGTTTGCCACCTGCAAAATTCCCGAACACGCGTAAAAAAGTTCATTTTCTACGAAAATGGCGGTTCTTGTGTCGAAAATTTCGGGGTTGGTCGCGCAAAAATTTCGGGCTGTCGAATTGTCGAGTTGGACTTTCTGCATCACAGTCATACCCCCTGTCGAATATTTTGAAAACACAGTACTTGTATCTGACATCTGAACTGGCTCCAAAAGAAGTTCAGGCATGGAAACCGGGACTATCAACACCTGTCACCACCGCGCGGCGGTGGTGCGGAATGGTAGTTTTGCACACGGCAGGTCAACCGAGCAGCACTATAAAGACGGGCCGATGCAGTTTCTCACTCCCCACCCGGTGATACGCCAAGTTTATTCTTCCTTTCTTCCTTACCACTTCCTTCAACATGTGGGGTTTCTCTTATTTCGCTCTCCTTGCCGCTGTTTCGGCCGTCCCCGCTGAGGTAGATTCCACCGTAACGCCCCCGCAAACGTAACTAACGGTTCTACAGCTCGTCAGCCGCGCGGACAAATTGGTGGCATCGTACGTTGTGCAGCCCTCTGACACGTACTTCGTCTGACACTTCTGCTAGTCCACTGAATCCGCCCAAGTCGTCCTTGTCAATGCCTGCACGAATGCCAACTTTGGCGGCTGCATCAGCCTCAACTTTGCAACCATTCCTACAGGATGCATCACTGTGCCTGCCTCGGTCAACAACGCCATCAGCAGCGCCCAGGCCGTTACTGGCATCAGATGCACCTTTTTCGAGTGCGTACCTCGAGCCCTCAATGAATGAACCTGTCTTCTCACAGTTGTATGCAGCGCTGCGAATTGCTCTGGAACGAGTGTTGTTGTCGCTGGCAACATTGCCAACCTCGGTACCGTCGGTATGAACGACAAAACCAGTTCCGTCTCCTGCGTCAGCACATAAAGACAGCGGAAAGTAGAGAGATCTGTGGGCTCGAAGCCTTTGGAATCGTGGAGGACAAATAGAGGGTTGGTCTCGGAGGTGATTTCCTGGTGAATATTCGCGTCCCCAGTATCGAAGTCCGAGACTTTCTGGTCCCGATTCCAGAAGTCATTATTGATACCCACGAGTATCGCTAAGCTCGGCACGCACCGCATCGTTAACCTGGAATACGCAGTTGATGAGCGAAAACTTTCCGGTACCGGCCTAATACGCTGTTTCAATACTCTTCGCAGGTCGCAGAAGCTAACCTCGGACTCCACCAACTGATACGATATGGAATCTGCGGATTTTTTCAGTCCGGAACTACACGTTATTGCACGGCACGTGCCGCTTCACGACATCGAGAACTTCGCCAGTGGATTCCGCATGCATTATTCCAACTATTTGGAGAGCGATTTGTAGTAGAGGGGAGGGAAGTGCGTCCGCGGCGACTCGGATTGGCCGATAATAAGCAGGTCGTCAGCCTGTGCCAGTAATGAAATTCGGATTGCGGCAAGGAAGACATCATCAAAATCTGGCATCATCACTAGATCTGCGAGGAAAATATTCCAAAGGATCGGTTAGAGCAGAAAAAAGAACATCATGTCAAACCGGCAGGCAGTAAAGGTATTCTGGGAGATCCGGCGACTGCGATACCGTGCCATGTCACCCATTGGAACAAAGCCATCAAGTAGAGTGCCATCTACAGCACCAAGAGATTTCTTGAGGAAAGGGTAGTAATGCGGGTTGTTCCTTATCTCAGGCGGTATAATCGTGGAATCCGGAAGCTTGATAAAGCGTTGATAAATTTCTGGACTAACCAGCATGTCCAGGACGCGATGAAAACATCTACAAAATTTCAGTAAGCGAGCAAACAGTGAAAGCCTAAAGACGTGCTTTGATATTGTTTTCTCCGCTGCGCTGAAATCTCTCCTGATGCTCACGATTCCCCAATCCAGTCCCTGAAATCCGGAGGAAGATTGCAAGCTGCTCTTCAGAGGAGACATGCCTGGTTGAAGCAAATCTGCAGTGGAGACGAAGGGCCTGGAGGAGTTTGATAGAGACAGCTTTCGACATGCCTATCGCTCTCCGAAAGCGGCTAGGATGCCCTTTGCGATGGCACACTTCACTCCGGAAATACGGTGAAAATGGTCCACTCACTTTGCATCAATTCATCTACCCATGGTTACCCTGTTACAATCGATGTATGCATTGCCGTTCGCTTTTGTCCACCAGAGAAAACCACGGCCGCAGCTGTCAATGATGCTACAAGGCCTGCCGCCCGCCGAACCCGCTCCCGATGTTTTTTTTTGACTGTTTCAGGTCGTATAAAGCCCATAATGAAGAGGGTGGATGAGGGTGAAAGGATAGATATGCTATCGATCTTCCAGATCGATGATATCCCTCAAAACCGTATGCATGGCGCGTGTTCTAATTAATCTCTCACTAAGTGTCACAGTGTGACTGGACGCGGCAAATGGAGCCCGATCGGCCGGGCACAGCATTCCTACAGGATACTCTTTTGGGACTAGCTGTACAGGAGAGATCCTGTAGCTACCTGGGGATCCCGGCCTAACGTATGCGGCTAATGGTAGGTAGGTAGGTAGGTAGTATTACACGGCACGGTCCCGCTGAGGAACGCCGGTTCCCAGGGATTATCTAAGTGTACATGCGCCAATATACACTATTGTCCCTGGACTCCTCCATAGCACCAGAGACGAGCTCATGGACACGCCATGCCGCCGTGGTAGATCTAAGGAACTATAAAGAAGCAAGAAAATGTATTAGCAGAGAATAGTGAGTCCAATTATTTACATCAGGAATTGTTCGCTCGAAACACAGGAATTGCGTAGAATATTTGAAGGACATCATGAGCGAATATAGCTACGAGTGCAATGGCGGGTCTGGAATAAATCATGGCTTTCAGGAACTCTGTCTCGGATTTTTCCTCCAAGACATGTTGTAACTCTGGATTTTTAGCAAACAGTTGCTCCAGAAAGCTTGTGCGCAGTTCGACAAGCGCATCCGACGATGCGCAAGTGACTAGCGCATGCTCTGGGGTTTCAACTGTTGTTTTGCAAAGCCTATTTGCCTGCGGCACTGGCTGGTTCGCATGATCCGTGTAGCATAAAACCTCGACTGCCAGTTGGTGAGTTGAGAGCATTATGGAGGTCAGAGCCTCGTGATGCGCCTGAGTCTTCACCATAGTTAGGTAGTGTCGCATTGTTGAGGTTTTTTGCGCTGAAGGTTCGTCCTTCCTAGGTTCTAGTCTCCCGTGAAGCAGGTACGTCTTCTCTGATGAGTCGATCGTGTCTTGCAGCCATTCTAGCATTAATTTGTCCACCAGTTTAGCATAGTTCTGGACATCTGCAATTGAGGTTGTCGCATTTAGAACTAATTCGGGGCAATTGAATGGCAGTCTCCCAGTTGCAGTGATTAATTCCGAGGCCCAACATCTTTTGACGCCTTTGGCAGAGAGCTCGAGTGAGCTATTTAAAGCTGCGCGGGCGTAGTGGCTGTCATTGAGTCCAAGGAAATAAACAAGGTGCTGTAGGATTAACTGAAGACGTCGAACTCTAATTGGTGTTATCCCAGTCTCTGTGAATAAGGGCGCGACCATTGAACGTGAATGCAAATTTAGCATATGTCTAATGAATCTGATCTGAACCTTCGTGAGCTGTTTGATGCGAACATCCTCGCTATCTGGCGTGACTTCGCATGCATGGGTAAGATGGCAGTCAATTCTAGCCATGTAGAGTTATTTTAGCTCCTTCGGCGTCAGCCTGCCTGTCATGTCTTCAATTGCCATGATACGATACCCGCAATAACGAGCAGTGCGCGCTTTGGTCTTATAATGTGCCTCTAGGATATTTTGGGTATCTGTCCTGAACAGAACTCCGACATATTTCTCCTCTGACTCGATCTGTAGCTGCGTAGTTCCAAGCATGAAGACCGGGAGTGCTTGAGTAGGTGGCGACGTCCTCCCATATTTGAAAATCAAAGATTATTGTCTTGATCATATTGATGAGAATGAAATTTCGAGCGCACCATTCGTGGAGAGTGTGGAGTTTTCCCTGAAGACCACGCGCAGAGAGCGACACTAGTAACATATCGTCTGCTTGTGCAAGCAGGGAGATTCGGACAGCCGCCAGGAAAATATCATCCTTGTCGGGCATCATTTTCAAATCGGCGAGAAACAGGTTCCAAAGAATTGGCGAGGCAGGATCTCCTGTAAGGAGGCCGATGAGCACCTTGAATTCTTCTGACTCCATATCTCCGTGGCGCACGTAGTATTCCATTCGTTTGTACAGCATGCGAAGCCAGTCAAAGATTGCGCCGCCCATACCCAGTCGGAATAATTTCAACCAAAGGGTTGGTTGGTCCGTAGAAGGGAAAGCGTTCGAGGCATCAATTGCAGCGACATAGAGGTTCTTTTGTGCGCCCTGGCCCAATCCCTTAGACAGCGTAGAATAAACGGGTTGTTATTTGTGCGATAACCTGGTCTAAATCCGTTTTGCCAGTCGGGTATAAGACCTCTCGTCCCGGCCCAGTCACGAATCCTCCAGTGAATGAGCACTGTCACACCTTTCGAGCGCTATTAGTCTGCAGCTGTCCGGGTTGTCTTTTGGTTTGGTCCTCTTTAGGTGAATCGCTTAAATGTATAAAGTGGGAATCGGCAGTTGCCGCTGCACGTGAGGCTGACGTGAGACTGCAAAGGTACTGCCACAGGTGATTGACACAAGTCAAAAATTGGGTTAGGGTTATCTGTCGACCGACAAAGCTACAAGCTGATTATTGTCCAAGAGAGCAGGGTATACAGGAGATGTGGGGCACAATAGCACCCTGTGAGGTTGTCTCTTCCGCTCTCCGCGCCAGAGTTACGCTGTGCACAGAGCAGCGGGCAAATCTAGGTGACTTCGCTGCGATCTCTGGACGCCCGTATTTGCTTTCCTCCGACTCCTCAAAGCTGGGATTCTGCTCGGCGCAGTTCCTCTCGACCCAGCAACACTTTTATTAGCTGGAGTGGGGGGGGGATACAGGCCGTAGCAAGAATTCGCCAATTTGATGATCGTGGTAGAAAAAAAGTTCCACAACGGAAAGACAATCGTGGTGGCTGCATCGTCCGCTTGCAATTCAAAATGGCCATTCCAGATGACTGCGACCCATCGCCCTGCAGGTGGGAAGAATCCCCATCAAGCGCAGCTGAAAGGTCTCTGACTCGGCAGGAAGATGTTTTAGGCCGAGATAAGGCATACGCAGGCCACAATGCCTGTCTGTTCCCCATTTGAACCAATTTGGTTCATAATGGCTCCTCCTCCTCGGCCTCTATGCTGGCAACCATCATTCAAAATCTGTGCCAGCGAGGTGCCAGGATTCAGTCAGGAGTATGAGATTATGATGTCTCAACGGCATTTCTTACCCACATTTTCATACGCCTGTTCTGACGGATGAAATTTTCCCGAGACGGTCAATGTTCTCGTGAAGGACGTTAATGAACACGGTACTCAGTATACCTGTATGCCGCAAGTACGTGTCCCTAGGTTGAATAAGGGCGAGAGCACTCGCCACTCACCAAGCATCCGGCCACGAGCCCTGTACCAACAAAATTACAGAGAATAGTCAAAGACTGCTTCAATGACGGCAACAGCGTTGGCTTCTCGTTTCATCGTTTCCGGCAATCCAGATTGATGGACGTTGACATGGTTGGCAGCCCATCGATGGCGACCTTGTCTAGCTGGCCGTAATAAACATATATCTAGACACGTAAACCCGAGACATGAAGTCAGCCATAGCCCCTGCGCCCGTCTTCACCCCAGAAACTCATGTCGCTACGACTGCTCAGCTTTATCTTTGCGCTTTTTGCCCTGGTATTTGCACAGGGAGATGACACGGTCTCCCTCACTACCCCAGAACAAGACTTCACACGCTTTGCGACCTTCGATTTCTTCTGGAAAGGCGAGGCAGGACATAATAAGTTGTCCCCTTTCCCAGTAATGCCTTCTAGCTGACGGACTTTGAACATCTCAACAATATCACCCTGGAACTTGTTCAAGGAAGTGCAGAAGGTGCGCAGTGCATGTGCATCACGTCTGATCAAAGGAAATGATCGGGTTCCTTAGATAATGGAAACAGTGTAATGGATATCATAGGTTGAAGACACCAAGCATGAAATATTCATTGCTGACATTCTCGAAGTAACCAACATCTCCTCGGTGGACAAAACCTCGGTTTTATACACCATCCACCCTGGTGTTCGTTTTCCTCGTTCCCGCCCCGCTCACATTTATACCTCCCATGTCAATCTAGGTCCCAGTAGGAACATACCATGCCCGCATGAATGGTACAATCTATAACGGCAACACGATACTCCCCTCGGGGAGCGCGTTCAGCACGCTGTCGAACACGTTCAGCATTTCCGATTCCAATGTTCCATGCAGCGCCGGTACTTTCACGCCGATAACCGGTCTAAATGACCCAGCGTACCATCCACTACGCTACTCGACTCCCGTGGGAGGGGACGTGAGAACTCAGAACTCCGTTACCGGTCCCTTTTCCAGTCTTTCTTTCGGCTTTGAACGAATTGACTCTCATTTCACTGTAAGTTGTCCGTAAAGTGTCCTTGCTGGCCACGAGCTCTCATACTTCCCGAAAGATTCCGTTCAGAGTCGCCACGACTATGGAAATAATAAACACTATAACGGGCTTCAATGCTGGCGTCCAGTCTAGTATCGTGGGTTTGGCTTTGACTATGGTATATTTTATTCTCATATCAGTGCAGTTCGGGTTCTCCATGTCATACACCACCTCCAATATTACTCTCGATCCTGGCTCCTGGAAAATTCGGACCAACTTCACCATTTTCAAACCGGCGCCATACCCAGGCGTATTTTCCCTGGAGTCAGAGGAGTTCTTCATTATGGCCGATGTCAACAGCCAACCCACCTGTACGTCCCCATCGAGCTCCGGTGGTTCGTCATCCGGGGGCGGCTCAAGTGCAGATTCAACCCAAACGACGCCTGCAGCCACGTCCACGGGATCCGGACCAAAACAATCCAACGAACCCTCGGCGCCAGCTGCTTCCGGTGCTAATCCCTTCCAAACACCGTCATCGTCCCCAAATTCTGCTGCTTTTATGAAGGACGGCAAGAGTCAGAGCGGATGGATGCGCGCACTTCTTTGTGCGATTCTGTTCATCACAATTGGGCAGTTGTAGATAGTTGGTTGACGTCTGCCCTGCGTTATAAAACTTGGCGGTTGTTTCGCGAATATACACGCTACTTCGTTGTTTTGTCCACCAGGGCTTGGCCTGGTCTGGCTTGGGCTTGAGCCAGGGCCTGGGTGCGGTAGACACTTAAGGTGCTAAATACACTTCGAAGTAAGTCGTGGGCTCAGTGGTGTCTTCCCGATGTGCAGAACAATCACGTACAGAAGATACTTGGCTTGCATACCTCAAGTGAGGAATTTTTCATACTGCCGTTGGGTGATCCGACTCATCCGAGCCAGGTTCAAGTCACTGCAAAGACATCAAGAAGATCGTCGATGAGGGCTAAAAGTATATTTAACAGGTACTAAATGCATGAGGAATAATCAGGGGAACAACACTGAGATGCGATTGTCAGTTCCTTGGGTTCCCTGGCCGTTCCACCGACGGTGCATAGGCCAGGGCTTGGGGGCTTGACTTGGGCTTGAAAAATCGAAGCCCAAGCCCTAGGCCTTCTCAAGCCCGCCATCGGGCTTGGCTTGGCTCGGGCCTGAGTGGGCTTGGCTTGAGGGCTTGAGGGCTTTAGGCCAAGCCCTGGGCATCACTATTCCGTCCGTCCAAAAGAAGGGCGGTGTTTTCAGCCTCCAAGAGTGCTAAAGTGCCCGTATATCCTTCGAATGAGGTAATATTCGCCATGAGACTCACAGCCAGGGGAAGATTACCTGACAGATCCACTAAGGTAGCGAGCGCTTCTTCCTCCTCGCCGTTGGGATGGTCGGTGACCTCGGAGAAATTTTGTCGTGCGGCGGAAGGCGAAAGAGGCTCGAGTGGAGCAAGGAATGGCCGACTCCATTTCATTTTGGACGGCCTTTCGGCACCTCGCATCGTAATCTAAATGAAACTTCAGCACGTTGCGAGAAAGAAAAATGTAGACGCGCCATCAATCCGAGAGTTGGAATATCCGCCAACAGCGATATAAATTCTTCAACGCGTCCGCGGAATTCCAACGCTTCCCATGGAGTCTCGAAGTTGTCGAGAACAATCAGACACGGCCCACACGTTCCGAGGTGCTTCACAATCGCCTTTGAGAGCTGATTCGATTTCTCAAGCCCCAAATGCAATCCCATATTGGCCACCAGTTCAACGGCAGTATTGGGACTCACAAGAGATAAAATGCCTGGCGTTGTATTCCGCGATGATGGACGTAAGATACAATGCGGCCATCGCTAAAGTTGTCTTCCGCATTCCGCCTGGGCCCAATATGGCGGCGCGGGCAGGGTCGGCAAGCAGAGTGTTAACGAGAGCCTCGAGCTCTGATTCCCGCTCATAGAAGACCTTCGGAGATGCAGGCAGAAGAGAAAGAGAACCAGAACTATAGCCACGGATAATCAGAGCAGGCACTAACGATCGCCACTTGATTTTACCTATGTATTTTATTATTTGGATGGGGGGGGCCATCCGTTTATTTTTGGGGCTAGGTAGAACTGCGTAAGTAACTGATAGTTAATTCTTATTCGATAGGGATTTTGAACAGATATTTTATTGCAACACAGCAACACCAAAAACACTCAAACGCGTGCTAAATACATTACGTTCGTGCTCAGCACCCCGCGCACACGGTTTCGTTAACAATGTTTGAGCCCTTTTCTAACCCTATATGATCATCAATTGTTGCCACCAGCTCAGTGCATGTGGGGCTCAAGTGGCATGGCACAAAGTATCGATGTGAATACTTGGCTTCCACTTCTTGATTATGGAGGGCTGTTGTTGCAAGGCTGGTCTTTCCCATTCCTCCTGTACCAAGGATAGCAATATGAGCCGAATCCTGGAGTAGGATGTTCACCACATCCTGAAGTTCTGTTTCACGGCCATGGAAAAATTTTGGGCAGGGGGGAAGCAGACCAAAGGATCCTGAGCTGATCGAAATATATAGCCAGAGGGATAGTGTGTGCGGGTTAGGCTCACCTATTATTATTGCCTAAGCTTCCCAGGTTTCCCGTCACCTAAGAAGCTTGAGCTAAGGATCTAAATCACCACAATTTGCATTCACTGAGGAACAATCAGAAGTGGTAAGATCGGAGTCAGACTCCAAAAGTGCCACAAGCCGGTCATGCTGTTCTTTTGCATCCTTTTTCATTTGCCTCATTTGAGACAAGGTCGAACCGGTAATTTGAGCCTATAATGATCAGACGACACATTGAATCAAATATGGTTGACATACCTTGAACAATCCAACCATCCGGCTCAACTCCTGCTTGCATGATTCCAATTTCTCCCTCTCCGCTGGCTGTCAAAACAGTCCCTTTATCTTTCCTAGAGTGCCCTTTTGTCCCCCATTCAGAATTGGAACAGCTTTTCAAGAGCCCTAGGGGGTAATATATTAAATAAATGAAATGTGATCCCCAATTGGGCTTACTCTGTGAATTTCACAATGTTATACAAGATCGCCGTAGGAAGGACACCCTTGATTTCCGAAGTTGAATGAAGCTGGATAATGATGCACAAAATTTCGTGAATATGCTCCATGATTTCGGCATATTCTTCCTTGTTTGACTTTGCTGTATATTTCATTTGTTAAATATTGTGCTAGATGGCCAGAAGAACAGTTCACCTCAATACCCTTTGTAATTGATAAGCACAATGCGGGAGTCGAACCAAGGAAAGGCACTTTGGCCACTTCCGCAATGTACTTGGCAGTAGTTGCCGCCAGGATCGTCTATTGGATAACATTCTTAAAATTGAGGGGAGTAGACATGGTGGGAGCTGGGCTGTCCTTTCAGTTCTGCGCTTATATGACTTTAATAAAAAAACAAGAGAAATGAAATATATGGTCTGAATATGAAAATTCCAGCTCAAGTAGTTGCAAATATCGGATGGTCTTTCTCCCACTGGACCAGAAACTTCGCCAATGCATCAGAATCCGTTGCTTCCGTCGCCTCAACTCTCCCCACAACTTCAGATGACATTTGTGGTCCGTCATAATAAATGTTGAGAATCCGGGTCATGTTTATTGCATGAGCGAGCGCTGTAGTTCCCATCTTGAGGGCAACTTCAATGGCGCTCTTCTTGATTGTGTTTCCACCCTAGAATAAACTGTCAGAATAATATTTCGAATTGAAAAGAACTGTGTACCGATAAACTGATCCCACTAGGCCACTGGGTCTTATGATACTGGGCCGAAAAATGCGCTGCAAATTTCCAGTAATTTACACGGGCGAGATTGTTGAGCCGTTTGTTTTGATTTGATTCGAACATATTAAAGCCAGGCATATGTTTGACTCTGCCCATAATCCAGGACAGCTCAGAATCCGTAAGTAAATGAATTGTGTGCTTCCGATTACTCCTGACAAATGTTGAAGGTGGATTGAGCATGGCTTCACTCTTGGTCTTTGCCCAAACCAAGAGTTCTTCAACGAGGTCGGGCGGAGATTCAGACTGTTCAGGAATCTTCGCACTCTAGATTCAAGAGTAAATGAGTCGTGGAGTAAATGAAGTAGCCAAAAGTGTACTCCAATTGCAGAGATGGTGAGGTTCAAAGTGAGGTTCAAGGGCGCATTGGCCGGAGGAATAACTAGATGTGCATTCACATGGAGATCTGATTCTTGATATTCAATGCCCGCAATTGTTGCGAAGAATTCGGTATAGCTGGGGTTTTCGCGATTGGGTACCCCAATTTGGGCGGGTCCTTGAACTATTTAGTTATAGAATAAATTCAGTACAGTCCTTAACCGGGAAGCGAAACAAACCGTGAAGCGAAACACCACATGTTTTGTATCATGTGAGCATCCCCCAGGGCCCGATTTTTTTGAGCGCATTCTAGAGTATCCAAAACTCATCTTCACAAAAGGAATTGCGCAGGTAGTCGTTCAAGAGCTCAAGAAAAAGAAATCTTTTGAATCACTGTTTGGCTCAGTTTTGTCACCAATATTGCAATTGAGCAGCCACTGTCCCTCACTGCTGTGCAGGAATTACACAGTTATGGCATGTATTGGGGGTTTTCAGGGTCGTAGAATTAGAATATGGCCACCGCAGGACTTCAAAGACACTCCATCACGCCGATCTTACTGTAGTGTTTCGCTTCGTGGTTTATTGCACAATTTGATGGCATCAATAAATTGGGCCCGTTCTCCGCCAATACTGAAGGGAATCATTCCAACTCTTTGATATCCAGGGAGCCATCTAGTATATACATTGAGTGAAAAAAAATTTTGGGTGACTATCGCTTTTTATCATGGATAAAATCCCCGGATCGCTTGAGCGTTTCGCTTCCCGGTTAAGGACTGTACGTTGTACATTACCTTTGAAGGCAGAAATAGATGCCTGTAAAGCCTCAAGAATTTCGCGTGAACTGGCCGTTGATTCGATACTGCCCAAAGCACTGGTACAAGTGACTATGGTCACTTCAACCCTTTGAGAGATTTTCTCGGGAAGGCGTCGGAGTGTCCTCAATCAATAGAAGAATAGAGCGGCGCACTCCTAAAAACGCGAGAATTAAATGCAAGAATCAGATTGAATTTCTTAAAATTTCTTACCCGTACCGGTGTTGTTATCATCATTATTTCCTGGCGCTGGCGTTGGCTCAGCAGAGTGGCCTGGCTCATCTGTAAACAAATGTTAAGAAAGGTAAACGAGCTGGAAATAAATACCTACCACCTCTGGCAGTGTTCCTGGCAGTGTTTGAGGTGATATTTGATACGGCGACTTGTGGTGGGATTGAATTCAGACGACTTGGTGACGCCAAATTTTTAGAAGGCATGTCCGTTGTAAATTCACCGTTTAAGAGTGTATTCTTCATTGTGTCCATATTGGTCTTCCCAGGTTTAAATTTATCCAGCGCGGTGGGCCACTTATCGGGCTGGCGTAACACAAAAGCGACCAGATCAGCTCGTTTCAGCCCAACACTGCCCAGTAAATCAGTAAACGGTAGCCAATATTTTGTAGACGGTGCGGTGGAGAAAGACTCACAAATCAGAGCTTGTATAAGCTCGTTCAGCCATATTGATCAAATCTGTAGCAGTAAAGTGGTGGCAGGAGTGAATGTCATTGAGATGAGATTCTATGCTATTTAATATGACAGCAGTTTCACATTCAGGATGGCGCTGTGCGCCGAGCGAGGAGAACGATCATCCAAAGGAAATAATCTGGGCCGAGCCGGATTGATCCGTCGGCCGAGCCAACTGAAAAATGTTCGATCGGGACCTTCAGTCTGAAGATCCTTCAGGCGGGTCATCAAAATCTTCATTCTGTTCGATTGAAGTGTTCCTTTTAGGAAGGAGGCCCAAAGAGGCAATGTATGGGGCGGGGTCACCAGCGGTCAAATCCGGCGCTGTTACAATCACGTGATGGAGATCACCACAGGCCACCGAGCGGGTAACCGGACCATTTATACATAATTATAGCTGTGTAGGGCTGCCGCCCGTTGCCGTGACGGCAACGGCCGTCGATTCAACGGCTACTCCATAGCAACGGGCCGTCGAACAACGGCCCGTTGCATGGGTGAGAGAGGTCCTCACGGGACGGTACGGTCAACGGCACGGCCGCAACGGGTTGTTGACGGGCCCACGGGTTGAGAATAGTTTGTTTGAGCCATTTTACGCGCAGAGGTGAGCTTTAACGTACTTCCCAAGTTTTTTTTGTCGCAGCATAATACAAGTGAACACATATACCGATTGTTAAGCCAATGTTAAGCACCGAGAAAGCTTCTCAACTGAATTCAACTGAATCAGTGAGTATCCCCACCTCGTCATCACAACCCAAAAGCCCAAAGAATGCAAGGAGATATTTAACGGACAGCCATTTGTCTAAGAGAGGGGGGAAAATCGCCGCCGACAGGTAGTTGAAGTTGAATGAACTTAGTTGGACATTGCCATCACAGTTACGGCAATTGCCGCGATGGTGCAAAGACTTTGTATTGTGAGGACTGGAGGGAAGAGAATATATAAATAATGAAATAGAAACATATCAGAACACCCAGATATCCTTCCTGGACCAGAACCACCCCTGGAAAAATGTTTCTTATTGCAATAAAAATTACGCCGTTGAACGGCCGTGACGGCCGTTTTTCAACGGGCCGTAACACTGCGAACCCGTACCGCGACCGTGGCGTTGAGGTCGAGTAAAAATGGCTGACGGAACGGGCACGGCACCCCGTCGACGGGTGCCGTGGAACCGTCGCAACGGTCACGGGCGGCAGCCCTATAGCTGTGTTCCTTGCGTGGCGTAACAGTGTGACGCGAATCAAATGATATCTACTGGCTGTATGTGTCCCCGAAAATAGGCATTTAGACGTAGGAGACAATTCTATTCCATGACTACAGACCCCAAATCTACCACGACAATCGACAATCGCTTTTGAATGGCTGCCCGGGGATTGTGAAAGAATCCGGAGGCTGAACAAGAGTGTCCTTCACGCCTGTCGTAAAAACAGTCCTAATATCTCTTCCCTTACCAGTTATAGCAGCCAGGTGTCACCGGATGCAATGCATACACATTTGGATATATTGCAAACACATCTGGACATACCACTCGAATCGACTACAGATAGAGCCCGGTGGCTTTAACGTCGAACATAGGAACATGAGAAGAAACCCGGCATGTTCGTCCTTGAGCCACATACAGATGTATCCGGCTTAGAACGTGAGATAAGCCAGGCGTCATATCATTCTAGTCGTAAACGCTCCCACAAAATAACCAGGAACATTTGCACTAGTACTGTAGGGAAACACAAATAAAGGCGGAAGACGTGAATAATAACTTGGCGGGATTCTCCTTAAAATAATGAGGAAAGCTTCATTGGTGAGTATCAATGAACGGTGTGGTCCACTGAGAACTTTGCACGTAACAATTCACCATGGAGCGCTCGGTGAGCGATAGGCGTATTCGTCTCCGTGCCGAATCGCCAGCTGGTAGCCCCCAAAAAATAAATCGCGAAACCGCTGCTAGAAGACCGCAATGGGGTCAAGCGCGGAGCGGAAGAAAAAGTTCATTATGTTCAGAAAAATGCGCACCTTCGTCGCAGGTTTGAGGCGAGAAAATGAGGAATTAGGGCTGGAGAGGCCTCGATGTCGCGTGAAATGTGGACGAAAAAAAAAAAAAAATAGCAGCCAGAATAATGGTGAAGCGCGGAAAGAGCAATTGATGGCCCTCTCAGCCGCGCAGCAGGGGGAAAGAAACATTGCCGGCTGGTGAATTCGTACATTCAGCGGGGACATTGGCGCCGATGAAAAAGTGGCCACAGTTAGAACACGCACGGCCGGAAAATGACTGAAGACCTACCTGTCACCTGGAAGCGACCGAATAGAAAATGGTTTGGGGTTTTTACGTGCGTGGTGACTAACAGGGAAGGGAAAAAATGCAGATATGCAGCTAGATAGAGCTGGAGGATTGAGGACCTACCTGAAGGCCGCCGAGGAAAACTGGATTTTGAGAACTCTGCATCTCAGCCGGAAAAGACAGAAGTCAGGTACGTCCCGTACGCGGTGACCAGACGCTGAGAGATTCAGTTAGAACACGTAGTATGGATGGGCGAAGGCGCACATTGGAAAAGTGGGGACTTCGAAACCCGCGGCGGTGGCGGAGCACGGCGGACGGCAGGTCGGAGGGCGTCGCGCAAATATGGATGAGAGGTAGAAGAGTTTCCATTAAGAAATGCTGCTTACAACGGGAGAAACATGGAATTTCACCTCGGGGGAAAAAAAATCCGGCGTATAACATCCAAGCCCATCCACCAGCAAAACCGCAAAGTAAAGATGAGAGTAAACGAGGGAGCTGGGGAAAGGCACGAGCGCCGGTGCAGAAAACGCGGTCCGGGCCCGTGGCGAGCGCGCACGAAACGACGGAGGAGGGGATGCGGATCTCAGCATGCGGGATAGCTCGACGTATGCAGCACCTCCGGCACAAATGGCGGAAGGAAAGAAATCATCGGATAACACGAGGGCGTGCATACAGCATCGACCGGAAGTGCGCGCTGTGCGACGACGACTATGCAGGCAGGGCACGGCCTGAGAGCGCAGTACCGCACCTATCCCGCCACAGTTGGGGTGCACGGAGCCAAATTATGGAGCCAGCGTTTGCGCCCGGAGTAAGCTCAGCACGATGGACTACGCACCGCGCCACCAGAGGTAAAAAAAACGTGGAATGCTATCTTCCGCTACCAGCGGCTCCGCGGTACAGCGACATGGCGACACGGCGACACTGCGACGATGGCTTCCCCATGCATAGCCATGCATCCGCGAGGGTACGCCCCGCACCATGTGGACTTACCGCGCACAAATATGGGGTAGTGGGGATGGCCTCGAGTGGCGACGCCGTTTAAAAGAGGAAGTTGAAGGATCGCGCGGATGATCGTTTGAAGCAAGAGTTGGCAAACATCGCCCAACAGGTCCACATCATGCCAAATTTGATTGTACTGCCACGGCATCCCTCGCAAGCCGCCACTATCTTAGTCTTCCCCTCCTGGAATTTCCGTCTTGGCGTTTCAATTTCCCGGTAACTGGCCTCAAAGTTTGTTCAAGAGCCAAGAATCAAGGGGATGGATCTGCCCCGCTCTCAGCTCCTCGTCATCTTGTCGTCATCCCCGGCTCTCAGTGCTACGGTTCTCCGCTTCAGACCCGATACTGGCAGTACTTTCCGCGTCCCCGTGAATGCCCGGTCGTCTCTTTGTTGCCTGTTATTGTGACTCCCTGGCCCCCGACTACTATCAAGCTACCACCCCTCGCCGTCATCCGTGGGGCCTGGGCCGTGGCCCTCTTGCGATTGTGAAATATGAATATCTAGTTCGCGATCCTCCCTCCCTTCTTGAAGTTCTTCTTTTGATTTATATTGTCACGCTCAGTCATCATTCACAAGTTTCGCTTCATTCCACAAAGCCCCTTCGTATCCTTTCACAATATCTGCAACGCACGTTACGCACATACGAAGACTGTTTCCATTCTCTGCTCTCGTCATTCTCATGCGATCATACATCCAACGGTGCGCGAAGCTTTATACTTCTTAGATTGGATGCTCATGGGCGCGCAGATTATCCGCGGCCGCCAACGAACAGCCCCTTCGCGCGCAAATCATAGCTCTGATCATAATATTCACGAGATTTATTTCGACAAAGGTAAGATGACTTCGTGCAGCGATGTAGCGTCTGACGCCGCCCTTCAGTATGCCGGCGTGCTCTTGACTCCATCCGAGTAGGCGATGCACGAGGGTCGCGCGGTCAGCTCCTTGTACCACCTACATCGGCCAACATGTGTCAGCCCAGCACTCGGGAAAACACGACATGGTGCACCTCGCCACGTTTGGCTTGCTGGTCATGATGTTGGATCCGCCAACCGCAAGAAGTGGCGCGCAGGGGATGAAAAATAGATCCGCCAGGGTGAGTGCCTGCCGCAGTGCTTCTCAGATTGCGATTAAGACAAGTATATCACGCAACACGTACATCTCCAGCAAGGTAGCGCTGCTTGCTCAGGATGGCGTCGAATCCGTCCAGCTTCTTGTCCAAGACAGCCATGTTCGCGTCAATGACGGCCGGGTCGCCCTTGGAGCCTGACATTATCCTTGCAAAGCATCATTGGTATGCGAAATACCTGCGCATTGGGCGGGGGTACTTACATCTTTAGGATTGTCTCTAGTACAAGCGCACTTGCGCTGGGGTAGAAATTAGCGACTTCTGCGGCCGCCGCCTGCTCGAAGATCGCGTTCGCCTTGGGGTCCTGCGGAATCAGCCCCGACTCAGGGTGCTTGGCGACCATGTAGCGGCAGATGGCGCGCGTCTCGTACAGGATAAATCCATCGTCGTCCTGAAAATGAAGTAATGATCTGATTAATATTCGCAGACGCTGCAGGGCGGCAACGCACGATATAGGGGATCTGGCCGAACGGATGCTTCTCGAGGTACGCGGTCGTCCTGAAAATGAAGTAATGATCTGATTAATATTCGCAGACGCTGCAGGGCGGCAACGCACGATATAGGGGATCTGGCCGAACGGATGCTTCTCGAGGTACGCGGGGCTTTTGTGCTCGCCCACCATCAAATTAACCTCGACGAGCTCGAAGGGGACTTTCAGTTCGTGCAACACGGTAGCTACGCGTCGGGTGCCGGGTGCTTGGGGTAATCCGTAAAGTTTGAGTATGGCCATTATTCTCGAAGGTGAGTTCTGGGACCAGGGTTTGTTGAGATAGATGTGGCCCACCGTTGACGAAGCTTTTAAAGCAGAGCTGGGCTGTTGGAGCGAGCCGCGGCGTGCGATGTTAAATTTAACATGGCGGCAAATCCATAATGACTGTGATGCGGCTTTCCGTCACCCATGCTCTCTAATGCTGTTGACCCAAAATAACAGAGATCTTCGCAACTTGTTGCGGCTGACGATTGCATTCGCCCTTCATGCCACGATCGTGAGCTGGCTAAATTTCTAAGCCAGTCAGTCCCTGTCCTTGGCACCATCGCACCAGGCATCTCATTTTTTCCGCGTCCGTGGAGGTGCATTAAATCAATATGTAAATGAATTGTGGATGGGCAAGGGCAGGCGAATGACGCAGAACGTTCGAACCTTGTTCGAGCCTCCATTGAACTAAAGGGAGGAAGCGCGCGGCTCAAGCACAGCCAGAGAGGTCTGATTGATCAATCATCCAACGTTGATCCAGCCAGCTGCTACCGGGAAAGGTGACGCGTCTGGCTGCGGGGTCTCAATTTAGATGTGAGTCATCTCTTGGTCATGGTCTTCCCACAGCTTGTCCACAACCTGCATTCTACTCGCGACTATTTCCCCCTCCAATAGGATGAATGTATCACCGTGGCGTGTCTCTTTGCCGGCGGTGTTGCGTTGATACATCATATCATGGCAGTGGTTTCTTTCAGATGTCCTGTTTTTTTTATCTTTCTTTGACGAGGTTAATGAACCATTCCGGCTACGATTTGGAGTTCCAACTTCCTCCTTAGTACGAGATGGCTGCACACGCGCTGATGTTCGCCTGTTGTGTGTTAAATTTGGACAGGATTACCTGGTAAGTTAATTAATTCACATCCCTGGAATAAATCCCCTGAGACTCGTGCACGTCCAGACTGTTGAGGAGGTCGTACCAAACGCCAAACGATGAGATCTCATCCAGAGCAGCAATCCGCAGTTTCCTCCTCAAACTGAGTCTGCTCTGCCGCATTTCCACTTCACTACATCATACAATCATCATTCTCATTGAATTTCAAAGGTGTCAGCTAGAGAGGACCGGGGAGGATTATAATCCTGGGTGCGCGCCGACTGAATGATGTCGGACTCGGTTCAGGGCTGACTTACCTCAACCACGGATATTGCGAGCAGACCCGTCTCACGCATGTGGTATATTGTTTTTTTTTTAAAAAAAAAAGAACAGTGCCTTGATGAGAAAAGCGTAAGCACAAGACGAGGGAATAATGCCTCCCCCGGTCCGTCCACTGGCAGAATCAGTAGCTTCAAAACACCTCAATTCAGAAACTCAACTTCAGCAATTCGTCGAACGAATTTCTTTGCGTGCGTAACACCAGTGGCATACTACTACTACTGGCCATTGACAGCCAGTAATTTAATATGCACCAGTATTGCAGGGCCAGATAAACTCACCAACATGCAATCAAAGAACCTCTGAACTCGGCCCATGCTATATTTTTTTTTTTTACCGCCGACACTCTTCGATGCGCGGTTTAGAATTCGGATTTGTGTGCCTGCAGATTCAAACGTGTTTTTTTCAGAGGAAGGGCGCGTTGGGTTTGGGGAATTTACGGAAAAAAACAATCGTGTATGGTATCGTCAATGAGTGCGCCTGGGCACGGGTTTTTAGAAGTACACGGGCTTGAGAAGTGGGATCTTACTTTGCATCCTCCACTGAGACACTCGTCTTCTGGCACATCATCTAATTCCTAGTATGTTGCCCACCCACTTTGAACCACAAAATAGTGGCTGTGGCATGGACTCAGCCACCGGTGGCTGGGGCCATCACTCAGCCACCGTTTCGCTGGCTGGGCAATATGTAAGGCTAGTAGCCGTTCAATTGTATAGCTCTAGTATAATTGATTTTACCCCCATTTCGGACTTTGTTAAATCAGGATAACCGACTTCATTTGAAGTTGGCCAACCGCTGGACCAAGCATGCTTTCGTGATTAGAGCACATTGGCCCAACCTTGACTTGAAATTGGAACCTCTGAAAATTTGCGTACTCAAATCCGTTCATTGAAGTTAGTTTTCGGTTTCGTAATAAGTTGTAATAGTGCAACTTAATTATTTGTTGCACTACTTGGCTGTTTTTCACGAAAAATGCACTCCTTCAGTGCATTGGATTTTTTTTAAACCACTTGGGAACATTCGTTAAAAGAATCGTAAAAAAGGCTCCACTCTGATCACGGATGTCAACCGTCAGAAACAAGCGCTGGGAAACAATTGAAATGCACTGCACCATCAAGTCTCCACTTGAGCAGTTACTTTCGGAACAAAAGTTGGGTAGACAAACGGACGTAGGTGGCGGTACAGTTGCGATTGGAGTGATCACAGTGTTGAAAATATTTGTTGCCTCCTCAATTGGCATGCAAGTCAGCCACCTATACTTTTACAGGACATTTAAATGAACAATTCTATGCAGGAACTGGGATGAAATCCATCAAGATGGCTGAGTAATAACTATATATTTCATGCCCAGCTACTGAGCCAAAACAAACCGCAGCCTCTGCTGCCACACAAGGCTAAGCAACGAATAGCCGACATCCGCAACTAGAGCGTGCATTTCAGAAGAAGAGCGAGACATGCACCAGGGATATCCCTGGAACAATCTGTCGTCAAGTGTTGAGTCACAAATGTGGAATACTGTACCATTTCGACCAAGTGTTCAGCCCATGTCACCCGTCATCATAAGTGTTCATTTTTGTAGGTTCGGATCAAGCCTTTCCTCGGTCCGGACAAGCCGGACAACCTCGGAGAGAGGCTTGCCACAAGATCCGAAAATTATGGGATGTGTTTGGACTAAGATATCGCACTCATTTCAGGACGGAATCTTGAAATAAAGGAGCAATATGCTCGTTAGAGGCATTCCAACTTTCGTGCATGCTCAGTTTAATATTTGAGGCTCATGGTGACATAACGTAAGTCGATTTTCGTGGGGCTTTGTAGGAAAACATTCGGTGGTAAACAAATATGTTTTTCAGCGAAGATCATAGCTTTTATGGGCTCTATGGCCGGGGGCAATGGTTGACTTCTGGCGAAGGTTTCCGGAAGGTATCTAACATCTAGAGAGCATTCTGAAAAAGCCAAACGATTTTCTCAGTTCTTGAGAGCATATTATCTCTACTGACCCAGGGGTTTAGCATGCTCCCCGCGACGAACACATCCCCTATTTTTCGGACTTTGGAACAAGCCCCTTCTCAGAATTCCCTAGTGTCCGAGGAATCAAGTAATACGCACAATCTGCCAAATTTTATCGGCGCCTCGCTCGGCTCGCGAGGCACTAGTTGCTGGGACTAGCCATTGGTGCATATCGCCGTTCGAATTCTAGACACAGGACAAGTCTAAAGTTCCGTCAAACTCTTTGTATGAAACTCCGCGAGCTGCTTGCACGATGACCCTGCGTCTGAATCTTTACCTTATGATCTGCTCCTCTCTCGCGGTCTTCGTCTTGGATCTTCCCTTCCAACACCGAACCCACCGCCCAATATCCGGACCCTGTTTCCACCCTCGTTCTTGTTCTTGCCGCGCCATGTACATCACTCCATGTTCGCCGTATAATCGACTTCAAATGCGATGGTGTTGATTGTCTAGATCCAACGGAGCTCCTGCCGAGTAAGTACATATCTACCTCGACCCACACCACCAGTCTCACGATGGTACGAGTGATTATCCACGGTCTAGTTCATGTAGACGGGACTTGAAGACAATGGCAATGTCAATGAAAATGCGATATAATCCCAACAATCTAGATCTACTCCGGATCTATGTCAACGACGTCCAGCGCAAATTTCTCCCCGGGTCTTGGTCTGGTTTGCGATGCGGCGGACTCGAAACGCCGCAAAGTACCGTTTCTCCCGCTGCTGTACGCTGGAACTGGAGCTGGGCGTCTACTGGTTCAAATAAACTCGGCGAAATGCAATGCAATACGGTGCAGGTTCCCTCTCTTGCCAGCGTCTCGATATATATCCTCATTGTCTACATGCAGGTCGAGATGGAACTCAAATTTCACTCACTGCACATTATATGATATCGTATCTCGGGCTGTTGACCCGGCGACCGGGTGTCAATTCGTCTGCGCAACCTACGCCTCGACTGTAGGCCCTAGTTATACGATCTGACCATGTATACTGTGACTGTAAGTTCTTTTTGTTTGCCCCTTTACGTCGCCAACATTATCACCCACCAACCCCAATTCCCAATCCGGTACCAAAGCCGAAACAAGCACGCTACTGTCGGCAAAAGAAAAAAACACCAACTGCGCAAAACGAATTGCTGGTCAGTAAGACTGAAACCGCAGGAATCGAGTTGTCACGGTTGAAGTGCCTAGAAGAAACTTGGAAACATGGCTGTCAAATATCACAAGGACCGGTCCGTCAGGAATCAGATCTTCGCCTGGTGGCACATCTGCGGGAAATACCCCCCGAACTGCCCAAACACGCTGCGAATAGTTGCAAAAACACGGCATTGGAAGATTACCAAATTTCATCCCCCAAACCAAAGCAGGTGAAATTGCTACAGGAAAACCGCGGTGTGCACATCGCTATTGCGTTTTTCAATGCAGGCCAAGCCGGAACAACTGAGGGTTGAAATCAAATATTTATTAGTCACTGATTAATGGACAGGTTTACGCGTCCTTGGATCCGTCCGGTTCAATGGTTTGAAGGTGCATATATAATAAATCTTGCATAGCGCCTCGACAACCTCCCGTAAGACAGGTCGGTCTTCAGTAGCCATAATAAATTCCTTGTGGTGCTCCTCGGGGATCTCGGGCATTTCACACCTTGTCCCAGCAACGTTTCTGTAACCCAGCATATGTCCGGGTGGATTCCGTGGTTCGAATGTGATCCCCCGGATATCATTCGTCCAGCATAGCCTATATACAGCCTGCCCCCAAGGTCGTCTTCGGCACCGGAGGTGAACCAAGTACCCAGTAATGAACTAATGCATACGTGCGAGTGGATTGTTCGTAGGTCCGCGATATCGTTCTTAGAGAAATGAGAGGCCAACTGGTTCAGAACTGAAATTAGCAGCGCAAAACCGATGACTGTACTTGGCGCCAATTTAAAGTGAAGCAAGCTATATCCCATCACATTTACATCACGCTCTCGTACCTTTGGAAAATGGCGCAGATGGATTTCTGAGTCCCTGATGTTTCGTATCATACCTGGTTCTGGCTCTGCGTGGCGCCCCATTTCTAGGGTGTCTTTTATGAAGAGTCGTCCCCCCCTTCCTTCCTTCCTTCCTTTCTTTTTTGGGCGCTCTGTCTATAAGTATGCCAGTATGATGAAATTTCCACCAAACTTCCGATTGATTGACAGATAAAAAGAGAGAGTCTGGGCAATATCAGTGTTGATTTAGTAATGCCATGCATATCTCCGCTGGTGTAATTTTTCTGCTCTTGGCAGTTTGATGTGTGGAAAAGGCGCTGGAAGATCAACTGATCTGCACGGCCTGTTAGATCACCTGAACCGCCTCCTACACCTTTTCTCTTTTTCAGCCTTGTCTGGCCTTGTACGAGGTCAGAAGACCGCTGTCAAAGGTCTGATAGAGGCAGTTCGAAGGGATCCAAGATCTTATTCAGAGGCGCCTCGCTTCGACCTTTCTCCCCCCCGTCTCATGCCTACAAGTCTCCTGGTCCACAAATGCCAATCCACTGTGGAAAGGGAAAGTACTACATATAAGTACCTAGGTACTATTTTGCCTATTTTAGCACTTCAATGAAGTACCTCGGGGAAAAGTACTTTTCTGAAAAGCACTTTTTTTTGCTGGAAAGCACTTTATATGAGTGTCTTCAAGGTACTATTTTGTAAGGTACCTCATATAAGTGGCTGTCTCTTTTTTACGCTCAAATCAAGTGACGATCAGAGGCTGTGCTCGGGGATCACCGATATGTGTCTGTGTTTGGCACTTTTAATTTTCACTCTTGCCATCAATTTGCCACTTTGTCGCGGCTGCCCCCTCCTCAATACCTCCACATATCCCGTCAGAAAGGTCCCTACACCACCTCACACGCGGCACAACTGCTTCTTACCTCTCTTACCTGGGATTCGGTGCCATCTGTGATTGACATCTCTCGGCAATCTATTCCCAAACGGTATTTGCAAGTTCAGGATCAAACGGAGTCCCTAGTAATAGCTGAACCATTTTCTCAGACCTTGTTGCAAAAATTGCTTCCTCTACAACCAATTTTTGGTTTTCCCCCATTTTTTGGCAGGGTCTTGCGACCCCTCCCCCCCCCTGTTTGAGTTCGCCGGGACACTCACCTTTGTTATAAAATATGGTTCAGGAAAATCCAGAGGCCTGTAGAGAAATTCTCCGGGGCAGGCTGAAACTGTGTAACAAGCCCGGGTGGTTTGCCTCTGAAACAGCACCGTCCCGTCGGTCTTTTTGAAATCAAAGTGCACAGTCGTGTATGTACTATTACTGGGTACTACCACCCCAAAGCTCTTCCCAAGCCCACCATTGTTGATAGAGTTATGAATGTCTCCAGGGTGAACTCATTAAACCTGCGAAAAATTACTCAAATCTCGGAACTATGGCGCACTTGATCCGGAACAGCTCAAACCTAGGTATGGCCAGAAAGCCCTGATTCCTAACTTCCAGATGATATACAACTCATATTTTTTGGTTAGGAATGCATGTCGTCTTTGAATTTTATTTCTGCGCTGTGGAGGGTCGGAGACTGCCTGAGAACGTCGAGAGAATACGCTTTGACCGCCCCGCCGATCAGGATGTCATCTCGCTTAATCTTATCCCCAAACACCGCGCAAAAACTTCCTTTGCCACGGACATGTCCCACCGCTGCTCCGAGACGCCCCATAGGACGCCCTGCGAGGTCCCGTTGTTCACCATTGCGCCTACTTTTATTGCGGGACTAGTGGGGGATTATATTGGAACAAAAAATCTATCTTACGGGAAGTCACCCATTACATCTCTTCAAGTTCGGAATGAAAGGCTTGAGGAAATTGGAGGTTTGACAGATATTTTTTCTTGGCTTAAATAAATCACATTTGCATGTACCGAGGACCACATGTTGGCGTTACAAGCTACCATCGACTAATGGCAAGTCACCGGTCACCCTCATTCGTTTGTCGAAGCAGTAAATGTTTGATGAGGGAAATGGGGGTTCGAATTCCCCTGGTGGCATGGCTGGCATACTCAAATAATTTTTTTTTTCCACCTTGGCAATAATTATAAGTAAATTAGATGCCAGCGTGCGCATGTTCTGGTGTTCAATTGTTAGGAATACGAGCCACCATTGCCTAATGGCAAGTCACCTGCGGATCGTCAAACGCACTCACGACCACTCAAAAGCCAACGTTAAACTCGCAATCCCGCTTCTTGTTTTGGAACACTCTCTATTTTTAGTTTAGTTCGAACCCCACAACTTGTTTTTGAACATGAATTACATTCACATGTACCGAGGTGGAGAAGATTACGAATATAGCCAGCACCGACTATTTGGAAAGTCGCCCTCTTTACTTATTGCTTTTCAAAATCAAAGGCTTGAGGGAAATGGGGGTTTGAGTCCCCCTGGTGGCATCCTCTTGATCCGAGTTTTTGGTCCAGCAATTTTTGTACCGCTTACATTCACATGTAGCGAGGTACAGAAGAATATGGCCACCGTCAACTACTGGCAAGTCGCCCTCGGATCGTAACTCCAGACAAACGAGGGTTGAACAAGGGAAATTCGAATCCCCTGATGGCCGTACCTAGACTCGTAACCAGTCTGTAACCGATATCCAAAAAATGTGGCGAGCACTTTTGGCCATACGTACCCAATTGGTACCCCAGCGCGCCTTGCTTCCACCCGTGCTGCCTCCACTCACTTTCTGAAGTCAATTCATACGTAATCCCGCATTTCGGAACCCAGAGCCCAGCCCTCTCTGTGTGCCCAGAATGCGGACCCTGGCTCCCACCCTGCTTGCACCCCATATATTCGGTCAGAGACTACATCTCAGTTGATTTAACGGAGCCCCAACACATGTCCTCCCGCGCCTTGTGATACCATCCCTCCGGATGTGAGCTACTCCAGCGTCTCACGACCATCTTCTAGTCATTCTGCAGACTTGTTAGATAGGTCGGCACAGCAGGCGCCTCAACGACGTCTATGTTCTGGAAATAATATCCACAGACCAATAGCCTTTCCTGCTTGTTACACGTTCCAGCCAAATTCAATTCATTGTGTAGTCCAAAACATTTCATCTCGGAAATGTCGCTGCGATTTACCAGCACCGTCGCAGTCATGGCTGACAAGAAAAATATTTCGGGAGACAGCGGTTTCAACCCTCCAAAGGCTAGTGGGGTTTACGACGGTGTCTGGAGCGAAGCAAAGGCTCATCTTATCAAATTGAATGAGGCGGTTTTGCGGCGGTGCTCGTTTTGATCGCGTTTATGCATCAGGAAAAAAACACCCCGCTACGGCATCTGCAGGTCCTATGGATTGCTTAGATATGGTCTTGTATTTGATTCCTGTATGTATATCAGTTTATAAACACGCGTTTATAAACCGGCTTTTAATTGGTTGGAGCAAAATGGCCGGTTTTTAATTACATTCCGGCTTATTCCGGCAGCGGAACGGCGGCAATCAGCACGTCAAGTCGCAACTCTCAACCTGCACAATATAGCACAATGTCCGGCTCCGGCGGACGCCTGCATGGAGAAATCAGTGATTGTCGACTGAGGATCCTACCATCGTACGCGGAACGCGCTATTTAGCATGCACGCGTGGAAAGCATTTCTTAGCGTCGGATTGGCGCAAGTTTGCCTATGTTTTACACCGGAACCAAGTAAGTATCTCAAAGTTCAGCGCCCGATGCAATGCTCCACCGATGCGGAGCAGTGTTTCGAGTCAAACAGGTCGATTGCTGTCTCGTCGATTTCTGAGGCGGCGTCGCAGAGTTATTACGCACACAGAGATTTCGATCATTGGAGAGAAACAAGAAAATACATGTTTCTGACAAGTGCCGCTCGGAGCAGTGTTTCGAGTCAAACAGGTCGATTGCTGTCTCGTCGATTTCTGAGGCGGCGTCGCAGAGTTATCACGTACACAGAGATTTCGATCATTGGAGAGAAACAAGAAAATACATGTTTCTGACAAGTGCCGCTCGGAGCACCGGGTGAGGCCGAGGTCACTATGCATAACAGAGCTGGGAAAGTTACAGACGCCGAGAAGGACTTGTTCTCTGAGTATGAATCAATGCATATCGTTCGGTCGATGATGCAATGGCGGCAAACTATGGAGTGCTTGTGGCGACCTTGGGAACGCCCGTGTAAAGTCTAAAACGTATGATCTTATGAATATCATAGAAAAGATGGGAGATAAGGTCCTCAGAGTATTGATATACTGGTTTAGTCAGAGGTGTAGAGCTCTAAAGCGACGAAAGTAGCAGTACTGAGAAGCATTTTCCTTCGCACTATTTTTTTATTTGGCAGCGGCGATAAAAAATGGAGACCTCAGGCATGCATCGTGCCATGATGCACGTGTGAATGGTGCTGCGGACGATTTTTATCGACTAGTCAACTCTTGGAGGTACTTGGGGCCGGTGGAAGTAGTGTTACACAGCAGAAATCAGTCATGGAACGCCAGAAGGAGGTGGTACGAAACAGCCACTGCTGTCCCTGAATTCCTACACCCAAGTTAAAATGTAGAAGCAACAATGAGAAGAGCTTCCATTGATGCCGAGATTATGCAATAACGGTCGGCTATGGAAAGACGTCTACAACTTGAGGCAGGGAAAGGAAGGAAAAATAGGTGGAGAGACGAGGCCACTCAGATGATTCCGCAACCAATATATATATATATATCTTCGGCATCTGGAAGACTGTCGGCCGGATATGCTATTGTAATTTATTGCTATTATTACAGTTGGTGACACTCACTCAGTCCACAGAACGCCTCAACAATATCCGGGCGTAGCGCAGAATGTGGAGTCGCGACGGCAACCGGGTGCGTTTAAACCTATCCGTTACTAGCTTCCTCAGTCGGCCCTTTTCTCTCTCCTTTTTTCTCCGAGTTCATAGCAAGACCCGCCGACTCAAGGACTCACTAATCCAGGAATTGAGATGCTCCTAGATTTATTATTTCTTTAATTTAGGCGGAATGAGTAAGACCAATGCTTCAAGCTGGTGATCATTGATTGCCTTAGTCGCGTGATCGTGGACAAGTTTGGGCGGAGTTCGAAAAGCGTTCACCCACCACCACGATCTCAACTTCCGGATCCATTGAACTGTCTGCGGAGTTTAAAATCTTGTAGGTGCCGCGATCGGCCGACACGCGAGCCATCAAAATCCATCAATTGTACCTCAAAGCCGATACCTCTTTCCTCTCCGTTATTAGAGATTCCGGTGAAATTTAAGAGAAAATTTTCGTCGTTTTTAGCAGCTAAATACTCCTATGTACTTGAATTTCATCCAAATGCAAAAGTCATAGGAGAACAAGGGCCTCACTTAAAATTTAAACTCCGCAGACAGCTCAATGTCATTGCATGTCAACGCAGTCTGTAACCACCAAAAATGCTTGCCACATTTTTTTGTATTCTGGTTCAGAGGTAGTGTTGGGAAAGTTCGGTTCAGTTCGGTTCAGAGCCTTTTTTCCCGAACGCTGAACCTGAACTGTAGGTTCAGGCTAGGTTATTCTCCAATTTTTAAGAGGTTTGAATTCGAGGCTGCGCGCTTGGGGGTTACGTAAAATCTTGATATACCCATAAGACCAGAAATGTGGCCCTTCCAAATCTAGACTATTTCTCCCTCATCACCATAACCTTCCGAAAACGGAATTACTTGATATGGGTTCCACAACGAGTCCCACAATTTAGCTGCGCACTAATTTCGAAGAAAAAACCGGCCCACGCAACCTCTGATCTCTATCACCTACTTCCGTCCCCCACATCTGAACATCCCTAGCTCAAGGGGTATATATGGGCAAGTCCTCCCGAAAATTTGGGAATTTTTAGACACCCCCACACGCAATTTCATCTGCACACACCAAAATGGCTGCCCGTAGCCTTTATTCGCTCCTATGCGCTAAGTTTACCCTCATTTGCCTTAAAAAAAACCTGAAAACCTTTTTCTCCTAGCTTGTCCCTTTCTGACGACCCCACATACACCCGATTCCGCCCACCCTACGTCACAGACCAGCCTGGCGTTCCGCAGCGGCAGCGCTCCGCTCCGTGCGCAGCGGAACTCTCCGGAGCTCGGCTCCGCAAACATTTGCCGACGTGCCGACAACTCGTATTACCGGTTCCGTGGACCGCCCTGCGCACCACCCTAGTGGGGAGTCGGCCCTGACTCACTGTCTTAGCATCACTTTACAACGCCGGAAAAGGTCTCCAGTTTGCCGTCGAGTTCACACCATTGCCTGTCACTTCCGACAAGAAAGCTAGAAAGAATGCGAAAGCCAAAACCATAAAGAAGCTGTTCTTTGTTCACGAAGACTCTGAGCTTCGCCACATGCTATATGCGGCACTCGCGGCTTTGTCCCGCGAAGACCTCTCCTTTTCCTGCATTCCACGCAGTGACAGCTACACGAGTCTCAGTCTTGATATCCCCGGACCATTCCAAAGAATCACTCCTTCCGAGACATGGAGCACCTGCAACGCGGACTATGAAATCATGATGATTACAGAAGCCTGCAAAAAAACGGATCCGCCCACTATCAAGATTACTCTGAGCGAAATGAAAGTGCGTGGGATTGTATCCTTTATTCTGCATGCAACTGATTCAACTAGCCACATGAGGCAGGTGACGAAGAATATCATCATCAATCAAGCGATGATAAAGCGCCACAGAAGAAGAAGAAAAAGACGAAGGTATATATGCGTGCTAAAGTTATGTCTTTCTTGTAGACTTACGAACCCTCGGAGGAAGAGATTGAACAGGCAGAAATAATTGTAAAACTCAACGCGGAATGGAAATGTGAAGACCGACACTGCAAGCGTTCTCCCTGTTTCCCTGACCGAGAAACGGGTAAGCATGTACACCTGACACACTTCCATCTTCAAACGTGGGCGGCCGCTATATAAGTTGATTGACCTTTATTTTTTAGTATGATCAAACCATAATCTCGTTGTATTTGCAGCAAGGAAAGAGACAGAAGAGGACTCTTAATATATATGGGGCCACAGGGAGTGGAACAATTGGCCACTAATTATAAGATGCCAACCCATTTGACCTTGTTTCTGCCTCCGCCACCATCACTTAACATGTTCAGAATAGCCTTTTCAACAAAGATGATTATGACAAGGCTCTCCCGTCCATCCATGATACTCCAAGAATTATGTGAATACCCCCAACTGGACACAGAAAATATTGAGAATTGGGATTGGTTTAAATAAATAAAAATTATTTGGAAAAGCAGAACTTGAGTTCACCGGAAGACCTACTGATGAAGGATGACTCATTTACTCATGCTAGATACTCTAATCGGTTTTTTCTACATTTTTGTGTGGTTTATAAATATTTTTCACAAACGGTCAAAAGGGGTCAAAAGGGTCAAAAAAGCGGTCTGACAATGGTCAAAGGTCAAACCATTTGGTCAAGCCCGGTCAGGCCCGGTCAAAGACAACACTGCCCTAAATTATTAGTTTCGTCTGCGACTATTCCGCAGCTGAAACTGGTAGTTTAAGTCTTCAATTAGGGTATACACTGGGGGCAAAATTCACCACTGTGTCGGCCAAGACAAATTTACACAGCCCTGGGTTTGGTCCTGCAACACCACGGTCAGGACTTGATACAATGCCATGACCATATGCTTTTCCACCATCCCCTGAATGGCTTTCAACTACATGACCACCGCGAATGTTGTTCAGGGCTTCATCTTTCCTATGCAAAGCCTCAGAGATAAACAAGCCAAACAAAGATTGAAATGGCTCAGGATTGACATCCGACAACGGCGGTTTGATGGCGGTTGATCTCTTGGACTCTGGTTGCTTCTAAGGTCCTGGCCCTGGATGTCACTCAATTCTATGCATAGCTGACCCCTGGCTGTTCTAAGATCTACACTGTCACCGAGGCTGTGAATTGTGGACTATGGGGTTATTTGATCCGACTGAAAACGACTTGCATAGTGCACACATGTCATCAGGATTTCTGGTCGCTTCTAGTGTATATATACTGTATGCTGGTCGTTTTCAGCGGGATCAAGTGACCCCATAGTCTACAATTCACAGCCTCGGTGACAGGGTAGATCTTAGAACAACCAGGGGTCAGCTATGCATCGAGTTGAGTGACATCCAGTGCCAGGACCTTAGAAGCAACCAGTTGGATTTGTTGAAGCCGCTATTTACGGGCTACCAACCAACTTCACGTGCCCGGGTCATGCCACACGATTCAAACGTCGCGACATACCACAAGATTCAAACGTAATTAGATGGATATCAATTTAAAGTGTCAAGCTCGCTGGGTACCGCGCAAGAATCGTGTTCGAAATACCACGTGGTGCTAGTTCCCCGATGAGATCGGTCAGTGGGGTGCAAAGCAACAGTCCACCGGAGAGACAAGTCCCGATGGATATCCCAAACAAATTACCTCCATTCAGCTTTGAAATTCCACACTGTTCCCTATAGGTCGCGTATGCTCTTCAGTCCATCCCCCAACTCAAACATGGTACACCTCAACCACACTGCAATCGCTGCAGTCGCCGGCCTCCTCAACATCCTGGACTTCCAGAACAGCGCGGTCACAAACTCTCTCGGGCTGGCGTTGAACAACAACCGTTATGGGGAACACCCGGGGATCACCCCAAGTATACATCGTTGATGTTTCTGCATTATGTGAAACTTACCCAAAAACCCAAGTGGACCTTTATCACCACTGCGACCCCCGGCGTCGGACAGGCCGTCCTGAACAAATTTCCCCTTACGTTTAAGCTCAAATCCCGGTGTTCTGCGCTGAACATCTGGCTTAGCCGACGGAATTACAACAGACTCTTTATATACATCTTATTTGTTTCATTATTCCCATGCGGGCTCTGGTGTCGCAGGAGTACGCGAGCAGCCATCCCAATCATGTATTTAATTCGCTCGGCCTATTACCGAAAGGACACCTTCTTCTCACCCAACTCTCATCTACTAGAGCGAGCAAATTGACCTGAGCCCCAAAACATCGAGAATTAGAGCTAAGTCTTCTTTATTATCAATCCACTGATCCTTCTACCTTAGGGTTGAATTCTGTGTTTAGCTACATAGGATATACATCCACACTTAGTGTACTATACATGCACAACCTTGGCATTTCCCAGTCCTCCTAGAGACAACTCTTTACTTCCACAACGATGCAACGAATGGCGCCGTCCAGCCGTCAATAACGGCGTGGATCGCGCCATAATAGTTCTGCTGAGTGATCAGATCGAGCGGAAGAGAAATAAATGTTAGGAACGGCACCTTGAAATAATCTTTCGCCATCTTGGACCTAGCGAGGTAGAGTGTTTGAACATCACGCGAGACCGTCGTTGGAGAGGGAACCTGTGTCCCCGGATGCAGGAGCTCAACCTCTTCCAAGTAGAACGCGTCCCGGACCGCATTGAAGGGCCGATGCGAAGAAGCGCAGCGCAGTGCAATAAGAGCGCGATGGCGGGCAGGCGTATAGCGGCGTTGAGAGCGGTGAAGATCCTGCTGGGCACCTTTATTGGTATCACCTGAAGCGCCGCGTGACTTGTCGCACTTGGCATTGGTTTTACTCAAATTGCCGGTCCCCTGACTGGCCTGCATTCGCTTGCGCTTCTGAGGCTTGTGGGTCAGTGGATCGTGACGGCAGGTGAAAATAAATGTAAGAAAGCCGGGTTGGTCCTGCTGTGGACCGGAAAAAGTCCGTTCAAGAGAGATAGTATAATGGTCGTAAGCAGAGGGTTTCCACGCCTTGCGACTTTCAGCTATGAGTAGGGGAATTAGCTGCCGCACATTTATCCGACTAAAATGAGTACCAATGATCTCCTCGTCGGTCTTGTGCCAGACCGCTGCATCCGAGGTGTCTTCTGTGTTGGCTTTGATACACTTCTTCTTTGGTGAAGTTAGGACGACCGACTCGGTGGCTGATTCATGTGCCCGTTTCGCCTTCCGAGTCTGCGCCCGGGTGTTCTTGGATGGTGAATCAGCTGGCCCAGACGACGATGGTTCTGGAGTTTGGCCTCGAAGGTAATCAGAACAACAAAAATGGAGTTACTGAGGAACTCACGGGGAGATCCGCTTCCGCCTTTGACTCTAACATGGAGCTGAAGATGTGAAAGAGACCCGAGGCCGAGACGCCCAAGTGACATGAAATCCATAAGTAATTGAGGACACTGACCCAGCATGGCGAGCATATGGCTTTTACGATGGGTCTCAGGCAAATACTTGTTCTCCCAAAGTGTATCGAGCACGTCGGTGACTGTGTAAGACTTTGCGACGACTACCAGGAGTCAAATTAGAATAATATAAAACCCGTGCAATTTTTGACTGAGACGTACACATCGGGACGGATTTCCCAGCAGCACCAAGAATAAAATGGTGAAGACCTCGGCATTTATGAGCTTCTTGAGTCGGTCTTGACGCATATTCGATATATGTGATCGATGATATGAACGCAGTTCAAACCATCCAACTTGATGGAGGGCGAGAAATCGGGAGATAAAAC
The DNA here is from genome assembly GCA_029282285.1 of Mycena rebaudengoi. Taxonomy (NCBI): domain Eukaryota; kingdom Fungi; phylum Basidiomycota; class Agaricomycetes; order Agaricales; family Mycenaceae; genus Mycena; species Mycena rebaudengoi. The sequence goes on from JARJCX010000035.1 coordinate 1,067,779, forward strand.
CCCAGCGCGCGAGTAGGGCCACTGATTGTGATCATGAGTACTTCTCGTGCATCGAAGTGAAGAGGATTACAGTACAAAAATTCGATGAGGACAAAATATGCATATAAAATGGGTATGGCACCACCCAGATTTTGGGTTTCCCAGGAAGAGAGTTTGACTTGGGCAAGAGCAGTTTGGAAATGTTTCGAGAACAGGTCCCATACGATAAATGGTACAAGGAGGCCGCAGTAAAAAACCAAGGAAGAAATCGGGGGATTGATACTCAGGCAGAGGGAGATAATACTGCGCGGGTATGTGGCATGCCCGCAGACAGCGGCATTGTCGGTCGCAAATCATTGTGGGATGCCCTGCTTTTATGCTCGGCTGGTTCGCCCAATCCGTTAAGATATATGATGCCATCTTTTTGTCGTCAAGAGATGGAATTATTCCGAGATAAGAAAGCATTATTTACGGAGGCCTGCAATGCAGAAAAGAACACCTGAAAATTGAGAAATATCCGCAGGTCACCCACGGGTTAACGAATTTCTGGCCCCAGATCCGTACCCACCCGCGGGTGATCCATCACCCGTGGCGGTAACCCGGATCAAAACCCGCGGGTGAAACCTGCAGATCCATCCGGGTGACCGCGATCCGTGGCAGACCCTAGTCAGGTCGGGCCTAGATGTGGGCGATGGAGGGCGAGAGCAAAAGTGAGCAGCCGACGACACATGGCGGCCCGGAACAAGCGCTGGGCGCTTGATGGTTATGTCGAGCCAAGGGGGTAGCGGGATTCGAAAAAATGACATCAACCCGATATTTATTTATTTTTCAGCCAAAATTCTGACCCCCCCCCTTGCCTGCTATATAGAGTAGGTCTTTCCCACGCCTGAGTCGGAGATCATTTTTCTTTCCGCTAAACCTGAAGTTCATCCCCAATTAACTGCGGCAAAGGGGGCCTGTGGTTCCGTCGAAAATGGTATACACTCAAATCCAGCAGAGCCCAGGTTTTTTCGGCCTCCCAACAACCGGTAACTATTTTTTCGAGTCAGCCTCAAGCTGAATTCAGCGGTGAGGAATCATAAAAACAGAAATAGGTATTTGAGTATGTTGGCTGTGAAAACTACCCACTTTAATCACGGCCAAGGAGTGAACAGGTGAGAACATTGGTTATATTTCGCAATCACTTTGTGATGGTTGACGGCGGCTACACGTGAAACTTTATTGCCAAATATGGTCGCACAGCCGAAATAAACCAATATGATAGTACTGAAGTCTTCTGGGGGTGTTTAAGCCTGCTAAAATCTCAATTCTGCATGCTATAGGCTTTAAAATCAGGTGCATTATTTTTTGTTCAGCAGGATTCCTAGACCCCCCCCCCAGGTCGCGGTCTCGGCTTCGGATCCCGCTACCCCCTTGTGCCGAGCCAAACTAGGGCAAACAATCATTTTCTCTCTTCCGTTGTCGCCGTGACCTTGGGCTGGTTTTCGTATGCGTGCGGTCATTGGGGTGGCCGAAATTCTCGTCCGGGAGCCTCAGGTCGGCGGAGTAGTGGACGTCGGGGACCCCACCTGCGCTGCGCTAATGCTCGACTTGGATGACGCACCTCAAGTTTTCTGCCTGGCAAACGCGTCGACGACCAGCCGCATGGGCAGACAGGGGCTGAATGAGGAGCTGAGCATTGAGAACTTCGGGGCTGGGGCGCTAGGGTGGAGGGTCGGGTAGCTCGGCGGTGCGCGTCTGCAGTACTAGTCTTGGTATACTCCAACGCTGCTCGTGCCAATGACGTCTCACTTTTTCATAGTACCCTTCTCCTCCAAAATGACCTATTTCATCCAGCTCCCAACCGCTACCATCTACGCACCGTCTTCAGCACCTCTAATCCAGCGATAGCCCTCACAAAACATCATCATCGTGCCACATCTGAACTGTTTCCAACCCACCGCTCGTCCCTCCCCTCTGCCTCCCGCCGTTCTCTGTGCTGTATTCTGCGCGATCTCCTGCGATCTTTGGGGTCGTAACACAATGTACACACCGATCGTCCATCGCACAGCGTGGCTCCTGCTCCTGCACACACCCGCGAAACAAAGAAAACAACCTCAAGCCCAGAACCTTGATGTATGCGATATCTGCGTCCTATGGGCACCATAGGAGTGCTTTCCACGTCTGCCCGACCTCTCTATTAATGACTCAGGCCTTCCCAGCAACGAGCGGGACCGGTATCGCATCCCAGCGACGTCGCTTCTCTCCTGCCCGTCTCTCCGCATCCCTTTCGCTCCCCTCCTCTCTCTTCCGCTCCCTTCTCATCTCTCTTCCTTTGTCTTTGTCTCTGTCTTTGTCCTTCCCCCCTTTCTGCGTTGAACGTGCGCATGGTTCTTCTGGTCGCTTCTGCGTAGATTTCCGGATCCGGGATCCCCCCTGAATCTTCGGAGGAGGAGGACGGTCGACTCGGCGGCCCCCATGTGTAGAAGGGACGCGTGCTACGCGTAATACTGTATCCTCGGAGCATCCGTGAATAAATTTATATTCTCCCCCCTTCATCGGCTTGGAAATAATAATCGCGAGTACGGATGGCTGATTGGACCCGCTTGGATCTCATTCGCATTCGCACTTGACTAGACCGGTGGTAGTTGAGTAGGTAAATCTCATCAGGTGTGATTCGCCCACACGTGATTGCACCTCACCTCATGTGTGTGACAGTTCCAGAGTCATTCCTCGGGTATTTTGTACCTCCCTCTAGCCCTAGCAGATGTGCCAACCACTGCGAACATCCATGGCCAGTCAAAACAACAAGCTTCACCTAGTTAGCTTCATCTCTTGAATGATCATGAGCAAGTCCTCATAGATCACGGTCGATCGCCCCAGAATTATAGTGACGGAATAACAATGCCTCGAGTCTCAGGGAGGCGGCGGTTCGACTCTGCCCGAGGCCACAGGCCTGCTTGAAAAACATTTTTGAAAATATACTTTGTTTTTTAGGTATCCATACACAGTGGAACTTGCTGACGCACCGGCGTCTCTTTGGAATTTTCGAGCGGAATGGTATTATTAATGACGTTGGGGGGGGCATTTACGTTAGTACCAGCCAGCCGGCTTCGCGTCTTGGTCGAGCAAGTCCTCGTGAATCACGGTCGATCGATCCCGTGACTAGGCTAGTAGGGGAACTTGGAGCCGCATGTACCAGCTCACGACATCAAGTGCAACGCAGATTGGGTAACGAGCAATACAGACGTATTTGCTGATATCTTTTTCTTTCCATAGTATGTACATTCCATTTGCAGGCCATTCATGCCTGCTCCCTTTCGTTTGTCATGCGTTCATCAGTTAACCAGTTTGTCGGTATGTCTTTGCAGGCTCAGCCTAGTTATTGTGGCACCCACCTTGGAACTCGTCCGGTGTGAATGTTGGGGAAACTATTCGTATCGGAGCACTTCTTCCTCTGTCCTCCTGCGCCAACCATTTCCACCTCATGAACAGCGCCCACAATTTTCAACCGAACCTCCATCGCTTGCCTTCTCTACGGAGGTTCGGGATTGGTCTATCCGTAATGGCCATTGGTTTTATTAACGAAGCATAGCAATCATCAGGATGAAAAAAACTATGCCTTCGGCCACGGTCGGCTCCGTGCTGGTCGACCATATATACCGTACGCCCAGTGAGGATGCAGCATGATGAATGGATGTTAATAATAATTATGTTATTGGGAATCACCCAGTCACGCCGGCGGACCGAAGTTAATTTAGGATGCATCCGTTAGCACACAAACCCTGAAAACAAAACGGGAAATAGGATGCACAGATAGAGCCGCCAGAATGACAGTGGGAAAATGGAAGAATACAAACAGTTACAATGTGATACGAGGCATCTGCTTGATACACGAGGGATGGAAAATCCTGGCCATAGGCCACCAGCTCGGAAATGCATCTGAGAGGGGCAGAAAGGGTTTGGAAAGGGTGAGCGCCGTTCCACAATGGTAAGCGAATAGGCGCGAGACAGCGGATAGATCAACGCGCGGTTGATCCGGCAGAATCCGATCATGCCTTGATGCTTGCGGCAGTTTGCCGTCAATGATGATGGCAAGCACTGATTCCCATCCTTATCCAAGTACCATCTCTGCGTCAGAATTCTAAGGTCTGTAGTACCCTTTGTTTGACTATCCTCTTACCCGCCGATTTGCTACAGACATGTCCAACGCTCCCCGGCTGCCACCCGACGTTATTAGTGAGATTCTCTCTCATGCAGCACCACCGGTAGCGCCGACGGGTACCGACAATGGATACGAGCGCGAGACCTACGATGTGCCCTGGCAGCTCGCACTCGTCAATCAAGCATGGCGGCAATGCACGCTCGAGTCGCGTAAACTCTGGACCTATTTCACCCTCGACGGTGCCGTCATCACTGACCCCGAGGTACTCGCTCGTCTAGAGTATCAGCTAGAGAGATCTGGTTCGAAGACACTTGACGTTTCGCTTTCAGGATTTCAACCCTTCGAGATCCTCCGAGCTTCCCCGGCGTTTCTCGCGTCCTGCAGTCGCTGGGAGACGCTCCTAGTGCGCCTTGAGCCAGATGCATCCTTTGATGATCTTGGTCTGGCCGATGGGAAGCTCAATATGCTGCGCAGATTGGAGTTTATCTGTGCCGAACAGGCATCAGAATTAACTCCTGATGAGTTTTCCAAAGCGCCCAGCCTCCGCGAAGTCATCTTGACGGACAAAGACTTTGAATTTCCCTCGCATGACTTGGACCTTCCTTGGAGCAAATAACCCACCTATGCGCATTCTACGACTCGCACCAAGGCTTTCTTAACATCGCCGAGGAGGCAGTTAATCTCGTCGACTTGGCACTGCACATTGATCCCGATGATGCGCCAGCAGTCAATGCGTCCACGGTGGCTCTCCCCCAGTTGCGTCATCTCTAAGCCCACATCTCGGAATGTCTCTCCTCGTTCATAGCGCCGGCGCTGTTGGATCTGACGTGCGCCGCCGCCACGCCGTTTGCCGTGCACTCGTTTTGCGCGCGCGGCGACATACTGTCCTCCCTGCGCAGCCTCATCCTCCTCGGCTTCACCGGCTCCCCTGACGAGATTTGGGGCATTTTGCCAGAGTTTACAGCCCTCACCCATCTCGCCGTCGAGAGCGTCATGTTTCCGGCGCCACCTCAACCCGGCATATACACCCCGACCAGGGAGCATCGTCTGTTCCGCGGGCTCATGGCCACACGTCGCATAAAGGTGTGCTGCCCGAGCCTTGAGACTTTTGTCTATCGCTGTCTGAGGGTGGAGGAGGACGATCTGGAAGTGTTCTTTGACATGGTTCGCTCGAGGTCTCGCGCCGAGTCACCCGCAGACGATGATGACCTGTGGCGTTGCCTGCGCTACGTCCGCTTCCTCTGGACAATCGGGCCCCATCCGCCGGCGAGTGCGTACGAGGATGATGTGCACGATATAAAGGCGGAGGGGGTCGATCTTGAGGTCATTCCAGGCGCGAGTCAAGACAAGTTCGAGGATAGTCTGCGTGCTCAACGCAACTCACAGGATTGAAGGGCGCTTTTTCAACCACAACCGTCCCTTCTATTTGAACGACACCAGACTGGAGTTACTCTTTTGCAGCGCTCAGAAGGATCGAACGTGATCACGGATGCCATTAAATATATACGGAGACGGAGACGAAGAAGAGTTGAACGGACGGCTATGATCTCAAAGTTTATTCAACCAAACATATACATACATCTTCCATTTGATCTCTCTGTCTTTTCTGCAACTGTTTTGCATGCTACATAATTATTTCACAAACGCGAACCCAGGCAGAGTACGCTGGAGATCCAACGCATTGATATATATATATACTAGATTGCATTCCATGTCCCTAGCGGCTAGGCCTGAGTCCGATCCATGATTACCACGGGTGCTTTGGACCCAAATCCACTTTTGCTCCCTCGCTTCCAGCATCTTCACCCTCTGGATCATGAGCGATGGAGGTTTACCATAGATCTATTCGCTTTTCGCTATTTGATGGCAGCAGGATTTGACTATGAAGGTGGATGAGACAGAAATTCATATATAGATAGGAAGAAATGATGTAACATATGTTGTCCACGGTCCAGTGTCCTGAATATACTCTCACGCCGGTGTAGAATACATTTAAAATTCTTCTCATTTGCTGAGCCTGCAATGTCCGAGGCACTCAAAATGCTGAGATCTATGTTGCCAATTTGTTGTAGCGCGTGAACGGCGCTGGAACGGCGGAGACGGATCGTAACTGGGTTTCCCTTGGGCTATAACTTTGTAAATTTGTTAAGAAGGGTGGGTCGTCCCATTTGTAGCGTATAATCTATTGGAAATATCCCCATAGGCTTCACCTAGGTAAATCGAATTCAACACGCATTGAGTTTCTGCTAGGCTAAGCTCCCCTAGGAATATCGGCAACCGAAACTTAGAGCTTGTGTAAAATGATGTTTGCACATGCTAGCTTATTCTTGAAAGAACTCTGGCTTTGATTCGTTGCTGCGTCAATGGGGTTAGACATCAGATTCTCCCATGGCCGATTTGGAAACTATTGTTTCCCGCCCTTGAACGCACATTATCCCCCAAGTAATCTCGGTCTGCATCAAAAGTGTCTGCATGTCTGCACCTGTGCCCGCATCAGTGTCTGCATCGGTCTGCATCAAAGGTGTCTGCATCAAAAGGTTATTTTGCATGAATGGGGATTTGTTCTATCAATGCCGATGGCTTGTAAACATTGTGGATGTCAAAGCCACAAGAGTGCTATTCCATACCCCACCTAGATCTCAGAAAAAACAGCCGTTTTAATGAGAAATGTGCCAGTCAAAGTCAGGGGCGGTGCCATTAATGGCATTAATCTAGATCCGGTATGGGGGGGCTCAAGTAGGGCTTGGGAGCCCTACCAAGCATGGAAAAAAAATAGAGTGGAATGGGAGGGCCGATATGGGGGCCAACGTCGGGTTTGCGAGCCCTAAAGGGTTCCGAAAAAAAAACCAAGTCGGATTGATGGCATTGCAGTTGGGTACCCAAATGACACGACTATATAGGTAGGAGGGTGCTTAAATATTACAAATGTATATTCAGAATTGGCCCAAGAGTCAGGGCAACATATGGGTACGAGGATCAAAATTTTACCCCAGGTATAACATGTGCAAAATTTATTTCCACAAGCCCCAAATTTTGGTCGCTGATATTCCTAGGCTGTATTGGGGCTGTATTTGATGACACGGGCAAGAACGGGCCAGGCCTGGTCGAGGCGACCCGACCCGGTTTTAATTTAGGCGCAGGCCCATCAATATGTGTCAGCGCGGCCCAACCCGACCCAGTGTCAAACATCGCCAAACACTTGGGGTAAAGGGCCGTTGCTACGCCTGGCAGGTACAAGTACTCATGAGTGTAAATGGACAGCTACAAATATGATCAATTAAGACACCAATGTAGGCTGATTGTAAATAAGAGAAAATTATGCATTCAAGCGATGCGTGGTAGTCAATTAAAAAATGGCATGACATACGTAGTTCCTTCGGACATGGTATTTATACAGTCATCAACTGAAATAAACACCCAAAAAAAGAGAAATCAGTAGGAGGTCAAATTGACGGCGCAGTACTACAGCCAATACCGAAATACATTATGTCATCCATCACTCGCTTCCATTTTCAGAAAGAACAGGTCACCAATTTAAAGCTGTCGTGCCAACCCATATTATGAGTTCCACTGGGATTGAAAATGGACTAGAGTTTGAAAATGCACTCACTTCATCTCAATTTTACTGTTATTCCACTAATTTTTTGCGGGACGTACTCCGACACATATTCCACATTATACCAGCAGAAAAAAATCAAGAGATTCCGTTCAGAATTGAGTGAGCATCAGGCCCAGGCGCAAATTAGGCCTGATTTACCCATTCAAATCCTTGCGTTCAGTACTGTCCGCTAAACCGTTTCACTTCAACTTTCACAGGAACACTTTAGCGGCTTACAAAACGATGTTAATCCCCAAAATGAGGTGCCCGGGCGGTGGTATATATGTTCAGAAAGCGGTTGAGTCACGCATTGTCACACCTGCCATAAACATCAGGAAAAACCGAAGTTGCTCTGTGGTCTATGAGAGACCACCATAGACAAAATAGACGGCATAGCAAACCCACGTCTATGAGAGGTGGGGGGGAGGGGGTGGGTCCACTCTCATAGACCATCATAGACACCACCAGCAACACCATAGCACCGATAGGAGCCATAGTCATAAGAGAACTCAGAGATGCCCAAGACGGCCATAGGAAGTGCAAAAACAATAACAATAATATATTGAGTAACGAGGACAAAAGCCTAAGTAAAATGAATCTGCGCCGGCGTACATAGAGGGCAATCCGTACATAACGAGAATCCTGCGGTGGCTTGACATCAAACAGAGGCGTAAAAGAAGCGCTTGACAAAACAAGAACATAAATAGTTTGATGAGAGGCTTCAGTTTGCTTGGGGCTTGAGGCTTGGAGGCTCTTGAAGCTGTTAATTTGAAGGCTTGAAGCTTGAGGCATGAAGCTTGAAGGCGTGGCGGCGTGGAGGCTTGAAACGACATCCACAGCTTGGTATTCACGGAACGGCAGCAATGATGGCAATTGGCCACGAGGCTTGCAGTAGTAGGTCTTGAATCTTGCAGTGTTGGCGGTGGAACGTGGTTTGGAGTCCAGATGGTAAAGGCGGGGAAAGGCAGATGGGAGAGTGAAGGAGAAAACTTTCAAGGCCGCGTGTCCTGATGGCGGAGTTTGAATGTCATGCCAAACGTTGGCGTGGCATGACATCAACCGGCCCGAGTCATTCCGGAACTTCCACTTGGCTTGCGAGACTTGTGCGAGACTCGACACAAAGACTGGTCTAAACTGGTAGTATAGAATTGTATGCATTAGTAAATTCACTCACACTATTAATTTACATTTCCGAGACCGTCATATAGTATAGACACTTCGACAACACTAAGAATGGAGCTTCGACCTACAGAGACCAGTATAGACCATAATGGACACACAAAGTAGGTGGGTAACTCAATAGACTTTTATAGACCACCATAGACCATGAGAGTCACCACCAGAACTCTAGAGCATTTCGGTTTTTCCTGATGAAGGGTCACGCTTGTGGTGAAGGTACCGTCTCCTGGACGCCCCGCACAAGCTTTCGCTCCGGTCCTTGTGGTAACATCGTTTTTTAAGCCATAAGAGTGTGCTTGTAAAATACGAAATGGAACGGTTCAGCGAACAGTACTGAACGCGAAATTTTGAGTCACACAATCAGAATCTGACATCTTTTGCTGGGGCCCTGATGCGCACTCCTTTCTGGTCGGAATTGCTTCATTTTTTTTGCTAGTCAAATGTATTATATACCCCGGAGGATGTTCCGCGAAAAATTCAGGGAATCAAAGAAAATCCAAGATGAAGCGAGCACATTTTCAAACTCTGGTCCATCTTCAATCCCGGCGTAACCCATTGTATTGTCAAGCAGTTTGCTCCATAAGTAGCTGTAGGTACTGTCGTCGAGTATGAGCAAGAGGGGATATTTCTGAATCAGATCGATGTACATAGGTGCGAGGGTGGGCGATGGTATCAGACACTGGAACCAGCCGTTAGAGAAAAAGAGCGGCACAGAAGGGACTCGAGGCAAATAAAGGACTCGGATGCATTTAACGAAAGGGCAGCCAGCAGCAGTCCTAACTGCCAAGACGAACAAATAATGGTATGGCTGCCAGTGTGTATTACGAGTACTTATGTAATAAGGATCGTCTCTTTCATATCTCGGGGGAGCTTAATTAGGGTCAGTGACAAAAAACTGTGAGGTACTTTTTAGTGGCTGTGTGAAGTCGTTTTTATCGCTTTATTGGAAAAAAACCTAGTGTATTTAGTGGCTGAAGATTGTACATGTTTACGTACTCGGGGAAAAATGCCCCCTACTCGGTGAAAAAATAACAACATGCGCAAACACTGTAAAAAAAAAATTTGCCATCGCATTCGGAATGATCCGACAGATTTTTGCATCACATTTCTGCGGGCATGGTTTTTGCAGCCGCTCGACACCTAGAAATACAGGATTTCTGCAGCATATTTCTTAGGTTTGTCAACTATCTCGGCATGTGTTCGCGTGCTGGGAGTCTGTACATCTCCATCTTCTGCTGATTAACCTCGCTTCGGCCATATCCTGCGCAATTATTGCGTCCTTATATCGCGTGTAAACAATCCATAAATAATACATTCAATCAGGTGTAGGGTCCGTCCAGAGTATTCTATTCACAATTGACTACAGCCTTGGTAGCGCAATGACCGAGGAGCCTAGATCGACTGCTGTCTTTTTAGGTACCGACATCGTCAATTTCGACCCCGTCTGATGCTTTCTCAAATCATTTAATCCGAAAATGAACAGTAAATTTAATTGGAGTCTAGGACAGATTATTTTTCGAGCCATGTGTTCGGTGTCGTTATTTGTGCTATCGAATATGATTGGGCCAGCCCTCCTTGCTTCCTCTTCATGCGAAGGTTCCTCGTGCCAGACCAACCGTTTATTAGACCCTTTATCCCCCACTCCAATTTCCTCCCTCAATACGAGGCTCTAGCTCAACAACCATTGAATATAGTCCTCTAATTTAAGAGAGACATATGTTACTGTGTTCTTTTACTATCTAGATGCACCAAAATATTTAGAATACCTTGGTCCTGACCAAACTATGAGACACCTTTACAAGAGGGGCTTCTTCCGGACTGGTCCGATCTCCGGTCTGTTCCGGGTATAGCATTTCACCATTCAATGGTCTCCCTTTTTTTATAAAAAATCGCTGGAGAGAGGGGGGTGGGGGTGCATAGAAAGCACTGCACAAATACCTGTATTACTGCATTTCGTACATTTGGAACGTGCCGCCACGGCTGAAAGGTGCGTGCAATTCACGGGCTGTTTTTTTTTTTTCGCGGACTGCCAATGTCATCCCGTGTGGCATCCATGATCGCAAGCCTGCAATACTTTTATCCTTTGTTGTTTCTTTCCTTGACCTTCAGCAGCTGTGGTACTGAATACCGAAAAAGTTTATAAATAATGTCACGTGTCGGTGCTCACCCTCCATTGCCCTCCGTTGCTAACAGGGCCATACAGTGTGCCTCTTCCCTCTTGTTCGGGTGCGGAATAGTTGCTGTCAGGCAGGTGCGGGATTTGATACTCCTAAGCTTGTCCAGAGCAGATTGCTTTGCCTTGTGAATGCCAATTTAATTCTTATGTTTCGTTACCTATGATTGCACTTCAAGTTCAGCCCGAGCGAAATTAAAATGACTATTGGCATGTATAAATTAAAATGAAGGTAGTTAAACGATTGCCTACTCGGCTAATTGTTCGCTGTTGATTAAGAAGTTAAAAATCGGCCTCTTATTTTGGTCCTCCCGGGCCATCTGAGCTGCCTCCGTTTGCCTCCGTTTGGTGCTCTCCGCGGGTTTTATGCGAACCGTCTGTATGCTCATAGCCGCCATTCTCTCGGCCACTTGAGCATCCTGTGAATGATTAGTATGGGTGGCAATTTGAAGGTTTGAAAATATATCAGCATGCTGCGCGGAAAAAAAAACAACATATGGATGCAAGAATTACCTTTCGCGGAGTATTACTTAGAATTCTTGAATTTCTGTATACCGACACATATGCGTATCAAAAGCTACATGAAAACTAGGTCAAGTAAAATTAACAGCTGTTTTCTGGAAGCCACTATTCGGCGACAAGAGAGCTGATGAACAAATAACAGGCAGCACCTTACAGATGAAAAGTCATTAAACATATATTACGAGTACTTATGTTTACATATGTTATCGTTTCTTTCAAACCTCAGGGCACCCAAAATCAATAACTTTTTTACTAGTTTCCGATTTCGTTGAGGGACCCCTTTAGTGGCTGTGTCTAGTCTTTATACTATTTCCATTAGTTGAAAACATATGAAAAATAGCGGCTGTGCCTTTGTTCGTATTTGGTTAATTGTTTGTATTTACATACTCGGGGAAAAATACCCCTTACTCGGTGAAAAATCATCACTTGCGCAAACAATGGCAAAAAAGTTTTTTGCAATCGCCGTCATCCTTCGGCATTCTCCCTCCCCCTTTCGGACTTGAATAAAATGAAAACCATAAAAACAGTACGGCATCCTCCGACGAACTTGCGACGAACCGTGTCTAACTGCAATGGAGCGCAACTTTTTTTGTATGGCATATTTATGCCGTTTTTGATACTCAATATTGTATAACGGCATGTGATATACTTAGAATCGGTGTTGCAATATTTATCGCGGGAAATGGGGGCGCGGCGCATAGTGTTTGGCTTTGATTGGCAGCAGACGCTGTGTTTTGTTTGGTTCCATTCATGTAAGTACACAATGATAGCTTGGTCGCCATTTGGTCAATTGCATCTGTGGCTGGTAGACTGCCCGTACTACCGCACGCACGCTGACTTGATGCGATCCGTAACTCAACAACCTTTGCCAACGTGCCGACAACTTGTATTACTGTACTTGCATATTAAATCACCGAGTTCTCCCTCCACGCACCGCCCCCTGTGTCGCTGCGCTGAACACATGTGGCCCTGCACTCAATGTTCCGTCCCGCCATTCCCGATGCGCCTCCTGCCCACAGCACCGCCCACCCCGCCTCCTGTGTCACCGGCCCGCCTCGTAACAGCTCCTGCCCCCTAACCGCCCGCCAACTCCTTTACACACTTACACCCCCAACCCGCTCCCTCCCGCCCATTACTAGCCTCCCCTGCCAATAAAATACGCTAGAAATACATATGTTCACCCTAAATGATCCTATTCCCGCTATCTTTAGTAGTGGGTTTATATGGTCTGATCGAGCTTTTTTGTTATCGGTGATCCCAACAATGATTGACCTTATCTTATCTTCGGCTTTCTCCGTGTACTTACTGGCAACTTCCAGCTCCAGGCATATTAATTCCGCCTCTCAGCATTTCTTCCTCCGTATGGCTATTCTTGCATATATAATCTGGCGGGCTTATTCCCAAATAACCTCTTGTATTTAATTAATATTCCTGCCAAAACTGGAACTAAGAAATAGCCACTGCTGCTCCGCGATCCGCCGGGCATGTTTATAAACAAAGTGTGTAAACACATTTTAATACCTTGAAAAATATAGGGAAACCTGCCACTGAGCTCTTGATTTTATCGTACCTGATTCGGTGTTAACAGGGTAACTCTTGGGTTGCTGTATTTCTTCAATTCATGAAAAGCACCACAAAGTTCAAATGTGACAGTGATGGTATGTTTTTCTTCCAGAGAAGTATCCTGAGCGACAATCATTCCTTCTTCCTTCGGCCCTGCCCTATCAGCCCGATCTGAGCTGGTCGACATGAAGCGGCGACCGAGCGAAGGTCGGGCGGGGAACAAGTATCCTAGGTAAACTATGCCCAAGCCATGTCACTTCAATCAACAGTTGATTCAGCAGCCACCTGGCCTGTTGTATTGTTCACCATCAGTGTATTTCCTCGAGACACATTTAATGTTAGCGAGTGATCAATAGAATGAGCCTATCTCTTTAACGCAACCTGCGGTTTGTGCGCCCAGGTTTCCATACTGCAATTGTGTCCCTCCTAATTTCCTTATGGTCAGAATTCGAAATGTAATAAACACATTTCAAACAGCTTATCATTCATTTCCTAAAAAGTAGGGAATTTTGTTTTGAATCAATGTTTTCATTGGATATGGTAGATCTTGTAGCAAATCTTGAGTAAATCGGCCCATGTCCGGCTGGATCCCTACCTACAACACCGCAAAATAAACCCCGACAGCGGTTGGAACACCTCATGGATAGACATAAGCCCAGGAGATCGACGATAGCGGGCCTTGCCGCGCAGCGGGCTACACAATCTTTTACTTTTATATAATCTGGCTACCCCAATACAGATTAGACAACGCTTTGCAACCCAAATATACCTACCCCCTACGCTCCTAAATCCATCCACAACTGGGGTGTGATGCTGCCTTGAACGTGTCCTTCCAGGGGAAAATACTAATACACTACAACACCAAGTTTGAGCCGATCCCGCATACTGCTATCAAATGCGCATTTATTTTCCGGCACTCATTTGTTTATGGCCCGGTTTCGGAGTATACGAACAATAGCCAATGGTGAATTGTTCCACACTTGCACTGGATTCAACACTATCCCTGCACAATCTGTCTTCAAATATTGTCGACGGTCCATTGGTTTGTTATTTGATTTCAGTGCTTCATTCCACAGACTCTCGTAGCGCATCAACGAGCGCTCCCTAGTCTTCCACACCCACGCACCGGCCCGCTCCGCCCTGCACCGCTGCGCTGAGCACCCGCATCGCCATGCGCCTCCTGCCCATTGCAGTGCATCAACAAGTCGGCCCGCTGCGCTGCGCCTCCCGCCCACCGCAGCGCATCAACTTGAGAAACCCGGGGACGGGATGCTGAAGGCGATGCGACACCATTCTTCTTCTGATATTATTTTATTCTTATGCTTAATCTTACCATTTAGGACTTGGAACATATAACAAAAAAAAAAGTAAGTATGAGTTGCATGCCGGGCAACGCCACGGCCCTTTACCCCAAGTCAGTCTTTGTAACCTGAAAGCTCACTACCGCAAAAAAATCCGGCCGCAAATATCTCATAGCGCGGAGATTGGGAATTATATTTAAACATAACGAGATAGTTAAATTCAGGGTGCATGTTGAAAGTGAAAATAGATCCGATACATCAAGAGATAAACAAGCGGAATATAAATAGAGACACATATTCCAACAAAGCTGGCTACTTAAGTGCATAGCCTATCAGGTTATGGGCGCCACAAACTGGGAGGCGGTATATGCGTACTCGGCACAAAGCACTGGTTGAACATTTCAAGTTTTTCAGTGAAAAAATTGGTGAAAAACTTGAATTTTTTTTCACCTATTTTTTCCGCAAAAAAAGGGGTGAAAAATGTAAAACATTTTTACCTTTTTCTGACTTGAAACAATAATAAGGTGAAAAATGTAAAATATCTTCACATTTTTCACCTACTTTTTTGGTGCAAAAATAGGTGAAAAAAAATTCAAGTCTTTCACTAAATTTTCCACTGAAAAATTTGAAATGTTCAACCAGTGAAGGACAAAAAAAAGTAAGTACGAGGTCATGCCGGGCAAAGCCACGGCCCTTTACCCCAAGTCTACATCTACGGGACCAAACAAGATGCAGCCTCTGCTGCCACGCAAGGCTAAACACTGTGCCCTCTTTTTACTGCTATATTGCCACTAGATCACAACTACGTATATTAGGTATTGGTACCGTTCCACCAGTGCTTTTTCTTGAGAAAGAACAATATGAATCTTGGCTGCACCACAGTTGAGCTCCAGTGCACATTGGAAATGGATTGTCGGCATGGACAGTCGATGGACAGTGGACCCTATTCCTTTTTTCCCCCATCAAGTCCGAAAGGGTGAGAGTGCAGGAAAATGCGGATGGATAATTCCGAAAACCAAATGTCCAATTAGGAGTTGTCCCCGAGTAGGGGGTTTTTTCCCCGAGTAACAATAACAAGTACAACACCCAGCCACTAATTTCATTAGAAAAAGATGAAGCATTTTTTAACACTGCCACTAAATGTATCAAGCACTGCCACTAATTAGTCCCTCAACGAAATCGGTCTCTAATGAAAAAAGTGACCAAATTTTGGTTCTCTCGAGTTTTGAGAGGGACAATCCCTATTACATAAGTACTCGTAATTTCTCCTCTACATCCCAGTGTTCGTCCTTAGGGCCCTAAAACAGTTTTCGAGAGGCAGAGGGCCTCTGAAGCTTCAGGGGCTCGGAAAAAAAAATCCACGCCTCTGTAGGACAGTTCTGAGCGCAGTATTCCGGCCAGTGCACCAATAATTTTCGGCTCGCCAAAAGACCGCTGCAAGTTTGATACTTAGGCTCCCATGCCAGTGTACCAGTTCTAGCAGATGCATCTTGAGGCTGTGGGCCTCTGACCATCCCAGAAAGCGGGCATTTGAAGGGTATTGAGTGAATAAAAGGCTGATTACCTCAGGCGCACATGAAATTTTAAGGCCTCCAGGCTCTGGAAAAAAAAATTAGGACCTAGCTTAGGCCCTCGGTGGGCCCTTAAAATTTTTTACGGCCTCGGGCGAACACTGCAGAGAATTCCAAATTGTGCAATCAGCCTACCGATTTCGCTGTTTCTGCTCACGTCTATAGGATATGGCCCGTAAGACGCTCGGAACTCCACTTGTTTATTGGGCAGAAATTCCCATCCTGCACAAATCTCCAATCAACGGCAGAAAGCTTCTTAGGTCCGTCTAGGTGGTGAGCGATGGTATAAGTCCTTCCTGCTTCTTCAATGTATCTAAAGCTGCCAAAAAAAAGTCGCTTTAATGCCCTTCCCGGTGATTTCTTCCCACCCCTTCCATGGCTTCTATCATACAAGCGGAATGTCCGCTGTGCGAAGTGCCAAATATTGCGGGGCAGGCCAATATTTCTGGATTGGGCTGAGCATGGGAGCAGGAGAATAAATAGACCTATCACGGACAAATGTGCGTGCGATGAGTGGCCAGGTCTTGTTCCTTCTTGTAAAAAAAAAACTCGGCATCGGGCAAGAAGCATGAGAAAAAATAGACCTTATCATGCACGGCCTGAGTGACCAAGAGTTGCTTCTTTTCTTAACTCGGTGCCGCAATATTTTTATGTAGTTAATTATATAAACTGCTCATATGACGAGTACCGTTCTAATCCAGAGACTAAGGGATGATTTTCAAAGCTTACAGGGGTTTACAGCCAAGCCGATGATCTCGACAGTTCAAGTCATAAAAGCTAAGTCCAGAGATTGAAGAAAACCCGACGTGTGTTCAATGGTTCATTCGGCGTTGGTACATGCCACACTTTTGCAGTGCCGGCGGCCGAAGCGTTAAAGAGATAGAAGCGGAATAGCAGCCGCTTCGACGGAAGTACTAGGAGCAGAGAAGCTCGGCCAGGTCCGAATTTTGGCCGGGGTATAAAAGTCGAAGTGGTTTGTCTGTTGGACTTCAAGAGTACTCACGATGAAATCATTCGCTCTACTCTCACTACTAGTCTCAGCTGTATTCAGGTCAGGCGATGCCTGGCCGAACGCTCGCGCCGAGGAATCGACCAAGGAGATTCAGGACCCAGACGGGCACTCTGATGGTGTTACCCCCTCTCCAGACCGACACTGGCACCAAGCGGATACCAGGTATGTATATATGCCAGCCACCAGGTTAAGCCATCAGCCGTTCAATATAATGTCCACCCTAGATGCTGATCATCCTTTTATTGCACCTGGGCCCAACGACCAGCGTGGACTTACGCTTCTTCTGCTAGTTTTGAAACCGATTTTACTTACTGGTTTTTAGCATGCCGTTCGTACTTTCACTTGAGATGTGGTTGGTTTGCGCCTGAAATATTTATGCAGCGGCTATGAATACTCTCGCGAACCACGGTTACATCTCGAGGAAGTGGGAACTGATTATTAGTCTGTTGCAAGTGCAGGTCGCTGATGCCATTCCTTAGCGGAATTACCAGTTTTGAAGAAATCATTCGCGGTACCGGGGAGGTAAGCTTGGAGGCCGATTGCAATAATTTATTCTTAAATTTTCAAGGCATTCAACATTGAGAGGACGATGGCTTCAGGAATGGCGGCCATCAACCTGGTATGGATCACAGTATCTCGCTATTTTTAATTCTCACTCATCTTTCTCACAAAGCTCACGCGTGGAAATCCGTTCGTGAACAAGATTTCTATTGGCGGAGTCTCCCCGTTTGTGCCTCCTCTGCCATTCAAAATCGACGGCCCAAAGACCCAAGGCATACAAAAACACGGACGGGTAGAAGGTTAGAAATTCCCTAGTCCTTACTCCAGATCAATATTGAAGGGCATTTGCAGGGGACGCCTCGATAAGTCGTTCCGACGTTTTTATCGGCGACAATCGTGACTTTAATCAAACGCTCTTGATATGGTGCGCTCATGTTGATTCGGCCAATGAACTCAGTACGTATACTTTACAGGTCTTGCAACGGCTTGCGAAATTCGGCGACGACGGACCCGACGGCCCGGCAACAGTATTCAACCTGCAGACCCTGATCGAAATGAAGAGGTTGAACTTTGAGTCTGATCAGGCTTCAAATCCAGCCGTGCGTCTCGGATTGCAGGTTCCCCAATTTCGCTGAGTGAAAACCAGTTTGCATTGCCCCAACGTCGCCTGAATGCAGCCTTCGGTGAGCCATCCGAACTTGTTTCATGAAAGGTTACTCAGCACCGAGCAGGTCAACCCGCCTTCTTTATGACGCGAGTAGTTTTTTAATACGAATACACAAGCCACTGACTCTGATTCCGCCGCTAGTATATTTGCAAATGGTATAAAGCTCCCTTGATCAAGACCGATTGACTGATTCATGCTATTATACACAGGAACCACGAAATTAGCCACTAAACGAATTATCAGCTCCTTCTTCATGAACCAGACCTTCCCAAAAAATTGGTTCCGTGCAGCCGCTCCCGTTATGGGGTCTCCCATTGCCGGGCAAATTTCAGCAGCATTGCCCCAGTGGGCTGCGGGCCACAACGATGAAAACGGCGTTTTTGTGGCAGACCCCCGGCACCGGCACCGTTCAACATCAGCTCGGTGTGTTGATATTCCATCTTATCTAAATTCTCAGGCCGTAGCACTCATGTTTAATTAGGGGTGCGCAGGCTACTGAGATCAGCTTTCGAACGGTATGGCGGGAAGCCTAGCGCACGTAAGGGGGATCTTTAAGCAGAACGTGGATATGCTTCTTGGTAAAGCTCATTGTGACCTCTCAACTCATATATAGTTGACCAGTTTTTAAAGATATAATGTTCAATGGGTCCGGGTGCACTGAGCAGATTGCACCATCTGGTCCCACAAATGTCTGATTGACACCAGACTTCTGATCACAGTTACCAGACGCATTGGAGAATATATTTATTATCGCGGGAACACTTTGTCGTGGTTCTTTTTATTAAAATTTGTACACCTTCCTCAGACTGAGACTAAGATTGGTCAGCTATTTTGAGATATAGTCCGGCGGCGGATGTTTGTGCTCACAATATCCGTGCAGATGGAGAAATTCCACAAGGGGATTGTCTTCTCAAGTGCAGAAAACAGATGATCGGAGCCGGCGCCGATGGATTCCACGTGGAGATTACATAACGTCTTTTTGAGCACGGTAAGACATGACTGGTGTCTTTTGGCGACAATCCTGAGCACGGTAAGACACATGACTGGTGGGATGGCCGCAAGCGGCAAGTCACAAACCAAAATTATTTTCAACAATACTGCCATTTTTATTTTTATTTACGAAAGTAGAATGGGGAGACCGGTGGTCATCGACAGCGAGAGCAACCCGCTCGACCCGAACTATCCGCTGATTAAATGTGCTATCGCCGCATTGCAGGAGCGAACTGGGAGAACTTGGTTCAAGAAGTCAAATATCAATCCAGCAATGGAGCTGAAAAATCTACAGGGCACACCAACAACCCTGGATACCCAAACAGACATGATGTTCACTTCACCGGGAATGCTTCTGAAAGATGGAAACCAGCGCCTTTTTACCAAAATAATACAGTCCTTGGGAAGTCGACCGCATCGCAAGTCAACCACGTGCAATCTCGCCCGCATACAGTCTAGTATTCACGAACAATTTGGATACGAGCCAACTACAGCTGCTGTCTGGAGCTCAATAAGATCGAACACTATCCACCGACTAACCCGTAATTTTTTGTGGAAATGCATACATGATATTTACTGTGTAGGGTATTTCTGGGACCATATTCCCAACTGTGAAATATTTGGACAATGTCATACATGCCGGGTGCCAGAAACACTTGAGCACATCATGCTAGAATGCCTCGCTCCTGGTACCCAACAGATCTGGAGACTTGCGGAAAATTCTGGAAGCTTAGATATGCATCTTGGATAAAATTAAATTGGGGATTACTCCTCGGGTGTGGACTGTCACGGTTTAGATCGACCAAAGGGCGTATTTTACCCGGTAAGAATCGCCTATTCACAATTACTGTCTCAACGTCGATGCACCTGATTTGGAAATTACGAAATGAGAGAATGTTTGAAACACATAGTGATTCATCTGAGTCTGAAATACATAACCGATGGGTAGCCATAATGAACCTGACTCTGAAGAGAGATAAATTACTCACAAACCGAGTCCGGTTCGGTGGTCTAGCGACCAATAAACAGTTAGTACTTAACACTTGGAGCGGAACACTCCTTGATGAAGATGCCCTGCCGGATGACTGGACAAGACAGAAGGGGGTTTTAGTGGGTATATGGCCCAACACTCGAAAAAATGGAATAGGTTAAATTAATGGCCAGAGTCCCACACAAAGCTTGAAACCTGTGCGTAACGGCATTTCCTCCAGGACAAACTTCCCGGCTATATTGGCAACTACCAATTAAACCAGCGGGTATGCTTGGAATGCATTGCAGACTGAGTTGTATTATCTAAACGCTCAAAAAAATAATAAAAAATAAAAAATGGGGAGACCGGAACCGGTTACCGAGCGTAGCCGAAGGAAGTCCACGTGCAGCTTACACAACGTCTTTTGACGGACAATCCTGGACATGGGAAGACATGACTGGTGGGATGGCCGCAAGCGGCGAGTCACAAACCAAACTTATTTTCAACAATATGCGCAGCTCGCTCGGGCCGCGCTTCGTGCAGGCCCTCGCTCGCTGCCATTTTTTTATTTTATTTACGAAAGCAGAATGGGGGAGACCGGAACCAGTTACCGAGCGTAGCCGAAGGATATAACGTCTTTTGGCGGACAATCCTGGACATGGGAAGACACAAACCTTTCAAAACAAGTTTTGGTTTGTGAAAAGTGCAGTGTTGGCCCTTAAGGCCTTAAGAACGATTTTGAAAATACTTAAGGGTTAATAACGGTTAAGGGGTTAAAAGCTTAAGGGCTTAAGGGGGGCTTTTTTTTTTTTGGCCTCCAGGCATTGCCTGGCTCAAGCTGTCTCATAATATGCAAGTTTCACTTCGCTGCGACGCCGCATTCGGGAGATACGGCCAAAATACTTGTCCCTAATTTACGGTGTTGTCTACATGCGCTCGCTAGCCTTTGTACTCCTCATCCGAATTAATCTCAATCTCACCATCATCAGGTCGCCCATCCTCCTCTGCATCTGCCTCAGCCTCTGCCGTAGCCAAGTCCGCCATGAGCTCGGCCTCCGCTTCAATCTCGGCCTGTGTCAGCCGCTCTTTGAACACTTTCGTTACCCCACCGAAGAGCTCTGCAAGCGTCTTTCGTTTCCACTTCGATTTGGGGAGCGTCGGCATCGGGACATCGTCTTCATCATCCTCCGACTCAGAATCCTCGGCAGCCTGCGCGTCAGCGATCCATTTGGACATTGCACCCCTCCAACCTGACGCAGTCTTCACCACCACCGATCCTGTCTCATCAGATTCGTCGTCGTCTTGAACAGCATCCCGGTACCGCGGGACGGTCAGAAGGGCGGCCGTTGATTTGTGAACTTTGCGTTTCTCGTTAAGCTTGATGAGGCCACGTTCCCGATGGTCGGTCTTGATGTCGGATCCGATCTCAAGATAAATATAAGGAGAGCAATACAAAACTTGACCCAGATACACACCTTCGTCATTTTCTCCAACTTTTCGAGTTTGAGTCAGTTGCGGCGCTGTGTCTGCTTGATCTTGAGATCGGAAAACACGCGTTCACATCCCGCTTGGTTAACGACAATCTGTAGCAGGAGAATCGCAAAATCCGCAAGTTCCTCGATCTCCGGAGTACGAAGCGCAACCCAAACAGCAATCGGGTCTCGGCCCTAAGAAAAGAGTTGTGAGCTCAGAACCCTCGGGCGTGCAAGTACTGACCATCTGCTGCTCGAACACCTCCTCGTTCTCTTTCCAACCCGAAAACACGCCAGTATGTGAGAGATATTTTAAGAAGGCCGCAGATAGCTGCAGCTCTTTGGTTCGACGTTGCTGGGCAGTATCAGTGTTATGAGGACGTTTATTGAGCCGCTTGTACATCTAGCTTGTCGTTAACAAGATATGTAGCATGATATTACACTCACCGAAACAACGAGGTCCAAACAATTGAAATGGTTGAGTGCCGCCTTCGGCCCAAAGCACGAAAGTTGCTCGAACGGATTGAGGATCAAGGCGAGCAAAAAAAGAGGCTGGTCACAGTCTTTCCACCGCTTCTCTAGCCGCTTCGTCATCCCGGCAGCGACGTCGGGCTCAGGATGATCAACCATACGGAGGAACATCCCGGCCAAGCTGAGAAGCACTTGATCAGCCCGAGTAGAGTCTTTCTGGTTGATGTTAGTTCCGTAGCAGATCGGCTCTATATCCCCGATGAGAGACTCCAAACAAGACCAGAAGGTCTTGTCCATAATCAAGTCGCAGAACATGTTCGCCTCCGCTGTGAACTCTGCCTTCTCGGCTCCCGTTGCTCTCCCAACCTGCGCCTTGATGATCGCGCCGCGGCTCTGCATTACACCAAGTACCAGAGACTCTTCGACACGGAAAAGACGCATGAAAGCGATGCAATGGGTCGTCCACCGGGTCATGTTCGCCACCAGGTACGCAAGGATCAGCACAGATCCATCGCGATCCAAACTTATTGCAGCCTGGACGTCGTTGAATATCGTTCGCACCTGCCAACAACGTAAGCATATATTCAGCAAGCCATGGAAAAGCTTTCGTGCCTTGCCGTGGTTATTAATCCACCCGGTCAGAGCGGTCGCGGACTCGGCCGTCTGAGCGGCAAACTTGTGGACCTTAAAATAATCGCCGAGCACCAATTGAAACTTCGACCAATTAGAAATCGTGCAGAGGATAAGGTGAGACAATGACGAACCTGGTGAGCCCAACATGACGGCAGTATTAAATATGTCCGCTCCTTTCCAAGAATGATGCGCCCCTTCTTACTTCCTCCATCTGCGTCTGTAATAAAATATACGACGACACAGCCATATTTAGCTTCCATTCGGTCGATAATATCAGCGAACATTTTGGCCATTCCTGGACCACCCTTGTCTTCGGCTGTGATATCGACTAGCTCAAGCGTATACAACTAGTACCGAGGGAATTTTGTTATTTATGAAGGGCAAATAAATTGTTGGTATACCTTGTAGTCGACGTTAGCGCAGACAGCGTTGACAGCATCTTTTTTCAGCAATTTCCAGCCGTCCGCTCTGGTATTAAATTAACAGCGAACGGATAAGAGAACCGAAAATAGATATACTCACGATAATCCCAAGTTTTGATCCTTGAGAACGCGCGCAAGTTTCTCCTCCACCGTTTGCGCAGCCTCATTCAGTAGGCGCTCACCGATCACTTTTCTAGAAGGCATGATATCTGGGGCACAGCTGCGCATCATCCCGAAAAGAGCGAACATCTCGGGGTCTTCGAATAAGCGGAACGCGGAGTTGGTGGAAATAATGGCGCGTAGAGCTTGGGACTGTAAAGCGGCGGCCTGGGAAACACTGAACGGCATGGCATGTCCAGTATACGTCACCAGCTGAGTGGACCTGAGTTTTTTCGGTGCCGTAGAGTCACTCGACTCAGCTGCAGATGCAGAGCGGCCATGCTTTGACGACCCTGCTACAGGTGCGGCATTTTTTGCCTCCTTGTCAGCGGTACGTTGCTTGGATGCCTCAGTAGTTGCGGCGACCGTCACATATGGGCACTTGTCGATACCCTTCCCGCCAAGAATGTGAAGGATAAATTTA
This sequence comes from Mycena rebaudengoi, assembly GCA_029282285.1. Lineage (NCBI taxonomy): Eukaryota > Fungi > Basidiomycota > Agaricomycetes > Agaricales > Mycenaceae > Mycena > Mycena rebaudengoi. The sequence continues at coordinate 1,091,530 of JARJCX010000035.1, forward strand.
TCCTTCGTGCCAGGAGTGACGCCCGCGGCCACCCGCACTGTCATTGATGAGTACCACACAAAATAGATACAGGTATTGATAGATACATACCGTCTTCGTGGTCGCTCTTCTTTCTCGCTGACTGCGTGGCGGCATCGACGGGTCCATCGTCGATTCGGGCTTGTTTGATGAGGTTCTCGTGATGCCGGACGCAGCCTTTACACCAAGTCTCCCAGTGACTAGAGTTGACCTTAGATTTCCCTTCCCAGAAGAAATTCCACAGCGGGTTATCATGAGCTTTGGGCATCGTACGCAAGGACGAGGTGGAGCGAAAAGACAAGGAAGATGTGATCAAAACAGTGATCAGGCACTGATGGATGACTTTCGGTGCTAGTTATACATTCGGAAACTGCATTTCTCTGTTCGCGATCTCTCTTCGTGCTTCCCCGCTACTCTTTAGCAACTGAAATTGCTCCTAAGTTTATTATTTATGATTTAGAAAATATCCCACCCGTATAGCTTGGCTGGATCGTGATCTTGCATGTAGCACACCAGATATTGTGGAAAACAGACGCTCGCAGGCAACGGAGTTATCGGTTATGTGTGCTGTGACTGTGAAATGGGCGAGGGCAGGTGTGCTGGGCGCTGGTTTCCCCATGATGGACGGAAAGAGCAAAGAGAGATCTGATTTGCGGCTGCCGGTAGCCGTGAGAAAATTTGGCGGGCCGAAGGTTCTTAAGGCTTAAGAATGGCCAAAAAATCCTAGATAATACTTAAGGGCTAAGTTAAGCGTTCTTAAGCCCTTAAGGTTCTTAACCCCTTAACCCTTAAGGCCAACACTGGAAAAGTGTCCAAACAAGTTTGGTTTGTGAATAGTATGGCCCTCCGGGTAGACCTGGCTCCTCCGGTCAACGGTCGAAAGGTCACCACCATTTCTCTGCTCCATAGATAATAGATGTGCCTCATATTCCATTGATTACGCAAGCCTTTCCTTTAAATATTGATACAGCATGCTCTGGCAATGGTCTCCAGCCGACTTCCACTGGACCAAATGTTCAACCACACTGGCCATGGCAGCTAAATCATTGTTCATGGACAGTGGGCAGTTTATTCTTGTATAAAATCAGATGATGAACCTCCGGCCGGCTACGGACGGAAAAGAATAAACCAAATTACAACCACACTAACTGTGTAGGCGAGTTGGGCGAGGGAGCATACGGACGCGGTCGATGAGAGGTCTATTTCAAAAGATGTGAAACGACACGGAAAGATCCGAGCAATCGTGAAAATTTGTGAAGCGGGATCGGGCGGTAAAGAACTTATGGATTCACTCAGAAAATTATCAATGGGCATAGAGGATAGGTCAAGACTGACAGTTGGACGAGCGAAAGACAAAGCAGTGGAGGTGGAGGCAAGAGAGAGGTTAGTGTCGACTAATCAAACAGCATCGGAATCAGGACCCCGATCAGATCCGACGGGTTCCGAGCACATGGAGGTGAGATCCGACACGAGCACGGGAAATCGTGGAGCCTGTGCAACCACTCAGAGCGTGGTAAAAACACTACATGATCGAGGCGGACATTCGCTTTTTCCACTCCCCTCTTGCCTGTCATCTCATACTATAGTTCTCAGATTCCCCACCATTCAAGCCCCTCGGGTTCTCCCACCGTTTGGACTGCGGTCCACCACTTGAATATTCAACTGCAACTGATAATGCTCTATCCTTCAATCGATAATACTCCTTTAACGAAGATGGTCCTCCCTCAAGTTCACAAAATTTTCTGGGTTGATTTTGAGATTCCTAGTGTGCAGCAGCTTGGCATATCTCCGTTGTTGATCGTATGTCTGGGCTACGAACAAACTCATTTCATTTGCTCTTAATTTTCCCCGGGCCATCGCTAGAGCTTCAAGTCAGGTTTTGCCTAGATCTCTCTGTGTACCTGAAGATGTTGCTTCAATTACACCCCTATCGATTGGAATATTAACACCATTATTTTCTCTCAATTAGTTGTACCCTTTCCAAGTTCAATTTCGGTCTTTGAATGCATCATTAGCCATCTATTTCCGTCATTCACCAGAGGCATTTCTTGTATTTATTGATGATTAGTTCTGGCTCTTGCGGTACAGCAGTTCACAAGTCACAACCCGATATATTTCAACGCAGATGATTATCAGTCATGGGGCACGCCAACTTTGACAGTAGAGGCTGAAGTGCTCACTCTGATGGCCAGTCAAAAACTAGAATATTTCTGTGACGACTCTCTCTCTCCTAGACTTCCCTTCATCGCTGTTCCAGACTTCCGAAGTCTGGAACACTTTCCCCCTGGAATTGGGCTTTTCTTGCCAGTCATGAGCTCACAGACTCACGCCGTCCATCGGTGTCAAGACCTAAATTGGGGGGACACTCTATCCCCACCAATTTTTGATTGGCATTCTTGGCAAACAGCTAGTACTTATATCGATACTCCCTCTCCCGACCCACGCCCACGAGCAAGCACTCTACAGTACCTCTGAATGCCCCCCCGGCCCCCTACCTCTCGGTCCGTTCCGTTGCTTTTGCTTGTTGCAGCTTTCTGCACCGCTGCGGCGGAGCCCATCCACGTCCCCATATCCCTGGGGCATCGTGAATCACCCACAGTAGAGGATCGGACACGACATGTTCCAAACGTCCCCATTCAACGCCGAGCGACAGTACCTATTGGTGACGAGGTCGGTCTTGGCCTGTTGATAGTCTGTATGGGAAACAAGTGACGTGTTCAGTTAGGACGTTAACGCCTTTTATTACTTGACCCTTTCCATCGGAACGCCGTGAGTTCAATTAAAATCCCTTTAATATCTCCTGTCTCGCTCTTCCCAAATAAAACTGTCATAACTCCTTTGCAGTGCGCAACAATTCCACTTCGCGCTGGATCTCGAATCGCCATACTCATGGGTGGCGGATATCTTGTGTGCTACTGGATGCACTGGCTCCATGGAGCTTTATAATCCTTCCCTCTCTTCAACCGAAACTCAGGTATCAACCGGCGACAGCATCAACTATGCGTCCGCCAGTGTGTCGGGGAACTTCATGACAGACACGGTACGACTCGGTCCCTATACCGCGTCGTCTCAGTTCTTCCGTAAGTGCTAAAACGCCCGCTAACTCACTGATTTGCACTCATTACATTATCATTTAACCAGTCGCTGCCAATAAACTGTCCGCTAATCTTGTGGGAGGAACGATCTCTGGTGTCGTAGGTCTCACATACCAGCAGACAGCACGAGGACCCTCTCTCCCAATGTCTCTTTTCCTGGACTCCAGAGGGCAACTGGCGTCGGCCGAAATGTCATTCTGGATCAATCGTCTGAGCACAAGTATAAATGACCAGCAGAACCCCGTGGGCGGTGCCTTCACATATGGGGGAACGAACACATCTCTGTATCAAGGCGAGATCGACTTTTTGCCGACAACAGGGTCGTCGAACGGATCCAGTTGGCAGCTTAACATTCAAGGTGCTTCTTCTCGTAGATATAAATTCCCGATATCACCTCATTACATTCTCCATCGTAGAGATCATCATACAGGGCAAATCAGTGCACATCACATCTGGGGCATCCGCTTTGGCGGATTTTTCCCTGAGCGGATCCCTCATTTCGGGCCCTGTGTCGGATGTCGCGGCGATGTGGGCAGCGTTTCCCGCGGCTGTCCCTAGTACAACTCATCCGGGATATTATCAATTTCGTGCGCCTCCATTACTCCAATTTTGGTTGACTTCGATCAATAATGGACCGACAGCTTGCAGCACAACAGTCAGCGTCAGCATATCGTTCGGCGGTCGCTTGTGGCCTATCAATCCGGTGGATATGAACATCGGCCATGTAGCGGCGGGCAGCTCACAATGCCTGGGTGCGATTATATCAGGCTCAAATACGATAAACACCGACGGAACAGCGAATTGGATTTTTGGAACTGCTTTTATGGTGAGTGATTTCGTGCTTTTCTTTCATTCTTCCCTGTCTATTCTTCTTTCTCTTTCCCTCCTTTCAATATTTTTCTTCGTCATTTCGTCTAGATAATAAACCTGACGTGGATTTGAACTATACAGAGAAATGTGTATACTGTTTTCCGGCCCACCCCGTTTTCGATTGGATTCGCGGAACTGTCCATTCCGGCGCAGACCGGTGTGATTCCCCCAAGCGGTCTGGGAATCAAGCGGTCGCTTCCGATAAGAGCCATAGTGGGCGGCGTAGTGGGCGGTGTAGTCGTCGTTGTGCTCCTTGTGGTGTGCATCATGCGTCGAAGAAAAGCCGCGCAGGTGGATTCTGAGTCCAAGTCCACGCCTGCTCCCGAGCCAGCAGTGGATATGGGCTCTCAACAAGTTCAAATCAAGGAAGCCCCTCCGCCGTCAAGTCCGATTGTACCTCAAGTGGAATCTGTCCTGCCATTTACAGTGTCCTCAGCTCCAGTTCAAGTTGCTCATCAACCCCAGCCTCAGAGTCCTACACGTACAGTACTATCCACCATGAAAGCAGAGCAGACCTCTGCGGCGCAGCATTACGGCGCCACCTACACAGCGAGCGACGTCCTTGTGCGTAATTCGGATGGGTTACAACAGCTGTCACCGGGGCTCGAGCGGCCGGATAGTAACTGGAGCTTGTGGTCGAGTCCGACTCACGCTGTGGAAAGAATTCAAGAGGTACACCGGGGGCTGTATAGCGATACTTCTCCCGCGAGCATAACGAGCGATACCGCACATGATGAAGATGCGGATGCGAATGCGGACCTAGGTGCTCCCCCGAGGTATCAGAAATATGTATGATCTGGCTCGATGTTAAGAGTACTAGTCTAGTATTATCGTCCGGCTGGTGGCTGACCTCGTTGAAATATTTGGTTCATATGAACCCCGTGTCCCAATCTTTCCAACAAATTCTGGGTGTGTGGGGGGCCACAAAAAAACAGTATATATCTATTTTGGTTTCGCCCATCCACCACCTCCTTCCTGAGCTATAGGTCAAAAACCCTGGCCCTCAAACAGAGGTTTCAGTCATTTGGGGTGCAAACCAGCCGGACTGTGAACGAAAAAACACCACTTGCCCGTCGACCCAGCTCGAATTTGAGTAGACAGATCTGTCTGTATACCTTGCACATAGTTCCCCCCTTCAGGACTTCGAAAGCGCACAAGTATTCCTTGAGGAACGATTATTTTACCATGGAAGTCTGAAAGGTTGAAATTTTACTAAGATCCACCGTACCTTGATACCTAAAATTGCAGTCTATACATAACATGGGTACCGTCTAAAAGCGCTCATTCGGTGCCACATGGTGATACAAAAATCATATTTTTATCGCCAGAACTGAGCTAACAGCAAGGCCCCAGATGCCGAATATAGCGAGAGATTTTGCGCCTGGGCCGGTGAGCTGCCAAAAATAGCTTAAAAAACCTCTTGGTGATGACGTCATTGGGTTTTAATGCTTCGAAAACCTTTGACACGTTCCATTTTGCTCACCTCGTACATTCTCGGGCATCTCGGCCACCCGCTGCACCCCCGTTCGAAAACCCGCAACCTACCGAAAACCCCATCACCACCCACCCCGAAAACCCCCGGTTTCTGCCTGTGAACCAGGCGCTGGTTGAGCAGGTGAGTAGGCGCTGGTGTGGGCCCTGCAGGTGCCGGCTGGACGGGAGCAGCCTGGGAATGAACCAGACCGTCTGGAAGATTATTGAATGTCGAAGAGGGCGGAAGTGATGCGAGTAATGTGGCGACAATTTGGGCATCGGATGGTTTGTCGCCGTAACGTTGCCCGAGCAAATTCACAATCGACCTAGCCTCAGCAATGTGTTCCGACATGGACACGCCGTCGTCCATCTTCAACCTGTGGAATTGTTTCCACAACCCAATAATTCCTCCCAGTCCTTTGGCCGCCCAGATTTCTCTCAAGCGTTGCCATATCACGATGTGGATGTGATGTCAGTAAGAATGACGCAGAAAGAACCCAGATGTAGAGATAATAGACATTTTGCGCTGCAGCCATCAGAGCCATATGATGGCTTTTTTGCATTGCGCAAACAGATGGTTAATGGCTTGAGCCACTTTTGATAACAACTTTTTTTACCCACCCTGATGGGAGATGACGGGACCCAGTCCTCATGTGCATGTGGAGAAAGACTCACCGATGGGTCTATCACTCAATTTTATAATGTTTTTCCGATTGTATATTTTATATCCACAAAATGAACAGGACACCAGGTCTAATGTGACCAAAAAGACTTTGGAGAGTGCCTAGGGCCTCTTGGTGTTCTTACTGTGCGCTTTGGCTACCCTTTTGCTGCTCCGTTTTGTGGTACAAAATGGGTGGCTATGCTCAAGACACAGCCACACTGGGTTTTGTACCGCAGAACAGAGCGGCAACTTAATAGGCACAGCCTCTAAAAGGTCCCGGTGTCCAAGAATGCCGAAGTGCGGTGGGCGGGTGCGTTGATATTTTTTTCGTCGTGTGCGCACTCCATGACATCACTGCCAAGAGGGTGCTAAACTATTTTTAGCCACATCAACCGGCCTAACAGCCAAAAAATCTCAGAGAATTCGAAGCATGGGAAAGATACACACGAAGTCCCAGATGCCGCGACATGATTCTAGGGCCCGATAATACTAGGAATTGACTGACCTTGATTGGAACAGGTAACGAGAATAGTGCGAATGATGGTGGAGGCGAATTGAAAACGGAGGGTTCTATGATCCCCGTGTTAAATATTTATATTATTGTGCTCGGTGCGCATACGAAATACTGTATTTGCAGCTTGGAAGGCGGTCCACAGCCAACAATTCCCGACGTTCGGGATATTGGTAATGCGGGCATTTCCGACATCAAGGTTCGTTTCCTCACTATTCAGCTGCTTGGTCTGCACATACCGTAGCATCGATGACAACGAGAAAGTTGTGATCATAAAAGTATGGGAACACTGTAGATGCAAAAGAAGAAAAGAAAAATCAGCCCCGAAGATTTGGCCCTTCATCCCTGAGACCCAAGACATTCCTCCCTCAGCAATGCAAACATGTGAATATCCAACACCTTTCCGTTCTTGAACACCGCATTGCGCCTCCGTCCCTCAAACGTATACCCGGCCTTGCGCAGAACCGCCATGCTGCCCTCGTTACCGCCAAAAACGGCGGCCTCCAGCCTCAGCAGCTCTGGAATCGTCTCAAAAGACCACCTGCTGAAGGCAAGCACAGCCTCGGTCATGATGCCTGCGCCCCAGTGCGCCTCGCCCATCCAGTACCCGATCTCCATCGTGCGGGACTCGACATCCGCGAGCGGTTTCAGGCCGATGCCGCCGATGTAGGTGCCGTCAGGGCAGGTGATGGCGAAGTTATGCAGAGGGAGCCTTTTGGCGGCGATGAGGCTCCAGGATTCGGCGTCTAAGAGGGTGTAGGGGTGGGGGAAGAGGTTGCTCATCCATTGTGCTATCAGGGGGTTGTTGGCTTCGCGGGCAATGGAAGGGGCGTCAAGGACGTGGTAGGGACGGATGATCGACCGGGAAAGCATGAGAATGGGGATAGGGGACTCAGATTGAGATTGAGTCTGAGTCTGCTTGGCGGCGCCATCATTTGGGGACGTTGACGCCAACTCTGATATGCAGGCAGGTACTGTGAGAATTGTATAGCTGCGACAGCTCAGTTGGGAGAGAGGAGTTTAAATGCTGAACCAAGAGACTCTGTGAGTCAGGACGACTCAAGATAACTTTCGAGATCGAGTCAGAGTGCGTAGTGAGAGTGTAGAACTCCGATCACTTCGGAAGTATAAACGACAGGTGCCAAAGTTTGCCGACACCATGGAACAAACAGCCAGAATCAATATGTCTTGAGCAAGGGCAGTGCATCTATGGAGAGAGGATTGTAGAAGCCGACCGAATCCCTTTTCAACCCACGGAATTTTTTTCTTTCCTTTTTCTCACGAATTTTCCCAAACAAATCAAGCTCAGTGGTGGTGAATTGACTGAACTGGCCCGCTGAGAATTTCTCGCACCACAGATACATATGTACATGGAATATACGGATTTGGGGCCCCGAGCAGGCCTGTTTAATATTGTCTCTGATGAGGAGGATATCTCAATGTCTTTCTTTTATTTTTTAGGACTTCCTGCAATTTCTCCGATTTCAGGTCGTTTCCAAGCGCAGTGAGAGTGGGCTTCATTCTCAAAATCTCTTACACCATAAATGCAAAGGAGGCTATATAGTATGAAGAGTGTCCTATATTTATTGCCTGTGTTGCTTGTCTGCCTGGAAAAAACATGTAAAATTTTATGATCGAGGGCTTCTATCGTTCACAATGAAAATTTTCTGGGGTACAGGAGTCTTTACTATTCTAGATAAGGGTGTGCGGGGAGCGCAAACGACTGGGCGGTCGAGAGAAGGCGGGCGGCGGGATTTGTGCAAATGGAGTTAGATTTGATGCGAGTTCTACACACTCACTCACCACTGATCGAGTCACAAGTCAAGAGGCACACGGCAATCTCCGCTTGCCATTCCCAAAAAGGAACGCACGTTGTAAGCTCCCAATAATGATCGGCAATCAAATATTTCGGCTCAATCTTATCTTATCAGTGATATCAGTCGCTAGAATTAATTCCGTCTTTGTTTTCAAACCAAATTTATATTAATTTTCCTTCTAACTCAAATACATGTTTGGCGAAAACCTTAAATCCGGACATCGACTAGTACCATGACCTACCTGATCAAGTGTCCGGGGTCCTGGCAAACCGGTTTTTGCTTCGCTTTTGCCAAGGTTTTTTCCTTGAGGCTCCCGAGTAGATTTTCAGCCGTAGTCCGCTTCCAATTTTGTCCTGAAGACATAAATGTAATTATCCTTATGCAAAGATCTAGACTCGTGAACCAGTCGACGCTAGCGATTTCACATTCCGAATCTGGACCACAACCAAACAGAGCCAATAAGAAACCAAACTCAGGCAACATCAGGCAAACAGGAACAATGACAACGATCAATCGCTAGCGGACTGGGCCGTCTCGTCGCCCTTTTGGCGGAAGGATTTTCCCCCCGCCATTTAAAGCGCTCGACTTAGTCGAAATTCATGAAAACTGTAAAATTTTTGACCTCAATGTAACATGAATTATTTTTGATTCTCTATCGAACGAGCCCAACATGTTTTTTTGGCTAAATTTTGAGGTCGTCGTCGTCGTCGTCGTCGACAAGGACAGTAAACTAATCAGATTCGGAGCCGCTCAGCTCATCGTCTGAGCCATCCTCATCATAATCACTTCCCGAGCCATATCCACCGTCGAGGAGCCAATCATCGTCCATATCTAGATCCACGTCTTCAGCCTCTAGACGCGTCAAGGTCGGAGATTGAGCAAACAGGTCCTCGTCGACATCAGCATCGGCCGCGTCTTCCTCGTCATCGCTGGCGGGTGGAGTAGATGTGGGAGAGGTGAGGTCCGGCGACTCGTCTTGACCAAGAGATTCCACGGTAAGATGATCGCCGGCTTGAAAAAGAATGGACTCGGGGAAGTCATCAGATCTGGCGGGGGATGCGAGGCGCGAAGAAATCAGGGGTGGCGGAGATGCAGGAGGGGACGCTGCGGGGTCACTAGAGGTCGCCTCAGACTGGTACTGGAGGAGTTCAGAGATGGGGATGAGAGTGCGGCGCTGGCGGAGCTGATCAAAAAGCTCGTTAAATTCGTCGATAGGATTGCTTGAGATTCCATGTGTCAGGGAAGCAGCCCCGGCTGAGAGCACGTCTGGCACCGGCATTTCGTCGTCGTCAAGAACCCGCCCCTCCTTCAAAACGTAGACCTCATGCTCGCACAGACTTGCCATCAAGCTATCGATGTCCTTGCTGAGATCCGGGATCGTGTGCTTGTCTCCCTGACGTGCTCCGAGGTCCTCGTTAATTGACGTGGCAAGCCGGCGAAGAACGTCGACACATGGTGATACCAGTGCGAGCCAATCCCATGAATGGGCATCACCATCGGCTTTGTAAATTCTCTGTAATAGTCGGTCAGAAGCTAAATAATGTGGTGCATTTAAGCTCGTACCTTGATCCACAAATTGAGATGCTCCTGGACAAGATCCACCTCGACGAATGCATTGATCTTGCCGCTGGGGTTCAGTAGCCAGTTGTGCAGGATAACGTGCCTACAGTCTTGTCAACACGCGAAGACTCAGAGTAATTTGTATATAAATGAATACACACCGGAGATCGTCAGACCACACGTTCACGAGATTGTGGAGGACGTGCAGCATCTCGTGCGCATATTTTGTCCGTCCATTGCCACGGTAAGTGAAGGCGAACAGCTTGAGGACAAGAACGACGCGGCCCGAATCACCGGCCTTGATGGCGTCGGCAAACTCGCGAGTGAGTAGCGCGTCACGGATGAAGAGCAGGGCATTCTCAAAGACCATGTCGCCCTTTCTGACATGCGGTGGATGCTCCTTCTTCAGCGCAGGCTGATTCGGATCTGCTGACTTCTTGGCTCCTTTGGCTTTGGCTGCAAGTTCCGCATCCCGCTGGCGCTCCTCTGGCACGCGACACTCCCGTAGTTCTTGCACAATATCGGCATTGGCAAAGCGGTCATAAATCTGCTCGGCGTGCGACGATAACATGGCCCAGGAGTCGCACTGTCCGGCGTACTCTTCCAGCGAGGCTGTTTCAGAGACCAGGAGTAAGCAGTGAAGGATCCGTGCATACAGCGAGACCATAATCAGGTCTCGGCAGGTTCGGAAGGGAGGGAGTGAGGTGAGAGTGATCGGTAGCCGGTCCATGACTGTGTTGTGAAATCCGAGACTGCCAGGACTCCTTTTTCCAGCGCCAGGCTTGCCGAAGTGGGTGGCCAGAACTCCATGGCAGTCCGCAATCTTTGCATGGAAGAGACCAGGCATTAGCACAAAGTGTTTCCAAGCTTGCGCACCGGACTCGTGGCCGAGACGAAGTTGCAGAATTGATCGCTGCCGTGCGATTGTAAGCTGGTCTCCTGCGATGATTTTCACATATTTGACGTAGTTTGGGTCTTTCTCATCCAAGCCCAACTCCTTGTTAATGGCCTCTATCACCTCTATGTTCCCTTTGATTGAATTCTCATCAATCTCCATTGCTGGTAGAGGGTGGATCGATGATTGGTGAAGAGTTATTTTGTCGGCGCTGACTGGCTGGGACTCATTCAGATCTTCGTTCCAGCGCGTGAAGCCCTCGCCACCATAGCGTACAAGGATCCGCAGGATCGTATGGATCATATTCTTGCGGAAGAAGCTGGCCTCTGCATCCGTAAGTTCGAGGGTCTCGATGGTGAGAGGGCGGGCATTGGCAATGGATTCGTCGAGGTCGGCCGTGAGCAGCGCCTCCAATTTTGTGTCATGGAGCGGGACCTCAGTTGCACAAGTTCCGTTCTCCTGCGTATCTTTGAAGGTCCCGTAAGTCATCGGAATACAAGTTTGAGAAGAACATAACTGACTCTTCCGCCCTAAGATTTGCTCCGCAACGCGCACCATCATATTCACATTGTCGTACATTACCAGAAACAAGCCCGTCGAAGCAATTGCGCGAGCTGTAGCTCTGCATGCGTCCGAAAGAAGTGAGAGGGTCCCAGGACTGCGAATTCGCTTCTTCTTAGCTTTTTTTGTATCGCGTCGCTTTTTGTTCTTCCTAGCGTGCCGTCCAGGCAACGCTGGTTCGGGAGGATCTACGCCGTCTATCTCATTCGAGGTGTCATCCTGGAGATGTACCGTGAGCCCATGAAACAGCCATCGAATGTATTTTGGTACTTACGTCTGATGCCGTAGCGTCCTTGGTCACTTCTTTTAGCTTCGTTCCCCGCGATATGACACTTGTATATCCCATCGTGAGACGGAACCCAGAGAGTATGCTGAAATGCTGGCGTTGAGCACCAGTGGCCATGAGGTATGTACTGTGGACAGCTTGCGCATATGAATTATTCTGACTGGCGCCATTGAGCAGCGCAATGGCAGCCGAACCGCTCAGCTGGAAAGCGAGGTAAGATAATGTGAGATAAATTGCTTGTGGATACTCACAACATCCCGTTTCTTCAGAAATCCTTTCGACGGGTCCTTCATCTGCCGCTTGGTAGATGAGAATGCATCAAATATTCCGAATGCAGCAGGAGCAAGTCCACGGAGCGTCTTGCTCAATCCAGTTAGGCTGTAGCCCAGGAAGAACGCCTCGTTGACCGTCTTCTTCGTTTTGTTGAGCAGCCCTGACTTTGTGATTTCCTTGGACTCTTTAGAAATGGTCCGCTTCACAAGTTGGTATGCCCACTCCCATAGCAAGGCACACGTCGTTTTGTTGGTTTGTGAAGTGGACCAGTAACTGAATATATTCTTGACTGCAGCTTTCTGCGAGAAGAAGCCTCGCCACCGCCAATCGAAGCCTGATGTGAAGCGCGTCGTGGGATTGAAGACGTATTCGACCAAGTCAGCAAGTGTGTAGTTCCTGTTCTGGAGTCCGCTCAACACGCTGTCAAAATAGGAGTTCTTCTTCTCCTGCTCCTTGGTCATCCGCTGTTTCTCCGTGGCCTCCTCTGCCTCCTCCTTGGAGCGCAGCGCCGCCTTATTTCTCTGTGTTGTCTCGGAGCGTGCTCTCTGAATCCTCTCGAGTGTGATCTTCCGCTCTACGCGGGGTGTGTACATTGGACTCGACGACAGCATGGCTAGTCCAGTGGGAGGGGACGATGGTACTGGTGAAAGCGGCGAGGAGAAGGATGGGAAGAAGCGGAGCTGTGCCTCAATGATTTTTTTAGGAGGGGTATCGGGAGCTTGTGACAACGGCGAAGATGCGGAGGCGGTAGGGGTGATTTTTTTAGGTGTATCTTCGTCATCCTCCCAATCGGAATCCTCGTCGTCGTCGGTCAGCTCGTTCTCTGGGACCTTCTGGAGTGCTGGCATGTCTGCATGTCCCTCTTCTTCTTCCTCTTCACCGTCAGAGCACTGGATCTCGTTCAACCCTGGCATGTCTTTGTACTCGTCCATTTCACTGAATGGATCAGAAGGAGGTAAGGTGTCTGGTCCATCCCTGAGTCGTTGTTGATATCTGAGGACAGAATAATCTGCCGGCGCCGTGCACGTCGCATAATAGGGGGTGAGCTTCCAGACTCATCCGCCATGGTAGTCAGGAGTAAAATTTCACGATCAATTTTAAATCGTAAATCTGATCTCGTGGAAGTACAGTCATGTCTCCCCATCCCCGCCCAGTTCCCAATCGTAGCAAATCGGGTACGCCTCCTCGCGGAACAGCACACAGAATCCGAGCCAAGCCAGCACGGAAGATCCTGCCGGTCTCTTCATCGAAACGGACCGAGGAACAGTGGGCCGCCATCCGAGAAGAGCTGAAATTGCTCCCCGAATTGGTGAAGAAGCACTACACCAAATGGACCGACGGCCCCACCGACTTTCAGCTTGAGTGCATGGAAAGCCAGGTTCTTGGGCAGGATACTGTTTTGCATGCATCGACCGGTGCAGGAAAGACTGGTGTCGCAGCGGGGCCACATCTACTTCCTTCAAGCAAGGGTAAGGTGACCCTTGTGATTTCGCCTCTGCTTTCTCTTCATGAAGAGCAGGTGCGCCCGCTCCTTTCTAAATTCTCAGTCCATCGCTGATTTTTTGTTGTAGGTTCTCACATTTCAAGATGAATTCAGCCTCAAAGCGGTGGCTATCAACAGCGCTCATGGTGGGTGCACACCGGAGATAATGGAGGTACGCCCATTTACCTCCCCTTTTCGGTCCGGAGTTAATTTTCGGCGGCAGGCTGTTGTTGCTGGGGAGAATCAAATAGTTCTCATCTCACCGGAAATGCTCCTGTCGCGCCGTTTCATTGATGGGGTCTTGCGGAAACCTGAATTCGGCAGCCGCTGCCTGTCAGTTTTCATCGACGAAGCTCATTGCGTCTCTCATTGGGGTGCCTCGTTTCGCAAAAAATATGCCAGTATCGGGATCATCCGTGCCTTCCTACCACGCGCCATTCCCATTATTGCCGTCTCCGCCACTCTTACACCCCGCGTTCATCAGGACCTACTCGCAAAACTCCAAATTGATCCCAAGGACTATGTATATGTGAACATCGGCAATGATCGTCCGACTGTCGCTCAAGTAGTGCGCGCGATGGAACATCCAATGAACTCGTACCGGGACCTGGACTTCTTGGCCCCAGACACCATGACCTCACCAGTGGACATGCCAAAAGCATTCATCTATTGCGACGACACGAAAGACGGTGCGGGAATTGTCGACCATGTCAATGGCCGCGTTCACCCTCAATATCGAGAACGCGGGCTCGTTCGTCCGTACAACGCAGCAATGTCAAAAGACTATCGTGACACTGTCATGCGACTATTCAGGGCTGGGATCGTTCGTGTCCTGGTCTGCACTGACGCTGCAGGCATGGTGAGATTCGTGCCTTCTTTTTCAAGTATCCTACTTACCTTTTTTAGGGATGTGATGTTCCAGACGTCGACATCGTCGTGCAGTGGAAGGCCCCCGCGAACATGCCAGCATGGATACAGCGTGCAGGCCGTGCAGCCAGGGGTCGGGGAAGAGAAGGACTTGCAGTGATGTTAGTGGAAAAAACGGCCTTCGAAGTCAGTTCTGGTGCAGACTCAAATGCCGGCGCAAATGTGGAGTCACAGGTAGAAGCTAGAGGTCGTGGGGTGGCTCGCGGAGGACGTTCACGTGGTCGAGGTCGTGGCGGAAGAGGGCGAGGGCGCGGGGGAACAAAGCATACTAAAGATTACGCAGTGCTTCATGGTCAAAAGCGCGGCGCCTACGGCGGCAAGAGTGACGCAGTTACCCGCCAGCCTGAGCCCCTTATACCCGAAGATGCCCCTGGCGAGGCGCTCTACATCTATATTCAAGCGACGACATGCCGCCGGGCAGTCCAGGCAACTATCTTCCAGAACAAGAAGCCGGGTTAGTTTATTTTTTTCACAGTCGCATTCTGTATCTTAACTCAATCTGTAGCTGTGGAAGCTGAGAAATGCTGCGACATCTGCAACCCGAGTCTTTTCGATCGCACTCGCCCATCGAAACCCATTCCAATGCCACGCCAGCAGACAGCCAAGAAAGGCCTACCGGTAGATTCGGTCCGCCAGGCCTTGTACGACTGGCGACGAAACTGCAAGAAAGAGCTCTATCCACGCGCGCTCTTTGCTCCCCAAGCTCTTCTGGATGACGACACCTGCGAGCGGCTGTCCGCCATCGGTCCAATCCACTCTCAAGATCAACTCCGTCAGCATTTGGTGGGCTGGGCGCGCTGGGATGCCCTCGGGACATCCCTCTTCAAGTTTATGATGACCCTGGACATTCCACCTGTCACTGCCCGCACTCGTAAACGGCAGGTGGACCCCGATACGGCAAACAAGCGGGCACGTACCGTCACGGAAACTGTGCGCGCCACTGCACGACGTGCTCCAACTCAGTCCACCCCATCCGCGCGCTCATCCGTAACAGTTCCCCCTGCACAGGTATATCAAAATCCGTATCCATATCACTACGCCCCGCGAACACCCATCGCCGGCCCTTCTACTCCCACTTCTACTCCATTTCCTCATCATCCTCCCCAAACTCCCAGCGTCAGTTACACACATCTTCCCCGCTCGGCTGCTCCATATTCCTATGGGCAATATCCTCCGCATCTGTCACCATATGTCAATCCTCCGGTCCAATACCCCTTGCCAATCTCTCGAACGCCAGCGTCTCTCATCGGCAATCCATACGCGGCGTTGGCAGCGGCATCGCCGTTCGGGCGAGCACCCGTCAGTTTCCCTCCACAAAGATGGGGGCTGCCCCCAGAACACATACCAGATGCACCACAAAATACCTTACCATTCCCCTAACCACTTCTCACCCCTTTCCTATACTTTTTTTGCGAAACCGCCGCCGCCGCCGTCGACGACGACGACGACAATATTTATTTTTGGCCAAAAAAACATGTATATCGCGTTCGATAGAGAATTGAAAACTACGCATCTTTCACCTACTATATCTGGGGTCGTTTTTTTCAAGTTTCTGAGGATTTTTGACCAAGTCGAGCGCTTCAAATGGCGGGGAGAAAATTCATCACCCAAAAGTGTTCCGTGAGGGCCCAGCCGGTATCTGGTGATGCGAGTTCCCGAGCAATCAATGTGCGCATGTTTGCCCAGATACCGGATGGGGACGAGCCTAGCAAAGATCCAAATTGCGCTCCAGGGAAGCAGAGCAGCCAATGCGGTATTTGCCGAATAACGTCAACAAGCATCAACATCACGACCACGGTTTTTGCCTCGACGCTCAGACCGCCTCTGACATCCCCCACTGCATGGAAGACCCTTGGAACCTTTCCTCCCACCCTCTAGTCCGCCGCTGTATGACTCTTCCCCTCCTACTCCAGCCTGGACGGCGGGAATTGGCACCGGCGCTTTCGACCATCTTGGCTTTGAATCTCGCGCTCTGGTCCCATTGGAGGCGTCTTCAAGCATTACAGAAGTACAGCGACACCAGCACGATGGCCCCTCCCATATGGCTGTATCCCACGGTGGTCCTGCGCTGCAGATGCACATTCCAATGACTCCCTGTCCGTTTACACCAACACATACCCCGACCGAGACCCCACAACCAGGGCGCGGCTATATTCCGTCAACTGCGGGCTCTGTGGCCAATTAATCCAGATTACTCCACGGTCTGATCAGGCCCTCCTTCGCCATCGTAACGGGCAAAAATGCCGTGACAGGCAACGTCGGACGGAGAACAACAGAGAAGCACTTGCCGCAGCTACTGCCCGAGCATCACTTACGACAACTACTCTCAGAGCATCCTTTAATCTCACCCAGCCACGGAGAACTCGATCTGCCCAACCAACACCTGCTCGAGGTCGACCTCTTCGCCCGTATTCTTCTGTTCCCGGCAATATTGCGCGGAGATCCCGTTCACGCAGCCCAGCTACCCCGTCAACCGCAGGCGTTCTCGCTCCGGCTCTCCTGTACATCCACAGCGTTCGTCATCCCTACCCGCCGATGTGTTTCGTGCCCCGATAGAAGCAGAGGAGCCTGCAGAAGAGAATAACATCGAGGGCCAGCGAGGTTGTCTTTTCTTGTGACGCCCAGTGTCTGGGTGTTCAATTGAACTGGGCCCCGGGCCCAATTTTCACGAACTATCCCTGGTCCATCCACTTGACGACTGTCCATCAAATCTGGGTTATAGGCCCGATCGATTTACGGGAGAGGGGGATGAGACCCGAATCTGGCTCCGGTCCGAAACCTGCACGGGTTTCGCTGGCACTGCTCAGCCTGAATGTGCTCCTTGCAAATCGGTTCTTGTAGGAAAGCCTCTGACAGGGTTAGAGACCAGAGCACACAATGCCGCGCCTCATACACCGTACCAGTACCTCACTCCGAAGCAGATAGTTGGGAAACTCCGGACTGCGAATACTCAAAATAAGACCCTCAAGCTGCAGGTCAGTCGCGCATTCCTCGAATCCATTCAGCGTCACTCACACAGCTATTATTAGATACTCAATTTATCCAAAAAGGTCGCCCGGACCGCCAGGCGCATGAGCGACCACAAACGTCTTGTCTTCGCGCTAGCTACTCACGATGTCCCTCGTGTCCACCATCTCATTCGCATCACCGTCAAGCAAAACGTCGGGGTCGACGAGATCCGTTCGCGAATTGAGGCAGCAGCAAAACATACCTACCACGTCAAGAGCTTTATGGGCGCCGAGAAGCAGCTTATTCGTGTCGCAAAGCGAATGGGAGGTCGCAAACTCGTCTATGCGCTTTCGCATGCCCTCGGCCTACTATCAACTTCGACGATCCGCACGTCTAACCCATCCAAGCTACTTCCCAGTGTAGCTGCACCTACCGCCGCCGAGATCGCCACAAATATTACGACTTTTTTCGGTCCTGACTCTCAAAGCGCGAAGCATCGGAAAGCAGGCCATTGCTTGATGATGGATGGCATACATATCTTCCAGAGATGCCGATGGCACCGGCCCACAAACCAGATAATCGGCCTTTGTCAGGAACACTCGGGCGGTCTGGACTTGACGATGAGTAACATGCCATCCGTTCTTCATGTCTTAGACAAGGTGCATGGAGACGAGCCAACCTGTCACTACGCCCGCGAGTCCACGGTCATTGCCGTGGGCGCTTTTCGGAACGACCATTACTATGGTTTGCCCTAGGAATATCAGCGACCGAAATTTGGAACTTGAGGCAAACAATGTTGCACATGCTATAGCAGGTGGAAAAATCTGATTCTCATACCCACATGTTGCCCCAGCTGTTGGGCCAAACTTAAGTATATATTGGTAATATTTAAGTACCCCCCTTCATTCAAATGGGCATGAATGAACATACTTGATTGAAATCGATTTACTTCATCGGTGAGTAAGTTCAGACTGACATTCCTTGAAGAGATTATAATATTCCTTACACAATTGGGGCACTCAGCTTCAAATTAGGAAGGAATGTACCTTGATGTTTGTACAATTGCAGTGAATGTCTAGCGAAATATATTGTGGTCAATGAATGTGAACTTGGCACGAGTCTGAATGAATCACATTGGAAATTCCTCTGACAACAATTAATTCTCCGCTGAAACATGTACAGGCCCAGAAATGATCATGAAACCAACTGGTACTATCGGAATGCCAAATTGGTCTTATGGTCCCAATTCTGAGTCAGGAATAGATGCTTCCACCCGCTATCTGTCCTTTTGGGACTGCCGCTGAAAATGAATGCTTGAGTCTCGCACAAATAGGCCAAAGATGGTCCATAAATCCAGAACGAGCAGATCACATCTTATTGTCGACTCAGAACACACACCCGACATACTGTGCAGGCGGAATTATTTGGTACACAGTGGGTGAGAATTACCATTGGGGCACTCGGCTTCAAATTAGAATAGAGTCTGTCATATCTGGAGCTTCGAATGGGAATGGAAAATTAATTGCGGTGAATTCGAATGTGGCTCATGTACTACTAGCCTACTAGTACATGGTTCATGTAGGAGCGTGAATCAATCCTATTGAAAATCCTCCAGTGCAACAATTGCCTCCTGCAACAGGGAACGAAACCCGCTCGTACTATCGGAATGCCCGAAAATTTGTCTCATTGTGAACTTGTGTCGGTTATCAGTGCAGAAATACAGTGTGCTGTGCTTCCTGATACCACACCTACGCTTTGGAATAAGGCTGGATATAAACTCGTGGTGCCAGCACAAAAGGGCCGAATATCATTCATAGATGATGAACTTGAACACTTCTTTGTCAACATCCCATCTTTGGGTGTCTGAAACATGGCAACATTTAAGTTGTGTGCTGCTTTCCTAGCTATATGTGTAGTTCATTTGGGTGCCCCAATGTATAATCCATATATGTAGGGGGGGTACTTAAATATTACAAATGTATATTCAGAATTGGCCCAAGAGTCGGGGCAACATATGGGTACGAGGATCAAATTTTTATACCAGGTATAACATGTGCAAACATTTATTGCCACCAGCTCCAAATTTCGGTCGCCGATATTCCTAGGATCTTTCTGGATCAGCTGCCTGCGGATTTCAATGAGCTCGACGCGGCTCTCGCACGGCTGGGGAATGTCCGACGGTATCCTGTAGATGGCCACGGCAGATCGGGTAGCAGCTTCCTGCCTCCCGCGCTTGTATCCATACTTGCCGCCTTTTTCATGCGACAGCTACTCCGTCATCTAGAATTCTCGCGCCTGGAAGGAGCACCGCTATTTTGGGAGTGGCGCCGCACTCAAGGATATTTTGAAGGCTGGGCTGCCGAAGATACAGGAGAGTGCGCGCCTCATCTTCGACGAGTATGTCAGCCTGAGAGGGTCAGGCGATGACAACTGGCGGTTTTTTTACACCGCGCCGGTAACGGTTGCAGGCCGATGAATGGTGTATTTATTGTACTACCAGTGGGTGTCATTGGAACGAGATGGATTTGATTTGGCTTTGTATCTCCTCGATTTTGCCGACTGTAACACCGGGTGAAGGTTTGGGAATTGGGAGAGCCCGCGGTCACCCACAGCAGCAAGCTCAGGGATCCCGGGCGGTGTGGAGATCCGAGCCCTTTGAATCCTCGCCGTGCTCGCGAGGCACGTCTCAGCGGCGCTTTGTCATGTTCTTTTGCACATGTTATATCTCTGCTCGCGGGACTTTATGAATCAAGACGTTCTAAATCCTGCTTTCCCCCCTTTTTTCTCATTCCATATTTTACTACGTACATACGTACGCGAACTGGCTTGTCTGGCGATATAACGCGTCCTTTAACGTGTAGCCCGACAAATTGACGCGCCTGCGCCAGAATGACGCGTGTTTTGCGCGCTTGGACGCGTGTATCTGCCCAACTTGGCGAAAAATTGATAAGATTAGATCGGCGACATATTCAATAGGACTACGCATGGGTACAGAACGTGCCTGTCATTAATAAATTCAGACGGACAAAGGCCAATAGATTGTCGGCAAATGCGCGCAACGTGCGTGTCATTCGCAAATTCAGACTGTTGAAAAATACTGAATACCTGCACTCAATCTCACTTCTTCCTTGGCCTTCCCGGTGAACTCTAATTTTGAGATTCGGTTTTCTCTGGTGGTCATACTCGAGATGTGCCTGAAGAAGGTGACGAATAGAGCGCGGGCGACTATACGTATACGGAACGTACATAGTAGGCGAGTCGCAGCCCCGGAAGGAATTGCCGAAAGGGCTGGCCACACTCCAGAATTGTTGCCATGGGCCTATTGCAATTAAGTTGATAGGATAGCATGGTGCACGCAGACGGGATTTGAAGGAACACCGAGCGCAGCGCATGCCTTGTGATAGTATTCGTTGATTGCGGGTACGAACCGGGGCACGGCGGCACGTCGCCGTATAGCGCTGGCTCTAGCGTCAGTGGATAGTCGGTCTCGGAGACGCTTGGTCTTGAGGCAGATTCTGAGACTGGGAATACCGAATATTATTATAAGATAAGCGCTCTGTGGAAGACCTGGTGCGACTCGTATACCTTCTTGATATATTTATCGAAATACGAAGCCGTTCCATGCCTAAAACCAACTCGAACCTGACATCATGATTGCTATTAAAATTCCGTGAAAGAGCTCGATATTTGGCTTACAATATTAATCGTATTGACCGGCAGGCGCCCCAGTTGCCGGTTGAATAACTGGGGTGTATTTGATGAGGAACGTGCCTAGCTAGTAGCTGATGAATTGAAGCCAGTTCAACTGCCAGCTCGTACGTCTCAAGAGGAATAACGGCGAATTAGACATACAAGAGGCAAGCCACCCAATCCCTTCTATCAGGATACGGTACTCTAAGATGACGGTGGGAGATACCTGGGATTATAAATCACCCGAGCGTGTTCTTGAGCGACCCGCTATCCCACTCCTTTCCAAGATTGGTCTTGTAATTCCATGAAACTAGGATGAGCCTCGCGGACGATTGAAAGCAGCTTCTGGTCTACCTGGAAACAGCTGAGGCGGCCTGGAAGTGCAGTAGATGAAAAAACAAAAAGCCAAGCTGAAGAGGACGAAAAGAGGGCACGAGAGAAAATGGTATGTGTGTAATGGGAGATGGCAGGACAAAGTGTCTGGAGAAGAATGTATGTACGACATGGAGGCGTGGCGCGACGAGAGGAGGATGGTGGTCGGAAAATGATGAAAAATGAGGAAGTTGCGGGGTGTGGACGGAGTAGAGATGATATAAAGAGCAGGTGGACAAATGGGGAGGCAGACGGGAAGGAGGAAAAAGAAGACAACGCACCTCTGTGAACCCGCATGTTTGCAGCGCGTCGCTGACAACAGATAGACATCGACCGAGTGTCACACTGCTGGAGCTCTGACAAGACGCGAACGCAGGTAATGGACCCTCTCGCGTATTCCCCCACCAGCGCGCCACTCATAATAGGCCAGATTTCGAGTGACGAGTCCCAGAACAGCTGGGGAACACGTTGAGTTTTGTTGAATCTTGGTCGAATCCGAATCCGACTCGCGAGGGTTAGGGCCGCGATGACGCGAGGTATCCATGTGCAGCTCCTTGGCAACTCGTCCCTTCGTCTTCTCGGCGCAGTTACCAGCCAGAGAAAGCGAACCAGCGCTGTTGCGGCGCCACGTTGTGGTTGCGGGATGAAAGGCAGCCGTGGGAGTTCGGCTCGGACCGGTTTGGTCATTGCCGAGACCAAGCCGCAACAAACATCGGGCTTCTTCCTGCCACCATGTTCGCCCCGCTGCTGCTTAGCCAATGCCTAGCTTTTCCAACTCAATTTATCCATGACTCGGCTGGGCCCACCTCCTTTGTTTATGAACACGCATCTGAGCTCTGGGACTACATCATTGGATTTCTTCGGGACAGCTTGAGGGATCCCCGCTCATGTTTTTCGACCGCACGGCAGGCAACTCGGATACGTTCTCAAGGATTCACTTAGACTGGCAGCGACGATTTTGGCTATACCGGATGTTGCGGCGTGACTTGGTTGGATTCGTTGCTCCATGCTACAGCGTCTACTCGTTCCGACCTATTTATTTCCGCCGTCCGACCGCACACTTGGATCATGCATCAACACGGGAATCCACATCCTCGAGTATGTACGTGCAATCTCTTTTTTTGCTTCCTTCTTTCCTGATTTCTTTCTCTTTTTTTTGCGTTCTTATTATTCAGGCACAGAACATGCCTTCATCGGAGGCGGGTTGTGGTGAACGGCTGCACATGCTGGGCTGCTCGACTCCCTTACGGTGCGCACGCCGATTCTTTGTCCTTCTTCCTCTTACTCCGCGTATGTTCGGCCACACACCGTACCGTGGATAGAAGTTAACGTGCTAACGAGATCCAAACCATCGCTGTTCCAGTATCCTTCTAGCTCTTGGTGATCCACAGATATTCTTATACAGACTCGCACCGCGCACGACCGCACAACCAGGCAGCAGCAACACGTCCCCGCCTCCGGACTCGCACTACTCGTGTTTTTCCGCCTTCGTCCTGGTTCACGCACCGCTGCTATCGATCGCGCGCAATGAGCGCATTATTATACAAGTTCAAATTATCCCTTTTTTGAACTTCGGAACGGCTATTTGAATCCTGCAGCAGCACGAATTTGGCTCCTCGGGTGCGCACGGTGTTATTTTTCCCTTCCTCCTGCCATCTATGCACGCATACCGGAATCTCATTGGCAGCTACAGCAGTCACGCCAATGGTCTGCTGCGGTCGGCCGCACTTATTTGGTGCAAGACGCCCGCATCCCGATGAACGCGTTGGTACGCAGGGGAATATTTTAAGTATTCTTTCTCACTAAATCCGCATCCCACTGAGGAATGAACAGTGGGCCAGAAGGGGTAGCGTGCAATAATCAATGGTAACGCGATGCAGTCCCTCTTCGCTTCGATCCCCCCACTTTTGTTTTATTTCCTCCAGTGACGCGCTTGTGGTTGCCATCTGGTGAGATCTTTGCCGTGCATCTTTCTTCCGTGCGAGATATTACCTCGGAACAGACTCCTGAATATGGATTCTGCTCACGTATTACGCTCAGCGACGTTGGCATATATTGGATCTTGGAACATTTCCGCTGCTATTTATTTTTTTATTTCTGTGGCGATCGGGTTAGCGAGGGGAAAAAGAAGGCTTAAAATCTCATCTCTTCCGCTTATAATTAATTGTAAAACCCTCCCTCTTGTCCCATGCCCAAGCCATACCAGTTTTACTCTGTTCTTAATAAAAGTACAATTGGGTTAAAGCGTACATGATTTTTTCTGTCATTAGCGGGTGTTGTGTTTTAGGTCACTCTTTGGGCCATTTCCATGTTCGGCTTGAAAGTAAGAGTCCCATGGTAAGTCTGATTTTAGGTGGCTCCCGGAATCACAGTTACACAGTGCGCGAGGCTACTACTGGGAGCCTCTCTAGAAATGAGGGGCAAACAGGGAGGCTCAACGTCGTTGAGGCCCTATTTATGTCAGTCATCCCCATTCAATTCTTTATAACGACGAGTTTTCATGGACAGAAAGTGAACATAAAAAAAAACCGCAAAACCCTTTTACATGCATAGCGTGAGTCAATCTATCATGACCCTCAATCCCTCCAGTTGTTGAAGGCGCTCCAAATGGGCTTGCGACGTTCCGTCTGCATCCGCAATGGAAATAGATTCCAGGCGTGTAACTCCGGCCGCAACACGCCTGGATTCAACCATGCGCACGATGGAATCGTCAAGCACAATTCCAATCATGACGAGGCTGGTCAGGGCAGGAAGGAGGAGCCGCGTAGAGGACGGATCGAACGTGAGCTGCCTGAATAGGTAGCTGAGGTTCGCCAGGCCCTTCAGCCCTTGGCGGCTGATGGTGAGGGTGCGCACCGTCGGGGCTGCCCACAGGACGTACGCGACTGACGTGCTCGAGAGGAAGTGGTCGATGTGGAGGTGGGTGAGCGGACTGCGCGACGCGGTCAGGAGTTTCTGCACGGCTTCTGATGTGTGGACCGATTCGGCAGAGTACCGGAGGAGCTGCAGGGCGGGGAATAGGGCTGCCACCCGTGGAAAAACGGCAACGGCCCGTGGAAAAACGGCCGTGGACTGCCCTAAAAAACTCCTGACGGCACGGCACGGGCAACGGCACGGCCGTAACGGTGTTGAAAATATACATGCACTATGCCTTGTATATATATTATCCTGAGGGTCCCTTCTGCAACCTTTCACTATATGTAGGTGTTTACCTGCTTCAGAGTCGAAACTATGGCCAGTATATAGTCGGAAACGTAGTTTTGAACATGTTTCGTTATTCAAACTCCGCCATCAGTTCGCGGCAAATTCCGGTACTTCAGTTGTTCGCTTATCTGAGGTAGAATAGCGCAAAGAAAGTAGATTATAATAAGCTACATACCTCATTTAAGGGCATATTAAGGACCCGGGAGGCCTCAAAGGCGGATACAAGCGATACAGTGAGCGTGGGAACAGAAAAG
The DNA here is from genome assembly GCA_029282285.1 of Mycena rebaudengoi. Lineage (NCBI taxonomy): Eukaryota > Fungi > Basidiomycota > Agaricomycetes > Agaricales > Mycenaceae > Mycena > Mycena rebaudengoi. The sequence continues at coordinate 1,116,432 of JARJCX010000035.1, forward strand.
CCGTTCCACAGCCGTGGCGGCCGTGTTTTACGGGCCGTTTTACGAAGGGAAAAATCCTCGACGGCACGGGACGGGTACCCGTGCCACGGGTGCCGTGGAACCGTGACCACGGCAACGGGCGGCAGCCCTAGCGGGGAAGGAGATGTTGCCGAATGCGATATCTCCGACGCAGGACAGGATATGCAGTGTCTTGAGGCGAGTGTGCACGACGCTAAGTTTCTGTGGTGGGCCTTGCGGCTCGAACGAGCAGTGCACGAGGTGCGGCGCAATATGGAGGAGATTTGTGTCACCCGTACCATGCGTAATTTGCTCCCAGGGCAACTTCATGACCGTCCCAGGCCGGAAGTGGGCGCGCAAACACAGATCGTAGAGTCGCGGGGCGATCTCGAACGCGTCAAACGCCCGCGATTCGTGCGAGTCGCACGTAAGATGAAGTTTACGGAGGAGGGGCAGGCGGCCGCGGATGCTAGCCAGCTTTCGGACATATGGGTGGTTTACTTCCAGCCGTGCGACCTGCCACTGCGTCGAACGAGAAAGGAGGACATCAAACACCTGCGCGCAGATTCCTGAGGCATTGGTGTGCGTGCCGCCGTCCTCGCAATAGAATGAGATGGACAAGGGATGCGCCGCGGTGCGTTGGAGCCAGGTTTTGGCGGCAGCGACGGGGTCGCTACGGAATATTCTGCGGCTGGAACAGTGGTACTTAAAATTGCCCCACAGCGCGGGCGTCGAGGCGGCGACATTCCTCCAGTGGGTGGAGACGTGTGTAAGTAACCATGGGCCTGTCGCAATATTGAGAACGACGCGGTCCTTCTCAGGGATACTCTCCGAGTAGCACACGAATATGTGGGACAGGACCTCTGGCGGAATGCGGCGGATGGGCGCAGCAGTGGCTCGATAGTGGTCGATATGGCGCGTTATGCGCCTATATTCGTGCTCCAGGTCCGTGAGGTCCCGCTGTAGGCTCGAGAGTTGCATCCACAAGCGGTTTTGCTGGAGGCCAAGATCGGTCCGGGCATCCACTGCCGTGCGAAGGCTCTCCGCGATTTCGGCCCGCTGGGAGGCGGTGGGGGTAGTATTGCGGCGGAGAAACTCGCTAACCACTTCACAAGAAGGCGAGAAAACTTGGTCTTGGTGCGAGGGTGAGGACATCGTTGCCTGAGTCATGTCAGCCACGACTACCGGCGACTCTGACAGCACATACGATTATGGATTGGTGCTTGTGAGGAAGAAGCGAGGTTCGTTTGCGTTGGCGGGAATCGAGGCTGAGGTTAAGAGATAGAGATGAGATTGACCCCTGAGTGGTTTCGGATGTAAAATATTTGAGCTCTCCTGTTTCAGTGTGGAATAAAGGGGCTTGTTTATTCTTACTCACAGTGGCTCGCTCCAGAAGATACAGCAAATACATACTTCCATCTCCAACCCTCGCCGACGCGAGTCTATACTGGATGAGTGGGAGGCAGTTTTATGGGAGTGCCGATCATGCCATCGTGCCGGAAGGGTAGACTCGTAACCAGTCTGTAACCAATAAGCCGAAAATGTGGCAAGCACTTTGTAACCACCGAAGTGCTTGCCACATTTTCGGCTTATTGGTTACAGACTGGTTACGAGTCTACCGGAAGGGTTCGGCATTCTGGGGGACGGCTCCCCCAGACCCCACCCATTCGCTGGCGCGAGGCCGTTCCGCTGCGCGGAACACGTCATATTTTTTATTTTATTTTATTTTATTTTTGCCGCTGAATTTAGGGATGCGGCGGCTGGGGTCTTCCACCCCAGACCCCGACCGCTAGGCGCGGAGCCTGGCGCTCGCCGCTGTGGCCCACTGCGTGGCGCCGATGCGGCGGAGTTTTAACGCGTTGATGTGCTGATTCGTGAGTCCCATTCTTGGCACTGAGTCCCACTATTGATGGTTCGATTTTCGTCGCTTAACGTTAAGCGAGGCATCAATAGTGGGACTCGGGCATGAAAATGCAAGTGCCCGAGTACCACTCCTACTCATCTCGTCATTCCTCCACCGACGCAGTGTCTAGATCCAAAAGCTCAGTAGCCATCGGTCAAGTCCGTATAATCCTCGAACAGGAGGCGCTCACTCTCCTGCATCATCGGCATCCACGCTGTCAAGACGTCCTTCAATTCGGTACTGTGCCGCTCGCCGTCATTGAGCTTGAAATTGAACCGCCACAGAATTGACGGAGCCTCGGGGTGGGCTGCAAGCCCCTCATCGAGCGCAACGAGCGAAAGCGGGTCTGGGGTAGGCAGCTGGTTCTCCCGGTGCACGAGGCCGTATGTAAGCACGACGCCGCACAGAGCGGGGCTGGCGTCGGGGTCGAAGATGTGCTGTGAGAGGATGTCCAGGAGAAAATAGATAGTGTCCTAGCTCCAAAAATCAATGGATGGCCCCCCCCCATCCGAAGAATAAGATACATATGATCGGTTCTTATCCTTGGGCCGCCTTGGTGGACAACAACTCCTCCTCTTTGACGCTCACAATTTCCTCGTCCCCCCAAGGTGATATGATCGGTTCTTATCCTTGGGCCGCCTTGGTGGACAACAATTCTTCCTCTTTGACGCTCACCATTTCCTCGTCCCGCTCTTACTTCAAGCCTTTGAGATCCTCATCGATTGCTGTGGCCGGGATTTACAGTGTTCCGTGTTCTATAAATTCATGCCGACGCTACTCAAGGCGGTCATAGTAAACCAAGACCGCAATCTTTATAGCCCAACCCAACTTCTACTCATGCTTACGATCCCTCCATTGTCATTACATCATGGCGCGGTATTTCCCGAGCTTCGGGATCATGTTCGTAGGGATGTACGCGGTGAATGCGGCGGCAGGCAAGGCGCGGCGATGAGCGTGCGGCTGGTGATCGGACTGCTGGCGGCTGCCTGGCGTCTACGATGGCTTCGTACTTTGAGGCGAGGCGGACGCTGGCGGTGGAGTGCGCGGAGGTGAAGAGGGTAGCGAAAAAGTGAAAGAGGATTTGGAATCCTGTCTCCTCCATCCCCGATATGTCTGCCTCGGTAGTTGGTGATCAGGGCTATGACACTGTGAATCCCATAACTCGCCGCGACCAGAATGGTAGCTGGACCTTACACCAAATCATGACCCACCCTACCGCCGCGGGCCAGCAAAAATGCCATCGTTACGAGTCTGGCTCGATAACTGGACGTACACAGCCGATTTAGCACCAATACTCAAGAGTGGACTTGATTCAAGCGACCAGATCCTCTGGGTATGTCACGGGCTCGATATCCGCGTTCGTGCACTATTCGCTTTTGATGGAGTACATGGACCTTAGCCGGTGGTCGACCGGCCCATTGCCTGGGTCAACAACGAATTCCGGTAATATGTGTTCGATGTATCCTTCTTAAGTTCAGTAACTTCTGGGAACTTTACGGTGGCTTTCGAATCAGCTTATTACTATGGACTCAATGTCAGCAGCAAACCCGACGCCGAACGTTTCGACGATGTATTCGGCAATGTACTCAATGTCAGCTTCGTGTGCTACAAGTAGCCCGTAGTATTCTGACAAACAATCTGACAGTTTGAGATCCCGGCACATCGTGTCTTTATCCGTAAAACCGACTCCAACTTTGGTTGGGATTGGGTGCAGCTGATTTTATACATAGTATGTTCGTTGCCTAATGTTCGTCACAGGGCCCGGCATTTGCGCCTTGCGGCATCATGAAACCGGAATATTCAGTGACTCTTTCAAATGGGACCGCCTCAGCGGTATCATCATTCCTCACGTCTTCTCAACTCATCTTCGTCGAAGAAACCTCTGTCGACATTTACAAGCTGGGGCAGAATTTCTCGGTTTTGCCGGTCCAAACCGCCGACTGGGTGGTAAATGTGACCCTCGCTCTGCGCTCCGCAGGGACATATGATTCGCCCAAACTCGTGCTTGCATTTGAAGGTCTAAATTTCTCCCCTGCGACCTTTCCACTCGATCCTGTTGCAAAAATCCGATTTGCCATATAGCCCAAGATAGCCCCATTCTGAACCTTATAGGCCAAGTCGGCAAGATTACAGGGGTTATAAGTACCTATGCGGGGTTATAAGTACCTTATAAGTACCTATTTTTATTTATAAGCCCTGTAAGGCTTGGCCTATAAGGTTCAGAATGGGTCTATCTTGGGCTATGGCAAATCGGATTTTTGCGACACCCTTCCCAATACAAACCGAATCGCCGGCCTGAATTACCGTGCTCTGGCGGATTCCAGACTCAATACCGCAACTGTGGTACGCACACAATTTGGGCACACCCAAACTCTACAACCTCAGCATGTCCGTAGTAAATTCAACTGAGGTAGTCCAACTGCCGATGTTACGGATTGAATTTCGAACGGTGGTGCTTGCGCAGCTGAACACTTTTTACACGACATAGTTGTATCGGAAACCCGTTCGGTAAGATGCAAGCGCGCCCACTCCTTCCATGTCGGCTTCATAGTTCTTGAAGGTTCCTTAGACCGGCTGCTCGATGACACACGGTGTCCTCAGCTTGGACCCGTACATTTTCCAAGTGGGATATACCGATATTACGAGTACTTATGTTTACATATGTTATCGTTTCTTTCAAATCTCAGGGCACCCAAAATCGATCACTTTTTTACTAGTTTCCGATTTCGTTGAGGGACCCTTTCAGTGGCTGTCTCTAGTATTTTTAGACACTGCCACTATTTACATTAGACAAAAAGCTATTAAAAATAGCGGCTGTGCCTTTGTTCATACTTGGTTAATTGTTCGTATTTACTTACTCGGGGAAAAATACCCCCTACTCGGTGAAAAATCATCACTTGCGCAAACAATGGCAGAATTTCTTTTTGCAATTGCTGTCATCCTTCGGCATTCTCTCTCCCCTTTCTGACTGGAAGAAAATAAAAACCATAAAAACAGGATGGGATCCTCCGACGAACTGGTGTCTAGATGCAATGGAGCGCAACTTTTTTTGTATGGCATATTTATGCCGTTTTTAGTACTCAGTATTGTGTAACAGCATATGATACTTGTGGTTGCAATATTTATCGCGGGAAATGGGGGTGCGGGGCAAGGTGTTTGGCCTTGATTGGCTGCAGAGGCTGCGTTTTGTTTGGCTCCGTTCATGTAAATACACAATGATAGCTTGGCATTTAGTGGTCGCCATTTGGTTAATTGCATCTGTGGCTGGTAAACTTCAATAGGGCACAAAATGAGATTCATATACAATATTTAACCGCTGAGCGAAGCGCTCAAACGGCGGGGCCGTTTTCGGCGGAACATAGACCGTTACATTAGATAAAAAGCTACGAAATATAGCGGCTGTGTGCTTGTTCGTATTGTTTAACTCGGGTATACGTAAATAAAAGGAGCTATGTTCTCGGAGAAAAAACATCATATACATAAACATTGGTTAAAAAGATTTTTTGTCATTGCTTCAGTCGGGCATTGCCGAATATCGGTTAATGCCGGACGTTTATTGCGTGACTCTATTTTCAATTGTAGTGTACGATTTTGGCCTAAGGATATGAGTGCCTAATTTTATGCAACACATACTATATCCCGCTGGGATCTGGGCCACCTTAGAGTAAATCACCCACTACGTTGAGACTGATTCGGTGCTGGGGGTGGTATGGGGCAGGGAAGGTAGATCTACATCCTATCCATCATTTACAGCTCTTTGCGGTACAACAGGCGCGGGCGGTTTTTTTGCCATTTCGGGCGTTTTTTGATCGTTTTTGATCGAACACTCCCTCCGCGCTCGAATTTGATCCGTTTTCCCTGAAAATTAGCGCATTCGAACGGTACTGAAAATGCGCACACAATGGTCTCCTCAGAATTCCCCACCGGACATACAAGGCCAATGTGGGGGTGATTTTCCTTTTCTTCTGTTGATCTTTCACTAGGCCACTTGCTCTAGGCTCAATTCTCCACCTTTTCCCCTACTTATAGGCTCAATCTCTTCGCGCTTCAAATTCCAAGCGAACCGCATCTTCAAATTTTCTTCCCCATCCTCAGATATCCGATACTGGTACATGAATGATCAGCAAGTCATAAGTTTTGATCAGCAGTCAGCAGAACAGCCGCTGCGCTCTCAAACCTTCACCAGTTGCTTATTTTATGGGCGCATTCGATTCGCGCATTGAATCCGCAGCGGATGGGCACCTCAGAACTGTTATTTACATCTCTATTACAATTTCTCTTCTTCTCACCCTTATTGGGTGAAAACCAGAGAATGAATGTGGAATTGTGTCCTCAGTTATTATCCGTTTTCTTCGTCTACGGGCTCAATCGAAGCGCGTTATAAATGCGCAGCGGACTGCCGACTCCGATTTCTTATTACATCCCAGGGACACCTGTCTGAGGGACAAAAGGCCTTTTATTTCATGGTCTTTGTGTTTTTCCAGCAGAACGACTGCCCTGCCCTCATTTCGAGGCCAGTCCCATGGTCCGTAGCCTCATTCTGTTCGTCTCATGGATGCGATTGGGTCCTGCACTTCAGTTTCTCGCTTGCGTGTCTGGAATCCTTTCTTGAGAGGGAGAAATCAGTCTGATTTGGGCACATCTGATTGTTCATCAGCAGAACGGCTATTGCGCCCTCAAGTCTTGTTGGTTTCAGTCGTTGCTAGGCACAATTGATTTGCGCTCGGAATCTGACAGGGATGGAATGCTAGGATTTTTGATTATACCATGAACCAACCAACCTCCTAGTATCTTGAGAACTAGCGTCTTGGGTGTCTTTGGTGGCCATGGTGAAGGGTGAGATTTCGAGATTGAGGCGCCAGTCCGCTGCGCATTCTAGAGCAAATTGTTTGAGCCTATGAGCAACGCAAACGGCGAAGCATTGAGAGCACAGCAGGTGTTCTACTGACCACCGATCAAAAGTCATGACTTGCCGTTGATTTATGTGCCGGCATCGGGTATTCAGGAATGAGGAATAAAGTCTAAAGAAGCAGTTCGCTTGGAATTTGAAGCGCGAAGAGATTGAGCCTATAAGCAGGGGAAAAGGTGGAGAATTTAGCCCAGAGCAAGTGTCCTAGTGAAAAATCAACAGAAGAAATGGAAAATCACCCCCACAATGGCCTTATATGTCCGGTGGGGAATTCTGAGGAGACCATTGTGTGCGCATTTTCAGTACCGTTCGAATGCGCTAATTTTCAGGGAAAACAGATCAAATTCGAGCGCGGAGGGAGTGTTCGATCAAAAACGATCAAAAAACGCCCGAAATGGCAAAAAAAACCGCCCGCGCCTGTTGTACCGCAAAGAGCTGTAAGGCCAGAAGCTTGCGATTTGGTGATGTTTTGATGACGTGATGAATATTTTTTGGCGGCCTGTCAAAAACCGGCGAAAACCGGGAAGTGGGCCGGGCGTGGGAATCAATCAATCAAATGCTTTTCTGGGCTCACTGGCGCTTTATTCGACCCACTACAGCTATGCTACCAACATCTAGCGACTACACAGCATTCACCTCGATACGGAACTAGTTCTTTGAGGCTCTCAGTGCCCTGTCAATGGGATATTTTCTCTTCGGCAACAGTAAGTAATGGGTCCGCCACAGGCTCACACCAAGTAGACATCCATTGCCTCACAGTCGTTCACTTCTTCCAACACCTACAAAGTGATGTCCTTGTCATCCAAACACACCTGGGACTGCACGTTGCCGGCCACCCACTGATGCCCGTTGATGGCCACGACCATATTTTCGTCTGAGTTGTGACCAAATGAGACCATCGCGTAAATGATGCCTCATGCTTCTCTGCAAGTCGCTCTGAGAGAATAGGTGCAAAAGAGCTCCGGGAAAGCTGGTTTAGCTACAAAATTAGCGAGATTCTGGTGTGTGCAGGTTTCACTAAATCACCAATGCCATGGCCCAGTCCCGACCCGACACCTCAAGCACTGATGCTTCTGAAGGATTCTGGAATGCGGAGACGCTTTCCAGCGTCCCAATATACCGTTCAATGCTGGATTATATCCGGACTGAATACACTCAGCGGTAGATACAATATCTGAATATTCGAAAATATACATCAGATTGTGCACTGCCGTGAAGTGACAGCAAGTGACAAGGAGACAAGATGAGCCAGGAATCCATTATTCTGAAGCAGAAGAACGTACCTGTAATGTCTGTTTTGGTACCGAGGCCGCCTATCATCCACAGAAAATCTCGTATATCGACATCACCCAAATTGCTGTCTTGGAAAACATCCATCTTCTGAGTGACAAATAAAATCGCTAAAATAAGATGACATACGAGATAGGGGAGCTTTTGGTATGTTAAGTAATGAGGTGCAGTCCTGAAGCTCTAGACTTGAAGGGTCCGCGAACACAGGCTGCGCGATTTGGCATCGAGGGTACTTCGAAATTGAGCGGGCTGTCAAGGTTTGCGGCGATATGAGCGTTCGGCAAGGGAGGAGCGCGGCTCTAAACATAGTAGGTAGGAAGCCAGGAGTCGCAGAAGAATAACGAGCCCAGGATGTTGTCGATTGAAGCAGTATTGACTAAGAACGAGCCCATTGTTTGTGAGGCCCGTATGATCAGATTAGCGAAATCACGTATTTCCGTGCCGACGGCCCAAAGATTGTGGCACTGCATCCCAGTGTTCTACCTAAGACTTAAGGGTTAAGTCCACTTAAGGGTTAAAATGCACTTAACTTAAAGGCTTAACAAGTGGTCCAGAATTTCTTAGGCTTAATGACGGCATCATTATATTTTGATCGCACAATTTTCTTGACCTACTTGTACACCCAATTATTGAGGGTATTTCTACCGTGTAGGAAAGGAAACTTCACCATGTGAACTACAGTGGCTGTGGATTTCCTTGTCAAACACTTTAGCCTATCCGAGACGGCAGTGATCAATGATCCACCTGATTCAAGCAGGATTTGGCAACAGTAGGATAGCTGTTTGTCTGTTGGGATGATATAGACACATGGGACTAAAACCTCGCTCACAGAACCAATAATACGGATCAGAGGAAAATATCAACTATCAGTGCCTTCGCATGAGCAACTTCTCTGAAACACCAACCAGAATGGCCAGCCCGAAGACATTTGGAGGATTAAGTATTTTTTCTCTTATTTTGTAGTGCTCACCTTCCAGGTGGCTGCAGAACTTCAATAATACTCACAGATTTACGATCAAAAAACTGTGTCTGCATGGACATTCACCGACGAAAAAGCTCGGCAATCTATGATCTGAGTAACCTACTGGAGGTATCGAGCGGCGGGGGTTTCTCGAGAAACCGGATTCCCCAATAACACATCCAATTCAACATGATTCACCGTGATATATTCAGGCCCGTGCATCGAGTCACCCGCAACAATTTTCAGGTGCATACAAATCTATATTTCTCAATGGGCTTATTCTCACGGCGACTATTTCTGGATAACCTGAAGGACGGTTATTATTCATTCAAGTGGATTAGCTGCGACAAACCTCTACTCTGTAACAACAAGGCAGTTCGGTGGCTCAGTGACTGCAACAGGTCCAGGAGGACAGAACTCTGTTCCCTCAACAAGAGCACCGGAATTCTATAATTTGAATAAGAATCAATCGCGAAGTAAAGCGGCATACGGACATCGTAGAAGCATTTAGTGATGAACCCGTTTTGTCCAAGGTCACCAAAAATAATCAAACCTTTCAAGACCTTCATCGAGAAGCCCAATAGAAAGAACGTACCCGCAGAACTTGGCAGGTGGCGTTAGTCCAAAGCCCGAAAGGGGCGAGACGGCGTTGCCTTCTGTGTCGAAGAGAGGGCAAACGGCACAGACCTGGTGGGTGGTAGTGCGTGCAATTGGCAGGGATGTGGCAGAGGCCAGAGAGGCGCCGAGAAGCAGAATGAGAGGGCTGTTGGCGAACATGTAGTGCTGCGTGGAGTTCAATGAAAATCCAGAGCCTCTTTATACTCTCTGGCTATATGGGGCTTGTGAGTAAGGGGTTGAGACGGTCACAGGCGGGGGACCTGCGCCCAACCCTGGTCCACCCTAGGGTCTCCTAGACAGATCTTTATATCACATTCTTACCTCGTTCCTTTGTGTGATACTAGCAGGGGACCCGTGCTTCACTACGGCAGTTGAGAAAACAATTTATGGAGTCCCTCAAATACTCTCATATGTCACGAAAATTGTGGCAATGGTGTAGGGTGTCTATTCGCCACTCGCACCCAACCTTTGGTTGGCTGCTCCTGGCTCTCGTTCTCAAGTTGGTGGAGTCACGTAAAATAGTCCCCGAAAATGCTGAATGAATGATGTCAGAGTCAACTTGGAGTGACAAATATAATTCGCCACTTGTTGCCAACCTTCGGTTGGCTCCTCCTAGCGCCCTTGTCAGGTTTGAAGAGTCACCGGTAAAGTCCTCACCGCTGCGTAAGGTATGATGAAAGAAGGTCATGAAATTTTGAAACAGAAGTCTTGCGGGATAATGCCAGTCATCCAGGTCAGATTTAGAAGGCTTGGTTTAAAACAATGCGAGCTGTAGTAGTATATGTAGATGTTGATCTCGAGACATTTTTAACTTCGGTCGTAGTTCACCTGAATGCAAGAATTTGTATTTATCAATTGGCATAGGTGGTGACAGGGGGAGGCAGGGGGAGGCCATAGACATGGAACGGCGAATGGTAGCAGTACATATTTTCAGCTCAATTCCAGCTCCAGCTTCTCGAGGTGTAACTGTAGTTACCAAGGGAGGGAAGAGCAGATTAATACATGCTGGGAAAGTACCGAACATCACACCCGCATATCAAGCAGTCCGAAAAAAAACAATAACAGCAGGTAGAGAGAGAGATTTTCACTCACTAACACCCTGCTTCAGAGACGGAATCAAGTAACATCTTTTATTGACATTGAATTCTGTATGAGCCAGTACAATGTGTTAGAATAGAAACGGGATGGAGCTGTAGTGATCGAAAGGGACATATTTTATTATATTGGGAAGGTCGGACGAAGTGATTGGGTTCTTCGTCCGGCTCATGGCCAAAACCGCGCTATTGGTAGGGTTGAATATGTCGCAGATCGATCAGAGTCAGATCAAAGGCTACGCACTGAAAGTATCAGACACCAATGGGTCTCCGTGACTGATCACTTGGATCACACCTGCCTCGATGTCGCGCCTGGGCGCCCAGCCACATTAGTATCAGTCATGTCGAGTGCTTCACAACATACATGAGGTTCGAACCATGACGCTCATAATTGGCCTGCCAGAGATCTCGTTGCTATCAAGCCTGTCCTGCCGTGGCTTGCAATTGCGCGGCACAAATTCAGCAGCCACGCCAAAGAGATCTTGTACAGCTTCAGCAGCGCCAGGTGGAATATGGTCGAGGATGTCCGCTAATTTGGACTCGGTGGCCAGCAGCTGCGCAACGAACCAATATCAGCATGACAATGAAGGAAGTGGATTTTTTTTGGCACACCAGGCGGGGCAGCATTCTGGAATGTGAGGCAGATGAGGCTGTTGATGTATGCGGGAGGATGTTCTTCTTTGGACGTCCATAAGTAGAGGAAAGGCAGAGAGGCAAAAAATGGTGCACCGAGTCCCGACTGAATCCTGATGTGTGTAGCGGCGATGCGAGGGGATATGAGGAAGGAGGGATGCTCATGGAGCCATATAAGTGCCGTCCTGAAGTATAGCAGCCCCGTGGCCGAAGCAGAGAGGCGAAGGGGGTCACAGCGAGTCGAGAAGAAAGCAGGAGGCGTTGTTTGTCTCATGTTTGTCCAATGTTTGTCTCAGCATTTGTCTCAATGTTTGTCCGGGTCTTTGTCATTTGTATAATAGATAAAGGTCCACCTGCTCCTAACCCTGGTCCACCCTAGAGTCTCCTAGACAGATTTTTATATCACATTCTAACCTCGTTCCTTTGTGTGATATAAAGTTCCGCCTGGGGTACCGAAACTCCAAGACGCCGACCCGTACACAAGTTCACTGCCTAGGGTGCTGTTTATAATTCCGTGGCCCATTATAAACGGGGTTTATAATTTTGTGCTTATAAACAGGGTATTATAAACATGTTTATAAACATGTTGCTGTCTTCCTCGCAATTGAGGGCGGCGAGCCGAACTTTTCTTTGGCTTGGCAATTTCCGGGCCGGAGTAGAAAAATGGGGAAATTGAAACAAATGAGTAAGCTAGGGGGTATATGCGTAATACAATAAATCAAAGCAAACGCCGGCGCGGGCATGTGGCGGCATGGGAGAATACAAGTAACATAGCAGCAGGAATGTACAGGAGTGACGGAATAGAAGATCCAAATTGGGTAGTGCGGACGTAGCGTGATCGGAATGGTGCGGATTGTGCGTAGCGGTGAGCGGTGCTCATCGCCTCACAGTGACACCTCTCCTTCAGCACCAGGCGATATCGCTTCTTTCCGCCTTTCCCTCACTTCAGCTACAACTGCTGATATTTTCTTTCACACTTTCACGGATCTTCTACCTTCGAAAAAGCTGCTCTCTCAACGTAGCTGGACTACCACATCGAAGTGCTGAGTAGCAACAGCGGACACAAGACACTGATTTTACTCGCCAGATACAACTTGGTCAGCATTCAAACTCCAATTCGAGACCAAAGTAAGCTTTGAGTTGATTGTGTAAATGTATCTCGTCGCGCCCTGAATGGTTCTACTTTTCGGACGCTCATTACTTCGTTGATACAGCCTGAGTAATAAGAATTCATCCCTCGATACGATTTCTGTTGGAGTTGGCAGTATGTTGGTGGCAATCTGATTAACGATTACTATGCAAAAGCAGAACAGAGCTAGAAGTTAAGAGAGCGATGGATTTGATTTGAGATTCTACTAGTACCGTACACGGCTATATAAAAGCCTTGCCTGCGAGCATTCAGGCAACAGTTGTTCTAAACAGCCCAGAAGAACGCAAAATATTGTGTGATACCCTGGCACTCTCTCTATGCTGTTCAACAATTTTCGGCAGATTGAAAATGTCAAACGTAATCTTGCAACAATCTTGGCGGTTGATGGAGATTTTCGTGAAATAAATCTCAAAGCACTTCCAAAGCTGTGCGTGGGAGGTGTGTGCTGTGTGTCTGGGGCGCATTCAATGATAATTTGTAAAGCACTTCCAAGGTGTGTGCTGGTGCCTGGAGCCCATTGAACGACAGTTATTTATTGTTTGCCTCCGATCACTGAACCCCGAGCCGGTAGGAACCTGGCCAATAGCATTTTTGACACAAAAATGACATACGGCATTCCTGCTTCGTGGCGAAGCAGCAATCTCTATCTAATGTTGCCGCGACTCAATAAGTCGAGTCGCGACTTGAAAAGTCGACTTGAGATCAAATTTGACTCGACTTGACTTGACTTGAGACAACCCAAGTCACTTGAAGTCGACTTGAGTCGACTCAAGTCGCTGAAGTCGGACAGTTTTTTAAAAAAAAACTTGAATGGATATGCAAAGTCACCTAGATACATAGAAACATTCAACAAACCATCGTAGTTACTCAGGCAGGAGTTGGTGCAGCTAGAGTGTGCCGGTCTTCATCGTCTGCCAGGGTGGCCGATGCAGGAGGCAAGTGAGCAGGCATCAGGGCTACGCCGCCCTGACTGAAGTTACAGAGTTTCGAGTGGAAGGCTTTGCCAGCCATGGACGTTGGTCAGAAATGACAAAGCATCGCTGATCCGGTGGCAGTGCAAAAAGCACTTGCCATCAATTGAAAATTGAGAGCCATCTCCACATCCGTTGCTCGGAGCTCCAAGGGGAAAAAAGAATTGGATTCCGCGTCCCAAAAGAACTCCCTGGGGATGGTTGGTCAAGCCACCTGGTGTATAAATGTGCCGTAATTAATATATTGATGTGTTTGCACTTCTATTTTCTCAGAGGCTTCAGCCTCCACAAGGAAAATCGTCTGAGGCATTGAAAAAATGGCCCTTGTAGCCCCCAACATCACCCACTTTTTTAATAGGCAGGGTACACCCAGCTTCAGGTCCAGCCAATTTTCTTTTGCCAGATTAACCCCCTTTTTCGTGTTGCATCAAGTTTACACCTGGCGTGTTTCGTTTTGCAGGTGTGTAACAATCGGTTGTGAGTTGGGAAACACTCCTTATATACTTCCAAGTTATTTGATTGTAGATTCAGCTAAAAACCGGGCTTTTGAGCGGACTCTTTTATTGATAAACTCCAAATCAAGTGTCACAGGTGTTCGTATTGGCCTCAAATTGTCCGCATAAATCACCACTCCTCGTCGCCTCTCATCTGGGTCTCGCAAACCATAACACGGAGACCGGCCTGGGCTTGTCTTTTCACCTGGTTACTATTTCAACCCATTCAACGAAGGATATTACCTGTATGTTAGCAAAAGCATCTACTGAACGGGGTAAAATATTGGGTTAGGACCGGCTTAAAAACGGGTGGAAGACGTCCGAAACTCTGTTGATTTGGTGTAAATGTAATGGATAAATTTAGGGTAGTTCTTAAATGGGTGAAACCAACCTGATTACCAGGCTGTAATTACTTGCTCCAATGCCTTCAAATGTTGCGTGCGCAAACAGATGTTTATGTGCATTTGATTCAGTAGCCTGGGGCCGAGGAAATCACGATGCACATATGCCTCGTATGATTTCCGTTTGGATTTTGGTGTGCTGTTATAGCATGTTTAGCTCCTGCGATTAAAAGTTCAACATACCTCGGTACGTTTACTGCGCAGTTTTTTTTTAAAATACTTGAATGGATATGCAAAGTCACCTAGATACATAGAAACATTCAACAAACCATTGTAGTTACTCGGGACGCCAACAGTAAGATCAACCATCAATCTCCGGCATTTCAATGTACGGCATATCTGCAAAGTCGCAAATATCTCCAATCTCTCTCCGGATGGTCTTTCTGTGGTCCTCATCAGCTGTGGAGGTCAAAAGTCGCAGCCAGTCCTCTTCATCATCAGCAAGGGCTGCAGACTGCCATTCAGACATGAAGTTCAGCCGCAATTTCTTGAAGTTGAACTTCAACATCTGGAGCGCCTCAAACAGCATGGGACTGGGGCAAATACGTTGTTTGGTATCGGTCTCAGCTGAAGAGGAAAATACACGTTTGGAGGGTACAGATGTTGCCTGAATTGCTGCATAGTCAGTGAAGAGGTGGTATATTCTTGGCCATGTCGTTTTTCCATGGTTCTATAAATAGAATTTGTCATTGGATCGGCTGTGAGCTTTACACAAGGACGCACCGCCCAATACCCAATCATATCGGTGGAGCTACGCGGAGGAATGATACTGTTCTCATAATGTTTTATCTCGTCTTCGATTGATTGGTTTCCACCGGGCATTCTGCTGCCAGCCGAAAAATTGAGAGAGAGCTGGGCATTACGATAACACTGTGCCGCCTTTGCCATCCCTGATTGTGCTGTTTTACCCACAGCGTGGGAGCGACCTGGTGGACCAGAATCTGATCCACGGCCTGGTGGTCCCGAATTCGAATCTGATCCAGATCCCCGAGAGCTCGAGCCAGACGCATCTGGTTCACTTCGGATGTCTCCCTCATAAGCCTCGAGCTTGGAAATTATGAGTACATATTTCAGGAGCTGAGAAAGTGGACAACCTTGTCATAAATAATTTGCCTTGCCTTCGCTTGGTCCGTTGGACTCCAATTCTGCTTGATCCATTGGAAGCGAATGGACGGGTTGACAACTATTGTGAATTATGAATTATGGATAGCTTGAGGTATGGGACAAGACAAAAAAAATGCACTCACACATCGCAATAATATATGCATCAGTGTCATCAAATTTAGTGTAGTATTTGTTGGCAATAGCTAAACCAGGCTGAATAAATTGGGCGGCATTTTCGGCCACTAAATCGGAGTCGACAACCATTGACTTCCATGATGACATGACGAGCTCAAACGCTGGAATAGCACCAGATAGAATAGGTGAGACATGCCGAAGGAGCGAACACCGCGATTTGGTGGGCACAGGTACACCAGTGAGGGGCATGATTATTACTCAAATGAACTGCCTGAGCTGGTCTAGTTACCTTGTACCTGATACTTTCCATGCAACTCACTTGAATTTATTCGAATTTTAAATATTGAACCGCCTCCAGCCCATTTGGGAACACGACAATCAATGATCACATCAATTCCCGGAAATAGCCATGTAGCGCACTTCCACCTGAGCAAATGGAGGTTTATTGAGGTCCTATTGAGTCAATTTGCAATTGTTCGTCATTCCTAGACATTTTTAATATTTATGTCCGACTTAAGTCGACTCAAGTCACTTGAAGTCGACTTGGACTGACTCGCGAGTCAAGTTAAGTCAGACATTCGACTCGACTCGACTCGACTCAAGTCGGCTTCCGAGTCGACTTCAAGTTCCTTCAAGTCACAAGTCGCGGCAACATTATCTCTATCCCGTCGCATGTCATGCCAGTTTCAGTGACTTCTGCCATCACTCTGTTAATCAGTCACTGCCAATCATTCACACCTCGACCAAAAATAGGGAGTGACACCTGCATTCCGTTCGGGATTAAACAGATGCGACACTCCACTAATACGTGCGGTACATCATTTGACTTGGTTTCCATTTAAAAAAAAAAAAATTCACAGCGAAAATCTTATATAAAATAATATAGCTAAGAATCTAATGGACAGGGATAATCGCATGAGGCGGGTGCGCTGCATCTGCCGCAGGGCGTACGTAGTGTTGAAACCGGGACGAAGTGGGAATGAAAGAAAAGGAATGCGCACCTACCTACCTACCTCGCTTCTTGACTCCCAGGCTTGGGTGCACAACGACGCCGCATAGCGGCGGTTGATGATGAGTGCCAAAAACTGCACCACGCGTCGCTGGATCTTTATCATGGTGAACGACGTTAAACAGGCAAGGATTGACGCGCTCACAAAATGAATGCCTGAAGTTAGGTAGGGATCCTCGTTCGCGGGAAGTGGCGCTTGAGATGTAATAGGGAATGAGCTGGCGGCGGCGGCGGCGGCGGCGGTGGCGGCAGCAGAAGAGAGGTAAGTAGGCAGGCAGGTAGGTAGCATTACACGGCACGGTCCCGCTGAGTAACACTGGGCCAGGAAGTATCCCAGTGTACTAGTTACAGGTTCTATGTGCACCTTTCCCCCTGACTTCTATGTACCTTGTAAGCCGAGCTTACGAGTCAGTTACCTGCCCCCTATAGAACCTAGCTGATACACAGAAACAACAGACACGTAAGTAATAGAACAGAATCAGTCCCTGTCAAACATCTATCCTTAAAACTCGTGTCACGTAGAACACTTGAAGGACTTGAGTGTGGAGTTTCCCACGGAACCAATTGATGCGCGGTCATAGAACATAGCCTTGAAGAATTGGAGTTCAGCCATGAGACAGTAAGTTTGGTGCATAGCCGAAGAGGTTTTCCAAAAGACGGTCCTAAGTGCAACGACATCTTGCATGCTGACAGGGAATGCTCAGGAGCTTCGACTTCAGTTTTGCAGAACCTACACACACGTCGAGAGCGCTCAATTTGTGGATGCATATGATATCTGTATCGCAGAACTTCGACGGCAAGTAAATGGAGTGAACATCAGAAGAGAATTCAATGCTTGCCGATGCTTCTGTGTCTTCACCATGAACAGGTCGTGCCGTAAGCGTCGAATTTGCGGTGCAGGTGGCCATGAATTAGATAGAGTTTGTCCGATGAATTGACTTCCCCTTGGATCCATTTCAGCACAGATGTCGCGTATGCTAGAATAGAGTCTGGTGGCCGAATCGGGGATGATCCGCGATACGATGGGCACGTTGACGTCTGGCTGCGTGCTGGACATCCTAAAAATGAAATTAATTGACGCGACATGGGGAAAAAGAAGCCATATCTACGTGTTTTGCACCGTGTTCTCGCTCTTGTAAACGAGATAGTCATTGAATTTTTCGAGCTTGATCCACTCAAGAACATTTGACGCGCTATACGCTGGGTTCTGAGCCAATTGAGAAGGAAGGCCTGCTAAAAAGGTCAGATCCGTGGACTGCGCATGTGATGAGCTCTGGCAACACACCGATCCATTGCTTGTAGTCGTCAATATCCGCCTGGGTTGACTGAAGCAGGGTAGCGAGCACAAAATCCTTTCTTTCCATGGCTGGTGGAGGGGAGGGGAGGGGAGGGGAGGTGAAGGAAAATACGCTCGATGTGTGACCTAGTCACACAAAAATGTGTCATCGTGTTGCCGAGGGCTCGCGTAGCTGCATTCACTGATGAATAGGCATTCATTTAGCGGATAGGCATTCAATTAGGCGATAGGCATTCATGCCATCAATAGGCATTCGTGAATGCCTATGCTGCTAAACTTGTATGTACTCGATATCACAGCTCTTTCCTGAGCAGTTTCCAATAACTCCTGTTGGCTTAATCCGTAGGTAGGTAGTAGGCGGTCATCAAATAGGAGGATTCATTTCTCCCTCATGTAACTGTCTGAATTTGATACGCAGTCATCAAATGGGTGGATTCAAATTCCCCTAGTGTGGGGACTCTGGCCGACACTTATTTTATCCGATCCCAGTTTGAATTCTCATGGGCCAAAATACCCATTAAAACCTCCTCTATGTGGGTCCAGTCATCCAGCAGTGAGTCTTCGTCCATAAGTAGACCACTCCATGTGTTCAACGCCAACTGTTTTTTCAACGCCAGTAAACCAAATTTAAATTTGTCGGTCGGTGATCGGTCGTGTTGTAAAGCTGCGTTCACACTTTTTCTGGACCATTTTTTTTTTTTCGAGATCTCATCTCAATCCACAGATCGAGCTGTAAATGACTGCCTACACCTATATGTTCAGATAAAACAAGCATGCCAAAGTGGGCCCATTGAATCTCCGCCTCCGAGTCTTCAACCTTATCCAGAACTTCGACCTGATCCATGGGTTAGGTCCCCGCATCTATAATCATACAGTATGGACTTGCCTTACTACCATGAATCATGTCATGAAGTTTACCGACATCCACAAACGGATATCCCAACGCCCTCGCGACATCCTGGGTGTCTGGCGTGAAGCCCTTAGAAATATGAACTTCGCGGATTAAATCGTATGCTGTCTCGTCCCATTGGCTCCTTCGCATACTTGCTGTAAGCTGTACTCGAGGAAAGCCAAGATATGCAGACGCCTCTTCGGACAACCTGTCAGCGCCCTGGGGATCCAAAGACCAATAGTGTGTCTCGTTCTCTGGCGGCAAAGGGACTGTGAGACGACCTCCAGAAGCTTCTGCTTTGGCAGGGAAGAGGAACAGATACACATCATGTGTTGGGGTGCCGGCCATGAAGGTTCTTTCGAGGGTGAACTCATCCACCTCATAGAATATTGACAGACAAAATTCAACACCGGAAATGGTGACTGTGCAGGCGGTTACACTATATTCTGCCGTATTGGGCGAAGTTCATACCGTATTGGTCTGGCGTGGATTGGGAACAGAATTAGCGTAAACAGAACGGCTAAAACAGAGAGCCTACCGGCGTTGAAAGCCGTCATGGTCATGACATGGTTGGCCTGTGAGAGCCAGCCTCGCTGAATAGCGGCATCACAGGCCACGTTCAGCCCAACGTATTTGTTGACGTATACCGGCATTGCGTCCGCTGGAATGTTGGTAATGGCGACGCTGACATAGATTTATCAGGTTGATGTCTTGAAACGTCTCAGAGACGCACCGTGTCCACCCACTGAAGGATACGTCACCATCATCTTCCTTCACCTCGGGGGAAGGACCATTACCTCGATAGGAACATTTCCAAGCGGAAGAATAAAGGTCCGCGGACTCCAAAGAGTCGGACAATGCAAACTTGGAAAATTGGTCAAAATGATCTGAGGTGGTAGAATTTCTCTAAGATAGGGATCCGAGAAGAACAATGCCCGCCCCCGAAATTCGCATGGGCGTCCAGTATCCTGTGTTGCACAAGATCCGATGGATATCGTCAAGAGTCATCCTTGAGAGAATTCTTTGATCCCAGTTAGGGTCAGATGTGAGGTCAATGTCCAAAGGATTGGGACCGTGTGTCGAGGACCATGGAAGTCGTTGATACTCATGTTCCTTGTCCTCACGGACCTCAAGGCATAACTGGCCGGTGGATATGCATAACCACATCATGACGCCTGTCTCCAGCCGGAAGAGATAATTGAATGGGTCCTGAAAAATCAGGTCGCTTCCTGTCATGGTCAACCAGTGGATTCGTGCTTCCTGGGTTAATTCTGAGTTTCATCAACAAAGTGTGCGGAAGGAAGCGCACCTCGAAATGTTTTCCCTTTATGTGAGTCTAAAATCAGCAAACTTTCCTACAAGGAAAGCCGGAAACAAACCATTGCATGCTCGACATATGCTGACGCTAACGGGGATTGCTGGTGCATTTTCCTTACTGAATCTATCGGGATAAATCCTGCAAATGATGAAATACCTGCACGGCTTCCGAGTTCCACTTACCGTCATGATAAATTAACGCTTCCGGTCCATCACACCCTGAAGTCATGGAAAATAGCTGAAAAAAATTGGGGTGCCTCGTGAATCTATTAGAGCGCAAGTACACGGTGAATAGCACGCAAGACTCACCACAGATCATGGCGCCACTCGGGCGGAACCCGACGCTATAGTGGAAGACATAGATTAAGACACGCAACACCTGGCAATGGGGAACCAACTCGGTCAGCGGGCAAGCCTTCATACACAACTGCGGTGAAGCTATCCTGGTACCCAACTACCCGTGCATGATAGATCTTCCGGGATCCAACCGCGAATGGAACACGGCGCTTCACGGCACCCGTTTTCTTGTGTCGAATTTCTTGATACTCCACCACATTTTGCTGCCTGACTTCTTGCAAAAGTCTGACATCTGCGGGTCTGATCCTACGGAAGTCTAGAGTGTACGACAGAGTGAATGAGAGTACTTCGCTGCACAAAGCAAGTCTCACCGCCGTCATCGTTAGTGCTGCGTCCTTGCACACTGGATATCCCTCCGCTAATCGAAAAATGGTGGCAGTTGTCCAAAGCCACAACTCTGGCGGGTATGATCTGTTGTGTACTTCTAAGCTCCCGGGATATCGATGTGGATACATACCTCGTCTCCAGAGTGTGTGTCATGTTCAGAATGAGAGCTTCAAGTCAGTTCGGGTGACAGATGAGTGGAGACGTTACTTTGTCGACGTGGTGCAGGAAGGAGAGAGGCGCTGTGCAATGACGAGGCAGTGTATGTGCATGAACTATATTGAAACTGATGAGGGCGTCAATCATAGATTTTATACAAGACAAGATATGCCTTCGCTTCGCTCCGACACCCGGGGTTGAATTTTTACAGCGCTGTAAGCAGGATCTTTGAACGATTTCTGGAATATTTCGCAATATTAAGGGCTCGGATAGAGCTACTACAGTGAGAACTACAAAGATGTGAAGTTTATTCTTCAAGCCCGAATTTTTACATCTTCCTCAGTTGATAATATTAATTTTCGCTTTGTTTAAGAAACAACTTTATATTAATTCTGTCACTGCGTGAAGATTTCAATGTTTTCACCAATATTTCCGGCGTAAAATGAAGAGCATTTTTCATGCAGTTTTCACCGTAAAAATTGATGCAAAAGGAGTGAAAAATGCGAAATTGCTTCACATATTTCACCAAAAACCCAAAAATTGATGAAAACATCATGAATTTTTCACGATTATCTCAGCTGAAAAATGAATGCAAAATGTTAGACATTTTTCGCCGAAAATAGTGGTGAAAAATATGAGTTCTTCACCCGGTGTGTCTTCTTATATCAATGCTTACCAGCTACATATTCAAATGAGGTGGAATGAAAGTGACAGTGAAAATGAAAATGAAATGAATGTGAAAATGAAATGAATGTGACAGTGAAAATGAAATTACTGCCGAAAATGTGTCCTGAAATGAAAATAAGCGCGCGCATCTTCATAGTCGGCATGAACTGTTAGGTTTACGAGTCCTCTCTTTCTTGTTGAGCAGGTCGCGAATCTTGTTTGCACTTGGGCGGTGCGGACCAATCAACCATGTAACGTCACCAAGTAAAGGGTTGATAAGACGTTAAGCTCGAACCTTGCTGCTCGGAATCCCCGATCTCAGTAATTGCAAACAACGAGGGTGAAGAAACGCAGTCAGAACAGCCTGATCCTGGATACTGAATCCCAGCAAGTCCTCACGGGTTGAGATAACACGGGTCCCGGGGTCGCGAAGGGGATTAATCTGGTATGGTCTTGGGTTAGGTCGTGATGGAAAATGGTCCAGTGTACATTGAAGAGTTGGAAGCAGACCAAGTAATTCAATTGGGTGTTGCCGCCACGCTGTTCAAATATGTCCGCCAGGATAGGCAGACGTTGGGCCCGCAGCTGCGAACGTGGAGATGGGTTAGCTAAGAGTTGAATGCATGAAGATGGAAAGAACCTATTGAGTTGCCGCTCCATTCTGTGGTACAAATGGGTGGCTATGCCCAAGACACAGCCACAGACTTTGTACCACAGAACGGAGTGGCAACTTAATAGTGCTTGGCCCGGGGCTTGACACAGAATTGTGCGGTGTAAGTTATGTATTGCGTCGAAAGCTACTGTTCTCTCCAGTCTGAATAATCTGCCTCAAACAAATGTTGAGTTGGTGACCAAAGTTAACTTCACATGAATCAAGTTTTCTATGATTTACATTAGATAATGACAGAAAATCTAAACTGCAGTCTGAGCCAGCGCAAGTTTCTGGTCTGCGCTCAGCCTCCTCTTCTTGGGTGGCCTGGGTGTGTTGTCATCCATTTCCTGTGTATTTCCATCGCTTGCTCAAGTTCCTGCGCGTAAATATCCTAGTTGAATCGTCAATCGCTTCTTCTCCAAGGACTTATTCTCCTTATCCGTTCTTGCACGCTTCCGCTGTCCAGGGGCATCGAGTTTGGAGAGTACACTCTTCAAAGTACTTTGGAATCGTCGGATCACCCTTGCAGACTGCAAGACTGCAAAGGGGGCAATGAGTACGGTGTATGAAACAAGTTAAAACATCACGGACTGAGCTACACCTCCGACATGGACAACATGACCGTTTCCACAGTACTCCAAGGGTCCGATGGAGACACCCTGACTGTGCTGAACGATTGTCTTGAAAAGCATGGTCTGTCGGGCTTGTCCTGTTATCTGGTCTACTCTGGGAACCTTCGACTGCTTCCTGAAAAAAAATAAGTCGAACATCAAAAGAGTATCAGGCTGTACAAACTTGATATTGTTGCTCCAGTGCAGAGTAGAAGGATAGTTCTGAGTAATAGACCACATCTCCTTATTGCCATGAAATGCAAATGTGTCACGGCGGGACATCTTGAGCTCTTCTTTTGCAAGGATAAGAGGGTTGTAGAAGTGGGTGCAAGTTTGGGTTGCGTTTCAAGGAGATCTACATTGTAACGTCAGTGTGAAATGTACGAAAGGTGTATGCACTGATAAATACTGTGTTTTCGGTAGAGCGCGGTAAATCTACCGAGGACTTTTTATGTCCCATGGAAAGCCATGCCTCGTTTCCGAATATCAGGGAGCCGAAATTACTGACTTCCAGCCCAGATGAGATGAGGGTTGGTTCGAAAACATCATATAAGGTGTGAATCGAATTTCTGCACGATGCTTTAGGATGACCAGAAAAATCCTCCAGCATAGCCTGAAGGAGAATGAAAAGAAGATAAGAAGATAAGGATACAAAGGACATGCCACACACATGGAAATCATCGACCAACTTCGCCATTCGGTTGGAGACCAGAACACGGTCTTTGCCCCAAACATACAGCCAGTCCGCATATCTGAGACATTGCTCTCTGGTCGGGGCCAGGACTCCACAGTGAATACAAGGTCGAAGGAGCTGCCTAATCATCGATAGATGTCAATTTTTTCTTGGATGCTGGACTATGAAGGAAAGAGACTTACCACAAACCCTTCTCCCCAATGTCAATGTAGGTATAAAATGCAGCCAGAAGTCGAGCCATCCGTGACGGATTTGGAAATACTTCACACACCATCAAAAACGGAGATAAGCATGAGGTCCAGATAAATTAGCTTGAATAGAGGATATAAATGCAAGATTCAAGATTCAACGCACCTGCCATAAAGAACAGCTCCATGACAGTGTAGACCCCAACCCATAGAATATCTTGTTTGCATCCCGGATGGCATCGCAAGCCAACTGATATTTCCTGCCACCGAGGAGATTTTCCTCCTCAATCCAATCGGCGACAGCAGCGAGAAATGTGGTTGTAGAGGTGTATATATTTGGAGGGATAGTGAGGTCGGAGAGGTTCTTCGCCCAGGTAGGCTCATAAATAGTTTGAGGATTTAAACTGGAAGAAGGAATAGATAGAGGATCACCTGAAACAAAGATCGATCGTTACAAATGCCAGGACAAGGTTTTCGAATACAAGGGCCATCCCGACATGAAATTTTCGAATCTTGTGATCAACGTAACAATACATTTAGATAAAAAAGTTCGAGATACTCACATCCTTTGAGACCGACATTATGGATGAATCCCAAAAATTCTGTGGGTACCATTGCACCAAGGTATGTGTAAGATATTGCACCTGGGCACATTTAGATACGGTACTGGCCAGTAAATCTTTCTCTCATACCATCAAAAATGAGGAACTCAGGTCCAGAATCTAAGCACGATGTGTCACCTCAACCACCTGAAGAACTAGACTGCCTAGACCAGGTGGACTCGGAGTGTCCGAGGTAGAGGTGGGTGTAAGAAATGGAGGATATATAGGTGTTTGGTGATGGTTACTGCCTTGAAGTACAGTTGATGTAGGACTGAGAGAATAAACGAGGCCTTGTTTTGCCCGTTCATCTGCATCCGCGGTGGCGGCCTCCGACCATGAGGCATCACAGAAGATCTCTTCCACAGTCATGTTTTCTCCTGCTGCTAGGGTCTCACCAAGTCCATGGGTAGCAACCTTCCCAGATGCAGCCATTTCCTGATTCTCTGGCATGGTGAAGAATGTGAGGAGGCAAAAGAGATTCAAATCAATCAATGATCAATCCGAACCAGATCACGTTGTCGTGTTGATTGATTTGTAGGCGAGAAGATACCGGTAAGGACAATATAATAGAGACTATCTTAATGGTCCTTTGGCTCAATGGTATTGGCTGTCTACATTATGTACACTAAAATCTCCAGGTCAGCGGTTCGAATCCCGGTATGTTTCCTTTTTGTTATTCACAGATTGAACAACGCGTAAAATCACTCTCCAATTATCCTTTCGTCACTGTTCAACCAAATCAGAGATCAAAACTGATTTCCTGTTTGGACATGCATTGTTTGATCAAATTTCATATAGATTCATGTCGGTGCCAGAACGATAAAACGATGAGATTCACCCCGAGCTTTGAAAAAACTGCTGAGTGCAAGGATCACCTGCGACTTGCCCGTTCCCCCCGATCCCGCCAAGATACATCTTCAGCTGGTCGGGGTCGGGGCTCATGGCATGATTGGCAACGAGCCTAAAAGCTCTTGACTGCTCTGCATTCAGATTAAACTCTGACGATGTCTTGTCAATAATCTTTTGGGCAGACTTCATTTTAGCCTTATAGTATTTGGTAAAATGCATAGAGTCCAATAATGTCACACCCATAATTAGTTCAGGCACTTTTATGCGTGGTTTTTTGCATCCGTCATCCGGTGCGTTTTTAAATTTCAAAGTCAGGAGTTTTTCACGTTCAATGGTTATTCTCGCCTTCCACTGAGACCCGTTCACTGCTTGGGAGGCCTAAATCGAGTGCAATCGAAATTAAGAAAACAGAAGGCTCTAGTCCATCCACTTTTTTTCATAATACCCGCTGCCTCTTTCATATGATCCAGCATAGTCATATATCAGGTCTCGTGATGTCCTCGTCTGCTCCGTATGCGAATAAATCTTGATCTTGGTCGACAGACGGTTGGGAGTCGCGATCAAACCGTGAGAACATGGGCACAGGGCCAGTCTTCTTTTGGTTGTAATAATCATCCCGCTCATCAATCCATTCATAACGCAAATTAAAATTCTGCATCATTCTCTTTGCTTTAGAGGTGAATTTAGCGACGTTAAAAATATCGTCCCAGCTATCAAGTTTACCTTTCAAGTCAGTTCCTTCTTTCCACGGCTTGAATAAGGTAATCATTGTACAACAATAATAGTCACGATCCCCTTGGTCAGCTCTGGGCAATCCTCCTCCAGCGAAATTGGGAATAGTGGTTTCCAGTTTACGCTTGTCAATAATCAGATAATGTGTCCGATACAACAGATGACTCGGCAAAAACGGGCCAGAAGAAATCTCGGGAGTAGTTTCAGACACTCGGTCCAGTTCAATTTCATCCATATCTAATTCAGTATTATCCTGTCCCTCCATATCAACATCAGATTCACTCGGGTCAAGTGGGTTTTCGTCAAGGGACTCGATAAATTTTTTGAATTGTGTTGGTGTCCGCTTCTTTCTTTCGGATATCTGGAAAAAATCATACAGGGTCATTTTATTCAAAGCGGTTGGTCTATGCACATAGTCGTCCACGTTGGTAATTCCAACATATCCATCGGCACCATGGGCGACGACGAAACGCTCCTCTTCGACTCCATCTTCTATATCTTCAGGCCGGAGATTATGAGCGCTCGGGTCATTATCCTCTTTAGGGACCGACTCATCGTCGTAAGCAGACGGCCAACTCTTCAACACTTCATTCACATAGCTCTTCCACCAGAATACCTTGAAATCTAAGTTTGTATAGTGATCCTTATTTCCTAAGAGGTACAGGCAAGCCATGGGGCTGCCTATCTGTAATTTTGAAGAAAGCGAGTTAACCATCTGCATGATTAAAAGGCGCGCATTTTTTCCCCCTTGCGGTGTACCTCCCAAGCAAATAGTATTGCGGTCAAATATATCCTGGACAGACTGAAATACGTGGTAGGTTTTGAGGCTAGACTTGGTCACATGGTCTGATATGTATGCAACTATCGCCTTAATCGAGGTGCCAGACAGCAGGCAAGTAACGTCGGTATTGCATCCTAACACGTAGGTGACCGCAGGAGTTATATTATTAATCATGGGTTCTAACTTCTTCATTTTAATGGAACCGTCCTTAGTGTCTACCTCCGTGGTCAAATGGACTTCTCTCTGGGAAACCGTGCGGAACATGTACCGTCGCTGCGTGTGCAGTCCTTCACTTCCAATTTGATTTTAGTCCCTAATTTTTGGAATTTTGACAGGTCTGTTCCAGCCACAGCACTTCAAGAATCTATAGCAGGATTGTTTAAACAATTTGCGTCTAGACGCAAATCACTGTTTAAACGCGTGTTTAATCTAAACACGCTAAACGCAAGCGGCCCACGGGACCGCGTTTAACCGGAGCGGTTTAAACACGGTTTAAACCGACAAAAAATGCATTTTCATACCGCGGCTCGAACCTGCGACCTCATTCAAACAACCGACCCGAGACAATGCACACCTCAACCAACTAGGCCAAGATGTCCTTTGGTAACATCCATTTATGATGGCCTTTGTCTCGGCCCCAAAGCAATTTTTCTCAGTAAACAAGACTTGATTCCCACTTCGCCCTGCTTTCAAATACCTAAACTGGATTAAACTCTGATGCAGACTAGTAAGTCGTTGAGTGTATGCACTTCTAATGGAATTTATATATTTCAACTTTGATCTTCCCTGCATATTAAACTGCAAGGGTAGCTTTGCAGTGTTATCGGGACCTCAAGCTCTTAAGAATTTGTGTCCTTTTATCTCTATTTGCCATAATGATAGGTAGGGATACGAAAATAGACGTGACAAGGCCAAGCTTTAGATCATTCAGAGACCGTTTCCAAAACACTTATTGTGTTCTATGTTCTCGTCGAACACAGATGAACACATTGCTTCTCTTCTAGCTGGGATTGAAATAATGTCCCCTAGTCTTGGCGCGTACAGCATGAGTGCGGGTATCCATTATTGGCACGCAACACTAAATAATTAATTTCCAAGCTACATAGATTTCTTCATTCCCGAGAGAGAGGTGCCCTGATTACGAAAGTAGGCATACTGATGATCTTTTATTTGATTGTTTGACTTTCAACCATCCTCCAGCCGACGAAGTAAAGGCTTGTCATATCAAACGAGTCGTGCAGGGGACAGATGAGGGTGCCTGGGATGTTAATCTCCAATAATGGATGCAATCTTTGGCCATATGCACTTCCCCGAATGAATGCTGATGCACCATTTTGAGTGCCACACCTTGCGAGCCAATGAACTGCGTATCCGCCGATTCGCTGACTTTATTGCGAGGTGCACCGGTGAAAATTGGGGTCGTCATGCCTTGAATGCATGCACAAGAGTCTTGGACGCATGTTATATGTCGAATCTTTCTGACTCTTTGTCCACATATCTGTGCTTTCTGAGTTCAAAGGATATGATATAAGTTGAGCTGAGGTATAGTAGGCTAGGAAATAGAATCAAAGTCGTATAACTATTGTTCTACGCGGAGTCCAATCCTATTAATTTGTCCACTCTTTGCCGAGCTTGTCAGCGCTGAGAGACCAACATTGGGCTCCCCAATTTAAACATCCCAGGTCAATTATTTCGGTCGGGGAATAAAAACAGGATGGACCGAAGGATTCAATGGCCAGTCGAATATACCGCAATTTAAATGCTGTGTGCGGCCTTCAGGAATTTCGGGACACCGCCGAGCTAGCAGCCGCCATCCGCCTATTTGAACAAAAAACGCCGCCAGCCATGTTTTTGGTGAGGGAATAGAATTCGGGCCTCAAAGGAGACATGGCTTAAGGCGGTTATCCTGGTGATGTTGGTGGTCAAGCGGACGGTGTCGATGGTCTTTTGGATGGTCTCGATGGGATCCAAGAATGACGTGTTCTCATACGGTTCGAGATGCCTGCAAAGTCATTAACAAAGATCATACGAGAAAGAGGGAAGGTACGCAATCTTGGTATCCAGGTGATGACGGAGACGACATCGATGTCCCACTTTTCGAGGATATGGAACGGAACGAGGTTGTCGGAGAGCTTCTTGGTGTCGGTCTTGATGTTTGTGCAGATGATCGGGAACGTCAACAACCAGTTTCCTGCTTATATCGGTGAGAAGCGGAAGACTCAGATGTAAACACCTACCGCACTTAAGCGAAAATTAGACAAATAATATATTTTTTCTGAGGGAAGAAAAAAATATAGCAGGACCATGTATAGCCTACGGCGGAGGATGAAAGCACGCATGGGTAGTGTAGATGCAATACACTGAGGATATTTGGAGTAGCCATGATACCAATGCTTGAATCGGAAGGGGACATATATATCTGGCAACTAAACAAAAGATATACTGAGTGCAATTGGCTTGAACCGATAAGAATATCAATAAAAATTTAAAACGCAAAGACACCGCCCGTGCTGAATTGGAGCAGTTAGAGCCTCAGCTTATTCGCCAGGAGCGCACACCATGTGTGACATGTCTATGTCTTAATTAACAGATTTTTGGGTGGCTGGAAACAATCAGAGCTGTGATCAATTAAATGTATATGAGTACTTCTACAAGGAGTTGCACAGCATGAGCAGGTGCTCAATCCATGACTTACTAGTCTGCATCAGAGTTTAATCTGGTTTAGGTATTTGAAAGCAGGGCGAAGCAGGAATCAAGTCTTGTTCACTGATAAAAATTGCTTTGGGGCCGTGACAAA
This sequence comes from Mycena rebaudengoi, assembly GCA_029282285.1. Lineage (NCBI taxonomy): Eukaryota > Fungi > Basidiomycota > Agaricomycetes > Agaricales > Mycenaceae > Mycena > Mycena rebaudengoi. The sequence continues at coordinate 1,146,019 of JARJCX010000035.1, forward strand.
AGCCACCATAAATGGATATTACCAAAGGACATCTTGGCCTAGTTGGTTGAGGTGCGCATTGTCTCGGGTCGGTTGTTTGAATGAGGTAGCAGGTTCAAGCCATGGTATGAAAATGCATTTTTTGTCGGTTTAAACCGTGTTTAAACCGCCCCAGTTAAACGCGGTCCCGTGGGCCGCTTGCGTTTAGCATGTTTAGATTAAACACGCGTTTAAACAGTGATTTGCGTCTAGACGCAAATTGTTTAAACAATCGTGCTATGGTTACTGGCAATGATGAGAATGCTGATATGTCTGCACAACAATGTATGACAGAGTGCTGATGCAGAGTGTTAGTGAGCCACTCAACTCTGAATGTTTTACATTGTCACTGGTTGAACAATTCGAGTTTTTCAGTAAAAAAATTGGTGAAAGACTTGAATTTTTTTTCACCTATTTTTTCAGTGAGAAAACAGGTGAAAAATGTAAAACATTTTCACATTTTTTTGACTCGAAACAAGAATGAGGTGAAAAATGGGAAAATACTTTTACATTTTTCACCTGTTTTTTGCTGAAAAAATAGGTGAAAAAAAATTCAAGTCTTTCACCAATTTTTTCACTGAAAAACTTGAAATGCTCAACCAGTGTGTAGTGTTCAAAAGTATAATGCTAAATTTATGGAAGCTCAGTGGCAATTCGGTGTCCGAACTTGAGATCTGACCTAATCCGGCCTTCAAATTGGATGTCCGAACTCAAATCTAACCATTCCGCGGAGGGACCCTAAAATGTCCGAACTTTCACCTAAGTTTGGCCGCCCAAAGTCAAATTTTTGTCCGAACCGCTGATACGACCTCGAAAGGAATAATCATAGGTCCTATGCTAACCAAGATCTCGTTTACGCGCCTGTCCTGCTGCCGGTCCACCGTGGCCGGGCGTGCGATGTCATTGACATTTGATGCGCGTGTCCGCAGGCTGAGACAATCTCTAAGCTCATGCTAGTCAAGGTGCAGAGCTGAGTCTGCTTAAGGACTGTCCTAGACCTCATTGGAGGTAAATAAATGGCATTACTTCATTTGTTTTATAGCTCACGGTCGCCCAAAAAAATTGACACCTGTCCTACACCGTAAATACGACCGTATTACCGTACACGGACGGGTACCGTACCGGTTTGAGCTGTAAACCCTGTCAACCCGGACCGTATTCACACGGCCGTATAACCGTATTAGCCGTAAAAAATACGGACCGTACCCGTATACGGTACGGTTGCCATCCCTAGGGTCCGGTCCGGACCTGTCAGCAGGTACATTTGATTCAAAAACCAAAACTTGTTTTGATCTTCCCGTGCTCAGCTTTGTCCGATCACAAAATGCTTTATGTAATCCGGCAACCTCCGATTAATCCTTTCCGTAAAATGGCAGCGTGCGAGGGCCCGCGCGAAACGCGGACCGAGCGGTTTGTGCCTCGCCGCCTGCCGGCCGTCCCACCGGTCCGGACCTGTCAGCAGGTACATAATAAGCGGTCCGGCTGATCCGGTAAAAATGCGCATGCAATAGACAAGTTTCAATTCTGATTCTGAGACCTGGTACCTGAGTCGGTACCAGGAATCTCCGTGATATCCACAGCCGTATAACATTGACCCCGGTCCCCGTGTCCGCCTCCGTCTCCCGCTATTCCCGTATCCGTAGCCTGCGCTCAACAGGTTATGGGCCTTGCGCCTGAAATATCCGGCTAGTCGATGCTCTGAGAATCCTCCCACCACAGTGATGGTTCGAGCGCGTCTCGATTCAGAGGCAGAGTCTGCTCTGGAGACGATCAATTTGGATCTGTCGGATTATGCCTTCTCGGTGGATAGGTATCCGACTGACGCCCAGAAGGAGTTTGAAGAGTAGAAAGTGATGGGGGTGAGGGTTACATTCGGAGAGCGGGTTCATGGATCAGATGCCCGGGATCGAGTTGCGAGGACAGTCTTACGGTGGAGTCGTTTGATCTTGAATCTAGTTTGTAACGATTTAACCCTCTACATAGAAACAAACGCTGATGGATTCGGTATATACAGTATCATGGCGTCAATCTACGTTTGTACCGCCATCGACCTTCGATCTTCTTCCTACCCCTCCGGCGAACGATATCACTTCCTCCACAGGATCATCAGAAGATCGATATCGAGAAATCCAACAGAAATTACCACTCTCGCTGCATTCGTGCAAAGCAGTGCAAATCAGGCGACACGATTAGACGCCTAAGAGTAGCGCTCCGGTGACAAGATATTCCGGTGTGTGAGAACCCGACGCCTCACGGTGGTTTGACGTGGGGAAGCTGTTATTTAAGGAGCCTTCGCCTCTACTTTTACCGACTCTCCCACATGCGTCCCCCTCTGTCTCTGAGGTACGTTCTTGTTGTCTCTTTCCTCTACGGCTAGGTCTCAATATTCTGCTTCATGCCCACGCTTGCACTTGGTCCAGTTCGCCCGGCTCTTTATCTTCACCCCCAGCTTTGCCTGATCTATACGAGGCGTCTGTCCTTGAGCTGCAGGCACACGCTCAGCTAATCTTTGATTGAAATACATCTTATTTTTTCAGGCTGGGATGGACCAAGGTCACTTCACGTGTGTTGATCTCGTCAGAGTGAGTTGTACCTCTACATTACGATACTCTTCCCTGATTAATCGCAGGCTTACTTTGCTCGGATCGAGGAGGTCAATCTCAAGGGACCGGCGCTTCGTGCTGTGCTTGAATCCCTCCGCTCTTTCAGAGGCCGCAAAGTTGGACGAGGAGAGGGCTGCAGGGCGTAAGAGAGGAGATTTACACGGCATACCGATTCTTCTCAAGGCGAGTAATAGAATACATATCACAATACCACTTCCTGATTTTCTTCCCAGGACAACATTGCAACCGTTGTAAGCGAAGGAATGAACACGACGGCGGGTTCCTTCAGCCTCCTCAAATCAATCGTCCCCGAGGACGCCGGGGTTGTTAAACGACTTCGAAAAGCGGGCGCAATCATTCTCGGTCCGATCATTGAACCCTCACAAAACTTCCTCGCTCACTCATTCTCTGGTAGGGAAGGCCAACATGTCCGAATGGGCCCACTTTCGTGGAAATACTGCATCAGGGTGGTCTGCACGCGGGGGTCAGACTACATGCGCATACTTTCCCAAAGGAGATCCGTCTGGCTCGTCATCGGGATCTGGAGTAGCCACTTCGATCGGGCTCACAGCCGTGAGCCTCGGAACCGAAACTGATGGCAGTATTGTTTCTCCAACCAGTAACAATAACCTTGCAGGAATAAAACCAACCGTGGGTCTCACATCTCGAGCAGGAGGTAAAAAAACGATCTCCCTTTGGTTAACTTGACGATTTGGCAGTCATCCCGATCTCTTCCCACCAAGACACCGTCGGACCCATGGCACGATCTCTGACTGACGCAGCAATCGTACTCAACGTGATCGCTGGAAAGGACCCAAACAACAATGCCACTCTTTCGCAGCCGGAGGTCTTCCCAGACCTCACAAAAGCTCTGGTCAAGACCGCATTAGAGGGGAAGAGGATCGGTGTCCCCCGTCTTGTCTTTATGGATGACTCTATAACTGGCAACAATCCTGCAATTGGTGTTGCATTTGAAACGGCTCTTGAGGTCATTCGCTCGCTTGGAGCAACAGTCATAGATCCGAGCGACCTTCCATCCGCCGAAGAACTTGTTGCTGCCACCCACAAAAGCATTGTTTTGCGAACGGATTTCAAGGTGTGCTTTTATCATCGAGAGTAGTTGCATCGGCTGAATTTCCTCAGGTCGAAGTCAACAAGTGGTTTTCCGGTCTGCTTGAAAACCCTTCCGGGGTCCGTAGCCTCGCCGACTTGATCAAATTCAATGACGATAACAAGGAGCTGGAGGAACCGGAGGGATATGCGGAGCAGCCTACGTAAGTTTGGGTTTGGAGTCAAGGATTTTGAAATGCATTCGTAAACACTCCAGCTTTCTTGCATCAGAAGCAACAAGTGTCGATGATGCATATTTCAAAGCGTTAGCCAGCAACCGGGATCTCGGATCCACACGGGGCATCGATGCAGTCCTCAGACAGTACCAACTTGATGCACTTGTACTGCCAGCGCCAGGCAAGGCAACGCGACCAGCAGGTGAGGACCAGTGTCACTCAGCATTCTTCGTTCTTATTCAAACACTTCCCAGCAATCGTTGGTTATCCCATCGGTGAGTTCGCATTCCCTCCAGGTCTCACCCCTCACACTAACCTGATGTTTCACGGCAGTCACAGTACCACTTGGGTTCTTCCCAGACGGTGTCACCATTCGGCCGGCAGGACCAGCAACGGTCTATCCAGCTCCTGGAATGCCGTTTGGAATCTCTTTCATAGGAACGGCGTTTTCAGATTTTGATTTGATTGGGTTTGGGTATGCTTTCGAGCAGGCAACGAAGACTCGACTCGAGAGGAGGGCATATGATGCTGCAATTCCGAAAACGCAACTCAAGGATGTAATGGCTTCTTAAAGGGGAAACTTGAGATTTACGGTGGTCGGATGAACGGGAGTGAGGGTCATCCATGATTCGGTTTAAAGCAGACTATGATTCAGGCATGTACCCAGTACGAATGAAGTACTCTGTCAGTGTTTAATCCAAATGGGTTCCTTCGACTGTACTGCGCTCTCCTAGTACTCCCACGCCCCAAACGTAACCCTCACACCCATTTTCCTCCACTCTTCAAACTCCCTCCGTGCAGTCACGGGACTCGTATGTCGTCTCTCCACTTTTCGACGATGCTCACACCATCGGACAGAATATCGTTCGGCCATCTTCACAACCACCCCCGAGCAGCTTGAAATTGCCAAGAGCGTCACGGAGAAGATATAGAGAAACATTTTATGCCTAAGGGCAGCAAGATTGTGACCGAGATTATCGAGGCAGGACCATGGTGGGACGGGGAGGAATACCACCAGCTCTACCTGTTCAAAAATCCGACTGGGTATCAATGCCCGACACATAGGTTGCAACGGTAAATGGAAGTGATATTGGCTTGAATGTACAGCAAGTTCCTCCACAACGGCCCCCCTCAGAATTCCCAGCCCGTTCCTTTGTATAACAAGGTACATCAGGAAAAACCGCCCCTCCCAAATGCGGGTAATTGTGCATAATTAGGCCTAATTTGGTCTTTACCAACAATTATCAGAAAATATGTGATTCCCTATGTCCCCGATAATTGGCACTAATTGTCCATAATTCAAGAGCTTTATCTCGCAATATCGAGCGATTATGGGGGCATTTTCCAATCCAATTTTCGCTTCTAATGCACAACTGATACCAGATGAAGGTGAAAAAAAATCCATTGTTGTATAAGAACTATCAATGAGCTACGACAAATCTAAGACAAATCCAGAAGCAGGACGCCAGTATATCAGGGTGTCCAGGGTCATTGAATGCCAGTAAGCAGGCACACTTGGAAATTTTGTAACAAAAAATGTTGATGACATTGCAGGTTTGTGAAGGGATCCTAAATAGAATGCTTCAGTGCAGGAGACTTGCGGCACAGTTGAAGCGGACTTGATATTGAAGGAGTTGGGACTTGAAATAACACAAGGGGAGCAAGACAAGAATTTGGCAACCAGTGACAGGATTATCTTTGAATAGGCGACAATAGATGGTGGCAGGGGCAGGACACTAAGAGAAGAAAGGCCGCGGTGCGGGTGGCCTGCTGTTAGGCGAGGTGATGCATCGGTGTTCAGTGACGTGGCAGTAGCCGATGTTTGTGACGTGGCAGACCCCAGGTACTTGACACGGAGTCTTGAACAGTCGCGAGGGTTGTACATACTTGCGGGTTTGAGGTCATCAGAGGAAGAGTTTGGGCAGAGTGACTTCGAAGATAGTTGGCTGGTGACTTGGGTGGCGATGTAGCGGCAAGACCAGGGTGGGTGAGATTTGGAATGGGAAGCTGCGGCGATAGCCAGTGTAATGTCGGGGGTGCTGTGGGAGGGCCTGAGGAAGACAGTGGATCATTTGGAGAGGGGGGAATGGCCAAAAGGTCGATGATATGATGGGGGGAAAGGAAGAAAGGGTGACGAAAATTTTCGCTGGCAAGATCAAGGTTTGCGTTGTTTGTCCGATGGGCGGAGTTTGGATGACTTCGTAATTATTCTCTGTTGCAAGTAATAGCAATAATGCCTTGTGGCTAGGAAACTCAACCCAGAAACAAAGCTTTACTTGGCTTTGAGGCCAGTGCTTCGCATGGCAGTACGAGTCCTTTGACATTGCCACCTCAGAATAACCACAAATAAGCCTCTTGGTGTGGACTCTATCCAGATATTCAGTGGGTACATCTGAAAACATTCGATATTGCAGCATTTTCATTCTCTTCATAGCGAAAAGGTAGAGGGAAGCACCTGTAGGCAAGCATTGATAAAGAAATATATTGACAATCAAGCTGTGGAGAGGTATGCAATTTTAACACATTTGATTGCGCCTTCTACTTCTTCGTTCGTTCCAGTCATGGGGATGGAAGGAGCGCAGAAGGGTCTGAGATACTGGATGATTTGTGAGGCTTTCACAGCTCAGGCTTCTTGGACATGATCTTCTCATAACCTAGTGAGGCCAGAGCATCGGGTGATCGGTGTTATTTACTGCCATGAGATCCCTTACTTGCTTAATTAGTTCGCGAGTTTTGAGCAGGTAAGGGTTGATTGAAGATAAACATGTAAAATTGATTCATTACATGAATGGCAGCATAAGTTCGTAAATCATGAAGTACATTCTGGCTAGTATGAAACTGTCCATTTAGATCAGCATTCTCAATGCTTGTTGAATGAGAGGCATCGAGAGTTTAGTTCGTTGCTGAATGGAAGGATGAGTAGTTGTTCAGATGCTGAGTTCTCGCTTGCCTACGTAGGATCGAGTAAGTCGTTCCATCATCTGGCCCTGCTGGCTACCTCCCACCCTCACTATCCTTTGCTGGCTGGGAGTCGTGCTCAGGGACTCGGTGGGGTTGGCGAGGATGAGTTTCTCGTACTTTGGGGCTGCTGTGCAAGGGTAGATCTGTCCGGTGTAGGCGGGGCTGGGGAAGCTGCTGGGATGGCAGTAGAGGATGTCGGCCGAAGCGAGCAGAATGAGACGATCTGCATTAGGGGTGTGGCAATCCTGACACTCGATGATGTTGTACCCAGACTCTGCCTCGAGGGGTCCGTGGTTCACAACTGGCGTGAAGTGCACAAACTGACCATGATTCAGTGGGTGGTATTTGGTGGGCATGATGAGGGTGGCTTTAGGGCGTATGATGAAGCGTGAGCTGCGGGTGTGCTCATCGACCTCAACAACATTGTATGGTTCCACGGGATAGGCGGGGGTCTGCCCATCAGGCTCGAGCAACTTCTGAAGGTCGGTCGATGCGACGATGGGGTATGTGGGGCAGAGAATCCAGCTGAACAAGTCATCGTCATTCATCCACATGTTGTTGGGAGGCCCTGGAAGTTCCTCTCCTGAGACGAGTGGTTTGGTGGGTGGGATCTGGTTACGATAGAAAACAAACTCGTTCATAGTGGTAGGACGAGTGTGAGGAGGTGGTGTGGTGGACAGAAGCAAGTGTGGCGTGAGACCTTCCATAAAACAGGTGGCAGCCTCATTTTCTGGGGGCGGGCATGTCGTAATGAGTGTGGATGAAGCGGCAAGGTTTAACTCTACATGACCCTCTGTTGGCGACAATGTGATATCAATTGTATTCGGGTTGTTCCGGAATTTGTACTCATTTAAGGTTCAATTCAATTCTGGAATTCTTCAGAGATCTTCCAAAAACATTGAAGTTAGGTTCTGGGCTTGAGGCAGGAGCAGGAGCCACGCTGTGCGATGGACGATCGGTGTGTACATTGTGTTACGACCCCAAAGATCGCAGGAGATCACGCGGAATACAGCACAGAGAACGGCGGGAGGCAGAGGGGAGGGACGAGCGGTGGGTTGGAAACAGTTCTATATTTAGGATAGCTGGGATCCGACCCCGGCCCCCAATTTTTTTGATGGGGATCAAAATTGGAGGAGGCTATCTGGGGCAAAAAAATCGGAAAAAATTGTGGTCATTTTTTTTTGGGGTGTATCTGCTCCCGTTCGGCCGCTATTCCCGATTTGGTTTCTACCGCTTTCCTAGAACAGCGTCGGACCTGAATGACAGGAGGTGTCGATGTTATGACATCAATGGGGGTGGAAAACCCCCCAAAAAAATATCCACCAAAAGTTACCTCAGTATCTACTAGTGCTCGGCCACTATGCCCGATTTGGGTACCCGGAATTTCCTTTTTGGGAATGTTGTGTATCCTGGGCACTCTAGGTTGTTTGCCTGGCCTTTCCCCTCAGAATGGTGGCTGTGTCATGTGCTCAGCCACCGGTAGCTGTGTTCATGCCATAGCCATCATTCTGCCCCAAAAACTGGAGTAACAAAGAGATAGGCGAAATTTTGGGGGCAGCGTTATGCGTTACGTTGCTACCATACAAGTAATTCAACTTCAGCTTCATTTTTTTTTTTCAGTGCTCATGCTCAATTGTCTACCATCGTTTGCACCGTCGCGAACCTGAGCGTCTCCAGCTCTATCGTGTTCGGTTCCTCTGTCGTCATCCCCACAGCTGCCGCCTCGTGCAGATTGAGCATCAGCCGTGTGAGGAGCACGATGGAGAGGCTGCGGACCGCAATTAGTGAATGCATTGGTGAATTGAGTATGGCGAGGAATACCTTGTGACGAACCACGACAAAAATCCTGCAAGGAGGTACTGAGAACGTGAGCAGACACGGAGGTATCGGGGCAAGGACATACATCACCCAACTATTGATCATGAATGAATTTATCCCATCTTTCATTACTGCTGACGTGAAAAAAGGAACCGCACGCACATAAAACGTCACGAGATTTGCTGCGTTGGCAATGATGATTATGCTACGCGGATGAGTGTACATTCTGGTCAACTGGATGATTATAAACTCACCAGAAATACCCAGCCCCGTCGGTAGTCATCCTCCACAACAACGTTCCCGCGTACCTAGGATACGTCTCTCGCTGAATGTAGGCCCGCCGGACGGTCAACAGGAAGACAAGTATGTCGCAGGCGATTCTGGATAGATGAGTTGGAATTGAGCAGAGCCGGACAGATCATGCTCATCACAAGTGGCAGAATACTGACTGTGACTCCCAGTCCCCCGCAAGTCCTGTATAGAATCTGTTTATGCTGGTGATCAACAATGAATACGAGGAGACTCACGAAATGTCCTGTGCGGCGTCAGACTCCAAGTAAAGTCAGAAGATCATGTTGCTCACGATGTTCGGGGAATTACCATGGCACACCCGCTGATCCCCGGCACCGAGAATATTTGCGGTTCTCCCAGCTTGATAGTATCCCACTACCCCGTGTCAACCAACCGGTAAAGTAGATACTTGAGGACAACGCACGACAGCGAGCGCAGGCCAGGGGGCAAACACCGCCAGGAGGAAAATGAGGATCCGCCAATTGCGGTCGTACATCGCAAAGACTCGCATGATGAGGGTGCCTTCAAATTCGACGCGGATGAGCACTCTTGTGATCTGATTGATGGGCCTGGCGCATATTCAACTAGCACCTCCTGGCTCACAAGGAGCACTTTCCAGATGAGTTGCATTCTGACGCAGCTAGAATGGGGAAATTTGAGGACGAAGGAATAGATGTCGTTTCGGATACACACCGCTGAGAACAGATCGTTGAGAACTTGAACCGAAGAAAACAGAGGCACGCGCACCTCGGGGCTGAGATCGGCGAAGTAGATCACGCTGTTTGTGATATTCGCTATCAACCCGATGTACCGCAGCCCGAGGAACCAGTAGATACTCGGCCGAAGCTTGGCTGCCCAGATGAACTTCACCTCTGTGGCGATCGTCAGGGTGTGGTCGTAGATCAGGAGAACTGCAACTTGCCATGCATAAGTGGACTACGGCGAAGATGAGAAGGAAAGCAACGCACCGAGACTGGCGAGGACGACGGAGCGGTATAATCGCCTGGAAGCACACCAGTGCATGAGATCTTCATCAGCGAACATACGAGGATACGTACAGTTCCCAGGTGAATATAGCGGGATCCAGCAGGGGGGCCTCAGTCCACGGAGTCCATGGATTAGTGCGACATTGGGGGACTGCGGTATCAGAGGTGAGGGCTGTATACATACAACGTAAAAACAGGCCAATGCCGTGTATGCGGGCTGTGATCTTATGCATCATGATTGTTTCGGAGATTTGGCAGTTGGCTCTCGAGACCATGGGAGTGATGACTTCATGGACAGACAGTGAGGTGCTCAGCATCGCCTTCTCCCACAATAAACTTTCATTATGGGTCGGGTCTCCGAGTCACTCGACTTGCTCAGCTGTCAAGTAATTCAACGTAGTTTTATAAGGCAACAAGAGCGGTGTGGGCCGCTTCGCGGCCCACCCCTTCGATTGAGATGTTGATGGCAGCCTGAGATAAAGACTCTGGATTCGCTCCTGATCTGAGCGGATAAAAAGTGCTGTTAGAAGTCATTGCTTGTTCACATGTCCGAGTTTATATGAACGCGGCCCGGCCACGGCAACCGACGGCCGATTGGCAATATCTCGTTCTCACAGCGCCGGTTTGTCAGTTTAATAGGCCTTTAAGTTAGTTACGCTTCGTTAAGTATATTAAAACACATAATATAGCCCAAAACTCAATTTAATACATCTGATTTAGGAGTTAACAAAATCTATCTCTCTAATCCCAGAATGTGGCGTCACATTCCAGTGAATTAGGGCGACCAACCCCTTGTGGCCCTACATTCGCGGATTAGATACCAAGGGTTCTCAAGTCATGGAAGATATTTCTTCTACCAGATCAATCACGAGTGCATATTTAGCCGATGTCCATATTCTTACGCGGCCTGTAATAATTTTTCCTCCCTTCTCCCTTCCTCGAATGTCATAAGATTTCCATTTCAATGTAAATCAGCGGCGCTTAGAGAGCTACAGCCCAAGCCTCGAGCTCCCCGAATGATCTCGGGGACATCCCACTAGTACTGGAATTATTTTTCTCGGGAGTGTTCACATGACTCAGAAGCCTCGTTGATTATCGGTGTAGATATTGTGCCTATGCAGGCATCTATTTGAGCGCTGATTTTGAAAGATTCTGCGCACATCACAATGCCGCACTGGCACGCTTTTGTTCCGCAGATCCAGATGAAATAATATTATCGTTCATTCCTGGGTATCCCGATCCCTCTGACCATTTGTCAAAAATCTTGCCAAGTCCCCGGGAACCTACCCGTTATGACCTGTCACGGTGAGCTGATTTGTTGCTTTTTGGTGAGTTCTTCGCAGTCTGCCACCGATGTATTTTATGGTGTAATGAGTGCAGGGATAAGAGGGGTCTCGAGTGCAAGAAGGAGGAATCCGGCGAGACATGTCGACTCCCAGCGTAGTACGGACACGAAGGATTTGAACAACACACGGAGGAGGTGGGAATATAACTTCTGGGCAAGAAGAGTCTTGGGCGAGGTGGTGTGATTTGTGCAGAAAATCGTTAGGCCAATTGTAATCGTACGAGTCTTGTGTTTTTCTTCGTTGGTTTGTGTAATTTGTCGACGTAAGCGAGTGCAATTTGAGTTCCCGTCATGCCGACCTCCGGACCCGCTCTTAATATTCGTACACAAACACAAAATTTCCTTCCTTCTTCTGTTAGAAGGAATGTGTGGTGGATGGGAATGTGGAACCCGCGGCGAAATCCAGTTCGCCGACATAAGCGCAATGCCCGACATGCCCGAATCGACTTCCGCTTTCCCACGCGAGAAGTGAGAGGCGCGGAGATGAGGCCACATATGCGTGCACGGGCTGTACATACGTGGTACAAAATCAGGACATACATATGTATGCTGTGGTGCATATAGGAGCCAGCACAGGAACAGTCCTATTGATGTTCCAGGTTTGCAAAAGTCCCCACCTTTGAAAAGAATTGATCTCACATCCTTAATTCACAACTGACTGCCTCGAGATAAAGCTGGGTTATAATATCAGTATCCCAAAGTGCACTACGAGAATGCTGGTTATATTCCGGACCAATTTGAGGCCAGAGGAAAATTAAAAGTCGGATTTTGGCGAATGTTGATGGGAGTGATCGCCCGCCAATTTCTTTGTGATTTGGGCATATTTTGCGGTATCACTTCGGCAGCTTCGAGGCACACTTTTACCCGCTCGGAAAAATCTGTAAATATCCGCGCTATTGATGTACAACAAATTACCTTGGTTCAGACCAAATTTCCAAGCAATCCGGGTCCAAATGGTCAAGCAGCACTCCGAAGAACAAGGGAGCTTACCCTCATCCACACCGCAGGACACGGCGCTGAGGCAAGGGCAGGAAAGGAACATATAACTGAAGGAAGGAAAAGGCAACACACCACCGCCGGTCCTCCAAGAGCACCTCGTCGTATTCACTCAGCGCCGTGCAGAAGAGGACGCTCATGACACTGGGGAAGGCGATGGGTTTGTTGATCAGTTGAACAAGGAATCGAAACACGCACCTCTCGAAGCAGTTGATCCGTTTCTTGCGCTTGGAGCGCTGTCCGCCGACGTCGATGATACGGAGTCTGCGAAATATGATCGGCAGATGATACGAGGGAGGGGAGCACGAAAGGGAGTGGTCGAGGTCCAAGAAGAAGCCTCGGAGGACGCGGACACGCAACGGTGGCGTAGGTGATTGTAAGTGAACAAGAGAAAAAACGGAGGGACACGCAGCGTATAGCAGTGGTGCTCATTTGCGTTAAATCGATGACTGTTGCGCTCATACCGAGAATGAGCATCCAGCTCAAATGCCGGGGAATAGCGGCACGCGCGGACTGTCAGGGAAATCCCTGGTGCTAGGTGACCGGGTGGAGGAGTTAAAGTGGAAACGTCATCGTACTAGGAAAGAACTAGGGAGAGTTAGCGCTCGAGAAGCAAACAATTCTAAAAGATGTACTGTACTTATAGCTCCCGTGGATGTACTAATTCATGCACGAACGGAGACAGTTCAAGTCAGCGGTGCGCAGTGTCTCTGAAATGGAGACCCGTAGTCGCCGTTGACTTGAACGGGCCGTTGGTACGCTTCGCGACAATGGATGCGGGCTGCGCCCACCTTGGTATGATGCGGGGATGGGACAAACGGGGCTGTTGTGAGGAATGGGTGGACTATGTAGATTAGTGGAGCGCCGAAAATCAAACCAAACCAAACCAATGTGGGGAACGTACCGTGGCCACGGAAACCACGCGAAGACATACTATCCACCATTTTTGGGGCTGAAGGGTCCGAATATGGCGTTGGCGGAACGATCGCGACGCGCGGGTGTGGCGATATGGGCAACGAAAGGGGGATGGGTACGAGCGAGCAGCTTTGACAGCGTTAGAAACGGGGGTACCTGGCATAGGGAAGGAGGGGGGATATGGGGTGACCGACTGGGGCTAAAGACCAATCCGGTATGAATTGGCGCAGGACGAAGCAGATTAGTCCCAAAAAAGAGTGAGAAATGGAGATGTAAGTACATACCACGCACCTGGAACCCGCCCTGCATCCCAAAAATGGTCTATCCTCGCCTCTGCACTCCTCCCTGAATGCCCAAACGAAAACGACGGCGATCAATGGGCGGAAAAGCATGCAGTAGGCCAGATTAGCGCAGGAAAAGCGAGAAAAAAATTAACAGACCTACCGAGGCCGCCGGTATGTCGCGTCGATGGGCCAACCAGGGTTTTCAAGGTTGGGAATCTGGATATGGCGTCGGCGAAGCGATCGGGACGTGCCGGTGCGGCGGTACACGCAACGACGCGGAGATGGGCGAGCGGGCCTGTTTGAGGCGAGAAAAAACGTGGCGCCAAGTCATTTTATGGAGAGCGATGTGGGGGGCAGGAACGGCGGAGGGGGTAAGCACCACCGGTGCCCCCTTTTCAAACGCCCATTTTTCTGTCCACAGATATTTGGAACGACTGAAGAAGCAGCGGCGGCATCGTCAGCAAATATGCCTGTGAGGTACGGCTGAATTTTATTCGCGTTCCGCCTTCTTCAACTAAATATGTCGAAAAAATTATAGACTCACCTGGGAAGGATCGGCTGTCTAAAGAAAACAAGGCCTACTCCGCAATCGTGCCAGCTGTCCCGCAAGAAAGTATCAGCTTGTTGGGAACAGTGCGCTTCTTCAATGTAACTATCCCGATTGATGCGCAGCTGGGAATCTCTTCGTTTGTGGTGGACTGGGCGTACAGTTCCAAGAAAGCTCTCACGCATTCCGACAACGGTGGCTCAGGCTTTCCCTTCCAAGACGTGATTATTTTCCAACCGATTGGAAGCTGCCGGACGTCTGGCACTCTACCAAATTCAATCATACTGAAGGCTCTCGTACGTTGACCGCATACTTGCATTTTGGGGCACCACATTCAAGACTCCATTCAGATCCGAAATGACATGGGCCAAGTCTCCGCCTATATTGATTTCAATAACTTTGAGCACCAAATGGGAGCGATCATAGACAAGACCGTGAGCACTCGGCAAAAGCTTACTCGTACCGAGAGGTCTGGTGTCAACAGTGATGAAAAAAGCCGCCGCCCGTTGCCAGAAGCACGCCTTAGCGAGTGTATCAGGAATCTTCTTCATCCTTATGAACAAAAATGAACCTGATCATTTTGTTTGGGACCCTGAGTGCCGGAAGGCGGCCGCTTCAGTGGATAAGAAGCACGAAACACGCCCCGAGTCACTAAAATTCTCTCGGACTTTAGTCTAAAGATGTGCTTGGGGACCGTCTTTCAAAAATGGGGATGGGGGGCACGGGTGGGCTTACGTGAGAGGTTCGAATTGTTAGAACAATGGCGTGGTTGATAGGAAACGGGAGGCCCAGCAGGGAGTTATCGATAGCTATTTATCAGCAGTGGACTGCGGCGGAGTCCCAGCTGGGGAGTAGGGAGTGCTCGCGAGCGAGCGATGTCTCAGGTATGTCGGCGAACTCCCCCTTTCAAATATTGTTTCACTCGACTTCACGTGTCCGCGTGGCGGAATATGCACCTACATCTATGCGTGCTACCAAAATTCACCACGAGCTCCGTGCCCTCCTCCAAGGCTGCCGGCATCGTTCGGCGCGATCGCCCGCGTCGCGGCATGGCCGCGGCATCCCACGCCACCAGTACATAAGTACTCTGCTTCCGCCACCACCGCCTGCACCAGAGCCTAACACTCTTTTCTCGTCCACCCTCCATCAATTACTGCCGCCCCCGCCTGGTGCTCAATGTGCCGCTGCTGCTCTGAATCCGCACGCTGCTCTGCCAAGCGTGAAGTGCAGGATTAGAGCAGTAGCGGCACTACCTCCTTGTCTTCCAGTACCAATGGCCCTCCCATCTCCGAACGCTGCTCATCCGAGCGTGAAGTCCGGGGACAAGAGCAAGCTATGGTGGACGCTTTAGGGAGGGACCGAAGCCCAAGTCACCGCCCTGATTACCTGTGGCGCAATGCAAACCTCTACTTCTTTCAATCAAGATTTGAGTTTAGGTACGCAATCCCTCTCTACCTACTTTCTCGTTCCCTCCCCTCCCCTTCCCTCCCATTCTTCATTCCTCCGCGCTTTCCTTGTGTCCTCGCATCTCCACCTACAACTGGAATTCCACACCCTCCCGCTCCCTCACTTCCACCTTCCCTTAATTTCTTTGAGCCCCTACGTGGTTTCTTCGGTGAAGCGTGTGTCCTGGCCTGAATTCCGCCTCGTCGCGCGTACCGCTACATCCCGATCAGCGACTGCGTGAATTTTCCATTAAATATTGGCACTTGCCGCGAAGTTCCTCGCGGCTTACCATCACTCCCCGCGCAACCTCCGCCAACTACCTCGCCTGCGTCCTCACCTCCAGACTGCGGCGTCTACGGACTCCCCGCGACCTCGTCTCCCTTCTCCCGGCGCGTAGGCGGCGCGGAACACGCTGCCCCCGACTTCTCACCCCTACATAGACTTCCCGCGCCCGTGCGCATTGATTCCTGCGCTGTAGGCGGCGACATTCTAACCCCAGATACGCCCTTCCCGCCGCCTCACTCACACCCTGTGGACACACTAACGCCCATTTTAGTCCATTTTAATTCGTTTTAACTGCAAATCGCCGGGATATTTTGTTAAGCCTCGTTAGGACGCAGATGAGTGGTTTCTGACGGATCTAACCCCCAATGCACAGTGATCTAACACCCATTTCAACAAGAATGCAGCCATCTTTATTCATGTTGACGCGCTTTTTAGCCCGAATGAACCGATATTTTCTCGTTAACCCTCGTTTGAGCGCAGGTGAGTGTTTTTCTGATTTCAAAGGAATCTAACACGAGTTTCTATTGAATGCAAAGCGTTTCTGGTTTGAATGTTTCGTACTCGATGAGGAGTTCTGACGCGTACCGCAGCAAAGCAACAACAAGAGCGTCTACTCGTGCTTTGGCTCTGCTGGAGGAGGCGGACACAAACCTTTCCTGAACGATGTACGCATACACCTTGAGCACGGGATTATCTTCTGGCTGAACCATTTTTCTTGCGTCGTGAGCTCCAAGGGGGTATCGGCCCATACTAGTCAGCGTGAATTTAGATGATGACCTCAGGCGGCCCACGCGAGATAGATATTCCCGAACGAGATTTGCGTTGCGTCAACCCTAACCATTTTCACGGATGAATTCAATGACCGAGCTTTGGTCGGAAATATCCGTATTCAACATCGCGATGTGTCCGCGAAGGATGATTGCATCATTATTTGTCTACCTATAGTCTGGCCTGCCAGAAGATCTAGAGCATAAAAGCCGCCCCTGCCTTTCCTATTTTCCACGAGATATCCCAATCAAACGTGAACTGGTATGGGACAAATTTCTTTGGCTATCAAGGACTGGTAGAGGCGGGGTCCGCAGAGGTGTTTAGCAACACCTGTTTCTTTGATTAAGAGACGGCTTACTTTGATTATGGAGCCCCTTCGTTTGGTGAGCAACTTTCATCAAGTATTTAATTTTTCGACTAAAAACGTCATTTTTTGCGGCTGAGAAACAGCTCAGTTTACTGAGAGCGAATCTGCGAACTTCACTTGCGGAGAGTCTTCTTTGGCAATAATCAGTGTATTCAACAACGAGGTCAACTATTGATTTTAGTTGTGCAAACGATACGTGGTGAAAATGTCTCTGGCCCTACTGCCAATTACGGCTGGCCCTGCTGATGGCCTCCCACTAATGTAGCTACGGAAATTCATTGAGATTTGATCCTGAGATTGCTGTAATGTTCGGGTTGGGTGGGCCGAGGGCGGTTCCATCGGCCATTTAAGAATTCCATCAGTTCAAACTGCCCTGCGTGGCTCATAGAGTTAACATTGCTCCCGCCGCGAACGTAATATACTAATAGACCGGGAGCATACGACTGCGCGCGGCCGCCTTGACCTCGCGTACCCACAGATACCTAATTATATTATCCCCTTGTAGATCACCATTTGGACACCATGAATGTCGAATCAAATTCGGCCTAGTCTAATACTCCCGCCAAATCGTTGAATTCGTCCAGGTCCCTACACGAATGTGTGTGCCCGGCAGAAAACTGGAGGAAGTGACTATGTGTGTCCCAGACCATCTCCTTGAGGAAACACACTTTCGTACATACTTCTAAAAAAAAAAAACTCGCCCGCGGCAGAGATATCCCGGAGCACTGCGTATCACGCTGACACGCTGCCCTAAATAATCGCGCGTCTCACGCCCACCTCGCCACCTCGCTACCCATCCACTGGCTCGTTTGGCCTTGCTGGGGAAGTCAGGCAATTATTATTACTTACATTATTCTGATTTCTGCCTGTTTTTGTATATATTATTCTGATCTCTCTGTCAGTCTTCCGGCCGCCGTTGTTGACTGTTTTGCCTCTCTGCGTTCTTTCAACTTTACCGCGGCGAGTCTCTGTACTGCAACCGTGAGCTCTGTTGATCGAATTCTTGGAGGCCCAGGATCGAAGTTGTAAATAGTGCGTGTAGAACGGGATACTTCCTGGAAACCGGTGTTCATGAGTGGACCGTGTCGTGTAATACTACCTACTAGTACATACATACATACATACCTGTGGGGTGACGCGGGATGTCGGCTGAGCTTGAACCTCGAAGTGCGCTCACCGCCCATTCATGGTATTTACCAATTATATATATTCAAATTTATTCGACAAAGGGACTCGTTTTGCCCTATCTCAGCATGTACGTATGGCGGCAGGTCGGCTACGCGGATCTGGCGCATAGAATATAATAATAATCCGCGCTAGCGATTCTTACTGATCAACCCGATTCCTTCTTAGAATATCTTCTCTGAGACCATGGTACGGCAGTTTTGTGTCGCCGGGTGAGTAATGCCGCGACTGTGAGAATCCTGACTGTGATTGGGTAGCTGCGTGGCTGTAGCGGCGGGAGAAGATAGACCATTTTTCGAAGTTCTGTCTGTCAGTGTTCGATCACCGCGCTTCTGGTCTGGTGAAGCAATGGTGAAGCAGAGAACACAGCATAACGTAGCAGTTGTCGCCATACATAAATAGTAAGCATCAGTGACCTCAGGATAAGATGAACTTTACGACTTATGATGGTTAAACAAACTAGGGGATGCATTTGCCTGACTGGTGTTTTTTATTTGTTTCCGGATTGCATCTAGCGCGACAGATGCAGGCCAGATGCAATATGTAACATGCGAGACAGTGGGAGCGGAAGAATTTTGTTTTGTCTTTCCATCTGTTTGTCAGCGGGACCGAAGATAGACAACGATGCCTATTAAATATGACATTTGAGAGAATCTGGATTGAATGGGACGATTGCGTAAACTTTTGAAAGGTTGAACGTTGAGCTCACGCATGGTCATAAGTTGATTTTGCGCGACTGCGTGGAATATTTTATGGAGCGGTTGCGCCCCGAGCGCAATTGTCCCAAGTTTTCGCCGACGTGGGGAGATAATACCACTAGGTTGAAACACGCATTCAATGATGACGCTAAAACAGGATAAAAATATTTGGCAAGCCCTTGCAAAAGCACGGTGCTTGCCAAATAACATGTTGCTGTTCACGGCGATCAAAAATTTATCCTATCCTGTCTCATCTTCTCATGGGTAATATTGAACTTCCTCTATGTCCGTTCATTCCGACGCTCCGGAAAAAATCAAGGAGATTTTTAAACAATAGAAATACGTGTCAGCCTCTTGAGAATCTGTTCCCGGATCAACGTGCCCATGCCCTATGCAAAAACGCCTCACATGTGTCAAGACTGTGACATACCATGACGATACACCCGGGTTACAGGGACATCGTTCTGGAAACAGATTCTGAAGAGATAGAAACCTCTTCTCATTGTGTAAAAATACCTTGACTAATTTTTCGGAGTTTTGGGATGAGTGGACACGGAGAATTTCGGTAATATTGGGTACTACCCTCTTATCAGCGCGCCCGGCAACGAGCTAACCATATTGTTCCGTGCATGCATTAAATATACACTAATGAAACCCGGAGGATACCGGGGGTAAATGCGGGCAGACAACACAGTGCAGTTCCAGACAATGTGCAATCTTATCGGTGATGATGTAAGTTTGGGGGGCTTCCGAAATAGTTTTATCCAAGTTTTATCCGCTAAAACAGCTTGGTGCCGGAACGAGGTGAAGTTCGGGATTAGAAACGGAAAGCCGGGGCGCCACTCTGCGCCGCCCCATTCACGAATTTCAACACCATCATTTTATTTGTCGCCATACAAGTGAACGAGATGCCGTACGCTTTGATCGTGCATGTCCGGTGACCTGCAAAAGTACCGGATTAAGCGCTTCTCCAATTCGCCATTTTCCTTATCTCGCATCGGATTCAACACGCTTTTCAAAAAAATAATAATACTCAGATCACGATGGCAAGAACGTTGAGATTCATGTTTGAAAACAAAAAAAAAGGATAACGGTTGGATAACGGAGATGATAGAGGAGCTCCGTTGTTATGTGTACAGTACAATGCTAACTCCATTCCATTCTGCACTCCACACCAAGACGATTCGGATTTACAATATAAGAAAAAACAGGCGCGCAATTATTCTTCGATGAGATGAGACGACAGCATTGACAATGGTGATGATATAGAGCAAGTTGAAAGCGATTGATTATCTGGAGCGCAATCGTTGATCAGAAAATTGCCAGATGTAGTGGACACGACGCACTGATTCTGATTCTAGATTCCAGGCGGATATGACACGTCTACTTGAAAGGACAGTTGCTAGATGGGGAGATCAGCAAGATGGACTCAAACAAAGTAGGTCATGGCACATACTCTGCGTGTCCTCCCCCACGCCAGCCACAGTAGGCGCACTGGGGGCCGTTGTAGTTGGCGGTGGGCTTCTCCGTGGTGGTGGAATGCGCGGGGGGTAGCGATGGCCGGCGTCTCAGCTGTATGCTGGACTGTGGTTTCACGCATGGGCAACAAACAACTAGCAAGAAGCTGGAGCAGCAGCGGGTTATCCACAGCGATGCGCAGTAGATATGGAGAGCAGAGCAGAGCTCCTCCCCGAGCGCTCGCGACTGTATCTGGTTATTGTTTGTTTGGTCACCCGGAGCCAAACAAGTCACGCTTCCTGCTTTTCATCAACTCATGCTCTTTTTTTCTCCTTCTTTCTTTCTTTTTGGCTTTCAAATTTACTCAATTCCTCCCTCAAAATACGTCTGATGAATCTGATCCAGAAGTCCCGCAGAACAACTTTTGTACAAGCCGTATTTCTTACCGTCCTTCAGGCTTGTCTGTACTAGATCCAATCTGTTAACTTGGCATGTGGGCCATTGCTTCGCATGGCAATACGAGTCCAGTTCCAGGTATACAATTAAGAGCAAAGCCTTTATTGCGCCGTACAGCTATCGTATTAATCTCTTGGCCATCAACTCAGATCAGTTGTTCTTCCCACAAGTAAAGACTTCCACGCACGAATTCACTGTCCGTCAATCCTCTCATACAGAGAAATCCTCGCTCCCTTCAGATTCCCAAATGAACGCGTGAACAACTCCTGATATAAATAATTGGTCTCACTTATTCTGTGATTTGTGTTTTTGCTTCTTTATAGTTCCTTGGATCTACTGTGGCGAGTTAGCGCGTCTGTGAGCTCGTCTTTGGTGTTATGGAGGAGTCCAGGGGCAATAGTGTATTTGGGCGCATGTGCACTTAGATAATCGCTGGGAACCGGTGTTCCTAAGCGGGCCCGTGCGGTGTAATACTACCTACCTACCTACCTACCTATGTCAAAAACGCAGAATCGGAAGAGAAAGGAAACCTTACTCTGTTGGGAGGATCACATATGCTCCACCACACCTTCGGGATGGGGCTTCAAGTTGCTATTGATTGCAGAGCTACGAATCTAGGCGAGGTCTAGACCAGTCTCACTTGTTTGAGGGATACATATTCTACATAGCATGTGCTCGCTATTGTTCTGTCTAATCACATTGTATCAACAGACTGGAAGTGGCCGAGTGAAAAATGAATGATTGACTCTGTTATATATTCAATTCCTCTTCAATTACTTGAGGGAATTTTAGATACGACACCATCCAGACGTCCGCCAAGGAAATAGTATCGTCCATATTGTACAAACTATTAGGGCCATTCAGCTTTATCCACCCATCGATTTTCCCTGCCATTGTAGTGCGGAGATGAGACGATAGCTGTGGAAGCCGAGAATGAAAGCGAGGTACTGATAGAATGTCAAAAGCCTGCCTTGGCATGATTTCGACACCTTGAAGCCCGGAGTCCTAACGTGTCAGTGAAGGCAAATTATGAGAGATGAACACAGAAAACATTCCAAATGGGAGCCATTCGGTCTCATTTGAATCTACGAGAAATAGGCAGTGAGGATAGAATAGAAAGTCGATATACCTTGAATTGTGCGACTAGAGATGTGTAGTCACACTGAAAGTAAAATCTCATGAGGAGCGGCTGATATATTTCAGAGATATTGCTTACTGGGTTAAACGGCTAGTCCGTCCGTGATGTATCTTGGTTTGAAGGACAAGATATCCTGAAGATATAATCATATTAGGACAGCGCGTATAGATTAGATGAATGCTTACCCGTTTCAACCACCAGTCAGTCAGTCACCGAGTTGCGACTATCTGCAACGTGATTTGCGCGTGGCAGAGGATTTTTGACATCTGAGTTGACGTGACTCAGTAGATATGAATCAGAACGGTGAATCAGAATACACACTTGCTGTAAACTCGTTGTTCATGTTGTGGACCACGTAAGTATAATATAGCCCGCCCCCCCTCCCTCCACATACTTGGATGCAAGCTCACAGGCTCGATATTTTGAAGGCAGGCAAAGTAACAGCCTGGAGGAAAAATAAAATAAAGTCAGTCACTGGATCGAAATTCAGACAATGGAATACAAGCCTTGCATGTGAGATCAGAGTTCCATATTTGAAGGCGTGAAAATGGAAAAATAAGGTCAGTCATTGGATAAAACTTCAAAGAATGAATAAGAATACATACCATGCATGCAAGATCATAGTTTCGAGGCGGGAAAACTAGCGGCCACTTGAATTGTTGAAAGTCAGCCACTAAATAAATAAAAGTTAGGACGATGAATAAGAATACATACCTTGCAAGTTAGATCATAGGTTCGAGATTTGAAGGCGTGCAAATTAACGGCCGCTTGAATCATAAAATCCAAAGCAGAAAAATGAATCAGTCACTAACACGAAGGAAAATGAATGCATACGAGTAGACCTTCCGCAAATACAACGACATCGAAGCCAGAGAGTGCATCCTGAAATGCAGGAAATCACATGAGGTGCTGAAGACCTGAAAGCAAAAAAGTCACGGACTTGCGCCGAGTGTTAAATGCCTTAACTGGATGCCATATGATTTCATTAATACGGTGTGCAGGGGTGAAAAAGGAAGTTTCCACACACACACCTGGAGGTGCGATTAGGTTCGCGGTTGAGAGTCAATACAAGAGACTAGAAAGAAGTTGCATTAGGCGAACGGCGCGCAACGATTGGAATTTAAATAACCCTTACCTCGCCGGTTAGTCGGTGTTGTGGTCTAGAAAAATAATGTTGCATCAGAGGTTCATTTTGAGCGTTGAAGAACTTGAACAAGGGCTTCAAGAAATTGCATGAGGATGGTGTGCAAAATGAGGCATCAACTTAGTGAGCTGACGGCCGGCAGTTGGGACTTGGAACTAATCTGGGAAGAAAATTGCATCAGGACCGGTCACCACGTATGGGATGATTATTTTTAAACGAATACCTGATTTCATTTGGGCGGAGGCAAATGGTGGCTACAGTAGAGTTTCATTATTAGTATGGCGCATATAAGAGATGTTGCTCACAGGTCATTCACTCAATTTAAATGGCCAACCGCCAGTCCCGCACTATCAAATGAAGGATTCTGAGTCAAGAGGCATATGTGAGAATAATATGAAAATTGCTCACAGGTGATCGGATGAGTACGCCGTGAGTCCGCATGGCAGGGCGTTGAAAAACGGAGGGATTACGCGGCGTAGTAGGGTCTCGGGTGGCGGGGTACGGCCTTGGACGGCTATGATATGTGAAATTGGCGTGTAATGGTGGCGAGTGCAGATCGCGACGCAGCGAGGCTTGAGGGAGCCTGAAGGGTGGCTCCGGCGCTTGCAGTGCCGATTCCAGGGTGTGGGACTGCGACAATGAGGGCAGGAGACAAAGCGGAGGGTGGGCGGCTGACTGTTTGGGCATTGTTTCACCCCGGACCGCAACACCGAGGCAATTTTCGACGCAGAATCCTGCATTATAATTGTTTCACTTGAATAGAAATATTACTGACCTGCTGGGATATTGCTTATCTGGTGTAATCAGTGACTCCGCAGTGTGCTGAGCCAGCTGATGAAACAAGGTAGGCTGGTCAAAAAATCACATTAGTAAGGCGGGCAAGGGTCAGAGGTTTCATGCTTGCCTGGTTTAAACAACAGCTAGAACTCAGTTGCATCGCGGCTGAGAATGAAGTTGTATTAGGACGGCTTTCAGAACTGGAAGATTGATACTTACCTAGTTTCAAAGCCAGTCAATCCGCGCGGTGTAACACAGTTGTGGGGCAAAGTGAGCTGAAAATGAATGAGTCAGTTGATGAAACAGGTAGGTTGGTCAAAAAATCACATTAGTAAGGCGGGCAAGGGTCGAAGGCTTCATGCTTACCTGGTTTAAACGACAGCTAGAACTCAGTTGCATCGCGGCTGGAAATGAAGTTGTATTAGGACGACTTTCAGAGCTGGAAGGTTAATACTTACCTAGTTTCGAGGCCAGTCAATCCACACGGTGTAACACAGCTGTGGGGCAAAGTGAGCTGAAAATGAATTCCCATCAGGATTTGATCAGGATGGCGTGTATGGGGTAGGTTTACATACACCTGTTTGAACAGGCAACTGCACTGTCAATGCATTTTATCTGATGATATGTTGCAGTGTGCGGATACAATGGAGATTATACGGATCAGGATTCCAACTGAATTTGGGTCAACGGAAAAGGCTAGAGAAATAGAATGGCTTTAGGATTGTACAAGTAGTAGGAAGTTGCATACCATGAAATTGAGGCGAGAACATTGAGGAGAATTTTGATGACTACGCCGGCGTATGAGCAGAATTTTGGGACGAGGGCGGGGGGTGCCACTAAATAAGGGATTTTTTAACACCCCATTAACACCCCATTTTCACAGTCAGAACTTTCACGGCGCGTTAATCGATGAATATATCCCGCTGGTCGAATTTCTGAATAAGAAGCAGCTGTTACTCAAGGTATGCGGTTAATTTCATGGTCTACTAAAATTTAAATGGTCTTTAGATCCTTATAATAGATTTCTATGCAGCTCACCTCAAGGAAAGACCGCGCGCAGTGTGTGGAAATTTCCTTTGAACGACTACTTCCTGCGCGTACTTTTCCTATTCAGCACGGGACATACGATTATTGCAGTTGAAAAAAATCTGGCAGAGGAAGAATCATTGAAGCTAGAGGTATTACGGAGCGACTCTTCAAAGCTCAAATGGCTTCGAAGGATGATTGAAGCTGATCTGCGGCGTCAAAAACAGCCTGACTGGGAGAAGACCAACGCCCCGAAGTCAGTACAGAAGGAGGAGAACATGTCTTAGAGAAGGCCAGAGGAACAGCCGCATGGACCTGTAAATTGCCGCCAAGTCGACATTGTTCAATTCAATGGTCCTCCCTGTAAAACACACTTGGCTGAGCCGATGGCGATCCAAAAAAAAAGTCCACTCGACTTCGCCGCTCTGCATCAACATGAAATGAACGATAAGCACGATATCATGTAGACAATGGATCGTGACCCCTCTGTAAAATTGTAAAAGACCAATCAATAAAACGACGCAGACACCTACCTGCCATCATCGCTTCTGCTGATATTAATGAATCGCAAATCGACGCAAGGAGTCATACAAAACCTATGCGTCAGAAAGCGGAGCCGACGATATCGAGGCCGAAAAAAGAAAATCAAGAATTAGACATCAGCGACACCGTGCACTCGCCTCGCAATTGTATCAAGTCGCGCTAAAGCCATGGCCAATGTACCTAAATCCACACCACCTATATGACCAAAAGGAAGCTAAGCCAAGCGAAAGCCAAGCAAAATAATGAGTCAAACAAATTTGTAAGAACTTTCGAGTGTCATCCAACACACGTAAAAAAAACTTGGCATCATGAAGTATAATAGAGCGCAGCGACCCGCCGCCACCAGACCAGGGCAATGGTATTCCCACGGCTAGTCAAAGTTTTGAGTCTGAACGATGTACAAAAAACTGCCCTGGAAGTGCTTATAAAGAACGATTACCTAAATAAATTTAGGACTTGTAATGCCTCAAGATCTAGTACATAAACAATTTCAAAGGAATTTACACCCGCTATCGCCGGGAGCAATTCAGTGACATTAATGAACGCCGTACGCCGCTTCCCTTAATTAAATTTCGCTTTGAAACGGGGACTCGGGATTCTCCAGGCGGGGGAATTCAATAAGAATTTGGACGAAAGGCCGAGACACCGCTTCGCGGAATCAAATATATTTCAAAACAGGGCCTCGCGGGAGCCCGCGGCTAGGCCTCGGTGACTTTGGGGAACTGCCTCATCCATATGCGAGCCGGCGATGAATTTTTGGTGGCCGACGCACAAGGACGCGGTGTCTTTGGACGTGTGAATATTGATTTACGTTGTCATCAGCCAATGTTGGGGCACGGCGTACAATATTACCAACCTGAGGCATGACTCGATGCGGCGCTTTCCCGGCGTATGCCGCACTAGTGCTGCCGAATTTAAATACTGTCTTTCATGAGCGTTCCACAATTCCTTTCTCTTCGCTTACAGTCCGTAGGTTTAGTATATGTCGGTCTAGCGCACGTCGGGCAATGGAAGGTGGCCAATTCTAATCCGCGAATGGAATTCCGAACCCACGCATAAACGCACAATACGTTCCATTGTGATGCGCACGCGTGGGCAACTGATAGTAATAACACCTGTAGGTATATGTGGATATCTAATCATAATGGCGACTATGGCCCTGCAAGGAATAGCGGTGGCGGTGGTTGGACTTCTCAGAGGAAATAAAAGAGCTGCTGGGCCGGGCACTCCAATTCTATAATATATTTAGTTCTGTCGAGACATACCCGCCGGCCACTGATGGGAAGCATAGGTCCGTCATCAGGTAATCAAGCAGACACCTCGCGGCAAGCAGTGTCTGACTCCGACGCATCCGGGATCACAGGCCGCCGAATCTTGAGATTGTGGGACGCGCTTCGTTTGGCCAGCCTCGAGGAGATGATGAATTCGAGGAAGAACGGACACCGATCGGATGAGTTGAAGACTCAACATCACTCTGATTAATAAGAAAGCATATTGAGCGCTCCCACGGCTTCTCTGCGCCTTCGGCTTCGAACCGGAGACGTAGCCTTGACGCGCGCGCAGAGCGGCCACCCAACAGTGCTGATGTCATTAATATTCTATGCAGCCAATAGTAGGCGGTGCACTCTAATGGCAGTCAATAGGTTGGATATTTCAAAGGCCATTCAAAGTAAGTGACAAAGAGTGAATATAATGCGGGACTCAAACATTAGCCATGAGTAGGACATTTTAAAAGTAGGGTGTAATTATATGCACTGTATGTGGTCGCATAACACTTAGTGTTACCGCGGCTAGGTTCTGAACCGATAGCGAACCTGGACCGAACCCGGACCGAACCAGAATTCAGGTTCGAATGACCAAGAAGAACCGCACCGAACCCAAGGTTCGGTTTAAGGTTCGGAGTTTTCTGAACGTGAGCGAACCTAACCGAGCTCTGAACCTAAAATTCTAATTTTCGGTCCTATTTCGGTGGCATTTTCAATAAGACAATAACATGAGTCCATTTGGGAATCCGAAATGCCCTCGTTTTTGGGTGATCGGCGGCATGATCGCATGCATTTTCGAACGATCGCGGGCATTTGAGGGCATTCTCACGGGGAGTCAGCCACTTGTCAGCCACCACACTTCAGTGCATTTTGACGCGTTCGGGGTGAGAAGCCAGAAATGAAGCATTTCTCTCTGCTATCTAGACAGCAGAGATAAATGGCAATGGGGTATGAGTTCGACACCAAAAAGCAGGGCAATTGATCTGAAGCTCATGCCGTTGTGCCGAAGAGGAAGCCGGGTTCTCGGCGCACTCGAAACGCTACCCGTACTCCATGTACATGGAATATACACTAGGAAAGAATCCTGAGCAACGAGTACATGCCGTGATTTGTGCTCGCAAGACCTCACACTGACTGCACGCCGTAAATTGGGGGCTGGAAATCTATTTGGCTGCTATTACCGGCGGCATTTGATGGCGGCCTCGATCGCCGGCATTTCGATCTCCCAAACTTTCTGAATAACATAACTGTCCAGAAAAGTGACATAGAGTGTGAAAGAACATGATTTCCCACTCACAATAAATGAATCTAGCCTTGCTTTCGAGCTTGTGGGAAATTTTTTGATGGGAAATTTTTGGAGATTCGGGGTGTTCACCGCCTCAGAGATGGACCTAGGTTCAAGCCAGGACTATCTCTATAAGAAGAGGTAATATATACATGACATAGGACATTCTGCGGGTAGAAAATTTAAAATGGGAATTTATTCCGGCTCACACTGGTTCCGAACCTGTACGAACCTGAACCCCACCAGGTGCGGTTCGAGGTTCGAAGAAATGCCCGAACCGAACCCGTGGTTAGGTTCGAGGGTGGAAATTTTGGCAAAAAACCGCACCGAACCGAACCTCGGCAACACTAATAAGACTGAGTAGTACCAATTGGGGCGGTAAGGCCAGTGGCCGCTGATGCCTACCAATGGCTGAGCTTAATTTATAGAGGCCGGTTCTTATATTCAAGTTAACTTTTCGGCGAACCTGTAACTTGTTACTAGTATTTCTGTGAATATTTTCGGTCATAATGCACTGAGCACCACTAGAATCCGATGGCGACCAGTGGACAGTGAACTTTAATTGTTGTTATTGTTGGGCCATTAGCCCCTTTCTGCATCCAGTAGCTTCACTGAGAGGATAGCCAATAATTCCATCAAGGAATATCCTAAGGCTATGCAGAGAATATTTATAATATTCTTCAGGTTTGTCGCCCCGGAATATTCAAGTAAACTCTCAATTATCGCTTCCGGTTTACGCAATTGCCATGCAACATGATGAGTATGGTGCGGTCTTGGTGTAATCGTGGGAATTAACAACGGCGTTTGCCGTCTTAGGAATTCGCCATTTGCCACAGCGGAGTTTGAACGTTGATCAATTTGCTTTTCCACCTTTCTCCCGCCACTCCTCTCAATACCTCTTGTCACTGCGTTGCGGCCCCTCGTAGTCACAGGGTATGACTACATGGGTAGACCAGCCTGGTACACACAGGTGTGTGACTACTTGTGACTACCCGTGTCGATGCTGGGTAGACCATGGTGGTCTACGTGGTCGAGCTAGGTCTATGTTCGTGTGACCAATGTAGAATAGTTGGAGAACAGGGTAGACGCAGCTTGCAGATGAATGTTGAGCATTGCCACCGCAAAATGATATACTTGTCCCCATCCGGTACCTGAATAACACAAGCAAACTTGATCGCCCGGGGGCTCGCATGATCAGATACCGGCTGGGCCCTCTCGGCGCTGTTTTTGGTGACGGTTTTTTGCCCCGCCGTTTCAGAGGTCGGAACTTAGAAAATTTTCGCGAAAATCTCAAAAATCAAAAGATGGTCCATTTTCCTTTCTCTATTGAACGGGCAAAAAAAAAAAAATCGAAAATAATAATAATTGTGGTCATCGTCGTCAGCTGCGACGATGACCAGCAACAGTGAAATCAGGTCCGTCAGAGATTGAAACCCCTAAGGTATATGTTTATGGGCCTGGGGATGCATCGTCTTGCCTCTGATGTCTCCGCCAGCGACGACGCCGCCCAATTTTTTTTTTTGGCTCAAAAAAACTTTTTTTGTTCATTCGATAGAGAACCAAAAATAAACGATGTTTTGTCTACTAAGTTTTTTTTCGATATTTTGGCGATATTTGACGGAGTCCCGAGGTCTGAAATGGCGGGGGAAAAAATGCTCCGCCAAAAGGGCCCCGAGACATCCCAGTCCGCTTGCGTTTGATCGTTGCCGTTGTTCCTGTTGTGTCTGATGTTGCTTCTATTTGCACATCTCCCCGATTTAGCCTTAACTCCGTGATCTGTGAAATCGCGAGCGTCGACTGGTTCACGAGTCTAGCAAAATGAGTTGAAATTGAGGTTTCCGCGATCAAAGTGTGGTTGTGTTGTGACATATTTACTTGCTCGCTTGCGGGAACTGTCAGTCTAGGCCGGTGAATTTGGGAAGTAATATGGGTCTTGGGAAGATGTTATGAGTGAAATTAAAGCGAAAACTCAACTGACTTGAGCATGAAGGCGAAAGCGAGGTATGTCTACATGTGGCTACGTCATGTAGACCAACGTCGGCCCGAGTAGCCCAATGTAGCCGAAGCGTGGCAAGCCTGTGCCTACGGCGGCTCGGATCACGTAGCCCAACGTAGTCACAGAATGGGTGTACCCCGTGTACAACAACCTGGTCTACGGGGTTCAACCAAGGTACA
Organism: Mycena rebaudengoi; assembly: GCA_029282285.1. Classification (NCBI taxonomy): domain Eukaryota; kingdom Fungi; phylum Basidiomycota; class Agaricomycetes; order Agaricales; family Mycenaceae; genus Mycena; species Mycena rebaudengoi. The sequence continues at coordinate 1,176,085 of JARJCX010000035.1, forward strand.
ACCACGTACCTGTGACTACGAGGGGCCGCAACGCAGTGTGTGTCTCAGCAAGCATCTGCTGAGGAATTCAACTTCACGACCTTGAATGGGCCAATTTGACTGTCGGTCGAAGACTCAGAGCATTGCTCTCAGGCAGGATTGAAAACCCTCTTCAAGCCTTTACCGACTCTCGAGACTTGAATTTCAGCGGAAGCATAAGTATTTGCAATTATTAACGACAACTCTACTCAGTTCACCAAATACACCTCAGCGCGTACTCTTCAGCTACGGATCCAAGCACAGTCTGGAATTGACGGCAATTCGATCTGTTGTGTGGCCACTGTGGCCACATCATGGCCACTGGGTCCCGGCCCCGAGACGACCAAAGACCTATAAGTTCGCAGCTCAACATTAATTTGTGTATCTTTCCCCCCTTCCTCAAGCTCCTATGTATTGTCATATCCTCATCGCTCTGCTCGCCTTGTCCGCTCCTGTCCATGCTTCCACATTTTACCAAACCATTAGCCGCCCCCACCACAATTTAGAACGGCCTGGCATTCATCTACGTACCGACACTTCTGTCAATGTTAGTGGCACAGACCGCGTTGCATCGGGCTGGTACGCAGGCTGGCTCCATGATATTCCAAACATCCCTTGGTTGCAGTACAATGTTGTCACTTTTGCCTTTGCGTTCGTCATGCCATACATCCTCATCATAGACGAGTTATATATATGAACAGTCTGACTACAAATGATCTCGCCAATATCACAGTCTCTCCTGATCCTTCCTCACTATCGCAGTTCGTCGCAGCCGCTCAAGTCAATGTCAGTCTATCTCTACTCGCCGCAACATTTCCTCTGATGTATATATAAATATCAGAAAGTCAAGGCCATCCTTTCAATTGGCGGGTGGACCGGATCCCACTATTATTCCCGCCTAGTTAACACGAGCGCGTCGCGAACCAAGTTCGTGAACACCGTCTTGGGCCTTGTCACGACTTATACACTTGATGGTATTGATTTCGAGTAAGTGGTCTCTTTGCAATTCGATTCGTCGTTGACTGAGTTCCCAGCTGGGAATATCCCGGCGCCGACCCCAACAGGGACTGAGGTGCAACGAGCGTCATCTCGACGATTCCGCCAACTTCCTGCTGTTTTTGCAGGAGCTTCGGGGTCGGAAGGAGGGCAAAGAGCTAATATTGACCGCAGCCATAGGGTTGACTCCATTCAGCGGCATGCCCAGTGTCGCCGAATTCGCCAAAGTTTTGGACTACATTGGTATAAAAAAGTATTATGCGGCTATGAGTGAAGTTACTGAACGGTTTCGCAGCAATAATGGTGTACGATGTATGGGGGGCTGGCTGGTTGAATACTGTTGGACCAAATGCGCCGCTGTATGACAGCGGCATGCCTCTCCGCATGGGCTCCGCAGCCTCCGCAGTAACAGCGTGGACATCTCTCGGGTTCCCCGCTAACTATTCAAGTTTAACAACTCTACTCCCCTACACATTATTGATTAGGTCCTCAGATAACCTTAGGCGTCGCTGCTTACGGCCGAAGTTACTTCGTTGACCCATCCGTCGCCGTCCAAAGTGACGGGCAACTGGCCTTGTACCCGAACTTCGACCATTCAAAGGTGCATCAGGGTAATGCAGACGACCCGAAAGTCCCCTGGGTAGATCCGTGTGGAGATAGCGCAGGTAATAGCGGCGAATTCACCTTCGAGAGTCTGATCTCGGGCGGGTATCTCGACGCAAACGGCCATGTCCACGACGAAATCTATTACAACTTCGACCACTGCGTCGGATGCAGTGAGACGGTCAGTTGATTTCTATTTTCCTTTTGATTAGCTCACCCGGTCTCTGCATAGCCATTCTCACTGTGGGGAGGATGTACAATCCACCTGGATTGTAGCAATACAATTCAAGTGGAATGTATTGGTACAATCCGAGCTGAGTGATCCAATCACTCAACCTGAGTGACAAAATACAATCACCGGTGATTGTATTTTGGCAGAAAACGCAGGTTGTACTGATTGTATTCTACAATCAGGGGGATTGTATTTATACAATCAGGCCAATTGGTCCTCTCACTTATGTAGATTGTATGTATCAATCAAATGATGTTTCAAAATATCCATTGGGGTACATAATACACAGCTAATTCTACAGTCCCACATGCCTGTTCCTGGCACATTCAGCAACCAACATTGTCTGTAGTGAAGATAATATCTGCGATGAATAAAACAATCCAGTCCAAGAACTTACCCCGACAAGCCCAATAATGTTGTCAGTGCACCGTGCGAGGTTGTAAAGCCACTAATATTCAAGCCAGTTGGCGAGGAGAATGGAACAAATTGAAGACATAAGTACCAGTGAGACGGGCGTGCAATAAGGATGACATTGATAAGTGGGCACTAAATTCAAAGCGAGGCGCAATGTCAGACGGCGGAGAAACAGCCGTGATCGCAAAAAAAAAAATAGAACTCGCCGTGCACAGAGTTCCAATCATGCCCCGAACTTCAATAGACACGGTATGTGCGCCGCTGGGGTGTTGAGAATGGTGAATAGTAACATTAGCATGGAATGAACGAAAAAACTTACAGTATTCTCTCGTTAGAGGCGTACGCAAACTTCGAATAGAATTTGATTGAGAGACGGCATGAGTGAGGTGAAGAAAAAGCGGCCACAGAGGGTACGTACGTGAATGATGATGTTCTTGAACGAGTGGACGAAGACTGTCCAACGAGACGATTGGCGGATATTGAGATTGCAGATATTAATTTGTCTTTCTAAGGGATGTGAGTATGTACATATCAGAGAACGCTGCAGGTGTAGACAGACCTTGTACGCAAGCAAAGGTTTCTCCGGGTAGCGACCCATTCAAGGCGGCCGCCTCTGCACACCGCCCGCATCTCTGGTAGACCTACCGACGCCGCCAGCTCTCTCGCACCGGGCCTCTAAGAGTCTAACAAGACACTCACGTGGACGAAGCCCGAAACGCGCCACCCACAGTGCTACCCCCCGCACGAACCCGAGTGTATTTAATACCACGACGATGCAGGCACGTCGAAAAAAGGCCGGCGCGCAAGGCGCATAGGACGCCGGAGTCGCGTCTCGCCTGCGGAGTCGGGAGACGTGCCTACCCTCCGTGGACTAGGCCGCTCATCACACCACCGCCCAAGCTGCCGTCACGACTTTGCGCAGGACCACCACACGCTACACCGCGTCGATGTATTCGACATCCGCCGCCGCCGACGCCCGACACCGCGGACCTAAGAGGGTACACCCGGCGAGTCCCGAGACGTGCGCTCCGCCGCACCTCTTTCGCGCCTGGCACCTCTTTCACACCGCACGTCCCGCGCCACGCCCGCCGCCACTGCCGCAGAATATCTGTCACCAGAGCGCAGAGCCCAACAGCGCCAGACGACGGGCCTATCGCATGGCGTGGCAGACACACCTGCCGGCTCATAGCAGCACGTTCCGCGCGTCTCCGGCAGGACGCCGACACCGCACGTAAACCGTCTGCACTCCGCACGACCGGCGCCAGTCTTAGCAGCACCACCACGAGACAGCACCACTGCCGGCGCCTCCTCGTTCGTGTCTCCACTCTTTGGCACCCACACGGCACACCACTACCGCCACGCCACCTCCGATACGGCGGATCGAGGCGCGACGCAGGGCAGCGCGCCAACGAAACAGCTGATACGACGCGGTGGACGCCACGGCGGCGACGCAGGCGCGCGGCGCCACGGGCACCCCGACCCAGCCACACGTCGCCACGGACCAGCGTCGACAAAATGCGGTGGCCGCAGACGCAGACACACCGCCCACATCACAGCTCGAGCGCGCGCCTAGCATGTCTGCAATACGCCTTTGCGCCTTGGCGCAGCATTTGCCTCACGGGCGAGTCGGCCCTGTCCGTGCCGGACAATGGACGAAAAACGACGAAAAAAAAATAGAAAAAAAATAGAAAATCAAGAGACATGAGATGGGGAGGAAGGATGTGAAGAGAGACCCAATATGCAGACACCACAGACTAGATAACGCGCATACATAACGAGAAAAGACGCAGAGAATGGGTAGAGGGCGGTAGGGGTCTCGAGTCCGACAAACCAGGAGCCGAGGACAGTGCAATGGGGACCAGAAGGATGAGGTGGATAGTAAGAGGGTATACAGAGCGAGATATGTGAAGTGTTACGAGTCCTAAACTTGTTTAGGTAATCGTTCTATTTCCACAAGACGTGCCTGCGCTACGCTCCGGCCTTCGGACTTACCGGCCTTCGGATTTACTCAAATATTGTTGATATGACAGGATGAAATTTCATTATTATGTAAGTAGAGTAGGAAGAGTAAATGAGAACAGAAAAGAGGAATGAAACGGCTGAGGTTTGAAGAGTCTTGTGAATGGCTGGGTATCGAAAGAGTTAACCTGATCGGCGTGGATAATTTAGATAATGTTCGAAAAATCCAGAAATGTCATTAATACTTTGCTTCGCTCCGGCATCGGGGGGAGGGGCTTATTTCCGGAGCTTTCAGCAGGGGGTTCGAAGAATGGAGAAGAATTTGAAGGGCATCATCCCTCACGTGGCTAAAGGAGCGCAGGCTGAGTTGTGAATTGTCTATATTCAGCAGTGTATGCATAATCAGACGGCGAGCGAATACGAAGACGGAAAACCTCGCACGTTGCGAGCGGCGCAACGACGCTGCTAACGACCCGGGGAGGCGCACGCGCAGCTCCAATGTGCGCGTCGAGGCGGCTTCAGATTCCCGAAACTGTAGGCGCTAGCTGGCACTCACCCGAGCCGTTAGGTGGTGAAAACTTGTGGATGAACTGCATCATAGAATCATGTTAGATTAAGCCAGAAAAATGAGGTGTAATTGAATAACGGACTGTGTGACTGGTAATGGGAACTTCTGATCCTGCGAGCAATGGTAGACCCGTCTCCGGCGCATTTTCAACACAGACAGATAGAAGAAATGCCTCCTGAGTTTTGTTTCTATTGGAGCAAAGATCACAAAGTTTGCTGTTGGAATGTACATCGGTCGACGCAGAGCAACAAAGGGAGATCAAAAGCAAGGTTTTGAAATGATTTTAATGAGAGGTTGGGTCTCGTCTTCGAGCGCGGATTCGTGCTTGTGCATTTGAAGAGAAGTGGGTGAGGCTTTGGTCGCTTGCGGCAGAAAGAATTGCATGCCAAGGAAGAATTAAGCGAACGGGGAAATGAGAAGAGGATCCCAGAATCTAGAAAGCCAGTCATTTTATCCTGTTGGAAGCCACGCAAGAATACGTGGCCGCAGTATCCGCCTGGCTGCGGCATTGCGGAAGGCGTCATTTAACTGCGGCACATTGGGTCTTGTGTTCACATCATGAGGCTTGCCAGGTCTATTCACGGAGCTCCGTGGCTGTAAATGGAACATAGCTGTTGGAACACTGCGCCATCATGGGAGTCAAGAAAGCTGTTAACGAAGGGCCAGAGAGGAGGAACAGGAATGGGGATACACAAATGGGGATGCTGCCAAAACATGTACAATCTGATTCGAGAGTAATCGTTAAGAGAACGGATAATTACGAGTCCTAAAATTTTATTTTTAGACTCGTTCTTACCAAAGCTTTCAAGCCAGAAATCGTGTTTTTCGTCATGACGTATGTGTAGCCGTGGGCGGTTCATTACTATATTCAGTAACCTTGGCTTCCTTGGCTTTGATCCGCTTTGACCGATCTTTCAACTGGCAACGGTGATGTCTAAGTATTGTGTCTTTGGCTCATCTGTCTTTGTAGGAAAAGCTTCGAATTACCTCCGCGCTGTAGCTGTGGATTAGTGGAAATGTACTGTTTAACATTGTAGCAAGCCACGTAGACAGATTTAAGCCTGCTGAGTGGTGCCGGAAAGATCCAGCTGATGTGAGTGCCGAACAACTGATGACCATTTAATTTCTTTAACACGTTCCCTGAAGGAGGAGCAACCTCGTATTCAAGCCAACTGGAGGCCAATGAAGTGTCTAACATTTTCAATGGGCCAAATTTTGACAAAGGTCGACCAAGGAATATTGGACTATCGGAGCGATCCGATAAAGAGTGATATCAAATCTGGTGATCTACAGATCCGCCGCAGTCCGTGCACCGCAAGCAACTCTCTCTCTCTTACCACAGATTGCGTTTATCCGGGTTTACCCACGGATCACATCTGCGGATATTGACCCGAGTACCCCGTCACGGATGACGGATTATCCGTAGCCGCTACCTGTACGGATACGGATTCAAGAGCTGCTTTTTTCCTCACCCGTGGATTATCTGCGGATATTGTTCTTAATGTTCCTCCGCTTTTGGCTACCGTCCTCAAGCTAGCGAGACATAGGCTCAAACCCAACATCAGACGCCAGCACTGGATATTGATGACAGCCGATCAAATGGTGATGCCGGGTGGCTGGAGTCGCGACCGGAAGTTGCCCGGAAGTTGCCGTGGACATGTTTGACTTGAAATTTTTTTACTTATCTCATCGGAAGTTCAAACCTCACTGATTGCTCATTGAAGAGAGATGCAGCCGAAAGATCCGCCGACTAGGGGAAATAGAAAGCGGTGGAGATATTGTCCAATTCGGACTCATTTGGTGCGTGGAATAGTCTGGACCACTAGGGACCACTTCGAGGACATAGATAGTGATTAATTATGAGATTTTATTGGTGTACTAATGGTTTGTGTGTAGTTAAATTTTTTTTTATCCCCAACCGTGGATACGCGTGAATATCCGTGGGTGGATCTGCGGATAGACCCGTATCCGTGCAGAGGAAATCCGTGCGGATAAGGTTTTGCCTCTGAAGGCCGCAACACCTGCGGATATTGAGCCGGATATCATCCGGATAATCTGTGGTAGACCCTACTCTCTCTCTCTCTTTCTCAACCGTCGTCCATGCAAATGCTCTCGATGCTCTCTGCACTTTCTGGTGTTCTCTGGCTCTTGGGGTTGCCTCTGTTGTCCAAACTCATCCCCCTCAATACCATTCTCACTATCTCAGCCCGAATTATCTGGGTGTAGCTTCACCAAAACTTCACTGGATGCTGTGAGCATCGAAAATAATGTTTTTATGGCGCCGCTGGCGTGCAACCTGCCCTCATCTTCCGTCAACACCTCACTAATCTGTCCGTTACATAATTGGTGGTCTTCATGTTCCGTGCTCATGTCAGAAGCCTGTCTTCTGGTTTATCAAGCATGTTACTCAGGTAAGTTCATGAGTTTACTCGCACCTCAATTGCTCACAGTTTCTTACTGTGCCACAATAACTGTGCCTAGTAATGACTGTACGTCTTCCATCCATACATTGCTCCGTTCAATACTGACTGCATATTCAGTGCATGATCAATATATTTGACCTATCTGAGGTCGCTGTAATATTTATTTTGACCTCGCTGAAGTTGCCGTTCCCGGCTATTTTGACCTTGCCGAGGTTGCCCTCTGCGGCTGAATCACGACTGGGTTGGTGTCGTTCTGCATCAACTGCGAGGTTTAAGCTATGCCGAGAAAGCCCATAAATTCCTAGAGGTGATTGGAGGCCACGATCCTCTCCAAATGGATGGCCGCAAGATTATGCACAATCGGCAAACCCTCTTCACATCGAGAAGTCTGACCCCAAATGGTCCTTGTCATTGTTGGACCATTCATTGGTGAAGCTTTCAAGGTCCCTCGCCTCCCTCTTCGCGCCAGCTACCAACACTGTGATATAATAATACTAGTCCGTGGTAGAATGTAATAAACAGGTGGGCAGCATATTTGTATTGTACACTTCACTCACCAGGCCCTGTGGGATGTATATGGTCCTTAGATACATTTATTTACTCTGACTCAACTATGAAATAATTTTGTTGCAAAAAGCCCAAGCCAACTTTTTTTTTTGATTCACAATTACTTAATTTGAGTGCCGGAGGCACCAATGGACTCGTTGCCATGTGCACGCAGTGGCCCAAACCCAAGTCCTCTTGCCCTCAAATTTTGGTCGTTTTTCAGACCCTTAATTTTGACTTTGCGTGGAAATTACCACTGTACTGGGTCGGACTTCGGTCCTTTCGGCAGGCGGACCTGACTCCCTTGGCTTCTCATCTTCCTAATGTTAGTTATTTTCCATTATTGGTCTTGGTATAGGCATTGATTCTGTGTGCATCTTGTGGAGTAAAAAAATACGGAGCAAATGAGGCAGCAGCGGGATGTGGATCAATGACGGGCGATACAGGTCTGCAGTTTTGTGTGGTGATTAGGAACTGCATTAGTGCCATGGGTCAGGATGCAAGGATGGACGTACAAAAATTCATTCATGTATTTTAAGTTGCAGTGTATGAATCATGTCGCCAATACATGGGACGGACATCGATTCCCATGTCCATGGGAGTCTGAGTTAGAATAGTTTTCTTTTTTTGCTAATAATGTCTGGCACGGTCCGAAGATCCTGATAGGGTAAAATATTTATCCGCTGTGAGAGAACCCAGTGAGAGTTTCCAAAAATGTTAAACTCCCCCATTGGCCGCATTGGCCCCACAAATTCTCAGGTTTACTATTGGATCTTTCCGTGCCTTCGTTTCCAATTTGAAAATAGCACTTGCTGCAACTCCTTCTTCTTTCCTCATACACCTATGCACTGCGTTCCCTGGGCACCGAGGCACAGGCTGTGCCGAGGTGTGCCGGGATGTGCACTGTCATCGCCACGTGGCCTGCCTCGGGCTCTCGGCACACCTCAGTACAGGGCCGCAGACCTTTGCCTCGGTGCCCAGGGAATACAGTGATGGGCTCCTGCTATCCCTCCTGGCCTCCTCGATTGTACCCTCTTCTACCACACTCTAATTGGCTGCATCAGCTTCTCAATATCCCACATATTTCGGCAACTTGATTTTTTTTCCAAGTGCCAGTGACAAGTGTGGTCTGGAATGACTTTAATTATGCCTTCGGAGCCCAGCTGGAGGCCCATTATCTGATATGTGTAAGACATGAACTGCCCTTATCCACAAATATTTAGCTCAACTACTACACAGTGGTAAGTGTGGCTGGAATTTAGTTTATCCTTTTCCAGTAGCCGGCCGAAGGCCTATCACGACATCTGATTTTAGGCAAGAATATTCCATAAACTGCCCACTCTACGTGAACAATGACTTAACTGCGATGGCCGTTGTGGTTGGAATTTTGGTTCAGTGGAAGTTGGCCAGAGCACCATCTCCAGACCTGCTTTATCAATATTTAAAGGCAAGAATTGTGGAATCAAAGATAATGTGAGGCACATCTATTATCATATACTGGGTGACTTCCCATAAGCATTAAATATTCCTGTGGAATATTTTTCGAATTTCCGCCGTGATGCGGGAGGTACCATCAGGACCCCATCGGACTCAGATCTCGCTTAGACCCTCGAATAAACCACTATTTAATCAAATCTATTCGAGGGGTACCCCCCCCTCGAATAGACTTGAATTGTCGTGAATAACCCGTTTTGGGCACTTTGCTGATGCTATCATACTATGGCAGTACTCATCTGCCCACGTTCACATGCTCACGACGCGCATCTCTCCGCCCTCCCTGCTTCTTGAGCTTGCTGTTCTCCAGGAAATCAATGAGTTGGACCAGGGACAGGGGTCTGGGGGGGTTGATGGCCAACGGCGAATCCCGGCTGTCTCAGTGCCGCAGACATATTTATACGGCGTAGGTGCAGCTCATCATTTTCCATGTCGGCGGCGGAAGTACGCGTTAATGGGCATTAAGGGACGGATGAGATGGGAGCTAGTGTGCCAGGTGTTCAAAATACTCATGAAAAAGAGGAAACCCTTGTGGGAATCCTCCTCAATTATATTTAATCTCAATATAATTAGCCGACATCATTGGCACCGCTGGAAAATTCAGCTGGAATATAAAATGCTTACGGGAAGTCACCCACTAGAATGTGCCCGCGAATAAATTCGTGGATAATATAGTCTTGCTCTGGATAATCTCAACAATTGTTGAATTGATATTTGAAAAACTGAAATATGGTTGAGCTTCACCAACTTGAATTTTCTCGCTGTTCAACAGCTTGGAATAGATTGCATTGCATATGGGCGGGATTTAAATTTAGTTCAGGCTGTTATAGCTTAAGCCTCCACCCCTCAGCATTTACATTTCGGTTCTTGCAGATATGGAGGAAAATAGACTGTGTTTATTCTGAGTCCAGTTCTCAGATTTGTTTAACTAAGAATAATTGATGAAAAATGCTCACACGTAATAATATAAGGTTCAACATGCTGGTGATGTTGGACTTGCTATAGCTTCATCAACTTTCGACTTGTCACATTTTCACTGTAGTTGTGTTTGAGTTGTACACAGTGGCAAAATAAATTAATTTTAAACTTGTGGTTATGCTTCGAAAATACAATAAACTGGGCATGAGGCTCCTCATTGTTTGGCTTCATCAGCTTTTCCTTCTTTGGCTTGGCTCTTGCTCACATTTCTGTATTTTAATCACGGCATAATAAACTGAGTGGGCTTGCAGAGTAACTCAAATTAATGGACCAATAATGGTGTACTCTTGAACTGGGTGCAACCCAAGTTGATTGTGGCAGATGAGTTGACTGTGGGCCCAGCACGTTGGGAGAGTGCAGAACCAAATATGGGTGGGAAACAGTGCGGAAGATGCCGAGAAAGGGTGACCGTGTGCATTTGCAACATCAGGAAAAAGTTCTTTAGGAATTGTTTTGTATTATAGTAGGGACCGTCAGAGTAGAGGTTTCAGATGTGCTTCAGGCATTTTTAATTAGGTGCTTCAGATGTGTTTCTGGAATTAATTTAGCATCAGAAGCGTACGAGAAACACTTATGAAGACTGACTGTCCCTTTCCAAATTGCGCTTCAGATGTGTTTCTGGCTTATAAATAAGTATTGATATAATGATGTGCCGCAGTGCGCCGAAATACTTGCAAGGTGAATTGAGGGTGTGCTCGACACCGTGCTGGTTGCCGACAACACATTGTTCTACATTGATGTGCAGTTTCCCAGTTCCAGTTACACCATGTGATTTGTATTGGGGTGGTGGTAATACTGAGGCTTTGACAAATAAGTAAATGTCAGGGCGGACAAATAGAGGAGGAGGAGGAGCAAAGGAGCAGAGTCCAGAATGATAAATTTTATTTATCGGTTATACTTGGGCAGCAACACAGGATGAGTGCCTTGAAGACCAGAATTAAATCTCTGAAGTACATTTCTGAAGCGCAGTGAAGCCTAGAGGCGCTTCGGCATTTCAGAAGTGTTTCGATTTAAAAGTGTTTCTCCCACGCTTTAATAAATGATGAAGCACTTTCGAAACCCTTGCGTGAAGCACATCTGAAACCCTTACTCTGACTGTCCCTAGTATAAGATTGAGTGGAAAAATAGTCCTGCCTGTCGACCGTCGACTGGAGGAACCAGGTCTGTCTGGTGGGCCATGCTATTTTTCAACATTGTCCGCATCTAGCTCCATGTACCACATATTTACACCCAGAAATTCATTTGTCACAGAAGGATTTTTAAATTACAGTACACTACATAAAACAACTATTGTCAATTGAGCCCTTTATATTCTCAAGGTGCTTAATTGTATCTGGGTCCTGTTAGTAGTGAAGTAAGACTATTACCTACCAGCACACTTTTGATATAATGCCACCCCCCCCCCCCCCCCCCCCCCCCCCCCCCCACCCCTTTCCATAATAGTAGGACTCGTAATGCCATGCGAAGCAATGGCCCACAAACCAAGTTAGAAAGGAGTATGGGAGAAGCGACGAATAATGCGAACCTTAGCCATTCACGCCCTCGTTATCGCTCCAGGTCCCTCCCGGCACTCCAGGTAAGTCTTATAAGGCTGTGGGGCATTCATATGAGTTCGCATACGAGTTTTGAGGTCCAGCGGCGCAAAGGAGGATCGGACACTCGTCCTTCTTGGTGAAAATCACAGAAAAATGGTATTTGGCCGTTGATGAGTCTCATTGTGTGAATATTCGGTTCAACATCACTCAACGTCGGCCAGCACCTATTAATGTCAATTAAGACAATCGTAGTTTAATCTTGAGACAAAATACAGCTCAATTCCCAAATCTGAGTCCTGATATGGACCTGGCCGCATGATTCATATAATTTCTGACTCGCAGTTCGTCTCATCTGAACTTAAATCGGCAGACAATAAATGAAATAAAAATAGAGGAGTCGTGGGAGCTCCGCAGAATACCCATGAGTTCAAATTCCAGAACCTGAATAGCCCATTCATAAAGTCCACCTTCTTCTCCTTAGTGGACCTTCTGCTTCATTCCCGCTTTCTCCTTCCTCAATTTTTTGACTTTATGTAAGCGTGGTGAGATATTAGGTCAATACTTCATTGGATTGAATGAGTATTTTGAGATTGTTCAGACTCACCTCAGGTCGAGAAATCTAATACCACGGCTCTGCGCGTTTCGGCGGCCTGTGTCAGTCGAGGCCCATCAGAAAGTTACAAAAAAAAGCCCTGTACATGTCATCAAAATTAAAAGTGAGAGGGTCTTGAAAACTGATTGAATTACAAGCCAACACATTCGAAAACAAATGGGTGAGCTTGTGCAAAGATTCTTGGGTCATAAAAAGACCATACTTTGCATCATATCATCAATCGCGTTATTTTCAGCATCAATGCCTCTTCAACCCTTCCACGTTGGCTTTTGTCGGAGGAGCTCGGGAATCGGCGGCCACAAATGGTGTCAAGATGAGAGATATGACGACCTTCAAGTAGACGGGTTACAAGTCCTTGCCGTGACCACGATGGGGCCATACAACAAGAGGGTCAGCTAGGTTGTTTTGGTCATGAATTCCGTCTGCATGGGTGATAATCAGCATTTGATTCAAGATATACTTACGGAGTTGAGATACTATCATGGCATTAATATGTAATCACCATTTTTGGCCAATGTCGTAGTGACGTCGACATCTTGCAAGTCACTGAATGAGCTCCGTGTATCCAGGGAGTTGGCGCAAGAAAGAGAAAGAGGCGCGGTATCTGAGCTGAACCATTGGGTTTTCAACTTCATATTGGTTTAGAAGCTAATCCGATAGGCCAGGAAGATGAGGTGGTATTGAGAGATGTGGTAAACGTTAGTGAAACTGACATCAACATCTGAGTCTGTTGAGGATGGGATAGGATGGAATGAGTGGATGCCGAAACATGTGGAATCAAGGGCTAGATCACCTAAATCACATAGAATAACCAAACACGCTCCGCCCCCGAGAAAAAAGACAAAAGAAAGGAAGCCAACCCACAAGTAATCCACCACCTGGAAGCAGTTGATTATTGGCTGTGCATCGGGGAGAACCATGAGTGTGAAGCTCGAGATAGGGAGTGTGCAGGCGAGGTCGTAGCAGATGAGCTATTGTATCAGACAGTTCGTGAAAGGAATGAGAAAGGAAGAGAAGTGGACGAGTCACCTTTTGAGTCCGGATCTCTGGCTCCGCATGGGATGTGCGAGTATACCAGTATCCGCTAAGGAGGCTGTGGGTGTGATGGTCAGAGGTAACATGATTGAGGAACGTGAATGCAAAATTTTCGAGGAGGATGGTAGCCGCACGTCGTCTCAAGGTGCTGCTTGTCAAGTATCGCCGCCACCAACAGCACCACATTCTGTTTTAAATTCGCCCACATGAGATTTTCTAAAAGAAAGCCGCGCACCTCGATCGGCGTCGCAATTTCACGCTCTTGCTATCTAGCTCCAGCACACCGTTCAAGATGTTGATTCGTTGTCCCTCGGCAGCTTTTCCCCGTGCCCGCAGAAGGCAGGAAGCTTTTCAACTCCGCATTTTTGCACATACGTCTGCACGTCGTGGGTGGCGAGCATCCAGTCAAGGAGCTTGGCCATCGGGTACGCGATGGGCGACATGAGAAACATGAGAAAAAGGACGAGGACGAGCGGTGCGTAGGCGGCGCCGATAGAGAGGCCGTGCACGCAGAGAAGGTTTGCGGGATTCGTTGCGGTGGGTTGAGAAGCTGTAATAGATGTTATCGAGATGCTGGCTGACCCGAAGACGTCTGGGTGGCATTTGTCGGTATGTATCGTCAATACGAGCAGGATTGGGAATTGCACACCATTAGCTGCGGTCAACTGTAATAGCCCGAGTGATGCGCACTATATTTTCGAGTAACATCAGCACATCAGGGAAATGCTCCTCAGCTATTTTAGACTATTTTATGTCAAAATAGCACCGAATAACCGAATATTGTTGATTGGCCAAAAATGTCGTAAAATATCTTCCCTCGCTATTTTTGTCCCGCAATATCATAAAAATATCTAGAGATATCTCAGAGCTGCATTCGAATATTTGAGCAATATTGGCAGTTCAGAGGAGCTCAAGCATGTAGAAGACAGAACAACTGCGATGAATTAATTGCACTATGTAGGAACAGCGGGTACGATAATCATTTGTATGGTATGTATATATCAAGTCTATCATAAGTAGGGTGGTGGTTGAGGACGGTACACGGAGACGCCTTGTGTGTGAGCGCTGAGTTGGACAGGTCATGGGCGGCATGAGAACGATGTGGGATGTCTGTCTACGTGGCACTGGCGGCGGGGCATGTAGCGCGCAGCGCGGAGATGGAGGGGAGGGGGGGATTGTGAAACAAGGGGAGCAGCAACGCGCCGCACGGGAAAAGGATCTTCGAAAAAGAGAATAGGCAGGCGTACCGAATGTGGAGGCCTCACTCCTGCGCAACGCGCACGGTGTCCGCTGTGAGCACCTCCCTCTTGCTGTTGTCTGCGCTACATAGGGCCAACATCAAAAACATGAGCAAGGATGCAAAGCGGGACTTACAAGCAGACGGGAGAAGTGCGAGTGGATGTGCGGGGTATGTGCGGTGAAGGCCAGGCGTAGTAGTTCCCACTGTTGTGATGGGCAGATGAAGGGAACCTACATGGACTCTAGAGTGAGAATATAAACAGGTAATAGGATGAAAAACCTCACGGTGAGCCAGATGACGATGTATGCGCCGCGACCACGGCGCCGCTGCTGCCCCCGCAAGTGTCTGTGAAAGAATATGAGTATGGGAAACAAAAAGACTGGGACGGACCGACCATAAAAAGCTGGGGGGACAAGGGAGCGACTTGCGAGAGGGAGGGAGATGGGGGGGGAAAGGAAGAAAGGTGTTGTCAGTTGTTGTGCTCCAATCAATAGGATACCAGTTTTTTTGACAGCTGTCTCGTGTCAAAATTCGACAGCAACTTTAGGAGCGGGCCCGGCTTGAAGTTGCTTCATTCAACGTGTCGGTACACAGGTGCATTGAACAGTTGGAATACTTTGCAGTCCCTTCAGTTAGTATTAGAAGCTGTTGGTAGAGAATCTCATCCAAACATCTCATTTTACATATCATGGGGTAAAGGAAATTGGGTGATCGTTCAACATGAAAGCGCGCTCATAATCCTCAATTATTTCGACACATTTCTTTTGAGATTTGATCCAAAAAATATTCGCACTTTTGAGAATAGCCAGGAATATGCCAGGTTCAACTATTTTCTTCAATATTTCTCACTATTTTTATGCTATTTCTCCAAAAATATCATAAATATATGGCAGGAAAATAATCTGAGATAAAATATCCTAAAATAGTGAGGGAGATTTTCCCTGATGCAGTCAACAGCCTCCGAGCCTCCCAACCGGCAGGTTTATTATCTGAAAACTTGGCGGATGTTGGTCAAAACCCGAGGAACTATTAGCCTGCGGTGTTGAGCCTTGAAATGCGAGATGCTCGGAACGAAACAGGCGCCGGGAACAACAAATTTAACTTGAGCAAGGGCTGAACAGGAGCAAACACAGCTGCTCCGGATTGGATTGGCGCTGGCACAGAAAATTCTTGTGCTGACCATGTATGCGAAGTTAAATTGGAACCTCCGAGGTGCACAGGCGCACAGGAGCTTGCCTCTGGACGTCGAGGAAAACGCAAGAAGCCAAGGATATTGTTTTGATCAGTCTGCAGCCAAACCGGAAAATCCGGTCTTCTTCTGATGTCCGCGGCCTCAAATTAGTCGTAGCAGTGCTAGGGAACCCATATTCCAATTTGGTCATAAATCACTTGGAATGATTATATTTAGCTCAATTGTAGTTTATACACTCAGGCTGAGTGAGCTCAAATACAATCAAACGGTATACAATCATGGGTGAGCGATGATATCACGATTTGATTAATTGTCAATCACCCGTGATTGTAGGTTCTCTCCACGGTGTTCTTGTATAACAAGTCATCCAACATTATGATTTCCTTCGACGATGCGAAGTCTTTCGGTATCCATCAATTTGTCGTGTGACTTTTGTGGTTTTCTTACCGATTTTTTACTAGCCGCCAAGGGGGACTTCATCAGCAAGCTCGGGCTCCGTGGTTTCTCGGTGTGGCACGTCAACGGGGACTCGAGCGATAATATTTTGCTTGGCTCCATCCGTAATAGTACGGGGGTGGAGCCGTATTGTGAAATATGACTTGAATGTTATATTTGACGCTGCGGGCAGCTATCTTTCCTCGATATTTGTGCAGTCAGCATTTGCAGAAGTCGTGTCTATTCACCAACGTATCTCGCCAAAACAGTGGTTCATCATAGCAAACCGAATATTGAAAGACAGTCTGCATATATAGGGTCAAAATCGATAGATCACCCCGTTGATAGGCACCTCAGGTGTATCCCTGCTTGCGGAGCACGTGTGGACCAGCGGGCGCCGATTGAACAACCGCACTCCAGAGCTGCCGCCACCATATCGGATTTCCCTATAATCACATCCATCTACGTTAGTGTCAGAATGACCCAAGGCAAGAAATAATAATAATAAAACGCACATTGTTTCCTCATAAGGCAAAAGCGCCCGGCTAGCCACCTAGTCGAGCCTAGCCATTGATAATCTGGGCGGCTGGATCTTGTGTGGAGTTAGTCGAATGCGCGATGGCGGGAATACTCTGTGCGCAAAATCAACACGGTTGGTTCTAGGCAGTATACGTACCAAAAACTCAAGGAATAAACAAGTGGAGAATCGCAAAATCCAGGTGGAAGAGCAAGATATAAAAAGTTACACGGAAATTAAAAAGAAGGAAAACGCTGAAACAAACCCGCTAGAAGGCCTGTCCCCGAGTCGAACGGAGGCCCCCTGCTTGACGACTTTCGCTCAGCAAGAATAGCAGGTGGGAACCGTGCGCCACAGGCCGCGAATTCCCTTCCCGGGAACTTGGATAGATGTGGCCATATTTTGAGTAAGGGTCAGTCAAATCCGCGAGAGATCACTAGGTTATTCTCCAAAAAATTCTGGCTTTGAATTCGTGAGGCCCATAACAGCGGATGGTATTGATCGGGGTCTGCGTGGTGGGCTGGTTCTATGTGACGAAATCGTTACGCAACGGAAATGTGGTGTTCCTGATCTGGGCAATATTGGGGTGGGGAATTTTGTTAAGGGTGAGGTAATGGGGGGGAAAAGGTCTGTCTGAGGGATGGATACAATTTCGAAATGGAGTATATCAAATTTTTACCTTTAACCGCAGCTACGCACCCGCGAATTCAGAGCCGGATTTTTTTGGAGAATAACCTAGTAAGCGTTTCCGATGTCTAGCCATGTGTCAGCAAGCATTGGTGTCAAGCTATAATATAGGGTGCTACATGAATATAATGAACAGGCTACCACTGAACGGATTCTTGATCAAATCACTCAAACCAAAAGTGGAAACTGATCAGAATCACTGTCCTGATTTTCCTACACAGCTGCCTGCAACATTTTCTGGTGTCTGACTCACTGCCTTTGGTGCTGCAAAGGGATGGCCTACCACCCAGCGGATTCCTGACAAATCACTTGGACCAAAAGTGAAAACTGACCGGAATCTCACTCCTGATTTTACTGCACATCCGCCTGCAAACTTTTCCTCGACTTATCCATGTGCCAGCAAGCATTGATGGGGCGCATCGCAGATCAAGCCTCTATGAATATAAAGAACGCTCCAGCGCTGCACGGATTTTCGACCAACTCACTGAAGCAAAAGTGGAATCTTACCAGAATCACCTTCCAGATTTTACTGCACAGGCGCCTGGAAGCTTTTCCGATGTATAATAGGGTGCCACATAACAGGGTGCCAGCAAGGAAAGGTGGGATTTAGGACCGTTTCGGCCGTAGCGGCGCCAATACAAGGCCAAATGTCCTGGGGGATCAATCGATATTGTTCCCCTGATTTTTCTAGACCCCCCCATATGGGTGCCTGTCGCTTTTCCAGCACTTTCCCGATCAGGAGTCATTGCTGCCCCCCCCAATGACTGGAACATTTCTATAGGCCCATTTGTTCACGTTCTGGAAGAAATAGTGCACCGTTCTCCTTGAACATTGAATTGCACAGGTGTAAAAAATAAACCTTCACTTCTTCTTAAACATTGAGCTTGTGTGCATAATTGAAAACCAGTTCAGTGGGTGGCCGTCTACTCGTATGGAAACAACTCACCACCATCAACATAAAAGGTATACAAACATGCAAAGAAATAAAAAAATTGAATGCCAGAGGCTATCAGGCTGAGTGGTATAAATTTCTTGAACAATGCCGCAGTGTCAACCTTCACCTCAGCCTCTGAACCGTCATGCCCAGAGGGCCCCAACTATATATTTGGCTTTGGTTGGATGAAGGAACCAAGTCTACCCGGAGGGCGCTTGGTATTTATACATATATCGGGCCACAAATATCAAAAGTCAAGCAGTCAAATGGCGATAGCAGACAGGACTTGTGTGATGCGGAAGGCTGAAGAGATCGGCTAACGACACGGGCCGCGAAATATCGGGGATGAATCTCGGAAAAAATTGGCAACTGATATGCTTTGGATATGCTCGGTATTGCACATAAAAATAATAAATTTCAGGCAAGATTGCTGGCAGTGAAACAATCGCGCCCAGCGGATTTGCAGCGGGTAGTATTCTTGCCACCAATTCATGCATTTATTCGGGGATAAATCACGTTTCTCATCAAAGTTGGGGACGGTGATTTTTTTTCTGGTGGTGAACGGTTGCCAAGAACGAGACCTAATAAATTAGGACTCGTAAAGAGAGGGAGGCCTAGAGTTTAACGGGGGCGGATTCGAAGGTAGTTGCGATGCACTGAGCGGGCTTCCAGACATAAGACGCGGTAATGGTTTTGGGCTTGCCAAAAAAAAGCGTGCTAGGAGGGAGTTTCGGATGAGAATGGCGAGTTATGTGGAAAGGGAGGACCTACCCGGCGTATTGGGCCTGAAGGTGGGCGATGGGGGGAGGCGATGGTCTGAAATGCGCACGTCGAAGGTGGAGGCAGTTATTGACGCCTCCTTCGGTGTGTCTTCTTAGGATTTTTGATTATTAGGCAATATAATATTATTAATAAGACTCATTTCGACGAAAGTGATATGTTAGGGAACTTCGATACACTGTGAACGGCGGGGGGATTCTATAGATCCTACTCTCAAGTATACCATATCCCGAACGGCGATCTGTCGGTCGAGTCCTCGCCCTGCCATGCACACGGGAATCCACAGTCCATGTTGCGATTCCTGTTGGCGGTGCCGTCCTATTCCGCGCATTCAAGTTAGTATGATAATGGCATGAAAATTGTGTACGCTCACCCAACCGCCAACCTTGCAGCTCCCGTCGTCGCTTTTGAAGACCTGGGAGCCAAGTGTGAAAGTGAGGGGATCACCATTCTTGGCGGCTGCTATATTGAACAGGACATCGAGCTTGGACTTCATGTCCACCGGTGCATTCGCGCGAGACAGGAACCCAATCTTGTGCGCCGCCCCGTCGTCAAACATGGTTACCTCGACAGAGTACGACGCGGTCGAAGGGTCGAATGGGCCACCCCCGCCCGACTCGGAATTATCCCACTGCTGAACATGCATGGTACATCCACCTTCCTTGAACGGTGAAACATCGCCGACATCGGGGAATTTAGCATACGGGACGAGGACAGCCTGCTCGTCTATTTGGGCACACGCATCGATTTCCGACCTGTCCCCGTCTCTTGGGGGAGTGGCTCCCGGGGGCTGGGGGCCGCCTAGGAAAATCTCAGGAATGTCGCGGCGGTGCACCAACCAATCAATGTGCACTCACGGTAGGGGTAGTGGGTAATGTAACGAACTGCGTCTGGTGCCGCGTCGTCGGCCGCCAACCCCACGTCCTCGGGGCGGATCTCGACGATCTGGTTGACCAGGCCAGTCGCGACGAGCGCATCGTATTCGTGAGTGACCCAAATAGCGTCGTGCCAGATCTGTGTGCGCTTCATGTCATTCACCTGGAAATGTAACTATAGAAAAGACACGCACTTGTCTCGGCTCCTCCTCCACGATGAGGTAGACCGTGCCTGTACAGAGCCGTGCGAACGCCGCCGACGTGATCCTGAACCAATTGCGCCGGTTCCCGCTGAGGTTCGCAGAGCGCATCGGGTCTTCCGCGTCCGTGAACGCCAACGCTTCGTTGTAAACATTGTCTACGGAAAGGATTGAACATCCATCAGAGCTGAGACTGCAGAAGCGCTCACAAAGGGTATGCTAGTCGACCGGGAACCACCGAATCATCAACGTTGATACACCAAAGTAGCGACCGCACGCACATAGTCACCTCCCGGGAACGCGGCGTTCATTAGTGCGGCAAACTGAATTGCTCGGGTCCGCCCGAGGTTTGGGTTGTCTTGTTCGTACCCTTGCTGGTTCACGTAGAAGATACAATTCTGCCGAGGCAGGCGGTTGCCGTTCCCGTCCATCGCACCCACCATAAGCTCTGTGTTGATTCGATTCGGAATCATTGCGTAGTAGTTGTAGTCCTCCGACTGCCGCCTGAGGATCTCCAAGTCGTACGAGAAGTTGCGCGAGAGTACTGGGGTGAATGGCACGACTCGACGCTTGGATACTGCCGACACGCCGCACTGGCCTTGGGGGACAGTGCTCGGGGCTTCCCAGAGACTGATAGTGCTGGCGAAGCCGTTGATGTTGTCGGCCTGCTTCGCGATGCTGATATTGGGATAGCTGATCATGTCGGTGCTTCCTGCAGTCGTCAATTGATACATCCAGATTGACGCAGATTGCTGATCAACCAATACAATATTGTTTTGACAATCCCGAGTGGGCACGCATGCCTGTTCCCAGTAAAAAACCGAGGAAATGCCGGTATGATGAGATGGCTTACCTGGCTATATGTCTGGAAAGGACATTAGCTACAGCAAGTTCTGCGGTGATAGCGCGCGACGTACCTGGAAGAAGCTGTATATGCCAGCTCCATAAACGAAGATGTTGGAGGAGGTACTGATTACCAAACCCCAGGCGTCTTTGCCAGAACCTGGAGGGTCGCCGTATTTAGGGTTAATTGTAAACGGTGCGGGCGGATTAGGGGTGGGTTGGAAGTAGGGAGTTTCCGTCTGCATGAGGCCCGCCCAAATGTCTCGAGCGTTGTTGAACGCGTATTGATAAATGACCTGTGCCGGATGAGGAAAAACCGAGAAAGAAAACGAAACCGGGCACTGACGTGGTGTTCGGAGGCTGTTCCGACAAGCCAAACTGGTCCACGCGACTCGACTAATACTCCTCGTCCACTGAAGACGTTCAGCTTCGACTCAGCCGCGTCATCCAAGTCATGGTCTGCGTGTGAAGTCAGTATTTGCGGAAACCAAAACAGAATCACGATCCCGCATTCCAAACCCAGACGTTCTAAAGAATGCAACTGTGTTAGCAACGCAAAGGCTGCAAGTATATGACAACCCACCTCGAAGTACCCTGAGCCCGAGCTCGTTATGTGCAAGCCAAGGAAGGCCGAGGCACATTTCGACATGTCCGTGGACCCTGTGGGACAGTTGGCGGCGTTGATGTTCGTGCCCTACGGACAAACATCAGAATGCAGTTAGCCTCGATGTAGTTAGCTTCGGCAATGCAACTGATAGTACCTTCGTGCCGCCGAGGCGAACATGTACATCCCACATGCCAGCGGATCCTTGAGAGCTTTCTTTAATGTTCCATTCGATGCCTTCAGGAAAGAGTACCGTTAGATCCGCGAAGGCCTGCGTCCAATGGAGAAAGAGATACATACCGATCGCGCCAGCTGAACCTCCCTGGGTCGTAATAACAATGTCGCTGATTTCGACTGCTCCAACATCCCCGGGATTCCCCACCTTCAACGATTTCAGCGATATGACACGGGGCAATGACACGGGGCAATGAGGAGAAGGAAATAACCTACTCGCAGAACTGGGGTCGGAGCGTTTTGATTTGCGAACTTTGGGCCGCTGCCCATGATGACAGAGAACATCTGCCCAACGATAATTGTCCCCGCTGGAACGAAGATTGTGTCGGTAACGAGATACGTGCCGGCCTCAAAGACTGTGAAGCAGCTCAGGAGCTGCATAGCCAACGGACGAGGAGAATGTTACATAGAATGGCGCATCCAGTATTCTAAAAGACCGGAAATGTTCAGCAGTAGATCGTAATATCGAAGAAACCACTGACCGCTTTTATGAAGTTTTGTACCGCGACTGTATCGTCCTTGATTCCGTCACCGGCAGCGCCAAATCCCGCAGCCATGATGTTTTGGAATTCTGCGCGTCCGGTGAGATGTGGGAGAAGTCAAGATTAAATCAGGCCCTACGAATATCCTTGAAGTTCTGGTACTGAGGGCGAGACTTGGAAAAGTAGGCCCCGAAAGCGTTGATTAAGGCAGGTGCCCTGTTCCCCGACGGCGTGTTTGCACCACGCTTATAACCCTTGGTTAATCCTGTCACGGAGGCGTTAGGGAGAAGCTACTGGCGTCGATGAATGAGCACAGACCATGGTAGACATTCCCCTGGATCCATTGTGTAACGGTTTGTACAGTATCTGCAGTATTCGCAGCCATGACGACGCCGGCCGAATCCTGGATGTTGGCACTAAAGATTGTGTGGAACTGGACATTGTCCAGAATCAACGAGCCCGCAAGACTTGTAGATTGACTGCTTGACATCTGCGAAACGATTTAAACCGCAATCAACAATGAAGACCATGAGAAACATACCCTGATTCCGATGACGGTGTTTGAGATCCATGAATCGACGATAAGGACACCGCCTGCGCTCTAACGATTCGTGAGTGATTTCTCTGCCCTTGGTAGCAGGGATTTATGCACCTGAGTGTCCAACGTTAAGCCTCCCGAGTGGAGGTCAAATCCAACCAAGCAGTTACTGTAGAGCTCATCGGACCGAGAAGTATTGATTGAGGACCGAATAAGTACGCACGCAATATTGATATTTTGCCAAGTGAACCCCCAATTCCATTGTTCGAAAATCGCTGTACCAGAATTGGTGATCTGTACATTCCGGATCGTGAATTGCTGGTTGCTAGAAATGCTGCATGAGTTGGGCCAAGTCGGAATCAGCCTAACGACGTACCTAATCCACATTCCAAATTTCCCACTGCGAAGGCCATTGGTAAGGTTCTCCTGCGTCGAAGTGCGAAAGTATTACCCATCGAAGGTGAGGTCGGACATGAAACCGCCTGAACCGTTTTCCGCAAACAACCTGGGAAAAAAAGTCAACATGAATATCGACCCCACATGAGAGAACAAGCTCAAATACTTACCCCTGGTGGTTTGTGTTGGGACTCACTGTTGCCCTCACCATCTTGAAGTCGATGTTGATGAGGGACGTTGCCTGACCGACCTGCCAGTGGATCCCAGTTGCGAATTTCTCGGGACTCATCGCCGTAACATCGATAACGAAGTTTCGGATTGAACGAAAGAAGTTCTGCGAAGCAGTAAACCATCAGTGCTGAGTCCTCTAGCAGGAAATCCTGACACGCACATTCTGGTTAACCCACCAATTCACGCCGGAGCCATCTGGGTTTGATTCACCGACTTTATAAGGGTTGGCATCTACATGACACGCATAAGAAACCGCGATACTAGCTAGATCCTGACTCACCGATTACAGCAGTCCCGACAAAGCTGGCATCAGCGATGAGGATAGGTTTGTTGTTGTAGTCTCCGACTCTGTTGGACAATCCTCAGTCACGGAGGCCATGGCCGACAGACCGAAACTTACAGAGACGTGAAATAAAAGCTAGACCATACAATAAATGTTAGCCCTCGATATTTTGTACAGAGATATGACGTACGGAACAATAGGTTTTGTGACACGGTACTGCGCAGAACATAAGTGTCAGTGAGGAGGACATCAAGTACGCCACCTACTTTGCCGGGAGGGAAGTATACGATTGCTGGTGTGATCTGGCGAAGGGGAGTAAATTTCATGCCTGATAGCGTTCGTGAGGGAGATCGTACACTAGAGGAATGGCATCCGAGTCCACAGCGACCACCATCTGTTCGAGCAAATTAGGACGCGCTCATCGGCCATGGGTCGAGACGTGCCTGTAATAGCTCGGTTGATAGCATCGGTGTCGTCTGCGAGATCGAAATACCGTGAGGTCAGGCGCCAAAACAATGAACAGATAACCGACCAGCAATTCCATTCCCAACGGCCTGAAGTCGCGCGGTGTTAGATAGGTCATATCACCTGCGGCTTCACGCACCCCGTAATTAACTTTGACATCGCGGAACACCTGAAGTGCATTATGAGTATGAAGCGGCGTTCAAATGTGCGCTCCTCTACCTTGAAACCGGGGTTGTAGGCGCTTTTGCCGAGTACGTGTAGCCCCCCGTTGTGCATCCAAAATGGATCTAAGAGAGACGACAGTCAGTCACAGACTGGCAGAAAGAGGAAGAGCGTGAAGATCCCACCTGTCGATGCTGCGGTCCCGATGAGTGGTGCCGAACATGTGGAGGATGCGGAGTGGATGAAGATCGAGAGCGCCGCGAATGAGTACGAGAGCTTGAGCAGCATCTTCGCGATTCGAAGAGGCTGAGGATTGAGGATCCAGAGTGAGTGGCGGCCATATTATAGGTTTCGGTGAAAAGAGTGGTGAATACAATACTACCCTGCGAGGTTCCTGAGCACGCGGACCTAGAATTCAATCAATTGGATACGATCGGCGTACACAACATAAATAACTGAAACTCCACTTCATCTGATCCGCGAGTTCGGCTCGCTGATTTTCGTTGACCCTCCGAGTTGTTGAGCAATTGACGGTTACGGAAGCGGGCGGGCCGAGACTGCAGCTTTGCCAAATTTCACGAGCACCGACACCGACATTTTTTTGATCAAAACCTGCGGTTGCCTCCTGTCTGTTTGGGTCTCTTAACCTTATAGATGTTCTCGTACCCCGAGTAATGTACCGCGTGGAATTCCCTAACCCTCGTCGCTTGTTTACTCCCCAGTTACGTGTAGTCCAGGTCGCATCACAGTTTGATGAGATAGCCAATCACCTGCTCTATCATCCTCAGACCAGACTGCCCAGACATTTCCGTTCTGAGGTTCCGGGTTTGTCACGAAAAGGGACCCGGAACGGGAATGTCTTAGCAGTCTGGTCTGACATCTAGGGATATTTCGCGTGCAAGTATCCGGGATCCCCGCCCGGAACAGCCCTGAACCTTGTTAATAGAGATTTCCGGGCAATTATGTACGTTCCGTGTGTGCGGTGGAAAAATGAATCTTGCGGCCAAGGCTGCGCAATTCTTTTGTCTGGTGGTCCCACTTGAACGGTTTTTTCGGTCTCTTTATTTCTGAAAACGTCCATTCGTTGGCGAAATGGTAATTCTTGCATACAAGTTCGCATTCTTTGCCACGTCGGAACACGAAGCAGGCGGAGTGCCACCCTCTCCGGGGTCGTAGGAGTAGATATTTTAACAATCTCATGACAAGATGGCGTGAGACCTTGTTGGGGGGTGGCGGATCCTGAATGGTGGAAAGAGTGATGGTGGTTTGTGCAGGGCGCGTGAGGTCACATTAGTGATGGACGTGACCATCACGGTGCCGACGCTGACGCAACCTCACTACGCGACCAGCGCCTCGGTGAAATACAACCCGCTCGCCCCCCATTTCAAGCCCTCCGTGGCGGAGTTTTCTCACTGAATGTTCGGATTCCGCGCGCCATTCGGTCACATAGCTCCGACTCGGATGATCGCGGTGCAATCGTGGCGTGAAAAGCCGGAACTGAATACTTTCGACTTCATTCATATAATACTCCGTGAGACTCCGTGTCCTCCGCATTTTCCTGTTAGCATTTCCCCATCTTTCACGAAATGATTCCGTGAGTATTTTTAGAAGTCAATTCACGCCGGGTCTACTTCTCGACATTCGAGCACTATATTTGTCTTAGCGGCGCATGTAGTATATTTTTGTGTCGTGCAATGCGTATTTGAAACACTCGCCGGATTAGCGTACAAGTGTGCCTCCGCATTTTTTGCATGTATGATACCATGGCCATGAGATACGTTTCACAAATAGCATGCAATGATAAATACCGGCGAAGCAATTCCAGGAACTGCATCGCGGGTGAATTCTTTGGGGATGAACCCACTGGGATTATCGAGGTTCAAATATTCCCACACGGGAAATGTGCCGCTCTATTGAGTCCATAATTTATTCACGCAGTTCGCCGCTGAGCCCGAACACGGCCCGATGCCAGCAGTGGTGCTAGAACCATCTGGTTCTCTGGTTCCAGGCAGTTCCAGCCATTTGCGCAACATAGGGGGCGGCCCATTTTTTCACATATTGGTAATACGAACAAGTCCATTGTGCAAAAATACGGAGGGCAGAGATGGCTAGGATTTGATGCTGGAGGTGATATATGTAAAATATGTAAACATTTCGTAGAAAGTCGCCCGAAGCGCCTAGAAAAATATCGTAAATGCGGAATCCGCGTGACACCCCTACACCATGCCCAAAGGGACTGTTGAGATAATGGCTTGATTGGGTGTCCTGGTTCTCGGGGAATTAGGGCTAGCTGCAAGGAATTGTTGCATCCCACCCACGAGGTTATAACCGAAGGACCTACCTGCTCTTGTCCGAGCCAGGTCGGGGACACCTGGTTGGTCTGAGTCTTTCCGCCCCCCTTTGGTAGTACGTGTGTTCTACTAACGACACATAACTTCTTAGCCTATAAGAGTTCTGATGTCGTATGTAGTAGACTGGCTGTTCCAATTGTGGGACCGTGTCAGCATAATATATCTCCTCCTCCTCCAGTCAAACAGATACGAACTGAGGCACCATAAACGATCAAAAATGACAGGAGTTCCAGCCCGCTGGGGGAGAGGCTCTCTGAGACAAAACCAGAGAAAAATGATGATCAAAATATTCTCCAGAGACGTTCGGACTAGGGCATCAATAACACATCTGTCTCTGGATTCCGGCAGATTCTGGGTAGCGAATGCTATTCTATTTTTGCAATATCGGGATAATTTGTGCACTGAAACCATAATTCCACAGGCTGAGGCCTGAGGAATATTCATGTACCACTCGTTTAAGCTGTATGGCGGTGGGCTCCGAGACAGAGTAGCCTACTTGAATAGCTTGTCTATGGCCATCAAATTTGTCTCTGGCCCGCCGCCGCTTGCATCACTTTTGTCTCTGGAGAATTCTAAGCGGCTTCATCACTGCGTCAATTTTGTCTCTGGAGAATTTTACACGGTTCAATCACTGCATCAGATTTGTCTCTGGAGAATTGATCCCAGCGGGCTGGATGCTCTCAAAAATGACCAAAAATACTACGTTCCGAGCTATGTCGGCAGCAAGGGGCGAACTAACATTCCCATCAGGTCACCACCCTGATCTCGCCGAGTCGCCAACTAGAAGGAGGAATCGGGAGGACTTCGGCAACGACAGCAAGGCGATAGCCCCAGAAAGAGTAGGAGAGAAAGGCACGCCTCAAGCACGCCTATAAGGTTTGAACATCCAGCCGGCTGCTGCCGCTGGCAAAAGTGAGTTGAGAATGGCATCATGTGTGACCGCGGAGTTTGAATTTCGATATGAGTCATCTCTTATTGGTATCTTCCCACATCTTGT
Organism: Mycena rebaudengoi; assembly: GCA_029282285.1. Lineage (NCBI taxonomy): Eukaryota > Fungi > Basidiomycota > Agaricomycetes > Agaricales > Mycenaceae > Mycena > Mycena rebaudengoi. Next base: position 1,203,945 of record JARJCX010000035.1, read on the forward strand.
CCGCATCGTGCATTCTACTCGCGACTATCTTGGCTCATTAAGTATGTCGGGGGAGATTAAGTACTTAATCATCAGCACCGGAGCAGTCGGCATGATCTCCGTGATCCGATGCCGGCAGAACGCAACAGCGCGCACATCCTGTTGTCCTGCATTGTGCGCTTCGTGACGCACCACCGGCACTCCAATTATTAAAATAGCAAAGAAAAACTTGTATTAATTCTTAATATTCGGGACAATTTCTCCTGTTATGAAAATGGTAACTATTTTTTACGATGGACTCTGGAGAATAAGTATGCGCACGAGTGCCAACAAAAAAAGAACTACCAACGCGCAGACACTATATACGCCAGGAATACCTCTGAACCTCGAGGTTTTTTATTTTCAGACCTTGAGAAAAACACCTAGTCCGTGATCATAAAGGATGTGCCTTGCGGCGATCTCAGAACAAGAAAGCCTCGGAAACTGAAATAAGCGGAACAGGCGTGGGGAGAAACAAGTCCTAATTACTTGCCTTTACCGCCGGGGAAAAACCCGGACTTTTAGGCTTGAAAACATCCAGGCAGTTGGACTGAAAACATGCAGAAATACGTCAGTATATTGAACCGTACTTTGAGCTGCGCAGCGAGAAAAAAACCCGATATTTGACGCCTAAGACAGGGTAATTGGGTGTATATACGATGGAATAAAGGACAACCCGGTTGATCTTTGGGGCTTTCACCACATGGACTTGCACTTGCATTAGTGCAGCGTAGCACAAAACAACGGCATCGGGGCTTGGAAATGGTTAGAAGAGAACCCGGGTTCAGGCGGCGCACGGTGTAGGAAATCAGGCGCATTGAGGGGTCTGCGCAGCAAGAAAAAAACGATTTCTAGAATTAAAACCGTAGAGGTATGTAAGTTGTAAGTTAATTTTAGTTTTTGGGCCAGTACAACAAGGCCGCGCCGCGGGGACAAAAATAATTACAGGAGTTGTGAGAGGCCTGAAAATGGGTTGTATTCGGTCGCTTAAATACCCATTGTTTTGGCCGGCGCCGACACATCTTGGGATTATCATGGTCTTGAGCTCCAGACCCAAATTGATTAGATTTTGCGACTCGGGAATATCCGGAAAGCCGTGATTTAACGTTTGGCGCCCAATTGGCGCTGTGGCAGTGAGTACACGTGCAGAACTCTTGAATCTCATTCGTCAGATTAAGTCCCACGGTCCGCTTTTTACCCGGAGACTTCGTCTCTGAGATCACGGATCTCCCCGCTGTCGGACTTAAATTCAAAACAATCAAGCGCTCCGGATCACTCTGGAGCAAGTTTAAACGCGTTCGAGGGTATTCGGAGCTGTACAAATAGCCTGGTAAGTTCTTGATATTCTCTCTCTTTTCTCTCTTTTTCCCCTCTTTTCGCAACTTGAATAACTTGAATTCCCCGGAATCTCCCCAGACATAATCTATGAGCCACTATCTTTCCTTCCAATAGGATTACTCTTGCGTGTCTCTTTGCCGGCGGTGTTGCGTTGATGCCAGTCAATCATCAATTTAAATGGTTTCTGCCTTGTTTTACGTTGGGGAGAGACCAAGGCGCAGGGAGAACTATGGCCCACATGTTCTCTGGGATTGAGCTTAATTGTGAAGCGAGGCCAGGTGGTGATTGCAGCAGTGAGTTTAACATGTAATATCTTATTATTAAAACGGAAATGTGACTCGTAGTAGCCAGAGAGATATCTAGCCCTGGTGGACGGAGAAAACTGGCGTCGAGGTCCTGCTACCCGTATCGCAAAGCTGCGTCGAGCTGAGCGTCGCGGACCTCGAAGCAGCTCGCATTTACCCTGGCTAGCCGTTGTCTAGGTGACCTAGACGAGCTATTTCTGGACGGCTAGCCGGAGCTCGCCGGAGCTAGCCGGGCCTAGAATGGCCTAAAAATGGCTTCGGCTATCCGACGATAGGTCTGAGAAAATAGAAGGGCCACAGAAAAGACGGGAATCTGCAAGGCTGAGGCGAAGCGAGCGACAGGAATCGCGATTGCGGCACCGGTCGACGACCCACCACTGTCATTACCACCGCTTCAGCCAACAGCGCTTCAGGCCGTCCACGAAACCGGACACGTGGTCCTCCGAATCGCCGGCGGCGGCTATGTCCTTCTCCTCTTTCTTGGCCGCCCAAGCGAGGAGTCGCGTGCGGTGGCTCTTGAAGTCGAAAAACGGGACCGCGTAGCCGCAGGACTGTTCGAGTTCAACGGTGGAGGAGAGATCACATGAAAGGATGCTAGCGTACCGAGCCGACCTTGTAGACATCGACGACAATGACTGAGCGGGTTCCTGGCCTGCGCGATTCGAGGGGAATGAAACTGTTGCACTCGGGCGACCCGAACTCGTATACGGTGCCTGTTGGTGTTGAGTATCAAGCATGGTCCAACTACCGACTCGGCGCTCGGACCTGGAAGAATTACCTCGTCCATAGAGCCTGACAGTTCTCAGCGGGCCTTCGAAAGCATTGAATAAGACTGTGACACGCCCGTTCTCACGCAAGTGAGAGACGGTCTCGACACCTAAAGAATAGTCACGAGTATTTATGTAATCATACTTTTAACATGTGCCATACTGCGGAGTATTGCTACTTTTGGAACCTCATATTCGAGGGTACCCATTTTGGTGGAGGCATGGGGCCGATGTGGAACCTTCAGAAATCATATTTCAAGTCAAAGTCCTTGATGATGCAGTATGGGTGGTGCAACGAAGGCTCGTTTTTTTTTTGAAAATATACTAGTGACTTCAAAATAGAAGCCCGTAGTCGCCGCTGACTTGGATGCGCCGCTGCCGAAACATGGCGGAATCGATCCGGTTGACTGTGTGGTACAGATGACTGGGAGGCACAGCCGTAAGCGTAAAGGCGGTGGAACAGAGGATGGAGACAAAATATGTAGGCTTGACAAAATAATCGAGGTAATCAGTCCCAAAAATATGAATAAAAGTGTGGGTTTGAATATGGGGTTGTAGTTGTGGTGGGGTGCCAGGGAATTCCCTGGGGGCGAGCCGCAAATGGGATACCTGGCTGGGATAGGGGCGCGGAGCTGGCGGGAAGCCCAAAAATCGAAAAATAATAATTTTGAACGCGGTCTAAAATAGGAGGGCATGCATCAAGACATGCGAGCAGAACGAGGAGAGGATGGACTTCCTGTCCAAGTCCGTGGAAAGCCTCAAAATCAAAATAGTTCCCCCGTGCGGTGAGACGGTTATTCAGTTTAATAAAGTAAAAATGAAATGTTACGAAGCCAGACAACGAGCGGAGATGAGAAGAACGGGGCCGCGGCAAAGATTTCCGTGTCAGTACGAGTGAACAGGCCGAACATCCTGCCAGTTACGAGCTCGGAGACCAGATACTCCAAAACCGCGGCATGTTCAGTGATCACATACATGTGGTTAGGAAGGATGAGTGTAAAAGTTAGAATAGGCATGCGACCGAGCGGAAAACTGGAGCGGAGTTCGCGAGGTAGTTGCGGGTGTGAGCGATACTGATGGAGTTGGTGGCTGCAATGATACAGTTGCGGCTGTTCTTCTCTCTGAGATCCAGGTTGGGAAGAGAAGAAATATCGGCAGGACCAATTGGCAATAGTATGAGCCTCGAAGTCAAAAGTAGCTGGCAGAGGGAGGGGAAGACCGGGACAGGATGTGAGAGACATGTCTGATGCAAGAAAATGCAGGAAAAATGAGCTTGAGGGCGAGGATGAGGGTGAAAAGAGCTTTGCGCGGTAGACGAGCTAAGGCAGAACGCGTTGACAGCTGATGACCATAGTGCGATGACAAATCCATATCTAATCTAATCTACCTTGTCTTACACTCAGGCCGGCTCGCAAGCTCGCCTTGCCTGAGCTGGCAGGAGGTCTCGCCCTCCTATTTGTGATAGTGAGTGCAGGGCATCTCTTGGAGTTCAAGTTGTAAACTGCAACTGAACTGAAACGTGACGGAAATTGACGAGCGGTGTTCCCTGGTTGAAAATTTCTTCGCCTAAATACACTATTTATTGAACAGCATAGATGTACTTGCCGCATACGCGTCGCATGTCGTTGCGCCTCCACTCTCCGCACACGCCAACGCGGGCCCGCATCTCCCCCGTGCGCCGCACGCATGCCGAGAGTGTACTTATCGGCATTCGAATACCCGCAAAGGCAATTTTGTTCCCCTCCTCTTCGATGAATATCCGTGTGTCCTTCCCTTCTGTACCTGCGCTGTGGCTACATTTTTCACGGCTCTTCAAGGATCCCCCTTTTTATTTTTCTGGTATGCGCTGCTACCTAGGTAACTGTGGATTTGTAGCCGCTGGTTTAGATGCAATCAAAATTCTCCCCATGTCTCGTCGGACACTTGCCTGTGTCCGTTTCCGCAATCTGCGCCGTTCCGTCTCTACTACGGGATCTCTGAGTCACAAGACTGCTAATGAATGAAATTAGCTGCGCAGATTCCTAATTAGAACTGCGCGATCCAGCCAGCGTGCGTTTGCAGTCGCCCTAAAAGTAGATAATGCCTCGGGGCCCGTGTCGACTCCGATGTAAAAAAAATTGTCAAAAAGTTCACAATAAGTGAGTCCACGACGCGAGCCAGAATTGAACAAGCGACTTCTGTAGTAAGAGGTCCCAGCAACGTAATATCTGCAGACGAGTCAGTATCCGCCTCCTCCGATTATGCAATATGTGTGGTTGTTCGATAAAATTCACGAGAGAATGGACATAAAACATGATTATTTATGGCTGAAGAAGTGGTCGGTCGCAGAGGGGATCTTAAAGACCTGCATGATGAAAGAACTGAATCCAGAGCAGCGGGAAAGTGGCACCGAGTCCGCAAATAGTTATGGAGGCGGATTCACCTCGACGCGCAGAGACTGATTTGACGTTCTGACTGGAACAACTGAAATGGGGAATAAATAGAAGGTAAGATGTGGGCCGCCCTCCACATTTAGATAGCGCGGAAAGTAGGTCCCTTGACGCGGCCGGAGCCACAACTGCGCGCGAAGTAACGAAGAAAAAGCGAGTTCCCGTAGAACAAAATTGTCCGTACATGCTTGCAGGACGGAGCGCGTGGGCGTCAGCGGGAGGGCAGCCAAGGAGGAGAGTCAATTTAGAATCGAGAGTAGGGCGGAAAGGCCGCGAGAACGACGTACCGTGCTGACCCCTCCGTGGATAAATGCGCATATTGAAGCTTGAAGAGTCGGCTTTCCCTCGACGTACGAATCGGAAGTAGCCTGCTACTGGGAAGAAAATTGGATTTGCAAGAACGAGAAGGAAAGAATAAGTAAAATATTGAACCAAAGCACGCAGAATCGTATTCTGAGAGCCATCATCTGCGCACACTAGCCGGGGTGCGGTGGAGGTTGGGAGATGCGGCTTCAAAAAGGCCGCCAGGATGGACTCATACGAGGAGGGAAAAGGGAGTAGCGCGTGGCGCGGAAAAAAGAAAGGCAGAACCTAGGATGAGGATGTTACATGGAAGATGTGAGCCAGGACTCCAAGGGACGCCAAAAGGACCGCCGGGCCTATTTATCGCTGCATAATTTGCGCAACTCCTATCGATTACTGTAAAGGTATCCATCCCCGCGAGAATGAGCGGCGGACAAAGATACGATCGAAACAGACGAGAGGAAGGAATGAATCAGAAGGACGGAAATGAGTTCCCCACGCTCACGCCATGCGTGCATATTCCATCGTGTCGGCACGGGCGCACAAGACTCCTGCTACGGCGGAGAATGAGAAATAAATACACAGGGTGACAAAAAGTGCAATGATGGAATGTAATAGATGCACGGCGTGATTCGCCGGTGGAGAGGAAACACAAAAGCGCGGCGGCAGTGAAGGGCTGGACGTTCATCTCGGTGTGCCGGATTCAACCATGTGCACCCGAATCAAAGTTCCAAAATAGAGCGCGCGATCCTGCGCATCGTAAAGAGGAAATATGTAGTGGGGAAGAAACGTACACAGGCGGGTAGAGTCAATGGCAAAGTTGGTTCGTAAAACACAAGGGTACGGAAAGTAGAGAGCGATGGGACGCAGCAGCGGGCAACGGGAGCCGGACAGGGAACCAGAGGCAAGGGGCAGAACCACGTAAAGGGAAGGAGAGAATGTTTGAGAAAAGAGCGATGGGATGGGAAGTAAGAAGACGTGACGGGAGCCGCGGAAGTAATATATAATAAGCACATACTGGGGGGACAGCATATACGCCAACATTCTCTCGGCCCTGAAGAGTCGGGGAGGACTCGTTAACTTGACGCCATGGTGAAGCCGCGCCGGCGCTAGTCAGGCTCCGCAGTGGCGAGAACCGGTTAGAGCCCCGAAAGAGCCAGTGTGCGCGTAGTTTGCGTTGCGACACATGAGCAGAATTTGCCTAGAGGTCCGCGTCGGGTGGTGAGAAGAAAGCTCCGGTACTCGGCCCGAGTCGCCCGGCGCAAACATCAGACGCAAACACCGAGCTTTCTCTTCTTGCCACCACCTACGCGTCTTTGAAACTTCCGTCTCATCCTCTCAGGCAATTATACCGGCGCTCTTTAATGCCTCAACAGTACTCTTGACTCGTTCTTTTCTGGCACTTCTCTGGACCGCGCGCCAGAAGCCCCGCCTGATTCATTTATTTATTCAACTCGCAGTCGTATATGGTGATTTGGTATATCAGAGCCCCGCCGCGCAGAGAAGTGCGGTGATATATTAAACCCTCTCACCACGGACAGCCATTGATACATCAGCGCGGTGTCCATCAAATTTGGGTGATTCCGGCCACGTGCAAGAGCGCCACTTGGCGGCGTCGTCGCCCGCGATTTTGATGGCGCATGCCAGGCGCGCCAGGGCGCGCTCGGTCGTCCAAATGCGGATGCAAATGACAGGCGACATGATCCCATCACTTTCCTCTTTCCCTTCCTCCGCCACGAATTTGCTTCTGCACGCGCTGCCGGGTGTCCACTGGTACTCCCTCTTCACATATCGCTTGCATAGTGTGGTATATATGTAATACCGGCCTCCTCGCTCTCCTGGGTCGCTTCCGAGCCACCGTTCCATCCGCTACGCCACGGTTGTATCGGTTCTGTACAATTCAAAATGGAACTGGAATACTGTTACCATGTGTGGGACCTACCTTTCAGCTCCTCTTGCCGTTTCATCAATCCTAGACGTGTTTTCTTTTCGCGCTGCACACCAATGCATCCCGAACCGCTGCACCTCATTCTTGGCCCTCATCCTCTAGTTCACGACTTCAATAATCAGATGCTTGATATGAATAATTCTCACGTTTCTCTACCCTCCGGGCCGCGCCCTGCTATATTCTTGATTTACGGAAAATCTGGACTTCTGCTTCCCCCGGTGCCTCAGGCGACGTGTGGGTGGTCTAAAAATCACTTAATACGAACTATAAATGTTATATCCTGCGATGATCATCTCTAGGGTCTTTCTGGCCCCTCGCCCTCCATTTGCTCATTTTTCCAAAGAAAAAGAAAAGGCCGGAATGCTGTCCCTTTCCACCTCCCCTCCGTGTTTCCTCTCGCACTATATTGTTCCGGGAATGTGTACACTCATTGGGAACCTCGTTAGATCTCTTCCGGTCCCTGCACACGCTGGTGCAGGTAAACATTGCATTTATCACCAAATGGTGTCTAACTGACAAACATTTTGGTTGAAGGACCTAAATGTATTTTTCCTGCGTTGTATATTAGCAGCACCACTGAACTACTCCGTTTTTCGGCCTCCCATTATGATAATCAGCGCATACTCGAAAATTTCCCGATCCGGCCATTTCCGGATCCGAAGAAATATTGGCTGCCGCATCGTTCTGGTGCTGTTGGTACCTCCTCAACCCATGAAATATAATTTTATACACCCTGTGACTCCATTTTGTAATTGGGACCAAAGGCCCCGCATTTACATCTGAGACTCGACTGTCAGTTGAACACGGCCCAAGTTATGTACAGAGTTTATGCTTCGCAATACACACGTTTTGTGCACCTTTTTTGTTGGCTTCCGAAATGGAATGGAATTTGTCATTCACCTTATCGGCTAGGCTCCCTAACTCCTTTTGTAATGTTACATCTCGAATACTCGTACTCCCTGGCACCCATCGCATCGGTTTTCCAATTTCCTGATTTTTGGGTATCCATATTGTACGGGGCTTTTGGTTGAAAACAATTTGGTTTGTGAATTGGCCGAGTTCTGTCCGTTCAGAATGCGTTTAAATTCTTTTAGCTCTCACACGAAGGTGATTCTTTTTTTCCTGATCGTCCCAAAATAGACATGTGTGATGATGTCACGGCGTGACTCTGTTGCTTCCCACTGCCATGTCCGCGCGTACGAAGGCTTCAAAACCTCTCAAACTCATTTCCGGAGAACAAACGAGACGACTTCAACATATCCTTCCCTCAGATTTCAAGCGGATTCTTCCGCAACTTATTACGATTTCCAAACTGGCGCGCCTTGAGCGCGAGTTACCACCTCGCGTTAAGGTGTGCACCAACCCAGCCGACACTATATAATAACTATATATTCTCCACCAGTAAAGGCACCATGAATATTGGTGGATGCCGCCCTAGCACGACCGTTACTCCACTCTCAACCTTTCTCCCGGGTAATTCTACTTTTGTGTAAGTCTGGACTCCTGGCGACTCCCAAATCCGCGCCGGCACCGTGAATTCCCTTCCAGCCGCTAATGGGGAGCTGATCTCGGTACAAGCAGCGCCATTCCGCCGCGCGCGCGAGCTACAGCGCGATTTGTGCACCGTTTGCGTTCGCGCATCAGCGACCTTGTGGCGAAACGCGTGCATATCAAGTGCTCTTGGCAGTCTACAAGTGCAGCTGCGGCTCCGCCAACACCACTCCCACGCGACGTGCGCGTGCACGATTCAGAGTCCCTCGCCAACCCTTCGCACATCGGGGGGCTGGCTACAGGTAAATGTACAACCCGCGCACCAACACCGAGTCGCGCACTCTTTTTGTGTAGCCACTAGGCCACCTGCTCCCGGACGTGCACGTTCCGCAGCACCAGCACACCAGCACCACTCCGACGCCGCGCGCGCTGGCATAGCACGGGACACGGCAAGGGTTGCGGAGCGTAGTACCAATCCGACGCAGCGCCGCCACGCAAGATGCAGGGACCTTCCCGCACACACACATTCACCAGCGGCTTTTTTTGCGGTGTGACAGTGGCAGTGGTCGCTGATCTGTTCGGTGCGCGCCGTTCCCATTCTGTGCACTTTATGATGGCTTACGCGAAGCGGGGGAGGGTGTACGCGGGGTTGGTGGATGCGTAGGCAGCACGTCAGGAAGAGTGTGCGGTGTACCATGGCGAGACTAAATTTTAGCATTAAACCCGTATTTTCACATTATTCCAGACCACATCTAATCCAGTTACAGCACTCCATATATCCTATATATGATGTACCCATCTCTCAATTATTTCGTCTTTTTCCGAGTATATTTTGCGCTCATCGTCCGGGACGACGTGGAGAACCTCTGATCGACGTGTTCCAAATGCGGGTAGTTGAGCTCGTCGTTGATGATGACAACAAGACTCAAATCAGACAGCTGATGGTTTTCATCATTGTTGATACTGCGTGTGGGGCAAATGTGGGGTGATATATCAAAATAGGCCTTCTGTACAGAGGGTTTTATATATCGCGTGTCTTTTCTCGTTGGCAGGGGCTGATATATCCACCCGCCATACTGTTATGGATATTGGAACTATTCGCCGGTAATTATTTTCTACGTACATATCGTTGGCCGAAGTTCGCCCGAGAACTTCCCACGGTTCGGATTTGACTCGAACGACCTGATGCCTCGCGCTGAGGCGGATCCGCGTCCTTTATGACTCCTTATGAGTCGTAGTTTTAGAACTATATATAATGTAGCGCCCCAGAACTTGGGGACATCACTCTTGCAATACAACTATCATCTTCCGCCATATTCTGCTATGAATTAAGCATCCGAAAGGCCCGCGTCTTTGCCGTCTTTCACCTCAAGGTCTCGCGTTCTGCAGCCTTAAGTTCTCATAAAGCCCGCGTCTTGCAGCTTTCAATCAAAGGTACGTGTCTTGCAGCCTTTCAAGTCTCTCACAACTACAGCTATCGAGCACCGCGTCCTGCGGACTTACTAACTGGCCGTTGAACCACAGGAATCTCTGACGGGGATTTCTGGAACCCTCAAGCTGCTCAAAATTCGAGTAATAAATTAAATATCATTTTTCTGTAGATCTACTCCAATCCTTAACACATACTGTGTACCAACTCGACAGCTCCCCGCCATCGCGGTTTCGATGGCAGAACGTGGCGCACCCATGGCCAAAAAATCCCTTTGAGGTCACCAGCTTCTGTCATGCAACGGAGTCTCATGCCGCTTCTTCCCGCGAATACAATATGTCAATGCTGTCTGTTCTATACTAGGTTTTTATGTCTTACTTTGTATTGCACACGGCTTGCGCAGCCAACGTGCCCATTCCTGGACCTCCATAGGCTTTCAAGTCATCGACGACGCCTAAGTGGCAGCGCTGGCGCGAATTTTTCTTCAAGTTCTCTGACCTGCTTTTTCTTTTCGGCCCGTCCCTTCGTTCCCATTCAGATACGACTGGACCGTTCGGTTTCTATTCTTTCACTCAAGTTGAATACGACGCCCTTAAATAACAAGGGTGCAGATCTCGCTCAGTCTGACATCTACTCACGATCTCGAGTCCTCATGCCGTATCTTCAGCCATAGACCGTGTGCTCTTCCGAATATTCTGCTCCACTAACGGCAATGCGCTCCTGATCTAGTGCCCAATACCTGAGTGCGCTCTGGGTCTAATTAATCTGTTGTGGCGCGTCAGTCATGTGTTCTAAATCCGGATCGGTTATGTCCCCCACGCGGCGTGTCAAAAGTTTGTGGCCTGCTTTCTGGATTCTTTCCTGGTCCGGATCATTCCATTTCCTGGAGTCAATCCCATGCTCCTTGTTTTCTCCACCGTTAATTGTATTGAGACATGGCTGGTACCTTGAAACGCTTTGATCTAAAACCAGCTCTTGTACCCAGGCTCGCATGACTTGTCCCCGGATTATGGAAGTCCTGCTGTTGTATTCGGCACTAATATCCATGAAAGCGTAGCTCAATTTGGATCCTTCAAATATCTCCCAATATAATCAGAGAACATCAGGTACCTACATCCTGTCCGCAGTACATCTTCTTTTCGGTTCATGTTGCACATGTGAGTTCTATCTTATATTTCCTTCTAATTTTTTCTCCCATCGGCGCGCCAAGTTGTGCCCACTGATTTGTGGCGGGTGCCGGTACCGGTCGGTTTCATCCTCACGTCACCTTAGCTGCCGACAGTTTCGTGCTCCTCAACCGGTATATCCATGTCAGCATGCTCGCTGGGGAAAATGAGTTAATTAAGCTCGATGTGCCACCTACTTGCTTCCGGTTCGCGATGTGGTCTCAGGAAAAGAGTCCCACCCATGCAGAAATGGGCACAGATTGGGAGTGGAGAGATACAACAGTCCTAGCTCAATGCCTGGCCGAGTAACACCCCAAGAAACGGAGGAAGGAACGCACGAGGAACAGAACACGAAAACGAAGCGAAATAGATAAAGACAAAACAGAATGAAACGGATGAAACCAAAGACTAGAGGTCGTACACACGGACGATGCATTGTAGCCACGGAAATTTAAGGATGTTGAGGGTATGTGAAGGCGCGTGGATAGAAGACGGACCCAAATATATAACTGACGCGATTCTCTTTGGATCGAAGTCGCCGAGCCATTCGGGGCCAAATGCGTGTCGTAATTACATCGTTGTAACTGATATTGAGGTCTGAGATAAGCGAGGCGCGAAGGAGAGATTCGAACAGGAACGTACCAAGGCAATAGGGATCACTCACGACCTGTGTGAGAATTCCGGCGAGGGCACGTAAGTACGGAAGCGAAGCCGGAGAGACAGCGGACGACCTGGCGCCGGTCCGACATCACCCTCTCCATCACAGCATAGTGCAGTGCGAACAAAGCTAGAGTCAGTTACGCACAGAACCCACGGGTTCATTTCCAACGGCGAGCTGTTCCTGGTGTTAAAGATGATGGTGGGGAACCTCAACGTATATTTTTGGAATTCAAAGATACGAAATAATGCGTGTACGTTCCGGTCGGTACATAGATAGCCGCGAGACGGCGTGTGAGTGATGAATGCGGAATGACGATGGAATGGCCTTGAGAAAGATACAAGAGTCAGAATGACGAATAGTCAAGCCATGCCCACTGCTGGCTGGAGCGGGAAGGCCTGTGGTTGAGAATTATTAGGCCCGGGGGACACACCCCCCCGACTGCCGCAAGTTCACGCCACTTTACCCGACCCAACTGACCTATAATTAAGAAGCAGTTTTTTTGTTTTAGACAGTACATTGGTATGAGAAAACTTCGTCTGAACTTGGCCCAGTGTAGAGGAGGCATTTGGTAAAGAGTTAGAGTCCGCACGTCTATGCCGTGTAGGGCTGCTGCCTGTTGCCGTTGCCACGGTTCGATGGCACCCGTTGAACGGGTGCCGCTACCGTTCCGTGAAGGATTCTGCAGGCTCATTTACGGCCCGTTGAAACACGGCCGCGACGGCCGTTCCACGGGTTCAATGTTCCCACACTCACAGAGACCGATTTATGGGGAAGTGGCCTTTTGGAATACACTATAGATGTATTAGTAGACATCAACGGGTCTTTTGGCTGCTCTTTACACAAGAGCACCTTACAAATGGTGAGCTTCAAGTTGAGCGCGGAAGTTGCTGGGCCTGATGGCGGAGTTTAAATTCTTTCAACTAAGCTCAATGTATGTCCTTATGAGTTGAGCCTTGTAATATCACACAACATTGAAGCTTCCCATGTTGAAGACATTCATTTACTCTGTGGGAGTCCAATTAGGACAAAAGGTGGCCCATATTAACTTTTCCCCACCTACGGCCCGCTCAACACCCGTGACGGACGTGCCGTTGACCGTCCGCAGCCCTAATGCCGTGTCAATGACACAGCCACACCGCGTCTGTGCCGCATCCCCGCCGCGTTGACGCCGCGTCAATGCGCGTCAGTGCACGTCAGTTCGCGTCATTTTTACCGAACCCGGCGGTCTCCCGACGGTTAACTTTAATCTGGACACCACGAGCGAGACTGAGAACGGCGGACGACCTACTGGCAACAAGGGGCCGTCGGCTTTCGAAAAATGGATATGGGGTTGAAAAGTTTTTTAAGACCGAAATTTGAGGCCCCCCCTACCCCTCCAAATGAGGAAGGATTTTCCCACCCTTCAACGGCCCGCAAGATTTTGATGTCATCAATCATGCCAAACAAGGCCAACTCAACTCGTGGTTGGTGCAAAATCTCGTGTTTAGGGTTCCGTGGTATAGCTTTTGTAGTGCGGAGGACTACCCTCAATGTGAAAATGTCGCTTTTGAGGACTCAGACTCTTTTAGTTTGCCATTCCCCCTTCTGAGCAAACTGTTTTCAAACATGGGGATTCAACACCATACACAAATTCAACCCAAGTGAGAATAAATTGTGAGAACAATGTGAGATATCAATAGTTCTTAGTCTGTAAGGTTGGCGTAGGCTTGAGCTTCCCCATCCTGACAATGGTGTAATATTTGGGCACTCTTGAAATAGCACTCTGAAGTATCTCACACCAAAAGGTAACTGTCAGCTGCTTGACGCTTGGTCTGGCTAGCGTCGGCTTATTAAGCTTTGCATTATGGACGTGGGTGGTAGAAAAAAGACAGATAATTCTTTTGAGCTGTGGAAATGCATTTGTGAGCCATTTCCCACTCTTTTGTAAGACGGTGAAAAAGTTTTTTTTTGGCTCGACCTGGACCCCCTATTCTATATCCAAAATTAGAATTCCGGCGGCCCCTTGACTGGCAAGTTCCACGGCCACATGTGCCTGGACGTCCGGCCAGAGCTGGTCGGACGGATAAACAGCGGATACGCGGGATTCGAAACGAAGGGTGGTGCATGTGTGGCTCCTTTGTTAAAATTCGTCCCAGCAGGGCTAAGTTGGCGAGCACGAGGGGAGTAAACCAGCAACAAGAGATCGTTTGTCCTCATAGGTACATGGTGGTACGGAGGCAAACGGATGAGGACCCACAAAGAGAATCTGATGGAATCTCATGGAAGCTGACATAATCCAACATTCTCCAAGACAAACTTCTAACTGCTTAAATACCCAGACACGGTCCTCGCTGTTTGGAAAGATAACGGACCACGTGGACTTTAACGACTACCTTGCACTGCGCGCGCGGGCCGCTGGGAGTCCGGTGCTCCATTCTTCATATTTTGTGAACGTGCAAGTAGATACCATGTCGCAAATAATAGTGTGGCAGCACCGGTTCGAGTTTCAGCGAGAAGATAACGACTGGGAAACCATCTTTGTGAGTCTACTCGTGGTTTCCTCGATGGTCCCACTGACGGGCTGAATGCGGCAGCTTCCATTTGATCGCTTTCAACCTTTCACAAAAGACGAGACTTCATCATATGCAGACCTAATAGATCGCGAGCGAATATTGTCTGTTGGCATATCAGTGCTCGGCGGTCACAATAATGCTTCTGGCCCGTACGAACTAGCTTTGGACTTGGTTTGGGTCACCAACAAGGAGGATATTGAGGACAGTCCCGACCCCCATGTTTGTTAGTCTTCCCCGTTCCTGCTTTTTGTCAACTGCTTAATAAGGACCCACTGGAAAGCCAGAGCCCGACATTGAGAAATAGCGCAAGCAGATGCAATGATGGATTTAGCAGACACTTCTTCATACATTTAATAGTAATCGTTCCGAGATGAGATGATGAGGTAGCAAGCGCTGGTGATACAGTCGGCAACAGATAATCATAAAAGTCATGAGGTCGTTGCGCGTGCTTAAAGCACGACACAACCACTGCAGCATCCACCTGAGTGGTTCTCGCTGGCATCTGGGCCGCCGTAGTTTCCTCCAGACCCTCCACCTCCGGGGAGAACAGGGCGGCCAGTCTGTTGCTCCTGCGACAACGCCTCAGTTTGCGAAACATGCACAAAAAGGGGCACGGACTTTGTTGTATTTTCTAATCTCACGAACAAGGTTGATGAAGGCCTCGTCGACATTGATACGCTGCTTGGCCGACGTCTCGATGAATTTGGAGTCAAAGTACTTCGCGAGATCCCTCCCCTCTGTGCCCAAGGATCAAACCGGCTGCTATCCATCCTTGTGTGAGACACTGACCGTTCATCCCGACCTGGCGCTCGTACTCCAAGTCGCACTTGTTGGCTGCAACAATTACGGGAAAGGAGTCCTGGTCCTTGACGCGCAGAATTTGTTGATGGAAAGTGCTGATTTCCTTGAACGAGTCCCGCGAGGTGATGGAGTAGACGAGGAGGAACCCTTCGCCAGAGCGCATGTACTGTTCCCGCATGGCGCTAGGCTGGAGTCAGCTATGCTGGCGAGGGGTCGAGTACATGACATACCCATATTCTTCTTGACCGGCGGTATCAAGCACGTCCAGCAGTGCAACCTCGTTGTCGATAACACATTGTTTTTTGTATGAGTCTGGAGCCCCTTTGAGCGCCACACGAGAGTGCAAGGAGGGAACATAAGAACCTTCAATAGTGGGGTCATAGTCGATCTCGAAATGACTTTGGATGAACTGGATCGTCAGCGCTGACTTCCCGACACCTGAGAGAGAGGTAAGGCTCTGGAAAAGGGAAGCAGGGGACTGGATGAACCTCCTCCGCCCACTACGACGAGCTTTGGGGAGTTTTAGCGGTGGTAAACGACTTGGCATTGTTCGTTGACTACCTTGTATTCTCTCAGAAATTGTGCCTGTTCAAAGTTCAATAGACAGAAATGAGGGCTGCAGAGGAGACGCACTCGGCTGGTCATGTTGAAGGGAATCCACGACTATAAGGATAAGATGAAAGGAAAGCAATGGCGACGGCGGAGAAGGAAAGAGGCCTTTTGATCGCCGATCACGAGCGGCCGCAGGAGCCACGAACTCAGTGCAACAATTCACAGGCTGTGAATGTATGGGCCACTGGAGGACAAACACTCAGATTAGGATAATCAAGTATCAGACAGATGTCGACCGAGCATTCAAGGGCATATTTTTGTGCTTCAATCAGACAGAACCAAGATGCGCCAATAATCAGACCCCAAATACCCCAAATGTTTCTCATGCAGTACATAAATTCGATCTCACATTCCCCTCTGTCAGCCACGACCACCTCCACCGCCTTCAAAGTTCACTCGAAGCGCATCCCGGATGCTGTAGTCAGCCTGATCGCCAGTTTCCTTAGCGACCGCCATTATCCGTTCTCTTAACGAAGTCTCTCGAATTCATTTGTACATGCTTGGTTCAATCTCCATATGGCTGTATCCCCTTTGAAAGTTAATGCTTTTGCAGTGCCTTTGCCGACTCATTTCTTCCTGCGGAAGTTGTTGCGCTGCAGTATTTTTAGTCTGCAGAGATCCGAAATCTTCGAATGCCCCATTTGGACAGAACAGATAACCCGGTGGCTGACTTCTGCACAAGCTGTACCATTTTGACCAAAGGTTTATCAATTTGGAAATTTTCGATGTCCGGGATGGCCGAAATTTTTTCTTTTGATTTAAGGTGATTTTTGCACACATCAAAAAAAAAAATGGGTGTCACCGTCACCTGAACCTTTGGTCGAAATTATCCGTTCTCTCAACGAAATCCATCGAATCATATTGTACATGTTTGGGCAACATCCCCATTTGTGTAGCCCCATTCCGACTCCTCCTCCCTGGTCCTTCGTTTGCGACATCATCAACTCCCATGAGTTCGCAGTAGACCTACAGCTATGCTCCATCTATAACCCATAACTCCATTTATTCCACCTTCCTGCACCTAGAACAGCACCGGACCAAGCCTCATGACGCAGGGCTACCAAGGGCTACTTTGCCGCAGTGCAAAGTCTTTCCCATGTGGACATTCCACATGATGTATAAAAATCAAGCCCCAGGCTGCAGGCCTGCTGCGCCAAAGACGCTGCACCTGCAGACCAACTGCGGCCACGTATTACTCGTATCTTTAAGCAGATCCCCATGTGCATGTTTGTTCTTACTTTATCTGGGATCTTTTTCGCACCAAGGTTCGCTCAAGGCCCAAGCTCTTTCAATTGGGCGTGTCTCATTCCCACCGGTATTCTAAAATAGTGCCAATTGTGGAGCCTGATCACCATTTAGCTTTGGCATATGTACTCCGACCAAGCTTCATTTAGAGTGGTCACACGGCCCATTATCAAGTGCTCAAGGTCCGTTCAAAAAGCAGGCTGTCTGACGTTGGTGCGTTTTACTTCTTCCCTCCATCACCTCGCAATCCACCGGTGCTTAACGACCGTCCTTCGTTGAATTGAACCCTCCACAAGATGTGAAAAGCATCAAGACATCTTGAAAACATTGCATGGTCCTCATCCCTCAACGCGGTGCTGAACGGCTGTCCTCAAACAGTCAAGCCCTCCGCAATGCTGCAAAACTTAGCCAGGATCAAGACCGACTTGGAGAGCTACGCAATGCTCAATCGAAGCTTTACCGCAATTCTGTTGGAAGCTTGCTATGGCCCTTCTTCCTCCATTATCGTTGCACCTGCCGGCCGCTCTTCCTCAATCTGATGGTTAACACCTGTGCTTTCAAGATTCAAGCCATCTGCGGTCCAGATACCGTGAGCGTGAAGACCACCACTGCGCAATGCCCGGCCGCAACTCGGCCGCAAGCCGCCCCTTTACTAGTCACGGCAATAAACACCTGGAATATTACAGCCGTTTGCATAAGTCCGTGAAGGTAGCGTTTTTATTTTGCGCGATCACGTGTCGCGTGATGTGACCGGTAACAACCGGATTACCCGGAAGCCGCCTTCCCTGCGACATCTTCCGTCTCTTCCCTCAGTGTACAAACCATGGCTATAACTCCACCTATGTCTGGCCTCAAGTTCATGCACTTCCGGCTGCTTGACTCACAGCACAAATCTGAGCTGACAGTGTGAGCAATAATCTGACAACTCTTGGGCTGCTCTGTGTGTCGATACAAGCCACACCTGTCTGACAAAATAAGTGTGATATCCCGTCTCAGAGGTCCGTGCACGACAAGAGAGTATAAATACAGGGCCAGCTGTAGAAAAACAATCAGCTCTCTCACCATGTCGAATGCTCCTCGTAGTCTCCGAAACCCAAGACATCTTGGCCAGGGAACAGCTTTCCATGAGCTCGTGGTTGTTCCAACTTATATGCCTGATCTTACTCGCCCGTACCATGTCCCAGGAAGTGATCTTTCAGTTAACCCCCCTGCAGTAGACAGGATAGATGCAGCAAGCAACGTGAGCAGTGAGTCCTCTTCCCCTTTCATATATATTCACTTGCTCACTCCTTCATACACAGGCAGCATTGGCAGTGGAGCAGACCAGGATAGCAGCACCTCTGAGAGTCCGGCTGGATCTGACGGTCCGTACTCAGTACATTTTTCTATTGATTGCACTGCTCATCTCTTGCTCGGACTCAGACACGGAGAAACCTCGCCTCCTGTTTGTACACGTCACCATGGAGTGGACCGAACGTGGGAAATCGACGCGCACCAATACTCGCACAAAGAAGATGCACCAATCAAAGCTGGTGGCAATGCCTGTGGATGTTTTTTCCGTCTCGCGGGTTGCCTTCATTCCAATTGCACTGAGTGCTCACGGTTACGACGAAGTGTATGTTGCGGGTGTTGCCAGTGGGCCAGCAATGCGGGTGTTCTGGAGTGGTTCTCCGTGCGCTACCACAGCTTATTTTTATCTTCCCATACTGACATTCGTAGTGGCGGGAAGGGTGGGGCAACAGCTGTTTTGTACGACAAGGATTGGGAGATCCTCATACAGAAACTCGCAAAAGTTGTGAAGACTTCGAAGAAGCTAGACACTGTTTCCGTCATCTTTGATCTCGAAACGATGGAAGGGTTCAAGCAACGGCACAAAAGGGTACCGGATCAATTCTTTCACTCCAAACAACTTCTCATGTTGTCGTACAGATCCATTCCCCGGATCCTTATGAGTCTGAGCTTTCGTATGGAGCCCGTGTAAGTTCCCATAGTTCTGATATTGCCACAGTGTTGATTTCATTATAGGTTCCCAATGCCGACGACTGTACACCTGCCCAGCTCGCACTTGGGGCAGCTATCGACGAGATCAAAGCTGCGCACTCCTGCGTTGAACATGGAACGTGTTTCATCAACGGTGATCTTCAACACCTCGAAATGAACCGTTTCCGCCTCAACGCATGGGGCCAGGCTGTTGTGCGTGCTTCTTCTCTTCAGTATCTCACATTATCTAACCTCATTCCAGGTCTCGGGCTACTGCAAAGCGGGCAATCCTCCACCCAAGGAGCTTGTGGCTTCGTAGACTGGATGTCCTTTAGCTTCGACATCGAAACCCCGTGGTCGTGGGGGTCCTTACCCAGCTCAGCCTCAGCCCGGGACATCAACGTCGGCCGCTGAAACTACCAACCTGCTTCTTGCTATGATGGCACAGAACATGGCAACTAGTAACCATTCAACTCCAGCACCTTTTGCCCCTCCTCCGGCACGGAGCCCGCTTCCGCCCTCCTCTCCGCCTCCCGCTATCGAGGACGACCTGGATGCCTTCATGGACGCATTTAGCCGTGCCAAAAATATGCCTGATGTTGTCATTGATGCCGCCAAGATAGGACTTCGCGACGCCTGCTACACGCCGGATATTCTCTGCGAACCGTCCATCACATTTGAGCGGTTGAAGGATCTCACCGGTCTTGCAGAAGGGGAAGTTCACCAGCTGAAGAAGTTTGCGCGGCAGTGGTCTGGAAAGATTGAGGGAAAGCGGGCGCGGCGTGGGATTGAATTCTAGAACTTACACCATTTTCATCACTCACTCGGATACATTGCTAATTCACGCCTGTGTTCGTCTATAGTTTTCTTCAATTCCTACACTACTATTCACCCAATACTATCTTCAATTGAATCCCATATATCCACAATCTCTGAACCAACCGGCTGCCATCTCTGAGGTGATCCCAACAACCGCCTGTGTAATTAACCATGGCAATTTCTCCAGTCCAGTAAATAACCCTTCATTGCGACGCAAAAATGCTTTGATAGATGAGAAAGCTTCTTCAATCGGATTGAAATCAGGAGAGTACGGCGGCAGGTACACCAATCGTGCACCTGTTTAAAAATATAAACATTGTGTGAGGTCATCAAAAAATAGGTACCAGCATACCGCATTCTCCTTCAATCAAAGTTCGGATGTCGTCGTCGTGGTGGATGGAACAGTTGTCGAGAATGACGACACTGTGTTTGCCTGAAGGATTGAGGATGGGGGCCTTGTGGTAGTGTCAGTAATATCCAATGGAAGTAGAATGGGTGCGCACGACTTGTTCCCTGAGAAATCCGAGAAAACGATCTTTGGTGACTGAACCTTCAAAGATATCGAGGGCGACGATACCTTCTGTAGTTAAAGCCAGGAGTACTGAATATCTGATACCACGGATGAACGTAGCACGCTGGACACAAGGAGTACCCACGGGAGACCACCCGTGAGATCGCTGGACAGTTTTATTGTCTACAGCACTCTCGTCGAGTGCTACAAAGACGTTGGGATCCGGGTATTGTGCCATCTCGGCCTCCCAGATTGTGCGCAGCTGCTCATCACGCTCTGCAGCCGCCTTGGTGAGCTTCTTTCGGCTCAACTGAAGCATCACGAGTGTGCGACTGATCGATGCGATGGAGACGCACACATCACGCACCGATTGGAGCTTCGCTTGGATTTCATCAAGGTACAGGGTGGGATCGGCACGTAAGATCTCCTTGATGTATTTCGTATCCCCTTCGTTCAGGGTCCTTGGACGTCCAGTGCGGTTACTGAATGGATTATTCACCTGCCCATACTCGAGGTACAAGTTGACGGTCTTGGAAACGAGACCGAGTGAGACATGGGCTAGATCGGCAACCTCCTCCATCGGGAGTTCATCATCCAGGTGCCACCTGACAATTCGCTCCTTCAGATCAACGGAGATTTCGGAGGGCATATGGTGGGCAAAGGATGAGATTGATTGATAACCGACAAGTATACATAGTCCAGCGCAACGAGGTTTGGGTGAGGCAGAGTTACATTGGTCACATCAGCGGGTCCCATCAACCACGTGATCGTGCAAAATAAAAATGCGCCTTCACGGACTTATGCAAACGGCTGTAATACGTCTGGGGGCTTCTGGGGCTTCGGAGAAATCAAGATCGGGACACTGCAAGACCTCAACCTGCATTTGCGACTTTTCCACTCCCAGATTTTTCCGTTCGGTGATTCGAAACTCGGTACGTGCCTTATCCAGGACCTATATCTCATTCCTCACGCAATATAAGTCCCCGTCCTCAACCGTGCCATCCCCACTGTTCCACCTAAATGTTTTTATTCACGGTCCCACAGCCGTGCCGGTGCGTACTCTCATCTTTACTCTTCCAGTTACTTACACTGCTTAGGTACATCACAACACACCGCACCCAGCCGGCATCCGAGTCAAACATGATATCTGGACCTTCTGCTGGCGGTCGACCGCCCAGTACGTCTCTTCCCCATGCTGTGCATGTCTTTTGCTAATATTATTTCAGTAGGATGACGAGTTTCAAAAAATCGTATGTGACATGCCACAGCCGCCGGCACGTGCTCTTATCTTTACTCTTCCAAATACTTACACTACTTAGGCACATCCCGGTATCTGAGTCTAAATATGATACCTGGACCTTCTGCTGGCGGTGGACCGCCCGGTATGACCCCTCCCCATGATGTGCACGTCCTTTGCTAATATTATTTCAGTAGGATGACGAGTTTCAAAATAGGGCGCTGTTTATAATTCGTCGGGTATATATTAACGGTTTATAAATTTTGGTTTATAAACAGGGCGTTTATAAACCGGTTTATAAACACCAGGTCCCAAATCGGCTAAAAACGAGTGATTCCACCTCTCCTGCTCATGTAAGGTCCCCAGCTGCTCTTCTACAATCCTCCGCACCGGCTGCTGCCCGCCCTGACCAGTCTGAAATACTTCCGATCTCGTTTGCGCCCACGACCGGCTTATCCGAGAGCACATCACGGAAAAGGGGCATCGTGATGTCCACGCCGTCGCGTTGGAAGTCGATTGTCATATCGTGCGGAAGAGGTTTTACCTGGATCCAGAAAAAACCCCTATAAATACATATCACCGCTTGGTCCATCTATCATTTCTTTATATTTAAAAACCGGTACTTTGGACCCGACGATATATAAACCGGTTTATAAACCGGTGTTTAAAACAATGTTTACAAACCGGACTAATAAACAGCGCCCTATTTCAAAAATCGTACGTGACACGCCACAACCACTACACGAGGGATGGTTTGTACACCAGTAGTTACAATGGATGTCTGTGCACCACAAAATACCATCTGCCTACGCCGCCGGAGCGAAGCGAAGTCCCCATTACTCGACGTGCCGCAGGCAGACCAATTACTTTCATTACCTTTGTACCGTTTCAAAAGACGGCAGGAACCGGTTTTCCTATGCTCTTCCTACATTGTATGCAGGTACGCTCCGCTAATATCCCTTTCGGAGTTTCTATCAAGACTTTCTGCAGTGACACCAACTTGAAAGTATCTGCAGTGCTGGGATGTACTCATTTTTTGGCTTGCACGTAAACGCTGACCTAACCATTTGAGTCCATGAATCACCCAGGCCACATCTTCAGGTAAGTTTACTACACTATACCCGAGTGGTGTCTGATTTATTGCAGGTGAAAATGAAAGGAGAGCTAGAATAGTGTCAACCGGTAGTAGGCTGTCCGTAGGCCAATGCCATAGCAGCAAATAACCTGTATCTCATTTATTGCAAATATCTGCGCAAAAATATATAGTAGCACCGCGGACCTCGGCTTGAGGACGCGCTCTTATTGGAAGCTGCAAAGGACTTCAAGTTACCTTTCCAAACCAGGAGCCAGAAGTACATGATTTCGGTTCAACCATTATTTTACATGACATTTACTTATTTTTAGAGGTATGTAACACATGTGCCGGAGCGAAGCGAAGGCATGTCTTGTGGTACAGTACGCAATTTGGCTGAAATCGTTTCTACCTCAAAATAATGAACTGCGGCTTGGGAATCTAAATCTGGATTGGGAACCTTCTGGTTCGCAGACACGCCACGCGGTTCAACAGCTTTCAACTGCTGTTGAAAGAAATCCTCATTTGGTATGTCTTTCGCAAATCAGCACAGCACGGAACAGCCTTGAACTGTGGCCACGCAAGCTCGAGGCATCCCCAGTTTTCCGCGCTCAGGGCCCACTCAAAAGGAGTCGTCAGTCTAATTGCCTTCTCCCCTTCCCCCATCATCACCCCACTGTACCCCCCGCAATCCTGTTCCTCCCTTGAGTGCGAAGCTTCAGGCCGGTTTCTCCTGCAATCAAGCCCCTTAGTAAGAGCGTGCAAGCGTCAAACCAGATACTGCTCATGGCGACTCATATTAAGCCTCAAATCATGATGAATGCTTGGCTTGAAACCAGGACGGCACAAGACTTCTCAAGATTGGGACACAAGAACCCCTCATGAGACTTGAGACTTGAACACCTTGGGATGGCCGGAAGATTCTTCGATAAAGACTGGGAGGTGCAAGACTTTTCAGCGTTCAGATGCAAAGGGTCCTCGAGCTGATGGCTGAAATATTCATCATACTGCTCAAGATCACCTGGGAACCTGTCGAATCACGGCTGATATTTCGCCTCTTCTGCCCCGTTCATCGACTTCCCACCATCCTTATCCCGTTCAATTCAAGTTTCTGGTACTGGTAACCCATACTCTTTGACCTCAAACGAATCTCGCTAACAATTCTGGAGACAGGTTCAACATTCAACATGCACCGTATGGATTTATTTACACGCGCCTCTTGATTAAACTACTCAGCATTCGGAGGATGAGATGTACTGCTTTTCATCGCCGCTGATGGAGATGAGGGGTTAACGCGCACTATAGGCATCTACAAGCCCCGCATATTTGACGCTACAGGTGAGATCGGTCCCGTCCATATATGCGGATATTTGACAACTTTGAGTTTCTCAAACATCAACGTTTCCGCTGCATTCTCGCACGTCACTCCGCTCTCAACTCGCACGTCACCCGCGCGCAGTACTGCGGCTACAACCAGTGTTCGATTGCCCATGTTCCGCGGCATCGCTGAGTAAAATTCAACTTCAACTAGCCTGCTACCTGATTCTTATTATTATGTATTTTTATTTTTATTTGGGTCCTCCAGGCTACGTGAGTTCCCCGATCAATATTGAGTTTTTTCAAGACTGCTGAACTATAGCCCTAGGAATACCGGTGACCAAAATTTGGATCTTGTGGCAATAATGTTTGCACATGCTATATGTGCTGGAAAAATCTCATCCTCATATGTGGGGCAAAATGTGCGTTCGAGGGAGGGCAACAATAGTTCCGCGATAGGAAAAATTGATGGCTAATCCCATTGACGCAGCAACGAATCAAAAGCCGGATTTTTTCAAGAATAAGCTAGCATGTGCAAACATTATTTTACACAAGCTCCAAGTTTCGGTTGCTGATATTCCTAGGCAACACGTGCTATACGTGCAAAATAAAATGTGGAGCCACAGATACGGGATGGAAAGGGATCCTGATACATCAGACTGACGCACCACACAAGGCTTTATCGGAATCGACCCACTGGTTCCAGAAATTATTTAGGATACAGAGTTGGTTCACTTTCTGCGAAAACGTCGGCAGGAAATGGTCCAACTATTGTGGTCTGGTGGATACATTCACTTGGTTGACTTGAGCTTGGATCTTGGCTTAATAGCATTAGATTGCAGTACTTGCATTAGAACGGGCTGTTAAATTTGGTTGGTTGACTTGACTGACTGACTTGGTTGATTGACTGACTTGATTGACTGACTCGGTTGACTGACTTGGTTGAAATGATTGACTGGCTTGAGATTGTTGTTACTGTGCTTAAGAAAATGTTGTGAGGGATACTGATATCCATGCTATAAACATCGTCGAGATTAGGATACAGAGTTGGTTCACTTTCAGCGAAAACGTCGGCAGGAAATGGTCCAAGTATTGTGGCCAACTTCATCTGTAGTCCGGTGGATACATTCACTTGGATCTCGGCTTAATAGCATTAGATTGCAGTACTTGCATTAAACTTGGTTGGTTGACTTGACTAACTGACTCGGTTGATTGGCTGACTTGATTGACTGACTCGGTTGACTGACTTGGTTGAAATGATTGACTGGCTTGAGATCGCGATGGTTCTGATATAAGTATTCTGTGCCCTTTGAATACATGGTCGCAGTCGCTATCAACATCATTGAGATCCCGATTGTTTTACTTCATCTTTAGCAACAGTGTGGATACAGCGGGGATGGTTTTTTCTTCTTCTTTGACGTACTTTGGCCGAGACACGAGAAAACCCTAACCTCTAACCCGGACTCTAACCAAACAGCGTCAAGTGGATACAGAGTTGGTTCACTTTGTGCGAAATGCTCACACTCAGTGTGGATATCTTGGCTTGCAGTTATCTGCAAAAACATCGGCCTGCCTATCGATTGACTTGAACATACCACTTATTTAAGGGCCCGCCGGCACTAAATACTTTGGATCAGTTCCCGAAATAAGTGCTAGATTCATGTGGCTGCATATTCCAATAGGAAATACTACGAGAAAAGACTACCAGGGTCGGTATAGCCCTCGAACTTTCCAAGTATCCCCAGAATGTCCTTGTACTGTGTACACAGTCACTGTCTTGAAAATGTTTGAATACATTGAGAGTTGGTTCACTTTCTGCGAAAACATCGGCAGGAAATGGTACAATTTAGCAGCAGACTTGGGGTGGATATCTTGCCTTGCGGTGGTCCTTGAATACATTGAGAGTTGGTTCACTTTCTGCGAAAACGTCGGTCCAATTGGTGCCTTGCAGTGGTCCAACTGCAGTCTTGAAAATGTTTGAATACATTGAGTTGGTTCACTTTCTGTGAAAACATCGGCAGGAAATGGTTCAATTTAGCAACACTACGTGGATACATTCACTTTCCGCAAAGATGTCCCTTTCTCCGCAGTCAATCGTACCATTGACTTGGCCAACCTATCTACTTGACAACACTGGTAGTGCAGCAATTGAAGCTATGCGGAATGGTTGGTCAAGGTTCCATGGATTATTGAATTATCTCACAGTAATAACAACCTCTACTTTGCGAGCGGTAGGCTTGATCATGCACACAAGATAAAATGCGGAGTCAATCAGTCACAAGATCATGCTGAGGGTCAGCACCGGTGTTCAACAGAATATTTGTTTAAGGGCTCGAGGGCGCTAAATAAGAAAGCCGGACTTGACGCAGCCCCGAGCTCTTCCCTTATACAGGTCGGGGTGGAATGTGGTGGCACTTTCACGGATCAGAGGGATAGGCCAAGGCCAAGAACTGAATCGGGAAGCGATAGATCTCACCCAAGTGCGCTGTTGGCTGCTGATGGATGATCGTCTGGCGGTGTCTGTGGGTTTGATTGATGGTCTATTGGTGTCTGGGGCTGTCTGAAATAGACAAGGACTAGTCTGTGCGTCTATGTGTTCGTCTGTAGTGTCTGTCCCAGGCAGCTACAGACAACGGTCAGTTTCCAGATGTTGAGACCAACGGCTCAAAAAAGTTAAAAAACATCCGAAGCGCATCAAAGCAGGATTAGATGCAGCTGCAGCACCTACCCGCTACTACTAGTATCTCAATCTTCACCGGTGTTGTACGACTCGTCTAATTTATTGATGTCCTCAGAATCCGCCACTCACCAAGGGGCCGTCGGCTTTCGAAAAATGGATATAGGGTTGAAAAGTTTTTTAAGGTCGACTTCGGAGACCCCCCCCCATACCCCCATCAAAATGCCTCCCACGCCTTCAAAAATGACCCAAATCCCAAAGTTTTTTTACAGGGAACCTCTACCTATGTGCCCGCTCCTTCCTACAGCATCTCTAAAATTTCCGGGCTGTTCTCGACGTCGTTGAAAACTCGGTGGCTAGGTCCGAGAACCACTCACGTGATAAATTACCGTCTTCGGAGGGGCTGTACACGTCAAATGCCCATCATTTCACTCAATCGGGTAATAAAGTATTGTGTTCTAGTGCCGTGAATACTCATCCTAGAGCTTAGATGAGTGTATTTTCGGATTCAGCATCAAAATTCACGTCAAAGCCGAACATTATATCCAAACTTCGAATTCCGACGGCCCCTTGCCACTCACTAGAGACAATGAGTCAGTTTTTAGTTCATATGTATGTTGTATATCTCTGGGATATGCAGCCAATTCAATTAGCATGTGCCACTTCCACTCTCAGGTGCTTTGAACTCAGATTGTAGTACATACAGCGGCAGTGGCTTGGCAATGGCACCGAGCAGCGCTGCATAGTGAACAGTGTAGGAGGGGAGAGTGCTGCATAGTGCCCAGTCGCAACTATGCAGCGCTGGAGAGTGTTATGAATTGCTATGACTGCTATGGCCGACTATGACACTATGGCTTAGCTATAGCTCGGCTACGGTTTTCCTGATGTCTGCTGCATTTTCCACAACGGAGTGTTGGAAGACGAGTTGCATGTGCGCGCACTGCTGCATTTGTGGCGCACTTTGCTACCAGGTCCCCGCCATTCATTCCTTCCTTCCTGCATTGTTGATGCCCGTTATTGTACCCGAGAGACTAAATTTGTACCTTTAATTACTCTAGAATAGTATTTAAGTAGTGTACTGTACTATTTTGCTCAATTCTCCCAGGCTGTGACCTGTGACCCGCCGATTCGAACTTTAGATTTCGAAAATCCACCGCGCAGGCCGTGACATCAATTTTTTTTTCGAAAATCTGGCCAGTTGTAGCAGAAACATCCACCACACATTCAGACAGCTTTCTTGTGCCTTACAATGCAGTAAAGAAACTAAAAATCGACATACTCGGCAAATCCGGAGAAATATTTGATGTGAATTTGAGCAAAATTTTGAGGCTCATTGGTGCCACTTCTGGACTGTATTACAGCCGATCTGAAACTAATGAGAATGAACGTTCTTTTGTTTCGGTTCCGAAAAAGGAAATCACACGCCAAAATCGATGACCTCGCGAAAAGGAAAGTGAGCCGAGATGGCGGTGATTTCCTTTTTCGGAACCGAAAAAAAAGTTCGCCGATTCTCATTAGTTTCAGGATCGGCTGTAAGTGGTCTAACTAAAATATGAGTGATCTCACTTGATTTCAATGTGTAAATAACTGGACTTTCAGCTCAATATGGGGTCAGAAGCACTTTGCGCGCTTGCGCACGCAAAAATTGCATTTTGGGGGCGTTGTCGGAGAGATTTTGTGACTTTTTGGACACATTCGAAAATCGCCTCGGTGACCTGTGACCACCCAAAAATCTTCGAAAATTTTGGCTCCTGTGACGCGTGACAGGAGAATTGAGCGAAATAGTACAGTAGACAGCGAAAGATTCCCCGCGCGTTTGCAACGGGTTCACTGCTAATATTGGATTGCTCTCTTGATTCCAACACGAACAGGGCCCAAACAGGGCGTGGATGTTGAACCTTTCGCCTCGGGACTCCCCACAGCTAAGTATTGTTAGAATTTGCAATAAGTTCAGTGAGCAGCATTTTCTGTGATTTTTCTGATCTTACTCGTCCAGACTCACACAGGGATACCGCGTGTTAAACCTTGCGCACATATGTGGCGGCCATTTCTCGCCTGAAGGTTGACACAATCGGAACTCAAGATATGCCCCTCCGTTTGGAATGCCACTCGTGTGGTTCATTACAATACCACTTGAAATGCGTAGGAGGTATCAGGACAGAATTGATATATACAAGGCAGCAGGTACAATTTGGGTACAATTATTTGGATTTAGAGTGGGCCGAAGTATCCTATGTGTCGAGCGAGGCGGCGGGTGCGTACAACGGGATTGCCCTGAGCGGATAGCCCGTACCCCGTGAGATATGAGGTGAGGGCGGCAGGGGTGAGTGCCGTCATGTCCGTAGTGTTTTGGATGGCGGGTAGGTTGTGCTAGATGAAACCAGTTAAAGAGGATATAAGTACTTGTGGTGTCATTGACTCACAGGTCCATCTGTGGGGTCGTCGCCACTGACAAAAAGCACAACGTCAAAGGGCGCCTGATGGCCCGTTGCACATTGTCCGTTAGCAAACTGGCGGCGACGATAATGAGAGACGCGGTCGTAAATTTGGACATGTAGTTACCTGGGCTCGGAAAGTCGCCAAGTCGATACGGATGGCGTCGACAGCGTCTTTCAACGGCTGAAATTCATTGGCATCCCATGCTTGAAACCAGGCGGGCATCGCGCCTTGCAAAAACGAAGTCAGCGTGTTGTAAGGACACAGCAAAAATAGATAAACCAGGTCCTCCAACGAGCTCCATGATCGCCTTCTCATACATGAGACCCTCTGCGATGTCGAGCGCAGTGGGAGCCGGGAGACCGCCGGGACCTGTAGGCGCGATGTCGTTAAAAAACGCATATTATAGTTCTCGCACTTGCCATGTCTTGTCGCGTTCCTAGCCGCTGCCAACCGCTCATTATAGTCATGCGCGTTGGTTACGTCGATAAGTGTTGGGGGGTTTTGGGCGGGTACGTTCGGCGGAGGAACACCGTGCGCGGGAAGGCCTAGCGGTACTTGAGGGAGTTGGGGAAGTGCCGCCATTGTGGTTGATGGTAAACAAAGCGGATGTTTATCTCTCTTTATTCGGATGGCTCCTTGATCCGCGCCTTGCCGAACCTCCAGATGTTGTGCTCTTTCGTCGTCCATGAGCTCGAGACAAAACCTTCGACCTCCGTAATACAGAGCCTACATTCACTTCTTGATGGCCCAGGGAAACAGGCGCGCCCGTTCGACTGTCCTCGGAACGCCTAGCCGCTTTGTTTCCGTGCTTCTTCTGGACGACTCTCTATCCGCGATCTGCCTCACGAGGTCCACCTTTTCGCTGTAGCCGCTCGAGGCACTTCGCGCGCCCAGCACTAGATGTCGAGCGCAGCCGCAGACGCGATGTCCCCTCCGCCTGCACCTACTACACCCAGAATCCGATCGCTAGCGCCAGCGTTACCAGCCCAGCAGCAACTCCCCAGCGACGACAACGACGACGACGACGCAGAGTTCATCTCCGCCCTTGCGCGTCGGTAGATCACGACATCTACAGGGAATTTGGGTCAGTCTCGTTATTCCGACGTCCTTTTCCTCTTGTTTTTACTTGCTATTCATCTATTCGTCCTCTTCTATTCCTTACACTTTTCGTCGTCCCATCTTCCTTTCCGCTTCGTTATCCTCCTCGATCTTTTGATTGCCTCTCTCTTACGCTAGTCTCGTTACTGAACTTCTTTCAGATTTTTACCCCTTGCCCGCCAATGGTTTCGCCAATCGCCGTCGGGGCGTCTCAGTCTCAGGGAGGCGAGCCAGTGCAGTGGAGGCCAGCCCATACCTGCCCACCGTTGATGACCTTGAAGACGAGTGCACGCAATACGTGCTCATCGACAACGATATCTTCCCCGACGTCGTTACCCAGCGCAAGCTGCGCGCTTCCGCTGCCCGATGGCGCGGCGTCTCTGCGCTCGAGCCGGCGCCTCCCCCACACGCACACACGCCCTTTTTCTTCGGTCGTCGTCTTCGTACGCCGTCCTGCCACCGACTTACGCCCTCCACGCCGCCGCGCCAGCACCTCCGCGCGCGCTTCTTGCCCGCTATCCGAGCACCATCACGCCAGCGGGCGTGTATCGGCGCGCGCCGACGAACGGGTACGCGCGCGCCGGGGCGCAGAAGCGGTGGGCCCGCCGTTAGATATAGCGCTGGATGCGCGCGGCAGGCGGGAGGGGGGAGATGGGTGCCGAGCGGGTGCCGGCCGAATGCGGAGGTGCCCGCGTTTATGTGTGGGGATGCGGGTGTGGACGAGGGTGAGGGAGAGGGACGACGGCGTGTGAGGGAGGACGGCGTGCGAGGTCGGGAGAGGGAGGTGGATGGGGAAGGCGAGCCGCGCACGCATTTTGAAATTTTGCGACGCGGGCGCTGCGCCAGGGCGAGGAGATTGTCGTAGGGTGGGAGTGGGACGACGCGAACGCCGTGCATTGGGTGGGCGAGGTCGCGAGCAATGGAGGGTGCGTATTCTTTTCAATTTCTTCCTTGTCGTACCGTGTACTCCTTCGCCTTGCTTTCCTCCGTAGATTCTTTCTTTAATTTCCTCATTGCTTTCGGTATCATACCTTTCCTCTTCACCTCCTTGTCGCCATCCTTCTAAGCTGCACAAGGATCCGTGTATTTCTTCTAACTTTTACTCCTACTCCTTTTCTTCGTCCCTCATCTGTCCTCCACCGACGATTACTGATTCATCCACAGCCCTCCAATCCTTCCGACGCCGACACAGCGCCACCGGACGCGGAGTGTGCCTGCGCGGGAACGACGAAGGCTACCCCTACTCCCTCTGCACCTGCTACCGCTGCGCCCGCTGTTTCTTTGCAAGTTCCGCCCGCGAAGGAGAAGGGTAGTGGGAGCGAGAAGGAACATGGCGACGGGACGGAGGATGAAGGACGGGGCGAGGAGGGAGAACGTGCTTGCGTCATCCGAGCAATGGAGCACATGGTATTCCCGTCCGTCGCGCTACCGGGGCACGGTCTGGGTGGACACGACGCGGAAGAGATGGGTGTAGATGTCGTAGGCGAGAACATTCCGCGCGTGCATCCGACGTCGTCTTCGTCAGCGGGGACGCTGCTCCCTTCCACAGCATCGACGTCTGCGATGCACGCGTCCACTTCGACATCGACATCGACTGAGCACTTCTCTACCTCCGCCTCGACAACAACGCGCAAGCCCAAGCGCCTCGCAGTCCCGGCGTCCCACCCCCGAGCCCAGAAGTGCCGCAGCACGACCCGCGTCCGCACTGGGGGCCGCTCATCGGCGCGTCGCGCGGCGTGCGTGCGGTCGAGCAGGTGCGGGGGAGTGGCGGATGGGGCGGTGTCGTGCTTGACCGCGTGGACGTGCGCGATGGGGATGGGGAGGGCTATTTGAGTGTGGGAGAGGGATGGTATCGAGGTGTGGGTGCGAGGGAGATGAGAGGGTATGGGTACGCACATGCGAGCAGCAGCAACACCGCAAATGCAAGCAAGGCGTACGCGGTCGTCGAGTGCGCGGGACGGAGGACGAGGAGAATGTGGACGTCGTGGGCGACGCCGATAACGGTGCGTTTCCGTACCTTCTTTCCTCCTTCATACATCTTCCGAACCTTCTCCTCTCCCTCCCTCGTTGTCATCGTCCATTTTGGATGAGCTTCGCACCAGCTTCATCCCCGTCCTTTCTTCGTTCTTGGCAGCATTACTAACTCTCATCCCTTTACAGATAAGCCCGCGCGCTCGGACCGTACACGCGGCAAGACACGGCGGCGTGATCGCGAGCGGGACCGGGAGCACGATGGGAAGCGCGAGCGCTTGCAGGAGGCGAATTGTCCGCCCAAAATGCGCAAGCGATGGAAGGCGAGCGGGGGTGAGGGCGAGGTCCATGCAGCGCCGCCTTCGCGAGCGCAGCAGGGTAGCGAAATGGTCACCCGCAACGTCATGCATGCCCCTCCCCGGACGGACAAGGGGAAAGGGAAAGCGCGCGCGGTGGACGAGGCGATGGATGTCGATACGCCAGGTCAGTCCGCCGTATTCCTCATGGCTAGTTTTGGAGCTGACGACCTTTCCTTAGGCGATCGGCTCCCTTTACCCCCGCCCAGGGTGCCTCCGCCGCCACTTTTTCGCTCGCCGTTCGCCGCCGCTGTCGGCGCTCTCCGCGGGCCCATCGCTGAGCGCCAGCTTCGCGCGCCTCAGCCTGACGTCCCCGCATCCCAGCGCCGGGGGGCCTGCGTCCCTCGGTTTTCTCTGGGTGCGGGTGCTGAGATGCGCCGGACCTGCAGGCGCGAAGGCAGGAAGAGGAGGACAGCATGCCTGCGCGCGAGGCCATGTCTGCCGCTGCGGATGTCGGCCCTTCTTCGTCAGACACACGTACACCACCACCCGCAGCTCTGGATCCGTCCCCGCGCGTGCGTTTCATCGAACCCGTCGAGGTCGTACCTCTCGAAGACGCGCACGTCGCAACTCCCCTGGATGTACATCCGCCATACCAGGAGGATCACTATACCGACGTCTTTCTCCTCGATGTCGGCGCTGAGGAGCCGTACCGCTCGTCGCCCGAGAGCCCGAGTCCCGCGCCAGAGTCGGACGAGGAGGTCCAGGTGACGCCGGAAATCGTGCCGCGTATCCTTGGGGAGTACACGTCGCCTGTGCCTGTCGAGCCCGAAGCAGTACCGAGCGAGCGCGGGGTATCACCCATTGTCATGCCGCCGCCGCTGTCACCCGCCTCCACGTCGCCTGTTGCTCCAGTACCTGAGGCCCCTGCGTGCGAGCCGTCGCCGCCGCCCACAGCTGCGCCGCAGTCGTCAAAGTGGCATTCAAGGAGTGGCAGGCGTGGCGGAAGCTCGAACGCGCGAAGGAGGAGGAAGTCGCGCAGGGGCGGGAGCGCGAGAGGCAGAAGGAACGGGAGAGGGAGCGCGAGCGTGAACACGAGCAGCGGGAGAAGGATGCGCAGGGCGAGGTCAAGGAGAACGAGGTCGTGCCCGCCAAGCCCGAGGACGGCCTTAGCTATATCCTCGATAGAATCCGTTGCTCCGCCGTCAGCGACAAGCCACCGCCCTTGGCGACGTCGAGATGGCCGACGCCGTCCCTCTCGCCGAGACGCCTCCCGCGCCTGCCGCGTTGACGCCAGAGGAGCTTCTGCGGAAGGGGAAGGGGACGCCGCTGAGTATGACAGCGTTTGTTGTCACGACGAATGAGCACCTCTCCCCCCGCTTACAGTGTCCAGCGTCGCGAACGCCATCCCCCCGACTGCCGAACGGAGTCAAGCGTGAGCCCTCGCCTCTCGCGCGCCCTCCACGACGACGCCCAACGGTGTCTTCTCCCAGCCACGAGCGCCCACACCGACTGCGCTTTTCAGCGTGGCACCCGTGCCTACTGCAGCCTTCAGCGCCCCCATACCTACGCCCGGTGTTATGGCCTCCATATTCAGTACGACTCTCCTGCCGTACTCGCCGGTCCTTCATTCCCCAAAGGCGCCCCGCTTTCCTTCCCCCAGCTTCACCAGCAACGGCGTCCACAAATCAGCGCCGCCATTTCCCAGGCACTTTCCCGTTACTTCACCACTGTCATCTCCCAGCCTCGCCACGAACGCCAGGTCGAGATCAAGACCAGCTAGACCACCTTCCCCCCCGCAGACCCCCCAATTCAAATTTCACGCCCGCGCCCCGTCACAGGAGGGCGAGATCACGAATTCTCCACCTCCGCCGCGCCCTGTGCGCCCTGCGCCGCAGCCCACTCCGCGCACGTCTCCCTTCGCTGCGGCGACCGGGCCCCCGACGCAGCCGCGTTCATACCAGCTCCAGCGTATGCCGCCGAGCGCGCCAAAGGCTCTCCGTGAGGCGCAGAACCCCAATGCTGTGGGCGAGGGAGCTATTTCTGCGCGCGGGGGCGCACTGCGCTTTAACGGCATGGGTCCGCAGACAATGCCTGCCGGTCTCTTGGACGCAGGGCCTCGGTCGAATCGCCGCGGCGGTAAACCATGGCGGAAACGTCGTGGGTGATGTGTTGCGTTCGTCGTTCTCTTTTTTGTTATCCTCTGTCTCCTTGGGCTATGGATTTATACCTAACGCTGTCAATTTTTTTCTCTCTGTTGCTTTGCGAACTTAACTTTATACTCCCTATCTCTCTCTCCCTCTCTTTCCATCTTCCCTTGACGTCTCGAAACCAAACTTGTTGTGCTGATATAGATTATACCGATGTACTATCTCCGACTGCCTAGTGGGCCGAACTAGCTAGTGGGCCACTTGCTCAATACAAGGGTAGGGTGGGTATAATTACTCAATTTTGCGGTTGGGGGATGGAGTACAAGCTATGACGATGTTGCTTGCCAAATTTGGAGGCCCACCGACTCGGCGATCAATTGCTGTGGGATGTTCTTGATCGGCATGTCAGGCTGTAGTCATCATTTCTTATCTCCGGCCGGCCTGCGCACGGCTCCTTTGGGCTCTTTCTTCACCAATTCCTCGCCGATTCACAAGTTTGGGGGCTCTTTTTCATCCCCTGGTTCGGGGGGGACAGCACGGCATACTCAGATGGTCGAAAAGCCTTCTCTTCACTCCTCTAGCACCCCGACCAAAATGTTCGTCTTATCCCAAATAACTCAATCTGGCCACCTCCACAGCGAACGAACCACATTTCCCGGCGCTCCGAAATTTTGAGATCATATCCAACGCAGGTATAGCTACATCCTCCCAAATCGATGGGCCCCCAACTCCCCGCCTTCTCTTTAACGGCGAGTTACTACTTCAATCCACCATATTTGAGTGGCACCAAAAAACGAGTTTTTTTCGAGGTGTTACAGGCATGTGGGAATATCTTCTGCAGTGAGATATGTTTAAACATGACTTATGAACTAAATTGTACCAAAACTCCGAATGTCGACACCCTCTGTGCCGTTCCCAGCGAGCCATTCAGTCGATACCCCAAATTCACCCATGTCCCTGGCTGAAAATAGAAATATATACACCGGGAATATGCCTCTGATACAAATTTTGAGCGACCATAATACCTCATTTACACCTTCTAGATGATTTAGGATGCACTTGCGTGCAGAAGAAGCACAGGAACCAGTAATTTTGCAGGGTGGCCCACTAGGCCGATTATGCCCGATTCGGGGTTACCGCCGAAATTAATTCGCCGATCCATCAAGACATCATGTAAATTCCCAGAAACGGTCCAAACTCACTCGCAGGATGCCTGTCTTCATTTCAGGACCCATAATATTGCATCTACTTGGAAGCTTCCAGGGGCTGAGGGTTCAAAGTCCTTAGGTGGCCCACTAGCCAGTCGGAAATAGTAATAAAAGTCAATCATGTATTTCTGAATCTGTACTGAGAATTTCAAATTCGCGCGCGAGATTCCTTCTGCTTTGTTCAGCGAGTACTACTGCTACCACAAGTCGGTTTCAATTCCTTCAGCAACTAATTCCTCACGGGAAAAGGGAAGCTACTGAAAGCAGCTTCCACTTCAGGAATTCTATTAACGAAGGCCAAAGCGTGCGTGATCTTCCCAGTTGAACTGCTGATATTTATTCGTCACAGATCTCGATCAACAGTGGAATGTACTTCGACTAGCTGCTAGTCCTTGACTATTCTCGATGGAAATATCTGAATAGTTGTGACGCATCAGCATCACGCCGAGTTTTCCAACTCTGAACCATGCGAATATCCTGAAAAAATGTTATCACCGTATCACCACCCACGATTTCCCTCCGCCTTCCACACCTCCCCACTTCCCATTCAGGACCGTTTCCAATCGGTGGACTCCGACCCCAGCTGCACCTCCCGCAGTCCCGGAAACAGCATAGCCAGTGCCCACTGTGGGAAGTAGTCGCAGTCGGATCAAGTGCCTAGGCACTTGATCCCGTATTTCGGCACTCGTTCCGACTGCATTTATCCATGCTAACAATAAAGGACAGAAGCCTTCGTGGATGAACTGCCATGTCGTTCATTTTCTAATAAATTCTGGTGTTCAGCTGGTAGTCGGAGGTTCGATTCCTTATGAGGGCATCCCACAGTGCGAGGATGGATTTTTTTTTGCTTCTTTATCATTGGCGATGCTGAATGGATGAAGGACTAAGTAACATCTACACTGTGTACGTAGGATAGAACCACCAGCCAAAAAAGAGAGAGAGAGAGAGGAAGCTAAGCTGGAAAGGCTAGTCCGGGTGCTCTGGAGAAACGGAGGTCACATAAGGAATGTTCATTAGAGTGGAGCTTCCATTTTTTCAGAAACTAGGTTCTAAAACCAATGATGCTCACAATTTTACCCAGGGCTGTGAGTTGATTATACTGTGCATGAGACGAGGCAAATTGCGAAGCCGAGCACAGGACAGGAATTGGCAAAATGGCAGACGGCTAGGCATCCAGCGTTCGGTGCAGTGCAAAAAATGGGTGGAGGCCTCAATTGGCAGATGTACTACTTAGGCGCGCCTAATACAAGCAGGATTCAATCGCAAGGCTGTCGGGAGAACGCGGGTGATCGGAGATCGGGCCGAGTTATGCCGCCTACTGCCGAGATGCACAGCCACGCCGACCGCTGACGCTCCCTTGTCATCTGCACCGTCCTAGGCGACGATAACGCCGATTCTGGCGCTCGAAAACGTTCAACCTCGGCCAAACTCGACGAAGAGTCTCTGAGCGCGCCCTCGGCTTTCGGATGGCAGGTTTGAGGAGTCGCCAGCTGAAAGTGGTCCGTGTTGCTCTTGTCTGGCCAGCGGTCTAGCCGTTTCGCAGCTCAAATATTCACTAATGTCCCCGCGTAGTGATATATTCAGACCGGAGACACAATACTAGGAAGGGAATGGCGACGACGATGGAGGGAGGGAGAAGGAAAACTGCGAGGTGCGTGGCGCTCTACTCTGGCCACAATATCTCATCCCGCCTGGAAGCACGCTTCTGCCACCGCGTGCTCTCTCTCCTTCTACTACGACCACAACCCAGGAGCGAGCATTCGCCTATCGATCCGAGTTCTCCTCCGCGTCGCATTTACAGGAGCTCCAACTGGCGAGCAAGCAGAGATGGACTGGATGTTGGGCAAAGGGATGGGTCAGAGAGTATATCGGCGAATGGTGCTCACCAGAAGTGAAAAGCCCTTGCCCAAATCTAAGAGCACTGCAGAATCGAAGAACAAAGCTTGAAGAACGCGTGAACAGAGACGTCGGAAGAATCCTTGGATGGCGAGAGCGGGCGCGTCGGATGATGTGGGCAAAGGCAGCAAGACGAGGGTTCACAGTGCTCAGCTGAGGGATGCATCAGTCGATGGGTGGTCAGCCCACAATGAACGTGTTGCGCACATCGGCTTCTGTCAGACCACTGGATCGACCGTTGGGCGCTAACGTGCAATAGTGGATGGAGTCGGGAGAAAGCGGCACCAGCCGACCCGGCGATCAATCTCACAACATCTCCGGGACCAATTCGGGACGCTCTCTCTCCGTTCCACATCCACCGTTGGCCAATTAGCAAGATACCGCTTCTGTACTCTGGCGTTCGTTTTGGCTCACAGTATCCCTTCTTTCGGACTGGCCGCGCCTTGTGGGAGCGGATCTGGCTGCATTCTCGTCGCCAAGTCCGAGACTCATCGCTTTAAACTGACGCCTCGGAATTTTCTAGGCGCTCACAAACTGCATGCGCCAAGACTGGGGGCTCTCTCCTGTTTGCGGATTAGGGTGGATTCTCGTCGCCCACCCTCACTTCTCGATCTCCTCTTCATCCTAAGCTGGCGCCGGTTCTGTGTCTAATCCTCGTCTATTGGCTCAGTATGTCCGCTTCTCTCATTCCGAAGAACTCGTCCATCCCTCGCAGAACCACTTTCCCCATTCCCTCCAGCCTTTCTCGCGCATACGCCATGTGCGCCGTTGCCTGGTGTCCCGGTACGTCCTCCCAATCTCTCTGCTCCATTCATGTTCCAAGCCAATTAAATGCCTGACTACGTGCTAGATCGTGAACTTATCGTCCCGCAGAAATCGTCGCGTTTAGGAGGACTTTGAATACGAATTACAGGTGCGTAAAGCGGTTTCGCCGCTGGTCATATGCTACTCAGTCTGTAGATACATTCCACCTCCGCGGGGGGCGCACTTGTGGGAGAAGGGTGAAAAATTTAGCTGGTGGCCATATCGCTTGTTGCTGGTAGCCGATTTGTCGCTGGTACGTCAGGACGTACGTCTTATATTCGAAATTCTCTGACTCTAGCCCCTGGTGCAGCTTTGCAGTCACGCAGCCTGCGCACGATGTGACCATGAGGTCGGTACTCAGGTTCTCCGTCTCCTAGTCGCCTGCTCATCATGCGCAGAGCGCGATTTCTGCGCTGACGCCTGCCCACGACGCCAACCTCACGATTCAGCCATTATTGACCCGACTATCTGTGACGATTCTGCGTGTAATTCGTGCGCCGCCCGCCGCTTCACGGCGCGTCGTGCTGCAACGCCCAACTTCCAACGCCACGGGCATTCCCCATCCGCGCGCACGCTTGCTACTCACCCACTGTCTCCGCCAGGCTGACTCCCATGTGTTCGGCGTTCATGCAGACGCACGGAAGACGGTGAGTCAAGCAGCTGCGCACCATCTGCGGCCGTGTGGATGTCCTTTGTCGGCGAGCCCTCCGGTCCTGCGCTTCTTTTCGAACTGCCACCCACCGACTCAGTGAACGCTGGGCGTGCGCTGGCAACTCCGTGAGCAGCGCGTACTGGACACATAATAAACGCGCGCAGGCCCGACGG
Organism: Mycena rebaudengoi; assembly: GCA_029282285.1. Taxonomy (NCBI): domain Eukaryota; kingdom Fungi; phylum Basidiomycota; class Agaricomycetes; order Agaricales; family Mycenaceae; genus Mycena; species Mycena rebaudengoi. The sequence goes on from JARJCX010000035.1 coordinate 1,243,310, forward strand.
CGGACGGTGCTGCCGCTTCTCCCTGGTATGTCCTTCGCTCACCGAATTGCCGGCGGCCGCTGCGCTCATCCAGTGGCTCAACTCTTGGACATATTCGGCAACAGGTACTAGTAGCCCCCGCACGCTCCGCGCGCGGCGCACAATAATGCGCGGGTAAAGCGGATTCCCCTCGGCACGTCCTTCGCCCACCTGGTGCCCGCTGCACTAACGACGTGCTGCAGGATATCGTGGGCGGGCTCGCGACTCAGCTTATTAACCAAGTGTGTGCAAGATTAGCGGCTGCGCACCATCTGCGGGATATCAGCTCTGGGTTGCGCAACGTCGGTGTCTACGCTGCCGACTTTCTCTTCGACTACTCATCTTTCCCTCGGAAATATTCAGTAGCTGTTATCCTCCGTACGCTCGGACTGGTATACAATATTATCCGCAGTACGGCGTCCCTTCTTAAATTCATACTCGCGCGCTCATGATTTTACCAATGTCGCACCCCTTGCTTTCAATGCGCCTGCTCGAGGGGCGGGCGACGCTGATGCATGGGTCCGTACGTTATTATAATCCGCTCGAGTAGTTTTCGCGTCTCTGGTCTTCTCTTAGGCGGTCGGCGCGAACATCCAAGTCAGGACACATTTCCGCAGGGGATTCCTTTCATGCGGCTATAATCCCTCGGTTCGAAGCCACCCGTCCATTCTCATTATCTTGCCTGGCCCAGGTTCCGACTTTTGCGTGTTTCCCTCAGCCCGCGCAGTTGATATCTGGCGACCATTTCTTTCTGTAGTGCCTCCGTCAAACTCTCCGATGAAGTCTATTTGGCCTGGGCATCAAATCCTGTGGTTCGTTCCCGTTTCCCAGAATACACACTCCATCATTCTCTCCGGCACCGTCTCGCGGTCTCTTTCTTTTCCACTCTTCCCATGGCCCCGCTTGTGACTCTGCCCTAATCGTCGCGGAAAGCCTCTCAAACCGCTGCTTCTGCTTCCCGCGCTTCAGTTGAATCAGCAATTCGATCCCATTTGAGTCACTGGCGACCTAGTATTCAATATCCTTCCTCTACTGATGTATCCGGCAGTCCCGCTCCTCCATTCGCGTCTATACATGGGTTTCCGGCGCCCCTCCCCGGCAGCTTGCTTGACCGACTCGAACCTCCATATCGTGCTTCTGCCAATTCCCTGCGCGCTCATTCAGACAATTCCTCGCGAATACCCCTGCGCAGCTCCCGTCTACCCTCCCACCTCTTCATTGCTGATCTCCCGCTCGGCGTGTATTCGCTATCCACACAGCAAAAAATCTGTCTTGGCCCGCGCCTACTTCTCGTTTCCCCATCCTGTGGATATTTACTTTGGAAGCACAGTGGGATTAAAAGTCTAGATCTACGCTCATAGTTCAACTCGCTAGTTCTAACGCCGTCGTTTTTATATGATACCGCTGATCAAAAGAAGACATCGGGTTCTGAAAATACAAGTCTGCCTCACCCACGCTGTCTGTCACACTGTCAAGAAGAATCCAGGGGCCCAGGGCAGTCTTCGAAGCTGTCCCTATTCTTGAACCTACGACTGAGCCGACGGCCAAGAACAACTAAGCAGCCACCCATGATACCATGGGTGGCCGGCACAAATACAGGCTGTTAGATTCTTGAACCTTACTATTTTCCAAAATCCGGGACCGCCCGTGTAATCCTGCCTACCTACCTACTGGGAGCCGAGTGGCCACCTCACCCCCACAATCTGTCTCGAAAGCCGTCAAAGAATCCGGTCCTGGGCAATCATCGACGAACGATCACGGGGAATCATCCCCGGATTCTGAAGCAATCAAGATTTTCGAGCGGGTTGATTGTGGCTTCCCTATGACAGTTGGCTTGGTGCAACTTCGGAGGTGCCGCTCAAAATAGCACTTAAAAAGGATAAGACGGCGCTGAATTGTGCTGCATTACCCTTTGATCCCGCAAGAGCATGGTATGGTCCGTACTTCTTCATCCTCACTTGTCATGTGTTGAAATAAATTGCAGTCACCTAGCCATTTCATCACATATTTCCCGTTGGTGGTATGCGTTCCGTCTTGCTGTCTTCAATTATTTCCTGATAAGGTTTTCAGATAGATACTTTGACATATGGTCAGTCCTCATTCTCAATGGTTTTTAACGACATTCTTGAATTCCTGCACGTCACAGATCGCGCGCAGACAGGGATATATGAAGTGTTCTCCCTGAGCAACCCCCTGCCGGTGTTGTGCGGCCCTGAAGATCCCACCATCGTCCGTCGACTCGGCCTGCTCATCAAAATTAGGTATTCTCTAGCAAAGTGATTCCACGTAAATTTCTTAAACAAACAGAGACATTGACCACCGAAGTGCCATTGCAGACGGCATCATTGTAAGTTGTGTCCGAATCTTCACTTGCCCGAGTAACAAGTTATTTCAATAGATTTATCGATGCTACGTGATATGGGGCAACAATTGGCGACCAGTGGCTTTCCCTGCTTTCGCTTATGCTTGCACGCTCGGTACGTGTCCTCCAGTGGCATGGAAGACCGCCGCTAACTTATGACCATGTCAGTCGGGGGCATACTTGGTATAATCCCACTCTCCGGGACATCTGAGCGCGTGGCCACGGCAGCGTGCATGGCCACAATATTCTTCACGAATGTTCTCGCTGCATCATTAGCGGGTGAGAAATAATATGACAACGAACCACGCGTGCTAATGCACCTTTTCGATTCAGCCGGACGAATTTGGTACATTTCTCGCCGAATTGCCAGGTTTCTGGGGAAAAACTCGCGAAAGAAATACATGGATTTGTCGGCTATTCTGTGAGTGTTTTGCAAGGAATGACTTCCCTTGATGTGATTTTTCGTCCTCCAGGCTCGAAAGGGGGCTGATATATCCGGCCACCTTCCTCATCTCTGTCGGGATTTACCTATCGCCCACGAGGCCGACGGTTTCGGTCTTAATATGCATTGCTGCGTGCTATCATATAGTGGTACGCATTGAAATCCATACTACTTATTATACTACATGCTCATCGCTAACAAACGCAGGGAATCGTGCCGACGCTAATTATAGTCCGCGTCGGATTGGGAGTGAGCACCGACGATGTGGATAAGAACACTCTTGGAGGGACCACGGACCAGAGAGGAGCTCTCACGACAATAGAATTTCAAGTTCAGGCGACAAGAGAGGAATTCCAAGAGAGTTTGAGTGATCCCAAGATGGTCGAAGCTGGGTGATTCGATAACACCGAGAGCGGTGACGAGAATAGCGGGTAGGGGCCGTATTAAGTAAATCTGTGTATACATTTCATTGTACTACATTTGAACTCTCAGCACTAGACTTTTATGGCGGGCCAGCGTGATAGACGGTATTGTATTGGTTTTGAATGAATACGTCCCCAATGCCGCCGGAGGACACAATTTTTTGTCTGAAGGCTATCTGAATCGCCAAAAACCTTTATAAGGAGTAGGGCTAGTTAACGGCGGAAAATGGCCCTGGACCGATGCTCCAATTGAAATCAGCGCCTGCGCTGTATTGTAGTGTGTCTTGACTGAATGCATGCCCAGTGCAGAGTCAGGCGTTTCCAAAGATGAACCCTTGTTTATTGGCTGTACAGCTCTGGACCAACTCAGAAGCCTTCGTGAGGAGGTCAGCTATTCATTTCCAAGAGGTGCGGTCAATGTTCACTCATATTTATTAGCCGGAGAAAGCAATTCTGGGCACGACTGCGATCTGGACGGAGAGAAATTTACGTGGGGAGCTGGGCAAGCAATTTCCGAGTCCGAGCAGTTCGACGGAGAAAATGGCTTTGGACCGATGCTGCCAAAAGACAGCGTGAGGCGCAAGATGTCGCCGGCCCTGCAGATGTACAAGAGGTGGTGATGATAGTTCCGAGTCCATGAAGTGCCCAGAAATTCTACGCGACTGGAAGCCGAGAGGAATAAGTCGCTCACGCTGGCGTGAATGCTGTGCCGAGTTTGAATTGAATTCTGTGAATTACTGTGTCCATTTGGCATGTAATGTATCCATTGTGTCGCCAAGGTGGCCGAAGTCATACTCCAGCAACCCGTACATTTCGACTGAGATGTCATAGTGCACCTCGCAAAAGAACGTTAGCCCGAAACTTGGCTCGAGCTTGGCTCGAGCCGTGGGTTATATAATCAATGAGGCAGGATGCAAAGTACGGCTTAGGGATCACGGCGCGGAACTTGTCTCTCTAGCACAGAGAAGCGAAAAAAAACAGGTGATTTGAGTCAACAAACGAGGTTAAGAGGCAAATCCGGCGCCAAAGGATGAAGTGCCGTGGAGGATTGGTGGACTTGGAGAACGACAACTTAGAACGAGAGAATCGGGCGACGAGAATCCACCCAGAGCCTGGTCTGAGTACATGCATATGGCGAGCCTAGAGAAAATTCCGGAGTACACAGTACTAGGTTGCATTGGATCAATAAAACCATTTCGGACATGGTGGTAAGGAAAGAGACCGGATATATTTGCGCAAGCTTGGCGTTTGATTGCGGTGTCAGCGCTCTCTCGACTCTCATCGCTCCGTAATCGCCCCCATCGCCCAAGTCAACGCATCCATTGGGCTCCCTGAAAATGCGAAACTATTGGAATTCAGTTGTGTAAGACTTGAACGTGCGAGTCAAGGCCTTAACTTTGGAACCGATGTTGATACTACTTCGTGTACTAAATGCAAGAGGCACCCACAAAATAAATGGGCTACACGAGGTCGGAAAACTGGATTAAGGGTCGCCAGACACATACTATACTATTTGCCGATGACAGATCAATTCCCACGCCCCTATTTTGCTTCTGCGCTTCGCTTTTTCCACCTGCCCAACATAAACGTGGTGTGAAATGAGGGATTTAACGAATGTAACGGACATTAAATATACTACAAACTTGATCGTGCCTTTTTACGAGCTCTGCCTCCTGCATTCTCACGACAGAAATCATCGCAGAACCATGCCCCAGTCGGTTTTTTCTTCAAGCCACGGCAGCACAAATGAAACTAGATGAAACTTTAATTGAAGCACTAGAATTTAGAAAATGTGCAGAAACATACCTTCGAAGTACAGGCGGGACCACTACAGGCAATTGTTTCAAGATCCCCAGTTTCAGCACACCCGGGGTCGTCACAGTCCTTCTCGTCATCAGAGAGAATCACCTGGTGTTGCCTTTTTCTCGGATGCCCAGTACATCGTTTGCGTTTGCCAGAGTCTTCTTCATCATCACTCGATACATCTGGGTCCAGTGTGGGGAATCCTGCGCTGCGATCTGCCGAAGGCAGGACAAGTTCAGTGGTCGGAGACATTGCAGGCATGCTTGATAATTCTTCCACATGTGACACCGACTCGGTTGACGCAGCACTCGCAAAGAAATCCGGTGTGTTGTCCATGGGAAGTGAAGCTGCAGATCTGAACCGTGGCCGTGGGTTAGGCCGAACAGTTTCACCAGGGATCCTGTCCTGACGCCGCATTTGTACTTGACATGCGAAGGCAATGGGAAAGACTTCGCGCCTTCTTCACAGGTCGCCGTAGGACGTGGTGAAAATATTTAAATAGGCGCAATCAAAGTTTGACGTGATGAGAGGATGATCAAATGTTTGTCGGCACTTGGATGGAGCAAATAGATGGAGACCAAAAAAAAAAAAAAAAGTGTTGCTTAAACGCGTTTTTTGAAGCTTCCTGAGTAAAAGTCCGAAAACTGGATTAAGGGGTCCCAGACCCATACTATACATTACGTTAGTGTTTCGGCATCTTCCGGGTGACGCCCCTTGACTAAATGCCGAATTTGCGCTAAAGGTTGGACGTGATATGAATTTACTCGAGTACCGGCTACCAATAGTTCCTGGCGAAGAGACTAAATCCGAATCAGGCAGCGCAGCCACAAAATCGTACTGCACAAAAAAAAAACGACTAATTTCTTGACTTGGAGACTAAGTCTCACTTCATCTCTCACTCCTCCGCCACAACCACCACCGCCTTTCCCTTGTTCGTCCCCCTCTGCACCGCCAGTATAACATCCCCAACCTTATCCAATCCATACGCAACATCTTCTGAATACTTCAGCTCCCCGCTGGCGAGCGCTGCTGGCACTGTAGCGTAAAACTCCTCATCGTACTTGATGAGGCGGAAGACCATCAGGAAAACCCTCTTTCGGTAATTACCCCTGATTTGCCGTAATTTTCCCCCAATTACGGTGATTTACCCCCAAATACCCTCATTACCTCTATCTCCCGTTTTACAACCCCTAATTCCGATTCGCAGAAATTGGGGGGAATTTCCGGCATATTGCCCTCAATTATCATTGGTTCTGCCACATTTCTGCCACATTTCCGCCACATTTCTTCACATTTTCTCAGTTTAGCGGACAAGAAATGGGAACACGCAGAATGAATTGACGTTCAGAATTGACTAAAGTACGGCAACATGTGTAATTTTACTCGGGCAGCGTAATGACAATCAATCGGAGTCGGGAACCTCAACAAGCTTCATGAGAGTTGTCGTGTGCGTACCAACTGACTTGGCGGAAAAGTTGCTGTTGAATATAGCCAATATAAGAAAAATGAAGGGCCAAACTAGGTTGCCACTCACGTCACATCGGCATAAATCGCGTGAAGAAGTTTGGCCGTTGTCGTCGGAGCATCCGCTCGGGAATCAGCCAGTGTTTTGCAGTGATAACGGTAGGTATTCTCATAGGCACCCTCTGTGAATTTTAACACTTGGCGGGTTCCGTTGTTTTGATATTCCGAGAGCCCAGCGAATATCTGACAGTTTGATCAGCAACGGAAATCAGACACATTAATAGAATTACCGCGGTCCCAGAGAGGCCAAGAATTGGAGCGGGCATCTCAAGTTGTTCAGGATATTTCGGGCGGCTGGCGATGAACAGATGCGCATATCTGACGGCAAAATTATTGGTAAAGACAACCTCCTTGATCATTTTTTTGAATATAGGGTGCCGGAACGGTTGCGTCAGATCTAGACGGCCCTAAAAAAACAGGTGATTACAGAGAGGGCAGCGTTAGGGAGATAAACACTCACAGTCTTTTGATCTGCCACCGGATATAGGTACTTATGCCCGGTGATCAAATCGTCAACAAGAATCTTGGTCTCTGCGGCGTTGAGATGGGTAAAATTGAAATATCCAGCAACCAGGCCAGCGGCGCTCTTCTTCATATTTGAACGAAGCGTACTCATTCGATCCATGCACTAAAAAAATCCATATTTAAAAAGGTGTGTAAATAACGGAAGCAACTTACCAAATCAGACAGGCACTTCGACATTCTGGGGTCCGTCTCAAGACGGCGCAGGACGTGAGCACAATCCGGGAGTTTCTGTGCAGCCTTTATCATGTGGGTTTTGCTGTATCCAACGCGCGAGCTGAGAATTGGGTACGCATCATCAATATAACAGTCCCGTGTGATCGAATCGATGGCGCCGGAGACGACGGCGCGAATCTCCGGCGTCTGAGAGGTTAGACCGATCTCTTTCCCGAGAGCAGGGGGCGCAATCCGGGCGCTGGCATGATAACTACTTTCAGGCGCAGCATCAGCCATTTCTTCTACGCGACGAGACTTCGCTTCTTTTTTGATTGGCACCGTGGCACGGATCTCGGGTTTCTATTTTCGATTTCAGCACAGCACATTTCACGATAATAATAAATACCTCTTGATCAGCCTTTTTCTGGCGTACAGATGGGGCTTTGGACTAGATATGGTTCAGAATCAATATAGCAACCATCTAAAATGACTGACCGAGGCCTGGGGCTTTGACTTGAGCTCGACTGCCTGCTGCTAGTGACTTGTTAGAAGACGAACACGGCCATGACGTCCTACGTACTATATTTGGGTCGGCTTTCTCGGCTTTTTTTCGCTTTCTTATCCTGTTTAGCAGTCCAGCTTCAGCGTACAATAATATTTAGCTGAGACGTGCTCACCTTCTTGGACTTTTTCTGGGGGAGCAACGGTTTCGTGATCTCATTCTGGAGGTATCAATAACTTTCTATATGTGACGCAAGTGTGGACATACCGTAGATTCGACCTCCACCTCGGACATTGGTGCGGATATAGGAGTCTGGCAATCAGCTCAGTTTTATTGTTACTAAACAAAGATAACAAGGAATCCTCGCCTTTTTCGCCTTTTTGACATGAGATACCGGCTCGTCTTCACTCGCCGAGGACTCGGCCTGCAAATGAAATATTAAGAAAGGTTTGCCTCCGACTGAGATTCGAACGAAGATGGGAGAAACAAGAACTCACGGCCTTCGAGGCAAACTCATCGTCGAGCAGATCCTCGGGGTCCGTGTCGGGAACAGCCCCCCCCTCCGAACAGATTGACATACCACTGGAGACAGAAGAAGGACGGCGGTGACTGGATGGAAGAATCTCCGCGGCGGCCTCATCATCGGAATTGACGGGTGCAATGACTCTTGCCGGGGCATCGACCATCTGAAAGCGCGTCAGAAAAATGGGATTACGAAGATAGGACATATACCAGTTCATCATCAGTCTCTTCTTTGGCGGCGGCGATAGGTTTTGGGACACCACGTTTGACTTGTGGGCGCTGATCAAAGTCATTAGTAATCCGTGTGGGTCCACGTCAGACACGAACCTCTTCCTCCCACTCTTTCGAATTGACTGAGGCAGCGTCGTCATCCTCCTCTAACTCGCTGTCGCTGGTGGTGTCGGAAGACTGCGCGTTTGCCTCCTCGGACTCCGATGATGCTTCTGAACCCGACTCAGCGACAATTTTGGTGATACCCTTCTTTGGAGCCTGTTGCCCGCGCTTGCTCGCTCCAATCTTCGTCTTGGCTTTCTCTTTTGCGGCTCTGGGTTTTGTGTCCTCTACGATGGCAGCAGACTTTGCGGACCTGGACTTCTCTACGTGATATGTCAGCAGATTTCGCACCATATTCTCCAGGCCCACGAAGATACGTACTGGGCTTCGTCTTTCGCAGCTCTGGATCCGATTCTAGTGAGATTTCGGGGGCAGGATGAGCTGCGGGGCGCATTAGAATTATATGACAATTGTCATTGGAAGAACTTACCTCGGCTTGTACTGGTCATCTTCAAGGGCTTCGCTTTCTTGGTTTCAAGGGTCTCCTCGTCGTTGTCGGATGCTGCAGGTTTGAATGGTGAGATCTCAAGATTTTGAAACCGTAACGGGAACACATCTGCGTCTACGTGTCGGCTTTTCTTCGTCGTAGCCGATGCCTCTGCTGTCGATGCCGCCCTCTTTCTGGCGGCGCTGTCCTGCCACACTGTGAGGATGCTATCAGTCAGAGACTCTCGCTGTGAAAACAAAATTCCCGTACCCGCATTTTCAAGCGCAACACCCTTCGCGTGACGTGCTCCTGCTAACGAGAGGTCAGACTTAGAGCATGCTCCGTCAATAGTACTCACAACCAGCCTCGATGAGCCTCCGTTCCTCTTGCAATCTGGCCTCTTCGCGCTCCAATTTCCTCCGCTGGCGCTGAGCCTTCGCTTCCTTGGCCTCGAGCTCCAACTGCTCCATGGTAAGTCTCGAGATAGATGAGGACTTGCGGCACGTCAGATGGGAGGAACTGGATGGGATGGCGAGACCAGGGCGGAGTTTGGAAAATAATTGAGGTGCGTGTTTGGCATCCGGCTCTGCATCATCAGCTCGCTCACATCTTTCCGCAGAATGATCCGCCTGGTAACATAGATGACTGTAATCCGATCTCTTCCACCTCAATCATCAATGGAGCCCGTCGTTGTTATTTGTGCTGGGTGTGATCGACCCTTCAGCAAAAAGGGATATACCCTTCATCTTCGCAATACCAATAAACCAGCATGTACCAAAATTTTTGAAGATGCTGAAGTCGGGAAGTTGCCTCTGGCCCATTCAGATGACGAACAATTCGGTAATCTCGACGATGTGGGGCTCCCGATCGGCCACACACATTTCCAAGGGGATTATTTCGGTACCAACTACACTGCAGACCAACTCGGCTTCAACTCCGACGCCGCCACTACGTGATGTACATTAAATTGTACGGAACGACCGACAATTATAACACGGAATATACGGAGCGACTCCATATAGACCTTGCCAAGGATGCCTATCGTGCGACCAACTTCAAGGACGAGTTTCCGCAGATGACGCTCTGGCTGGAACGCAAAGAAAAAATCTTCCGCCATGAGAAGTTCATCAAATGGAAGTTGGACGGCTCTCCTGCCCCGATAGCAGTGAAGCCTCTTCCTCCAGGAATCATATATGAGCGCACGCTCGTTATGACAAAGCATCCAACTTCCAAATCTGTGAAAATTTCTTGTCTCATCGACGACTACGGTGCAACATCCTTCCGAAGTGCACTAGCTCGGTTCATAGTACATCACACCCATCCGAATCTGACGCTTCCTCAACTTGAACTCCAATCCAACAACCTCAATCTTCCATTTAATGCCGTTCCTGTCTATTCTCGTATCAAATTCACTGCTCCCGATCCATATACCGCCGGAGGTCTTAGTGACTTGGTGATCGACGCGGTTCATGTTCAACCTGCGCGCCAGCTTTCTAATGGCCAGGCCGTTCCGGCACGATTCGATACCGTGCTTGTCAACGATGGTACCGGCGCGTTGACGGGTGTCAAAGGTCATTCTGGAATCTCACTCCTTCCAATAGCAACTCACAATTATTTCTGCAGGGTATCGTGTGGGCCAGGTTCGAGTTGTATTCACCATCCCAAAACAGGCAGTACCCACCTTGTTCCCCAGTGGCCTTTTCCCTCCCAAACATCTCGCCTATATTGAATGGTTCTCCCCTTTTGGATCCGTTCCAGAACCACATCACCTTATGTATAAAATCAAACGGTCACTCAAAGATGGGGAACGCCTGGCCAGTATCGTCCCAGTAGTAAGTATTCGGCGCAGTGTTCACCTCTTACCTAAATTTGGCCCCATTGCAACGAAACATTGGACATCTAGCAACGTGTTGGAAGAGGCCGCGTTTTTCTTTGTAAACTCTATGACGGATCGACATATTTATGCTACACTATTTTAGACCTTTTATTTCGTCCTTGTTGTACAGCCAAATTTCTATCTCGCATTTTTGCATGTAATTAGGGAGTGAAATCAGTATATGCAATTAAATGTACACGTACTCTACTGGAAATTCTCTTGGTCTGCTTTGGCTATGCTAAGGGAAAGTTTATAATGCTGACTTTGGAGACTAGCTGTCAAGGATTTCAACGAGTGAATGTCCCGGAGGAGCTGTAATGCCTTACGGCGCCGGCGGCGTTGTTTGAGCGCTGCCGGATCCTCCAAGGAGTCTGAGTGGCTACACAGGGTGGACGACAGGTGAGACTCCGAGCTGATATCACTGAGTTCTACAGGGAATGTGATGCCGTGAGTACCGGGATACATCGGCGGGACTTTCTGCGAGTCATCATGCAACATTTTGGATGTTGTGGGTGCATCCGAGTCGATGTCCGGTTGCGTGGAGCACTTCCAGATGTTGTGAATATTAATACAGAGAGCACGCCACAGTATTCACCTTTTTTAAAGCAAAACCGGCCCGTCTTACAAGATCTCGTGTACGAACATAGCCGGCAGGACGTGGGGGAGACTTCAGGCCCTATTTGGACCTCAATTAATGGGAGAAACGCCCTACAAGATTGGGATCACAAACTGGAATGACACGTCGCTTCAACCGCCGAGTTGAGCCATGTTCTTGTGGCTTTGGCTCAGAGTTCAAGTCGGTACAGCCCAGACCAGAGTTGGGCATGGCAAGCAGGGGTGGAACAGTAAGGACTCCTGTCACGGCATTGATCGGTAAAAGCAACTGATGGGGTTCATCTTCCAAAGGCTGCGACGTTGGAACGACTTCGTCGTCGGAATCAAGGACTGAGGCCATGTACGTCGGGTTTTGCAGGAGTGATGACAGATGCAAATTAGGGCCGGGCCATCAAAGGCCTTACGGTCACAGATCAGATCAGCGATCTGCGTCAAACTAGATCTCGCCGATCTGATTTCCAGTGCGACAATGCCCACCACCATTTGAGTTGTCAACAGCTTGAATAAACATACTCTGTTATGTTTTTAAAAAAATCATGAAAGGTAATTCCGGTGAGGAGAGCGAATTGGGGGAAATTATCTTAAATGTCGGGGATTACCGAGTAAGGGTCCGAAATTACCGAAAATCCGGGGAAATTACCGAGGGAGGGTTTTCCTGATGACATTGACTCCGGAGATGGTAAGTGATTTTGGTATGTTAGGTTTAGGTTCTAAGCGCGGATTCGAATTCATCAACAAACGAACGGATATGATTCAAACTTGGGGAAACACCTTGATGCCCTGCTGCCCAGTGTTATACCCTGGAGTACATTCCAATCAGTAGAAAGATTGGAGCAAGCCTACAGATGAAACACACCGGAAATCATCCCACATTCCTGTACTCAATCCAGAAATTGAACTCCACAAAGAAACCAATAATTCACATACCAGGAACCGAGCGTAAATCGCAGCGTGCTCTAGCGCCGCATCCAGCACGTCTCCTCCCACATTATCCCAATACCTGTCCCAAATCATCATCGCGTTCCCACCAGGTAGACAGACAGAAAAGAGAACGACGTACACATCAATCGGCCCATCGCGGGCCAACACGTCCTTTGTGTCGGTGGTCTTGTAGTTGAACGCGACATCCGCGCCGATATCGCGCATGAAAATTACCTTCTCGTCGGAGCCGGCGGAGGCGATGACTTTGAGGCCGTCGCGTTTTGCAAGTTGGATGACCATCCTGCGATGAATCGATGAGGAATGTAAGTTTCTTCAGAGTGAATGCGATCGTACGCGCCAACTGGACCTATGAGACAACTTAGTCCGAGCACATGCCAATTGAAAGAACAAAACGTACCGGCACCGGTGGTGACGAACGCCGTCTCACCCTGAAGCACGTTAATCACGTCCTCAGAAATATGAAGGGTAAGTAACGGATACGACACCTTCTTCGCACGAGAAAATTCCTTCCAACCAGCATACGCAGTTTTGCCTGTGTTCTATTTGAGCACCACACCTCTTGGAAGGGAGAGAGATGATTCCACTCGCCTGGCATCCCAGCCGCACCAACAAACACAGTCCACGGCAGAGCCGGATTCTTCTCGAGGAATATGAACCCGCTCATATCCGCCAAGACGAAATATTCTTGATGCGCTGTGGAGAGGGTAAATTACTCGCTCACTTACTGCAATGCCTAGATCTAGGAGAAATGGAGTCTCACGAAAGGCACTGCCATAGACATATTTCCCGGTCTTGACGTCGTTGTTTTCCGAGCGCACGACGACTCCGACGCCGAAGCCGTAGATACTGATGCGCAGTGCAATTCAATTCACCCTCAGACGCGCAGGGATATCAAGCCCAAAGGACGCACGGTTCCCCCACTTTGAATCCATCCTATTGTCCTCAATTTAGACCCGGTACCTACGGTAGATGGATGGAAAATCAGACGACTTACAACATACGACTTCTTCTCTGGCGCCCTCATGCGGCCACGCATGTACGGGTCCACCGAGAGTATAAGTGTCTTGACCAGAAATCCGCCATTGAGGGGGTGCGTCTCGATGTCGACCGTTTCGGAGGTGTCGTACACGGTGGTCTCGCCTGGGATAGGGTAATCTAAGTGCACATAGTCAATCTCAATCTGAGATCGTGTTGCGAAGGAGGAGGAGGAGGAGAGGGATGGAGTTCAAGTTACCAGCGGGAACGGAAATGAAGAGAACGCGGGCGTTAGTTTGGGGTGCCATCGAGGGGTACTGTTATGCGTGTGAGAGTCTCCGCTTTTAACCTCCGTCAGTGAGTAAACGGTTACGGGCTGGCTCGGTCGAACGACCCGAGAATTCGTCTCGAAGGTTCGAGAATGTCTTCAACAGTGTGCGAAATAGGCGGCCTTGCACGGGCTTGCACCAAAAAAGGAAATAATATGGAACGAATGTGGTCCTAGCAGGCAGGAGGAAGGGATAGCGTTCTTGCAGAGGCCAGGGGAGGCGGGGCGGTATACGATCCTACGCAATATTATAATAAAGGGGTTAAATGCGGTAAATCCAGATGAAACATGAATTTGTTTCGCACTGCTGGATTTCAATGCGCAGACTAGGCTCGATTCCAGCCTGTATATGAGAGCGAGCGTCGATATACAGGCTGGTCTATCTGAGTTTAAATCTCCGTAACGCGACATGTCCCCAAAAGGCTATTCTCGGCTATTCTCGGTACCTTCGGGAGCTGGACTTTGCGCTTCATTTTGCAGCGAAAAACATGAGGAATGGTCGAGGCAATTACTGCACATGATTGCGGCAAACCCGAAGTCAAAGCGTGAGATAGTGATTGCACAACAAATATTTCTTGTTTGAATTGTCACTGTTTGCATCAAAAGCCGCCCGCACGGAACGCGGTCCGGAATAGCCTTATATGGACACGCCGCGTGTATTGGGATTTCAAACTCAGATCGACTGGTCTGTATATCAACGAGCTCGCCTCTTGGGCACGACGTCCTCCTCTTACCACCATGTCGGATTTCCAAATCTGGTTTCTTCTTGGACTTGGGCTCTCGATTGCTTTGCTCGTGTCTCTCTGTGGTCCTTCCTGGAAACTTGGCCCCCTCAATGCCATTCTGGGTCCGTACTCGGTCGGTTTTGCACTCCGCTCATTTGTGGGCAATAGCCGACACATTTGATCTGCTTGATCCCGCTCGTCCTTGGTCCTGATGCGCACGGACTATTTGATCGCATCCCCAGAATCAGTGATTTCATCTTGGGCTTGGCGTGCTCGCTTGGCGCTTAGCTACGGCATGTGTCTTGCGACTAGTTCCTCTCGGAATTGCTGTTGGATGGTCTTTGTGTGTGCAGGAACGGTTCTCTCAACAGCTTTCTCTTCCGAGTTTCCGCTCGATGGTCTCGTGTGCAGGAACGACGAAGAACGGTTCTCTCGACTTTTTTCTCTTCCGAGTTTCCGCTCGATGGTCCCGTGTGCAGGAACGACGAAGAACGGTTCTCTCGACTGCTTTCTCTTCCGAGTTTCTGCTCGACAGTCTTGTGTGCAGGAACGACGAAAAACGGTTCTCTCGACTGCTTTCCATTCCGAGTTCCTGCTCGATGGTCCCGTGCAGGAACGACAAAGAACGGTTGTCTCAAATGTCCTGACTCTCCTGTCGAATTTTTCTACCTTCCTGGGGCTGGCCTGACTCATAGAACGACGAAGAATCGGTTCTTGGTTTCGTTTTGGGTCATGTTTGGGGTCTTCCTCGCAGCTTTTTGGTCGTCTCCGGGTGCCTTTGACTCGATGGCGCCCATGGAGTGAATCGAGATGGGGCGGCAGCTCTCCATGAGGTGCCTGCGACCGCCACCGATGAACTCCGCCAGCGCTCGAGGTCCCTAGAAGTGGAGAGATTTGCTGGTTATACCTTGCGGCCATCCCTTCAAACCTGTGTTATCGACTGCCTGTTGGTGATTGCATGGTGTGGAACCGTACGAGAAGGGTACAGTCGTTTTGCTCCCGTTGGAGCTTTTTGGGGCCGTTGCTCGCCATCGCCATTCCGCCTCGTTTGACCCCCACGATTTGTCATCCAGAACTATCACCGGGTTGCTCTCCGTGTTTCTCCATGTTTCCCCTTTGGTCGTGATCTGCTCCGGTTTGACTGTGTTCACTGTTACATTCCTGTTGTGCGGCCCTTGCTTAAAGCTTTCATGGCTATTATTCTTGTTCAAATTCTACATTATCACCAAAACACAATAAATCCCCGATAGGTCCCGATCCCCACCCCGCACACACAAAGACCTGTGCGCTGGTGCTCGAGACGGCCTAGAGTTGATACCTTGTTGTTTTTGCTGCTAGAGGAAGAGAACACAGAAAGAAAAAAAAATTGGCAAAAAAGACATTGCCAACGTGTGCTGTAGCTCTCAGCACTCTGCTTTCAGCACTGCTGTACTGCATATGTCCTCAGAGCTCCATGTCCATAAATGCAGTGTAGATGCATGCCTCCCTCTCAAAATAAAATAAAATAAAGCTACATCCACTCTGCTGGATGCGCATCCAGCTCATTTGTGGTCGCCCGCACTCCATTTCACCTCACATAGTATGGTATGAACATGATCTTTCAATGTACCCCAACTCTGTTGTGTTATACTGTGCGGTCGCCGCTGCTGCCTGCGTCTGCTTCCAATCCACCCTGCGCCCGCGATTTGCACTGCCACTTTGCCGATTCTGATCCGAACGCCAAACTGGCAAGTCTTTCGTAAGCTGGTGCAAATCATAAGTACACAAACTATTCCGTAAATCCCACACTGTCAACCTATGTGCTCGCCTGCTTCTTCGTCCCCTTGGCCCAAATACTTTTGCCTCGGCAAACTGGGCTGTTTGATCGCAGACTTCTATGCCAGTCACCATTTAGTTTGAAGTTTGAATGCTTGCGCATGCAGCTCGGGTAGAGAAATAAATGCAAGTTTGTGTATTCGACACGGAGACATTAAATCCCACAACTCCGGTTCCGCACGGACACACAGAATATCCTGTCAGTTCACTACACAGCTAAGGCACACACTGTGCGGTACTGTGGCCATAGGATCAAGGGAATTGAAGACATGACGGGCGCGCCAAATCAAACCAAGGAACTGTTACTATACATGGCCAGCGTTGATCTCGCCGGACTGTGAAGACGTACACGTCAATCACTTATGTAAAGTTCAAATCATCTTCATCCGTCAACGGTCAAATGCTCAATCTCCACCGCCGATCCATGACCACACCGCTATTCACATAAACAGGGATCATGCCTCTCCGAGTCCGTCGCCTGATTCTCGACCTCAGCCACCTGGTGTACTTTCTAGGCCTTAAAGATAACAGTTATGCCCGTGCAGCTCTTAATAGTTCAATTGAACTTGCCGCCAACGGAAAAAAGTCTTGGGCCAAAGATCTCATCACCGCTGTGACGTGAATGCCATTCGAGCTTCCCGAGCTAATTTTAACCAAGTCTACGACAATCGAAGAGATTGAGGAGTATTCTAAAGTGGTAAAAAAACTCGAACTTGAATTGGTTACAAGGTGAAATCAACTCCTCGGAAAAACTCTATTTGTTACATGGCCGTCGTGAATCTCAAAAGGACAAAGGACCCGCCCAGATAGTCTCCTGCATGTGGCACTACTGAATACTTGTGAAGACTCAGAAACACAGGGAGGCTCTGACCTCCCTGTTGCTTTCAACTCACTTGTTAGCCGTGGAGATCTTGCGCTACGTCGATCACGCATTACCAAAAGTACCCCGCGCAGATCGGGTGTGTAGATTATGTAAATCTGAAGTTGAAACCCCTGAACATGCGCTGATCACCTATGCCTCTTCGGACGCACTCCTAGATCTCCGCACAGCTTTTCTGGACAAACTCTTCAATGATTTACCTAATTTGCGACACCAGATGGCCGAACTGTCCAACACGGAGTTCCTAAAAGCCATCATCTATCCCCGATCTACCATTGCGCTGGTTGCTAAATTCGCGTTTGATGTCCTTCAGATTTATTACGCCGTTCCTGTGTACCGTTTGAGTGAAGCCTAGCCTGACTAATTTTTGCTTCTTTGTATTCGTCTAGTCTTACCCCGGCGTGTGGAAACATAGCGACCGGGAGCTTTGGCTAGCAGGGTGCGGAGAGGTCCAGGGATGATAATATACTTAGTGCCTGTATACTGGGATACTTCCTGGAAACCGGCGTTCATGAGTTGGACCGTGCCGTGTAATACTACCTACCTACCTACCTACAACACCGTGGTCTGCAATTTCGCGATTTTTTTGTCAACTGGATTTTGGCCACGCCCCGCCGTACTTGTTTGATGTTCTTGTTCTTGTGCGCTCTGACCTTCGAATACCCTGGCCTATCCATCTTTCGAGATGACCTTTTGTCAGTTGTGGACCTTCCTTGGAAGTTGAACACACTGGCCTGCTGCTGCATGCATTCTGCAAAGGGAAAGACACACGACGATGGACTGTGACTGGTGGTGTGTGGGGAATTTTACCTGGGAGGAGGGGACTCCTCCCGTACACTTGCGCACTCCGCTTGTGGTCAGGTCCCACGAGATTATATCCACATATCCTGCCATACAATCGGTCAGCCAGCTCACAGCCAATCCTAGCGTCACCGACCCCCTGGAATGGTGTGTGCTCCGTTGACATCTTGTAGTATATGTAAGGATAACCACCCGTACATTACTACCCGTTTGTCTTCGGTAAACTCGTTGTTCAGACATTTGGACCACGCGAGTATAATATACCCCCCCCCCATATACAGACAGTAACTGGTCTATGCACAGACGGTGCTAGAGATCCGTGTAAAAACCTTGTCGAAAACCAAACAATCTTTTAGAAAAATGGAATAGCCAGCATCCCATTCAATTTTGCAGATAAATTCCTGCAGCTGTGAGATGAATCGGCTTCCCAGAATATTAGAGAGTCAACCCACGCTGGATGTTTTTGTGACCGAGGCCATACGAGTAGATATTTCAGCATGGCACCGATGAAGACTTTCAGTTGTTAGGAGCTGCGGCCGCGCTGCAATCCCGTTTAGCAGCAAGGCGAGAATCTCGGCTTAGTCTGGACATGAGCGTTAAGGGGAAAAGGGAGCCGCAATCATCATGTCAATCACGCCGGCTGTCAATCAATTACGCTTTACCTCCGCCCACCACTCCCACAGCAACCCGGCATCTTCACTCCTGCGATGTCCACTTCCAGGCAAAGCCGCGCCCATAAACATGTGAAAAGCAGTAAAATTCAGTCGATCCTGGGACTGAAAGCGGGAAGGCTCCCAGGAAGGGCCCGGAATAATCCAGTCTGGGCACTGTGTTCGCTGTCGGGAATCATGTTCAGGCCTCAGAAGCCGAGTTTCTTACTCCATCTCCTGCAGAACATGTACTTCATGGGTTTTGCTCCCGCGCTCAATTATCGGCTTTTCCTCGTGACCGACCTCCGTGCGGAGCGGTTCACCCTTGCTCTCGAATGGAATCATCCGACCACACATGCGAGTCCTTTCTCTGTCTCTTCCTGCGCGCGTGCAGTCCTTCGCCTCAGGCTTGTGTTCCACGGAGTGGCAGGATCTTTCCTTGTCTCCTATGCCTTCTGAAATTGTCCCACAGGCTCCAACACCGTATCTGCCGCTACTGGTTCCATCTTGACTGATATCGACCCGCGTTGAATCACTAAGGCATCGAGCTCCAAGTACCCTGTTCATCGCCCGTTTATATCGCCCAAAGCGATGCTGCGCCCTCGTATAACTCCGCCCGATTCAAGACAATTCTCCTCGCACCCACGCATACCTGTCGCGCGTGCACGCCAATTGAATCCTCCTCTGGGTCTGCTCCTCCTTCCCTGTTTTCTGTATCTCTGCTCGCCGATTTCTATGCGCGTCTTGATCTTCTCGCGGGTCCTTCCCGCTTTTTGTGCTGCGGTTCTACCGGGGGGGAGCAATGTCCTCGATGACTGTCAACAACAAGATCGTAAAGGCTCAGCCCTTCAGAAGACCGCCGTTGAAGGCCTAATCGGGGTGTCCTGCCTATTCCCCGACGCCGGCCTGTGCACATATTATACAGGCGTACGCTGCAATTTCCTTTCGAAATCCGCAGCTAGTGAATTTGGGGCCGTCGGGATCTCCGTTGTGTCCGCCAGCGATTCAGCCAGAAGATCTTCAAGGAACCACTCTCAAGCAAAATGGTCTTGTAGAGGGCGGGTTTGGCTGTCAGTACCCCGATGCTGGGCAGTGCCATTATTCTACTTCGGTGTGTTTCAATCCGAATTCAACCCGCGCGACTCCACCCGGTTGTCCTTTCAGACTGGTTCTTTGATTGTGAGCGGGTCAACGTGTCCACTGACCCTTAAACATACCTTCATTTTGCCCGCTTCAGCGAGGTATTTGTTCTCTCCAACGTAGGTCTTTGTTCAATGAGATGAGTACATATTCACATCGCATGACCGTGCAGTCTATCGACCCCGCAGAATAGTGGACTTCCTGACCTGATTAATCAGGGCCACAGGTCAGTAAATCATTTTTGCCATCTGACCTGTTCCAGCCTTTCCATGCCGCCAGACTTCCCACTGGAACAATTACTAGGATAGCCGTAGGGATTGTGATCCTTCTCATCTCATGCGTCATCATGCTGTTCTGGCGGTGCTGGCGAACCCTTCCCGCTCCACCACTGTCAGAGACTAGCCAGCATTCATCGAGGAACGTATTCTCATCTGGCCTCACTGTGATGCGCGACTGTTTTTTGCGATCGTTCTTGATGAGCCCATCATACCGCCTCGCTTGGATACTCGTCGTGTTCTGGGATCTGCGACGCTTTTTGCGCAAGACGACCTAAAATCTCACGAGTTAAGCTCATTCAGTTTTCGGTATAACATCGCGTACTCATTCTGTAACCAGATCTCGCTGAAATCTGCCATACTCATTTGTGGCTGGGAACGCGTCCCCGACCCACCGAATTCGCGCTGAAATCTCATCAATTCGGATTGCCGCTGACCTGTGACTGAACGTGAAGGCACACACGCATTTTGCACAATGCTGTTGGCTGTACGCACTCCAAACAACGATTTACAACTCTCAAACATTCGTTCCCTGGTCAGTTCGACATTGTCCGGGAACCTGCTATTGTAAGCTGCCGCAGAGACATGCAGCGGAAAAATCCATAATTCTCAGCTCCTCAAGTAATCTAATCGGGAACTGAGAGAGTAGCAGCGTGGCGTCGCTGGGTCAATGTAATAGGTTCAACCTCAAGTACTCAACAAATCAGGAAATGAGCATGACTCCCTAAAACTTGGCCCGCAGCGCGTCATTTAGGCTCGAATCCAGCCGCAGACGCCAGGCTGGACTTTGATGACAGTCAATCAAACGGTATTGATCGACTGTCATCAATTTTAAGTTGGCACGAAAAGCGTCTGCCTCCGGTCTAGGCGTCATTAGACTTCGTGTCACTGGGAAATTTTCTTTCACGTTACCCTTCACATTCTCATCCGTTTCACAGCGCAGTAAACGGCTTCAATATTCGGGCGTGGCGTATGGAGCTCAGCCAGGCGTAGTTCCATGTCAACAACGAAGGGTTTCTAGTAGACCAAGGCTCGACTCCCCTCCCCGCGCCCGAATAAATTGTGACGAATCTTTATTTTATTTTTTCACCGCGGCTGGTCTGGTGTAATTCAGCACTGTGTATCTCAAGCATCGATACTCTGCGCTGCTTCGTAGACAAAATGGAGTGTCCCTGTGTCAGTCCCCTATTCCTATCTTTGGCCGTCTCTGAAGGAGTTACAGAACAGGGAAAGAAATCCGCCATAGTATATGCAGTACTCAAAGTCACCGCTTGTGTTTCTGGCCGGCAGCTTGGAGTCCTCTCGCGCTAATCAAGACGGAGAAAAAAGTCAATTTAGACATGATTCGAACAATCCAGTCTGACGCTGTCTTAATCAGTGGACAGAATGGATGTCGTTCAGAACAAATTGACCAGAAAATCACGAAAACTTCCCCACTTGTTTAGACGGATTTCTCATCCAAACGCAGCGAAAACAAGACGAAATTTAGGTGCACAGGTACAGATAGGCCTACAAATCTTGGGCTGAATTCTGCGGGCAGACTGGTGGCTGTACTGTCTGGATGTGTTTCTTCTCACACTCCAAAGTGCACGGCCACCCGACTTTCTCCAGAGTGTACAGCCACCAGTCTGCCCGCAGAACTCAGCCCAAGATTTGTTGATAACCCTTGCATGCTGGCTCCAATGTCGCGATCTAGCATCTTCAATCGCGCGCTTTCGACGCGAATATATGTGCGGGGTTTTTTTTTCAGAACTGTGTTACCTGTTCGTCGAGCTGACTGATTACATCCGGAAACAAGCTGAGATTGTATTCTGTCGGAATGACCCGACCTTTGTCCGCGGGTCTGATGTGAGGCGGAAGCCCAACGTCGTCAGTATTTGGGAAGCCGCATTATCTAATCCCAGAATGTGGTGCTATATTCTGGGATTAGATAGCTAGGAATCCCGCTCCTGATTTTGCTGCACATCCACCAGCAGGCTTTTTTGGTGTCTAAGCATCTGCCAGCAAGCATTGATGTCAACCAGAATATAGGGTGCTACATGAATATAATGAACAGGCTACTACTCCACGGATTCTTGATTAAATCACTCAAACCAAAGGTGAAAACTGACCGGAATCACTCTCTTGATTTTACTGCACATCCGCCAGTAAGCATTGATGTCAACTCAGAATATATAAGGGTAATAATACTCAGTGGATTCTTGACCAAATCACTCAAACCAAAAGTGAAAACTGGCCAGAATCAGTCTCCTGATTTTACTGCACATCCGCCTGCAAGCTTTTCCAGTGTCTAAGCATCTGCCAGCAAGCATTGATGGCAACCAGAATATAGGGCCATATATGAATATAATAAACAGGCTACTACTGCACGGATTCCTGATTGTATCACTCAGACAAAAAGTAGAAACTGATCAGAATCACTGTCCTGATTTTTCTATACAGCCACCTGCAACATTTTCTGGTGTCTGACTCACTACCTCTGGTGCTGCAAAGGGCCTGAATATAATGGATGGCAGTGGATTCTTGACCAAATCACTCAGACCAAAAGGGAAAACTCACCGGAATCACCCTCCTGATTTTGCTGCACATCCACCAGCAAGCATTGATGGGGTGCATTGCAGATTGAGCCCTCACGAATATAAAGAACGCTCCAGCGCTGCACGGATTCTCGACCAAATCGCTGAGACGAAAAGTGGAATCCCGCCGGAATCACCTTCCAGATTTTGCTGCATGGCCGCCAGCAAGCTTTTCCGATGTATAACACCCTGCCAGCAAGGAAGGGTGGGATTTCGGACCGGTTCGGCCGTAGCGGCGCCAATACAAAGCCAAATGTCCTGAGGGATCAATCAATATTGTTCCCCCGATTTTTCTGGACCCCCCATATGAGTGCCAGAAAGCTTTTCCAGAACTTTCCCGATCGTCATTGCCCCCTCTCCCCCCCTCAATGACTGGAGGGCCATACCAGCATCTCCCCCTGCCGGATGTGCAAAATAATTGGCCTTCGGGTACCAGGTGCCAAGGGCACCGCACATTATGTCCCGTTGGATCGCTCCTGCCATCCGGACGTCCAAGCGGACGAGACGGCTGTTCAGGTATATGATGCGGCCAACCTCCCGCTCCGCACACACAACGAGATCATCTCACAGGGTAAAGAGGTAGAAGCAGCCCCAACTACAGCCTCAGCAGACCGACTTGCAAAGAAGTACGGTGTCAAAGGAGTCCCTCTCCTATCCTATCTTCGTTCCCTCTCTTTTCCTGGATCGTTCCCCTTCGATTTCATGAATCTTATCTGGGAGAATCTAATCAAGAACCTCACCCTTCTGTGGACGGGAGAATTCAAGGGGCTTGACAAAGGGAGCGGGGAGTATGAGCTAAGCAAAGCAGTATGGGAGGCAATAGCTTCACAAACTCATTCGGCCTCCGACACCATCCCCTCCGCATATGGTAGCCAGATTCCTAACATTGCGAAGGATCGTCCCAACGTCTCTGCGGAGATGTGGTCGTTCTGGACATTGTATTTAGGACCTGTCCTGCTCCGCCGCAGGTTGCCAAATGCGAAGTACTACAAGCATTTTATTCAGCTTGTTCGACTCCTCAACATTTGCCTCCAATTCGAAATCACGGACGCAGAAATCGAGGAGGTCAGGATCGGGTTCATTAACTGGGTTAAAACCTATGAGGAGTACGTCCACAATCAAATTATTTCGCTGGGACTAATCAATTCATTCAGTCTCTACTACCAACACGATGTTTCCAGAATGTCTACCTGTCCTCTAACAATCCACGCACTTCTTCATATTGCACCAGGAATAAAATTTACTGGGCCAGTTTGGTGCTACTGGGCTTTCCCAATGGAGCGATACTGTGGGACGTTGACGCTCGGGATCCGAAGTCGCAGATTCCCATGGGCCTCCATGGATCGTTATGTTCTTGAGCTCGCTCAACTGACCGAGATAAGAACACTATACAATGTTACTCATCAGCTCGCACTCTGCGACCCTCCAGCAGAGATACCTGGCTCATTGAAAGACCCCCTTTGTGCGTTTCAATGGGATAATATTTTGCCGTACACTGACAGTCTTCATAGACGATAGCTGCATACTTCTTCCGCCGCAGTCCCCTAATCCTCCGGACTCCAAGCAGCTGAGAACGATAGCTATCGCCCTTGCCACCCGTGCTGATACGAAGATGCCGGATGCTAATGCGGCGCTGAAAACTGCGACCATAGAGGAGTGGGGAAAGGTCAAACGAATGGATTCTGATGCAGGCGACACCATGCGATCCTGCTCTCTCGGAACTATCACCGAGGACGCACACAATGCCACATATGTTAGAGTGAGTGAATCAATTCACCCTTCGGCCTCAATAGATTTACCGTGGATCGGATTCGCAGTATGAGATGCTTGTCGACAAGCATGCCCGACGTAAAAATGTCAAATCAGAGTATGAAAAGACCACATTCTACGGTCAATTAACCCACATCTACCACGTTCATTTCCCAACCGCGCAGCCACACGTCAAGATCATGAAGCCTACAACCCTTATTCTGGTGGCCATTCGAAACTGTGATGTCAAGCCAGATGAACCGCAGCTTCAAGGCCTGGACATTCACTTCTATTCCCGGGTCGGGCAATTGGATGTTATTGACATGACTAGTGTCCAATGTCTTGTTGGTCGGGTCAAGAATGGCGACGAATGGGAAATCATAGATCGCAGTGGTGATCTGGCTAGAGCCGACTGGGCGGGTGAGCCAGCAGATGATGATCTTTAGGGAGATATACCGCGGTTCCTGCTGTCTTTTAAATTGTGCAAATATTTATACAACATCTATAGGCTTTATATTGCGAGGGAAAAATCCTTCCATAATGTATACTCAAAAAAGTAGGCGCCCATCAACCGGTCAAGTCAGGGTCCAACATATATCATCAACATTACTTTCAAATCATTTTGCTGTATGGGTCAGAGCACCCTAACACATTCTAATAGTCAGGATTCGTGAATTAGGTGTATTCCAACGTTCCCTAATTTTTATAGCTGCATCCATCTATTTTTGAAGGACTACGGTGCCCAGTCGACATCCGGAACACGTGGCTTACTTCCGCCCTGCACTTGCACTCAACTTGCACCTGCTGGGCCGGATGAAGCGTTTTTAGTGCCGAAAAGGTCTACCCACATACATATCTACATAGCTAAACCAGCCTACCATTGAATTCTGCGGATTTCGAATGGAAAGCATTATTTCAACCTATAGCAGGTTATTATGACCATAGGTTGATTCTCGGTGGAACTGCATGCTGCATAAAGTCCACCAGATATAGGTTGATTTATTCAGGATGATATTTGACCTATTCTGTAGGTTGACTGAAATCAACCTAAGTGCAACCCGAATTAGGTTGAAGTGCGATACTCAACCTAAGCCTTGTTGAAAATCAGCCTGCTACAGCTTCATAGTGCATGTGATACCAGGTCTCCTCAATCCGGGTTGCTACGGCTATCCGGACGTCCACGGTATGGATTTCCTACATAGGCGTCGTAGGCGAGATCGAAACTAAGGCGTCCTGGGAGCAAGGGGGTGAAAAAAACATATCACCTACATATTTTTTTTCTGCCTTCGTGGTGCCGAAGTGACATAATTGACTAGGTTTGTAGTCGTATCGCTAGTGCCAAGGGGCACCCGGCGGAAGATACCGAAACACTCGCTTAAAGTATAGTATGGGTCTGGGACCCCCTAATCCAGTTTTCGGACTTTGATTCAGAATGCTTCAAAAATGTGTTTAAACGAGGTTTGCTTTTTTTCAATTTTTTTTTTTTCCTGGAGCTTGCCTGGAGCGTAAATTTCTCTTTCTCCGAGCTCTTCGGTGCGCATCCACGTAGGCACAAACAAGCAACCATCTATCACGGAATCGTGATTGTCACTTTTTTCACTCACGTCAGTCCACGTCTGCTGTTTAGTAAATTTCTAATGCTTCCATAACCACCTTATGTATTGTCCAGTTCCATTTATGTTGCCGTGGATTGAGGAAGAAACCAATCGGTGCGTGGTACTGCGATGATGTCTGCCGTGTGAATGGCGGAGCCAGGGTGTGCAAAAGGCGCGCAGCAGTAGAAATTAACACACCAGTTCCCTTATTTTATGCTCCAAATAGTATAGTATGTGTCTGGCACGCCTTAACTCAATTTCATAACCCTGTGTAGCTAGTATTATTCCGCCCTCCAGCTCAGCTCTCATTATGAGAAAATCACCCCCCACAAAAAAAGTAAATTCTAATTCAATCAAACCAAATCTCCTCCCGCATCGTTAAATCTGCTCCCGCATCGTTTAAATCTGCTGCCGCATCGTTGCGGGAGCAGCATAGCCACCCAAAAAAAAACCTTTCAAAAATTTCAAACCCCTGCAAAAGAAGAAAATTCCAATTCAATCAAATCAAATCTGCTCCCGCAACGATGCGGGAGCAGCATAGTGCTACGCACGCCCGCCAACTCCAGCTACGCAGCCCGTCTCCCTAACCCTGCGTAGCCCGGCAACCCCCGGCGCGTCAGTTACGCAGTCTAAAATCTGGTTGTTTGGCATCACGCTGGCACGCCTGTGTACGTTTGTTTATCAGCTTCTTCCCCACTACATCCACCATCGCCGACACGTCGTCCGCATGTGCCGCTCCCCGCCGTCCACCCCCAAGGCCCCTTACATCCTCTACTGCCTAATCGTCGTTCTTATCGACTACATTTACTCAAAACTCTGCACCAGCCCGCCTGACTGCGCTTCCGCCTCATATCGTCCACATTCGACCGCCATTGTCCTACAGTCGCCCCCAGTATACTCTAAATCACCCCCACTCCCTTCTCCTCCTTCATTCTCCCCTGTACGCTCAAAACTCCGCCCTCTGCGCGCATTTCACTCTCGCCCGCCGTTAAACTCCCTTTTTGTGCTCCTGGCTTGGCCATACCCCATACCCACCCAGCGACGCCCTCGGACGTGTCCCCTGTACGTATTCCAACCCGAGATCCGGCCCAAGCTGCCTTTCCAATCCCGCCATTTGCGCACCAACGGAGCGTCGCAGTTCAGTGTCAACAGCGTCCCCCCACTGCCGTCTTTTACCGTCGGTTTTGTTTAAAAGGCGAAGGAGGAGTATAAGCCAGAGGATAGAGCAGTTTGGGGAGCTACTGGTGGGTCCAGGTGCGTAAGGTACGCATACATTCACATTTTCACGATTTTTCTGACTAATCGCTCTGGCCCCGCGCCAACTCTACCCGGTTTGCCCTGAAATCGCTTCAAATGAATCGCCCTACATCCCCTCTCTATCCCTAGGGTTAGCGCCACGATTTTACTGACCCCCAAACGGCTCCTTCGTCCTCGTCTCCGCGTCGTTGCGCGTACCGCCACACTGGCGCGACCCGATCGCTTCGGTGACGCCATATCCGTATTTTGCGACCTAGAAAATGGTGGTACATCTATGGCCGCGCGATATCGGCTGCCTCGGTACGGTCGTATAATTTTATTTCGCTCCTTTTCGCACTAATCATGGCTCCTGCAACCGCCCACGGCCCTTGATCCCGCCGATTTTGTTCGAACCTCTGGGGAGGAGTTTGCACGAGATGATGGAATAGTGTTTGGCCGTACCGCGATGTCTAGGCGCCTGATATTCCGATATATCCTCATTTCCCGGTTTTTTTTACAGTAATTCGTCTCGTCCTCCCGCGTCTCTCCCCACCGACCTTCAATCTCGGAGAAGGTGAGTATTTCTCTCTCCCCCGACTCTGAGTCATTTCCTTTATGGCATTCAAAGGCGCTTCCCTCGTCACCATCTCTGCATATCGCAGCACTCGCGGCCCGCGATGGTTATCCCAACGCCATATTTCGATTCAACCGCCCCGCAAAGGGTGATTCTTCTACCTACGCTGGATATCGGTCCCACACGTACGTCTCTATAATTCTATTCGCTTTTTTTTTTTTGACCTGATTCCTCGTATACCTCTTGTCAGCCATGCGTGCGTCCCCTTCAGATTCCTGTTCTCTTAGCTTCCCCCTAATGCACACCTGTTTACCTGATTCCTGTGTTGCATTGCCTCGACCGAGCCCTGCACCCCCACCCAGGCACCGGCAGCGGCGTGCTCAACTCAATGACGGCTACGGGTCTCTTCTTTGGAGTCACCGCGCGTCGTTGAGTTGACATGTACCCGCTTATGCACCGGATGCTTCCACTTATGACCCTAGCCTATATCTAACCCCTTCTATTTCCCAGGGAAATCCCTGGAAACTCGTCACCCAAGCAAATCTGTGAGGCCTACCCATATAGTCGTGTCATTTGGGTACCCAAGTGCAATGTTATCAATCCAACTTGGTTTTTTTTCGGCACCCTCTAGGGCTCGCAAACCCAACTTTGGCTCCCCATACTGGCCCTCCCATTCCACTTTAATTTTTTTCCGTGCTTGGTAGGGCTTCCAAAGCCAACTTTAGCCCCCCATACCGGACCTAGGTTAATGCCCTTAATGGACCCCCCCTGTCTTTAATTAGCACATTTCTCATTCAAAACAGCTTTGTTTTTTGCGATCCAGATGGGGTATGGAGGAGGACTCTTGTGGCTTTGACATACACAACGTTTACAAGCCATGAGTATTGATAGAACAAATCTACATTCATGCAAAATAACCTTTTGATGCAGACACCTTTGATGCAGACCGGGGGCCTTTAGGTTATGTGGGGGAAATGTGTGTTTAAGGGAGGGAAACAATAGTTTCCAAATCGCCCGTGGGAGAATCTGATGTCTAACCCCATTAATGCAACGACGAATTCAAAGCCCGAATTTTTTCAAGAATATGCTAATGAGACACATTGCCTAAAGGGGAATTGAACTTCAATAGGCATTGTATGTACTCTTCTGTGAGGCATCCTCGGCCCAATGTCGGCCCAGCGCCACATGTTTCAACTCAGGTCGTACAAACACAGCGGGCTGGTTTCGCCGTACTGATCAGCCTTCAGCGCTATTCTAAGCTACAGCTCTTGGAAATACACTCCGAGGTCCGACTTTCCTACTACAACGGCTTAGAACTGGCCAACGATGACCTTCATGAGAGCAATAACAAAGAGTATATAAGGGCTAGTTGCTGTGGGGACTTCCAGGCAGTCCACTTTGTTGCTTGATCTCAAAGAAATGCGTTTCGCTACTCTCACTTCCTTCCTCCTTGCTGGTACCAGTCTGGTCGCCGCCGAGGATTTCCGCCAGCTCTTTGCCATCCCTGCTGGCGACACCATTGCTGCTTTCACGACGAAGTGAGCGCAAACAGCTCTCATGCTCTTACGACTGGACTGGACGGTGATCATGAAAAATCTTCTAGCTTCGTCAGTACTTGCAGCACCTGGTTCCCTGCTGAGAATGGTGACAGCCTGCACTTCCATGAGGCTCAGGTTACGCCCGGCGATTTCCAAGGCAAGAACGTTAACAGTGAGTACCTCCCTCTTCCGCCGGTGTGTCGGCTCTCTGACGCCGTCCTTTTAGCTGAAGCCTTGCTCGTTTGCGTAAGTGCCCAAACCAAAATTTAATTCCGCTGAAAACATGTTGTACACAGACTTGGGTTGGACCGAACGAGGGAGATCCAGTCCATGATTTCACAGCTGCAGTTGCGGAGGCCGTCGGTGCTACCCCAATCTCGGAAAGAAGGCCGTATTCAAACAATGAACTAACTATGCGCTCGTGTTACGCATAATAAAGAGAGTGAACAAAACTCTTAGATATTCAATATATTCCACTATTTATCTTGGGCTGAGTTCTGCGGGCAGACTCGTGGCTGTACTGTCTGGATGTGTTTCTTCTCACACTCCAAAGTGCACGGCCACCCGACTTTCTCCAGAGTGTACAGCCACCAGTCTGCCCGCAGAACTCTGCCCAAGATAAATAGCGTATTTGGTTGTTGTATATTGCATTAATTGGATGCCTGTCACTTCGCAGTCTCTGATCTTGCTTGCTGAGATCCGGAAACACAATCTTAGATGTTCCGATATGTCTGTTCACTGGGTTCAGCGGGTCCCAAAACCCTTAAAAATGTAGAGCCTCCTAGATCTGTTGATCACTGGTATATGTGCACTTATCCTTGTTCAGTGAACACAGTGTTGGGGGCCAGTATAAAATTGCATGGATCAGTAGAACAGTGCATTGATCAGGACAGACCTATTCGTGTGATAACCCACCCCATTGGTAATACTGGCGAAGCTGTTTTTTTTCGTGTGTAAGCCAAGACCTGTGTGTTGTGTAAAGTTGGAACCTGTGTGTTTTTTTTTCAAAACTTGAGCAGTGCTAATTTTTTTGAACAGTGGTATCTTTTGTCTTCAATTTTCGGAGCAGTGCTGTCTTTTTTGGATTTTTTAAAGCAGTGTTGAAAATCACACAGGCTGTGCTTTTCTTTCGCATTCATACCTGTTGTGCCTTTTTCCCTGGTAGATATTGAAGGTGTATGAATTTTTGTAGAAAACAAGCCCAACCCATGTAAATTCCATGAAAAAACCCTCAACCTGTGTGAAAAATAATTATGAGACACTATAACAGCCATACGAGTACAATGCTGATTTTTTTGGCGTGACCGTGTGGAAAAATACACGGGCAAAAAATATCGCTGTGCCGACCCATGCATCGGCGGGGATTCGAACCCTAGCCAGTCTGGAGTCATCGACGATTATATGGAATTAAATGACTGAGTGGCCCTCGCACCACCGATGCTTTGTTCCGCTCCCCCTGTCCACACTAAGGACATAACCTCGGGATTCTGCTGCTACCTAGACGTTATGAGGGCTCGTCTTGTTCTAGTAAATCCGCCGGAAGAGCTGGGCCTAAAGCCGTGTCTACACTGGGCATCGATGCATACTGCCACAAGGCTCGTGACACGGGGGATGTGCTCCTTGGCTGCGAGCCAGGCGACGTGTGGCATGAACGCGGTGAGGGTGCTGATAGATCGTGCGCCGCGGTCGAGGCGTATGAACGTGACGGTCCAGCCCAGCCCACGCGACGTGGAGCGTTGCCCCATGGTTGGTGGATATGCAGGCGAGATAATCAGCGACTGATACTGCACTGTAAGAGGGCGAGAGAAGGAGACAGAGACAGAAACGGTGAGCTGCGCATAGTAGATCAGGATGAACAACTGACAAATGCGGTGGATATAGTCCATCGCTGCGCGCACGGCGACGTGTGGCGTGAACGCGGCGGGGGCGTCAACAGGTCGTGCTCCGCGTATGAACGTCGCGTCGCGGCCCACAAGATTCAGCGTGGAGCGTGGCCCCACAGTTGGTGCAGACGCATGCGGGATAATGAGCAAAAGATATGCCACTGCAAAAGGGAGAGAGAAATGGTGAGTAGTGCAAAGCAGAACAGGGTGAACACCTTACGAATTGTGACGAGCAATCCAAGAAATATGAACCACCCTACGAGCTCAAGTGCCAGGGCCGCTAACACGAGGAGAAAAACTGTGGGAGAAATATCAGATGGGTTTGTCGCGATGACAACACAAAATACCCACGAAGAGATGAAAGGTGGTTGAGTGAGAGCCCGCCAGTGCAGGCTCCAGGGGGGGCCGCGAGCCGCTGCAGCAGCTGCGCCTGTCGCACTAGACGCTCCTGCTGTTTCCGCTCCGGCTGTTTCCGCTTCTGCTGTATCGGCTCCTGCCTTTCCTGCTTCTGCCGCAGCTCCCGCAGCACCTGCAGCCGCTCCTGCAGCCATTCCTCCCACCGCCGCTCCTCCTGCAGCTCCTCCTGCAGCTCCTCCTGCAGCTCCCGCAGCCGCTCCCGCAGCCGCTCCCGCAGCCGCTCTCGCTCCCGCTCCAGCCCCCGCGCCAGCTCCCGCACCCGCTCCAGCCCCCGCTCCAGCTCCCGCACCCGCTCCCGCACCAGCACCAGCACCCGCTCCGTCTCCCGCTCCCCCCGCACCCGCTCCCGCGCCCGCGCCCGCTCCCGCACCCGCAACCGCAACCACTCCCGCACCCCCAACCACAGCCACTCCCGCGCCCGCTCCCGCTCCCGCTCCCGCTGTAGCTCCCGCTCCCGCTCTAGCTGCCGCTCCCACTCCAAGCGATGCATAAAAAATTCCATACGCAATTTGGGTTATCGAGCTCAGACTTTGGATCGAGAAAAGAGTGAATATTGGTTGGCGTGTTCGCCAAGGCTTATATAGGTCGTGTACGGCTTTGCGCACTGCTTCTCGGGCCATCAAACGCAAGACCACACAGGGAGGCAGTCAGCAGGCCACCAACAGGCAGTTGTACGACAGGTGCCACGGCGTCCCGCACAGGACCGCCGATGACAGCACACGCAACGGGTTCGATCGGACAGCTTCAATTAATTGGCGACTATTAGCGGTCCTGAAAGCTGTGAGCTGTGTACTTCCAGGCCGTAGACGATATCACAAAATGCAGCTTCGACGCCGATTTCCCAGTAGAAATATTACATATCACTCTCCGGCTGTACCTCTCAAGCTGTAGGTAGGTAGGTAGGTAGAAATACACGGCACGGTCCAATAGTATGTAGTGCGCCTTACTTATGATGTCCTAAAATAGAACCCAAAAGATTAAAGAAACGGGGTATGTTAGCGTTGCTGGCGAACCAATCCCGGGTAACAGCCCTACGGCAGCTCACGCAATGACATTGAGGTCCGAGACGCCGCCAAGAATGTAAAGTATATGATTTGACGGTGGAGTGGCGGCTGCGAGCGCCACTATCAGTTTTCCATAGAAAATTGCTTTTACAGCCGATCAATCACCCCCTGCACGGGGATTTCCGAGGTCGGCGTCGGTCGGGGTAAATGGGGGGGACCATTTACCTGAACATTTATATATATATATATAATAGTACCTTACTGTACGAGGGCGCAACAGGCAGGTTGAAGTAGCGAGAAGGTATGCCCTAGGTTATTCTGCAACTTTTAAGAGGTTTGAATTCGAGGCTGCGCACTTGAGGTTATACGTAATATTTTGATATACCCGATAAGACCAGAAATGTGGCCCTTCTAAATGTGGACTACTATCAATACCCCACCTTTGCAAAAATAAATTGATGGCGATTTTACGCTTGCAATTCTGGTCGGATCGTCTTCGGAACAGATGGCCAGCATCCTTACCATCTGCAAGATGTTGAATCCAGACTTTTGGAGAGTTTAGGGCCAACCTGAGCTCGCAGCAAAGATGCCGAGCCAGCGATCAAAAATACCCACCTTTGCAAAAAAAAAGTTCCGACTTGGGTTGAGCTCAGTTTGTCTCCACTTCGCTCTGAGAAAAATACTGGTAGATTGCTGGGAAGCCAAAGTATCCCACCATGCTTTGCTTCGAGTAGATTGAGCCATTATTCATGTCGCAAATAAATCAAACTTTATTTTGCAAAGGTAGGCATTTTTGCAAAGGTGGGCTATTGATAGTATTTCCCCCTCATCACCATAACCTTCCGAAAACGGAATTACCACATATGGGTTCCACAATGCGGGCCACAATCCATCTGCACACCAATTTCCAAGAAAAAACCGGCCGAGTGCGCGACCTCCGATCACTATCACCCACTTCCGTTCCCCCATATCTGAACATCCCTAACCCAATGGGTACATATTGCCTAGTCCTCCCCAAAAATTGGGCATTTTTAGAGACCCCCCTCGGCCCCACACACAATTTCATCCACACACACCAAAATGGCTGCCCGTAGCCTTTCTCCATTTCCCTGCGCTAAGTTTACCCCCATTTCCCTTAAAAAAACCTGAAAACCTGTTTCTGCTCGCTTGTAGCTTTCTGACGACCCCACATACACCCAATTCCACCCACCCTACGTCACCCAACAGCCCAAATACGCTGGCGTTCTGGTGCGCACCGGAACTTCCCGGAGCCGAACTCCGGAACAGTTCCCGATGTCCCAACGATTCCTATTAGTATTACATCATCGAACGCTCTCCGCCCAACCCGTCTGCGCACCTGCGCTGAATCTCCTGTATCCCCCTGAGCACCTGCGCTCTTCGCTGCGCTGCGGAACTTCCCGGCCCCGAGCTCCGGCAACCCACCCGACGTGCCGCCAACTCGTTGAGTGCTCCACCCGCGCATGCGTCTGCGCCCAGCCCCCCGGCGCCGCTGTGTCGCTGCGCTGAACACCGCCATCCCCAATGCGCCTCTTGCCCACAGCACCACCTGCCCCGCCTCAGCCTGCGCCACCGGCCCGCCTCACAACAGCTCCCGCCTCCTAACCGCCCACCAACTACCACGCTGCCACTCTCTTCCACACTCCCACCTTTCCATCTCTCCCTTCCGCTCGCGTCCTCCAGTGCGCGCCTTCCACGGGCCTATACCGTGCTCGGCAACGGCCGGCACGGTCCGCACTGTATGGCGCTGTGTGGCGCCTGCTTCTCTTCATCAGGAAATTTGCCAACTCCGTACTTGACCCGATCACGCTCGTGATCCGACATCGGATCCTGTTGGGCGCATCAGCGCTCATATGGCCTTACCAGCTTGTGTCAGATCCCAAGCTCCTCACGACTCAGTGCCGGTGGCTTACCATCCGACGGACATGGGGTAAGCACATATAGGTACCTCTCAGGTTCATACCAGACGTCATGGAGCATCCATGTATTAATTGATTCAATACCTGCTTCGTGGCTGCTACGGCCGAAAGTTCGGGCGCCTCTGTTCACTACATGAATAATAGGCCCTCAATTAGATATTTTGGCTGGAACCACCACTCCCAGGGAATTTTATCTCAGTTCATGCCAGTGAGGAATCTCAACTTGGGATCAAATTGATCCCATTCGCGCCTCTCACAAAATCTTGCTCAATCCTCCGATGGCACACAATCTGAAGAAATAAGTTGTCTCTATTGCATGCCAAGAATGTTGTCCGCATAACAGAATTTATTCATTTAACAGCCTCATAGAACAGCGCTTCATTTTTCCAAAAAGGCAAATACAAAAATAACAATATCTCCAGCGCGTCTCGCCGACTGCCTCGGTAAATTCTAGGGCTTATTTAACTTCGATCCTGTGATCGTCTCGCTCTAGACCCTAGTTGCTCCACCTTTGCGGCCCTTGGCATGCTTTGGGGCCGTGGTCTCACTGTTCGCACTCTTCCGTGCCAGCTGCTTCTTTTTCTTTGGTACCGTGTTCTTCCTGGGACTTAAATCTGCATCAGAGGCCTTTCTGACGAGGCTGCTACTGGCTTGAGGCTATGATAAATCAATGACTATTTACACTCCAAGCTGCAAAAAAATGGGACAAACTGCAGATGGTTTCTGGGGCCCCATGAGGCGCATCACATCCTCTTCGTCATCCTCCATATGTGGTCCATGCTTGTGCAGAAAAGGCCGAGAGCCCTCTCGTATTCGGCCGGTGACCAGTCAGGCTTTGTCTCCATCCCCAGAGGAGAACACCCTGGGAAGCCTTTCATAAACCAGTGTACATCCATCTCATCCGCCAGGGTGAGGCCAGATTCATCGGAGACCCAGCTCATTTTCGCCCAGTTGGCCGTTTCTTGACCAATTCGGCTGCGATGATATTGTTCCATTAATAACTGACTCGGTCTATTCCTGGGTCGACATACCGTTCGTTTTTGACAAAGAACATTCGTACTTTCGTGGTGATGGTGGAGAGCAAGCTGATATCTGCGTGACTTCAAGTTTCGCAACATCTCATCATTTACACCTTAAGGATAGTTACAAAGAGGCCGTGCCTGAGTACTAATTTCTAAAGACAATAATCGCTTGAAAGAGAGTTAAAATTAAAAGTCGGAAAATCCAGAGTCCACCCGTACATTCTCACCTTCCTCAGGTCCGAAGTCTTCACCATCCTCGTCTTCCGGCCGGCGTTCACCTGGCCCTGCGTTGTCAGCACCCAACTCGCCTTCGTCATCGTCATCGAAGTCCGCCTCGGGCTCACTTTCGTCTCCATCATCCTCGCTGCGTAGATCTTCCTCATTTTCACCCTCCGCATTGTCCTCGTCCATCCCATCATCGGAATCCAGGTCATCTGCAGAAGAGACATCTAGATGCCCAATACCGCCGCCGAAATATCGCATTAACATATCCCTGTCAGCGAATCTGGTAGACCAAGAGTCAGCGCAAGAAAGAATTGAGAGAACTGAACGAGCGGCGCTCATATTCACATGATAATTTGCCCAGTCTTCCGTGTCATCAGCGGCGCGAGCAGCGGTGAAATGGCGCGTAGCGAGAAGCTCATTTGTCCTTCCTGCGGCGAAATCTGGAATGAGATGGCTGGCGCGAATAACTTCGGCGGGATCCAAGAACCCAAATGCATAGGGGTCAGATTCGGGGACGAATCCGACCTTCGGAAGTCTGATTCCAGAGCGGTGACCAGGTTCTGCGCCAAGCCATCTGACCCAGAGAAACTCCATTTGTGTTGGCGACGTGGATCCGTTGGGTTTTACGAGAAAGACAGTGGCGTGGAATATCCCGAGAACCTGGCAATACCAATACGGATGCGCACCGGCCTCGGTCTCAGGAGAGCGCACCATGAGGAAGGACTGCGTGCGCGGATTCAGGGTGTCCTGGTCCCGACGGACGTCGTAGGTAGTGTAATTGACTCGGAGAGTTTTAGTGGCGTAGATTTTATTGCCAGCAATGCGCACGGGGTTCCGATCGTTCGAGGAAAATTCTTCGTGAGTGTCACCATCGAATGAACGATTGAGAATACGTCCTAGAAGGTGGTCTTGAAGTTTAGGGATAAAATTCTGAGCCACACGGTCAGCTATAATATTGATCAGGACTAGAGTACACACCACCATCGCCGGATCATCGTCGTGGTCTCGAGAATTGAAGTCGGCATACATGTCAAGGGGGCATTTGCGCGCATTGCTGGTGTGATGGTGGACCTCGCCAGGAGTGAAACCAAGGGGATCTTCGTGTTCAAGCCCCACCTGATGTTTATGTTTGTTGGCTCGCGCTGTATCTGCCTTGGCGGTTCGCCTGGCTGCGGCTCTCGCACGAATCAGGCGCATATACCGTTTCGCTATTTGGAGAGTGTGCGCCCGTTTGTTTGTGACAGCCCATAATCGCTTGACGAGACGGTGGAGACTTTCGCCCTAATATTTATCGTAAGTGGAGAATCAAAAATAGAAGAAAAAAACCCGACCAGTTGTGTCGAATACGAATCGGTAGGGCCAAAGAGACGTATCGTTAAAACGTAGTCGCCAAGAGCATGCCATTTGTAGGTGTTTAAATTGAGTGTCACCTTTTTCTTTGATTTCGTGGCCGGAGCCTGGGCAGCAGCGGTGGGAGCAGTCGCAGCCGGCGTAGGGCCCGAACCCACAGCTGCCTGAGCCGTAGCTGCACGCTGTTCACGACGGTTTCGAGCAGCGACCTCTCGCGGCAACTCAAAAGTATCAAACTCTGCGCAGGTTGTATTTTTAAATCCTCGCATGAGACGTCCAATTTCGGACGTCAGGCGTTCCAGATGATCGATCGTGGGATCAGTATGCATCCGGAGTTTGGCGAAAGAGTGCCATTCAGCCATGCGATAGAGCAACTTGAGCACCCGCTCATTGTGCTCAGCCGAAAAGAGGCCGTCAAAAGCAGGAATAGCACACTGTAAAAGGTCTTCAAAATCCCGAGCACCGAGCTTCTTCATGTCTGCGGCGTTTGTGGCAAACCGACATATTGTGTCGCACCCGAAACGGGGCATCTGGCGGTAGCTGCCAATGTGCGTGAGCGTGGCTATTGAAATTTAATAGAATGTAGTACACCTACCGGTGATTGAGCTTGTCGACCAATTTTTGCCCCTCAGGCTGAGCGTGCAACAACCGTATCAAGTGAGTAAAAAGAGACTTCCACACTCCGAGCTCAAACTCGTGCATGAAGTCCACAACTAGCATTCGGTGGAGATTAAAATCATCGCCCAGGCTCTCGATGAATGTGTTCTACGCAGAATCAGTCTGAGAAAAAAGCGCTAAAACGGTACGTACCAAAGTCGGGACAGAAGATGTTTCTTTGAGAAGACCGTTGACTTTCTCAGACCCAATACCGAACGCTTGCTCGTAAATAAAACGCCACGCTGCACAGATTTTTCTACCCAAATATTGACGAGCCCGAGAAACTCTCGACGCTATATCACGAACATATCCCATTAGATGCAGCTCGGATTTAGGCACCAAGCACCAAGGACATGGACAGAGGCCACTGTCCCGAATAGTTGCGAGGAGAACTCTGCCAGAGAGCGTAAGCGTGGAAAATGAGGGCAGCTTGGAGTTTACTTCTCTGGGTAATCAGCGGAGTAAGTAAAAAGACGCGGATAAACCCGGTGTTCGACTCCATCCTGACATTTGATGACAATTCCGTATTTGTACGCGTGCAGAAATTCTTCATCAAGAAGAAGTGGTGACGACCCATCCGCACTGCCGTTCAACCGGCTGTGGTATCATTTTAGAGGCCCTTGTACTTACTCATTTTATGGATTCTTTACGAACGTAGTCATATTATATTTGTCATGTCACGTAGTAGTCACGGAGTTTATCTCCGAATATATCATCATCTACTACTTCTTACCTCGTCGCGTTCTTACGCCTCAGTCGCCTACTCAGACCCTCTTAACGGTCTCTAGGCTCGGAGGCTATTCTAGCGTCAAGGTAATTACTTTCCTATTATTACTGACTACTTTGAGTTCATAGGAATATCCACCACTTGAGCGGATATCTGCTCAAGTGTTAGCTAGTCGTGTGTGAAGGAAGTCCTACACTAAAGCACGACTTGCTGTGGATATCTACACCATTCAACCTCTCAAGGACTGTACGGCTCGCCAACGGCTCCCTCGACGCGATCCCCAGCTTATAAGTATTTGCTAGCTCTCGTGTGTCCCTATCGAGTCCTACAGAAGTGTCCAGACGGCATGCATTAGTTCTCGCCAGCAGTGCGTCAGGATATCTCCCTTTTGGGTTGCCCATTTGGCGTGAAATTGCGAGATTTTATCCTGAATTGAGTCTGGCAGCTAAAAATACACGTCAGACACTCCTTAAAACTGGATTGACAACGCACCGATGGAATATAAGCAACATGGTGTTCCACACCGATGCTGGGTCTAATTCTCATGTACTTGGAAAGGTTACCGAAGAGCATATAAATGGGCCAGAGCTTCGCTGGCCCAAAATTCGCGAGGTGAGTCAAATCCGACCAAAACATGAGCGCAGCTATTATCTTCTCGTGTTTGCAACGGGGGTCATCGGGGGGGAGTTTTCCGTGCCGCTGAAGATGGTCGTGCTCCCGGAGAAAGACGTCTGAATTGAATAAGTCGCTGAAAACACGAATCTGCTGAGCGCTATTTTTAATCTTGTGATAAAGCGCGAACGGCGTTAGGTGGAAATGTTTGGACAGGGGATCCGCGAATGCTCCCTTGATTATCGATACGAGCGGTCGATAAAAAAGACCAGGAACGGAAAAGTTTTCCGGGGGAACATCTGTAGAACCAGATGGCACTTCTATATCGACGCTGGTCTCTTTGAAATCTTTGAGAAATGGGAAGGCAGTCTTGGCATCCTCGTCGACGCGTTTATTGGCACGTCCGGCATCAAAATCCTTCAAATCGTCGACGTTAAAGTCGGGGTGCTGCAATACATCGTGTACAAGTGAATTCAGCTCGCCCTCCAATTTGGTGATGTTGCCGTTATTTAGCCAATTCATCAGGAGCGTCTCTGATATGCTGCTGCTCGTAGACAGTGCGGGTGGAGTATCCACAGGGTCCAGAGCGTCTTCTGGATCGGGGTCAGGGGGTGGGTACTGATTAGATAGATTCTCAATAGATATGAGGCTATCCGGGTCATAAGTTGGGTGGTGGGGATATTTTCTCCACAAGCCAAAGGCGTTTGCGACCGTTTCGAAGGTGTCGCGCACTATGAGCGTCACTCGAGGGAGAATTGGGGCCGGTACCTCCAGCAGTGGTGCAACGTCGGCTGGACAGAGGGGTTCGGGGAGAAGATCCAAGAAGCGCTTCGGCAAGCGCAGCTTTCGCTTGATCCTGCCGGATGCGGTGAGTGCCGGTGGCGGGGAAGGGGACGGTAGGAGAGATGCAGGTGAAGGAGATCTCGAGTAGGAAGGGTCAACTCCCTGCATAAGGACATCAGGGTCGTCCGTATCGATGTGGGTATCCATATCAAAATTTTGACTAAATGAAGACGGCCCAGGGGAGCTGCGCGCCGCCTAGGGACCCACAAATTAAGGAAAAAGGGTTCAATATATGTCAGATAATTGACCTACGTCAGATCCTGCTCGCACCTTGCGATCCCAAGGCGTCGATGTCGATTTATTCTTGGCGGGATACTTCCCCCGCCGTTTCGGGGGAGCCGCGCTGCGCTGGGAAGTACCACTAGTGGTCGGCGCAGCATTCCTGGCCTCAATCGAGCCCTGGACATAAGCCTTATACGGCCCACAGGTTGTATGGTGTTTGGATAGCGAGCTTTTATTTCCGATGGAGAGCTCGCAGCCTCGGCATACAAGGCTCATGAGCAAGAGGACGAGGAATGCCAGTCGAAAGTCACGGAAAAAATGGGCTGAAAGCTGTTTGGCCCGGGAGCCTGCCATGCCAGAGGTTGACACCGCTCACAGATATCGGCGGGAGGAGGTGGAAGATGGAGACGGCTGTTATTGGGATCACTGGGTAGCACTGCATATATTTCAAATATGACGATCACATGTAGTATAGGAGCGCGCCGTCTTTGTTTGTTGATTGTTTATCGTTAGCATGCATATAAAACCAGCTGAATGATGGATTCACCTCTTGTCTTCCCCCCTCATCATCCTTCGCCCACTCCGCTCATTCTACGCACACATGCCGGCTGGTCGTTCCGGCGACACCCGTGGTCGCTCCCCTGACCCCCGTACGCGCTCCCAGTCCCCGCCCCGGCCTTGGTAAACACTCTGCTCAGGTCATGCAACCATACTGACACGTATTTCTAGCCCATCACCGCTCCTCCAGCACAACTAATGGGCCATCAAGCGGCACGCCATCTGCCCGGCGCTCCCCTGACCGCCATGCGCACTCACGCACTCCGCCCCCGCGTTCCCACCAAGGTAACCGCTCACCTCAGATCATATGGCGATGCTGACACTTACCTCTAGCTCACCATCGCTCCTCCAGCACAACAAATGGGTCATCAAACGGCGCGCCTTCTAACCGGCGTGTCGACAATCGCGATCGGGAGCCGGAACAGCCGCCTGTGGATTACCGAGCACTGTACGAGGCCCGCATAGCACATGACAAACTCCAGAAGCAGAAGAAGCGGAAGCGTGATGAGTCCGTAGTGTCTCTCACCCATAGTGGCCTCTACTCACCTCACCTCAGTAAACTTGTGAGCACCCAGTCCATGGGGCGAGGTATCCGCAAGGTTGCCGTCATGTTCGGCGAGATATCCGCTGTGATTACAGATGCCGAGGAATATGCGCTTAATCCATACCCAGAAGATGAGCCAGAAGACAAGCAAGAAGATGAGGACAACGAGGACGAGGAACCTCGTGAGCCTCCAGAACTCACTGAAGAACAAGAGCAATACCTTTTTGACAAACGAGTGCGTATCTTCAGCTCCATTGGTCTTCAAAATTGATTCAGTACAATCCAGATGCGAGAGGAACCTCGAGTCCTTCAATCAGATGAAGCGAATCATCCCCAACCTGACGAAGAGACTCCAAGATAGCGATGCAGAAGATTTGATCCACTTCTACGGAGCAGTACGCTTGAAAACCTTAGTGTTCCATTCTTAACCAGGCCACAGATTCAGAAGGGCGCAAACGGCGCGTGCAGCGACGACGTTCGGAGGGTTTCGATTTGCATGGGCAATTGGCTCAACGAGGACCGAGACCTTCCGGCACTGGAGAGCTTCCATCTGGGAATAGGTCAGTTACTACATAGCTCTTGATAGACCCTAGTAGAGCCATAGAGCCGTAGCAACCCCCCCCCTTTATATAGACGATGATAGAGAGGGCAGTCTCTACATAGAGCCGCCATAGAGCACCATAGAGCCCGCCAAGATCACGAAGATGGCGTACGCGAATTGATCTGATCCCATCGAACGGTGTCGGCAGGCTCAGCAGCGCAAATTTTTCCCGCTCCCCATCCCTTCAGACTTGAGAGAAATAGAGAAAGAATTGAGATTCAATAGAGTTTATTCACAGCTAGTAGGCTACTAATACAGAAAATAAAACAAAAAATAGAACCCAAAATGCCCGTTCTTGAAGATAGACTTGAGCCGCCACTGAGCAGAGAGGGTTTGCATTGATTTGAGGGTGGATAGATTGACGTCAAGTCTTGTAAGCAGTGGGTCCGGAACAGCACACAGAATCTTGTGGACAGGAAATCTTGAAGAGCTTGAGCTTGAGGGCTTGAACTTTGAAGTACTTCAAGGCGCGCATGAGATGGTGAGAGGGAAAGAGTGGGAGTGATGGACATGCATGGACTTCGCCATTTATCACAAATACTGGCGCCAACAACGCACCGCATGGAAACAATGATGGGAACAGTAATAAGCAGTCACCCATAGACCCTAGTAGAGCTTCGGGGGCGA
Source organism: Mycena rebaudengoi (assembly GCA_029282285.1). Classification (NCBI taxonomy): domain Eukaryota; kingdom Fungi; phylum Basidiomycota; class Agaricomycetes; order Agaricales; family Mycenaceae; genus Mycena; species Mycena rebaudengoi. Next base: position 1,285,862 of record JARJCX010000035.1, read on the forward strand.
TGGTAGAGTAACAGACTCTACAAGGCTCTACAGAGAAGACGTGCTCTATGAGGCGCTATCAAGAGACAAGGTCTCTATCACGCGCTATCAAGATGCCGGCAGCTCTATCAACAAGCCGAGGCTCTATCAGCCAGAAACCTGTTTCCAGATGTCGACCACACTCCACCGCTTCAAGATGACGAAGGACACTCAGTCCGTCAGAGGGCGCCTCTATTCAAGCCTGGAGATCGCAGCAATTGAGGTATCCAGCATGATATTGCAGGCGGCCTATTGTCTCAGATTGAGCACCGCTGGCATCGAGTAAAGCGCGTATTTTCTTTGCGATTGTTTGTTCTTCACGTTGCTGACGAATCTTCTCCCAGGATTCGGGAGGAGCTCCGCTCTCTTTCTCCTGACCCCAATGCCGCCGTGCTCAACTCCAGCTTCTATTGTCGCCTCTTCTACGCCGACTTTGATGGTGCCCCTGATGCAATTGAAACAGGCTTCTTGCAGAGCCGGTATCTCGTGAAGGTAAGCCCGGCCACCTCTCTGTCTGTCCCTTACTTACCACTTCATAGGGCTATATAAGGCCGTATTCACCGCACCGTCATCGGCCGAGCAAGATGAGAATACCCACCCTGCGAAGAAGGCTAAGACCTCCCAGAAACCCACCCGTAGATCTGTCGCCGACATCTTGAATATGAATGGGAAGGTGACAGGACGCTCCCTCGCTTACGTCGCAGTACTTGTACGTGCGCTCTATACCTTGCAGCACCGGGCTGATTTTTAACTCAGGAACACTTCTCCTTGACGAATGCCACCTCTTGGGTCGACCAATACTACGGCATCTCGTACCCGCAAATGTACAATTTCATCGTCGACTTTTTCGAGACCCCCTATGCCAGCACAGCAGCTAAGCAACGCGCCGATAAACTGCTCGAATGGTGGAACAAGTACGTGGCTTTCTTTCGTCCAATTCCCAATCCTAATTGCCTGCAGGCAAATCTTCCCCGGCCACGCAGCTTCCGCCGGTACTCAGCGCACGGCTGTGTCCTCTTCTGCCAAGCTCCGGGCTCAGCGCGCCGCCATGGAGACGTAGTTAACGGCTCCTCTAGATAGTGTCCTTCTGTATTCATTTATGCAATCCTATTTTTGTTCAGTCTATCCATTGGCTTGAATTGAAGGGGCAGGCGAGCCGGGATATCAATATTCATTGCAATGCCGTGGAGGCTGAGCAGGCACTACAACACTGTCTGAGGCAGGTACCCCACTGGACAAGATGCTACTGATCATCCCCCAGCAGGACGGCAAGCTGGTCAGATCCCGTCTGTACCAATACTTTTCACTCGCTACGATATGGCCATGTCGGTGGCTGTCAGACAACTCATCAGATTATGGCACCCGACACGTCGCACATCAATTATATGGGATTATCGCGCCAGATCAGCGGAGGTTAAATTTCCTGATGTTGGCTTCCACCCTCACCGACAACCCTTTCGCGTATCCTGCGTCCCATCGACACTCTACGGCCTGCGCTGTTTGTATTCTCATCTCCCGATATACCCTCACCCGCAGCACCGATACGATGGCCCCATCTGCTTCATTCGCCCCACGATCTCTTCCTCTCAGCTCCAGTCAAACATTCCTGAAACCTTCGGAAGTGTACTCTATACCACCATATCCACTCCCACTTGCTACTTGTCCCCCCCCAAGAGCCCCTCCTGCTCACAATTCCGTGCCAGCCCGTCTCATTCTGGCATCAAACGCCCTCTCCGGCCGCGCTTTCGTCTCCTCATAAAGTCCGTGCTTTCCCGGCATCGTTCTGTAGCCACCACCAATGTGTTCTACACCACCCCCACTTCATTGTGAGTCCTTATTCTCCCCTCTACGCTCAAAACGGCGCCCTCTGCGCGCTTTTTAGTCCCCGCTGTTCTCCTCTTTTCATGAGCTCTTGGTTTGGCCATACCCCATACCCACCCGGCGATGCCCTCGGACGACCCCCCCAAGTACCCTCCCAGTCGAAATTGTGGCCCACTGGCAATCCCCCTTCCACCAATCGCGTGCCACCCAAGCGTCGCCGTCGTCTGCGTCTCAATGGCTCCCTGTACGTTCGTTCATCCTCGTCTGCATTTGGGGGTCGGGGTAGAGGCGTACTGGAGAGAATGGGTCGCTTATGGGATCTCATCGGAGCTTCAGGTACGTTGTATGCGCTTATATTTCGATTTTCACCCTTTTTTCGACTAATCGCCTTGGCCCCGCGCGAATTTGTCTTCGTTTGTCCCAATTCAAGTTCTAGTGAGTCACCCTACATGCATCAGGAAAATCCACCCCTCCCAAATGCCGGTAATTGTGCATAATTGGGCACAATTTGGCCTTTACCAACAATTATCAGAGAATACGTGATTCCCTATGTACCCGATAATTGGCGCTAATTATCCATAATTTAAGACTATTATCCAGCCTTTATGGGCTAATATTGGGTATTTGCACTCCAATTTTCTTTTATATCTCAAGTTATCGAGCCCGATGTACAAGGAAAAAGGGATCAATTCAATGTATATACGAGCTATCAATGAACCACTACAGCTAGAAATGTAAAGTGGACGAGACGGGCGACATCGGTGTATCGTGGGGTCCGAGGTAACTGGATGGTAGGTTGGTTGGGTCGGCGCAGGCCACAGGTACTTGAAGAATTTTGGGAGGGGAAAAAAATTTGACAGGCGTTGGGGTTTTACTTGAATAGAACTTGGGCACGGCGGATGTCGACACGGCTTTGAGGCAGACTTGAGCTTGAAATAGTACACAGGCAGGTGGCGTAAGGATTTGATAAAGTATCTTCAATAGGCGATGGTGGACGGCGACCAAGGTGCGACATCAAGGAAAAGAGAGTGGCAGAGCGGGCAGCATACAGCGGAAGTCAGGACGGGACTGAGCGAGGTGATGTGGACCACGGCGGCGTTCGGTGACGTGGTAGAGGTGGTTGAGGTGGAGTCTGGAGGGTGTTTGGAGGGTGTCGAGGATTTCTCATTGACCAGAAGGCGAGTTGTGAAGAGGGACTTGGTAACAAAGGGACCTTGAAAAAGATGGCGAGGTTACGACGGCGAGGCCAGGGCGAGATTTGGAGCCGAAGGATGTGACCACAGCCAGCGGAAGGTTGAGTGTGTTGTGGCAGGGACCCGCAAAAGAAGCTGGAACATTGGGGAGTGAAAAAAAGTAGAGGGTATGGTGGGGGAAAGGAAGAAAGAGCGATGAAAATGTTCGCTGGCAAGATCAAAGTCTTGTGTTGTTTGTCTGATGGGCGGAGTTTGAAAGACTTCGCGTTTTCTCTGTATGAACTGAAATAGCAATGCTGCATTATGGCCAGGTAACTCAATTCAGAGAAGAGTTCTTGGTTGTAGAACACTACAAAGGTTGATTTGACTAGCCAGCAGGCTTCTTCGAAGCATTTGAGAAAAAATACTTGAAATTAGCCGTAATTATCAGATTATTGGTAATTTGCGGCAATTTGACGTCGATTATCCAGGGTGGTTTTTCCTGCTGCATCGCCTCTCCATCCCAAGACTTGGCGCCATGCGTTTACTGGCCTCAAACAGGCTCGCTCGTCCGCATCCCTGCGTCGTTGCGCGTACCGCCACACCGGCACGCCCCGATCGCTTCGCCGACACCATATCCGGATTCCGCGATCTTGAAAACCCCATCGGCGCAAGGTCCCGGCGCCCTCGGTACGTCCATTAATTTGTTACTTGTTTTTTCTGCGCTAATCTGGCCTATTGCATGTTTTCCCGGCCATCGATCGTCGTCGTTTTTGGGGATTCAGGTAGGAGTGCGGAGGAGAGACCAGCTTTGGGAAGCAGGGAGGGTTCCAGATGCGTGGTATGTACATATATCTCCATTTTTCACTCTTTTTGGAGACTAATCTGCTTGGTCCCGCCCCAATTCATATCGGCTTGGTCTCATTTTAGCCTCGGTCAGTCATCCCATGTCCCCCCTCCTTCCCTATACCGGGTGCCCCATTTCTAACGCTGTCAAAGCCGCTCGCTCGTACTCATCCCCCTGTCGTCACCCATATCGCCACCCCGCGCATCGCGATCGTTCCGCCAACGCCATATTCGGACCCTTCGGCCCAAAAAATGGCGGATAGTATGTCTGCGCGCGGTTCCGTAGCCACGGTACATTCCCCACATTGATTTGATTTGATTTTCTGCGCTCATTATGGTGTCTACTCACACATTTCGCCTCAGGTGCATCCGCTTTCGCCCCTCCACCCCATTCCACTCATCTACACAGTCCATCCATTCCTCTCAACAGCCCCGTTTGTCCCATCCCTGCGTCATACCAAATTGGGCGCAGCTCTGCAGCCCGCATCCATTGCCGCGAAGCGCACCAACGGCCCGTTCAAGTCAACGGCGGCTACGGGTCTCCATGTCAGAGACACCACGCGCCACTGACTTGAACTGTCTACGTTCGTGCGCGAATTAGCAAATGCACGGGGGTTATCAGTACAGTACGTCTTCAAAATTTTTGTTTGCTTCTTGTGCGCTAACTCTTCCTAGTTCTTTCCTAGTGCGTCGAATACGACTTTTTCGTCTCCACTTTAACTCCTCCACCCGATCACCTAGCGCCAGGGATGTCCCTGACAGTCGTTCCTCATCACCATCCCGTGCTGCAAGAAGACTATGACGCCCTAACCACCGCCAACCGTAAACTGAAGCGCGTGAGTTCTAGAACATTAGGGAGGGCCAATGACAGGAGTATTAATATAGGTCAATGTGGATCCAACTAACCACGGGAAGTAGATGGGAATATCATCGGTGGTACGCAGTGACGGCGTCGTCGGATAGCGTTCACCAAGAGGTGTGCATTCAAAACTGTCCCGTCACCAAAATTTATGTCAAGCAGTGGACAGAATCGACGTAACATCCTGTAGAGAGTACGACGAATTCAAGGTTGGAGCACAGGTCATACTTGAGAAAGGTCGACAACATATCCAAGCCGGAATCTTTTGGAGTGTAGGTTTCGCAAAGGTTTCGGGATTTTTCAAGACACCGTGTGAATTTCAGGGTAAGATCCCGACGTTGGTGAGCAATTGTTGCGTCTGCAGCCACCCCTACGAGCAGAGTCCCAGCCGAGCCGGACGCAAGGAATCAGAAAAAGAATTCATTCGAGAAGAAGCAGCTGCTTAGGGGAGTCCGAGCCAGCGTTCGCAGATGGGCGTCAATCGTCGCACCTAAGTAGAAGGTTGCATTAGAACTCTGACTAGCTCAGCGGTGGCAGAACGAGCCACTATGCAAGCCAGGAATGAAGGATACCAGCAAAGTCCAATCAGGACGATGCATCAACAAGGAGAGCACAAACATGAGGCAAATAAACCCTTTCTCTTGATCAGCCGCCACGACACTCCGCCACGTATCCGCGACCCAGGCTCAAGCTCCCTTGGGATCCTTCTTGGAGGCTTTTGGAAAGCTTTTGAACGACTTCACCTTTCATCAGTCTTTGCCTCGTTTTCGACAGAAAACTCGCCTGGACAATGTCTTTTTTTTTCACCCTGTTTACATATCATGTCCCACAGTTCCAAGTGTCTTTCTCGCCCTCGTGCTCTTTCTCAGCAATCTGCTACTCGGAATCTCGAAACTACAGCAAGCATTGGTGGGATGGATGGAACGGCAGGGTGAGCTTTTTAAGAGTCCGCGCCATCCTCGTCACTTAGTTACTTCGCTTAGCGTTGTAGAAGTTCATGAGGTTGATGGTATTCCCTGAAAGTCCGTGAGTTCAGCTTGATTTACCACAACTTCGTCACTTCCTCTGCACACCGTAAAAGGTCGCCACTTGACGATAACCACATGACCGCGTTCAGTTGCCGAGGCTGCCATACCCGTTCCGTGGGCCATTTGCATCAGACTTTTGACGTTTTACTTGTGACCTTGTACAAGGCCAAACAAGGTCAAAAAAGTGGCCAAAAGTGGCCACAAGTGCGACAAGCTCACAAGTCACAAGTCTTGTCCACATTTCCACAAGTCAAAAATTTCCCCCAAATTTTTTTTTCTGAAAAATTGTCTGGATCTCATTGAACGGTTTGAAGGGGGACAATTTCTCATTTCTTATACTTTTCGCCTTGTCAACTTGTCAACAAGCTCACAAGGCCGAAAAAGTCGCAAGAAATTTGTCAAAAGGCTGATGTGCTTGCCTTGACGACGGCAAGACTGCGGCAAGGGGTCCAGAGCTCTCACTTGGCTTTCACGGGCTCTGCTTCTGTTTGCCTCCAACCGAGTACGGGATTGTAATAGCGACATAAAAAAGAGGAATCTGGGTCCAGAAATAAATATTGGACAGACGCTACAGGAGACTAGATGCTATATCTTTGCTCTAGTATTTATTCTGCATTTGATATTCTGTTTCCAGTGTTCGGTATTCTGTGAAACGGAATTGTATTTGATTAAAGCCTACAGACCATCCAAGGCAAGTGAATACACTTACATCGCATTTATTCAGTGTCATATCGGCTTTATATAGTAAACTGTCGCACCCGCCACACCAAACTTTGGCCGGAATTAGCCGCTAACTTGTGTGTGTTCCTGTTCGACCGTAACTCCAGATTGGACTGACAATACTTCTAGGCTCGGTTTTATCTGTTCTATCCTCTCTATGTATTTTGAAGCCCACCCAAGTCAATTACAAGTACATAGAATCCTGCACAGCGCCATATCAGACTTCTTAACTTGTTCCCACTCTTGTTTGACCGTAACTCCACCAAATTAGGCTGACTTCGAATACTGTTCCATTAATTCTTATCATATCTATCCCCCCGAGGTGTCTCTGAGCTCACCCAAGTCCCAGATAAATTTAGAAGTACATAAAATCCCGCACTGTGCCATATCCGACTTCAGACAGCTAATGGGCACCCGACTGCGAATCGCCGGCGAGGGTGTGAATGGTGGTAACAAAGAACGTCGAGGTGTTCCATAATTCCGATGATCAAACAATACATATGACAAGCGCATCGGTCGCGCGCGCCCGAAAGTGACGAGCTTTTGCCAGAATTTAATTGAAGTGACAAGCTTTCTCAGAAATCAGTTGAAATGACGAACTTTCACGCTTTTACATCAAACTCACGAATTTTCTCATTCCTAAGCGAAGTAACTAAGTGACGAGGATGGGTACGACTCGCTTTTTAACCCTGGCTTTGATCTTCGATTCCATTCGTCTTCTGTATGTACACATTGCACTCTCCTACGCTTCATGTGTCCATTCAATTCAACTCCTCCACTTCGTGTTCGGCCTGGGCGATGACATCGAAAGCTACCCTTTGCTTCGAATCCAGCATCGGTTCTTGACAAACATTCCTCCAGCACCATCGAACACCAAGTAATCCAACCCTATTTCTCTGTGCCACCACGATGCCATCTGGACCCACATTCCTGCAGGCGAGTTTTATCCATCTACCTTAGGCGTAGCGGTGCGAAGAAGCATCCCCAAGGCGCACAATAATTAACATTGGCACTATGTTCTGTGAACAGACAAGTGAACAGCACCGGTCTGTATCTATAGATGAGTCTCAACGGACGACTAAGTGCATTGCTGTGGCTTCCAGTGCGTTGAAGATTCCCAACTGAGCCGTGGTGGCTAGCACGATTGTGAAAATACAATATAGTGCACCCGATTCAAGTCTGATAAGTGAGGTAAGTCATGGACATGTTCCACGTTTTAGTGTTTGGGACCATACATCATGGCAATAACTCGGCTGTAGCGAGTTTGCATTTTGTGGTTGATATCACGCCGCATCCACCGTATGCGCCCAGCTGAACCGTTTTTAGTGGCCGGCGAGTAGCGAGGGAACTGACCTACCGGTAAAGAGCATGAGGACCAGATTTGTAACCGTAGCCATGATATACGGAAGCCGTCCAAAGGTAGCCGAATAGGTAGCGGAATAGGAGAAATAAAGCTGGCAGCAGAAACACATCCGATCACTGCGTAATATTTTTAGAGGCATCTGAGTGCATATCCCGCGGAGTAACTCACCAAACGTAGAAACAACGAGACAACCTGGAACAGCCACTACTTTCCATCGAGACCCCCATATCATATAACAGCGATACAACTGCGCAGTATCCGTTCAAATGTTTCAGTCCACTGGGAAACACACTCAAAAGGCTATCCGTCACGAGGCTAACCTCTGAATCAGTCAAGAATGGACATAAGACCTGGAGTACGCAACTTGTTGATTGCAAAGATTACAGGCTGTGTGAGCCGCAATATTCCTGCCACTTCGAGCGCCGGAATTTAGGTCGTCTGCTTAATACGTTGCAACAGGGCGCGAAGACCCAGAACGCTGCTGCTAAGACGTAACGCCACCTGTGTTGTTCCCAAAACAGCTGTCGTCCAGGCGAAACCGAGCAGCACTTTCTTTCCCGCCGTCTTCCGACGACCGAGGGTGTAAATGGCAAAGAAAAGAGGTTCAGATAGAAAGCTTAAGGATGGATCAGTGGCTGAAAAAAAAAAAACAATATTAATGCTGGAAGCTCTCCACCGTGAAGGAAAATTGACACCTATGCCAGCTATCAGACGCGCATTGTGATGTCGCGACTGCCTCCACATACTCAGGTCACCGGCACCTGGGCCAGGTGCCGAACAGGTCAATTGCTACGGCATCCCAAAGCTGTTCAAATGTAGTGGAAGTGGAGTTCCCGGTGTATTGCCACTCTGGAATGTTTGCTGAAATGTTTCGCATGTTGGTGGGGCTGCGGAAGGGGGGTGGATGAGAGAGGCTGCGTGAGATTGTCCGGAGCTGCTCAGCTTCCCCAAGATGTGATGGATGGGCATTGTGCGAAGATGATCAAAGCGTGACAGTTGATCGCAGTTCTCTCGCATCACGATCATTACAGTATTGAATGGTTGTACGTGCCTTGTTGAACTTGGCAATTGTCAATGGGCGTCGGTGGCAACTTTGGTACGACCTCTGTAAGGCACAAGCTCACCTGTTAGATTCACCGTGGTCCTTTTCTGTCTTTCGTAGAATACACGGGCAACATCTTGCCGCGGGTCCAATCGAACCAAAATACTCTCTTCTCCTGCTCTGTGTGGGTTGCTAGATGATCTGGATTTGTTCTCCCCCACTAGAAAGTGAATACAGACAGCCGTCTCTCTGACGACCTACATCCCTGACACCACAGATCAGCACAGATCAGTTAATGTCTGAGAAGGAATGGAAGGGTCTTGAATGATCGGCTTCCGGGAAAAGGGAGATGTGGGAGATGTACCTGTTCTAGGATGTGATGTTCTCGCGTCGGTGTGGTAACCCCGCGGGTTGTCGATGCTCTGGGCTCGCTGGGAGCTCAGCAGTAGTCATGAAAGAGACGTGGGTGGAGAAGTGTACGTCAATTCAGAAGGTTAAAAGTCTGGCCGTCCCAGGATCCTTGTGGCCTCTAGGTCAAATTGAACACAAAATCCGCCGCTGGCACAAAAATTGATGTTATAACAACCCAACAGCCTCAGCGCTGTATGCTAAGTATCCTGTCTATAGCGTTTTTCCCAGGGGATCGGCTGTTTTCTACAACACTCGAAAGGCGGTATTCCTCAGGTTTTTCCCGAACCAGTAAAACCTATTTGGCAACTGCGGTAAGGAGAATCACCAGCCTTGAAATATATGATCATAAACCCAACGTAAAAAGAGATCATCTACTTGTCAAAGAAAGATTGCAAAAATATAATGTGGTATCCGATCCACCCCTCCACTTCCGGAGCAACATATTTGGATTCCCAAATGCTGCTGGACTTGCTGAGGAAAGTCTTGGCTTACTAGACCAGTACCTGTCCTTGGAATCGGTGCAAAAAAATATCGGAGCCTTCTGCGGAGATACATCGCGGATGGTATTCTGGGGCCATTCGGCGGGAGTATCGCCATTGGCTGGCTCAGTTTTGCATTCCCGCTAAATCCAATTGTACAAGGATAGCGGCACAGCATTGTTTCCGCAGTCTGTCACCATGACAAACGACACCGCACAAATGAATTTCGCGGAAGTGGGGGCTCAGCTCTGGTGCAGCCCCGGAGCTTCACAACTCGACTGGATGCAGGGCCCTACCTACGGAGATAATCAGACGAGTTTGGTGGAAACACACGGCTACGATGTGCTCGGCGCTCCCCCAGTACATCCTAAATCACCTCGTACCCTTCAAGGCGCTGGTATACCAAACAGTACCGGGAGGCTCAGAGGGCCTACCTGCACATGCGTCGTTCTCTGCTATTCTCGGTGTTCTTCCCACGTAACGTATGGTTCCTGATGCATTTCATTCTGATTTATTGAGATCTTTTGGGTATCATGGTCAAAAATCCCACTCAAAATGTAAGATGCGAAAGTAAAGACACAAGACCTCCGTTTCAAGACGAAACACTGCGTTTCAAGGCCTCGTCGGCAGAGACTCTGCCGATCCCCGTCGGCACAGCTCGGCAGACCCAAACTTCTGGAACTTCGGGAAGCGTCTGCCGTAAGAAATTACGTTTCGCAACCATTCTCAATGCATTTGGAGGACCCAAATTTAGCGCTGTGTTGTAAATGCAAATGTTAATAACATCGCAATAAATAGCATGTTATTAACACGCTAATAACTGCTATAGCGCGAGACCCTCTGAGGAGCCATGCTATTTATTGTTATTAATTCAAACTGTGTGTGGGCGCGCAGGGACACCTCTTGGACGCTGATTAGCTGCTGTCTGCACTTGAACAGGTCAAAAAACTCGACAAAACCATTTTGCACCATATCTGGGTCGGATACAACTCGGATCATTGTTTGATTGTCCTTTCGGCAATGAAAATGATCCTTGAAATGCTTGTGGAATGCTGAAAAAAAAATGTCCGCGGGAGGAAGTGATGGTATGATAAGTGGTAGATGCCATTTGTAGCATTCCAGGCATTTTGCGAAATTTCCTGAGCCTCAGGGATCTTTGTTTGGTAATGTTTGTGCCTATGCTAAATAGCAGTTAATAACTCATGCTTGCTATTGACCTCTCGAAGGACAACAATTAATAGCATAGCCTAGCATGCTATTATATTTACAACACAGCGCTACCCAAATTGGTCTAGGGACCAGCTTTGGTGGAAGTCTGAAAGCTGGGAGTGGTGCAAAATATTTGTGTGAAGCTTGTCGGCAGAGAGGTAGGTAGAGCGTCAACCCAAGTCGGCACACTTCTGCCAATCAAGGCTCCGCAGAGTTTGCCGCGCCGGGTCGGCACAGCTCCACTGACGTCAGCCCAGGTCAACAGAATCTGCCGACCCACCCTTGAAACGCAGTGAAAGACACCTCCACCAAGAGAAAATGCTGTAAGATGTGCTCCAACACATCTACTGATTAGTATTCAAGACCTCGTGATATTCGATAAAGGCCGGATTCATACTGCCATGCAAAGCACCGGCTCCAACACCAAGATATTACATTGACAACCAACCTATGTTGTTGGTGAACCATTTAAACACAGGTTCGAACAAACGATGCCCTTCCAGCTCCCTAACATAGTGCACTGGAACCGTTCGCAGTGTTGGTGGCACTCCCGCAACATGGGGACCCAGCGCAGTAATTCCACTGACAACTTACCTCGGTTTCAATGAACCCATTAATAACCAGGTTCGAACAAAAGATGCCCTCCGGGCTCCCTAACATAGTGCACTGGAACCGCTCGCAGTGTTGGTGGCACTCTTGCAACATGGGAACCCAGCGCAGTAATTCCACTGACAACTTACGTCGGTTTTCAATGAACCCATTAATAACCAGGTTCGAACAACAGGTTCCCCCCGACTCCCTACATAGTGCTGGGAACATGCCAAACACGGCACGAGGGCATTTTTCTTGAGTCAGAAGGCAGATTCTGATCGAAGCCGTAAAAGATAAATGTAAGGCAGTCCTTGGCTGATTGTGCCACTGATCTTCTCAGCCGATGGCGGTTTTCACCTGGGTGCTCTCGGCATGAGCCTGCCTTGCTATGTGTGCGTGTGATTTTCGACCTTATTCAAGTATTGTGGGGCTCGTTGTCCTATTCTCGACAGGGACTAGCTTACTTCTCAGTCTTCATGCCCGGAAATCAAGTCGCGTTGATATGCCTGCGGTGCGGCTAAGAGCGGAGCTAAAACAAAATAAAAGCGATCGGTGGGCGTGTCAGGGCTGCTCAGAGGACCACAGGACAGTGTAGTGATGTGCGAGGGATCCTAACAAGGTCAGTGCTCGCCGATGCAGAGGGGATAGGACGTAGGCTGATTTTATAGCAACTTTAAAGGTTGCTCGAATGGACGATAGGGACGACGGAGGGCGACGAAATACAACGAGAGAGAGACGGGGCTATTGCAGAATCGAATAAACTTGAACTGGAGGGGAAAACCTTCGTTGTTATTGTGAAATATCTAGCTAGCTTTTATACAGAGCCCAAGAAAAGATGAGTAAAATAAAACTACTAAAGAAAGCGTCCAAATGGTTGAAACTGTAGTTGAACCGGGTAATCAGTAACCGGTAGTCCGTGTATAACAACGCAAAAAACAGATAAATTAAATTTGACCAGTCAACGAACTCGTGCTAATGTCAAGAGGAAATGAACGGGAAATTACAAATGTACCCGGTGTGTGAACATGCGGCGGGCTCGGGGACTATATTGGGGCAGTGTCGGCGTTGTCGGGAGTCGGCAGAATAAGTCGGCGTAGCTGTGGCGACAGGTTGAACGAAGTTGAACCATGGCATAGCCACCAGTTCGGATCAGTAACCAAATTTAGTGTGGTTTCGCGATCAGCGTGGGAGCGTGCGCATCAGCGTATATCTCTTCTATTGGGATGCAGTGATCAGGAAGGAAGCAATTAGGTGGGAGGGAATTTAAACAGCACGACTTCGTTGGGCTCGGCTGGGCGTCACTCGCTGATAAAGCTCCGTGGTTCGAGCGGGACCAACGCGTCTGCGATGTCCTCCAATTCCACCACCACCGACGATGTCCTGTTCATCTGGGGGCAGTCGATATGCCGGATGACGCTCAGTCACGGCGTTGGATGGCTATTTTACGGTGCGACCCTAGACTACACAGAGCCGTGTTGTCTCAAGAATAACCATAAAATCTGGAATTTACCTCGCCGCCTTCTTTTCGTACATCTTCCGGTTCGTGTTGTACCCTCGGCCCTTCCCCAGTACTACTAACTCCAAGGCAGCCCGCATCACACGAGACAATTCACCGCGAACCGAATGCTCCAGGCCGCCATGTTCACCCTCTTCTTCTCTTCCACCCTACAATTCGTCACAGACTTCGTCTTCAGCATCGCACAGGTCCAAGGGTATCTCATGTCGACAAAGTTCCCGCTCCCCGAACGGAAAGACGCGTGGCAGAATACTCATCTGCCGTTTTACGTGCTCCAGCGGTGGCCGGTGGCGATCAATGTACCTGTGTGCCTTCTTGCCCTGACTTTTTTTTGGATTTGTTAAGCGCTCACACGGCTTCTCATGCATACGCAGTTTATTATCTCAGACTTAATCGTTCTGTGGCGCGCGTGTTCGTTGCGCAAAAGCCACCTGTAGCTCAAAGCCGCGCTGTGGGGACTCGGCCTAGCTGATGTCGGTCCGTCTTATTCGCTATGTTTGGTCCTCCTGAAACCTAAGAACTTTCCTTATCTTAACAAGTCGTCTGGTCTGTAGCCGCAGCATTGACAAGCCGAGACGCCACCCAGCGGAGTAAAGACCGCTCCGCCGACCAGACGATAAACACCGTCAGCATCGTTACGTCCCTCATAATAAATGTGGTCGGGACGGTTGCAATCGGGCTTGTAGCTTGGTGCGTCCCACTCCTCGTTCCCTGCCTCCTGACAAGAAAAAAAATACCGACTACGGCTGTATATAGGAAGCACAACCGCACTATGTCCCAGGCGGGGTTTCTGCAATGGCATGGCGACGTCCCGCGTATCCCACTAGTGCTTGTCGAGACGGGCTTCGTTTGGGCGTTCGTTCAGGTGCCTCCCCTATCTTTCTTTCTTCTGGTAAAAAAACACTGTAAAATTCTATCGCTCTAGCTCGTATACATAATTCTGCAGTATGTCAACGAGGTCCCAGCCACTCCCCTTGACATGGCTACTGGGGCGATCTCAAAAATGGCGCTGTACCTCGCTGTGCGTACTACCGGCCGTACATCCCTTCGAGTCCGCGCCATCTTCGTCACTTCGTTACTTCGCTTAGGATCGCGAAAGTTTGTCACTTTGATGGGATACTGTGAAATTTCGTGAGTTCAAGGAAATTTCGGCGGAGGTTCGTCACTTTCCCAGGATCAACGTAACCCCTGCTTGTCGGCACATCACAGAATCACGGGGTGCCGAGCTCGGCCGGTTAGGTTCGGGTCAGCTGGTTGGAGTTAGAAGTTAGCGGTTACTGGTTTTGGTTCGGGTTAGCGGTTCGGGTTAGTGGTTTTGGTTTTGGTCAGCGGTTAGGGTTAGTGGTTAGTGTTAGGGTAAGGTATATGGATGAAAAAACACGCCCAGGCCTTGTGTGAAGCAACAGTGATGGCCGATGTTCCGGGTACTTGAACGTGCCGAGTTGAAACTACGAACTTTCACAGAAACCAGCCAATGTGACGAACTTTCACACATTCCCATCAAAGTCACGAACTTTCGCGGTCCTAAGCGAAGTAACGAAGTGACGAAGGTGGGTACGACCCGTATGGCATACCTTCCACTCATATGATTAATATTATCCAACCCCGCATAGGCAATCCTCCCCACCGCCACTCTCATTATCGTCCGCTCCAAGCGCTCTGTCGAAGACTCGCTGCAGCCCATCGAAATGTCGTCCGTCTGTCAACAGTGCTCTAATGTGGTTAGTACTAGCGGCACGCGCACGCGGACGCGGGGTGAGGCGGTCCGGTTGACGGTGCTGCCGGGGAGCCCCAGGAATGACCAAAGCAAATCGCGGTTCGGGAGGGAGCCGACAGGTCCGATTACCGTTATGATGGAAGAGGAGATGGAGGTCAGTAGTAAGATTTAAAATTGAGGGTCGGGTTTTTGGTGTTTAATCTGAAATCGTGAACTGGGACTGTGCGCGGATGATACTGGACAGACTACTCCGACGGAGGCTTTGAAATACTCTCGGAAGGTTCAGCCCTTTTGGAAATATGTTCTCCTCATAGTGTAAGAATAAGTGTAGGCATATGTCATAGGGCTTGATTTTCCGGAATAATTTATCTGCCTGTGCACCGGGCAGAGTGGGCTATTTCATGTTGTAAAAGTTGAATCTGCCACAACTTCCTCAGTTCTTAACCAAATTACGAAAGGTAAGCACTCAGGAGATTCTACTAATAGTCCGGAACGTCCCCCGCCAATGCTGGAGATGTGCTGGCAAAGTGGGGTGGTGGTGCAGTGGAGATAGCGGCCACTATGTCACGGTGACTTGATCGTGACATGAGCTCACGCGACGTGCCCTAATTAGTGCTTTTAACACACTCTTTTTGAACTTATTAGGGAGGGGGAAGTTCCGGACTATTAGTAGAATCTCCTGAGTGCTTACCATTTGCAATTTGGTCAAGAACTGAGGAAGTTGTCGCAGATTCAACTTTTACGACTAGCCTTCTCTGCCTGCAGATAAATTATTCCGGCAAATCGAACCCTATGACATATTCCTACACTATGAGGAGAACATATTTCCAAAAGGGCATCCCATTTGCTTCGAAATTGAACTCACCAAACACAATTCTCGCCCGAAACACATCAATTGTGACGTGATTCGAAGCAGCCCGAATTTCGCATTTCTGGCTCTATCACTAATTCCGCGTAAATTAGTACGTCAATTCTATATAGTTTTTGTGGTGGTAGGGTCAGGACCGAGCGACATATGAATAATTCTGTCGCGGGGATCAAATTCAGCCCAAAACGGAAATTTTTCGTTCGCGCCTTTGGTACACAGCTACACCATTAGCTTGACATTTTGTCGAGATATCAACCTTTACGGATTCACTGTGTTTGCCTTACTAAAACTATAAACTCCGACAGGTTACGAATCCTTAAGACAGCAATACTGTTATCGGCTGTAATTTCAGACATGATGAATTTACAACTGAAACATATAATTTAAGGTGCAAATTCAGTCATTGAGAAATTGTTACTTAAATTGGAGATTCAGACCTCCTGAAGTTGTAACTTAATCTAGTGTATTTAGTTTCAATTTCAGATACAGTAGCCTTCCAGGCAGCCCTGGTTCCTCCTCCGGTCACAGATTCCACTTTTAGTTGATATATAAGTGACTAAAAAATGTGGCAGGCACTGTTGAAGCACCGAAGTGCTTGCCGCATATTTTCGCAATTTATGTACCGAGTCCAGACTAGTTATGAGTCTCAGAGTTTGGGCTACCAGCTAAAGACTCTTCACTGACAATATTATTCTGGACTTTATTTGAGATGAAGGACAAATTGCAGAGACTGTATACTTGATTGAACATTTTTAGATTTGAGGCTTCATTTCGGTCGTTCACCGAGTCTGTGAGTGCCGCTCTACTCCAGCTGTTAGATGGTCTCAACTTAGTGGCCAAGAGGAGCAGAGGCGAGAACATGTAGGTGATTAAATACCGAGAGAAATGAGGGAAGATGGACAAGTAGGCAAGTGGTTTCAGTAGGGTGAATGAATGTAATCGCCCCTCCGAGCCAGAGTCTTTTTACTTTTGAAGCAAATATAACAGAGAGCGGTTCAATTGGCCATTGGCATAGATTTTAGACGTGGCTGGCGTTGTAACCCCATAGTCTGAAAGCCTGCTTCAAGAGAGAGGAGATATTATTCCCACTATCTTTAGTAGTGGGTTTATTGTGATCGAGCATTTTTTGCCATCAATTGTTGAAATCATTGAAATACCGGTAACTTCCATGCTTTGCTCCCGTCGCGCCTTCCCCTCCACGGTGCCATTGTCTTTCACCATCTCCACCTCGGATTTGAGCACATCTCCGATCCTACCTCCCTCAAAAATGCCGCCTCCAACCCCGACTGGCCCGAGAAACCCGGCGCATCTGACATGCGGTGCGCTTACCCACGGAGCTGTGTTCAAAGGATCTAGCTCGGAGGTTTTTTTTCCCATTGTATTTTGCCTGGCCACCAATAAAACATGTTCCTGGTACCGATGTAGGTTACCAGGTCTGAAATCGAAAAATCGAAATTTGTGATTTGCACTACGTGTGCTTACCGTATCAATCCGGGCATGTAATGGATAAATTCGGGTAGCTACAGGACTCCGGTATTTCCCGTGATGGCTATGAAATTGTCATGTTGCCAAATTCTTGATTCGTGCTCGTTCTCGCAAAATCTCAGTCATCCTCTGCACCTTCAACCATATCATATCACAGGTCGCTACAGGCCAGTTTCCGATGTGAGGGGAGGAAATGGGTAATGGAATACCTGAAAAATTCGCACACAGTGTTCAGGCCTTCTATCTTTAGCACTTAATCAACCATCTCCGATTTTGGGATTTCGTCTCACACAGATTATATCAACAGAACGGCATGCCTGAGGATCCGTCCCGAAATTCAAATCCCATACGCGGCGTTATCGCAGTCAGGATACCAGCTGCCATTGTGGAGGGGCGGTGGAATAGTGCGGCGTGAATAAGGTCGTACACACCGTACAGTCCTTGAGCCTCGTTCATTCCGATTCACTTTCCTCTCATACTTGTCTTCATTATTATCTGGCAGTCTCACACCATATTATGAGCCCAGTCCTACGTATACGAATCCAAGCCCTTTGAACCATACAAGGAGCTAAGTTCTGCCCAATGAATAGCCACTGTTTGGCTGAACTTCAACCTCCATACCACGGAGTACGGGAGGCTCGAGAGAAAGTCGATGCGTTGATCATGATTTCGTAGTTGTTGGCTGCAGTGCTAGGGGCTCCAATCCAACTTACAGAGCAGACTAGGTGAGCCATCTGGAAGAGGCAGTAGAAGCTGTGATAATGCTTTCCGGGGATGAACTCTTATTTAAAGAAAAAGAAATCCAGTGAACGGGAAAGGCAAATGTCGGTGGCGGCTACAATAAATGAACTTTGATGCTCGTGCTATTGAAAAAAAAATTGAATGGGAGGGTAAGAGCATAAGAGGAGGCATGAAGGATAATTGCCACATGGAGCCCAGCAAGCTTTCGTCTCAGCCCATTCTCCATTCCACCCACCGCCACACCAAGGGTATTTCCTAAAGGCCTGCAATGCATAATACGGTGCTTCAACGCCTGCCAGGTGCGGTTGTCCAATGGCGTAATGGCACAGGCGGACCAGTGGAAGGGCTCCCCGTTCCCTGCTAAAAAGTACTCGGGGCTGTCGAGGAGCTCGCGGGGCCCCTTGCGCCGCGATCTATGAAGTGCCAGGAGTGGGAGGAGCGCCTTCTCTCGACCGATAGTTCGGCCTATGTCACCTGTCACCGTAGCTGTTCATTTTCTTGAGTGTTCAAAAGGCCAGTGTAACCGTCACCAACTCCCAAGTGTTCAGTTCATTATTGTGCAGTGGCTATGAGGCCGTGTTGAAGAATTAAATGACATTCTGGTGGTCCCTGTTCGAGCCTCCTTGCGACCACTCTTTTTAGCCCTTATTTTTAATTAAATTTGTCCATGACACACCAATTACAAACTTCGAGAACTTTGGAGCTTTTGTGTTATAGTTAGGTAGACATCCACAGCACAGCCCTCGTACGAAGTATAGGCCGTTCTGTGAATATAAACGCTTATCTTTTCCTCTCCGCAGGTGCACATTGACGACCGAAAAGACCACAGCAGTGTAAGAAGCGCATCTACGTCTCATTTAGGTCCGCTGATGTACGCGGAGCTTTTCAGGTCCACTTGGATAACGATAACTACCAGGATATGCTGAAACTGTCCTTCAACAACGCAGTAAGAACCACAGTTATGTGCGCTTTTGTGTGCCACTGATGCGCTGATGCAGCCTGGTGATCATAGCTCCCCAGTGGAAATAGAGTTGACGTCAAGGAAACAATCTAAGTTGATCTCTGCATGAGTTTATGTGTGCTCGGAGGTTCCTGTGGACATTGATTGATTGTCGCACTTAACATCCTGTATTTTCGTGTTTAATTTGGCGGTCATGTGTACTAGAGAGGTACAACAGTGTGGAAACAATCAATCTCCTGTTCAGATACATTGCTGGGAAGTGTGGGGGGAATGTATTAAACTCGCGTGGTCCACAGCAGGAATAATTAATACAAGCATGTAGTTATACGTAGGGGTGGTCATCCTCGCACTAGAACTACAAGAAGTAATTGGAGCACACACCATTCCGTTGATCATTAAAAGACGCTGTGCTGTGGAACTGGCTGGCCCTGACTGTGGCTGGACCACCGGCTAAAACCATGTGGGACCTGGTCGGGGTTCTCACCTTCCAGGTATAAATCCCCGGTGTCCACCAGTTCACGACAGCCTGTCGTATTCCCATCTGAATTGTGAGTGTGGAAAGAGAAGGGTACAGAAAAAAACATCACATCATTAAAATGACTTTTTGGGCCCGTGTTAATTATTAGATTGACTTATTTGTTTGATTTTAAACGACCTGACCGGGTCGACCTAAGAATTGAGCACCCCTAGTGTAATTAATAAGAATACATGCCACATTTTTTATACTCAAACCTTGTTCAAACTCAATAAATTGACTGAGATTGAAACCTTATTGCACGGCGCGGTTTGTGGACGGCCATAGGACAGCCACATCACGGATATATCCGTCAGTTTTCCTGGTACCGACTCAGGTACCAGGTCTCAGAATCAGAATTGAAACTTGTCTATTGCATGCGCATTTTTACCGGATCAGCCGGGCCGCTTATTATGTACCTGCTGACAGGTCCGGACCGGTGGGATGGCCGGCAGGCGGCGAGGCACAAACCGCTCGGTCCGCGTTTCGCGCGGGCCCTCGCACGCTGCCATTTTACAGAAAGGATTAATCGGAGGTTGCCGGATTACATAAAGCATTTTGTGATCGGACAAAGCTGAGCACGGGAAGACACAAAGCTTTCAAAACAAGTTTTGGTTCGTGAATCAAATGTACCTGCTGACAGGTCCGGACCGGACCCTAGGGATGGCAACCGTACCGTATACGGGTACGGTCCGTGTTTTTTACGGCTAATACGGTTATACGGCCGTGTGAATACGGTCCGGGTTGACAGGGTTTACAGCTCAAACCGGTACGGTACCCGTCCGTGTACGGTAATACGGTCGTATTTACGGTGTAGGACAGGTGTCATTAAAACAAATGAAGTAATGCCATTTATTTACCTCCAATGAGGTCTAGGACAGTCCTTAAGCAGACTCAGCTCTGCACCTTGACTAGCATGAGCTTAGAGATTGTCTCAGCCTGCGGACACGCGCATCAAATGTCAATGACATCGCACGCCCGGCCACGGTGGACCGGCAGCAGGACAGGTGCATAAATGAGATCTTGGTTAGCATAGGACCTATGATTATTCCTTTCGAGGTCGTATCAGCGGTTCGGACAAAAATTTGACTTTGGGCGGCCAAACTTAGGTGAAAAGTTCGGACATTTTAGGGTCCCTCTGCGGAATGGTTAGATTTGAGTTCGGACATCCAATTTGACGGCCGGATTAAGTCAGATCTCAAGTTCGGACACCGAATTGCCACTGAGCTTCCATAAATTTAGCATTATACTTTTGAACACTACAATGTAAAACATTCAGAGTTGAGTGGCTCACTAACACTCTGCATCAGCACTCTGTCATACATTGCTGTGCAGACATATCAGCATTCTCATCATTGCCACTGGCTCATCCACCGGTCTGATGCGGCCTGATGCGGCTTTGGGCACAGTCCAATCCGCTCATTTTCCATCCAACTACTTTTTGGCCCTCCTACCACAGGAGGATCCGGTAAAGGTATTCCGGGACCATATTGAGGTTGACGCGTGAAGCCACAAGACCTTTGATAACCTCGCAATGGAGAGAGAGGTGCTTGCAAAAGCCGTAGCAAGCCTTAACACGGTACAGCGCAAGGGGAAGTCGAATGTCAGTGTTGTAGATGTGGCTGAGGACAATGTGGGTAGCAGATTAGGCTATATAGAGCAGTTTCCAAAAAAAAAATCAAGGTTGGATACAAAGTTCGGACAAAAACATGCCTCTGCCGAGCTTGTTCCGCAAGTTCGGACAAAAAAAAAAAACACTTTGAGGTCGAACGTTCGGACAAAACTTTCAAAACGGCCAAATCCTGATACGACCTCGAAAGGGATAATAATAGGTCCTGTTAGCATAGACTCACGCGATGTCAGCATTGACATTGGAATGGTACGACATCATTTGTGCCAAAAATCAACCCACAGCCGAGATCAAATTATATACGGCCGTACCGGCTAGACGGAGACGGCAAACACGGGTATCACCCGTATCCGTTGCCGTGTCCGTATGAGTCTCCTTCGGACCTCCAACGGTACGGTGCCGGTCACCGGCTTACGGTGACCGTTTGCCGTGCCACACGGGTACGGTTGCCATCCCTACCGGACCCGCAATGGTGGAGATTAAATGCTGCACAAAATGGACACCGTAGTTTATGCATAGTTCAACACAGACTCAGTTTGGATTTAGTCTAGTCGTTTGCCGTCGGTTAGGGAATGACACTAAATGTCCACTAGTGCTCGTTAGTCTCCACGTCCTCAGCATCCATCAACCTTACTGTTAGAGCCGCTCGGACATCTCAATGAGTTACACAGCTGCTTTTGCGACTTTCATTGCTGCATTCGTCTTATCTCTGATTGTGCGACGACGGAATACAGTGCGAAATATCGCAGGACCGCCATCTCCATCATGGATATTCGGTGAGCTCGGCGTCTCTGTACTACCAGAGTAGCAGACTAACGGGGGCTCCACAAGGGAATATGTTGCAGCTGCTGCTTCCCCCACAGCTCGGACACTACTTATGAATTCGCGTGGAGGAAGCTATATGGACCAGTGTATAGGATCAAGGGATGTTTCGGGGTAGGTCGTTTCCTCCTTGCTGCACCGCTTTCACGCCTATCCTCGATAGCAGGATCGCCTGATGGTCTCCGATCCCATGGCGTTACAATGTATCCTGAACAGCCAAGATTTCGAGCTGGGGCCCCTCTTGGAAGCCTGGGTCAATGGAGTGTGCGGAGAGACCGCTGTCATGGCTCGAAAGGGTACGGTATATGACTGAAAATGCGTAGACTGACGTGCGTCCTCACCAGGCCAAGATCACCAGCAGCTTCGAGCCGCGTTGAGCGTCGGATTCACTGCCGCCGCTGTACGCCAGTACCAACCAGTGTTTGAGAAAGTGACGCAAACAGTGAGTTTCACATTCAACACAGCAACCCTTGTTCCAATGTTCATTTCATAGATTTCGGAGAAGTTGGACAATTCAAACGTCCTCTCACCTGACATGTGTCCCCTCCTCACTGCCGCCGCTTTCGATGCAATAAGTGAAGGTACTCGGTCAATGGCTGACGCCATTAGGATTGATCCTACCCTACCTTCGGGAGGGAGCTAGGATCAATCCTGCCCTGGTACCTCACGCCACATAGGTGCAGCAGAAACACTGTGATCCCATCCTATACTAAGTTCCAGTCTGCATAATATATAATTGTATCTCACCAAAATAGGATAGGATTCCAGCATCTCATCTCAAATCAATTTTTCCCACCCGTGAGCTTGATTCAGGATTCGTAGGAATCCTATCTCAATCGGCCTGGACATCGGATTGGGCTGGGATTGAGTTAACATGTGTGCTCAACTGTTCTTAATCCAGCTCAGTCAAACAATCAGATGACACTGGTACCAGTAGTATTTAATTACTCGCAATTTTTAGGTTTTAAAATAGGTAGGATTAACTCGGAATCCTATCCTATATTTTCTCGATCCTAATCAAAAAGAAAAAAAAGTCACAATAATCTGGACTATCCAGTGTCTAGAATTCACAAATCAATGTTCACGAAGCCGTAGAGAAAACCAAATTGTTACCGTGAAAAAATGAATACAACGAGTGTTCTTTACTCCATTGACATCTGAGATAGGATAGAATAGGATTTTTTAACTGGTGAATCCAATTGGCCACCAAGTACGGCCCATGGCTCTCATATGCGGCACATGAGGTCGATGTTCTGCACATCATGATAGATCAAGTGCGGCAGATTCGTTCAAACGCGGCATATCGCATCGGGCGGGGCCAGGGGGCGCATTTTTAGTCAAATTGAAATCTCATTTGACAGTTAGGCGATCTTAAAGCTTGACTTGCATAATCTTAATCTAGCATTTGGCAACTAAGTAATTACTTGAATTGGAGTTGACAGACCCGGAAGCCATGAGAAGAAACTTGCTTCAGCTTTACGCTGTGTCTGCCGCACATACTACAGCACCGATCTCGCGAGTAGTCCCATGGGCAATGAGATATGAATTCGGACACAGCCGCCAGAAAGGCGGTCAACTCACTTGATCAAGCAGCAAAATTTTCACAGGACTACGGACAAGATCTTATATTTGAACGCATGATATCACATTAATTTGGCACTGGTTATATACTCTTGATGACACACACATAAAGTCAACAGGAAAGCGAGGGATGAATCAAAGCTCAGTATGTATACTCCATTGTTGCATGATTAAGCTGCCAGTGCTACAGACTCAGTTTTAGTATTGGGACCATTTCCACTGCTGATACAACTGACGAGCTGCGGCAATAGTCCAGATCTCGGGATAGACCAAAAATATAGTACGGTCCCTAACAGCGTTGCCTGAATGATTCCGATGGACTCCGAGATGTGCTGGGCGAGTATCGGCATGAAGAAGCGGTAAGACCTGACATTTGAATGATGTAATGGTCCACGGTCATACGCTGTACGGTGCATGCCGAAAGGCTCTATCAATACAACTCAACTGCGATTTCAGGGTGCCGCTGGGACACTGTAATGAGCCATTTCGAAGCAGAAGCAGCGCATAAGGGTGCTTATCATCGAAATCCTGCAGGATGGTTGGAGCTAATTAGCGCGATGGATTGAACCATGAAATGCAAAATACATACCCGACTCCCGAAGGAAACGACGCTGTTTACAATTTCTTGACGTCGTTGTACTGTGTGGCCAGTCATTTTTAAGATTTTTAAAAAAGATACGGGCATTGGGAGAAAAGAATTAAAGCCCACTATCATCCTAACCACATGGCCAAGTCGTCGCACTCATGTTCACCATCATCCTAGTATTTGGATGCCCGCTGGTCGCGGCTCCAACGGTCGTGCCTGCCAATAACTTCTTCAAGACAACAGGAAAGCACGAAGGGTGTATCGAGATACACATAATAATTGTTTACAATTGACGAATTTCTCCTCGTGTTGTTTAATGGTTGACCTTTAACAGGATTATTTACCGACCGTTGTGTAATATGTTGTATGGGAAGTAGGATAGGATTATTGAATCACCGATTTAGCTAACCGATTGAGCATTATTGAAGTCATTGGTCCCTTCTTGAGGCATTGGTTTGAATCCATTGACATCTGAGATAGGATAGAATAGGATTTTTTAACTGGTGAATCTCAACTATTGGTTATCCTACACAGCAAATAGTGGGACTCGGAGTTCTCAAAAAAATCAAACGGGTGGATAGGATATATCAACAAGTATTCAAAGTGGTGTTCTGGAAAGTAAATAGATAGGATGGGATGAATTTATAACCTGTGAATCTAGATGAACACAGATACGTGGGAAGCAGCGGATGATAGGCCGTATCGGGACAGTCCTAAGCACAATTGTTGCCGACTGATGTGATCGTCTGTGACACAAATAAACAAAGCTTTCCTCTCGACCACCATATAGACACTGCGTCTCTGCACCCCCTGGCCCCTCTTCTGCCCTCTCTTCCTCCTCCATTTTGTGTTCCCAATCTGCATGCACCGCAAGCCAGTAGCATCCATCAAAAGTCTCGAAGTGCTCATAACTATGCCACTCAATCCGTGAATCTGTGGTGCCACTACTGCCGGCCACAAGTCCGACCACGGTATCACCAAACGATCCCAAGGCATCATCGTGCGTTTGCTCTGCCTCTCTTGTTCTTGGCCAATAATATTGTGTTTAATTTCCCGCCATAGATGCACTGTATCCAATTATATCCTATCCTATCCTATCCGATCACAACCTATCCATCCTAACCACTGTGGGTCTCATTTTGCTTCCATTTGAGTATCACTCTTGATGTCGTAGTTTTGGTTTTTGGATTGTGCAGATTCAACCTAAGATGAGTTATCCTATCCTATCTGATCTCCATTCTCGCAAGCCCACTCAAGCAGTGGGATGAGATAGGTTTTTTCTATCCTATCCTATCTTCCTTTCTCACTCATCTCCAAGATAGGATGTGTTGGATCCTGTAGTAGTTAGTGGGTGTGTAGTATAGGATAATCAGATGGCTCTCCCGAATGTAGAGTAGGATTATCCTATCAACTGAAGTGGTCGACTCGGTGCATCCATGAATGATTATAGTCACAATAACACTCTGTGTAGTGGTCCTTGGCTGTCCTACAGAAGACTTGGGTGCCGACTTTGTCAAGAACAATCTTGAAGTTATGTGCGCGATGCTTAGCCACGTTACCGTTAAAACACATTCATATTGGTCTCCACAGATCTCTAACAGCATCCCAGTCTGCGAGCCAGATTCTAGCCGATGCGATTGGCGCACTCCTCCCTGGATGGCTTCTGCACCTGACCATGCACCTTCCGACGAGGACATTCAAACTTCTCCAGACACAAGTCAATCTTGCGAATCGAGAAGGACGGCGTGCTATTCGCGAAAAGTTGGAGATTGCGAGACAGGGACTAGACCCCGGTGATTATGTATTCAGCCTTCTCCGTCAGCTTATTTCCTGATCTTGACATGCAATAACTAACCAAGGTCTTTCAGTGAATACGGAGGACTGCAGGAAATCATTAACTGAGGAGGATATCGTGGGCCAGACTTCACTTATCATGCTTGTTGGTCAAGAAACGACGGTAGCAGAAGAACATCTATCTGAGTTAAATCTGACACTTCCCGTGCGTAGGCAAATACCCTGGCTTTTGGGCTGGTAGAACTCGCGAGAGATCTTGAACTCCAGAAAAGCCTCCGGGCCGAGATTCATGCTACGCTGGGTACCGACCGCCACAGCATCGCGTACGATGGCATGCCACTATTGAATGCGTTCATCAAGGTGGGTTACACTCAGCACGCAAGATCAGAAGGAGCTCCGATTGATTTCGTGTACAGGAAGCACTTAGGGTGTACCCTGGGGCTCCTTTTCCAGAGCGAGTCGCGGTGCAAGATGCGGTGATCCCATTGTCGGAGGACATACTCCTCACAACTGGACAGCCCACGAATCAGATTCCTGTCCGCAAAGGACAGCTAGTGATGGTAGGGATTGCATCCTACCAAAGGTTGGCAAATTCCTTGTATAGTTAATTGCAGCGCACTGACGTAAATGTAGGTTGGAGTCGCGTTGGGGATCGGACGCCCAGAAGTTCAGGCCGTCTCGGTGGTTAGATGGCACAGTGCATCAAGGTGACGCTGTTGGTCCGTACGCAAATCTGTCAGTTTGATGCTTTGTCTCTTTACGTTTGTGTTTGACCTGGGATTCCCAGCCTAAGCTTCTTGGGTGGTCCGCGCACATGTTTGGGGTGTGTTTCTTTGAAAAATACACCACTCTGATCTGATACGGGCTCACAGATGGCGATTGCGTGAGTCATTTTAAATTTGATGAAACATGTAGTGACGCGGACTCAGAGTTCTGGAGATGCAAGCCACCCTTTGCGAATTGATTGGCAAATTTTCATTCTCTCTGCCGGTTGATCACGTGTTCCGATGCCGATTCGCTGCTGCCTTGCAACCTGTGGATGCGAGTGGCAAGAAAGGCGCCCCGTTATGCGTCGAGAGAGTATTGTAGAATGTGAACGAAAGAGGTGTATATGCTTTGTCAAACCATGATGTCTGCATTGCCAGTCAGAAATGATATACCACTATCCTGAGATGTCGTGTAACTCGCTCAATGTGAAGAATTCCGCTGAGCGATGGCTGAATGCTAGAAGAGCAGATGCATGACCTTCAGTATCCAAGATCAACTCTGACCTAAGCCCACTCGAAAGTCGCGCCAACATATGGGAAATCGGAGATGCAATTCCGGATTGTATCAAGCACGGATGTGTTTTGGACGGAACAAGCCCATATCTATAGGCCATTTCATTCCCCATTTGGACTATTAAACCAAGTTTTCAGGTCGAAAATGACTAAAAGGTCCCCCTGGGACCATTCCAAGTCATGTCAGAACGGCCAAAAAGCTCAAAAATGTCAAAAAAAAAGTTCAAAAATGACCGTCTCAGAACCGCCAAAAAAGGGTTAAGCTCAAGGAAGAAAGCCCTATTTAGGGTGGCGGCGCAAAAGAAAACCCCAGGTTGGTAGACATTTCACCGATTGCATCAAAGCAGGCCAAGCGCGGACCTACGGAATGTCTGACAGACCGACAAGGGGCATCAGAAATTGATAAACGATTAACAGATTTCTCCGGCTATCGATAGAAATCTTCTCGTCCTGTCCTGCGCCACGCTCGCCCTCTGCAATGCGCCACCGTTGCTCAAGCTATGGGAAGCACTTGCAATACAACTTCAGCATTACCTGTACCCCGTACCCCTAAGTGTCATGACTTTTGCTTCTGCGATGGATCGGCTCAAATGTGCCAGCATGTTATACTACGACCATTTATTAACGACAGAAGTTCAAAATGCGGCCTGCGTTCGCCCCACGACACGCCCCCGTGAGTGCATGTGCCCCGACATGGTGCAACGCCCGACGCCTTGCCAAAGTCCTTTACTTGGTTTACTTTGTTCGGGGCAGTTTTCAGTATTCTATCCCGTTCCCCCCTTTTTTTGTTCATGTCTTCCTGTGAGTTTTTTCATATTAGTCGACTTCTCCGACCCGCATTTTTTTCTGCGGCTTGGCATGCTGCGGCGTTCCTTCCTGCGCTTCGGGCGACCTTGCATTGCTTCTCTCTATTCTGTGATCTTGCAGCGCTCCCTCGATTTCTCCGCCTTTCATTTCCATAGCTTTTTTTCCGTCCACCTTCATTCCTTCCATCCAAGTCACTCCCTCATTCCTTCTTCCCATCGATCGCTTTTTTCATTCCTTCCTCCCTCAATTTCGTCCCCACTTTTCAGCATGCATGGGGACTTGCTTCATATTTGTGATTTTTTTTTCGTTTGCTGGTATATGTACATGCTTCCATGCCTTCTCATTCCGTCTTCCCATCCGTGGTTTTCTCCCCATCCCTCGGTCACTCCCCTTTTTTTACATCGCTCCGCTTCCTTCCTCAATTCGTCGTGCATTGCGACTAGCGTGCTTGCTCTTTCACGTGCTCTTTTATTTATTTATTTATTTGAGGGGCGGCGCGGGCTTTGCTGGCGTGCTTCCTCCCTTATTTCTCTTCCATCAAATTTCTATATATATACCCCCCCCCCATCGAATACTCCCTCACTTCGGTGCATTGCGAATTGTGCTCTTTTGCTTTTACTTTGTTTATCTATTTGGGGCGCGGAGGAGCAGTAATATGCGCGGACCAGCAAAGCCGATCCACGTCACTGAACTCCACTGGATTTCTACTGCACATACAGTGGACTTCAGTGGTGGGTCATCACATCCAGTCACCTCCACCGGATCGTTGCATATCCACTAAACTGCATTGCACCCATCCCCGTATCGACTGCCACAATGATTTATAAATACATTGTTTGCCTGCATTTAGCCTGTGCTCTAAACGCGTCGGATTCCAGAAAATATCCAGTGAACCCAAGGTAGAAATCCACTTCATCGATTAACCGTATCCACTATATTTAGAACAAGATATCCACAACATTTTGATAAATTCTAATATACACCGGATCTCACCAGATCTCAGGAGATATGTGGATTTCACTGTATTTCAAGCATAAATAATTCAGATCCAATAGGATTTCGTGTAATTGCTACTGGATTCCACTGTACCCCGAGCATAAATACACTGGATCTGAGGAGATATCCAGTGTAATTATGCAATGAATAATACACTACAGAGTAGTAAGTACCCTCTACTCTCCCAGAACTCAGTGGCAAGTTCCTCCTCTTTGTTCTGCCCCCCCTTCTCCACCTGCCCCCATTAAAAAGTGGACCACAGAGTGGTAGTTGGTACAAATACACTGGATCAGACGGGATATCCACTGAAATTCACCATGTGCTCCGTTTGATCCGCTGTGAATATCAAATGGTGAAAATCCAGTGGAGTCCACTGAATTCATACCGTACTTACAGTGCAATCCACTGAACGCAATGATAAATCCATTGGATGCTAGTGGCAGTACAGTGGACTTCACTGATCCGCGTTATCTTATCCATTGTGTCCATCATATCCCATTGATTACTGGTGACAGTGGATGTACACCGGTGACCGTTGTTGGTCCGGGCATAAAACTCCGGTGGAGTGGGGTGTGCGCAGGCAGATGTACTTCCCCACCTTCCTTCCTTCCCTATTCATTCCTAGGTTATTCTTGAAAAAATCCAGCTTTCGATTCGTTGTTGCATCAATGGGCTTAGCCATCAGATTTTCCTATGCCTTATTTGGAAACTGTTGTTGCCCTCCCTCGAACGCACATTTTGCCCCACATATGAGGATGAGATTTTTCCACTATGTATAGCATATGCAAACATTATTGTCACAAGATCCAAATTTCAGTTGCTGATATTCCTAGGCAGGGCCTTCGACCTGCTGTCCTGGCAGAAAAGAACAACAGATGGTTGCTCAAAATGAGTCTTGATATTTCCTGCAATTAAAGCATACCTTCAATGTTGAATTTGAAAGTCGCGATCGGTGTGTGAAGAGGAGGAATTCGGCATTCACCAGTTAGTATCAAATCCGGTCATCAAATGGAAAAAGCATCGTTTTGCAAGCTGGCACTAAGGACAGCATATGCCAACAGTAAGCCTTTTGATTAGGGTTTTTATTTTATGTACTGAGTGCCAATGGGGACCGAAAATTCAAAAGAGAAGGAAGAAGAGAGCTCATGGAATGTTCAGGGAACCAATGCTTTTTATTTTGGATCAACTACCATATTGGTAAGGCCCTCCGGGCATCCCTGGTACCTGGATCAACATATGTACCACAACCGTGATACACTGATATTTTCCGGCCAACAAAAAGTGAGGACTTCGCATTCAAATTCCGGTACACGGGAATTACCGCCAGTTATGATGGACCAGTATGTCCGACTCCCGACTTTTGTGAAATCTGCATGCCTCGAGTTTTTCTTCCTTCCTTCTTTTCCCAACCCTGCCGGAAAATGTTACAAGTCGGATAGTTGTAGGTAGGTCGGCACAGTCGACTCTAACGTCCGAATGGATACATCCCACCTACAATTTTCTAATCCTCTTGCCATCCACACTAAAGAATTCAACACATTGCAGTCTACGTATGAGAAGAAGGGGTTCTCGGGGAACACGGCGCACCCATCTTCCTTGTTAACACAATGCAGAACTTAATATCCCCATCTCTAAACTTATGACCATCGTTTGAATTCGTCTTTTCAATGATTTCAGGTCATCCCAGGTGTAGATCCGAGATAGTGAATATTAATTGTAGGTGGTGTAAATCTGAGGGAAACAGAGGTTCGAATCCTCCTGCCGGCATTGACGAAGGTTCATGCAAACACGTTGCCTTTGATTATATCCGCGCCTGTGAACAGGTTAGATGCCCGAGTTTCAAGAATTAGTAAGAGATCATACCAAGCTCCCCAAGAGCATACGCTGTAGCTAGAAGGCGGTCCATTAATTGCATGGAACGAGCAAGAAGCTTGGACGCACCTTGGGTATGAGCACCGATGTGGAGAGGTATAATCGACAGATCAACCACGCGTATATTGGTCGTTTTATATGCCTAACAACGAGTCAGCGGGAGGCTGGGGGCAGGGACATCATATATACCTTCAGCTTATTATCCACGACCCCTCCGTCCTCGAGGGGCAGCATGGAGCACGATCCGACGGTATCTGAGAAAATGAATTGAAAATTTATGTGACGGAAGAGCAAGTGACGCACGCCAGGTCGAATTGAAGAATTTCTTGATCCACGCTTTGGGACGAATTAGTATTTTGGGGCTAAACTCGGAAGGAGAATCTGCACCTGCAATTTGTTCGTCTGTTTGAATGTCTGCACCGGGATTCACCTCGACACCTATTTTTTCGCTCTGATTAAAAAAATACCACAGAGGGTGGGGTAGAATCTTGCCGGTTAGGATGCTCTTCAAAGGTTCCTGTTCAACAAGGCGGCGGTTGAACTTGACCATCTCAACTACCGTCTGAAGGTCTGTGGTTTGATTAGTTTACCACTATTGGATAATATATGGGACTCGCCGTAGGCAGACTCGAAGTAGCGCGGATCGATGGCAGGCGGGTCAAGAGGATTTCCCGACTTGACGTGCTACCGGCCAGTTCAAAGATATGCAGCAATTAGACACAAATAAACTCACAATCGAACCGCGCGAAATCGGGTGGTTCAGCAAGCTGGCCATGGAGAGATACTTCCTGTTCGGTTCTGGTTGATCTAACGCAATGTATGTCAGCGAGGAGATATCAATGGGATTGAGGCGCACTGGGATATGAGCGGAAGGTTTGGGCGAGAATCAACTCGCAGGAAGGCTCCTTCTTGGCAATGTGGGCCAACTGTACTTTGAACTGCTTCTGGAGGGCAACCGAGTACTTTCCGGAGGCTCTTCCCGCCTCTATGGATTCTGCGAGGGACTTCTGAAGGGCCGCCGAATCGGGAGAGATGGACGCTAAGGGAACGAAAGTCATGGCGGTGGGCGCCATTCCGAATACGCCCTTGCCATGGAGTTGGCTAAAATATCGGTGAAATTGCCGAAATCGAAGTGAGAGGATTCCCCCGTACTATTCTGCGAATTGTTGCGCCGCGATCGCACTATCTCTCAAACAATCGAAGGTGTTATAGTCGTCCTCCTTGTCCTTCCGAATTTCTATTCAGAAAGAGTCAGATTTTGAATTCTAGGGCGTGCCGAGCTTACCATAGCTCCCTTCTCTGCGGAACAGAAGAAAAGGCGCATCAGAATAGAGTTTCAGGTGATGGAGGAATTACCTACATGACTAAATGCTCCTGGATGTTCTCGCCGACACCAGGGACGGAAACTTTGATGTCGATACCGGCCTTGCTTAAAATCTGAGGGTCCCCAATTCCGGATAGCTCGAGAATCTGAATTCGATGTCAGCCAATACAACGGAGAGACAAGGTTACATACCTGGGGGGACATGATTGCCCTTTTACTGCGTAAAAAACGAGGACGAAAGGGGAAAATAGGCTTGTTACCCAGCACATAAAATGACCTCCTTCGCGACGGCGACTTCGTGGGTTTCGCCGTTGTGAACGAAGCTGACTTTCTCAGCAGTTGCGACACCGGAGTTCATTTTCAAAATGATCTTCGTAACTTGCGCCGAGACAAGTACGGTGAAGTTAGGACGGGAAGCGTTGGGTTGGTAGTACATCTGCGATATCAAACTTGTATCAATACAAGGCTCAATGGTCGTGGACACCTTACGTTGGCCGCATAGGATCTGACGCGCTTGATTGGGTGAATGGAGACGGGAGTCAACCAAGTTCCCGTTGTCTGTGCGTGGTAGTCAGTGATCTCGGATTCTTGAATCAACCAAGTCGGGCACTCACTTTTCCGGAAAACTTGAACAGTGCGTCTTTGAGGAGCTAAATCTTGTGGAGGAGAAGACTCGACATACCGGTTCCTCCGCTCTGTTTATCCCGACCTTCTGAAGCGCCTACGACCATTAGTGTTCAAGGCTAGCAGTAGTCAGATACTTCCCATACCTCATGGTACGGGCCCTCAAGATTGGACAGCGTAATTGGGTATCCGAGTTCCAGTGGGCCTAGAAAATAATCGCTGTCGATCAGGAGCAAGCTATTTTTCATTGATGCGACCCACCGTCCGAGCCACGTTCATTGAGATCATAACTCATCGTGTCGACTTTTGCCAGAGGAGCAATAAAGTGTTCCGCCTTCATGTAATACTTCTTCAAGAGGTCCCAGTTCCATCCTGCGTTCCCCAGTTCCTCGAAAGCTGTCCGCAATATTCGATCAGTCGCACGTCGGCCCCAAATTCATTCCAAGAGGTACCATTGATGTCGGAATTCGCGGGGCGATGATACATAAAGAAGTTGATGGCTGAGCTACCGCCGAGTCCTTTTCCTCTGCAGAACATTAGAAGTTGAGTTCGGAGTCTAAAGTCTAAGGCGACGGGAAACGTACCTTGGAAAGAAGATACTCCTTCCGCCCGCATGTTCTTGTCCGACCTGTGAGCAGAATTGAGAAGAAGTGACGAGACCAAGGAGCAGCAGACTCGCCGTGTTAAAAGCCCAATCGTACTGTGGATCATTGAAGTGGCTCGCAAACTTAGCAGGGGTCACTGTGGACGGTGAGGCATTCAGGATCTCTTTGATATAGTAATGGAGATAACAGTACGGATATTCGGATCGTCAAGATTTGCAGGACCCGCTTCGAGAACGAGGACTGACACCGAAGGATTCTCTGTCAATCGGGTCGCCAACGCGAGCCCAGCCGTCTAGTGAATGTGTTAGCTCAAGGCGCGGTAGGTTAGAGGAATGGAACGGACACCGCCGCCTGAAAATGTTTTAGAATGTTGTCAATGCAGATGAGAAGCCACTTAGTACCGACGACAACGAAATCAAACGCTCTATGCTTTAGAACGTCCTCAAGCGATGAAGTCATCATTGGAGCTGCGAGAGGTGTAAAAGGATTGAGGGGTTACTGGAAGATGAGATGTGGGTAGAGAGAGCGCGCGCGATACAGACTGTAACGATTGAAGGACGGCCTTTTCAATGCCCACAATACCTTGATTCCGTCCGATTCTCCGGTGAATTCTCACAAAGACGAAATTAGATCCCTATAATCACCCTGGAAATCGCGGAGTTCGAGGACTCAGACATCTCTCTGCACTTTCTAGCGTGTTCGACGGCCCACGGAGTTAAAGCTAGGGATCTCCGTGTATTCACTGCCAATAGAGAGCCAATAGAGATTCGTGTCCACCACAGATATCACCACGAGGACAACCAGGGATCCAGGAATAAGATCGGAGCAGTAGAGTGAGTGGGTGCTTGTGGGCCCGGACTGGCGTTGAGCGCTGTTTGCAGAACGTCATCACATCAGTGACGGCGTGACAGGGTGTACAAGAAGCCGCATCCATATGTTTGAGGGACCTTACTGGACAATACATGCATTTGTGCACTGACCCACATTTTTTGCATGAGATCTTGCAAGATCTTGCAAGATCTCTAAAGATCCCATGCAAAATTCCCAGTGAGCAAAAGTTTCTCTAGATCTTTCAGGATCTTGAGCAAAAAAAAAGTAGGCAGACAAAAAAAAAATCGAGATCTTGCAAGATCTCAGAAAAATATTTTTCTTAAAAAAACATGCATAGCACATAAAAAATCACAGTTGTGCAAGATCTCTAAAGATCTCAACCACGGATTAGACAACCTGTCTCGCTTTTACGGCTATCACTGAACTGGCATAATGTGTTCGCCCCGGCACGAACCATGGGAAATCTGCCCATGTGGGCAACTTGCTTGGCACTCTAAGTGCTGTACCTACTCACATGCTCCTGTCACCTCCCGTGAAAAACGCAGCTATTCTTGTACTGATCTGGTTCCAAGTCAAACACGCGCAACCGTAATGGCTTTTCTTTTAAACTGAGAGGCCCGTCTTTGCGACACTGGCTGACATTATGTCTGTGTCTGTGCCTGAACCTGTCCAAAATCTCCGTGTTGCCTATGGAATTCTCGAGCGCAATGTGATTCGTGCTCTACGGACCCAGAGAGGTGCCTCCGACCAGCTATCGCGCCAAGCTCTGGAGGCCATCAGCTTCTTGCAAGCCGCTCAACTTGTACGAAATTTGTATTTTCTTTCAGATACATCTTCACATTCTTTTTTCCCAGCATCGAGCCTCTTTTTCGGCGGCAGAGTTTGCCACTTTGCAGCAGAGCATTACTGCTATGGTTTCCTCCCTCGATGAAGCACGACATCTCTCCTCGGATCCACCACAAGGCCAAGCTCTTGTTGTTTCGCATCGCGCTCCGACCGGCGGACGCCCCCGGGTGGAGATTGACCCCAGCTTTCTATCTCACGCTCTCGAGCTTCGCGGCACAACCCACCTCCGCCCCATTTTCCAGTGTTCTGCACGCACCATCCGCCGACGTGCCCTCGAGTACGGCCTTGCCCAGCCTGGCCAACCTGTCTATGCCACCGCTCGGCAGGAGGACGGAACCACCGCTCGTCGTTACACCTCCACCTCCCGCCCGGTGTCTACACTCACCGATGCCCAACTCGATGCGCTGGTCTCTGATATTCTTCAGGTCTTCCCCAACTTTGGGCGACATATGCTCATTGGGCGGCTCAAGTCGGGCGGTCATCACGTCCCTCGTGCTCGCATCACAGCATCCTATCTTCGGGTGCACGGTGCTCCGAATAACTTTGGTGTCCGCTTCATTCATCGCACACCCTATAATGTCGCAGGGGCTAACTCGTTATGGCACCATGATGGCCAGCACGGTAAGTGTGTTTTCCTGACTGGTCCATACGTGTTTTCATCCCAAAGCAGGTCTCATCCGCTTCAAGATCGTCATCCACTGCTTCATCGATGGGAAGTCTCGGTTTGTCACCGGCATCCGCGTCAGCAATAACAATCTCGCCACCACCGTTCTTGATCTCTTCCGTGAAGCGGTTGCCCAGCATGGCCTACCCAGCCGCGTGCGCGGCGACCACGGCACCGAGAACGTGCTTGTTGCTGCGTTCATGGAGGACGAGCGTGGAGTGGAAAGAGGATCCTACATATGGGGGCGGCGAGTTATATTTTTGTCTCACCAGTAGATTATTCAATCCAAGTTTTTGTATAGGAGTGTCCACAACACACGAATTGAGCGCCTATGGTATGACGTGACTCACGGCTTTGGTCAAAAATGGAAGAAGTTCTTCACCGACCTTGAGGTCAATCACGGCCTCAACCCCACCGTTGCGTCCCACATTTGGCTACTCCATCATCTCTTCCTACCCGCTATCAACACTGATGCCCAGGAATGGGCGGACGCATGGAACTCTCACTCGCTCAATATCCGCCGTGAACGTGCACGATCTCCTCGTGATATCTTCCTCTTCAGCATGGTTCAAGATGGTCCACGAGGGCTCGAGTATCGCGCTGAACCTGCTGATGAACCAGTGGAGGACATCACGACTCATGGGATTGATTGGGCTGTTGCAGACGACCCACTGCTAATGAATCATCTGCTCGCACAGAACCCACAGGACTGGGAGGAGCGCAATCCATTTGCCCCGGGCCTCGATACCCTCTCTCACGTCCCCTGTGATGCCCCCGACTCACCCTTCGATGCGAACCAGATTGCATGGCTTGATGCGTGGCTGGCAGAGAGGGTGGATCTCACGTCTCGTAACATGAACATCCGGCAGCTGGTTTGGAAGGAAGCGATGGAGATCTGTATGCAGTTTTATCAATGAATACGCATTTGTGTAGATTCCGGCTTCGTGTGAACACAGCATCTGTAGAATTGCCATTTAAGGAGCAATGGATGAGTGACGTCCCCACCTTTCGCATCTTTAAATACTTATTCCCATTTCGGGCTGCATGGACGTCTATCACCGCTTTGGGATCCCCACGTTCACATGTACAAAATAGACAAGTATGTTACACAACATCAGGCTCATCACAGAAAGGAAGCTGCTCAAAAATCTGGCGTGTGCATAAATAGCAAAGAAGCGCGGGCCGGGAGCGCTCAGAACCTTCGTGAGCAGCTGTGGGAAGGATATTGAGTATTTTCGGACGGATCTACACAGAACCCGAAGGCTTGACGCGTCAATCTCAAGCTAGCCCCTATTTTGATTGATTTGGACAGATATTGTCCCACTCATTCCTTGAGCTTTCCCCCTCAAATCTGTCCTTCACAGAACGATGCAGGGCATTTATGCGCTCATATTGACACCCATTAAGCCCATGTCAACCGCTGGGAAAGCCCTGTAATCTCAATATTTCTGCATTCATGATTTTGATGCAGCATCAGGTTCTCGAGCTGAAAATAGGAATTCGGGCCACTGTGGGAATAGAAGAATCGCCTATCGGCATTTTTACACGTCGCTCCATCGAACTGACAAGGCATGAGATCTCCGGGGAGTAATTGGGAAATGCCCCTATTTTTGTTTGTGATTCATATAGGGCTTTCCCCCGGGGTAGATGCGATATGGATGACTTGTTATTGTGAATTCACTTCCATCCATACTCGTTTGTCCTCCACAAAGCGGCAGAAGTGCTCTTGAAAACCAATTTCTCCAAAAATGATCAATCAGACAGCATTTTCCCAAAGAAGGAAGCAACCGTTTCTAGAAGACCAGGCGACCGGTGCCATCGGTCATTCCCATGAGCCGACAGCCAAGGTATGACGCAAATCTCCTGGGGAACTTTGCTCAATGACCAGAATCATCATGGCGTTCTAAAAACGGTTCCTACCCTCTTTCTTTCGTACTCCCACCATGAGTTCTGTTATTCCACATGATCTTCAACCTCTGGACCTCCCTGGCCGCGATCCATTCCTCCCCAAGGCGTACTATCGAGTCGATCACCCGCTCCGGCCCCTTCCGAACAAAGCCATCGTCTTTATTGTCGATATTTCTCCAGCAAACATGGCAGAGATTCTTCAATGGGAGAAGGTGCAGCATATCCCCGCTAACGACACTGGTAATATTCTCTGCTTGTGCTCTTTCAGATGCAAACTTGAGCGCATTGCAGGCCTTTGGGCCGGAACTCCGTACACGCCGATGTTTTCCCGGGCAGAGGGCAGCACAGACCCCTGGAAGGACGTATATCTTGGAGTCCTAACCCCTGCGTACGCAACACTACTCACTTTTCCCGATGCATCTGATGCCTTCAAGGTCCCACTTTCCTCAAGATGTGAAGGACAACCTGCGTGCAGCCGTTGATGCCGCTATGGGTCCACTTGAAGAAATCAGTCTCGAACGGCCTACCTGCGATGATGATGGGAATTGGTCGGGTGGTCTGGCAATTGAGCGCGGCGAGGGGGGCTGCAATCCTGTCAAGCCAGGTTGTCGCTGCTACACAATCGCTAACTCATACCAGTCGGCCAAAGGTGTGATGGCGCCCGTCAAGGAGGCAAAGGTAGTTGGAGGATTTAGCGAGAATAACCTGATGCGGCGGAACATCACTCTGGTGCGCTCTGTTTTTTTGAAGGAGAATTTTCTGTCTGACGTCTTCTTTGCAGGCCATCGCACCCTTTGGTATCGCCTCAATGGACCAGGCACCGAGCGAGGTTGCAGATGTCATCAGGGACTACACTAGTATGCTCAATATCCCGCCGCTGGGGCTTCCTGGCAACACGTTCCACAACACGCTGCAAATGAATGTCGCACCGGCTGTGGCTTTTGGTAGTAGTGTGTCATTGTTCCCTCTGATTGTTGTATTGTATTTCTCACCATCCATCTACAGAAGAAACCTTGAAGGACTCGCTCAGTACCTTCGGTGAAATTCACAACGACGAAAAGGACAGTCCCGCCCGCCTCACAACGATGACTATGTGCTCTTGCCTTCCCGATGACTATACGCTGAGCAAATTCTATATTCCTCGTCTCGGTGTGGTCTTCACCCTCTCAAATTTCGATTCGCTCTCCTTCTGTGGGCTTAGCTACCATGGCGGTAGTCCCGCCATTGCGCCAGAGGGACAGAGTGTTGCCAAGAATGCGTATTGCCTGACTTTCATCCAGTATCCGCCTGAAAGGATGGGCGATGGCCTGGGCCATGTCGTGGTCGGTGCTCTTCCAACCGCAAATGACCGCGTGTTGAAGATGTCGGCGGAGATGCAGAATGTTGAGTGCGCTGTCCTTTTTGGTTTCACAATTTTATCGGTTTTCTGATCTATATTAAGTTGTGAATCTCGATACTTCCGTGCTTCGAGCACTCAGGCTAATTTTGCCACGGACGGGCAGGTGGTCATGAACGAGCGGGCGCATATTACGTTCATGGCCCGAATGTTTTTACTTCTCATTGTGTTCCTCAGCAACCAGCTCGCATTAGCCTACGATTTTCAAATTGATTCTGACCGTTTTCCTGAGCTCCTTCTCGTTCCTTGTAGATGGCGCTCGGGAGACGATCGGGCCATGGGGAGAACGGTCCGGGGGCTCGTGTCCTTGGCCCTTCACCTGCTTTCTCCCCTTCCGATGACCGCGCCCTCGTTCTGCAGTCTGAGCGCCGCGCAGAAATTATGCGTCGATGGCGTCTACACTACAACAAGTTTGCAGCTCATAATCCCTACGCGGTTGTTCAGGAGAAGGGTTACGAGATTGACGAGAATGGTGAGCTCCTGCAGCAGCCAAAACTTATCACCGGGGCCTTTGATACTCTGGGAAATCCGATTGAAACCCAAGGTCGTGGATGGGCAGACCCCGGGATACCGGTCAGCGCTGCCCGCCGTAGGTCATCATCTCATCCTCATCGCATCTCTGACATCTCTTCTTTGGTGCACAGTTGAAAGACGGCTGAAAGCAAAGGCTGATCGTGAGCGTAGGAAGAAAGAGAAAGAAGCTGCTGCGGCTGCCGCTGGTCAGTCTTTTTGTTGCTGTATGAATGTTACTGAACATATCACAGGGGATACCGATGCATGACCTAAACGGAAGCGTGGGGCTCGCAAAACTTACACCGATAAAAGTTCTTCAAGCAGCATATCCGGTAGTGGAATATGTGAGTGCATTATGTGTTTCTCTCTACCTTTAGGCCCTATTAACGGACTTGCAGCAAAGGCGCCCAGGAAGCGACAGAATCGTGGTCGCACCAGATCTGAGACTGCAGGTATGTCTTCGGATTGTGATGTGCATAATAAATGGCATGTTCACTGCCGCTTTAGAGCTGTGGAACTCGAAGGAGTATATTGAGTTGCGTGCTGCCGCTACTCGGGGTGCAAAGCTGAACACCGGTCTCATCGTCAATGTTTCCGATGCAGAGCAGGCCAACACGGATATGGACGTGGATGTGGACGATGCTGTAGATCATTTCTTGGGGGGCACAGTGGCTTCTTTAGGTGGGTTAAGATGCTGCAACATTTACGGACGTTGAAATATCTACCGATGTAATAGAGATCAAAATTGTACAACGGCTGGAGGGCAACACGGTTGAGCGCGAGTTTGGTATCCTCCAGGATGCATACTATCTCGTTGATGCCGAGACTGTGGCGGAGCCATTTCCCACCTCGGCTATAACCGTTGCTTTTGCGAGCATGCTATCATGCCCTGGCTCTGTCGAAACATCGCTCCACATCTCCAGAATATGGCCCCAGTTCGAGCAGATTCACGTCAGTGAAGCCCAGGCTACGCTCGATCTGAAGCTTAGGCGTCAAAGCATCATGCAGACGACTTTTGGCCTGTGGACGTGGCTGGACGCATACTGCGTGGAAGTCATTCGTCAGGCTCCTCATGATGCTGCGCCGGAGACTTGGATCGGGCGGCTAGCCAAACATGTGTTCATCTTACTTTCAACACGGGCACCCAGCCGAGAACTTCGCTCTGAGCAGTACGGACTAGCAATTGGAGGGGTATACACCTATACTCGACGCACCACCTTTGATCTCGATGTTCCAGAGCCATTCTTTGTTGCGCTCGTCATCGACATCATTGCTTCCTGGCTTCGCTTTCCAGTAAAATCCAGGTCACGAGCACAGGCCTGGTTTGTGGAGTGCATTGTACGTGCGGGGAACCCGGATGCTCTCCTTCTCGACTGCGTCTGGTATGCCTTTGGACACTACGAGACCGAAGTCTTTGGGGACGCTCGCTTCAAAGTCAAGTCGCCAGCAGACTTCCGACGCTTCGCAAGCGCACTTGCGTGCTCAGCGCTTGTTGACAAAAAATCAACAACAGCTGTTATGCTCAGCCAGATGCGTACTCTACTGTACGAATACCAGAACTGTCGCCTCCAGAGCAACCTTGAGCCTGCGCCGACACGTCTTCAACTTACAAACGAAGACTCAGCTCAGTTGCGGCTCATGAATCGTTTTCTGGACTATCTTCTCGAGCTGGAACCCCTTCTTGACGGTTATCATACAATTGCAAGGCCCACTGTATTACAGGCTCGGGTCAATGCAAACCGCGACTATCTGCTGCCCTTCCGAGAGCACGGGCCCTCGCGGATTCATTCTCGAGGACCCGGATGCTCGTTTGACCCAGCCCACGCTCGCACAATTGGTGGTCTTTTGAGTGGCTTGATTTCCGTGGCGTCATCTTTGCATCCCCTTTTGCGACAGAGGCACCCACCACATTCTTCCCGACTCCGCAGGCCTGGCGAACAGAGGTGGAGGCATTCGCAGGTCGTCCAGATACATTCTTTTGCAATCTTTCCGCATACAGCAAGCACAAATCCAACCGGGGTACACATCTTGTTCAGCTGTACTGGGATGCAATTCATACAGAGGGCTGCCCTGACTGGGCGCGGAACACGGGGAACGGGGCGTACGAGTTCCGCAAGTGCTTCGAATTTCTCAGCTGCGCCAAGCCATGCCGCTTCCGTGAAATCGGTAACCTCATTGGTTTCCTGCTCACTGCCGACTTCCACTACGCAGGAGCAGTTCAGGCCCCCAGCGTCAACACTGTAAGCCAGATAATTCGCGACATCAATGCAGGGGGAGTGAAAGGGCTGGAGATGCTTGAGCTCGTTCCATTGAGGCTAAAGTTGCAACATGGCTTTCAGAAGGCCACTCTCGAAAACGTTCAGGCTGGGTTCGCACGTCTTTATCGGTTCTTGGATGCGCGGCTGGGGGATAAGAAGACGTGGATGGTTTTTGATGCGATCATGGTGGAGAACGGTCTGTGCAAGTTCGTTCGTGCAGTTGGTGCGAAGTTTTTCACACTCTAGCTTGGTATGGCCCTTTCAATGCTCCAGCCCAACTGTTAATTTTTTTCCAGATGTAGTACCATATTCTATTTGATCCATTCATCCTGTCCTAATTGTGCCGGCCGACCGTTGTACCGGATGAGTGATTATCTATTGTCTGGACCGATCCCCGTTTAAGGTCTCTTCCACCCCGCCTAGCTTGTCCTTGAAGTCAAAATAAGTGCATTCCATGTATCCAAACATGCCCTCGGAGGTACATATGTACATTGGTATTTGCTTCCGCCGAAGGTGTACTGCCGCTGATTGGAAGTTCGTTCAAGGCGGTGTTGATCGAGTTTTGGACAGTTACAGAAACACATGCCACGAGGTTCTATTGCAACAGACTACGCACGCCCAAGAGTATCGACCACAGTGCGTACCTGTGGCATCAGGTGAGCGATTGTACATCTGACTACACTAAACTCAGTCTCGGTCATAGCGCTGGCACCATGGGCCAGGTACATGTTCCCCGGCTCAGCACACGATCACCCAGCATGCAGTCCAAGAACTCGTGGAGCGGCTCGTACGCCGGATGTCTGGATGTTGATGCCTGCCGCGCTAACCACATCATCAAGGTGAAAAGTCAGTCCACCAATCTGTGCGGGCGTATGAGTGCGGCCCATGAGCCCAATATTGAGTGAGCTGCAGATAGACAGGATGACGCGCTCGGTAAGGCAATGGTTGTAAGCACTCCCATAAGGACGCTCCCGCCAAAGACGCAAGTTTGCGTACTCGGCTGCGAATCGTTCCAGCAGGTATGACTGAACTGTCACAGAGTTTGCATCTGCAGTAGCACCGGCCACAGGCAAAGCAAGGCCAGAGGCAGTAGGAGCGGCTGCGTTGGTGGAAGGCTGCGCATCCTAGGACGGTGTCGAGTGAGTTTACCAATCAAGACGGCGGTATCAATGCTGACCTCGTGGTACACATACAACACATAGACTGGGGTCGTGTCCGGTGAATTCTGTGTTCGCAACAGCTCTGAGCGCTGTGGAGAAGACGGGATGGGAAGAAACAGGGTATTTGCGTGTGGTCCAGATAGGCCGCCATCGTGCGGGACTGATCCGAAAACTGCCTGAATTGGCAGAATATTGTGGTTTTGTGTTAGCGTCTGGATGCCGACAAAGTAGAGGCACAGCGGGCCACCTTTCAATGTGTGAGACGCCAGCCATTGTGGGGGTAAAATGAAGCTTACCTTGCAGCCCGGTAATAGCATTTGATTCTCCATTGTCTGGGGACGGCGCATGAGGGGGAAGAAACCGCCGAAATTGGTGCGGGATCTTCATCTGCGGTGTTGCCTTGCAGGAGTCTGATTTGTGCAATTAGACGATCGGCACGCTCCTGCAATGTCCCCTCAGAAGCTAATGAAATTCTAGTCAGCAGGTTTTCCACTCAAAGAACAGTATGAGCTTACTATCGACAGCATCTAGATCAGGGCTATCAAAGGTGGAATAGGTAGGAGCGCTTATATCAGAATCCTCCTCTTGTTGGCGTTCAATGACTCTGTTAAAAACAGAACGTGGCCACCGAAAGTATGGCGACTCACGGCCAAGGTCTGGTGTGGGGCTATCTCGGATTTCGATGGTCACTGAAGATGTGGTTAATCCTCGACATCGGTGTCTCAAATGGCACACTTACCAGTACTATCCGAAGATGTCTCGCCAGGCTCTGCAGGATCCAGAGCTTGTCCTTCTTCGGTGGCACCAACGGGCGAAATAAGTTCGATGGTCGGAGTCCGAATCCTCGGAGTCAGAGACTGGGGGGAGTGCAAAGGAGACTGGGGCATC
Source organism: Mycena rebaudengoi (assembly GCA_029282285.1). Taxonomy (NCBI): domain Eukaryota; kingdom Fungi; phylum Basidiomycota; class Agaricomycetes; order Agaricales; family Mycenaceae; genus Mycena; species Mycena rebaudengoi. The sequence continues at coordinate 1,329,608 of JARJCX010000035.1, forward strand.
TGCACGACGGGGGGACCCTCGCATTGCGTGCAGGGTTGCGTCGAGTTGGGGCGGCAGACATTTTTTTGAGGTGGGAGGAAGCCCGATGGTCAGGTACGTCTCTCCGTCTTTTTAACATAATGTTAGCCGCATGCTCTGTCCTTTTACAGCTTTATCGGCCGCGTGCTTGTCCCTGACGAATATTTGAAACAAAAATTCGCTTATTTCTTCTGCAGTGCCGGAAGCTAACCACGAAAGGACAAGTTCCCAAAGAATATAGGGTCCGTTTACTGCTTTCTCCATATTGACTTGGCTCGCTAGTACCTGACCAATTTTTGCCAATGAAAAAACTCAAAATGATACGGTACGTCTAACTACATGGTATTATGATCGCGGCCCAATATCTGGGCATGGAACCAGGCGTCGAAAGGTGAGGTGTGTGTCAAGTCGTCCAAGTTGTTGCAAGCGGCAATAAGGAGAGCCTGCATCGGTGCCGTCAATTTAACATCGATCTCATAGCTGCAGGTATGGAAGTGAAGCGCTCGAGGCTCGGTCTCCTAAAAAATTGGTTAAGTGTTCATGGATAGCACAAGGTTCCAACACAACGCACTGCAAAAATAGGATTGGTCGGGGCGTTGAGACCGACAATATTGAACTGCGCTGATGGTGAACAAACGGGCATGCACAATCATTAAGCACTTACCTTGATAGTCCACGCCTCCGACATGGGAAGCAGGTCGCTGTCAGAAGAAGCACCGAGGAAAAGCCGTGCTCTCAGCAGCGAATCCTCCGCTTTGTTGGCAAACTCGTCCTCTTGGATCAGACTCCCCCTCAGGTACGCCGGATGCCCCGTGCCTTTCAGGTAACGTTGCACAAGCAGACGAAACAAGGCAGCAAAGTGAGTTGTGGTGCCGTCATTGCTACTCATGAGAATACGGAATACCAGATGACGAGAGAAGTCATCTATGTCCCTCACCTGGCGGTCATACAGGGTCGAAAGCATGTGAAGGGCTGTCCGGCGTTGGATGAATTGCTATAGCAGGATTGTCAAGTAAGTAATTCCAAGCTGAACCGTCATGCTCACCTCCACCAGAGTGGTATTGCCGATGGTGACGTTGAAGCCACGACGCATGGCAAGAAACTCGGGTCGGGTCCAAAGCTGTGTGTCACCAAGGAGGACTTTCGACATGAACGTGATTGTCCAGTCATCGTGCTCGGCTCGTGTCCGTGGGCTGGAAATCATGGACGGCTAGAACACACGTGAACTTTGGCCGAGCTGCAGGGAATGGTAAAGGTACGAACCTGCATATCCATCGTCTCCATCAGGAATTGACAAAGGGGATGCATAAACTGGTCGGAATCTCATCCTCCGGGGCAAGCGTGAGCCATGGCGCAAGACGGTCAAATGCCACCGGGTCGAGCGCCGCCAAGTATTGCTGTGGAATGAGCATGCCATCCCGGCCAGCAATAAGGGCGAGCAGCAGCCACATGCTGATTGGACGGGGCCCCTGACTAAGGGTGTAAGCATGGACGGCAAGCAGGGTTCCGTGAGCACAGAAGGTCTGCGTGCGTGGAGACGATTCAAGCATGGAAGCGGAGAAAACGGGAATATAGAATGCTGACGATGGGGCTTGTTGCCAATAATTGTGGTCCTCAACCATATCGCAATTGCCTTGCGGTAGACGGCGTGCGTGGGCCCAGGGCCGATTGCCGAGGCACCACTCCCTTGAGGACCTCTTTTTAACCGAATGTGAGTGAAAGCGCCAACGTTCATGTATAATAAAACACTCACATTGCCAGCATCGGAAGTTCTTTGAAAAACGACTCCTTGGTGAGGACCTCCTGGCACCGAAAAACGCCGGCCGGAAGCAAGAACGGCTCCGCAGGGCCTTCTCGTCGCTCCAAGTGGTGGAGGAGTGCAACGAGACCGCGAGCACCTGCTTCAACGCTCTCTGCATGGAATGAAAATCGGCCAACCTGTGGTGCACGCGAGCCCAGAACCTGGCTCCTAGCCGGACGGTCCACAGGTATATCTCATGCGGATAGGCCATGTCGATATTGAGCTGTAGCGGGGGAACATCCTGGCGCTGGAGAATGTCGAAGGTAGGTAGGGGGGGGTGCGTGGAGAGGGGAAGGAGCGAGAAGGGCATGTCGGGGGACGGTGATAGAGCTGGCAGAGACTCCAATGGCACGATAGGTGGGCTCTGTCCAGACGTTGCATAATTAGCTCAGCCTGTGAAGATGATAAATATCGTACCCGCGCTATTACTGGCCGACGGTGCCATGGCGTGCACGGACGCGACGAGGAGGGGATTCGGCCTAAGGTACGAAGTTAAGCCAATGGTAATCAGACAATGCATGTTTCCTACCAATGCCAATGTTGTGCGAGCTCTCACCAGTGACTCACGTGGGGGTGGCAGCGGTGGTGGGGTTGGACTTCTTGTGGCCGACTGCAGCGTATACCATTAGCCATTGATGTCAGTGTTCTGGTTCAAGATGACCCACAGGACAAAGCCCATCATAGCACTCGCCATCGGGGCGATCCCGACTTCCAGACCATGGAAGATTTTGCAAAACACGAAGCCCAAAGCACGGGTGCAAGAGCTCGAGGCCAACCTCGGGGAGTGGCTGCGTCGCAAAAGCAGGACTGCTGATGGGTTCCTGCTATGTTTCCGTAGCGAGGAGCTGAGTAGCTTTTCAGATAGCAAGTAAGAAAGAATGGGAGGGGCATGCACCAATGACAATGAGAGTGTTCACATTACCCATGGCTGGAGTAGGATTCGAAAACTTTTTGTTGAGTCGAGCGAACTCGGCGAAGGTGAAGAAGTTGGCATTGATTTTTGGATGAGGGATGAAGCGATGCGAAGTCCCGCGGCGATTAGGCGTGAGAAGCGCAAAAGGCTGATAATGCAGCTCGCTCGCCTGGCTTTCTGACAAAGGAGTGGGCGAGTCCGGAAGCGAAAGACCAGAGTGAGCCAAGCCAGAGCGGACCTTGCTCGTAAAATCGGTGGGGCTAACAGTACCAGCCCGGGGAACGCTGAAGGAGAGCAGAAGCCCGTGGCGCTGCATCTGCTGGACGTAGGTGAGGAGATGCTGATTATGTGCGGCCCACTCGTGCGTAGGGACGCCCGGACTTCGTGGTCGCCCGGAATCTGGGCATACATGGATGAGCATTTGAGTACCAAGCCTGCGAGGAAACGTACGACCAGGGGATACACCAAAACATCAATCGACACGTTGGTGATGAAGTCAGAAATGGCGCCAGGGTGACCGCGCCGCGATGTGTGCCGGTTTCCGTTCGCGCTGCTGTGCTGCGGGAAGCGAGTGAGAGCACTGCTAGCTCGACGTGTCCCAGTGCTACCAGAAAACAACGGCAGGAATGCCGTTGAGGCAGCAATTGGCGGAACAGATGCCTGCAAGGTAGGCTCTGCCGCTGGAGGGTGCCAGCGGCGCAGGGGGTGTGCTATTAGGTGGCGTGTCAGCGTTGATCTTCTGAGCAACTGGAGCAATATATACCTCTCAGCACTCGCCACCCCAGCAGGAGGCAAGTGAATCATCCACTGCGCAAGACAGATACACTGAGTGAGTAGCGTCCAAGTGGTTGTTTCCTGTTCCCCAAGTGTCAGTAACTGAGGGACGAACACTGGCATCGTGGGGGGGGGAGACTTGCCGAGTGAAATCCACCACAGTATGTTGCCGGACACCCGCCTCTGCAAAAAAGCAAAGTTAGGCTGAGTCGAATCAGTGGGGCCTTGCTCGTGTGAGATCCAGTCGTGCTGGCATGCAAAGCAGGGATCGGCGGTCGTCCGAGGATGCCTGAAAAAACGGTGACTTTCAATTCAAGCTGGTGCGGTGCAAACTTCGCTCACCAGGGTGGGGATAGTGGTCCCTGTTCTGAGGATCGGCATGTCCTGCTACAAAAGCGCGCAACGGCTTCCAGCTGGGCACCGAGTACACGAATATCGAGGAGGGAGAGGCATCAAGGTAAGAGAGAGGAGGAAGGCGGAAATCAAGGGTTTTTTTGTTATTCATTGAGTAGAGCCTAATAGATCCCCGCTTATTGCGAAGGCGCACAATTTCGCATCATGCCAAGGCCGCACCAAGAGCGCACAGTGAGATAATACATCCTGTTTTGGAGCTAGAACGCGCCGTCCCCTGAGAATTGACCATGAGGGCGTGTCGGTCCAGAAGGGGCAGTCCCGCATGTTATGCACATGGGCGGAACGGCCCTGAGTCCAGAAGATAAGCACGATGGCCGCGGCAGAAAGAAGCGAGCGTTTGCTCCAGAAGGGTAATGAAATGTAATTTTTCATCCCAGAAAAATTTGCACGGGATCTTCAAAGATCTTCAAAGAGCCGGAACAAAAACCTGGCTTCAAATTGAGGCTAAGATCTTGCATGATCTCACGAGATTAGCAAAGATATCGCATCTTCAAAGATCTTCAAAGATCTCATTCAAATTGCACTTGAGGAAAAACGAAAAATTGCCATCTCGTGAGATCTTTCAAGATCTTTCAAGATGTCGCACAAATTCTGATATCTTGCAAGATCTCGCGCAAAAAAACGGCTAAAAAACCTAAAAAGTCTTTTGTCCAATAAGGTCCTTCATAGTAGTACACGCTTTGCGAAATTATCTGGGCACCCCACAACTGTTCCAGCGGAGCTGCGGTCACTGGGAGCCAGCAGAACCGTCGCAAGCCAGTCGTCACGAATCGAATAAAACATCTGGGAAGAATTATCAATAGATGAAAGAGAGCTGGATGAAAATATTGTACCGCGAGTAAGACATGTGTAAAAGTTGTGTCAGCAAAGCCGGCGCGAAGTGGAGCCATGCCCGCGCTGCATGTCGCACTCGGAGTGACAGCAGCGGCGTTAGAGGGAGCGGTGCTGCGTGCCTTGTAGCTTGTTATGTGGCGGACAGGTTCCTGGCCACGGTTATGCAAAAAAATCAAAAAAAAACTGAAGTGGGTGGTGCGAGGGCACGTTGATGACATCGCGCAGGAACGCGAGGACAAAGCGCAATTAAATGCTGCCGGCAGGATGGGCTTGTAACATTTTTAAAAATGTCGCGAGGATGGGGGCGCGGTGGGAAGACGGTGGGGAAGAGGTGAAATCATCGGAGATGGGAAAGACAGGAACCAAGAAAGAAAAGAATGGGAGCGCTGCGCACCGCTGACAGTTGGGGATTAGGAAGCCGGATCCCCATTTTAAAATTAACCGAAGACACGTGAGATTAATGGCCGAAGACTCTACTAGTAAAGATCAAAGATTTCCCCCCGTGGCACCTGCCAGAAGGTGTTGGAAGTTTGAAATGGCGTGAGCAGTGCTGTACGTAGCCGAATGCGTTGGGAGGTGAAAAAAAGCGACGAAAAAGTCGAGCGCGGGGTTTACCGATCGATCACACTGTGGGCAAGGGCCATGACCGTGGGTTCATGGACTATGTCCAACACTTGCCATGGCATTGTCATGGCATTGGTCTTGGGCATCTATGAGGGATTCAGCTGTTGCTGCAGCCAATTGGCGTGTGTTCTGCGGGGATCTGCCGAGATCGGCTGAAAACTGCCGCAAATGCTCAAATCTACTGGGGCAACCATTGTGGAAAGAGAGAGGTCATGATTTACACAAAGAAAATTCATTAGACATGGCCTGAATATTTTGAGAAAGTGTTTAATTTTTGGAGGTCGTGAGGGAGTGGAATTAGAAAGAGCTGGTTCCCCTCCCATGTTGTTGGCTTCGGGACGTGGACTTTTTGCCAGTATCCGCTCATTTTCCCCTCCTCCTCTGCGGCCCCACACGTGCAATGATACTGTACACTAGACCGTAGCTAGTACAAGTAGGGATGTGAATATCTTCATTTATTACAACATATATGTGTGCAATGCAACTGGCACAACACATGCAATTCTGGAGACAAATAGCAGTTTGCCGCAAATTCCAACAAATTCATTGTCCATTATAGTCCAGTAGGCCTTCAATACTGAACAGAATATCATTGATTTGGGAACAAACACGCCGGCAGGGTGGCGGTGCAACAATAGAACAAAGGGAATAACCTCGGGAAATTGATAAATGCCATGGCAAGTGTCCGACATGGGCTATGAACCCACGGCCATGGCCCTTACCCCCAGTGTCAGCTGGGCACTTATCTGCCATGTGGCTGTACACTTATCTGCCATCTCCTCACTGCACTTCCTGTAGGGCACTCTAAATGATGAATATATTTCAGAAGCAGTATAAAAGAATTTATAATTGTTCTATCAAATCGGATTTTTCTTCAGATCCACAGCAATTGAGAAATTAGGTGATGGCAGATAACTGCGTGACGGGCAGATAAATCCGTCACTGTCATGTCACGCCATCAATCTTTGCTTCATTACGTACTCTGGCCTCCTCAGGAGCCATAAACTCTGGAAATGTTCTTCACGTATTAACAACCACCCATATCCGGCCTAATATGCACCGCACCAACCAACTGATTTTTAATTGTTCTTTCCTATACTAAGGCCCTCCGGGCATCCCCTGGTACCTCCAAGCTTACTAGACAGCTGGGCCAGTTAACAATTAATTTGTAGGCAGCAGTTGCTATATGATGGCCCTACGGGCATTCCCCAAGGTCAGGGTCACAGTTCTGAGTCCATTAAAGTGACAGTGGTAGCTCTTTCCAAAATATTTACAGCCATTGGATGGCCCTCTGGGAATTTAGGGATCGTCCCTTTCAAAACTCGAGGGCACCCAAATTTGATCAAATTTTCATTAGAGACCGTTTTCGTTGAGGGACTTATTAGTGGCAGTGCCTAAACATGCTTCAAATTTTTCTATTGAAAATAGTGGCTGGGTGTTGTACTTGTTATTGTTACTCGGGGACAACTCCTAATTGGACAAAAAAGTTTTTTGCTTTCGGAATTATCCGTCGGCATTTTCCTGCACCCTCACCCTTTCGGACTTGATGGGGAAAAAAAAGGAATAGGGTCCATGCCGACAATCCGTTTCCAATGTGCACTGGAGCTCAACTGTGGTGCCGCCAAGATTCATATTGTTCTCTCAAGAAAAAGTACTGGTGGAACGGTACCAATACCTAATATACGTAGTTGTGATCTAGTGGCAATATAGCGGTAAAAAGAGGGCACAGTGTTTGGCCTTGCGTGGCAGCAGAGGCTGCATCTTGTTTGGTCCCGTAGATGTAGATACACACTGGCAGCCATACCATTATTTGTTCGTCTTGGCAGTTAGGACTGCTGCTAGTCACCCTTTCGTTAAATGCATCCGAATCCTTTACTTGCCTCCCTTCTGTGCTGCTCTTTTTCTCTAAGGGCTGGTTCCAGTGTCTGATACCATCGCCCACCCTCGCACCTATGTACATCGATCTGATTCAAAATATCCCCTCTTACTCATACTCAACGACAGTACCTACAGCTACTTATGGAGCAAACTACTTGATAATACTATGGGTTACGCCGGGATTGAAGATCGACCGGAGTTTGAAAATGTACTCGCTTCATCTCGGATTTTCTTCAATTCCCTGAATTTTTCGCGGAACATACTCCGGGGTATAGAATACATTTGACTAGCAAAAAAATGAAGCAATTCCGACCAGAAAGGAGTGTGCATCAGGGCCCCAGCAAAAGATGTCAGATTCTGATTGTGTGACTCAAAATTTCGCGTTCAGTACTGTTCGCCGAACCGTTCCGTTTCGTATTTTACAAGCACATCTTATGGCTTAAAAAACGATGTTACCACAAGGACGGGAGCGAAAGCTTGTGCGGGGCATCCAGGAGACGGTACCTTCACCACAAGCGTGACCTTTTATGGCAGGTGTGACAATGCGTGACTCAACCGCTTTCTGAGCATATATACCACGCCCCGCGCGAGTTATCACCATATTTTGGGGGTTAACATCGTTTTGTAAGCCGCTAAAGTGTCCTGTGAAAGTTGAAGTGAAACACTTTAGCGGACAGTACTGAACGCAAGGATTCGAAATTTCGAATGGGTGAATCAGGCCTAATTTGCCCCTGGACCTGATGCTCACTCAATTCTGAAAGGAATCTTTTTTTTCTGCTGGTCTAATGTGTAATATGTGTCAGAGTACATCCCGCAAAAAATTAGTGGAATAACAGTAAATTGAGATGAAGCGAGTGCATTTTCAAACTCTAGTTTTTCAAAATCCCGGTGTAACTCATAATATGGGTTGGCGCGACAGCTTTAAATTGGTGACCTGTTCTTTCTGCAAATGGGAGCGAGTGATGGATCACATAATGTATTTAGGTATTGGCTGTGAGTACTGCACCATTGATTTGACCTCCTACTGATTTCTCTTTTTTTGGGTGTTTATTTCAGTTGATGACTGTATAAATATAATGTCTGAAGGAAATATGTATCTCATGCCATTTTTAATTGACTACCATGCATCACTGAATGCACAATTTTCTCTTTTACAATCAGCCTACATTAGTGTCTTAATTGATCATATTTATAGCTGTCCAATTACACTCATAACTACTCGTACCTGCTGGGCGTAGCAACGGAAGTCTGCAGGAGGTTCGGACCGTTTTCGGACTTCAGGTCTCCAGGTCCGATGATCTGTCACGGTGTAGCTTAACGACCGGTCCGCTGATCCGGCAAAAAGGCGCATGCAATAGACAAGTTTTAATTCTGATTTGGAGACCTGGTACCTGAGTCAGTACCAGGAATTCAGACTACCAGATCCTCGACAATGGCTGCGGCCGTTAAACTTGAAAAGCTCCGGTGTTCGAATACGGATCTGACATGTCGTTTAGCCTTTTGGCGCGCTCAAGGCGGACAATTTTTACACTGTCGATCAGGCTGCAACTTAACTATACGTGGAAATACTACTACTTCAAGTTTAGTTCTGAATTCAGCGGGCACTTTTCTCTTCCACTTCAATACCACTGTATTTCACGGGGTTTTCCTTTGGCGGATATCCTACTAGTTCTGTTCTTCACACGACATTCTAGGCTTCCAGATTCTGATGCAGCAAATCTGGGCTCACATTCTGCAGGGTCACCAGGAGCCACGGTCCTCGCCAGTAGCGAAACACACACTTCTGACCTTGGCAGCTACATGGATACTGGTGAGATTAACTATTTTATCTTTTGGTCCACCCTCCGTTTGTGCTGACCAGCTTCCGAGAGTAGTCACTGAATATTTAAGCCAAGTACCACAGGTAAGCATGTATTCAGTTTATTGGTGCTGTCTATTGATTTGTAGAACACCAATCGACTACCAGTGCACCGAGTGTTCTCATAATGTTGCTGTTATCTCATGCACAGAGAAAATCACTGGTACCTATGGGAGGAGGTTATAGGATGTAAAGGTAGTAAAAAATACTCGCCTCAGTCATAAATAAACCGCGTGTCCTCCAGGTAACTTCACTTCACCATATTTCACACCCTCGGACCTTTCCGGGATCCTCTCCGGATCTTTCCTATTCCGATTTCTTTTTCAGTCTTTCTAAATTTATACCCAGTGGAATGGTCGGAACACCGAGTGCTGCGCCACAGGTACATTGAGGCCGGCTCACAGGGACTCTAGGAACCTAAAGATGGTTCTGCAGGCAGCGGCGCGCGCTGAGAAGGCCGTGAGAAGGAGGACCGCAGGCGCGTTGTTGCACGCCGTCAAAGCATCGACGTCGGGGATGCGCGGCGTGAATGTGACTGGAAAATTTGAAAGAGCCGAAGAAGTACTACACGGCCGCACCGTTCAGTTGAAAAAATCCTAGAAATGATGGGCTAGTTGGAACTCTCAAGATATTTCTAAGTGATTTCATCCCGCGCCACGCCAGAGATTTGTTCCACTCGGCGTTCCGAGATATTCGTAAGGAAAGATAGTCAGATTTCTTAGGAATGATGGGCCACGTAATGATTGCCGAGGATGTACATGCCAGCGCTGGCTCCTGGCTCCTGCTCAGGACTAATACAGGAATGACGATGGAGAAGCAAGACATATATTAAGGATGTAGTGTAACCATGTATTAGTTGTAAAAGAAGAAAAAACCATTCCAATTTGAAGTTTTAAATGCGGTCATCACATCTCCCTGCCGATGACTGAATGGGAGAGCGATACATTGACGGTTCTCCGCCAGAGGTTGAGTCAAAGGGGGCTGAGAATATGGGTCAGAAATAGCTCAACGACGAGAGATATCACATACTCTCTATGATGAGTTGCATCATCATGCAAAGGCGGCGGGAGCCTGAGGCCAGAACCTGAGGGCCGCATTGAATATAGTGATATAACGACAAGAGAAGAGAGGACATACTGTTACCGGGGCCCCACACGAAACCGGACGGACGAATCATCGGATCCGGGGCTGATCAACAGTCAGCGGCGTCGACAGGATGAAGACGAGAACATACGGGGGTAGACCGACTGAGCACGGTGGTGGGGAGCATGACTGGATGAGGCTGAAATACGGGTGAGAAGATGTCAGTCTTGACAGGGGAGAACACACAACGGGCATCCGGTGCCCGGGAACGTGGGTGAGCTGTCAATCCAGCGAGGCCACGAGAAGCACCACCCGCAGACTGGCTGACCACACCACGAGTTTGAGGGATGAGCGGAAGTTGATCAGACGGCCATAGACGCCGTTCAGTGGCGATTTGGTCTATGAATCTTGGAAGACTGTTAGAAGGGACCGGGAAAAAGCGCCAAGGCAGTACGCACTTTGTCCATTCAGGGGTTTTCCAGTCGTCGCCCATATCTGTCCGTTGTTGGACGAAATGGCCCCCAAGAGTTGAGAAGAAGTCGTTGCCTTCAGCCGCCTTTCCCTGCTTGGCTGAGCCGTCACGGTTGCGCTTCGCTGGACGCTGTGTTTCGACCTCTTCGTCGTGGGGCAACCTAGCGAGCTTGGGGTTCTCACGCACAATGTGACGCTGTCCAGGAGTTAGTACTGCGGAGCATCTGACGGCCAATCGACTCACCAGAATTGCGCACCAGATAGCGTGTTTGGTGCTAGCATTCTCACTCATGCCCATGCATTTTTTGGCAAGGGTGGCGACGAGAGCAGTAAGCCCTGTGCCGTCGTAATTATGCTTGTTGTTCTTTTTGTCACCGGGCATAGACTCGAGAATCTGGAATGTGTGAGACAAATTAGAGAGGGAGGAGACGGACGAACTGCAGTGCGAACGACGGCCTTGGAGTACGAGGCCTGGTCCCGGATCGCCTTCGTCAAAGACCTGGGAATCTTGCCCGTAGCGGGAAAGTTGTCCTTGAACCCGTTTATATTCTTGTTCTTCCTGAGGTGTTCCTTGAAGCGAGCAATGAGCAAAATGACATAAAGAGGAGGGATGGATTACCACGGCGGAGGCAACAATGTTGTCGTTGTCGAAGCAAGTCTGTGCATGATCAAAGATAACAAATCTGCAAGCAGAGACCGAATTTCTTCCTGTGGAAGTATCAGACACATTTTGAATCAATGAACTGTCGACACACCACTTGGTCGGCAGTAAAAGCCTTCAGAGCCTTCTCCTCAAGCGTCTTGACACCCTTGTGAATGCCCGTGAACATTAAGAGCCTCGCAAAGCATCTGTTGAGTTTGAAGGGCTGTGGCATGCTGGACTAGAAAGATTTTGAGTTGGGAATAAGGCAGGTCGTTCGCAAGCTGCCGAGTGTGTTCAGCAAGCAGATGAGCATCAAAGGAGAGGAGAGACTTGCCTTGAGAAAGCTATGCAAGTCGGCCCGGTTCTCAGCGTCGAGGCTAAAGTTGTTCGCAAGGGAGTCCGCCAAGTTGGCTAATTCGTCGGCCATGCTTGCAAAAACCTGATGCGCCGAGGAGGAGAAGAGGTAAATCTGGCCTCATCGTCGCTGGGAGCACGGTCGTTGGTGCCATCGGCTGGGGTGGAGCTCTGACTGCGCTGAGACCGGGGAAACATTGGTGCCCAAGACACGTCATCACTGGGAATGTAGCTCATCGTCGGAAAAAAAAGGGTGGGGGATGGAGTGAGTGTATCTGACCTGCTTTTAAGCTCCCTCCTGCTCCCCGCCGGTCACTGCAACTGTATTGAGTCCACTGGCATCGCGAGAATAAGAAAACTGGCTTACCCAAATGGAGCCCGCAAAAGGCTTGTCGGGAATGGAAGTCATCGGCCATATCGCCAAGAGCTTGCAATTGGATTATTGAGGGTGATATCAGGCGCATGAGGCAGCAGGGTCAACGGTGAAGTCGACGGTGAAGTCGACAAAAATTGATTCCGTGACAGTCACCGTGTTACAGCCTCAAGCCGAGATTCCGATCCCGCTTTATGATCTTTGATCCTGATAAATCATCGATCTCAATGGCCGATACACTCGCCAATCTGTACGGTACATCTTCAATTGAGATCTGGATCTTACAGACAATTTAAAATTTACATGTACAATTTATTTACAAGAGCCTGGATATTGATATGTTGATTGGAAGGTGTTGGAGAATTGAATACCAACACCGCTTTGAGTCTCGATGTCCACACCACTGGCTGTGAAATTTTGCCAAAGGCCTGAAGGAACTCGCGGTGGGTTTAAGTTACGATTTAAACGGCTAGGCATGGAAACTAAGGATGGGGAGGGATATTCGCGTGATGGCCGTGCCTTCTTCCGACTCGGTTCGCCAGGTATGTCTGAGTCCTCTGGCTGTAATACTGTTTCACCATCTGCAAGCTGAGTGCTGTTTTTGTTTTTTTGGGCCTGTTTAGATGCAAAGAATCTCTGTGCTGCACCCTGAATGATATCCGCAGTATCGAGGTTGGTGGGCCGGTATCGAAATGGAGAAAGAACAGCTGCATCTCGCATCTGCCCTGTATTGATAATCAGGTCATCCAGCGAGATGTGCTGCACTTCCAGGGTGTGTTCTGAAGTTCTCTCTCGCTCATTAAAAATAACACGAGTGCGTGTAGATTGGCATTTATTGTCCACACAATTATGTTGGATATTAATTGTGCAATTGATGTCCTACAACAGTATTTAGAGTTAATTCAACCAGGGTGAAGAACTTACTTTGATGGGAACCTTCTTATGCTCCGTGTGAATGGGGGAGAGTCTGCGCATTTATAGACATTGTGCGCTTCACCAGCTATTGCTGACATGACCAGAACAAAATCTGCTTTGCCAGATTTATATGCTGCAGACCCGTGAATTGAACCACTTCAGTAACCTGTCCGATGCGATTGTACTTGGTCCCGTTCAAGACCTCTTCCCATACAATCCAATCACTTGCTTTACAGAGATCTCCGTTTGCTAATATCACAGATTTTGGAGTATAAACCTTCATGCTTGACATGAGAGTGGATTCAAATGGGAACGGAATACCATGGATTGCCGACTGAGTTTGGGACCACATCTGAGGCACCTTGACCCTCAAATACCAGGCTCCAAAGGGTTTACTTTGTTCTCCCAGCCAAGTAGACGAGACCGAATGAATTCAAATTTGTGATCTCTTGGGGGGATTTGCCAGCCTGAATCCACTGGCCATTTTTGAGGATATCATAGGGTGTTTTTAATCCATGACTCGGAGCTTGATTTCTGGTTAGAGCTTTTGGCTGCAGTTCTTGCTTCTGAAGCCCTATCTTCAATGAAAAACCCCCCACTGAGTAAATGGC